>CAVLJG010000009.1:65050499-66308722 GCA_963669975.1 Acanthoscelides obtectus
CAAAGGGCTTTAAAGCAGTGCAATCATTTCGAAATTTTTATCATTTACTTATTATGCTTCATTAAGTACTTATACAAAATGTGTGTGTTTATTAAAATAAAACCATTTAAACTAGGTGTTCGGATTTATATGCCACTTAGTATAGCTTCACAATAGGAGAGCGCTGACGCTGACACGGGACAAGTGTAATCTAGAAATTTTTAAAGGAGAGAAAGGAGTATGACAATCAAGGAGGCCATAAACGCGCTCTACAATTCTAGGGGATACTGACGATACGGGCCTTAGACGTCGTTTTTGACGTTTCAGAGACTCCTGATTATATTCAGAAAAAAGTGTAGGGGTTAAAGATTGAGGGTACCTATATTTCATGCACCATATATTTCCCCTTATATTTGGCCTTAACGCTTGGTGATGACATGAATGATAGAGAAATACGTTTGACACGTGCCTCTGCTTCTGCTCTCTGGGTTCACTGCAAGGCGTCCCGTTCTCGATGTCTGTTCTGCTGTGGAGCGATGCCGCGCTGCCGAGCCTGACGTAGGTATGGGGGAGGATCGACATTGCCAGATGGAGAAATAGTGTCAATCGACTTATCGGATGGGCCAGTTTGGCCGACTTGATCAATTTAAATTCTTTGTTGTGGCGAGGTTAAGCATAGCAACGTCGCCAGATGGTTGATGAGGACCAGGGACAAATTGTATGGGCCTGTTTGACTAACTTGATGTAATGAATTTCTGTGTTAGCCACGTCCATATTTAACCTTTTTCTAAGAGCAGCCAACTTGAGCCAAACATGGTATTACGAGTATATAAAGTGGTGACAGTATATTGCGGGGGAAGGTTTTATTTATCTCTCTACATGCTCTGTATTGTTAAGATTTTATAGAGATAACTGAAAAGTGTCCGATTCGTATTTTGGGCTCGCAAAATATACTCGTTATGTAAGAACTGAATCATTTATCCTACAGTCAACATACATAAATTGTTTTTAGTTCAACTTGTATTCTAGTTCATTCATAGAACAGGCGTAAATTCTCATTATACCGGTAGCTTCACCCAGCATTAATGAAACTCAAGTGACAAAAGCTAAATTATAATATTATACGTTTGTCGTAATTAGATTTGCTCTATATTGCTGGTATGTCAGCAATTTAATTAGCACACAGACGTGGCATAGTAACTGACACGATTTGAAGTTATAATGCAAATATGGCATCTAGCAAAGTGTATAACTAAACAATTACTGATTTCTTGGAGCAAACCGAGTACGAATGAATTTAACTTATTCGAGGAAGCGTGAATTCAACAAAATCATTAATATTTCAGTCTTCAATCCAACATATTCCCCACTCTTTCGCATGAAGCTGTCATTTAACATATCATTTCATCTGAGGGGAAAGTTTTAGAATTAGACTAGTACATGTATGTTATCTGATTCGGCTTTTTACAGGGTGTTTCAGTTTATTGTTGCATAACTTTAAGATACGATAGAACTTTTAAAATTAATGCATAAAGTCTATATAAACATGGGTCGAAAAATGCGTGGCTCCCGAAATACTTCTAAAATAGTTCTTTTAAAATATTTGATGTATAATAGTGAAAATTGGTATACAAGGGTTTTTTGTACGACAAAACGAACCATGGGCATAGTTTTACTGTAGCCGCTTGAGGGCGCCCTCTACTGTACCTGTAATGAATTAAAATGACCGAAAATTATTTCTTAGTGCAATTATTTGCTTTTTGAATAAAAAACTGATTCTTCGCACTTTTCAACATAAAAAAGCCTTCTTGTGAATTTTCGTTATAGTTAGCCGTTTTTGAGATATTTCGATTTTTAAGGTTCAATGCATTTTTTATTATTTATGATAAAATAACGTTAAAAAGTCAGTATCTCGATAATTTTTAGAAGTAGGCTGTGCCTGCAAATATTTTTGAAATTGAAAGCAGAATAAGGTTAAACGTCAATTAGTTGACAGTTAGTTTTGTTGTCTGTTGAAACCTGAAACGTTTTTTGCAATTGTGAATGCACGAAATTTAGTTTCTTTTACCTGTTTTTTTTTTGTAAGTTTTATAAAAATGCCATTTTTATTCTCCAATCAAGAGTTAGCGGATATTCATTTTGTGTAGTGCTTTGTAAATGGAAACGCAACAGAAGCAGCCAGAGAATACGCACGAAGATTTCCAAACAGACGACATCCAACTCGCTCAGTATTTGTAAGAGTGCATCGCCAAATAATTGAAAATGGTTTTGGAAATCTCCAAAGTGATCAAAACATAAATGTTCGTCAGCGCAGATTTACCCGTATGATTCTGCGTGAGTTTGATAGAGATCCGACCACAAGTGTTAAGAGA
This sequence comes from Acanthoscelides obtectus, assembly GCA_963669975.1. NCBI lineage: Eukaryota > Metazoa > Arthropoda > Insecta > Coleoptera > Chrysomelidae > Acanthoscelides > Acanthoscelides obtectus. The sequence goes on from CAVLJG010000009.1 coordinate 65,052,851, forward strand.
GTTTCTGGTGCCTTGAGAATTTCAGCAAGCCATGTTCACCGTGTTCTTAGAAATGACCATAGACGTCCTTACCATTTGAAATCTGTGCAAGGACTACAGCCAGGGGACTAAGAACGAAGAATCCCATTTTGTCAGTGGATTCTTGATAGAACTGATAATAATAGGGAGTTTTTGAGTAACGTTTTATGGACCGATGAGTCATGCTTCACTAGACGTGGAGTGGTAAATTTTCATAATCAACATATTTGGTCGCATGAAAATCCGCATGAAGTTCGGGAAAGAAATTTTCAGCATGAATTTAGTGTGAACGTGTGGATTGGTATCTACCGTAATCGACTATTTGGACCATACCTTTTGCCTGCAAGGTTAAATGCTGCGACCTTCTTGGAATTTTTAAAGGCTGAACATGGTTGTCCAGCTCATTATTCGAGAATAGTTAGAAACTGGCTGGACGAAAATTATCCAGAAAGATGGATCGGCCGTGGTGGACCAGTTGCCTGGCCTCCACGATCCCCTGACCTAAATCCATTAGATTTCTTTGTGTGGGGATTTCTAAAAGAAAAAGTGTACCAGACTCCCGTAACCACAAGAGATATGCTAATAGACAGAATCAGGAATGCATGTGATGAAATAAGGCCTTATTTGAATAATGCTATACCACGTTCGATCATTCGTAGATGTGAATTGTGTATTGAACAATTGGGTTTACATTTCGAGCAACTACTTTAGATTTTGTATGTTTGTCCTAACTATCCAATAGCATTTTAGTTGTAAATAATTAATTTAATTTGTTAAAAATAATATTGGGAAATTAAACAAATTAATATTCTGTTTTTTGTGTTTATTTGGAATTAGGAATTATTGCTGTGTTTAAAAACACAATCTAAACGATCATCTTCATTACCTGTAATGCCCAAATCTAAAATTTAAAAAAATATTATTTCCCCATAAATAATTAAAAATGCATCGAACCCTAAAAATCGAAATATCTCAAAATCGGCTAACTATAACGAAAACTCACAGGAGAGCTTTTTTATGTTGAGAAGTGCGAAGAATCAGTTTTTTTATTCAAAAAGCAAAAAATTGCACTAAGAAAAGATTTTCGGTCATTTTAATACACTACAGGTACCGTAGAGAGCGCCCTCTAGCGGCTACAGTCAAACTATGTCTATGGTTCGTTTTGTCGTACCAAAAAACCCTTGTTTACCACTGTTATACATCAAATATTGTTCGAAATATTTAAAAAAAACTATTTTTGAAAGTAAATTTAAACACCCTGTATTTCGGAAGCCACGCATTTTTCGACCCATGTTTATATAGACTTTTTGCATTAATTTTAAAAGTTCTATCGAATCTTAAAGCTATGCAACAATAAACTGAAACACCCTGTATAACATAGACAAAGGTCTCAATCGTCCGCCATTTACAAGTAAATTTTCTTGAACGGAAGAAAGCTTTTATAGCCCCTCTCACACAGAAGAGCCTGCGCTGCGACTTTCTTTGAATTTAATACAAAAGAAAAGAAAGTATTATATCCGCACACATTATCTAACAATTTTTCCACAGTAATATCAAGTAAATCCATGCCATTAGTTTTCATCGGCTGCATTTCTCTTAACGTTTTTTCTAGCCAAATAATTTCTTAAACGTTGGCAACAAATTTCATAAAATTTGATTAACAGGCGTATGCTGCGGGATCATAGTAAAAAATGCTACTTTATTTTTTAGAATCATCGCAGTAATGGGCGAAAAACAGAATCGCTTCAAATCGCTCCCACAATTTGTTTTAGTATTTTCCTAAATTTTTTGATCATTCTTGGGCATAGTCAAAAATTTTTTGAAACATTTTTCCACGTTACGATCAGTTTATGTCGTAGTCAAACAGTTTTGGGAGACTTCAGTATCCTGAAACTTCGTAAGGCACATTTTTGAGTTACATGTACCAATAGTGATACTGAAAGAGTAGTTCTTCTAGATCAAGGAGACCTAAAATGTATAGGAATTTCGAAGATGCTCATGAAAATATGTAAACGTATAGGTACGAGTAACTGCGAAGTAGTAAGTCAGTCACTCTACGTGATCTTTTGAACATGTGGGAGATTTGTTTTGCCAGACTTCTACTTTTTTTCTATTTCCAGAAACTCAACATATCTATCTCCATATTTGGGCCGGGAAATAGATATTTTTTTCCTAGAATCGAGAACTATCGATACTACATAAAAAAGAAATAAAAACAATTTTGTATAGACTTATATTTTTGACCATTTTGCTCCCATAAACATTTGTAAAGGAACATGTAATGATATTAAGACTACTTTCATCTTTTGCAGAGAATGCTTCGAAAAATCTGTCACGTCTTTCCAAAACCTTGATGGTTCTTCAACTAGGGGAGAAGTGGCATGAAAGAGCCAGGTTTTGAAAGAGCCACTTGCATTATTTCGGTGGTTTAGGAACGAATTTGGTGGGTGATCTTATTTTAAGGTGGCAGCACTGATTTCCCGCCACCCACAAACATTTGACAGTTGGCTAGTGATAACAGGCGGCGGTACATCGAGTCAAAATTTTTGGCATCCAAAAGTAAGTATTTTGCTCTATCTAAGTAGTTTTTTGGCATTTTATTGCAAACAAATATAAGTATGTGGATTGTAGATTCAGTTTGTGCATATAATTGGCCTCGCAACTGCGTAAACACTAAGCGGCAAAAGGTTTTATATTGCTGTTATTTTGAAGGTTATATATTTTTTACCAATAAGTTATGAAAGAGCCGGGTGCATAGGCCTTAAAAGAGCTGGCTCTTTCATAACCGGCTCTTTTATAACCCTATATTTAAGTTTTAGTAATAAATTATTATAATAATAAATATGCATTTTTATATATTATTAAATTATTTGCTTCAGATACTGCATTATGGAGAAGGCTGGCTCAAAAAAACGAAAAAGACCCGAAAAATCGGTAATTGAAGAAGCAGTCAGTGAAGTTTTGGAGAAAGGTCAGTCCATAAACAGAACTGCACTTGCCTTAAACATGAACTGCACTTGCCTTAAACATATCGAGGGCTTACTTAGCTAAAATCGTTAAAAAAGTAAAGACGTCTGGCGATTCATCATATGAACACTGTCCTAATATAGGGAACAGGCGTATTTTCACAACAGAACAGGAGAATATGCTTGCAGATTATTTAAAGACCGCATCTAAAATGTGCCATGGCCTAACAAGACGTCAAGCAAAGAAGCTAGGATTTGATTATGCCGTAGCCAATGATATCTGTCCACCCAAATGGAAAGAAGTTGAAACTGCGACTGATGATTGGCTCAAAGGGTCTATGAGCAGACACACAGAGTTAACTGTGAGAAAACCTGAAAGCACTTCTCTATCCTGTGCAACAAGTTTTAATAAAGCTAATGTAAGCACACTTTTTGAGAAATTAAACACTGTTTTACAAAGATACAAATTTCCTCCTCATAGGATTTTTAACGCCGATGAAACAGGCTGCAGCACCGTCACCAATCCTCCTAAGGTCATAGCTGAAAGGGGTTCGAAACCTCAGCCGAACGAGGAACATTGGTGACAACTCTGTTCTTTATTAATGCTGCTGGTGGTTTTTTGTCGCCCGTTTTTGTGTTTCCTAGAGTAAATTATAAAGATATTATGTTAAATAATGGTCCGCCAGGAGCCCTAGGATTGGCTCAAGTTTCTGGATGGATGACTGAAGACTGTTTTGTGAAAGCGGTTGAACACTTTGTAATACATGTCAGGCCTTCAAAAGAGAATCCAGCATTGATATTAATGGATAATCACACCTCTCATGTAAATCTCAGAGTGGTTGAATTTGCCAGACAAAACTCCATCATAATAGTTACATTCCCACCACACTGCAGTCATAAACTGCAACCACTAGATATCACAGTATATGGGCCTTTCAAAACTAGGTACCGCACTACCATGAATGAATGGATGTTGACGAACCCTGCAAAAACAGTTACTATTTACCAAATTGGGCAATTTGTAACATAAGCATATTTGCCAGCTTTCAGTCCACAGAATATAACACAAGGATTTTTGAAAACAGGAATTCATCCATTAAATTCTAATATATTTAGTGAAGAAGCATTTTTATCTTGATATGTGACTGATAGACTTGATCCGCAGTCAAACGATGGTTTGAACTTGTATAAGGAAAGTATGGAAAGAAACTTAGAAACAACACCTCCATCTTCTACAAAATCGCTTGAAGTTGGCGAAGAAAATGAGCTTCTAACAGATCAGAATATCAGACTCTCTCACCGTTCAACCTCCACCCCCACGGCTGCAAATCCGAGTCAACGAATTATATCACCGGAGATGATAAGACCATTTTCTAAAGCGGGGCCAAGACAAAACACGAAACGAAATAATAGAAAAATGTCATCTGCTATTGTAACCGACTCTCCCGAAAGGAAAAAAATAGAGGAGAAAGAGTATAGTGCAAATAAACCAAAAGTTACTGTTAAGAAAATGACTACAAAAGACTCCATAAAAACGCTTAAAACAAAATCAGAAATAAATAAAGAAAATTCCGTTCTGCAAGATGACTCTGATTCGTCTGACTCTATCGTATTGGATGAATTAAAAACAAAGGGTGTTCGAAGCAAAATAAACCCAAAGACAAATAACAATAGTGATGATTGTGTAGTTTGGAGCAAAACATATAAAGACAGTGATCAAGATTGGTTTCAGTGCAAAATTTGTTCTGGTTGGGCTCATGAATGCTGTGGTATTAAGGGGAACCTTAATTTCTTTTGCAAGACATGTTTCTAATTTGAAGAATACGCATTATATTCTGTTCTGATAGATTTAACGATTTTGTTTTTGATAAAAGATGTTGTTTGTTGTTTTATTTAATTTCAACACTGTTATTGATAAAAAATAATCCGCCTCTAATATGTTAAGTTTATATTTATCATAAAATATGATTAGTTTTTAAAAAGAATTTGTTAGAATTGTCTTTTCATTTGTTTTTTAATAGTGTATACTTATTAGTTTGTATAATTTTCACAATTTCAAGTTATAATACAAGCTGGCCCTTTCATTACTTTTAGTGGCTCTTTCAATACCGAAATGTTATGAAAGAGCCAAATCACACATTTTTGAAAAACGTATATTTCATTGGTTTTATATACCGTATTTTAGATTTTTTTGTATGAAATATATACTTTAATAAATAAATAATAGTTTGACTAAAAAAATAATCATTTCATTCATTAAAAGTATATTTTTTGGCTACGTCTATAAAACTGGCTCTTTCATGCCACTACTCCCTAATTATCAAACAGTTAACGAGGTATAAGTCAATTTTCTCGAGTTAATGATATCCGAATATTTAAGGATGTGAATCTACATGAAAAATTCATTTTAGTATGCTTTATAAACAATGGTCCAAAAATTTTTCCGTACAAAAACTCGGGGTGTTGAAGTGTTAGGAAAAAATGGAAATTAATTAATATGTTCAGAACCGCTTCAGATATTTCACTGATATTTAGTACGTAGTGAAAGTTAATAAAGTTGCATATTTTTCAATAAAAAAATAATTTTTAGCTTTAACAGTGACGTGCGTACGGGTATTGACTTTGATATTTTTTAAGAAACAAATGGTACGCCAATGGTTTTTTGCCAAATAATTTTTTTTGAATTTGCCGTTTAATTTAAAACAAATGATCTCTCTTGAATTGTTTTCCTTCGATGCGCCATTTTTTGATTAAAAAAATAAAAACCGTTCTATTGTCCGGGACAATTAATGTAATAATTGAAGAATGCAATTTAGCAATAAGTATCTAGTTGCTCTGGAATATGTCACTGACTTTTGACATTTGACAAGTCTCTGTTATTCAAATCTGTTCGCTGTGACATCTATTTCATTATTTAGTTCTTACAATCTTGCTAATAATGGTGAATTAATCAAATGCAGAAATGGCGGAAATGCATTACGTATATGTATATGGCCTTGCCGACGGTAATGGTGAGCAAGCCAGACGGATTTATCATCAGAAATATCCCGATCGTGCTTTGCCAGATAGTCGAACCTTTTCTAATATTCATCGTCGTCTTGTTGAATCTGGTTCTGTCCGATAAGGAACATCTGAAGGTAGACCTCTATGTGTGAGAACACCTGAAATTGAGGAAGCAGTGCTGCACGAAGTCGAAGAACATCCTGAAACACATACGAGGAAGATCGCTAGACACTTAAATATTTCCCATCAAATTGTTTGGAGAATTTTAGTGGATTTATTGTTATATCTTTATCACATTTTAAGAGTACAGGCATTACTTCTTATTGATTTTCCAAGGCGTGTGACCTTTTGTCAGTAGTATCTTCAAAAAATTACACAAAATCCGCAATTTGAATGAATGATTCTGTTTACGGACGAAGCTAATTTTTCTCGAAGTGCCATTCAGAATTTTCACAATAATCATTTGTGGGCAGAAGAAAATCCCTATGCCGTAACCGAAACCCATTTCCAACACCAATTTTCGGTTAACGTATGGGCAGGAATTATTGGCAACCACTTGGACGACTTGACTGTCAGACTTACCTCAATTTTCTTCAACATCAGTTGCCTTTGCTGCTTGATGATGTTCCGTTAGTAACAAGAAACAATATGTACATACATGCTGGTGCATCAGCGCATTTCAGTGTAGCGGTTCGTAGTTATTTACAAACTGTTTATCCAAATCGTTGGATTGGCCGCGGTGGGCCCAAGAATGGGGGGATCAGAAGATACGATCACATTTCGGAAAATTTTTAGTAACTGAATGAATCAATATATAATACTGATTAAAAATTTCTGCGATAAAATTATTACACAAAAAAGACCTACCTACCTGCATAAAAAAACTAAATGTCGATTAGAAGTTCACAATATTAAGATTAGATCCAAAGTTCTCATCACTCCTCCTATCCAATAAAACCACTATATCCGAAAGGAGCTTCAACTAATAAATAGCTAAGGAACATAACAACATATCTCAGGAGTTTGTTGGGCTGAGATAACTCCTATTTAAGAATACAATTAAAACCTATATTCTTCAAAAAAAGCAAGAATGAAATAAGATTACTTTCATATTCAGTGTTTATACTTTAGTTGATTCAGGGAAACATTCAACTCATACCTTCTATTTTTATTTGTAACATTTTTTAGTATCTTTGTCAGGTTAAGTGGAAGAGCACGCAATACATAACTTCCGCCTTTTGGTTAACCCAATAGAGACATTTATTATTATTATTTATCTTTGCTATTAACAATTCAAGATGTCAATGCCCCGGATTGGCCTTTATGTCCACATTTGCTTAATCTAGATAGAGAGGTAGCCGCCACTAAACTCAATTCGTTAATTAATTCTACTACACTACAACTCAAGTCTGCTGAAGTGTTGGAGCATTTACTTTGCATAATTCATGAGCGAGTCCCTTGTCTTGGATTCTCAAATAATGGGTTCAACAGTGGCGTAAAAGTGAGGCATAAATACGGTATATCGTTTTATGAGAATCTCCGTGTTTCCGGTGGAAAACTGCGCGATAAATCTAGAATGTGTTGCTGCAGTATCCTCCTCCTTCCTTTATTTCTTTATGACGGGGGTCTTTGCTCTATATATGCGTAATCGATGGAAGGTACACGATCCAATTCAGGATGAAGGTCGTACGAAAAAGTAAATCATCTACCCGGTGTCAAAACAGGCTATGCGGAGTTTTCCATAGATACACTGTTTTACTTAGGGCTAATCGAGCTGCCAATCATCGGCTTCAGCTAGAATGTTTCTATAAAAGTGAAATTGAAAATAATTGAAGCATCCATCTACCGAGTACTAACGTATGGACTCACTGCTGTGCTTCCACACATAAGTACAAGTGGCATGCTTAACTTAAAGATGTGCCTTGAAAAGATATACCTATATTCAGGGTGACTTCGAAGTTGAGTCATTTATTTTAACAGTGAGTAGATCCGATCAAAAGAAATGTTTTTTCCTTTAACATTTTTGTGGTAAAATTAAAGTAACAAAGTTATAGCCCTTTAGAAGTTTGAGTACCGCCCTGTCTCAATAATAATATTATGTGCTCGTGTTTGGCAACAACGGATATAATCCGCCTTATCGGTTCATCGCATCGGAAACAAAAAAGCGAAAGAATTTGAAACGCTTATCACGATGTTTTTACTACAATTTTATGCAGTTGTATTCAGTCAATGTGTCAGTCGGTAACGCGTGAGTGAATAGTGGTGTTTGTTGTGTGGCGCAAACGAAATAAAAAATGGCACATGTTTAGGAAAATGCTGAACTTGTGGACATGATTCTTATTTACAGGGGGGGGAGTCTTTACAAAATGCTGCCGCGGCATCACGGATTTATGCGGATCGGTTTCCCAATCGAGTGCAACCAACCCCTCGTGCCTTTGTTAATGTAGTACAAAGGGCTCGTGAATCAGGTGACTTAAGACCTCACAGGTGAGGGCATGCCGGTGCTCCAAGACCGCACGATCAAGTACAGGTCCGCACTGAAATACTTGTCGGGAGGATACTTTATCAAACAAGGTAACATTTTTATTTTTTTTTTATTTTTACACACATATTTTGGTTTATCTTCCTTCTACAATCATTATCTGAAAATTAATGACTCAACTTCAAAGTTCAAAGCTTGTAGAAACTCGTCACAAGAAGTTGATATAGCAAAAAGCACCTATATAAAAGTTGCCACTGGCAAAATGCAACTCTTGTAGGATGATCTTCTAGTTGTAACGTTTGTACCCGTTGATAATGATAAATATAATACTGTCGTATTGTCTTCCACGCTTTACTAAGAGAAATTTTAACTTGAGCTGCTATGGCTCTAGTACTCATTGTTGGGTCGTCTTCGACCATTTCTAAAATGTCTTCCTCAATTTGTAACGTTCTCTTAAATATCTTGCGTCAAAAAGTCTAATAACTAAATTTACAAACATCCTGATGATTTCTAGAAGAAAACCTTTCCGCATACAACCTGCATGCTGCGTCTGCATTTTGATGGACCATTTTTTAGCATATAATGATTAAGCAAATGAAAGTGTACGCACTATCAAAAGACTGATCGAACCAAAGACTCGTACTGAAAACCATATAATAACACAAAAAGATTGCCAAATTCAGATAAACGATAAGTGTAACAAACAAAAAAAAAAAACGCTAAGATTATGTTCCCTCCTTGTGGAAGCAAATATTCAGAATACATAATGTAGTACCCTCATATCTCACCATACTCACGATATCAAAGCGCACACGCTATTTACTTCGACGAGGACATCACATAATTAAGATCGAACATCACTTACAGGTAAGCTCGTTTGATCATGTCATTTTACCTGACAATATCGGAGAATATCACAAAAATTATGTAATAACATTCTTATATTTTAAATTTTCAATCTTTTACTATTTCTTTTATTATGCAACTTTTATGTAGGTGCTTTTTGGTATATCACTCCTTTTGACGAGTCCTATAAGAAGTTAAAATAAATGACTCAACTTTGAAAACGCCCTGTATAAAAGAGCCGGACAGTTCTCCTATTGCATCCCAGATGACATATTTTGCGAGATGCTACAGAAGGACATTATGGCAACACGCCTGGATCAGGTCCACAAGAAATTTCTTAAAAACACCGAGGAAGACAAATGAGTGAAGCCGATTTTGAGCAAAGTAGATCAGCCAGCCAAGCACGCGATGTTAAATCCAGTCTCAAAAACTCAAGCGTCCTATGCACTATACATAATTATAACAAAACTTTCTAAGGTTTTACCCTACGTCCCATATCCTCCTCCTATTTCACCCCTTTTCTGAGAAGTACTTATTTTACATGTATACAGAAGCAATATATTTTTGTTACTTATTTTTATATATAAGAAAAAGGCATCATATCTAACACAATCTACAGGGTGTTCCTTAATGATATGCGAATATTTAAGAATATGAATCTACATGAAAAATTAATGTTAGTTTGCTTTATAGACTATGGTCCAAAAACTCGGGGTGTTGAAGTTTTATGAAAAAAAAAAATGAAAATTAATTAATATTTTCCTTAAACTTCAACACCCCGAGCTTTTGTAAGGAAACATTTTTGGACCATAGTTTATAAAGCAAACTAACATTCATTTTTCATGTAGATACACGCCCTTAAATATTCGCATATCATTAAAGAACACCCTGTAAATAAAATAAAGGTTTTAGATTAAAATATAAAGAGGCCCTCTACTTACATCACATCAATGCTGGAGACCTCAACCGACCTCGAGTGAGCCGGATAACTCTGCGACAGCCTCATGGCACTCTCCCTTCCCCTTTCGTACTGCTGGTACTGCTGTGCCCAAAAGTCCCCGGGCTTCGCCTCTACGTGCCTCCCGGACTGTTTTTGGCTGGACAAGCTGGGACTCGTCGACCCGCGCACCAGGACCTTTTGTCTCTCCTTGCTCCCGCCCCCGCCGCTGCCTACGTAGTAGACCGTGAAACCGTTTGTTGACAGATCTTTGGAAGAGGATTTCTCGCGTCTGTCCTCTTCTTTGGAAATGCTGTTGTATCTGGAAAATTCACGATGGTAAATAAGTGATAGATGCAAAATCCTTAGGCTCGTGACGGAGAATCCGCAACGAATTTCATGGAAGAATCCTCAGCGCGAATATAATCGCATCATTTACGTTGTATTTTCATTATTGAAAAGGATAAAATGTTAGTGCTGAAGAAGAAAAACAATTTAGTATCGTAGTAAAGAGCTTTGTGATAATTAAAACAATATAGCGGATAATGCTGCACACAGGTCAGTAAAAACAGTAATGCTGCTCCTCAGCCTCCTTACTAGCCTGACTTGAAGCCTTGTGACTTTTTCCTCTTCCCAAAGTTTGAAAATCTGAGGGCTATTCCAGTACCAGCACCGCTTTGAGGAGTGGAAGAACGGTCTCCAGCGCTGTGCCGCTTCAGTAAGAAGTTATTTTGAGCGTGACAATATAAAACTGAATAAACATTTTTTTTTAAATTTTCATGAATGACTTAATTTATAGACCTCGTACATGTATCACTCGGTGAAGTAGATACTATAACTGTATTTGCACTATTATGTACCCATCGAAGAAAGAGGCCAAACCTAAACATATTCACGTCTACTCCACGTGATCGCGATCCAGAACGCCGACCACGTTACAGGGTCGTACTAAGAATACATGATTTGTGGTTCTACAACACGATCAAAAAGAATGCAAAATTATTGCAGGCATGTATAGGGTCCAAACGGAAAGCTTGGAATTAATGTATTTTTTTAATTTAACTGTCATGACCAAAAAGGAAACAACTTGGTTTTAGTAGAAGTGTTTTATCAAGAAATTATACTCCAAATATGTCGCAAGGCACATTTATAAAGCAGGCTTTTAAAAAATGTCTTGACACATCGAAACGATAATTGCATATGCATACAAGTATACCTAACCACCGCTTGAACAGGGACGTCACTGTGCAAACAGTTAATTTTAATATTAGACTAAAAAATGAATAGTTGGGTGGAGTTGAAAGAAAAAGGACTTGAATACATAATAATACATACTAAAATAAAAATCATTCTAGATCTGAGGCCGTGGAACTCCCACTGTTATCAAGATTTATGATTGAAGGGGCAACTAATTCCCACATTTTAGGTTCGGCCTTTTCTTTTACATGCTGATACATTTTCCCACTTATTCGGTGTTATCACACGAGTACATTTTAGCAACTTCATAAAGAAAGCTTTTTCATCATGGCGGGACATGTATATACCTCAAAGCAGGACTAGAATACAATAATCTAGACTATTTGAATGATATTTCAGTTGATAAGCATTTCGAATATAGTGGAATTCAAGTTATAACCGAAAACCTCAATTCGGTTATTGTTTCTCTGTATAGAAGTCCTGATGCCGATTTTAAAATTTTTTTAGAAAAACTTGAAGACCTTTTAAATATTTTAAACATTAAATGTAAAAAATGTGGTATTGTCCTTTGTGGTGATTTTAACATAAATTTTAACAAAAACTCTGTAGATTTAAATTGTCTGTTGGATGTTTTAAGCTCATATTCACTGAAGCCTGTTATCAAACAACCTACGCGAGGATCTAATTGCATAGACAATATTTGTGTAGGGGTGGATGTAAAGTGTGATACTGCTGTAGTAAACAATAATGTTAGCGATCATTTTGCTCAATTATTAACTCTATACTATCAAAAAGATGAACAGCCACCTCAGATTTCCTACCAGTACCAAGACCTGTATAATAAATCCAACATCAACAATTTTTTAGCTCTCCTAGGTCAAGAAACCTGAGACCACATTTATCATTCCACTGGGGATATTAATGAGAAGTTTGATTTATTCCTACAAACGTTTCAGTATTACGTTGACATAGCATTCCCAGTTATAACCAAAACCGTAAAAGCAAGAGTCAGAAAACGATGGATTTCAAAAGGTATCCTAATATCAAGAGATAAGCTTCACTATCTGTATAATTTGTCTAAGACGGGAGATGTATTTCTTATAGAGTTCTATAAAAAATATAAAATGGTATATGCCAGAGTTTTAAGAGCAGCTAAGCGACTATATTACAACAAAATTATACTAAATGCAAAAAATAAAACAAAAAGTGCTTGGAATGTAATAAACGAGAACAGAAACACACCTAAGCACGAAATCATCAACTTAAACATACATATATAAAATAAAATAATAACCGAACCAAAAGAGATTACCGAAAAATTTATGCAGCATTTTAATGATATTTCAGGCTCCTATGAACGTAATGGAACAGGAAATAATGGAAATAATATAGATAGAAACAGTCACTCTTTCTATTTTCAACTCGCTGTAAGTTGTGACATAATATCAATAGTAAATAACCTTAAAAACTCCAACTCTACTAGAGCAGATAAAATTAGTGCAAATATTTTAAAAATGTCATCTAGTATCCTTAGCCAACCTCTAGCATTTCTAATTAATTCTCCCATTGAGGAGGGGACATTTCCAGATAAACTTAAAGTTGCAAAAATTAAGCCCTTGTTCAAGTCTGGTGATAACCACGACATCTGTAATTTTAGGCCAATCTCCCTAATCAGTCCCTTTGCGAAAGTATTTGAGAAATATGCTGCCTTACAAATTGTCAATTTTTTTGACAGTTTCAAATTATTCAATAGCATACAGTTTGGATTCAGAAAAGGTCTGTCAACCAAAAACGCTGTGCTTCATTTTCTTGATGAACTGTATTTGAAAATGGACAATAGCGAAAATATTTCTTGACTTGAGTAAAGCTTTTGACTTAGTTGACCACGTAATACTTTTGGATAAATTGGATAGATATGGAATCAGAGGTAAGCCATTTGACTGGTTTCACAGTTATCTAAGCAACAGAAAACATTATGTTGAAGTACTGACTGCACAGTCTGACCAGCACCTATATCATACAGGGGTTCCACAGGGTTCCATACTTGGTCCTCTCCTATACATAATATATGTCAATGACTTTCCCGCCAAATCCTCGGTAGTGTATGCTGATGATACCTCATTACTTATTAATGGAAAAAACCTGGAGTCAGTGATAAGAAATGCCAACACAAGCTTAGCTAGTGCAGAGCAATGCTTCATTAATAACGGCCTGGACTTAAACCACAAAAAGACAGTGTTTTTGAGATTTAACTACTCTAACATGCACATGGATCGTAGTCTTCTTATAAAATCAAGCGGTAGATCCATGGAACAAGCAGAAACTATAAAATTTTTAGGAATATACATATGGCAAGACTGCAAATGGGATACGCATATATAGAAAGTTAGTCAAAAGATTACCTCTCTTTGCTATTGCATGTACCAGCTGAGTTTTATCGTTGATAAGTGGATATTGTTAATGTTTTACCATGCACATGTCCATTCTACTCTGACTTATGGAATAGAAGCATGGGGAGCATCCTCCAAGTTACAAAGGCTTCTTATATTACAAAAAAAAAGCTATTAGAACTATTGCAAAGGTGGGAAGGCGCTTTAGTTGCAGGCAACTATTCACAGATTTGAAGATTTTGACGCTGCCTTCAGTATATATATTGAATATATTGATTTACGTCAAATCTCACCTGAACAATTTTAGTTCTATAAATTCTGGAATTTATAATACCAGAAACAGAGAAGTATTGGAGGTGCCGGCACATAGGTTGTCTAGAACGGAGGAGAGTGCCAAATACATGGGAATAAAACTCTTCAACAAACTACCCATTGATTGTAAATCACTACCGCTGATATTATTTAAAAAAAGAATCAGGCAAATTTTACTTGATAAAGCTTTCTACTCTATAGAAGACTTTTTAATGAGTGATAGTCTTTTTTAATTATTTTAATGTATTGTTCAATTTTAATTTGTATTTTAATTTGTTTTCATGTTTATACACTTCGTGTTTTTATTTGATGTTTTGAAGGTTATTTATGTATGTAGGCAATTCTGTTTATACAAATATTCAATTGACTTATCCTATATCACTTTGTGATCCACAGGATGAATAAATTATTATTATTATTATTATTATTATTATCCTTTGTATAGCATCATGAAAAACATTTTAAGGTCAGAAAATTTAAAACATTTATTTTCTGCTGCAACATATTTTTTTATGTCTGCCCAAATGAGCTCAATCGGATAGAGCTCACAATGGTAAGGAGGCAGCCGTAAAACAGTTTTATTTTGTTTTTTGGCCAGTTCATTAATTATGTTCAGGTTATATTTATTTTTATGCGTCTTGACAATTTGTAACAATTCTGTCTTAACCGTTGTATCATCATAATCAATCTATTTATTTTTAACCCATCTTTGAATTTCTGATTGTTTTGTTGACGTTGTTGGAATTTTCTATAATTTTCTCGTGTGGAATGAAGCATTATCTAATACTATAACCGAATTATCTTCAAGCTTCGGTAGAGTATTTGAGAACCAATTTTCGAACGAGGCTTCATCCATTGCTTCATGGTAGTATCCCGTTTCTTTGGATTGAAATGCCCATAAAGCAAATCCAACTTCATTACCGATGTGGCAAATTATCCATCGTTTACGTTTTCCTAAAAATAATTCATTTTGGACACTTTAAAACCGCTCCTATTGAAAGCATTAAAAACTCAACAAAATGATTGCTTGATTTCTTATCTCGATGTAGATTATGCATGTATAAAAATAAAAATAAAATATGAAATTCCTCGTCTTACAAGTATTGAAATGTCAGCTTTGCAAACAATGTGCTGAACACTTGAGTCACTCCTTCCTTGCATTTCGTATTTATAAATGTTGATAGTTATTTCTTTTTCGCAAACGCTAAAATTAAGCATTTTAGCTCTTTTTGTAGGCGGTGTGCAGCTTATATTAACGACTTCATCAGCTGTATCCGTATCAGACATTTTGAGTTCTACCAAATTAAACTGGCAAATCTAATAGGCACACAGTAATACCAGTATAAATCTGATGCCAGCTCTGTACTGTACCGCCAGCCACCGGGACAGCCGCCATGCACGGTCGTATCGTCTCCCACTCCACCCTCTGGTTTGTCATTGGTTTTGTGCACGGGCTCGACCTATTCTGCCCAATAACAGTTATACTCCCTCTCTCTTGAAATATATCAGTGTACTGATCACGCAATAATCACGCGAAGATCACTGTTTTGGTTTACTCTCTTCGATACATACATTTATTAACTAAAGAGCACACATTTTGATGTAACTTTATGTCTCAGTGCGAATAGAATTTTATATAACCTCTTCAGTCCAAGAAATTGTTTTATTTTCTTTTCTTGAAATTTTAGGTAAAATAACTTTGCCAGGACTCAAAAAAGCAAGAAAATATACAAGTATTTTACAAATAAACTTTCCTTCAAAAAAAAAATATATAACATGTCCAGTATTTTGGACAAATGGACTCAACTATCTAATTATGAAATTCAAAGAAACATTGCCTTTCTGGAGAAATATACTAAGTGACATATGAATCCGAACACCCAGTTTAAATGGTTTTATTTTAATAAAAGTTGGTGAATGTACTTATTTTACTGTAAATAACAAGTGAAAAAATGTTCAGCCTTATCAGTTGGACATTCCGGTTTTTATACTGCTTTTTTTTAATTCACTAACGCTCTAAAAATGAATATTTCAGCCGCAGTAAAGAATCAACTTTGGCGGATTATGGTTCTTGACATCCTTTACGATCGGTTACGGTGCCTAGAGTACGGAGACCTGTACGATTTCGTCAACTTAGTGAGTTTGATAGGGGCCGTATAGTGGGACTTCGGGAAGCTGGACCTTCTTTTCGGGCAATTGCAGTTAGAGTGCAAAGAAGTGTAGACACTGTGGTTAGGTGTTGTCAGGCATGGCTTCGAGAAGGCCGTACGCAAAGAGCAAGGGGCACTGGACGCCGCCGTAGAACAACAGACCGTGAAGATCGCCGCCTAAGATTATTGGCCTCAAGGGACCGTTTCTCCACTACCAGGTCCATTGCAAATGAATGGTTTGCAGAACACGGAAGACTTATTGACATGCGAAGTGTTTACCGACGAATGAGAAGTTTTGGCTTGTTTTCATACCGGCCACACTGGGTCCTTTAACTCGAGAACACCGACGTAATCGCCTTGAGTGGTGCAGACAATGGTCACTCTGGGATCAGGAATGGAACAGTATTGTCTTTAGTGACGAGTCTCGATTTCGTTTAGGCATGCACGATGGTCGTGCCAGGGTTAGAAGGCGACGTGGTGAAAGGAAGAATCCACAGTTTTTGGTTGAAAGACATGTTCATCACACTGTTGGAGTTATGGTTAGGGGTGCTATAGCTTATGGTTCCAGGTCACCTTTAATCTTCATCAGAGGTAACATGAACGCGCAGCGTTATATCCACGAAGTTCTAATAGAAACCCATCTTTTACCCTATCTTGACACCCTGGCAGATCCAACTTTCCAACAAGATAATGCCCGACCACATGTTGCAAGAGTCACTATAGACTTCTTTCAACATCATGATGTCACATTGTTTCCATGGCCACCAAGATCTCCCGACTTATCCCCAATTGAGCACGTGTGGGATATGATGGGTAGGAGATTGCTCAATTTGCAACGTCCTCCTCAGACTCTAGAAGCATTTCGAGAGGAGTTGGTGGTTGCCTGGAATGAGATACCACAGGAGGACATTGACCACCTGTTCAGAAGCATGCCTAGGCGCGTTGGAGAATACGTAGCACATTAGGGTGCATCCACACATTATTAAAGGTCAAAGGGCTTTAAAGCAGTGCAATCATTTTGAAATTTCTATCATTTACTTATTATGCTTCATTAAGTACTTATACAAAATTTTATTAAAATAAAACCATTTAAACTGGGTGTTCGGATTTATATGTCACTTAGTATACACAAATATATCTCACATTTTACACAGAAAAATCTTGTTTTTTTTTGTACAACCTAGATTACGGCAGCGCATATAGGAATTTTTGTTATTTACACTGCATATTGGTAAATGTTCATTACCAGTGGTCCTAACATCTCTTGCATTTTTTAGCAAGTCGGCTCGATTCTTCATCTGGGGTGGATGGTCTAGGATCTTGGGAAACTGTTGTTTGTGCCCCAAGCGCAAGACATTTTCCAATATACAGTTTGAATTCAAGTAAATCCATGATTGAGCTTTTCCTATCTCCACGAGCGTTGCAGTCTTGTCGGTATTCGATCCATGAATTTGTGATTGCTAGATCGATAAAATGCCAGAAAACTCTCACTGGCCATTTTTTGGTTCGCATACAGCATTCGATAATAAGATATTAGTCTATCACACAAGTCTACTCCTCCTATAGAATGGTTGTAACTAGTTACAGAATTTGGACATGGGACAAGAATATATTTTGAATTCTTTTTATCCCATCGACGTACGTCTGTTTGCGGTGCAGAACCTGTTGATGATGATGCCATTGTAACTGATCTGTTGTCCGTCCATTTAAGAATGGTACATTTTTTGTCTTCTCTCATGAATTCGTCGAAGGAACCGCGACCTTCTGAGAGCAGCTCTTTATCATTTTTCATTTTGTTTCTAAAATCTCGTGGAATCCGGTTGTACATAATTGTTCCCGTTCCCAATATTCCTTGTGTCAGTAAATGATCCAGTAGACTGACTGAAGTAAAATAACGATCAAAATAAATTATGTGCCCTGGTGACAAATTTACTGCAAGCTTCTTAACAACCGAACCACCTATTCCTAAATTTTGATCGAGAGAACCATCCGGCCAAGTTTTTGCACCTTGGTAAATAAAAAAATCTAATACGAGTCCAGAAGGTGTAGCCAAAACAAAATTTTTTAATCCTACAGGATTTGGCTTATTTTTAACATACTGTCGTAGAGATGTGGTACCAGTGAATGGGATCATTTGTTCGTCGATGCACAATTCTTTACTTCTTGGTAAAGTGACACATTTTCTACGAACCGCATCGATGATAGGTTGAACTTTCCACAGCCGATTTGACTTCTTTACCTCATTTGGAACACTAAAGTTATTAACAACGTGTAGAAAATTTCTTAATTTGAGAATATGGTCTCTTGGTAATTGAGTGATGCTGGATATTTCAATTCCCTTCATGAAATATAGCCGCAATCGTGGGAGTCCAAAAATGCCCATTAAAATATGTATTCCAACCAATGTGCGATATTCTTTGGCTGTTGACTTTAGAGGTTTCTTTTCGTTTCCCTGCATGGCACGAATATTACTTTGTTCTGCCAAATTTTCCCAAAACTCATCTGGGAAATATTCCAAAAAATAGTTCAGCGGTGACCAATACTCATGATCATCTTGTACCTGCCATTCCGGATCAAGGTAGACTTCTTCTCGATTTTCAAAAACTCCTCTTTTCCATTTTTCTTCTATTTTTTTGTTTTTGTTGTGCTTCTGAAGTAGCTGGTCTCTTATTTTGGACAAGGGTACATCATCGTCAGACTCCTCTTCAACGGTATCAGGAACTGGATTTGCGTCTGGCGGCTCAAGAACAGCCTCCTCGACATCACTTGCCTCAATTGTGTCATTGACTTCAGGGACGACTTCTTCCTCATCATCGCTCAAGTAGAAGTCACTATCATTTAGAATTGCCGCAAGATCTTTATCCGTCAGTATTTTCTTGCCAGCTTTGCGGAAAAAGAAACAAAATGATAACAATCAAATAGGGAAGCTCGTCAAAAATAAAAAAACTGCTTATAAACTTGAACCAAATAGAATCCCCATGTCCAAAATACTGCACATAATCAAAAACCGGTTGCTATGCAGAGATACCACACAATTTCTGTAGGTATATTACTTGAAACACTAAATTATAGTTATTTTATTTATTTCTAACTAATATTTTATCAAAACATTAGATTAAAATGCAAATATTACCTAGTTTCTGATACCACGCCATCCCTAACCTCAAAGCACGTGCACCGGCAAATTAAAACTGAAACAGCATCAACGTTGCCAAATATGTTTTACCGAAAATTTTACGGCGTATATTAGAACGTCCAGTCCGCTGCACAGCGGGCCGGAAATCCTACTAGTTCATCGTGAACCTCTACAGAAATATTACGAAAAATGTCCAGTGGGCTGGAGAGGATACATAAGCAGAATGACTTGCAGAATGTGCAATTCGTACCTGTGAGACAGCAGATTCTGTGCAGCAGCTCTTGATTTATTTCTATATAAAAATCCTGTCACCACTTCAGCCTCCCTCAATATCTCTTCACTAACGGCAGCCTCATTTTCCATTGATTGTTGTTTATGTCTGCAAAATAATAGAGAAAGGGGGTATGTATAATATCCATAAATTATTTCGCAGAAAGAACGCCATACCCTTTCGTTAAAGCCCGTACTTTGTCAAATAGTAAAATAATTCTGCTTCGAGGAAAACGCAAATGTAGACGTATGGTCTCTAAAGGCCGTCTGTTACGATACGAAATTTTGTGCGAAATTTCGTACAAAATTAAGGATAGTGTCAGTCAGTCAGCATTTAGTACCTAATTTTGTATGACTGTTAAATTTTGTAGAACCTGTTCTAAATAATGTCAGACTACGACTGCGCAATTGGAGCAGTACAATGGCTGATATAACCTCTAACGCTTTCAATAGTTGGATAGATACTGTATGTATTAGGCTTATTATTAACCATGAGCATTTTGTTATATTTTCAATTTATATTCCGCCTTCAATTAATTTGGACATGTTTGGTCAGTACCTTGAAGCTTTGGAAGTATTTAACAATGCATTCAGTAATTGTAAAATAATTTTTGCTGGTGACTTTAATGTCGCATCATTCAACAGTGACGTTAATGATCAGAAGTCTCAATTAATGAGCAACTTTATTTCGTTTTTAGATTTAACTAATTTTAATAATATTACAAATATAAATGGTCGAATACTGGATTTAATTTTAGGAAATATCGAAATAGAAGTCCTCAGAGATAATACAACTTCTGTTAAAGAGGACGTTCATCATCCTGCACTGATCATGGAATTCATTACATCCGGATCTCCAACGAAATTAACATTTGCTAATTCTCCACGGTTTAACTTTCCTGAAATGTACACCGCCTTGCAAGATGTTAATTGGACCGAGGTGATCAGTGCAGTTAATGTTGATGTCGCTTGTACCGCCTTGTATTCAGTTATCAGTAACATCTTTGAGGTCCATGTCCATAAATGTAAAAATAAAATGTTTTCGTATCCCCCATGGTTCACACGTGAAATTATACTTAATATCAAGAAGAAGGACATAGCAAGAAGGAACTGGAAACGTGACAGTACTAAGTTTTCTTATGATCAGTTCAGTAATTTTAGGAAGCTCATTAAGAACCAGATCAGTGTTGCCTACTCCGCTTACGTCCAATCGGTTGAGGATGCCATTGTCCATGATCCTAGCAAATTCTGGTCATTTGCCCAGATCAAAAAACAGCAATCTAAAATCACCCCAAGGATGACGCTTAACGGCAATGTCTGCGATACGCCTCAGGATATAGTGGACAGCTTTGCTACCTTCTTTTCAAAAGTTTTTATCCCGTCTGGTCTACTAGGGTCATCTCCTCCAACAAATAATTCTACCGATATCTATTCTTTAAAAAATATAAGTGAAGAAAACGTAATTAGGGCTTCGAAAAGATTAAAGAACAAAATGACGTCTGGATGTGATGGTATTCCATGTTTTTTCGTTAAAGATTGCATTCATATACTAGCGAAACCGCTGGCTTCCATATTCAACTTAATTCTAAAATCAGAGACATATTCAAATATCTGGAAGACCTCTAAAATATGTCCTATTCACAAAAGTGGAGATATCTCTGATATTTCCAACTATCGCCAAATATCAATCCTGTGCAATTTCAGCAAGTTGTTTGAGATCATCGCTTATGAAACGGTTTACTGCTCGGTCAGGGGTGGAGTCTCTATTAATTAGCATGGGTTTATGAGAGGCAGATCTACGGTCACCAACTTGGTTCTAATTACTCAGTACATTTCTGAAGTACTGGACGGTCAGGGACAAGTTAATGTCATCTACACAGATATTCAGAAGGCGTTTGATCAAGTTAATCATTATGCACTTCTGGATAAGCTTAAAACAGTGGGTGTGTCTGATGCAATGCTGTCGCTCATGAATTCATATTTGAGGGATAGAAGGTTATTTGTCGAATATGGTGGTCATAGGTCGAGTTACTATCGGGCCACGTCTGGGGTACCTCAAGGGTCAAATCTAGGTCCATTATTGTTTTTAATATTTATTAATGACTTGTCTTTTGAACTGAAGTGTTTCCATTTGTTTTTCGCTGATGACCTTAAAATCTGCACGTCAGTCAAGACAGTCGAGGATTGCGTCATGTTGCAAGATGACTTAGCTCTAATTTCGTCATGGTGTTCACGAAACTGTCTCAGTCTGAATGTTTCGAAATGCAAAGTTATAACTTATACAAGAAAAGTTAACTATTTAATTTATGATAATTATAACATCAATGGTCAGGTTATAGACAGATGCACCTCTTATAGAGACCTTGGAGTCATTTTTGATACCAAGCTAACGTTTACTGAGCATATACTCAATATCTCGTCGGCTGCCACTCGACTACTTGGTTTCTGTATCAGAAACTGGAAGGGTTTCTCCAATGTTGATACTTTAATGACTTTATTTTTTAGTTTTGTCAGGAGCAAGTTGGAGTACGCGACTCTGATCTGGTCTCCTATATACCAAAATTCTGTCGTGATCCTTGAGGCCATTCAACGTAAAGCTTTAAAGTATTTTCATCTTAAATGCACAGGTTCTTATCCAGAAAGAGGTTGTGACCATAGTGCCCTATTAGAGTTTTTCAATTTGGATTCACTGTCAACAAGACGAAACATATTTGCTTTGTCGTTTTTGTATGTCCTCATTCACAATAAAATTGACTGTCAAAATTTACTTGAAAAAATATGTTTCTGCGTTCCAAGGCTAGGGAGTCGACAACAAACGGCATTCTATTATCAAGCTGGCCGTACAAATGTTATGACAAAATCGCCAATTAATCTCACGTGCTGCGTCATGAACAGTGTTACTGAATCGTGTGATATTTACAGTGACAGTTGTGCATCGATTATTAACTGCTATAGATCATCCAATCTTATTTAGAATGTGTGATACTATAGATTTAAGTCCAAGAACCATGTCTCTTTAATTGTTATTTTTTTCAGCGTTTCCTGTAATTGGGTTTCACCTGTTGGAAATAAATAAATAAATAAATAAATAAATAAATAAATAAATAAATAAATAAATAAATAAATAAATAAATAAATAAATAAATAAATAAATAGTTGATATAAGTTGTGTTCATCAGTTTCGCGAAACTCCCCTACGTATGCTGTTCTGCTTGACTGTTGTACTTGATTGAAAACTTATAAAACGTCTTGATCAAAAGAGGAGTGTGACATACTAGTAAACAAGTATGAGACGTATGATTGTTTATGAGCTATAAAAAGCAGGGCCTATAAAAACAGAAAAGCCAAACGAGCTGCGTCGGATAAAATCAGAATGACTTTAGAACCAATTAGGCTTATAATCCAATGGATCCTGCACTAGAAGTTCTTTATTCAGCATATATGGAGCACACACATTCCCTGGTCCACCTCCGTGATTAATTTTCTGCACCAAATTCTTTTACGGTTTCGTTTACTTTGTTTTCCCATGAGGTGGGCAGCTACAACACAGACTGCTGCTGCCGCAGTCGCATATAATACTCGTATATGCGAATTTCGGGATCACTCCATTGTCTACAATTTTCTTTAAAGGTAAAGAAATAAAGTGGTAACCGTAAAGGAAGGTATGTTTAGAATGACTTTTACGTGATAAATGGCAGTATAAGTTAACAGTATAGTTTTTTTCCTACTTTCTGCGCATGATTTCGTACGAAATTTATTACAAACATTTATTCACGTTTCAGACAGGATCTTAGTTTGTAAACAAATTGGGAAATATATTCAGTAACGAATTTTATCACGAAATTTAGTACAAAATTATGAACAAAATTTTGTGTCGTGACAGACCGCCTTAAGGCTTAAAATAATCGCGAAAATCTGATGGATATTAAACTTTGTTTGAAAAGGATTTATCCACATTTGATTGGAAGCTTGCCTTTTCTACTTCCCACACCTACTGGTAAAGGAAGGATTGCAACTGTTAAAAAATAAAAAAGTGAGATATGTTTTTTGGATTTCACGAGGGATGTCTTTTAAGTTTTGCATATGGAAATAAAACAACACGGTAGGTAGTTTTAAATGACTATTGTTTTTCGAAGTATTCTCCACGAAGATTAATACACATCTGCATGCGCTCGAACCAATTTTCGAAGCACTTATTCCACTCGTTTGCTGGCAGATCCGAAACGGCATCTTTGAATGCGTCAACTGCTTCTTCTGGTGACTGGAACCTTTGACCACGCAGTCTGATTTTAATTTTCGGGAAAGCAAAGAAATCGTTAGGACTTAAATCAGGATTATATGCAGGATGGTCCAATAATTCCACGTTTTCTTCTGTTAAATACTGCCTTGCTTTTTGGACTGTGTGCGAGCTTGTCCTGGTGGAGGATGATTCTTCCTTCGGCGTTGATTTTTCGAAGCTCGGTGATAACTTTTGGCAAACAAATAGTGGTATACCAATCCGCAGTAACAGTTCTTTGCTCGTTACGAGAAATTGTTGCAATATGACCCGCTTTTGACACAAATGTCGCTAACATCTTTTTCGAAACACTTCGAGAACGGATGTCGTTTATTTTCTGGTTCATAACAGTAAATCCACGATTCATCACCACTAACAATGCTGTACACATTTTTTGAGTTTCCGGAATTGAAACGGTCAAGCGTTTTTTGACACCAAGTAACCCTGGCTGCTTTTTGCTCTTCAGTCAACAGGTGGGGTATCCAACGAGAAACTAATTTTCTTACTCCTAATGCTTCATGAATAATTTTTTGAATTGAGGTCTTTGAGATCTTCAAGGACGCCTCAATCTCGCGATATGTCACATGTATGTCAATGATGAGTTTGCGCACAGCATCGACGTTTTCCTGGGTGACTGCCGTTTTTGGTGCACCCACCCTGGGATCGTCGCTAAGACTCACCGGTCCACGTTTGAATTCTCCATACCAACGGGAAATTGTCGACTGATGTGGCGCTTCGTTGCCGAAAATAGACAGTAACCCAGCAAGGCATTCTTGTTGCGATAATTGTCTTTGAAAGTTGTAATAAATTATATCTCGAAAATGTTCTCGGTTGAGTTCCATTTTTTTAATGACTTGGTGACACTGTAGTGAGAACACTGCACGTATTGTTGTGAAACTTTGAATTTAAGTTTACTAAAGAGTGAGGTTAAGATTCAGTACTGGGCCTACTATGTTTCTATATGCAAAACTTAAAAGACATCCCTCGCAAATCCTTGGCCCGGCTATAACTTGGAAAGTACTGCTAGGATCTGGATAGAATTCTTACAAGAGGTTACAACTATGACAAGGATAAAAAGTCATTGTAATTTTCGAAGATTGGACCGGTGGCGGGAGATAAAAAAGAAACAAAGGAAAAAAATAAAAATTTTTAATATTTCAGGAGTAAAAAAATTGTTGGTGGGGGAGAGTCGTAGGGAGTGGGGGAGGGTGTATCGCAATTCTTTGATTTTGGAATATTAATACACTACTAGCTTCGGTAATTCCACGCACCTATTGGATATATTTCACATATCGTACTTTCCATGTGCATTTGCCTTAAAACCTAGAGAAATATTTACAGACGCGTATTGCGTCTCCTTCCTTTGTGTACAAAACCCTGTCTGCGTACACTGCGTCACTGTTCCTCTCGATCTCGAGTTGTAAGAGTGTTGCTAGATTCTTTGCGCGACAAAGGAGGTAGCAGGTGATACGATATTCATATACTAGGTGGGCACGATATTACCTGTGTATACTCGTACGAGCATTATGCTTGGAGTGTAGCTTAATAAGACTACTTGATTTCGTGAGGTAATATTATATAGTATGTATAGATAAGTACGTATCAGGAACTATTATAATCAGGTATTAAGCTCTGTTCGCAGTTTTACACCAGAACTCCAAAGGAATAAGGCTACCGTGTATGGACACTCTTATAGCTGCAGTCTGAGGAAATCTTGTTTCATGGAAATCCCAAATAGGATACAAATTATTCTCATAAAACTTACATCTTCTTGCAGTACATGGAAAATTGTACTAGAGGGCGTGGAAAGTTAATCTACTTGACACCATTTTTAAAGCCCATATAGGTAGTATTGTTGTTGAGAAACACTATTTCCTCATTTCCAACAATAAGTCCCTAGTCCTAACCTTGAACCTTTAAGCATCAACATTTGAAGCATATAAAAACATATAAAAATGACAGGAAAGGTAAAAAATATCTTTCCCCAGAAAGAAGACGACTTGCTTAATCTGAGGCGCCCTTATTTTCTTGCTTAATCGTTAAATTCGGTAAATGCAAGGTAATGTTTGCACATTTATAATCGCACTGGAGGGAATATCGAGCAGGAGGGGTAGGATGCCACTCAAATTCCGCTTCTTGCTTCTTGGAAATTCAGTCACATGGAATCACTTCACAGGAGCACAACGCTCTGTTAAAACACTTTTCCAAAGACAATGATTCTTACGTCGCTACTCGCTCACTATTTCGATCGTATTACCAATACTAACCAGTGCTTAAGTGTTTTATCTTTTAATTAAATCATGTGTTAAAAATTTCGATGAAAATGGCATGACACTTAATCAAAAATGAGGGGGGCTACGGCGCAGCAGAACGTGTCTGTGGGGTATCATCCAACCATATCGACGTATTTGTGACGAACACTGTAATAGGACTAGTTTATGAGGGAATTAAAACAAAATGATTTAAGGAAAATAACTTTTCGGTACAATCTGCGAGTCGTTCGACAACTTCAATAACATCTTCTTCTCAGATAAAGCCCACTTTTACATGAATGGAGATGTAAATATATACTAAGTGACATATAAATCCGAACACCCAGTTTAAATGGTTTTATTTTAATAAAAGTTGGTGAATGTATTTATCTTACTGTAAATAACCAGTGAAAAAATGTTCAGCCTTATCAGTTGGACATTCCGGTTTTTATACTGCTTTTGTTTAATTCACTAACGCTCTAAAAATGAATATTTCAGCCGCAGTAGAGAATCAACGTTGGCGGATTTTGGTTCTTGACATCCTTTACGATCGGTTACGATGCCTAGAGTACGGAGACCTGTACGATTTCGTCAACTTAGTGAGTTTGATAGGGGCCGTATAGTGGGACTTCGGGAAGCTGGACTTTCTTTTCGGGCAATTGCAGTTAGAGTGCAAAGAAGTGTAGACACTGTGGTTAGGTGTTGTCAGGCATGGCTTCGAGAAGGCCGTACGAACAACAGACCATGAAGATCGCCGCCTAAGATTATTGGCCTTAAGGGACCGTTTCTCCACTACCAGGTCCATTGCAAATGAATGGTTTGCAGAACACGGAAGACCTATTGGCATGCGAAGTGTTTACCGACGAATGAGAAGTTTTGACTTGTTTTCATACCGGCCACACTGGGTCCTCCCTTTAACTCGAGAACACCGACGTAATCGCCTTGAGTGGTGCAGACAACGGTCACTCTGGGATCAGGAATGGAACAGTATTGTCTTTAGTGACGAGTCTCGATTTTGTTTAGGCATGCACGATGGTCGTGCTAGGGTTAGAAGGCGACGTGGTGAAAGGAGGAATCCACAGTTTTTTGTTGAAAGACATGTTCATCACACTGTTGGAGTTATGGTTTGGGGTGCTATAGCTTATGGTTCCAGGTCACCTTTAATCTTCATCAGAGGTAACATGAACGCGCAGCGTTATATCCACGAAGTTGTAGAACCCCATCTTTTACCCTATCTTGACACCCTGGCAGATCCAACTTTCCAACAAGATAATGCCCGACCACATGTTGCAAGCGTCACAATAGAGTTCTTTCAACATAATGATGTCACATTGTTACCATGGCCACCAAGATCTCCCTACTTATCCCCAAATGAGCACGTGTGGGATATGATGGGTAGGAGATTGCTCAATTTGCAATGTCCTCCTTAGACTGTAGAAGCACTTCAAGAGGAGTTGGTGGTTGCCTGGAATGAGATACCACAGGAGGACATTGACCACCTGATCAGAAGCATGCCTAGGCGCGTTGGAGAATGCGTAGCACATCAGGGTGCATCCACACATTATTAAAGGTCAAAGGGCTTTAAAGCAGTGCAATCTTTTTGAAATTTTTATCATTTACTTTTTATGCTTCATTAAGTACTTATACAAAATTTTATTAAAATAAAACCATTTAAACTGGGTATTCGGATTTATATGTCACTTAGTATATAAAGTTGTAGATCTTAGAATAGGGAAAATTTTAAATTAAAACGCCAAAGTCCTCTGCAATCTCCAAAGGGATTGGGCGGCATTATTGGCCCGTACATTTTTACCCGCTGGAATTCTGTGACTGTCACCGAGAACTTTTTCCCACCACAGTTGCAGCAATGTGTTGGTTACAATAAAAGAAATTTCACGCAACAAAATGACGTGACCTGCCATACATCTAGAGCACATCTGATGTTAAGAGATATTCCCTAACAAACTAATCTCGCGCAGAGGATACATTCCATGGCCTCCCCGCAGCCCCGACTTATTTCCACGTGATTCCTTTACAAGTCGTGTTTATGCGAATATGCCAGCCGCAATACTCCAATTAAAGAAAACATCTGTTAAGACGTGAATAACGTGCCCGGCACTTTTTGTTGAAAAGTTTCTGAAAATCTGAGGGCCAGGTTTGAAGAGTACCATATTATTATTAAGGCTTGATGATCCAGGATATTTTTATTTTTTCAAATAGATACTCAGTTGAGTACAGTCTAATTTCATTTGTCAAAGAAATTTCAAAAGTGCAAAAATGCGTTTCTCAGAGAAAGTAGTAAAATAAAGATACCTTGAGAGATGAACTCAATAATAAGGAAGGATGAACATTTTCGTGTAGCTCCTTCTGTTGACAATAAGCCTGTCAAATCTAAGTGACAATGAAAAAACGACATCTCCACATTAAGAAGACATCGACGAAATACATTAAATTAATGTCAGTATCTTTGACATTTCAACTGGATGGATCACATGTTATCATCAGCGTAGTTTGTATCGCTTCAGATTACGAACATTTAGAGGATAATACCTACCTTTTGGTTCGTTCTGGCGCAGTCCCAATTTTGATAACCGTTCGATGCTGGCCGTCTGATGGTGACCTCCCTCCACCTCCCAGTGGCGGGGCCTGCTGGGGTGGCCTTTTCTCTGGTAACTGCAAACTTCGCGATCTTCGAACCCGTTGCAACTGGTCCTCCTGTTATCACATGATTACTGTCGTTTATGTGGACTGGATTTTTAGAATGCTTTGAATAAGAGTGACTACATATCAGACTGTTATAGTCCTGGAAAGTGGAACGGATACACGTACAGTCTGCGAAAACCAACAGTTTGCCAATTTTGGCTTAAGGTAAGATTAGAAATCGGTTTAAAAAAGTGATGTCAAAATTTCTTGGCGCCTTTTAAACCAAGGTTTGGTGCCCTCAAAAATTATAATTTGTTACCAAGGTTATAGGCACTATAGGCCCCATTTTTTGGGGCTCTTCAGACATTAAATCGAAAAAACGGGAAAATTTAATTGGAGCATTTTTTGTTCACATTGATCCAAAGACAAAATTGTTCGAAGAAAGAATAACATTGCAATTGTGGGTATATTCAATGCCTAAAAACTCGGTAAAAATTATAATATTTTTGGTCGCCAAGTATCTAAATTGAAGCTAAGACCTTGCTCTACAAGACCTTGAAGAGTATTTTGTCATTATTTTATTTTAAAGCAATTCGAATCTTGTTTTTGGGACCAAAACTGGCGATTTCTTCATTTTTGCAGACTGTATGCAAAAATGAAATAATCCCCAAATTTCAAAAACCATGTATACCGTTCCAGCCCAATTCATCACTTATCCATTTAGTGTTCATGGAATATTCATGCTTCGGATGATCAGGATAGCCTACGGCGCTTTCTGGGAGAAATGGGATATTTATGATTACCGTTGAAGGTGACCTTGACTGATAAGGTCTCGTTGAGGGTGTGTTTCTCCGCCCCTGTGACGTCGGCGGTTGTGGCGAGGGTGCCAACGGGGGTGGGGAACGGGACACAAACTCATCTTCGCTGCCGCTGGTCGATGAACTTGAACCTGGAACACAAAAAAATCATCCATTCTAGATAATCCTCGAGATAGGCTAGATTGAGACACTCCGGCGAGAAATATGATTATATTCTGTAATTGAATTCTTATGTCTACGATATTAACAGCAGTAAGCTTGATGTAGTTTTTTGCTTCAGTGATTATCTAAGATGAATTTTTCTCTTGTCTGAGAAGCACGTATTTCCAGATATTTATTTGGTCGAATTGAAATACAAACGAAATACTCGATGCCAGTAGCTCTCTCTCTCTCGCATTGAGAACATTTTGTTAGATCAGCTGTTATAGAAAAATGTTGTTTTGAATATTTAGGGTAGATTATTATCCTCTTTCTGAAAAACTTTTACTTTCAGAGCACGCTTAAATTAGCGAAGCTCTGCATTTAAAATTGATGCTCGGTTACTATAAGGTTTGTAACGGTTTCACCGTCCGATCGTATTTATTAAATCACTTCTCGATTATCATTTCATTAATCCCATCTCTAGCTTTTTTACTTGGAAAATTTTCCGCTTGGACCGCTTGATGCGGAGTTCCTGATCTGCGATCTTCCTCGCGCTTTTTTTTCACTTGAGCCGCCGATCGAACAAGAGCTAAGAATTTTCTTCTCTGTAGCACAAGGTCATATAGCACCATGTGCCAGAATTTTGTAGAATGTGTGTCCGTATAGGACAAAATGATTGGGGCCACCCCCTTCCCTTTCTTTTTCCCTTTCTCTTTCCCTTTCCCTTTGCCTTTGTCTTTGACTTTGCTTTTGCCTTAGTCTTTGACTTTGCATTGCTTAGCCTATCACTTCACCCTTGCATGTGCCTTGGCAGCGCCATCGCCTTTAAGTTCAACTTCGCCTACAACTGGTTTTGAAGCCACTATATGTGAGGT
Source organism: Acanthoscelides obtectus (assembly GCA_963669975.1). NCBI lineage: Eukaryota > Metazoa > Arthropoda > Insecta > Coleoptera > Chrysomelidae > Acanthoscelides > Acanthoscelides obtectus. The sequence goes on from CAVLJG010000009.1 coordinate 65,083,563, forward strand.
CACCCCTCATAACTGGGACCTCCACTTCAAGCACCTGACCATCCTCGCTTCAGTCGAGTCAAAATGGACCAGCGAAAGATAAGTTGATAGTTTTATAGCAGCGCCAAAGATGTAAAACTTATTTTGTTCTTTAAAACTGTAAAATTGTAATGTAATGGAAATGCTTTTTTTTTTGTTAAATAAAATCTGTTAAATTTTTGTGTTCTGTTTGTTCTTCTATCCTCTAGCCATGCCATGGTCGACACACAGCTACACGCCTGTAGATGTCTTCATGCCACCGACTGAGCTACCGGAAGCTAATGGTAACCCCCTTTCTGTGATTGTGCAGAAAAGTTGGAATCTTCATTGCATTCCATCTTTTCTGGACTTTTTGCGGAAAGGAAGCGTTACAGGTTATTTGAAAAATACTTTATTAATCAGTGCGTATGAATGAATCTTGAAATTAGAGGCATTCCGGCCACCATAAGGAGCCAGTGCATAGGCCGCTTAAGCGGGCCCTTATGCACTTCTACAATCCTTAGATCACAAGCCTGGCCCTTTTAGCGAAGTTAAGAATCGCTTTGAGTCCAAGCTCCTTGACGACCTGAGGGTCCAGAGTAATGGACCCCAGTATAGTCTGCCTATAGTAGCTCAGACCTTCATAACGACACAAAACGTACGCCGAGGTCTCTTCCTCTATCCCGCAGCGTTCACACAAGGGATCCTCAGCCACACCCATCACGTGCAGGTGACACTTTAACGTGTTATGGCCAGACAACAGTCCCACCAGCAACCTTAGGTTGGCGCTATCCAGAGATAGGCAGAAGCGTCCATCCTTAGCACTGGACCCTTCAATGAGTTCCTGTGCCTGGCGGAGATGTCTGGAGATACTTCTCCATTTCTGAGAGTGTTGTCTTGCAACCCACGGCTCCATTTTCCTCCTAGCTTTATGCCTGGTCACTCCTAGAGCTGGCTCAGGACCAACGAGCTTGCTGGCTGATTCTGTCTTCACCAAAGTGTCCGCCGTCACATTGCCCCTTATCCCAGCATTCCCCGGTACCCATATTAACGATACCGGATGCCGCGAGGCAATCCAGAGCTGCATTGCAATACAAGAGTCGAAGTAGTCTTACAGGCACTTAGTGCTTTCATTACAGCCTGGCTGCCGGATAAGATTGTTATTCTTGTCCTAGGCCCACCCTCCTCCAGAATGTGAGATACACAAGATCCAACGGTGGGAGATCCAACAGAGCTTCCATTGCACTCCATGGCGTTGTTCGCACTGCGCTTGTAATACTAATACAGGCCAAGTTGTCTCAGTTCTAATGCAAGGCCACCAGACCAGGGAGCCGTACAGGAGAGATGGACTTACTATCGTCGTGTAGAGGCCAGTATACCACTTTGGGTTTAAGCCCTCATCTTACCCCGACAACACGTCTACAAGCCCACATCGAATTGCGAGCCTTGCTAACCTTATATTTAACATGCTCTCTCCAGTTCAGTTTGCAATCCAGGATAATTCCCAGATATTTCACTGACTGGGCACAAAACTAATCTAGTCCCAAAGAAGGTCAGTCTTTTCAGCATTAACAGAAGGATCGACTTCCCTACATCACGATTCCACGGAGCGCAGAGCGCCCTGCATAATTTCCGAGACTGTTCTACAAAAACGCCCCCTAACAACTATGCTTACGTCATTAGCATAGGCTTGCACGTAGACACCCATACTGCTGACCCTAACGAGGAGTTCGTTCACCACGATACACCACAGTAGTGGTGACAGAACTCCACCCTGAGGGCAGCCTCTAGCTACACTCACGCCGCAGCTTACGTCATTCAGCATAGCTGTTGTTACCCGACCCTCCAGAGTAGATAGGACCCAATCTATTAGGATTGATCCAATCCCGTGTCTAAACAAGGCATGTCTGATAGAGTCGGTTGTGGGGCAATTAAATGCACCTTCAATGTCCAAAAAGGCCACGAGTGCCACTTCTCGCTGATCTAGAGTCTTCTCCAGCCTACCGACCAGATTGTGTAAGGCCAGATCAGTCAATTTTCCAGCTTGGTATGCAAACTGATTTGCATGAATGATACACCTTTCTAGTGGGCCATCCCTTAAGTATCTATCAACTATCCTTTCCAGTGTCTTAAGCACAAAAGATGAAAGAGTAATCGGTCGAAAATCCTGCGGGCCAGTATATCTAGCTCAGCCCGGTTTAGGAATGAATACCTCTTTAGCCTGCCGCCAGCTTCTAGGTGTGAAGCCCGTGGCCATACATGCTCGAAACACATTCATCAGGTAAGGAACAACCAAATCAGTGCGTATGTCAGTATTGTTAGTGAGATATACCTGCCTGTACCTCGGCAAGGGTATATTTTAGGGCCTACGTTTATTGAAATCTTTCTTATTTTCGACGTACTCTTTTTTTAATCGCTTTTAAGAATTATCTCAGTATTCTACTCAAAACAGTGTGATCTTAAAATCGATAGTACTACTGAAATTTTAGTTCAAAACCCAAATTCCTGGAGCGGTTACAAGATCAAGGTTAAGGAAGCTATACAAGTACAAAAATGCGTAAAATTCATCGAATCGTAGAAAGAAAGATTTATTTTAAGGTTGAATCTTTTTGTGCGAGGGATGTTCCAATAATGAATTACAGAAGGGTGACGGCTCTATCGATTGAATAAAAATTCCAGATTTCTCTCTGAAGGAAATACAGGGTGGCCGATATGTAACTGACTGGCTTATGTCTTGAATATTTGTGAAATGATTTTTTGTTCATCTTAGGCCCAATTTCACCAACAACAGTCCGTTATTCTTCACCTATGGGGTAACAGACCGTCAGATACAGCGAATGAGCTTCAAGTTCCAATCAACAAATTTTAGCAACCAATAGCTATGAACTGTTGAAAACAAAATACTGTCAAAGCATGAGATGACAACTTTTCATTGAAATATTACCAGCTTATTGAATATTAAGAAATTACATATAATTCATTCAGTCAAAATTTTAAGAAATGTTTGATTTTTGAATTAAATTCATGTTTTAATTACTATTGTTGATTTGTTATTCATGTTTATATTATTTTCTTCAATTGATATGTGATACTGGGTGTTTTTTCCTATAAACCTCTTGCAGATAGCCATTAAGCACCTACTTGATGACAGGCTCTACAAAAAGATATTGCTCGTTTCCAAACATTCATTCATTTACTTGCCGTTCATCAGAACCATTATGGCACCTTAGATTGATATTCCCACAAAACCATTCAGGTTTTTTGATATCCATACATCCATAAAGTTGAATATTTTTCGATGTTCAGGAACTGAACAAACATCCACACTATATTCACAACGATTAAGAAATTCCCAAATATATGCCTTAAAGCTACCAGCAAACCTATAAAACCTGCAAAAAAAACTAGAAATTTGCCATATTTTTCTTTTTTCACTAGTACTCATTCTTGGTTATATTTATATTAGACATTATTTGAATACAGCTGATTATTGCATTTCAAGGAGTGACACATGTGTGGGATCTGTCAACTCTTGGTACCAGTCACAAAACATATACTCTGAAGGTTTAATTCCATGCTGTTCAATGACAACACGGTGACTTGTGTGGTTGTCAGCGGCTATTTTGTGAGGGTGCGACAGGGTTGCCAGATTGTGCATTAATATCCCATTTCACCCTCCTGGTCCCACTGTTGAAATATACTCTACTCTGCTTTATGAGGCTATTCGCGACATTTTTCCCAAATTCATTGCACAACACTTGAAAAAATGCAAATGAAAATTTAAAATTATTTCCATGACGCCGCAGAATAGCTCCGTCGGTACCTTGGGTTATACATCTTGGCAGTAGGGATGTTCGATACGATCCTATATTTAGAAGTATCAATACATTTCCCGAGTATCGTCATCTTTCGATCCTGACTGTGTCAGAAGGAGTGACTGCCATTTGGCTGCGATATTACCCTGCCAAATCAGACATATCTTTCATCATTTTTAAAGAAATTGTACAAAATCTTCAAATTTGTGAAGTTAGCGAGTTTCTCTTCATACGTTCTTACCAGCCATGCCCAAATCATCAGCTACTGCCGTGATATTCATCCCGACCACTGCATCCCCACGGCTAGGCAACCTGTATGTTAAATTTGTATTGATAGGGCTGCAGGTTATGCTATAAATCATATGCCACAGTGTTTGTGCACTGATTGCAACGGTTAGATGATACCAAAAATATTTTCATAAATAGGAGATCTTTCCCATTCCGGATCGAACAATCTACCAAAGATGCTTATAATCATGATACCTAGTAAATTTTCACGAAAAGAATTCAAAACCAGCAAATGTAAAAGATTTATTTCGCACCCTCCACCACGGGAAGTGATCGTCGTTAGACTTGGCAACCCTGCGAGTGTCGGATAGATATCCCCACCAGTCAAAAAAGAAAAATAGACAAACAATAAACATTACTAATTTTTTTGATTTTTGGACTTAAAAGCCATTATCTACGAAAAATTATTCATAATTTTTTTGTCTATGTCCATAGTAATTGCATTATGCATCAGGGAGATGTAGGGATTGACACGTCTTACACATATTATCTGTGTTTTAGGATGGAGAGGACATAATGTTTTTATTGTTTTGAAGAAATTCATTAACCCATAAATTAATAAATGATCACTATTATGACGTAAATGAAGATGAGGGATTGGATGGAATGTATTTTATATTCTATTTTCTTGCAAAATACAAACAAATCCACACTATTCAACAGGTATGTAATGATAACTTTCAGTATATTGAAGTTGGTAAATTCGAGAGTGCCATGCATTAACAAACGTCCAAATCTGCTGCCAAATTTAACAGCTAGAAAATCGACCTATTATTTGCCGCATTCCCATTCGCAGAGGGGGATAACGGATTGTTAAATGTAAACCTATAACATATATCAAAATACATGAAAGCTGTCTTGTTTTTTCTGTACAAAAGCATGTTGGAATCAAAAAGTGGTCTGGTTTATAATACAGTCGAATTTTCACGATTTCATTCAATATTTCAATAGAAATCACTGGTATTCAGAAACCTTTGACAGCTTCCGTCAAATTCCATTTCGATAGGGTATTTTACCATTGGTCCATAATATTAATGTTGATGAAATCGACCCTTAGTCTTTTATTGAAACTCAAAAATTATGTATGAAAAATAATATCAGACAAATATCCGCCTCTAGAAGCCGTGCAAACCTGAGGCCTCTTGATTACATTCTCCATCACTTTTTGGCAAGTTTCGGGATTTTCAATCGTTTTCGTAATATTGTTCTTCAGCTGCTCTACAGTATATGGTTTGTTGGAATAAACCTTATTTCTCAAAAATCCCGATAAAAATGTTAGTAGTCGTTAAATCCGGTGTCCTTGGTGCCCAGCTGACATCACCAAATTGAGAAATTACACGTCCCGGAAATATTGTTCCCGAACGATTCATTGTTTCCTTGGATGTGTGACAAGTTACTGCATCCTGTTGGAACCACATGTTTAGCAGGTTAAATTGTTGGATTTTAGGAGCCAGAAAGTTTTGCACCATATCACGGTAGCACTTGACAGTGACAGTAACAAAATTAACTACCTGCAGCGTCTTCAAAGAAGTAAGGTCCAAATGACACGTCCATATCGAACACCGCACCAAAATGTGACTCGACGAGGTTGTAGTGATCGTTGATGGATGACACGAGAGTTCTCTAATGCCCACATACGACAATTCTGTTCATTAACAAATCCATTCATATTGAAGTCGGCTTCATCGCTCATTATGCGTGTATCAAAAAGTGGCACGCAATTTAAATCAGTCCGTTATAGGAATATTGGCCACCCTGAATTTAAAATTTCAGTTTTCATCCCACCTCTTCTTTCTACTCCCCTAATGTCCTTCTACCAAATCTCCAACAAAGACGATGCTTGGCGTTTCACCGACCTTTCGCTTCGCAACGTCTACTTTGCAGAGGGTAGCGCAAAAATTCACGCAACATCACTTTCATCCCTTAAGCAGGTCTCCCTTGTCCCCAGACAACAAAAGACGCACAATGCCCTGAGGGATCAATTTCAAAAAAACTACATTTATCTTTCCGCGTTATTCCCGCCAATACCAAAGTTGATAAAATGACGGATAAAGCTTCTATACTTGTGAAGAGTGCTCCAATAGGTAGTTTAGGATTTGAATTTCAATTTAGTTAAAATTGTCGTACTTACCATTGTCGCAGTCCAAATGGCCAGACAATTGCCTAGTACGCGCTGCTACAATCACGTTATACAGGGTGTTCCTTATATGCGAATATTTAAGGGTGTGAATCTACATGAAAACCTAATGTTAGTTTGCTTTATAAACTATGGTCCAAAAATGTTTTCTTACAAAAACTGGGGGTGTTGAAGTTTTAGGAAAAAATGGAAATTAATTATGATTTCCAGAACCTGATTTCCCTGATATTTAGGACCTAGTGAAAGTTAATAAAGTTGCATATTTTTCAATGCAAAACTAATTTTTTGCTTTAACAGTGGCGTGCGTACGGGTATTGACTTCGATATTTTTTAAGAAAAAAATGATACACCCATCGTTTTTTGCCAAATAAAAATTATTTTTCAATTCCCCGTTCAATTTGAAACAAATGATCGTTCTCGAATTGTTTTTCTTCGATGCGCCATTTTTGAGTAAAAAAATAAAAACCGTTCTATTGTCCGAGAAAATTAATGTAAAAAATTGAAGGGTCGGCCGGAACAACGTTGTATGTAACAAAAAAACTCAGTGGCCGAAATTATGAAAAACAAATTTGAACCATTTTTTTCAAATGACTGCGTCTATAGTTGACCAGCACATTAAAGGAACAATAGTTATACAAGGTTATTGTAATTTAAAAATGTGACACCTTTTTTGCAGCTGTGGGAACCATTTTTATGGAAACAGCATGTAACAAGGTTGTATGATCGCGTTACTTACAACGTTGTTACAGAGAGGCTTTAAATGACTATAAGCAAAACAAGTATTTTCAGCAGTTCTATTTATTAAGGGAACCAAAGTACACAGTAACATATTTTTAATAACAAAAAAATACGTTCTAAGTTCATCAATGTGTTTCGAAACCAAAACTGAAACTTAAATAAATATTACTGGGTTGCAGTTAATTTCTCATAAAATGTCACATACCTAAGCAAAATATAATCACTCGTATCCTCAAGGTTTTTTAATTTTTCATCTTTGATTGGAAGAAGGTTGTGATACATTATAGGTAATTTTTCAAATGATATGATATCAGTGGCAAAAGTCATTGTTTCTCTTCTTTTACGATTGCTTATGGGCTGCATAATATTATCAGAATTTCTCTTCTCAAACTAGCTGGAGAAACAGTAGTAAGTTGCAGCCACAATCCTTGTGTAATTTTACATTTGGGGTATTTCCATATACAATATTCCAAAGCTGTTAAATTCTCGAAGAAGGCTTGGTGCATCCAGACAACTTTAAAAGGATTTTTAACTTTGACTTTAGCAATGACATCGATCCACTGGAATGGTTCACAAACCATAGATATTCTTTTTTGTTTACGTACATACAACGTTGTTACGTGGAAGACTGAAATGGCGCGCTTTACAAATTCGCGTCACAGTGATTGATGCGAGTAAACAGGTGGGTCAATGTTGTCAACGGGTCCCAATAGGCACATACTACGTTGTATGACGGAAATCTTATTTTATAGAAAAATGTTATATACAACCTTGTTCCGGCCGACCCTTCAATTGAAGAATGCAATTTAGCAATAAATATCTAGTTGCTCTGGAATATGTCACTGGCTTTTGACATCTGACAAGTCTCTGTTATTCAAATCTGTTCGCTTTGACATCTTTTTAATTATTTAGTTTTTTCAATCGTGTTATTAATGGTGAATTATTCAAATGCGGAAATGCATTACGTATATGGCCTTGCCGACGGTAATGGTGAGCAAGCCAGACGGATTTATCACCAGAGATATCCCGATCGTGCTTTGCCAGATAGTCGAACCTTTTCTAATATCCATTGCCGTCTTGTCGAAAGTGGTTCTGTCCGAAAAGGAACATCTTAAAGTAGACCTCTGAGTGTGAGAACACCTGAAATTGAGGAAGCAGTGCTGCACGAAGTCGAAGAACATCCTGAAACGAGTACGAGGAGGATCGCTAGACACTTAAATATTTGCCATCAAATTGTTTGGAGAATTTAAGGGGATTTTTTGTTATACCCTTACCATATTTTAAGAGTACAGGCATTACTTACCATTGATTTTCCAAGGCGTGTGATCTTTTGTCAGTGGTATCTTCAAAAAATTACACAACATCCGCAATTTGAATCGATGACTCTGTTCTCGAAATGCCATTCAAGATTTCCACAAGAATCGTAAACGAAACCCACTTCGAACACCAATTTTCGGTTAACGTATGGGCAGGAATTATTGGCAACCACTTTATTGGCCCATTCTTCTTGCCGGGACGACTTGACGGACAGACTTACCTCAATTTTCTTCAACAACAGTTGCCTTTGCTGGTTGATGATGTTCCGTTACTAATAAGAAACGACATGTGGTACATGCATGATGGTGCACCAGCACATTTCAGTGTAGCGGTTCGTAATTATTATTAATTATATCCAAATCGTTGGATTGGCCGCGGTGGGCCCCAAGATTGGCCACCAAGGTCCTCAGACCTCAACAGTTTAGATTTCTTTTTATGGGGCTATCTTAAGACACTAGTGTACACAAGTCTCGTTAAGACTGAGGAGGAATTAAGAGAAAGAATAGTTGCAGATTGTGATAGAATAAAAAACACTCCAGGAATATTTCAACGAGAGCGCAATTCCATGAGAAGGAGGGCGGAAGCATGCATACTAAGTGAAGGGGGCCATTTTCAACAATTTTTGTAATTATTTCCTTGATTGTTAATGTGTTTTTCCAATTAAATTAATAATAATTTTGCATGTTAGACAATAGAACGGTTTTTATTTTTTTACTCAAAAATGGCGCATCGAAGGAAAACAATTCAGGAGAGATCAGTTGTTCTAAATTGAACGGGGAATTCAAAAATAATTTTTATTATTTTAAATATCGAAGTCAATACCCGTACGCACGCCACTGTTAAAGCTAAAAATTATTTTTGCATTGAAAAATATGCAACTTTATTAACTTTGTGTACGTACTAAATATCAGTGAGATATGTGAAGCCGTTCTGAACATATAATACATTAATTAATTTCCATTTTTTTTCCTAAAACTTCTGTAAGGAAACATTTTTGGACCAAAGTTTATGAAGCAAACTAACATTAATTTTTCATGTAAAATCACACCCTTAAATATTCGCATATCATTAAGGAACACCCTGTAGAACATAACTATTATATCTGTTCATACTGATAATATAAACAAACACGTATTTTTCAAAAACGTTGGTTTTATTGAAAAACAAAACCCGGAAGTAATTATTAGAATACTATGAACTTCTCAAGCGGCGATGGTAACTTTCCTGAAATCCGACATTTCTGGCAAAGAACAGCCTCGGAGAAGGGGTTGCTCCAGGCGGAGGGCGTCCCGCATTTTTCATCTATTACGAAACCTACTTGTAGCAGTCACAGGTACCTGATCGTCTGCCTCGTGTAGAAAGAAACTGATTTCTTGTAACGCATCATGCGCATTAGCAATATTCTGCCTGTCCAAAAGTGACCGTCACATGATTCAAAGTGAAATAAATATAAATATAGTATTGGTGACAGGAAACTTGACAGACCTAGTACAATTAATGACCTGGGAGTCACATTTGACAGAAAACTTTCCTTCTCCTATCACATTGAAGATGCTGTTGTGGCTGCATCAAAAGCGTATGGTTTTATTGTAAGAAATACCGGTGATTTTCACAAGTTCTTTACACTGAAAATACTGTACTATGCTTATGTAAGATCTAAGCTTGAGTATGCGTCCCTGGTATGGTATCCTCATCATCAAATATATATTGACCGCTTAGAGTCCGTTCAAAGAAAGTTTTTAAAATACCTCTCATACAAAGCTGACGGGATATATCCCGCTATTGGCTTTCCTCATAGTGAGTTGATGGCGAGACACAAAATCTATAATTTAGAGAGCAGACGCAAAATGAATTCACTTAAGTTCATTCACAAGCTCATCCATGGCATTATTGACTCCAGTGTCATCTTAGAACAACTTAACTTCTTAATTCCCAGATTAGCGTCACGAATTAGTTTAACTTTTTACTTAGCCAGGCCTAGGACTGACATACTTAAGTTTTCCCCTATACAGGGTTATCCAAATTAAGTGTCCACCATTAGTAACTTTGTTATTAGTGAAAATACAAAGTTGTTTGAATTAGCAAACTAGTAGCATTTTTAACGCTGGTAAAAATGAGAAATAAAAAAAAAACAATTGAGAGTCGTTATTTTGATTTTTTTCAGTAAAATAACATTTTTTTAAATGGAAACCCCTGTATATTATATTTTTTCTGTTAAAGCATCAAATTTTAAACAAAAAAGCTTACAATAACTTTTCTCCTAGGTTACAAATTGTTGAAGTTATGGCCTCCAATCTGAAACAATTAAATTGTATCGACAAACTTTATTTTCAACATCAACTTATAATCTTACAAAATACAATAACAATTTTTTTTAAAGAAGATGCTCGAAAACACCACCTTGTTCTTCAATACATTTTTGGGCACGTTTTTCAACTGCTCGAACTGTCTTAAGTATGGTCCTACCATCTATCTGGGTTATCTTTTCCCTAACTGCAGTCTTTAACGCGTCAAGGTTATCGTACCTTTGCTTGTAAATTTGGTTCTTTAAGTAACCCCAAAAGAAGTAATCAAGTGGGTTTAGATCTGGTGATCTGGGAGGCCACTGTATTGGGCCATTTGTTCCTATCCACTGATCATTAAAAGTAGTACTTAGAAAATGATAAGTACCTCTGGAGTTGTGGGCAGGTGCGCCATCTTGCTGAAAATGCAGATGATGTCTACTTATAAGATCCAATTCGTCTAAGAAATTAGTCAGAATTTCTGACATAAATTCCACATATCTTTCACCAGTTAGGGTTCCCTCATAAAAGAACGGGCCAACAATTTTTGAACCAATTATACCGCACCAAACGTTGAAACTGAAACGGACTTGTGGGCCTCTTGGATGTACTAACAAAAGATTTTCTCTTGACCAATAATGGTGGCTTTTTCTATTAAACATTCCAGAATTTGAAAAATTTGATTCATCTGTCCATAAAAGGTAACGAAAGTTATTTACATTTTGGCGACAGAAGCTAAGATACCAATGGCAAAAAACAAGTCTTCTCTCTGGATCCCCTGCCAAAAGCGTTTGAACTGGTCGGTACTTATACGGAATAAATTTGTATTTTTTTAAAATCCTTTGAACAGTACCATAACTGAAATTAGAGTCCTTGAGAATATCTGCTATTGAATTCTCACGATAAGCTTCAAAATATCCAATAACTGCAATTTCCGTGGCCTCGCTTATTATGAATTCTTTTTTGCCCTTGTTTTAGCAAAAACATTTTCGTTGCCCCTAAATTTTCGATAAAGTCTCAGAAAATATCGTTCATACGGTTGAATGCGAGCGGGATATAATTCACTGTAGTATTCTCTTGCTCTCAAGGAGGATTTTCTGAACACTAAATAGCATTCTAACATATCACACTTTTCTTCATGGGAGAACATTTTTCTTTAAATTAATGACACAATAAAGCTTATAAACAAGTATTTACACTAATGTTTGACATTATTTGATTTTATCATTGTTTTCCAAAGCCTTCTAGTTGCGAGTATGTCCAGTTTAACAATTTGTCGCTTATCTTAATGCTGTCAAATCGCGAACGCCATGTTGTTTTCATAGCCGTCTTAATATTATAATACTGCAAATAATTAAAAATATTTATCGTTATTTTGACTTTATTTTTGACTTTAGCGGAAAAGTCATTATGAACTTTTTTGTTTAAAATTTGATGCTTTAACAGAAAAAAATATAATATACAGGGGTTTCCATTTAAAAAAATGTTATTTTACTGAAAAAAATCAAAATAACGACTCTCAATTGTTTTTTTTTATTTCTCATTTTTACCAGCGTTAAAAATGATACTAGTTTGCTAATTTAAACAACTTTGTATTTTTACTAATAACAAAGTTACCAATGGTGGACACTTAATTTGGATAACCCTGTATATACGTATATAAGGTGCCGTAATTATAATTCAGTTAATAGCGTTTTGAGGTCTTTTCTTTGCAGCGTTTTAGCTTTCTCTACATACATCCACAACATGCATTTGTTTATATCTTCATGTTTATCCATCCTGTAATTGGCTATGGCTGTTGAATGTTGCTAAATAAATAAATAAATAAAAATAAATAAATGTTCATGACGCGGTCAAAGTCACTTGGTGACGTACCTTAACAAACATATTTATACACATTCTACCCTTTATACGAAGTACCTACCATTTAAACGAAAGGATATAAATAGCGATGGTGTCGTAACAAGATACATGACAGTGTATTCAAGTGCATGTTGCTCGTCATAGCCTGAAGAGGAAGTAACTTCGGTATAGGGAGATAAAATCCATCGTAATACTATATCTAAACAGAAGCTCTCGCAGACGTCTCGTTCGATGAGCAACATTGTTTGACGCTTGGCATCTGGGAAACTGCTGTATACATTGTTTAGGTGACAATTAGTCCCGGAGCATCTCACAATACAATCAATTCGGCTTCTATATCGATGCGATATCATAGGCAGATATATACTGGGTAACAAAGAAAGGTGAACACCTACGTATTTTTATCAGATTTTAATAATTTTTGGCATATGTTTTCAGTGCCCTATACTAGTAAAATGATTAAATTTTCAGCTTGATTCGTCAACTGACTGCAGAAGCTGATTCAATAATGTGTTGAGGATCCGCGATTTCTTATACGGCATCGTGCTGATAGCGACCAAGCTACGGCTGATCAAGGCCATCGCCAGACCTCAGCTCGCTTACGCCTCTGCGGTCTGGGGGTACGCTGCTCCCAGCTACCGCAAGCGACTTGCTGCTCTAGAGATGAAGCTACTCCGGATCGCCACCAGTGCACCATCCTACGTAAGAAACTCAACCTTGCATAGAGACCTGCATTGGGGTACCATTCACGAGTACATGAGGAAAAAAGCGGAGAAGACCTTCCAGAAAGCTCAGGACCACCCGAACGAGCAGCTACGACTTCTCATGGACTACGATCCGGACGAGAGGACCCACCAGGACCATGACCCATAAGGACCAGGACCAACCAAGACCAGGACCCATCAGGACCAGGTAACAAACAAGTAGTAGAGGACTTGAAACTCTTGATTCTTCGAAAACAAGAGTTTCAAGGGAACCTAGCAAACTCTCTGTCGATGCTCGCTTAACGACATTGATAGAATTGTGCGAGGTAAAGGGAACCAACCCGACGTTCCCAGAGACTGAAACACATGAGGAGACGTTGTAGCAGACCGCAGGTCACGCACAACACATGGCCTTACCGAGACGCTGATGAGTCGGGCCACGCGGAGGTTATGGTTTACAGGATATTAGGTGGTCTCATCAAGACAGCCTGGAGTCCCACACACGCCGTAGCTCGGGCTATGTATGGTGCATAAACGCATTCCCCCCTCACAAAAAAAAATCGTGCTGATAACGTGGTGATATCCTGTTGGAGTAACTCATTCCAGGCTACGGCAACTTCATGAGTAAGAGCTGCTGAAGCCTGTGGAGGGTGTTACAAGTTCAAGAGTTTGCGATCTATCATGTGCCAGACATGTTCAGTTGGAGATAGGTCATGCGATCGTGGTGGCCAAGGTAATCAGTTGATGCGATGTTGATCCATGAAAGCTAACGATGCTCTGACAACATGCAGTCTGGCATTGTCTTGCTGAAAAATCGGGTTTTGTACGGTTCTTAGGTATAGAATAAGATGAGGCTCCACTACTTCCTGAATATTGCATAGGGCTGTCATGTTGCCTCTGATGAAAATTAGTGGTGATCTACTAAATTTTTATCCGTTTCATAGAATTTCCCGAATTATTTTCATTTTCCTTAGTAACTGAAGGAACCGTACTTAAACATTTAAACGAAGTAACGACAAATGCTGTTGGTATTGATCAGATTAGCATTAAAATGTTACTTTTGTGCATCATGAACTCATGTCTACTAGAATGTGTTTTCCCCTATGCATGGAAAACATCACAAGTTGTTCCAACTCCCAAGAAGGCCAATATGTCTATGTTGTCTGATCTTAGACCCACTTTAATTTTACCTGTATTATCAAAGGTTCTAGAAAAAATAATGAAGTGTCAGATAAACTGGCATTTGAATAAATTCAATATACTGCCAGAATACCAGTCAGGATTCCTGGAAGGTTTCAGTTGTACCACTGCGCTACTAGGCGTAACAGATGAAATTCTGTTGGATTTAGATCATGGAAAATTCACAGCTTTAGTTCTTCCAGACTATACAGGGTGTCCGCAAAGTTGGGGTTTTCCTTTACACGACGTGTAGATCTTGAAAACATAAGCAATTTTTCTTAGTACCATATACACCAATGTCTTAAGGGAACCGAGATAAAGGGCTCTGCAACATCAAAAATATCTGAATACCGTCCTGTAGCCGCGACATCCCCGAGTGGTACTAGGACACTAGCTCAACCCGACGACAGAACTGGGTCGGGGTCAGTGTGGCAGGTCAGTATGCAACTTTCAACCGACGGTTACGGTCACACGTGTAAACGAACCCGTATAATCGATTGCGTTTCAAAAAACAACAAGCACTAGAGACGCGGCTAGAGAAGTGCAAGTATCAAAAACTAAAGTGTGGCAAACGCTGCGTGAAGAGAGGCTGTATCCGGTTCAGGTCCAACGTGTATAAGCCCTTCAACCAGCCGATTTTCCAGCAAGAGTGCGGTTTTGTGAGTGGTTGTTGCAACAACATGACAATAATCCGGACTTTTTAAAGTGCATATTGGTGACAGATGAATCTACGTTCACGCGTAATGGGGTGAATAACTTTCGCAACACTCATGTTTGGTCAGTAGAAAATCCGCACGCTGTCCGTCGGGCACATTTTCAACAAACATTTTCGGTGAATGTTTGGGTTGGCATGGTGAACTGTATGTTCATTGGACCATTTATTCTCCCAAATCGATTGGACGGGATGCAATACCTAGACTTTTTACGCAACATTTTGCCTTCCTTGTTAGAAGATGTGCCATTAAGTGTAAGATAATCAATGTGGTTTCTGCACGATGGTCATATTTGTTACCTCTGTTCGTGGTCTGCACCACCGCCGGCGTCTGCTCGGTAGCGCATCAGCTGATTTCATTTTCTGTTGGAGCGGAATGATTTCGGGCAGAGACGTACTTAGCCCTTCTCGTCAACTGGAGAGTGAGTACTTTTTCCTTTATTTTTTTTACTTGGTCGCCCTCGTTTCACTACACATTACCTTTGTTATTTCAAGGGTAGTTGTTTCTGAAAAGGAGAACCCCAACTTTGCGGACACCCTATATACAGGGTTATCCAAATTAAGTGTCCACCATTAGTAACTTTGTTATTAGTGAAAATACAAAGTTGTTTGAATTAGCAAACTAGTAGCATTTTTAACGCTGGTAAAAATGAGAAATAAAAAAAACAATTGAGAGTCGTTATTTTGATTTTTTTCAGTAAAATAACATTTTTTTAAATGGAAACCCCTGTATATTATATTTTTTCGGTTAAAGCATCACATTTTAAACAAAAAAGCTTACAATAACTTTTCTCCTAGGTTACAAATTGTTGAAGTTATGGCCTCCAATCTGAAACAATTAAATTGTATCGACAAACTTTATTTTCAACATCAACTTATAATCTTACAAAATACAATAACAATTTTTTTTAAAGAAGATGCTCGAAAACACCACCTTGTTCTTCAATACATTTTTGGGCACGTTTTTCAACTGCTCGAACTGTCTTAAGTATGGTCCTACCATCTATCTGGGTTATCTTTTCCCTAACTGCAGTCTTTAACGCGTCAAGGTTATCGTACCTTCGCTTGTAAATTTGGTTCTTTAAGTAACCCCACAAGAAGTAATCAAGTGGGTTTAGATCTGGTGATCTGGGAGGCCACTGTATTGGGCCATTTGTTCCTATCCACTGATCATTAAAAGTAGTACTTAGAAAATGATAAGTACCTCTGGAGTTGTGGGCAGGTGCGCCATCTTGCTGAAAATGCAGATGATGTCTACTTATAAGATCCAATTCGTCTAAGAAATTAGTTAGAATTTCTGACATAAATTCCACATATCTTTCACCAGTTAGGGTTCCCTCATAAAAGAACGGGCCAACAATTTTTGAACCAATTATACCGCACCAAACGTTGAAACTGAAACGGACTTGTGGGCCTCTTGGATGTACTAACAAAAGATTTTCTCTTGACCAATAATGGTGGTTTTTTCTATTAAACATTCCAGAATTTGAAAAATTTGATTCATCTGTCCATAAAAGGTAACGAAAGTTATTTACATTTTGGCGACAGAAGCTAAGATACCAATGGCAAAAAACAAGTCTTCTCTCTGGATCCCCTGCCAAAAGCGTTTGAACTGGTCGGTACTTATACGGAATAAATTTGTATTTTTTTAAAATCCTTTGAACAGTACCATAACTGAAATTAGAGTCCATGAGAATATCTGCTATTGAATTCTCACGATAAGCTTCAAAATATCCAATAACTGCAATTTCCGTGGCCTCGCTTATTATGAATTCTTTTTTTGCCCTTGTTTTAGCAAAAACATTTTCGTTGCCCCTAAATTTTCGATAAAGTCTCAGAAAATATCGTTCATACGGTTGAATGCGAGCGGGATATAATTCACTGTAGTATTCTCTTGCTCTCAAGGAGGATTTTCTGCACACTAAATAGCATTCTAACATATCACACTTTTCTTCATGGGAGAACATTTTTCTTTAAATTAATGACACAATAAAGCTCATAAACAAGTATTTACACTAATGTTTGACATTATTTGATTTTATCATTGTTTTCCAAAGCCTTCTAGTTGCGAGTACGTCCAGTTTAACAATTTGTCGCTTATCTTAGTGCTGTCAAATCGCGAACGCCATGTTGTTTTCATAGCCGTCTTAATATTATAATACTACAAATAATTAAAAATATTTATCGTTATTTTGACTTTATTTTTGACTTTAGCGGAAAAGTCATTATGAACTTTTTTGTTTAAAATTTGATGCTTTAACAGAAAAAAATATAATATACAGGGGTTTCTATTTAAAAAAATGTTATTTTACTGAAAAAAATCAAAATAACGACTCTCAATTGTTTTTTTTTATTTCTCATTTTTACCAGCGTTAAAAATGCTACTAGTTTGGTAATTCAAACAACTTTGTATTTTCACTAATAACAAAGTTACTAATGGTGGACACTTAATTTGGATAACCCTGTATAGTAAAGCATTTGACACTATAAATCATCAAATTTTATTTTCAATATTATATTTTATCGGATGTTCCGAATCTGTTATTTCATTACTCACCAGTTATTTATCCAATCGTTGCCAATTTGTGAAAACATCAAAAGGTACATCCAGTGTGATGTGCCACAAGGTTCAGTTTTGGGTCCGATACTTTTCCAAATATATTCTTCTAATATAACTAAAGCTTTAAATAAATGTTCCTGTCATTTGTGTGCGGACGATACACAGATAAAATTTTGTTTTGACCACCTCAGCTCAGCTGCTGCAAATGATGAGCTTAATATGGAATTCGATAGACTTCACTCTGAATCTATGTCACATCAACTTACCATTAACCCATCTAAATTTGCCGTTATGATATTTGGTAAACAAAAAGCTACTTTGAAAGATAACTTTACTGTCAAAATGGGTAACAGTACAATAAGGAATCTCAAAGTGGCAAGGAATTTAGGTTTGGAAATGGATAAAGAATTGAGATTCCCTGGCCACGTAAAAAAATGCATCCAAAGGAGATTTATTCGGTTGAAGTTTTTGTTCCCACATTAGATTAAAGAGTATTCTCACTTACCTTCTAGTTCTGTCCCTATGCAACTACTGTCGCGTATGGACCCTGTTTAACAAAGATGGTTTGCGGACGAATTCAGAAAATCCAAAAGGCGTGTCTCAGGTTTATTTTTGGCAACCGCAAGTTTGACAGAGTATCACACAAGCTAGAGGCTATTGGTTGGCTCAATATGGCTTCCAGAAGAAAATTTCATTCAGCAGCATTATAATATAAATTGTTAATACCAAAACGCCTGCATATACTTAGTGACATATAAATCCGAACACCCAGTTTAAATGCTTTTATTTTAATAAAAGTTGGTGAATGTATTTATCTTACTGTAAATAACAAGTGAAAAAATTTTCAGCCTTATCAGTTGGATATTCCGGTTTTTATACTGCTTTTTTTTAATTCACTAACGCTCTAAAAATGAATATTTCAGCCGCAGTAAAGAATCAACGTTGGCGGATTTTGGTTCTTCACATCCTTTGCGATCGGTTACGATGCCTAGAGTACGGAGACCTGTACGATTTCGTCAACTTAGTGAGTTGGATCGGGGCCGTATAGTGGGACTTCGGGAAGCTGGACTTTCTTTTCGGGCAATTGCAGTTAGAGTGCAAAGAAGTGTAGACATTGTGGTTAGGTGTTGTCAGGCATGGCTTCGAGAAGGCCGTACGTAAAGAGCAAGGGGCACTGGACGCCGCCGTAGAACAACAGACCGTGAAGATCGCCGCCTAAGATTATTGGCCTTAAGGGACCGTTTCTCCACTACCAGGTCCATTGTAAATGAATGGTTTGTAGAACACGGAAGACCTATTGGCACGCGAAGTGTTTACCGACGAATGAGAAGTTTTGGCTTGTTTTCATACCGGCCACACTGGGTCCTCCCTTTAACCCGAGAACACCGACGTAATCGCCTTGAGTGGTGCAGACAACGGTCACTCTGGGATCAGGAATGGAACAGTATTGTCTTTAGTGACGAGTCTCGATTTTGTTTAGGCATGAACGATGGTCATGCTAGGGTTAGAAGGCGACGTGGTAAAAGAAGGAATCCACAGTTTTTTGTTGAAAGACATGTTCATCACAGTGTTGGAGTTATGGTTTGGGGTGCTATAGCTTATGGTTCCAGGTCACCTTTAATCTTCATCAGAGGTAACATGAACGCGCAGCGTTATATCCACGAAGTTCTAGAACCCCATCTTTTACCCTATCTTGACCCCCTGGCAGATCCAACTTTCCAACAAGATAATGCCCGACCACATGTTGCAAGAGTCACAATAGACTTCTTTCAACTTAATGATATCACATTGTTACCATGGCCACCAGGATCTCCCGACTTATCCCCAATTGAGCACGTGTGGGATATGATGGGTAGGAGATTGCTCAATTTGCAACGTCCTCCTCAGACTCTAGAAGCACTTCGAGAGGAGTTGGTGGTTGCCTGGAATGAGATACCACAGGAGGACATTGACCACCTGATCAGAAGCATGCCTAGGCGCGTTGGAGAATGCGTAGCACATCAGGGTGCATCCACACATTATTAAAGGTCAAAGGGCAATCATGTTGAAATTTTTATCATTTACTTATTATGCTTCATTAAGTACTTATACAAAATTTTATTAAAATAAAACCATTTAAACTGGGTGTTCGGATTTATATGTCACTTAGTATATGTATGGAATAGGATAAAATTTAGGCATGACGTTCATAATTTAAACATTCGCAGTAACTTCGGTATCTCTCTCCCTCTACATCGAACTTATATATTTGAGAGATGTCTTACATTTAATAGTTATGGAATATACAGGGTTTGTCCAGAAAGTAATAGGACTGAGTCGATTTAAAAAAAATTATTGAGCCAATCGTTACAATTCTTTAAAAACTTTCAAAATAGGCTCCTTCTCGATGCAGCGCTGCCAGAGCGATTTCCAAGCATTGAAGGCGTCACGGAAGGCATTCTCCGGAATAGCCTTGAGAGCCGCGGTGCATGCTGCTTGGATCCCCTCTGTCGTCTCAAAATGCTTGCCTTTTATCGGCGTTTTCAGGCGAGGAAACAAAAAAAAGTCCGGGGGGGGGCACATCTGGGCTGTAGGGCAGCTGCGGAAGCGTTGGGATGCCGGCCTTGGTCAGGTAGCTGTTCACAAGAAAGGCGGTGTGAGCTGGGGCGTTGTCGTGGTGCAACTTCCAGTCATCGTTTTCACTTTTTATTTGCTCATTCTTCCCTTTTTTGGGCGAGGAGGCGCCGTCGTGTGCCACTCGGAAGATTGCCTTTTTGTCTCGGGATCATACTCAAAGATCCACGACTCGTCACCTGTGATTACGTTATTCAAAAAATGGGGGTCACTTCCACACATGTTCAAATTTTCTTGGCACACTTCCACTCGCCGCAATTTCTGGTCGTCAGTGAGCACTTTTGGGACCATCTTCGCGCACACCTTGCGCATATTCAAATGCTGTGTCACAATGTCATGAACTACAGATTTTGGTAAATTTAACATCTGGGCAATTAAACGAATACTTAGTCGACGGTCTGAGTTCAAAACTTTGCGCACACGAGTCACATTATCGGTGTTTGTCGAAGTCGAAGGTCTTCATCAGCGACCTCTTCCCGGCCCTCCAAAAAGGCCTCTTGCCACCGAAACACACCACTTCTTGCTAAAGCAACACCTGGGTAAGCCTGCTTGATCATATCAAACGTCTCTGTCGCAGATTTACCGAGTTTCACACAGAACTTAATCGCGTACCTCTGCTCTAACGAACGCTGCATTTTCGGTTTGCACCACTCACAGAAACACGTCGCGCGAAAATGCCTGTCCTGACTCTCCAGGTGCTCGGAGACAACTGACCATCTACTCATTCGTTAGCTAGGAAGGACCTCTACCGAATCCAGTCGGTGCGCGCACACTCCGAAGTACAGTCATGGCGGAAGAAAATGAGTCCTATTACTTTCCGGACAAACCCTGTATAATGATATTCCCTTTCATTTTAAGAACCCATCTTCCAAATCATTCAAAGTCAACTACAAAAAGTTTCTACTACAAACTGAAAAATGAAATGATGTACGCATATATTAATTAACATTATACTGTTTTTCTGTATTTTTGTCTATTTAACCTCAACCATATATATTTTTTCTTCCTCAACTTCGCTTAAAATTCTCACGGCATAATGCTCATTATTTTTGCCTCAATCGGGTCAGCACTTGTATCAGTTTTTTCCAGTATGTTGGCCCTTTTTGCAATTACATTTATTATTTGAATGAGTTACTGTAATTACTGGTTGTAATTGTGAATAAATTTGTTTATTATTATTATTATTATCCTCATAGTTCTCACGTATGGTGGTGTACTATCTTTGAGGGGGAGTTCACCCCAACCAAGGATAGTTTTTACAGATAACGGGTTTTTGGAATAGTATGTGAATTATTATTATTATTATTATTATTATTATTATTATTATTATTATTATTTTCCTGAGTTTTCACAGCTTAAGCTGGTAGTATCTGGGCCACCTCGAATGATGTTTAAAGGTGGTGGCTCTGGGTGGGAATTAAATTCATCATGACCCGCCCTCAATTTCCTATATCGATAAAAACTTTCTTGTAATCCGACAAGTGTCGAGGATCACTGCCTTCTGCAGTTGTATATATGTACCCTTTGGAAGGTTCAAGATTTTCAAATTCTCCGACAAAGCGTTCGTGGCCACCCCTTCCACTAACATGATGATGGGAATAATCATTACTTCGTTTAACTTCCACATCCGTGCTAATTCTATTTTGAGGTCTTGATATTTGGAGTATTTCTCAGTTTCCACGGACTTAAGATTATGCGTAAGTGGAACCGCAATATCGATTATGATTCCCGTTTGTTTCTGTTTGTCTATAAGGACTAAATCAGGTCGATTATGCTCTATGCGCCTATCAGTGGTTATTGGGCGGTCCCACGGACACAGGGTGATATTTGTAGTAGGGCACCTTTGCTTTTATTAGACCTTCTTTGTGGGCGATTATCTGGTGTATTACTGCGGCTACTTTGTTGTGTCTGCCTAAGTATGCATCTTTGGCCAGGTTAGGGAATGTTCCTGTGACATGTTCGATTGTTTTGCCTACTGTATCGCACTTACGGAACTTATCAATGATAGGGTTCTTCAATATATGCTTGTCATAATTTCTTGTGCGGATAACCTTATCCTGTATAGCACAGATAAACCCTTCAGTCTCTGGGTGTAAGAAACCACGCTGGAGAAACGAGAACGATGTTTTTTTGTCAATACCAACTTTCTACATTTGAGACGGATACCTGCCATGCAATTGTTTGTTCTTCCAAGATTGCAACCTTTCTCTTGTTGCATTGCATCTGGATGGATGTTGCAACTGTGACATATACAGGGGAGTTGCGTTGCAATCTGCCTCTTTGATTAGTTGTACTGGAGCGCTATTTTGGTTTAAGAAATACTCCCGAAGATGCATGATTTGTGTGTGGCACATCTGGGATACGTTGATTAGTCCTCTGCCGCCTTCATTGCGGGGCAGGTAGAGCCGCTCCACAGCAGAGTTAGGATGGAGCATACAAAACTTTGTCATGGACCTCCTTGTTAGCCTATCCAGTTCTTCCAGATCGGTGTTGCTCCATTTAACGACACCAAAAGACTAAATTAGGGCTGGGACTGCCCATGCATTAATGGCTGATATCATATTTTTGGAATTCAGCTTGGTGTTTAGCAGTTTTACAAGGCGTTTTCTATATTTTTCCATTAAATCCTTTTTGATTTCGCTGTGATTTAGTCCCAGTTGCTGTTTGAGCCCTAAGTATTTATACGAATCGCCTTCAACCAATTCCTCGATGTCAGTTATTATCTCGCCCATATTAATGATGCGTCCTTTGCTGGCATTAACAGCTGCACACTTTTCTAAACCGAATTCCATGCATATGCTGTTACTAAACAATTTAACGGTGGTAATCAACGAAGTTAGCTGCTGCTTTGATTCTGCGAGCAGTTTGATGTCATCCATGTAAAACATTAATATTATTATTATTACTATTATTATTATTATTATTATTATTATTATTATTTTTATTATTATAAGCAATAGCACCCCATACCATAACTCCCACGGTGTGGTGATCGTGACGCTCTCTGTCAAATTGTGGGTCACGTCTTTCACCACATCGCCTTCTCACTCTTGCCCCAACCATCGTGCATCCCCAGACAGAAGCGGGATTCGTCACTAAAGACCACCTGATTTCATTCCTGATCCCATAGAATTCTTTCTCTACACCACAGCAAACATTTAACTGACACCGTAAATGTACGAAAACTGAATGGTTCTTTATCACCAAACAGTACACGCAACCACAAAAGTTTAACAGAAAAGCCTGACAATTTTATCACTTGTTGTTCATGGCAAAACAAATCGATATGTAAAAAATTATTGAATTCTAATAAACATACGTAGGTGTTTGCCTTTTTTGGCACTCAGTATAATTTATTGGAAAAAGTAAATAGACCAACCACATTGTTACCTCTGATTTGTATACTTTTCCTAACATTAACTATCTCTTCACGTTTCATACTGGTGAAGAAAGCACTTATCTTATTTTATGTTATTAATAACGGGTGATTTTTTAAGAGGTATAGGATTTGATTTTCAAAAAAAAAACAAAAAATTTGAAAAAACGATTAAATCTTTATTTGAGTCGATAGAACGGTCGATATAATTTAATGTTTAAAGATTATTTCATGTAAATGTTGGCCGCGGCTCCGCTTTAGATGGCCCATGCGCAAGGTCCAATTTTGGCACACTCTCTCCAACATATCGGCCGGTATCTCACGAATAAATGCTTCAATATTGGCTTCCAGTTGCTCAATCGTTGCTGGTTTATCCCTGTAGACATTAACCTTAACATGGCCCCACAAGAAATAGTCCAACGGCGTTAAATCACACGATCTAGGCGGCCAATTGACGGGCCCCAAACGTGAGATAAACTGTTCACCGAACTCGCCTCTCAATAGGGCCATTGTTTCGTGTGCGGTGTGGCATGTGGCACCGTCTTGTTGAAACCACATGTCAGCCAAGTCCAGAACTTCCATTTTGGGTAAAAAAAAGTTTGTTATCATCGCACGGTAGCGCTCGCCATTCACAGTTACGTTCCGGCCATTGTCGTCTTTGAAGAAGTACGGCCCGATGATGCCACCGGCCCATAATCCACACCAAACAGTGATTTTTTCGGGATGCATAGGTAGCTCTTGCGATGCTTCTGGCTGGTCTTCACTCCAGATGCGACAATTTTGCTTGTTAACGTACCCATTCAACCAGAAATGAGCTTCGTCGCTGAACACAATTTTTCGATAAAGATGTGGATCTTCCTCTAACTTTGCCAGCGCCCATTCACCAAATGAGAAACGTTGTGGGAGGTCGTGTGGTTTCAATTCTTGCACCAGCTGTATCTTATAAGGTTTTACACCCAAATCCTGTCGCAAAATTTTCCACGTAGTGGAGTAACAGAGGCCCAATTGCTGTGAACGGCGGCGAATCGACATTTCACGGTCATCTCTAACACTGGCGGATACAGCCGCAATATTTTCTTCAGTCCTCACACTACGTCTGCGTGTTGGTGGTTTAATGTCCAATGATGTAAATTGGGTTCGAAATTTAGTCACAAGCTTCCGAATAGCTCCCTCAGTAGGCCGAACAAATTGCCCATAAATTGGAAGCAGTGCTCGATGCACTCTCTTAACCGAGCATTTTTAAAACGTACCTAGCTATTTCTAACCCTCCTTTACAGTTTTAGTAAGATCCTTAAATAAAATTGAATTCAGAAAGCCTTACCGGGTGGCTTATTGGTGTCTGAACCGACAGGTGATCTCCCTGGCGACCTCCTCATTTGCATCCTGTGATGGCTCTGTTGTCTGCTCGCTGACGACCTTCCAGAAGGTGAGACTCTTTGTTCTTTCTCCCACCTATCGCCCCTTTCGGTTTGTTGGACAGTTACCACCGGAGTCTGTAGAGTTTCATTGAAAAATTAGAAGATACGTTCTTATAAGAAACACGAATCAGATGTAACTGAAGGCAAATAGTAACTTATTATTGGAATCTAAAATTTCTTGTTCTCTATAGCTGGGTATCGAAATGAAAACAAGTGTATCGTGTCGTCGTATCACACGCCACTGCTCTAGGAGTGGTCGCTTTGGACTATGTCTATGCTATACAGGGTGCAAACGTTATGGTAGTCATTATTGAAATGAGTCATAAGGGAGGTGAAAACAAGTCAAAAAGTTCATATGACCCATGGTTCAAAAGTCAATAGATTTTTGTCTAAATGGCTTTATAGTTTACAACTTTAAGTGCCTTATATCGACCACAATCACGACAATCTTAATAATTGTTATAATCTAATCTCAAACGTTTTTCAATTGGGTAATTAACAAACAAATGGCATTAAGTTAAGCCAAACTTTGTAGTCAGTAAGTTTCATTAAATTAAATATTTAAAGCACACATGACAACAGTTGTGGATCTCGAAATTCTCCTTCCAACAGCGTCGGCATTTCATCACAATTATCGAACCGGCAATCGATCGCAAACGGTAACAGTGGTTAGTTATCGGGGTTCGGGCGTGTTGTTTTGTTTTTGTTCGCGTACGTCGTCGTGTCGGTTTACAATGTTCAAGAGTCGCCGACATGTTGTTAGTTTACGGTGAGGCTCGTACCATGTACAACGAGTGCAGGCCTTGTTACCAGAAGACTATCCTCGCAGACTAACATTCTGTCAGTGGTTTTTGCACAAAAACATTGAAAATCCGGATTTTTGTAAACACATTCTTGCGACGGACGGGATATTAAATTTCCATAATACTCACAGGTGGGCCCAAGAAAATCCTCATACCATTCGTGAAGGTCATTTCCAGCAACGTTTTAAAATAAATATTTGGGCGGGTATTCTTTACGATCAGGTAATTGGCCCTTTCGAGTTACCCCCAAAGTTGTCAGCAGAAGGCTACCTTAGCTTTCTAGCCAATAACCTACCAGAACTATTGGAACAGGCCTTAGACAACATGCCATTACAACGGAGACAGAATTTGCGCTTTCTTCATGACGGGGCACCACCACACATTTTTAGAGGCGTCATTCATAATTTAAATGAACATTATCCAAATCGCTAGATCGGTCGAAATGCTTCTGATCCTCGAAAATGGCCAGCAAGATCTCCTGACCTTAATCCGATGGATTTCTGGTATTGGGGAGAACTTAAGGGATGGTTTATGGGGCTGGTCCAATGACAGCTGAAGCACAACTTCGCGAAAAAAAATTTAATGCGGCTGAAATAATAAAAGGACAACTTCGAGGACCTAGAGTAAGAAGAAACTGGGTTCGTCGTGATGAGGCTTGTGTGGAAAGTGGAGAACGACATTTTGAACACCTTCTTTCAAAACAAAAAAGGCGCGGTGTGGGTTTTGAAAAGAAAAACAATGTATACTAAGTGACATATAAATCCGAACATCCAGTTTAAATGGTTTTATTTTAATAAAAGTTGGTGAATGTATTTATCTTACTGTAAATAACAAGTGAAAAAATTTTCAGCCTTATCAGTTGGACATTCCGGTTTTTATACTGCTTTTTTTTTATTCACTAACGCTCTAAAAATGAATATTTCAGCCGCAGTAAAGAATCAACGTTGGCGAATTTTGGTTCTTGACATCCTTTACGATCGGTTACGATGCCTAGAGTACGGAGACCTGTACGATTTCGTCAACTTAGTGAGTTTGATAGGGGCCGTATAGTGGGACTTCGGGAAGCTGGACTTTCTTTTCGGGCAGTTGCAGTTAGAGTGCAAAGAAGTGTAGACACTGTGGTTAGGTGTAGTTAGGCATGGCTTCGAGAAGGCCGTACGCAAAGAGCAAGGGGCACTGGACGCCGCCGTAGAACAACAGACCGTGAAGATCGCCGCCTAAGATTATTGGTCTTAAGGGACCGTTTCTCCACTACCAGGTCCATTGCAAATGAATGGTTTGCAGAACACGGAAGACCTATTGGCATGCGAAGTGTTTACCGACGAATGAGAAGTTTTGGCTTGTTTTCATACCGGCCACACTGGGTCCTCCCTTTAACTCGAGAACACCGACGTAATCGCCTTGAGTGGTGCAGACAACGGTCACTCTGGGATCAGGAATGTAATTGTCTTTAGTGATGAGTCTCGATTTTGTTAATGCCCGACCACATGTTGCAAGAGTCACAATAGACTGCTTTCAACATAATGATGTCACATTGTTACCATGGCCACCAAGATCTCCCGACTTATCCCCAATTGAGCACGTGTGGGATATGATGGGTAGGAGATTGCTCACTTTGCAACGTCCTCCTTAGACTCTAGAAGCACTTCGAGAGGAGTTGGTGGTTGCCTGGAATGAGATACCACAGGAGGACATTGACCACCTGATCAGAAGCATGCCTAGGCGCGTTGGAGAATGCGTAGCACATCAGGGTGCATCCACACATTATTAAAGGTCAAACGGCTTTAAAGCAGTGCAATCATTTTGAAATTTTTATCATTTACTTATTATGCATCATTAAGTACTTATACAAAATTTTATTAAAATAAAACCATTTAAACTGGGTGTTCGGATTTATATGTCACTTAGTATATGTATCAAAATTGTGTTTCCTATTTATAAGTGGTTTTTTTAATACGTTCAATAAACTTTCACACACCAGGTGAAGCGCTGAGACTGTTAGTGGTAAGTCCGTTTTTTGTTTGCATTTTACAAGTACAGTATCAAATAATGAAATAATACCTAAGAGCCAAAAATAACAAACTCCATCTTTATTTACACTGCGTTCCATCGTAATTTGCGTCTGGCATTGCGGCGTTGTCATATTTTATTTTACTTTTCTCTAAAAAAATGCCGTTTTGACCCCCATGTTATATGAAACTTTTTTAACCGCCTCTATCATCCATTTAAATAATGACTATCATAACGTTTACACTCTGTATAACTCCATTGTCTGGCCGAATCAAATCATGTACAGGGTGTTCCGTACTTAAATAAACATAGTGAAGCGGTAGGTGGTATAGATCGAGACCTTTTGATATCTGAAAAAAAAGCTACGAGATTTATAAATTAGTGTGATGCACCCTATTTACCTTTTTCTGTAAACATCAGTTCCGCTTAAAAGTAAAAAAAAAATTAATATACAAATCCCCTAAATTTGACTTCCACAAAGAAGAGATATCCAGGTCTGGACGTTTAGTGGATGTACCTTCTGTGTATTACGTAACTATGCTAAAATGACGAGTCTGGAACTCCATATTAGATTTTTCTATATTAACATTATAATTTCTAATGGAAATGGAAAGTCAAATTTAGTGCATTTGCATAATAGCAGCCGTTTCCCTTTAAAGCAGGTCTTATAATACGTATACCAATATATCACTCAAATTTAAGACTAACGTGTCTAACCCGATAGCGGTACTCAAAATGGTAGCAAACGAATTTATGAAGTACACTAATCACACAAATATAGTATTGAGAGTAATTGATACAACCCCCTCATCAAAGTGCAAGCTTTTTTTTGATAGAGCGCCAAATAATCAATGTAGTGAACAATTCAATGAAAATGGTTGTATTTTTAATGGAAATAACTCAAATAGTTTAAAAATAATTCATCAAAATGTGCAATGCCTTAGTAACAAACTACTTGAGCTTGAAGTGTTTCTAAATGAAAATAACTGTGATATATTTTGTGTTTCTGAGCACTGGGCAAATTCTGACCAAATTATGTCTTTATATATACACGAGTACATTTTAGCAACTTCATACTGTAGAAAGTTTTTTCATCATGGCGGGACATGCATATACCTCAAAGCAGGACTAGAATACAATAATCTAGACTATTTGAATGATATTTCAGTTGATAAGCATTTCGAATGTAGTGGAATTCAAGTTATAACCGAAAACCTCAATTCGGTTATTGTTTCTCTGTATAGAAGTCCTGATGCCGACTTTAAAATTTTTTTAGAAAAACTTGAAGACCTTTTAAATATTTTAAACATTAAATGTAAAAAATGTGGTATTGTCCTTTGTGGTGAATTTAACATAAATTTTAACAAAAACTCTTTAGATTTAAATTGTCTGTTGGATGTTTTAAGCTCATATTCACTGAAGCCTGTTATCAAACAACCGACGCGAGGATCTAATTGCATAGACAATATTTGTGTAGGGGTGGATGTAAAGTGTGATACTGCTGTAGTAAACAATAATGTTAGCGATCATTTTGCTCAATTATTAACTCTATACTATCATGGGGAGCATCCTCCAAGTTACAAAGGCTTCTTATATTACAAAAAAGAGCTATTAGAACTATTGCAAAGGTGGGAAGGCGCTTTAGTTGCAGGGAACTATTCACAGATTTGAAGATTTTGACGCTGCCTTCAGTATATATATATTGAATATATTGATTTACGTCAAATCTCACCTGAACAATTTTAGTTCTATAAATTCTGGAATTTATAATACCAGAAACAGAGAAGTATTGGAGGTGCCGGCACATAGGTTGTCTAGAACGGAGGAGAGTGCCAAATACATGGGAATAAAACTGTTCAACAAACTACCCATTGATTGTAAATCACTACCGCTGATATTATTTAAAAAAAGAATCAGGCAAATTTTACTTGATAAAGCTTTCTACTCTATAGAAGAGTTTTTAATGAGTGATAGTCTTTTTTAATTGTTTTAATGTATTGTTCAATTTTAATTTGTTAATTTGTATTTTAATTTGTTTTCATGTTTATACACCTCGTGTTTTTATTTGACATTTTGAATGTCATTTATGTATGTAGGCAATTCTGTTTATGCAAATATTCAATTGACTTATCCTATATCACTTTGTGATCCACAGGATGAATAAATTATTATGATTATTATTATTATTATGTTGTCGCATAACGTCAGTTGGTGGAATTAAATGATTAAAAAATTATTGAAAAAACTAAATAGGGTGCATACCATTATTTTTCCCTTTTATTCATATCATTGCGAAATAATAATATACCTTATTACGTTGCACTTAATAAAATACTAGGAAATAATTATAAATGATAATAATAAATAATAATAAATAATTCATTATTTTGTGAAATAAAGTTTTGTCACATCGGTTGCTAAAAAAATATTTGAATATATAAAAAAATTAACCAAAAACACAAGAAGGGGCACAATCAATCTATTTTGCTAATAAAAGAACTCATAGGTTTTTTATACACAGTCAGACATTTCAATATTCAGCTAAAAATGTATTGATTTTGATAAAAACAAAAAATCGAGTCACACCCTGGACTTTCAACTATCTGTTCCAGTTTTATATGTTTATTTGTAATGCCCCTGTTCTAAAGAAAAGGTTTTCAGCTTGCCTGAGTCTGAATTTTCATATGATAACTTTCAATTATCAATTATTGTCATAGTTTTTGTTTGTTCTGTATTTTTTTTATATTCTTGTTTATTTTCTTATCCAATTCTTCAACGGACTTTTTCACTTCATTCCCAACTAACAATTATCACTCCTATTAGATTTGCAAGAATGATTATACAGTATCCTTAAACAGCATTGTATACTATAAGAACATTGGCACAACCCTCTTAGAACAGCTATACAAGAGGAATGGGCACACCTAATAGGACACTTCAGTCATATAAGAGGTTGTATAAAAGCTGCAGGTAGCAGTTATACAACAAAAGTGTAAACCTCTTGCAGCCGCTATAGAACATTTGCGTCAGTGGAAGATTCAGTTTTTGTCAACTATACAACTATTCTGTTACATGATTCTACTTTATTGCAAGAAAACTATTTCTTATGTATTGTATAGACGAAGTGAAGAATATATAACCAACACAACACAGTCATCTTGTTTACTTACATATCGGCCATTGTGAATTTCATACACAGGTATATGACAAACTTCTTCACTGTGACATAGAGCTATTGCATTACTTGCGCAGCAAATTTTATTCTGATTATCGTGCATAGTACGTAGTTACGCAATTTCTACGGGCTTCGTATTTGATTCATATTTTAATA
Source organism: Acanthoscelides obtectus (assembly GCA_963669975.1). Classification (NCBI taxonomy): domain Eukaryota; kingdom Metazoa; phylum Arthropoda; class Insecta; order Coleoptera; family Chrysomelidae; genus Acanthoscelides; species Acanthoscelides obtectus. Next base: position 65,114,706 of record CAVLJG010000009.1, read on the forward strand.
AAGATCAAAAGCATGTCTAGATTTTCAAGATGGAAAACTAAACTTATCTGCGTTAAATCTTCCACAAATCCTATATTTACACACAATTACACTAATGCTTATCACTTTATATCTATAATTTCGAACTGAAACATAATTGTTTAATACTAAATAGAGGAATAAATGTTTGCCCAATATGGCGGGTGGTTGTGTATAATCATGGCAACGTCCATGTTGTCTTTGGTTTATTAGAATATTTTGGTGTTGCCTGCAGGAGTTATACAACAATTTGACAAATGTCTGAAATGAAATACCGACAGAGTCGAATGATTTACCCAGAATTTGTACCAGATCTGTGTCTTCTGTTTGAACAGTAAACAAAACCTAATATGCATGCGTTGTTTGTCTTAAAACATTGCATTTTAACAAAAATATGACAGCAGAAAGTTAGGTTATGGTGAAGATGTAAACCAACATATTTAGCAACAAATGTCTGCCGAGCACAGCAATATTGTTGCATATGTACAATCTTTAACAGTTACTAAAGAACAGTCGTATAAGTGCTTCCGTTGGGAGCAATTTGTTGGCTAAAGTAGTAAATTTGCACAGCAAAACAACACGGCTCGGGTTTGTTTTCTAAACGTTACCATGGATGCCACAACACAACCATGTAGACTAACGTGCAAGTATGCCATATAAAATAGTTGTATAAACGTTTATGCAACAGTTAAAAATTTGTCCTATAAGGTGCTGTATAACTAGGCTAAAGAATATTTTAAACACCTCATTTTAGAGCAAATATGTTGCAGAAAGGAAATTTGCATTCCACACAACATTAAGCCAGCATTTTGGTGTTCAGGCAACAACAATAGGGAGCTTTTATAACTGAACGGTTCTTTTACCAAAAGCTTATAGCACTACTTTGCTAGTTGGGAGCTACATTTAAAACTTTGAATTTTCAATATACTTTTTTTGAACATTTTTTGTTGCCCTGACGAAGGCGTAAAAATAAACGGCGATACGTTGGCAATTTGATTACAGGCAACACCTGAAAGCGCTTAGACATAAATTAAAACTTATATGTGGTTTGATTCGGCCAGAGAATGGACATAAAAAGCTCAGGAGTTACATTAAGAGCTATGTTCCCTCTCTCTCTCTCTCTTTCTTCCATTTTGGTATTTGGATTGGCTTAATGCTGGTAGTTGGTTTTTATAATTTCGTATAAAGACACCTGAGTATAGCGTCAGAAGGTCTCACCGTGTGCAAAGGCAGCATGCTGACGTTAATAGACGACGAATTGTTATCCTCATCGTCCGCCTCTTGGTATCTGTCCACCGAAGATGAGTCGTCGGTGTTCTCGGACAATCTCGGCATGGCCCTGCTGCCTGCGTTGGCCCTGCTGAAGGCGCTGTCCAAACTACGGAAGCCCATGGAAGATGACGACGAAGAGGAGGAACCTCCGGCGCCGCGGTAGTGCTGGAGGAACTGAGATCTGGAACAAATATGTCATGTTTAGCTTAAAATATTAGTTTTTATTGTATCGCTCAGTACAAAAGCCCCGTAAGTCCATTTTTTCAAACATGCTTTTTTCACTGATAACGCTTTAATAAAGGTAGACGCTATGAAAGAGCGCGAGTAGGTATGTGAAACAAAAAATGGCCACGACTTGCTGATATCAACTTTCACAACTAATTTCTCGTGAGTATAGCACATTTAAAAAATCGATTTGTTATTATCGTTCTAATAATTGTTCAAATAGAAAAGCTATAAACCATTTAACCCTATCGTTTACTTTGGGCCACCCTGAATTATCACAACTAATGTGGCTCAAGCGTATATAGGAGCATTCACCATTTATAATAAGAGGGCCACTCTTAGTCTACATAGCTCATCCACCATTTTTTGAAATTCCGCAATAAGCGTCTCTACATAGATGCCTTGCTATTAGTGTTCATAAACAACTAATTAATTTACTTAAGTTATCCCGGTTAACGACTTTATCATCGTTTATTAAAGTGGCGTAAGTGTCATTTGGTAATGGCAACAGGCCTCTTATTTGGAGGAATACCTGCACGGGTATCACGTATCTTGAAAAGGGACATTATGCCAATTTTTTTTGAAATTATGCTGTTTTTTTTTTGACATTATGTAGGTTATTCTACAATATGTTACCTTAGCACTTAGTTGTACGTGTTGCCTGAACGTCATGAGGCTTATTATCAATATTTGGCTTTGATGTGATCTGCTTCTGAGATGGCATTCCTGGAGGTCTAAGCTGTACGTTGTATGTGTTGATGATAATTACATTGGGTTCTTGTCTCAAATACACTTAATTGAGATTCAAAGGTAGAAATTAGTTGCGCATCCACTTTTTCTTATCCATTCTAGAAATTACATATACAAATTTGCTGAATTTCAAAAATGAGAGAGATAAGAAATAATTATATTCACTGTACACTGTCGAATTACAAGCCATATACATGCTAATATAATTACACACAACGCGGGCGCGGTGATGATTTCTCGTAATTCTCCTGTTTTTCGTAATTTATAATTTTGGACATAACCTCTCTTCAGAAAGCACAACATATAAATAACCCGTCATATTTGGCATATTCAGTAGATAATGATTTTCTCACACAGCAAATATCACCGATTTTATACACATGCAGACCAATACACATAATCATCCAGATGCGATCTTGCTATTCAACCAACTTTCTTCTCAGAGATAAAAACTACAGACCGGATCTTTCAGCCTCACAAAACTATACAACCAATAATGCGTAGTTTAGTTGAGTGATTCCTCCATAGATGGACGTTCACAACGATCCTAGTGAGCAAACGTGGAATGACTGTTTGCGCTCTAAAAACTACGTAGTCTGAAAGTTGACATCTTATAGGTTTTTTTGACGTTTTATAGGTTCTTTACATGATACCCGTACCGTGCAGGTCATAACGCGAAATGCAAAAACCGTAGGAAACCCTAGGCTTTTTGCAAAAGCCTTGCAGGTTGTGCTCTTTCCTAGAACTTACTACGTGGAAGAGTATTTTATGCGTCCAAAAATATTATCCACTCGAAGTAAAATAAAACCCGGAGATCACGCTAAAAAGACTAATCATCCGGAAATATTTTATCGACTGGATATGATCTCGACAACATATGATGGAAAATGGGTTCCAGTCGATTTGCCTGAAAAATCAATATAATATATTTATCGCAATCCTATGACAAGCTTCTAAGAAATAGGGCGGCTGTCCCATTACCAAACACAGTAACTGACATTTTTGTCAAAATCGAGTTTTTAATAAATTTGAACTTGCTGTGTTTCACTATGGGAGTGAAAATCAAAATGAAATTTACCTAAAACGGTTGAATGCTTTTTACTCTTTTAACTATTTGGCACGAGAAATTGAAGATTTGAAATTTAATCGCATAGAAAGCGCAGTACTTCCCCATATTCTAGCGATAGCGAATAAACTGATGACAAAATTAAAATTAAGGTAAAGAAGAGAAAAATGAATACCAAGAAAAAGCTAGTTCACGAGTAGACGAAACTGGTTGTACAAGCAAATAAAGGTGGTTCCTGTTAAATGTAGAACCCAGTTAGCCAAACGTAAGAGGTGTGAATCAAGGCGTTATACTTATTTATCTACAAGATTCTACGGACATAGAGGTATGCAGACATACTTTGTTGAATACTTCAGGGTATAGCAACGATTCTGTAATAACAGAATTAGTGGGAGTAATTGAAAAAGGTCCTTGTGGAGATCAGGTAGAGGAACCTAGAGGTGGCTGCCGTAACCAATCCAATCGCGATATAATAACATATTGAGTCATTTTAGTCATCAGTGAGTCACTATCGGAGGAAGAATGCCCCTAATGTTAGGTATTTAACCAAGAGAGTTGACATATAAGAAAATGTATGATAATTTTGTACATCCATCCGTTTGCAAAATCGAAATATACCGTCAAGTTTTGAAGAAAGTGAATATTTCTCTTTACCAACCCAAATCTGATATCTGTGAAGAGTGCCAAATGTTAAAGAATACACAAAATAAAGAAGACGATAAAATTCAATATCAGCTAAATTTCCACCATGCTAAAGCAGAAATGGCAAATCTAGAATATAAAAAAGGCTACCGAAGTGAAAAAGAAAAAGTGATTATTTTAACATTAATGCCGGAAAACCGAAAGTTGTTTTGGTAAACCCTACCAGACTCAGAAACGTCTTAAGATTTGGTGGACCATGAGCAAATGGATGTCGTAGATTCCGATATTTGAATAGAATATATCGGTGCTATTGCTTATCCCGTTCCTTTAGCTTAGTTTTCCCTTGTGTTACCAAACTTATGTATGTGATTAGTTCGTTCCTTTCGCCATTTTTGTAATATTATTCGTTTTTGTTTAAGGTATCTATTTAATTATACTGTCTGCTTTGTTAGTTTCATATTATATTATATAACAGTGGTACTTTTTCATTTTATATTTTATTAAATTAAAGATGTCGATATGGTATATTTCAAATTTATTTTTTGCAAAAGACGAAGCAGCGCTTACTGTTCTGTGTTCTGTTAGGTATGTACTCATCACAAAAACAGCAAAGGCAGTTTTTGAGTTTTGTAATGAAATAATTTGTTTTATTCATTTTTAACGGTATGAAAAATTAGTTTTTTGGCTGCCGATCTGTTTCCAAGGCAGATTTTTTCATTCAATTACAGTGGCGGCTCGTGAGGTAGTGCCACGGTGCCATGGCACTACCTTGTCTTCTTCAAAAAGAATATTTTTTTCAATCTTCAATGTTTTACTTTATTTTCTGCTTTTTCATTTTTTTTGGTATAAATTATATGAAGTGACAACACTGACAACGTGACAACACCGCAAGCACCCGACCGACGCGACGAGACGAGCATGCCTTGACCTTGGCGTCATCAACTTGTGCCAATTTAGGGCCGGTCCAAATAAAAAGAGAGAAATTTTACCAGCATCGCATACGAGCGACAGAGATAACGCTACGCATGACATGTTTATATGAGGTGAATAGCGAAAGACAAGTATAATTTGTGCCAGGCACATCATCAGTCGTAATTCGTTATCAAATGATATCGGCGGTGTTTTTGTTCGGTCGGTCGTTTGGTTATGATTACGTCTAGTGCTGATTTCGGTCTTTTTTTACCTGAAAAGTGAGAAATAACGTTTTTGTTTTTGTACGTCTAGTGTTAATGAACTGCTCTGTTTTGTGATCATATTTTTTACTGTTTTATTAAAACTAGTGAAAATGAATAAAATCGGGATATTAAAAAACTCACTTAGTGGTTTTTCGCTGGATCAAAAACTGCAAATTAAAGAATTAGGACGGCCAATACCCGATTTAAAAATTGAGAAACAAAGTGGTAGCGGACAAAAATCGCGCTGTCGCAAATTTAATAAAAATGTGTATGATAAAAACAGCTGTATATGTGGTTGTGAAGAAACGAATAAACTATTTTGTTTTGTATGTGTTCTATTTGGAGGTGACGAGACTTGGCCAAAAAAAGGTACAGACGATCTTATACATATATGGGATAAAATGAAGACCCACGAAAAATCTAAAGTCCATATGAATAATGTTTTTAGCTTTTCTATTCTTGGTAAATTAAATATAAGGACTCAACTCAATTCGGCTTATCGCAATGATCTAATTAAACATAATAATCAAGTGGATAAGAATCGATATGTATTGAATAAAATTATTAATTGTATAAGGTTTTGTGGAGCATTTGAGTTAGGGGTCATGATGAAAAGGAAAATTCGGAAAACAGAGGCATATTTAAGGAGCTGGTGAATTTTAGCGCCGAATTAGACAACGAATTGAAAGTCCATATTCAAAGTGCCAAACTTTTTGAGGGTAGCTCAAAAACAACTCAAAACGAGCTTCTTGAGTGAATGCTAGATGTTTATCATGAAGAAGTTAAGAAGGAGATTGCAAATTCTCCTTTTGTTGCAGTAATTGCCGATGAAACGACGGACGTAGCCTGTGAATTTCAGTTAGTTATTATTTTCAGATATTTGTGTAAAGGACAACCAGTTGAGAGATTTTGGAGATTTTACGTCCCCGACGGACACGATGCCAAATCAATCGCTGCATGCGTTTTAAATGTTGTAAATCCATTACTAGATCAAAATCCAAACAAATTAATAGCTCAAAGCCATGATGGTGCGTCTGTTATGAGTGGTGAATTGAATGGCGTTCAAAAAATTATTAAGGAAACTTATCCACTTGCAAATTATGTTCATTGCTATGCACACCAGTTAAATCTAATTATGACAAGCGCATGCTCTGTCAATAAGCAGGCTAGAATATTTTTCCATAATTTATCTGGATTGTGCTCTTTTTTTTCGACGTCTCCTCAAAGAACAAAAATTTTGGATGAAATAGTTAATCGCAGATTGCCAAGATCTTCCCAAACACGTTGGAATTTTCAGTCACGAGGTGTTCATACAGTTTATGAAAATAGGAAAGACCTGATTAAAGTTATGGACAATATAGAAAGTACTTCACGCGATTCTTCGTCGATTAATCAAGCCAGTGGGTACAAATTAAAGCTGCAAGATACAAATTTTGTATTTTGGCTAAGTATTTTCCATAAAATAATGCCACATGTTGAAATTGTCTTTAACCAATTACAAAAAGTACGCACCGATTCTGTTAAGGTCAAAAATGATTTAGAGAATTTTGAAGCAGCAATTCAAACTATACGAGAACAAATGGATAGCATTATTGACGAGATTGAACGAGTGCAGAGAGAAACTGATGAACCGGCAAGAAAAAAAAGGCAAGTTGAAGAAGGCAGCAAAAAACGGGAAGCGTTAGAAATATGCGATGCAGTATTATCGCAAATAAGAACAAGATTTAACTTTTCTGGACATTTAGTTGCTTCTAATTTATTTGTGTGTGAAAAGTTTTCTGTTTATAAACATCAGTTTCCTGAAGCACATTTAAATGACACATGCACACAATTTTCATTTTTAGACAAAAACAGGCTTAAAACTGAGTTACAAGTATTATATCAGAGAGAAGAATTGAGTACTACTTCTGGAGCTGTTCCACTATCCATTTTATTGAACGAGGAAGGATTAAATTGTACGTTTCAAGAAACTCTTAAGCTCTTAAGTATTTTAATCACTATACCGATGTCAACATTTGAAGCAGAACGCTCTTTTTCAATGCTGAAACGGATTAAAACTTTCCTCAGAAACACAATGAAGGAAGAAAGGCTTAGTGCTTTAGGAATGCTGTCTGCAGAAAAACATTTTGTTAGTGGCATTGAATATTTTAATAATAAGGTAATCGAAAACTTTGCTACCAAAAAAGAAAGAAGAATGGACCTCATATATAGAAAACTATAGTTATAGGTACTTCTCCACACTTGTTTTATAATTTGGTGCGCGTGTGTAAATAGTTTTATTTTTGATTTTTTTTTGGACATATAGATTTATTGAACCTCAAGAACTTTGACCACTAACTATCAGGGGTAAGTTATAAGTTATTCTTTACAATTTTGAATCGATTCAAAATTATGGCTTCCATTCTGGCACTACCTCACGGAATTGGCACGAGCCGCCACTGTTCAATTATATAAAGAAGTACGTGGATAGAGGTTATCTAACACACCGTGAAGTTTTTGATCGATTTTCTTTAATAATTTCTTACGGATTATACATTTTAGAGAAACTGATTTTTCTCCATTGGTATAAGCATGCAGTTACCGTGTTTTGTAAATGGGACAGCCGAGGGGGTGAAGATTGTAGATTTAAAAAAATGGCGAATGTGCACATAAAATCGATTTCTAGGTTCTTCGAGAAGACCATTCTAGCAGCATATACGGATTCTAGAAGACATTTCAAAAATAGCTGGTACTCTTGTTATGTAAGTGTATTAGTGCAAACGTTGGTCTAGCGCAGTGGTTCCCGGACTTATTTCATCTACTACCCATTATGCGATAATTATTTTCTAGCGCCCACCGAAATTGTTCAAGAACATGTCCGTCTCAGGGTTATCTGCCGCCGGAAAATTGAAGGGAGACGTAGCCTGCTGCAACGATGTTTCTGAGAGCGAATAACCTTATTACAATGACAATTTTTTAAGACCGGGGGGGGGGGGGGGGGTGTATCGACAAGGCAATTAAAAATTGGAAATCGGTGAGGGCCTTTGTCACCTGCATCAGTGCTTATGAAAGCGAATGACTTTTTGAGAATTGCGGATCAGGGCACAAAAATTATCTATTGCGTGTCCCCTCAGTTCCCTTTAATGCGTCAACGTACTGATCCAGCACTGTACACGGCTGGTTATTGTTTAGCGTTAGATGACGTGGTGACGTTGAAGGTATCCACAGAAAATGACACCTCCTCAAAGGTTTTTACATGAAATATTTTCTTCTCTATACAATTTTACGAGTATATGGTCTAAAAAGAACAATCAGCATATTCACCATTTGCAAATCGGACCAACTTTCTCCCCCCATTTCTCAGAAACCAATCATATGATTGTTTTGGCCACTTGAGAACTTTTTTCAGGGAAGCGAGAAATATTCATACCCAATTTATAGCCAAATCCACAGGGATCCAATTTCCATATGTTTTCTGGGGAGTCCTTTAAGCGTGCGTCTAAATTTCTACAGCGAGTGTCACCCTTACAGCGAATCAGTGGTTGAAGCATCTAAAGCGGCTTATGTCTTGCTTTTCAGACTAAATTTCACATACATTTCAAAGGTTGTGGTCACCTAATTTTCTATAAAATTCAAAATCCATTCGTCAATAAACAATTAATTCCCAACACTTGTAAATCTCATTTGCCATTGTTTTTTCCACTTTTTTTTTGTTAATGCAGAAAGTTTTCTAGATTGCCAGCTCAATAGAATAATGAACAAAGAGTAAAACAAGCATTATTTTGGAGGAAATGTGAAATACCATTTTGGGTGGGCAATCATCCTACGCCTAGAATATGAGCTAAATTTGTCACTCACACACTAGAAAGTAGATCTAGCGCTGACCTGTACTATCTGATTCCCAGATACTCCCGATTGCCAATAACTGCTTTTGAATAATAGTGTACATCTATATGCTCCAAAGGCGCCTCTAACTTTAAAAGTAGGCTAATACACGATCAAGATATTCCCTTTGTTTTCTCTGAATACAAAGCATCCTTGTGCCAAATCGATACGTACGAAATTTTTGCGACAAACCTCTGAAGAATTGCATTGAAAACTGTATATGGATACAGATTGATAGTAGAATACATAGTTGCCCTGGACACAATGTTAGGTGACTCAATCTTCCTCATGTCCTTTCTTCTTTTTAGATGATGACTTCATCTTTCTTCATGGTATGTATTGTATGTATGTATTGTAAATAACCCGACTGCAGTGAATGAGGAGAATGAAGATTTAGTTGCGCTATCAAGAGCAATTTATAGATACCTCATTATGTCAAAATCAATGAAGCCGTTTAAGGTGGCGTTCGTGGAATATCAGCTTCAAGGTCGAATTTTTTCATTAAAATCCGTCAATTTATTTTTATAATATTCTCGAATTCCCAGTGTCACTCGCAACGAGATTAGATTGAATGCAAAAATTAAGATAAAAGTGTAGTGCTTCATATTTACTATGATTCTCCAAAAAAATAACATACGAAGTCAGCTTCCTGAACGTGACCTGTCCCACATTGCTCTTCCCGTTCGTTTTCTCCATCATCGATATAATCTTCTTCCACTATCTTTCCGAATGTTGTGGCAATCTCTTGGTAGGTAAGATTTACCTTTTTGGAAATTTTTTGCTTATCGGCTCCGAAATATATGCTCAGCAGTTCACATACATTTTTCAACTTGTCACATTCATATCTACTTAATTATACTCTTAATTTGATATGCGGATACCTTTGACATGTTTTCATCAAACTGCATTTCAATAATGTCTTTCCTGACTGGTTGAACTGACCGTCAAATTTTAATATACAGGGTGTCCGCAAAGTTGGGGTTTTCCTTTACACGACGTGTAGATCTTGAAAACATAAGCAATTTTTCTTAGTACCATATACACCAATGTCTTAAGGGAACCGAGATAAAGGGCTCTGCAACATCAAAAATATCTGAATACCGTCCTGTAGCCGCCACCCGCGATATCCCCGACTGGTACTAGGGCACTAGCTCAACCCGACGACAGAACTGGGTCGGGGTCAGTGTGTCAGGTCAGTATGCAACCTTCAACCGACGGTTACGGTCACGCGTGTAGAGGTAAACGAACCCGTATAATCGATTGCGTTTCAAAAAAATAATAATGGCACACTCACACACCAATAATGAACTCGTTGATATGTTGTTAATTTATGGCGAATGTCTTCAAAATGCTACAGAGGCGTCGCGAGTGTATGCAGATCGTTTCCCTAGACGACATCATCCAAGGCCCCGCAGATTTGTGTACCTGGTCCAGAGAGTCAGGGATACGGGCCATTTGGAGGAATTTCGAGGTGGGCACAGTGGGAGGCCTAGACAACCACGAATGGTGCAGGTTGAGGAAGAACTACTGAATCGCGTAGACGAGAATCCCTCAACAAGCACTAGAGACGTGGCTAGAGAAGTACAAGTATCAAAAACTAAAGTGTGGCAAACGCTGCGTGAAGAGGGGCTGCATCCTTTTCACGTCCAACGTGTACAAGCCCTTCAACCTGACGATTTTCCAGCAAGAGTGCGGTTTTGTGAGTGGTTGTTGCATCAACATGACAATAATCCGGACTTTTTGAAGTGCATATTGGTGACAGACGAATCTACGTTCACGCGTAATGGGGTGAATAACTTTCGCAACACTCATGTTTGGTCAGTAGAAAATCCGCACGCTGTCCGTCGGGCACATTTTCAACAAACATTTTCGGTGAATGTTTGGGCTGGCATGGTGAACGGTATGCTCATTGGACCATTTATTCTCCCAAATCGATTGGACGGGATGCAATACCTAGACTTTTTACGCAACATTTTGCCTTCCTTGTTAGAAGATGTGCCATTAAGTGTAAGACAATCAATGTGGTTTCTGCACGATGGTGCACCGCCCCATTTTAGACGCGAAGTGCGTGAGTTTTTGGATGAATTATTTCCGAATAGGTGAATCGAACGTAATAGACCCGTAGCGTGGCCTCCGCGATCTCCAGACTTAACACCATGTGATTTTTTTCTTTGGGGAGAAATGAAACGCTTAGTGTAGAAAACTACGGTTGACGAACTTCGTATCAGCATTGAACAAGCTGGTGCTTTCATTCTCAAAGCCTGCATCAATGCTTCGCTACGTCGCGTCGTGCACACACCTGTGTTTTTGAATCAAACGGCGATAACTTCGAACAATACCTATAAAGTACGTTTACCTAAAAACTGAAAACGCGGCAACGCCGTCTCATTTGTTACCCCTGTTCGTGGTCTGCACCACCGCCGGCGTCTGCTCGGTAGCGCATCAGCAGATTTCATTTTCTGTTGGAGCGGTATGATTTCGGGCAGAGACGTACTTAGCCCTTCTCGTCAACTGGAGAGTGAGTACTTTTTCCTTTATTTTTTTTTTTACTTGGTCGCCCTAGTTTCACTACACATTACCTTTGTTATTTCAAGGGTAGTTGTTTCTGAAAAGGAAAACCCCAACTTTGCGGACATCCTGTATGTGAAATGGACTCTAACACGTGGTGTGTATAAAAGCACACCTAAATACACAATTATTAGACTTAGTGGATTTTGTTTCTCATGTATAGGATAGATTCAAATATAATGGATTAAGCAGGTTTTGATACTAAATTAATTTTGAGGTTTTAGGACTTCCCTCATCTATGGAATTTTAAAATTTTGAAACCAACCAGAAACAACGGTTTTGTAGGTAATTTAGTAGGTTTTGAAGTATATTTTATTATCTAGATTCTAGAACAAGCTTTAGACTTTCTGCGATCAGATGGCACCGCTTTCCCAATTTGGTTCAAAAATGGATTTAGGGGGCTTTGGAACTAGGCGAGATTATCAAATTAGTAGTACAGTAGTTGTAGCCACAACCCGATAGGGAAAACGGAAGAGCCCTCTAGTGACGCATAGTTTTGGCAAAGAGGTTTTAACTGAAAAGCGCAGTCACATCTACCCGGCAGCTCAAGCTAGCTACAGAGCAAACCAGAGGTAGGAAAAAACTGCTTTAACCGATGGGTGACGCTACTACTCGCGAGTTTGTATACTTTGATTATACTATAGACAGTGAATCATTTGCTTTTTATTATTTATGAGGTGTACCGGTGGCGCATACACAAATTTAATCCGATTATTCAGTATGATTGGTATTGGAAATTTTGCTGGCAACCGCTAATAGGTATATCAGATTTACTAACACAATCATATTAGGCACATGCACAACAAGTGACGTGACTATGAAGCTTAAACATGGATATTTTGCCCACGTGGTTGCTTGATCTGAAAGATCTATCGTTCCCATGAAACTAATTATTTGAAATATATTCGTTTGGTTGTCGTTCTTTTTTTTACTTCCTGCACCACTGGCGAGGGAGTATTGCGGACGAGAATAATTTTGAAAATAAGAGATTGTGTTTTTTGATGCTATTTGAGGGAGGTCCGATAAGTAATCAGCCTCACAGCCCGATAGCGCTACTATACCGAGAGAAATTTACTACCATGTAGTACCACCGTCAACTATAATGAACTAAAATTCGGTATGTGGATTTACATTCAAAACTATTTACTCAAAATTAACGTGTACCAGTTGCGGAGATTCGGGTGGCTAGGGCATGATTTTACCAAATAAGAATAGTATGCAAACGTTTTCTTTTCGAAACGTGCAATTCTTTAAACTTTACCTTCAATTTGCTACAAATAACAATTCTTGGGTTGTTTTTTTAGTATAGTGCATAGTTTTCAAAAAATAAAAATAAAATAAATTAGATCGTGAAGAGCTGAGATACGATTAGCTTCAAAATAAAATAGGAGGCCTTGATACCAACTTGATGTTTCTTGGGAGATAATTTGTCAAGCTATGTGTTATATGGTTATTATCGTAACTACTACCATTTTTTTGTAAAATCAAGTCAAAAGTTCCTTTCTGCTTTTTTTGGGGTGTTGCCAAAGTTCCCACAGTTAGAGGCCATGGTGTCCGATATACTGTTCAAGAGGAACTGGTAGTGATTGATTTGGGGTTGGATGATCCTTGTACAAGTACTAGGCGGATTGTATCCTAGTTACCATGTTCCCAAAGTCTTGCTTGTAGAATTTTAAATCGGGAAGTTTTACATCCTTACCATCGATAAAACGTGCAAGGTCTGCAACTCGGCAACGAAGTGCAACGGCGAAATTATTGTGAGTGGTTACTGCAAATGCTTAATCAAAATGCAGGTTTTATTGATTTGGTTTTTGTTGTCAGATTAATCGCTTTTTACGAGTAGTGGAACCTTTAATTCTCATAATGAACATATTTGGTCGTTAGTAAATCCGCGTTCTATAAGATTCCACTCGTTTCAATACAGATTTTCTAGAAATGTCTGGTGCGGCATTTTCAATGGCCAACTGTTTATGCTCGTATTGCCACAACGTTTAAGTGCAAACTAATACATAGCTTTTCTAGAGAATTACATATAAAATGAATGATGATGTTCCGTTAGCAGCCAAAGTACTAATGTGGTACCAACACGACGGTGCCTCACCGCATGTTCGTCGTGACATAATCGCAAGGTTGAATAATCAATTTAGACAACGATGGATAGGCAGAAACGCGTACATTGGCCTGCGAGGTCTCCTGATTTGAACCCCCTGGATTTCTTGGTGTGGGGCGCTTTTAAACAACTAGTGTGTGCTGAACAAATTGATACTGTTGATCAGATACAAGAAGGAATAGATAATACGTTTCTTCAAATTCAAGCCACGTATTTCTTTATTAAAAGGATGCCGCACTTGTATCTTGAACATTTTTTGAACATTTATTGAAATAAAGCTTTGATTGTCTAATTTGTTCATTTTATTTCTACTAAAACAATGCACTCTAGGAAAAAAGCACAAGAGTAATTATTTGTAGCAAATTCTATTTCTATTTTTATTTGGAAAAATAATGTCACTAGTCCCCTGTAACTCCGCCACTGGTGCACGTTAATTTTAAGTAAAGACTTCTGGATGTGGACAACACTTAGGGAAATCCACATACCAAAATTTAGTTCATTTCAGTTGACGGTTTTGAAGATATTAAAAAAAAATTGCTATTCATTTTTAAACGTTTTAAACTATCCTTTTAAAGAACCCCCTTAAAATGCGGTCTTGTGTATAATGTTTTATTTTTGTCACGACTTATGAATCACCCTGTATGTGTTATGCACTTATTTATTTTCTATATGTTTTTGAACATCTTCCCAAATGAATCAGTTATTTGTGTGTATAATGTTTTATTTTTGTCACGACTTATGAATCACCCTGTATGTGTTATGCACTTATTTATTTTCTATATGTTTTTGAACATCTTCCCAAATGAATCAGTTATTTGTGAAACCCCACATGTCCAAAAATATCAATCGCGAGAAAAGTTGAAAAAACTGTTATATGCAAAAATACCTTAAATCATCATGATAACAAGTAAAAAATATGAAGTTTGATTGTTTGTACGAGAGTTTTTTGAAAAAATGACAAAAAAACTTTTATGTATCTTGAGGAAAAAAATGAAAATCTGGTGGACATGCGGGGTTTCTAAAATAAACACGCAACTTTTTTGAGAAAAAGTTTATTGGACACATTAGCACGAGGTACATTAAAAAAATGGAAGACTCGGTCAATTTTCATCCACATCGTCATCGGTGCCACCAACAGTTGGGCATCCCAATATCTTCTTCCTATAGAAGTTTTCGATTTCTTCACCTTTTTCTACGATGAATTTTTCGAACTTTCTGATGCTTACCATCTTTTTTGCACTAATTGGGACTTTTGAGTTAGGGTATGCGACCACTTCGGGAAAAGTTCTAACAGCAGTAGATGTTCCCAACCTAAATTCGTGCTTTATTAGGCCATCAACGAAGTCACGAGCAGTCACAATGCCCTTTTTATCATTGCTGTAGCTGAAGTGCATGAAACTTGAAATCGAAAATGAAATTTTATCTTCTTTTCTAACACCCCTTCCATAAGATTCTGTGGACAAAGGATTTTTTTTGCAGTAAAGGGGCCACCATTTCTTATAGTCATTGATTGATTGTATTCTCTCCATCCATTACGTATACGGAACATTTATTTTTAGTGCTGAGTTGAGAATCAAAGAAACATAATCTGTTAGCAGATAAATTCGGTAATTTTTCCCTGTCACATGGCATGTACGAATGGCCTCTTACTGGGAAGTATTGGTTCAGTCTTGAATCGTCCAAGGTCTGTAAGACCTAAGCACATTCTAAGAACTGAATGGTTTTTATTCTGACCACCGCATCCGTCAGAAAAAATGTGGAAATGTTCAATGTTTGCTGGAACTTCATTGTTTATAAAGTGCATCATGAAGGAGCACACCTCGTTTGGTCCTTTTTTGCCCATACCTTCGTGATATACATAAAACATAGTTTTTCCAGATTTTAGGTCGTGGATATTGAAAACATTGACAGTTAGTTGATGAAGGTAAAATGTGCCTTGGACCGGAATAATAATAATAATAATAATAATAATAATATTTATTTACTCTAAAATACAGGGAACATGAAACGAGTAAATAAATATAATATATCCATAGGAGGACAACGCCTGTGCATGGATCATATGTATGTTGAATTGCAAAATATAATAAAATAGAGAGAAAAAAGAAATTATTGGTAAGAATGGTAGAGCATTTATTGTGTAATATTTGAGACTATTTTATTAATTTGATTTCTCCCAATCGTGTTAATAAATTTTTTTATTTTTTTTTGAAGCCTAATGTATTGCGTAATTGTTTTAAATTATTTGGTAAATGTTCGTACAATTTTGGAGCTATATACAGGTGACATCGTTTCATTAGAGATTTGTTTGGTTTAGGAACATTTTTTGCGCGTAATTTATATCTGGTTTATGATTATGTTTAATTATGTCGTGTTCACTAATAGTTTTGTGATAATGAGTGATGGTATGTAAGAAGTAAAGTTGTTTAGTATCATATACTTGTGCATCATTATATAAGTCATTAGTTGGGTATAATTTTGATTTGCCTAACATTGATTTTAAAATTCTTCTTTGAAGTACATCTAAATCGTTAAAGTATGTCGTGCATGCAGCACCCCACACTACTATACCATATGTTATGTGTGGCTCGACTAAAGCTTGATATATTATTCGTAGATAATATTCAGTTAATATACCGGTTAGAAATTTTATTTTATATGCTATGAATCTAATTTTCTTTAGTATATGAGAAATATGTACATCCCATCTCAAGTGGGGATCTAGATAAATTCCTAAATATTTTGTATCATTAACTCTATTGATTTTTATATTTTTATCATTTACCTTAAACCGAAGGTGGTTATATTTTGGTAGATGATTAGATAGTGATGAAAATGGTAAAAAATGAGTTTTAGTAAAGTTAATTGTTAATTTTCGGTTATTAAACCACTGAATAATTTTGCAAAAGTCATTTTGGATAATATCTTTTAAGTCGTTCCAATCCTTACCTTTATAGAGTATAGCAGTATCGTCTGCAAAACTGACTATTTTACCAGTACTGTTAATTTTGATTATATCGTTTAAATAAATATTGAATAACAGAGGACCCAAAATTGTACCTTGTGGAACACCACATTTAACAAACATTTCTTTACTATACGAGCTTAATAATTTTACTGATTGCGGTCTATTTGATAAATAATTTTCCGTTAAAGTATACATCCTTCCACGAAAACCTATTCTTTGTAAGATTTCCAAAAGTATATTGTGGTTAACTGTGACAAACGCTTTTTGTAAGTCCACAAATACGCATATCGATGGTACTTTTCCATCTATATTTTGGGTTATTTCATCTACTATACTTAATACCCCCATCTGTTGTAGATTTGCCCGCTATAAAACCATATTGATTTGAATTTAGAATTTTGAATTTATTAAGAAAATTAATCATTTTATTAAGGAGTAATTTCTCAAAAACTTTAGCTAAACTTGATATAAGTGAAATAGGTCGATAGTTAGTGACGTCCGTATTATCATTAGATTTATAGATAGGTATGATGATTGCTGTCTTGAAAGCTGATGGAAATACTCCAGATTGGAAGGATTTGTTAATGATATAAGCAAGTGGTTCTGTTATTTGTTTGGCCAGTATCTTTAGATGTTCAGCTCTAATTTCGTCAACTCCAGGGCTTTTTTTATTTTTTAGAGTCATAGTGGCATTGAAAACATCCTGATAGTCTACTTCAGTTAATACAAATGAATTATTCAGTCTTGTTTCATGCAGATGAATATCAGCATTTTGTTTGATATTATTTGCTAAGTTTCCTCCTATATTCGTGAAAAATTCTATGAACTCATCACATATTTGCTGAATATTGTCTGTTTTCTGTCCTGTTTTTGTTTTTATTTCATTAATATTGTTTTTTGAATAGGATGACTTATTGAATATATCATTGACAGTGGACCATAGGTGTCTAGAGTCATGTGAATTATTATTCAATTGTTTTATATAGTATTTTTTTTTGCTTTTCTCAAAAGTTCTATAAATTTGTTTTTATACTGATTATAATGATCTATATTTTCTTTCGTGGGTAAATATTTCATAACAGGAAGTGCAAGATTTTGCATGTAGTCCACGCAAATTGCTCCTACACTGGGATCTGTTTGGCATAACCCTTCAATCGACTTCATCTTGCTGTAGAGTTTTTTGGCTCTTCTTTGGTGAACTATTTTTTTCCGCCACAGCTACACGTTTAGCAACATCGTTCAAGGCCTTAGATTTAATTTTGTTGGAAAGCTCCTCACAGGTGCAGCAGGTGGTCGACCTGTGGTCTACCGAAAGACAAGCTGAAACGTTCCTTGAATATCTTGCGGTAAAAGCTATACTTCACAGATGATTCGGGATTGTTTATAAGAAACAATTCATGCATTTTTTTATATCCAGCTTCTCACTAAGGTAGTGATAGTCACGGCTACCATAATGTGACTTTTTAACTGGAAATGAACGAATATGCTCCTCTACTTGCCTGACCACCTGTCCAGGTTTTGCATTCCCTGGGGTTTTTTTGCCTCTTCTATCATTAGGTGGCTTTCCCATTGATAATAACTTACTGAAGCGACGAACACAGTCTACAGTGACTCCATCGATACTAATAAAAGTTGTTTTGCATACACGGTGCTTTCCCGAACTGGAAGACACATAGTGTTTGTATGATTTGCTTTTTGGCTTTGCATTATTTTGGTCTACTTTAGGTCGTTTCCTGGAAATCTCTGAGCACTCTATTAGAGCCTGCATATATGCATCTTGTTCATTTTTCGTCTCTAGACCATAAAATCTATCAAAAATCTCTTGCCGCTCACCTTCGGGAATTTTATCAAAACAGCATGACCTACACCTAAAAGTGGAAAATGATATTTTGACCGAGAAAACCAAAATGACTCGTATTTCTCTTACCGGCATGGTTCACCTATTGTCCGCTGATTTACTTGTATGCCTTTGAAATTCAGATATTCTTTACCTCTCACTCGTGCACCTTTCATCACTTCATTTTTATAAATAACTTATTTCTGTCCCTTTTTGCGTTTTTTGGGAATAACTTCCGCGGAAAGGTCATCCTCGCACGAATACATTGTGAAAATGAGCTAACGGGAAACACCCGCAACGCATGCGTATGTTATTTGTCGCGTAGAAGATAGGAGACGTTTATTAGACAAACACCACGTGTCCTGGACTTGTGGGGTTTCTCAAATAAATCTATATTTTGAACTAGCGCTGACAGCGTTATATCAGTTGGACATTTCTCTCCAAAACGTGCATCTACAGTATATTCAGATAAGAGATAGACCGGATGTAAACAAAAGGTTCGGGTGATTTTCACGCTAACGCCGCCGTCTCGACGTAAAACAGGAGCCCTCATTGGTCAGTTCGCAATTAAATGCCTATGCCGAGCGGCAGAGCAGTCGTATCAAAGCAGAGTCACATTCAGGTTCAGACGTGTTACGTATGTCGTGTGCATCATTGCAATTTGATATTTCTTTGGACGTTTTCGTTTTTTATCTTATTAAGTTGTTGAGTTTGTCGTTGTTATTGTTATACCTTGTTATTGATTGTTATTGTTATCAACTGCTTGCGCAAAATGCCCAGTAGTACAGATACTGCCGATGAAGTTGTAAACTACTGTAGTCCACCTAGGAAACGCTCTAAAAAAAGACACCTGAGTGCAGAAATGAAAGAGGTCATTTTGAATATATATAAGATCGAGCGCGAGGAGAACGAGGCATCAACCATCAAAGAAATTGTTGTGAAGGTTTCTCACAAAGTTGGGGTGTGTCGCGCATCAGTGTTTAATGTGTTAAGACAATACAAAAAAAATCACACCTTTTCTGAGCCAATGACCAGTAAACATCGCAAAAGTATTGTTAAATCATTGGATGAAGCTGATAAGCATGCGATTAGGAGGAAAGTGCATGAATTCTGCTTTAGGAATGAAATACCTACTATAGATAAAGTACTGCAGGAGGTAAATGGAGATACAACGTTGCCAAATTTCAAACGATCAACTTTCCATGCGTTACTGAAGCATTTAAATTTCAAATGGAAAAAACGGGGTCGTAATAGTTTACTACTGGATAGAGAAGAAATTGTGCTATGAAGGAGGGATTATTTAACAAAAATTGGGAAATATAGAAATCAAAACAGGAAGATTTATTACCTTGATGAAACGTGGGTAAACGCAGGACACACTACAAGTAAAGTATGGGTTGATGATTCTGTAACTTCATCCAGGAGGGCCTTTCTAGATGGACTGTCCACCGGATTAAAAAATCCAGCAGGTAAATACGAGTAATAGGCAACAATCGGATGTTTTTCAAACCTTGGGAACAAGGTTCTAAACATTAATTCCAGGGGGCAGATAAAACATATTACAAGTAACAAAACTTTTATAACTTTCGATAAAATGCTTGGATATTTTATTGTCATTTTCATTTGTTAGAACTTTTTTAAGCCATGTTTTTATGTGTTTTCGATATTTCAATAATTTTTTAATATAATCTTAAAATATGTCGAATATTATAAACTTAAAAAAAGTTACTAAGTTTTATATTGTGCGCCGTTCCTAATATTTCTAATCATTTTAATTCATACTTTAAGCTTTATAAAGTTATAATTTGTTAATATTAATATTTGCGCGTATTTCAGGTTCCTGATCATTCATTTTTTAAAGGTTGATAACTTTAAATTAAATTGTGAAGCGCTGAGTAATCATACGACGTTCAATATTCTTTCTTTCAATATGACTAAATAATCCCAATTATAGCAAATCTGATACTCATGTCTCAATGTTTTTTCGCTGAATGTGATGAAAACATTTGAAAAGGGTTCGCTTATTGAAATAAATCTACACCAGTTAGTACTTCGATTTCCAGGTAAAGGGAAAAGGCTCATTATCTGCCATATTGGCAGTGAGGATGGATTTGTTGTTGACGGTCTGTGGTGCTTTGAGTCTAAGAAAACTGGAGATTACCACGAGGAAATGAATGGCGAATCGTTTGAACAGTGGTTTTCAAAAATTTTACCGAACTTAGAGGAAAACGCAGTAATTGTGTTGGATAATGCGTCTTATCATTCTCGAAGAATGGAGAAGGTCCCAACAACGGCTTCAAGGAAAGTTGATGTTCAAAATTGGCTCCGCTCGAAAAATATCAACTTTGAAGAAGCAATGCTGAAAGTACAATTATTAAGAATTGTCAAGGATCACAAGGCGGAATAAAACTGTGCTCCGTTTACCTCCATATCATTGCGAGCTCAATCCCATTGAGCTCATATGGGCAGAGGTTAAAAATTATATAGCTAAGCACAATACAACTTTTAAATTTTGTGACCTCAAAGGGCTTTTCAAAGAAGCACCAGAATTAATAACAGCGCAAAAATGGGAAAACTGTATTAAGCATGTGAAAGACAAAGTTGAAAAGAGAATGTGGGAACTGGACAATATTTTAGAGGAACAAGTCGAGCCATTCATTATTGACGTTGGTGCTTCAGGCAGTAGCGATGATGAAAGCTCATCAAGCTCATCTTTCCAATAAAAGATGTCGTTCATCAAATTCGGTAAGTTATAAGTAATTATAAAGCTACTGAATTTTTTAATTAATTATTGACATTTTTGAACCCATTTTGGCAAAACCTATTCAAGAGTCTACTTTCTGACAATGTTCAACCATGCACATTTTTTTACGTTTTGCACGTTTTAATTTGGTTACATATTTACCTAGAAATCAAAAAATATACTAATCAATATTCTAAAAGCAATTTTAAGAGATATACGATTATTTATAATTTAGGCTAATTTAAACGCCATTTTGAGATTATATTCGACTGTATTTCACCAAACATCAGACGGCATCCGAAGCTGGAAATCGAAGCGAAAATTTTGAAACCCTTATGTATATTTACATCATTATATATTTCTTATCCCACCCCCACATGATCCTATATCCATCACCAATCGTATACACATCGAATTGTGCTAATTTACTACAAAGTTACGCAAAGCAGCATCTACTATCTAAAATATGTACTGCGTGACTCTTAATACGTCCCTGCCGAATGTTACAGCGTTCGATGATCACGTGGTCTTGTTTATGTCCGGTCTATCTCTTATCTGAATATACTGTATATGAGAATATACCATTGAGTTCAAAAAGTCAAAATGTTGAATTTACGGACATGAGGGATATCCCAAATAAGCGATTCCAATGTGGTTGTGGCAGAACTGTAACTCCATTCATAGCACGCCAAATTTCGTTCGTAATAAAAAAGTCGCTATGTCATCTGTACCTCACTTCGTCGGACTATTCGCCCGACTAGAGTCGTTATTGCAATTCGGTAAGCAAGGGTGATCGCGTCCTTGAATGTCGCGTCCCAGATGAGATACGTTATTAACTCCTTTTTGGTGCAAAATTGTATTGCTATGAGTGAGGCTCTACTAAAAGGAGTAAATAAATAAAAAATAAATTGCCATCTTGTCGTGGTACACTCCGCTAGCGGTCCTTGTGGCAGCCCCAGGGAAAAGTCGGCAGCGAACTTGGTAATCCGGATTTCGATAATAGCCTACTGACGGAATAAGTCGTCCTCTACGATGACGTTTGACGAAAGTGCCCGTTGAAATGGAAAAGCTCAACTTCAAATCATTGGCTCGTAAGACGTTTTTTGTTTTTCTTTGTTTTTCTCCTTTCCGGGAGCCGTCGAACCAAAGTTCCCTATGGAACTGCAGCCTCTTGCGCCTATTATACCTTGCTCCTCGAAATTTACCTATCCAATCCAGCAGTCGAGTGTTCTGTACCAATTGAAGTGAATTGAAATGAAATGTTTAGTATTCTTAGCCCTGAACCTTCTTCCTATAGTTCATAATAGTGTCTTACTCCAGTAAAAAACAAAAAACAGTAATTCTAAATTCCTTTAAAATCATAGTAAATGCATCCGCAGTAAATGCAACAGTAGCAAATGCGAGATAGTATCATCTTAACACAGAAAGTACATACGAGCCCCTTCCTACTTCAGTTGGCCCAACTATTGAAATCTTAGTTTTTTTTCTTATCAAACACAAATGTAGCAGGGTGTTATAGGTATAAAATATTAACAATGAATATTTTGATAATATATAGTAGAAAACACCAACTTTATCACTCCCTAATCAAATTTGCAGCATAAAAATAACACATGTTGCAATTACAGCATATCAACCTATTTTCATTTCAATGCAAAATAAGTCTATAGCGCATAGGTGGCTGTGAAAAATAAAAGCCATGACATTGTTTTTATTAATCACAACTGTCAGAATACGCTTAAAATAGTTTTGGGTAGTTAAGGTTTTCAAAATGGTTAGAGGAACGGTTATTATTGAGAAAATTCTGTTACTGATAATTAAATTTTTTAATTCCGGGAAATCAAACTCAGAAATTGCAACCAGTCTCGTCACTGAATCTACAGACCTCGTGAAACACGAATTAGCCCACCCTGCCTTTGAGGTCTATCCTCATGTATCTCTCATTCACTACCCTGTCAACTTTCGGTTCAAATATTACCTCCGTTAGTTCGATCAAAGCTAAACGATTGACGTCAGTGATAGCTTGTTTTCATCCACAGCTCGGAGCTCAAAGCAAGAAGAATAACGTAGCGTAAACAGGATTGTGAAGTGTGCTAATGGGTACTTCTACCATGGGCGTTGGTAGTTCAATCATCTGGGCTCAGAAAGTTATAGAAATTAGAGAAAATTTGTTTGTATGCTAATCGCTGGCCCCTATAAACTGTTTTTCAGCAGGACTCTATTATCTGACAGAAACAAACTACATATACAGTAATGGACAAAAGTATACAGACAAATATGAATACGTATATATACCTAAATACCTTTAGAAAACGAATTCATACTTCATTGCTGCATAAACAAATGCGTTATTAGTAGAAAAACTAAATTGCTTGTTTTTACATTATCTGCAATTAACACAATACAAGTATGAATATAAGCTCTTTCTTGTGAGGGACAAAAATATGTAGACAAATTCTTTTCAACATTAGTTTAGTACAGTTCCGTGTCAGAAGAGGATAAGTTTGTGTTCATTAAGTATTGTGGAATAAGATGAGTGATTTTAAGACAATTCCGCGTGGTCCAGAAATTTTTTTCGATGTGAAAACTAAGATCATTGAGTTATACAAAGATGGCCAACATCAAGTCGACATTGCCAAAAATTTGAAGCTGAAGCGTAAAGCAGTTTGGGCAATATTGAACAAATATAAACAAAAAGGTATTTTGGAAGCCCCTAAGAGAAGTAGTCGGCCGTTTAAAACCCCAACACAAATAAAAGCCGAAATCGAGACAAAAGGAATTGTCAGTGTTTCTACGAAAACTATAAGTAGCAGATTAAATGATTTGAAGTTATTTGCACGTCGCCCGAGTAAGAAGCCGCTAATCTGGAGGAAAAACCGTAAGGATCGATTACAATTTGCACGGTTGCATCTTGATTGGAGCATCTGTGACTGGAAGAGGGTATGTTTCAGTGACGAATCCAAGTTCAATATGTGTTCATTACGTTAGACGCCCTAGTGGACAAAGATTGAACCCCAAGTACACTTTCCCCACTGTCAAACATGGAGGCGGGTCTGTTATGGTTTGGGGGTGGTTTTCGGGGTTTGCGATGGGACCTTTACATAGAATAGATGGCATTATGGATAAGTTTGTATACACAGACATACTAAAGCATGTCATGTTACCCTATATGGAAGACAATATGCCCTTAATATCAATCTTCCAGCAAGATAATGACCCGCAGCACACTTCACAAAGAAATTCTTTCTGGGTGAAAAATTACCAGTTCTCAAATGAGCTTCACATTCTCCCGATATAAACCCCATTGAAAATCTATGGGAATACTTAGACAAGCAAATACAAGATAAAAATTATTCAAAGAAGGATGAACTTTTTGCCGCTTTAGAGCAAAAGTGGAGACATATTGATGAATTTTATCCTAAGAAACTTCTACAATCTATGCCGAGACGATGCTAGGCGGTGACTGATAATGATGGTTATGCTTTAATTTTTCTTGGAGAACAGAAATACTTACAATAGGCAATCTTGTGTTTTACTGGTTTTACGTGGTGCAAATCTTAAAAAATGTTTTTGCCCGATTCCGGCATGCTACAGGACAGGTCAGTTTATTGTCGCATCGCTCTGTAAAGAAATGAAGGAAATAGGAGATAATTGAACATTGTACTTCTATAAGGCCGTCGTGGTGATTCAAACGTCGTAGAAATTGAAACACATACTATGTGGTTTGATTCGGCCAGACAATGGTGTTCCATGAAGATGAAAACAGCAGGATACGTTTTAGAAGTTACATTATTACAATATTAATAATAACAGACAAATTTCTATACTTAGCATGATCTCCAAAATATTCGAACGGATCGTTTATAACTGGTATGTTTCTCGAGAACAAGAAGATTCTTTCTCACTTCCAACATGGCTTAAGATATAAAAAATATGTTGAAACTGCTTATTGCCATCTTCTTTAATACATTTAAGAGTGTCTTGACCTTCTACTATGTGTCTGTAATGTAATATCATTGCTGTTCAAGCGTAGAATGTATTTTTATATACCGGACGTAATGTGTTCACTATGTTATTTAACTGTAATTGGCTGATGTATATTATTAATATATTTTTTGAGACTTTATCTATTAATACAGTGCTTTTCTTCTTTGTCCCTCGCCACTTTGATTTTTTGAACAGATCAATTCAAAAAATTAGTACTTGAGCTAATGAAATTGATTGGATACCATATTTTAGAGCGAAATTGACAGATGAAAATGTCAAGATGGCCGCTGGCCGCCATATTGGAAAAAAACTTATACGAAAACGGGGGTCTTGTGGCAGGTCATTTTGAAGCTCCTGACAAGTACTTTATAACCCTAGAATATAAAGTCAATGCCTTTACCTACTACAAAATGGTGGTACATTTAATAATTACCTGTACACATTGACATTTATCGAATAAATACGTTGAGTTCAGCTTAGAAGATGCTGGAAATGATTACCCTGAACTTCTTGAGACAATAACAGCCGGTCCGTAATTTCGCGTCGAACATTTTCAAACATGGTAACATCGATATTTCTACAAATATTTGTTATTCTCACCCGTATATCCAAAATTGAAACAGGTTCAGTTTCGTACACCTTTTGCTTCAAATAGCCCCATAAAAAAAGTCTAAAGGTGTCAAATCTGGCGAGCGAGCTGGCCATTCCACAGGACCTTGACGGCTAATCCAACGCCCGGGCAAATTGTTATCTAAATAACTAGTCTGGAGTAGTGTGGTGGAGCACCACCTTGCTGGAATACAATATCAGTATCGAATTCATTAGGATTCGCTTCGACGATTTCGGTGATTAGAGAGTCAATAGTATTTCCCAACATATCCAAATACAGTTCCCCGGTTAAAGTTTGTTGAATAGAGGCCCCACAATATTTTTTGTGGATATTGAGTATAAGTTTCCCGGAAGACGTGGGGATTGGTGTCACTCCAAAAACGACAATTTTGTCTATGCACATTACCGTTGAGAAAATATGTATGCCCATCAGTAAAACAAATATTTTGGATATGGGTAGGATGCAGTGCAATGGTTTCCGTCATAGTCTCGCAGAATTCTGTTCTTCGATCAGGGTCATCTTCAGTACCATTTGAATTTTGTATGGGTGATACTTATTCTTTTTCAAAAGTATCCATACAGTAGAAGGACAAACCTCACATACATTCGCGATGGGGGAAGTAGACTTTTGGGAATTTACTATGATCTCACCAATTATTTGAAATTTCTTTTCTCCCGGGATGGTCGGATCACCTAGGGGCTTTTTATTGTTTACACTAACAGTAGCTGTAAATTTTGATTTTGATACAAGCTCCCTTAAATATTTTCTACAGAAGATAGGACGATTCGGTAAAGGATCATTAAAAATCCTGTCGGTCTCGTGAAAGTTACGCGTCGCACCATAAATAAAAATCACTTCGATTTTTTCTTCCAATCGACGAGAATTGATCATTTTAAAAATAATTCAAACAGTATCTAGCATTAAAACCGAAAACTAAATAAGAATATTTTAACTGTACAATGATGTTTGTTTTCGTACTGATATTCTTGTCACTGTCAACAAAAAATAACAAACCAAGTTTTTATCGCTGTTGCTGTGTATACGGCAGCGAATTACAATTATTTGTAGAGATATGCATGTTAGTGGGTTTATGTTAGAGTAATTATTAAATGTACCACCATTTTGTAGTGGGTAAAGGTAATTGACTTTATATTCTAGGATTATAAAGTACTCGTCAGGAGCTTCAAAATGATGTTCCACAAGACCCCGTTTTCATATAATTTTTTTCCAAGATGGCGCTCAGCGCCCATCTTGACATTTTCATCTGTCAATTTTACTCTAAAAAATCAAAGGGGAGGCGGACATTAAAGTAAAGCATTGTATTAGTGTTACGGAAGGGTTGAAACATGATTACACAATACCCTCTCCTTTTGAGTTGTTCCTCAATAAACGTTTTCATTATTATTATTATTATTATTATTAATAATATTATTATTATTATTATTGCTCAGAAACCATTGCTAGTACTAATATTTAACATAAAGCCTACAGATACTCTATTTCCTGACCTGTGAAAAAATCGTCAACATAACACCCGAAACGTCAACATTAAACTCATTCAGACGCGTTCTACTTTAGGCTTTAAAAAATATCCTTTCTAAAATTGCGCCGTCTTATTTAACAGTTTACCTCAGAGTATCAGGGCACTCAAGAGCTACAAAAAATTCAAAGCGGAATTTGAAAGCTTTCTCATGAGTCACGCGTTCTATAGCCTTAATGAATTCTTAAATATGAAGTCATACTTTTTTATTCATGTTTTTTATTGTAGCATTTTATGTATTGCTGTATTGTAGATCTATTTTAACCTGTTTTTTAATTGAAAGCATGCTTTGTGCTTACAGCTATAGCTGACATGCCACATGTACAGTAATGGACAAAAGTATATAGACAAATTAATATTTCTTTTTTAACTTCTTTTATTAATACACCAACCTGTTTACACAATTCGATATATCATACTCACTTATACATAAATAAATTCATTAGACTCCCTTCAATAAAAAATTAATTGAGAAAAACTGGAACTATGAAGGACAAAAATATATAGACAAAGCAAAACAATTATAGAAAAAAGCAGCAAAGTTCAATGAATTATAGAAAACCAACCATGTTTGTGTTAATATTTTGTAGCATATCCATTATTATCAATCACCGCCTGGCATCGTCTCGGCAAAAAGTTTATCCTTGATTGAATAAGTTTTATCTCGTATTTACTTATCTATTCCCATAGATTTTCAATGGGGTTTACATCGGGAGACTGTGAAGGCCATTTGAGAACTGGTATTTTTTCATCCAGAAAGAATTCCTTTGCGAGATTTGAAGTGTGCTTCGGGTCATTATCTTGCTGGAAAATTGATCTTAAGGACATATTAGCTTTCATATAGGGTAACATGACATGCTTTAGTATGTCTGTGAATACAAACCTATCCATAATGCCATCTATTCTATGTAAAAGTCCCATCCCAAACCCCGAATAGCACCGCTAATCAATAACAGACCCGCCTCCATGTTTGACAGTGGGCAAAGTGTACTTGGGGTTCAATCTTTGTCCACTAGGACGTCTAACGTAATGAAGACCATCTGATCCAAACATATTGAACTTGGATTCGTCACTAAAACATACCCTATTCCAGTCACAGATGCTTCAATCAAGATGCAACCGTGCAAATTGTAAACAGTCCTTACCGTTTTTCCTCGAGATTAGCGGCTTCTTACTCGGGAGACGTGCAAATAACTTCAAATCTTATACTTATAGTTTTCGTAGAAACACTGGCAATTCCTTTTATCTCGATTTCGGCTTTTATTTGTCTTGGGGTTTTAAACGGATCTTTGGACGAAATTACTTTTATTAATCTAACTGATCTAGCATTTAGTTTTCTAGGTCGACGACTTCTCTTAGAGGCTTCCAAGATACCTTTTTGTTTATATTTGTTAAATATTGCCCAAACTGCTTTACGCTCCAGCATCAAATTTTTGGCAATGTCGGCTTGACGTTGAACATCTTTGTATAACTCAATGATCTTAGTTTTCACATCGAAAGAAATTTCTGGACCATGCGGCATGGTCTTAAAATCACTTAACTTATTCCACAATACTTGATGAACACAAACTAATCCTCTTCTGACACGAAACTGTACTAAACTAATGTCTACGTTTGTCTACATATTTTTGTCCCTCATAAAAAAATGCGTATATTCAGACTTGTATTGTGTTCATTGCAGATAATGTAGAAACAAGGAATTTAGTTTTTCTACTAATAACGCATTTGTTTATGGAGCAATGCAGTATGAATTCGTTTTCTAAAGGTACTTAGGGAAATATTCATATTTGTCTATATACTTTTGTCCATTACTGTACGTATCAATAAATCTAATGTCTATTATTCAGGCACAGATTATACAGTGCGACACCTGCTGTCGGTCCCTTTGAACTTCGTGTCCCCAACTGCTTACCACATTTCCGGCTTATGTTCATTAGCGTCCGGAGGATTTTTTCCTAAGGGCTGTTACGCGTTATTAGCCTGACTTCACGAATGTCAAGCTACGGAATGAAGAAATTTGTGTTTACTTTTTCCCCAAATGTTAGGCCAGATAATTGATAAAATTAATAACTCCTAAATGATACAGCAACAGGAATGCCACCAAACGCATAGAACTCAAGTTGGCGTTGAGGGAACCTGATTTTTGACAGAGTGTCGCCTCTGGTAATACTCTGCGATTCAGAAGTATCCATTACGTCAACCGTGACAGCAGGCGACACACAATTCTGACGGATCTGTCAAGCCAGGTAAACATAGTCGTATTTTGTATGCTACGGACTCAACGTGTACTTCCTAACAACGCTTTTATTTAGAAACTTAACAAGATAAACAGTTTTTGACTATGTTAATCTTGACTACTTTGTAGAACTTGAGACTTGAGACGCAAGATGACTTTAAAGGGCAATGAAACAGCCATACAAATACATAAGTCAAAATGGATAGCAAACCTCTTATCAAATGTTTGAAATGTTGGTTCATTCGAAGTTAGGCTCAGAAATATAGAGACTTCATAAACCAAATATAACCTGCTTTATACCATTTTTTTTTCTGTTAGCGGTCTTTATAATAAATGCATTTTAACCACGAGTTTACTGTGGTAAATGGTACATAAAGTCTGTTGATAGCAAGCCCTATGGACTGAACAAAAAATAGTGATACAAGCACTGCGTAATAGACTTTTATTACATTATGATATAAAGATATCCTCCTACTAAGCCGTCTATGGCTGCTGCGCACCTCTTGACTATCTATTAGTGCATACATATTTCAGTACGCCATTATATATTAGCATGTTTGATCAGAGTAGCTCAATTTCTTCTAAATAAACAGAATAGAGTCTGTGTGCGAACTACTCGTATATTGATAAGGTCGTTAGATTTTGCAACGTCAATTCATCAATGTTACTATGGCAATATAACTTAAGAAGGACTTCAACAATTAAATTGACTCTGCGTTATATTACCCACTAAATATTAACTTTCTCTTCGCATACGAGATATCTCCGCTTTAGCGCAAAGACCAACACAGAAGATACTTTTTGGCTTGAATTTCTTTGCCACCTTAAGTTGAACCTACTATTACTTAGTTAATGAAAGACAATATCTTAACGAAAACAAGATGGTGTTTTCAACCAAATGTTTCCTGTCATAAAATACAGGGATGTCCCGAAAGTTGTCAGAAACAACTACGTCTGTGATATCAAAGCGCGGTGAGATAACAGCGAATTATCACTTGTAAGTGTTGTTCAAAGTTGTCGACGACAGATTCACAGACATATCTAAGCAACGGTGTACGCTTTTAGAATTGACCACCTTTTCCGAATTGATGCAGCAGATTGATAAATTCATCAACCGTGTTTACCTCAGTTTTATACACGAACATTTCAGTTCGTCTCAAACAAAAAAAATTACTAAGAATCTTTGACAATGATCTGCATGCACTCGCGAAGCCTCGGTAGCATTTCAAAGACACTCACCGTGAATTAAAATAATATGGCCAACTCCGATATTTCTCTAAGGATGTGACAGTTTTTTTAGAACTGATGTGCAAAAATGTAAAAATTCATAGATCCAAGATATTTGTTCATTTAAATGTCGACAAGTAATCTGGAGCACGATATTGCGGAGGATAATTTTCTGATTTCCTCGTCCACCCAATTGATTTGGTGCCAGAGTTACACAATCTGTAAAAATGATACCTAATCTAGATGCGATGAAAGAGAAGCGCGTACATTGGGTTCTTGTCTCAAATACCCTTAATTGAGATTCAAAGCTAGAAACTTGTTGCACATCCACTTTTTCGTTTCAATTCTGGAAATTACATATACAAATTTGCTGAATTTCAAAAATGAGAGAAGTAAGAAATAATTATATTCACTGTACACCGTCGAATCACAAGCCATATACATGCTAACCGTAATTACACACAACGCGGGCGCGGTGATGATTTCCCGTAATTCTCCTCAATTTTTCGTAATGTATAACTTTGAACATCTCTTCAGAAAACACAACATATAAATAACCCGTCATATTCGACATATACAGTAATGATTTTATCACACAGCAAATATCACTGATTTTATACACATGCAGACCAATACTCATAATCATCCAGATGCGATCTTGGTATTCAACCAACTTTCTTCTCAGAGATAAAAACTACAGAGCCGGATCACTCAGCCTCACAAAACTATGCAACCAATAATGCGTAGTTTTATTGAGTGATTTCTCCTGAGAAGGACGTTCACAACAATCCTAGTTAGCAAACGTGGAATGACTGTTTGCGCCCTAAAAACTGCCTAGTCCGCAAGTTGACATCTTATAGGTTTTTTTTGACGATTTATAGGTTTTTACATGATACCCGTGCCGGTTCCGGTTTTTCCCTATGTCTATAGGAGACGCATTCCACATTAAGGGTTGACCTAATATAATTGCTAACTGGATCTAGTAATGATGTTTTAGTTCAGAAGGCTACCTCTTTCTGTCTCTGGCTGAATAAGATATGTCTACCTGTGACCACGACCAACTGCATACAGCCTTGTTTTATACTCGGACAGAGGAAAGCAAGCGGATGGTCTAGTGAAACACATGTGGTGCGCGCTTTAGTGAACCAGTCATAAATGACAACGTCACCTACTTATATCCAGCAAGAAGATGTTCTGTGTACCCAATTGTTAAGGCAAGTAAAGCGGCTATGCAAGAAGGAGGTGTCGAGAAACGACTATGAAATCGGTTATAATAGCTTGATTTACTAGTCTTGTGAATGCAAGCCTTAGGGATAAATTATGCAAGCTGTCAACAGATGCAGCAAGCTCGTCTACTATCAGCAATTTCATTACGAAGAAGTAATTGTTCCGTGCATAACTGATGAACGCGGTAAATTATATTTCACGCCATGATAATATCCTACATTATGCATTTGGGCGAGTTAAACGCCCCCTTTTTACATGCGTTCATCTACAACGAGACGACGACCAAGCAGAAGGTGAGTTCAGTGAACAATGGTATCATAACGATGTGATTTTCCTACCCTTAGAACTTTAGTACAGTACGTCAAGGTAAGACTATACTTTAACGTATATCGCAAATATTTCATTTCTTATTTTAGAATGGAAGACTAGGATGTAGCTTGTGTAACGAAAATATCATTTTTTCTTTAAGGAACCTTCTGCTTGCTATTTTATAGAACTTCAAAGTTGCAATTTTGGTGTTAATACTCTAGAATAGAATACTTATACTTTATATGCTTTTTTGCTTTTTGTACAAGAAGACGCTCTAAATTATAAGAATATAACATACACTGTATAGAACTAAGGAAAATATATGTGAAACTGTAAAAAATCGTTGATTTTTGCAAAAAAGGTTCAAAACCAGACGTGTTATTACACATTAGCTTATTAGCTTAAATAACAGATCAAAATACATACGTATAGTCAACGCCAAACAAAGTGGCGTGCACGTCATCAAGGTGGGTGTGTTGAAAAATTTACATTGTTGCCAAACTTTTTGTAAAATAATAAAATTTATTATTTACATATCTAGGTTTATAAGCAATATTAACCTCAAATGAGAACAAAAATAATAGTATAATAAAATTATAGATCTGTACTTGCATAATCATTAAGAATGACAATTATTGATCAGATGACACTATGAAACTACCATATTTAATTGATAGCTTAAAGGTACTGAATAAAAATCCAAATGGGGTCCTCCAAATTTTATGCATGGTATTTATTTTACAGAATTCATACAGAAAAATGCATTCTAAAATTAGGTAAGCTACTGGTGTAAGCTTTTTCTGTACAATAAAGTTAGTCGGAGTTTCTTTCTTCAGCGCTGTCTGAATCTGAATCTTCATCACTCTCAAAGTTGATTATTAAAGGTTCGATGTCTGGTCGATCAAAAATTCGTTCTCTTTCATACCATTTAAAAATTTCTTGCTCAGTATGTCGAACACTATTTTTCCACATGTCTGGGGTAACCGTTTGTAGAGCCTCGTTCCACATATCCAAACAGTCTTTTTCACTGTTACCATCTCTACCAATATGTCTGTTATAGTAACCTTTTGCTATGCCCCAAATTAACTCAATAGGGTTAAATATACAATGGTAAGGAGGCAGACGAAGAACTTTGTGCCCATGTTGTTCCGCCAATTCATCAATCACGTATATATTAGGTGGTTTGTTTCTAAAAAAGCAGTTATTTTAAGAATAGGAATAAACAAAAGAAATATAAACTGTCGACCAAAATATATATAATTAAGAAGCATTATGTACCGAGCAACAATACTCAATAGCTCTGTTTTAAACATTGTGTTTAAAAATGGTATGTTTGGATTTGTCAACCAGTCTTGGATATTTTTTTTTGTCCATGCATTGTTGGGCACTTTGTTCAATATCATGCTGTGATAAGGGGCGTTATCCAGTATAATCATAGATGGACTCTCCAATTTTTCTAATAACTGATGTTGAAACCATTTCAAAAAATTGTCCTGGTTCATCTCTCCATGGTAATCGCTCAATTTTGTTTTCGAAGAAAATATCGCTTCACTACCCTCAATAAACCCATTTTCATTTCCAGCATGTAATATAATGTATCTAAAATATATTAGTTTTAAATTTTATAGTGCAAATTGTGTAAAAGTACATACCTTTTACCATCTGTTTTAATAGCTTTCACGCTTTTTTGGTTTCCATTTTGCCAAGAGCGACCTATGGTCCCATTTTGAAATATCCAAGTTTCATCGAGGAAGACAAACTGGTATAAGGCCTCAACCTTGGCTTGATTGTATTGCCTTAGAAATTCCACCCTTTTCAAAGCTATACTTGGTAGTTCCATGAGCCCTCGTCGCGGATTGTCCTTAAGCCACTTAAATCCAAGATCTCTAAGCTACCGCCTTAAAGACGTGGCACTACCATCAAATAATGCCCTATCTCTTAATCGAGACCATAAAGTTTGTATCGTAACTTGTTCTTCTGAAACCATGTGTAATATGACATTATAATTTAGTTAACAAATTAATGCAAATTTCTGATAAGTTATTATAATAAGATCTTACTTTTGTGATACATATTATAGATCACTTCTCGAATGGCACTTGTATCCAATGTCGCTGTGTTGGTTACACGTTTAATATAACTCCGCTTTTTCTTGGGCGATTCTAAATTTGCATCACTTTTCACACCCTCGGAA
Organism: Acanthoscelides obtectus; assembly: GCA_963669975.1. Lineage (NCBI taxonomy): Eukaryota > Metazoa > Arthropoda > Insecta > Coleoptera > Chrysomelidae > Acanthoscelides > Acanthoscelides obtectus. The sequence continues at coordinate 65,149,274 of CAVLJG010000009.1, forward strand.
ATACGACTAACTGTCCTTAAACTAATTTTTAAAGCAGCAGCAACACGCTACAAAAAATGAAATAAAATTTCACTATTATTAATATACATTACATATAATTATTAGTAACCTACCTCTTGAACAGCATTTAAAGGCAACAAAGGCCCGTTGTTGTCCCTTTCTTGCTCAAAGTAGTGCATTAACGAGGCCACGAGTTCCTTACACCCACTATTTAACTGTTTGGGCATCTTTATATACCAAAATTGCCTTTATCTACTCGTAAAATGAATAATTTTGTTTTGAAACAAACAGTTGTTGATTTACAGTATGCGGGGCCAAAGGATTTATAAAGATTTGAAATGCCACAAATTGATTCAGTGTCAAAATTAATACAAATGTCAGTTCCCAGTTTAAATAAGTTTCAAGGTGACAATGTGTCAACGCTGCGAAATCGGTTTAGTGCGTTTACATGTCGATAAGTGATTGGAGCGTTTGCAAAACATTTTATTTCCCATAATGCGTCTAAATTTATCAGAAAGCAACTTATGTGATATTTTAATAACAATGTTTATATGACTATTAACCATAATAAGAGAGTAATGACCATTTTACAATTTATATATCACATTAATATGAAACTGCAATAGAGCAATTCTTTGTGATAGAAACCTAGGCATTAGGTCGGGGAATTTTTATCCTGATGACGTGCACGCCACTTTGTTTGGCGTTGACTATAAGTGATGGTATTTACTTGGTAAACTATGTAGAGATGTTGTTTTGTGATTTTTCAATGTCTTCTTGAAATTCCTTAACCATTTTGTTTAGCGTATGTTCAATGAGATTAGAGTTTTTGCGTTTATATACTATATTTGAAAGTACAAATAATTCTCAGAGGCCATTTTCTAACGTTGATTTCTTGACAGATAAGACGAATGATATTCATTGGTGACAAATTGTACTTTTTTGGGAGAAATACGTAATAAAAAATGATGTTATGGGCAACATCGTAACTAGATGCAGAAATTATGATAGTTATGGGAATATGTATCTGAACTAAAAGAAATGACTACTTAACAACGTTCTATTTGGATCAATAAAATAATACAAAATTGCATTGTTGCAATGTACAGTGTCACAGTCATAATATACAGTTTATGTTATATTCATATAATGTTGAGCATTCTTTTGTGTAAACAAGAAAAAACCAGCTTATAAAGCAGTATTTTATATCACAGTATTACCAACCAAAATCCAACTAAGAACTTCTATAAAATAGCAAGCAGAGGGTTCCTTAAAGAAAAAATTATATTTTCGTACAAGTTACATACTAATTTTTCATTTCAAAATAAAATTGAAATTTTTGCGATATGCGCTAAGGTAAAGTTCAGTCAAACTCAGTTGAAAACTCAAAACTGATCCCAGCAAAAACTGAAAAAAGCTGCATTAAGAATAATGTCAGCAGAAGATTTTTCAATACTCTGCGAATAAAAAACTACTTTACTGAATGGAATCTGGAGAAATTCCCTATAAAGTGGTATGCAAATATACTGTGCGTCGACGTTAATTTTCTACCTTAAAACTTCCCCCTGACTTTTGAATTACGAATCTGTAACTTTGTCTTGATATGAGCATAACTGACATATAAAGCATTCCACTTGATTTCATTGAGAACATGTACATTTTACGTTTAGATAGTGCACAAAACTTGAAATAAAGCTTCTTAGTAAAGACACTGCAGCACTCAATTCGACGATAAGTTTGTACCTTACAAGCTGTCAAATTTGAGTGTTTTTTCGAACAAAGTATCGCGTAGTTTCAGAAGTAGCGATACTTGAGGTGTTTCAGAATATACTAAAATATACAGGGCATTCCATTTAAAAAATATATGCTTGTGTTGTAACGGATTTATGAATCGCCCTGTAGGGATAGGGAGCGTGAGGTTGCCTACAATTTTTGTAAATCATATATTTTATAATTTGCAATCCAATCCACAGCTGTGTTGCTGACAGCACTCTACATGCAGGAATTGAGAGCGACAAGCCAGATGAGCTAGAGGAAAGAAGACTGGCAGCGACTTCCTCTGACGAGAGACCTGGAGGTTATCACTGCTTGGGGATGCAACAATCTGGCATAGTTTGATGCTTCCAAAACTACTTCGACTAACAAGAAGCGCCCTAACTGGCCGGGGTCCAGATGATGGAGGACTTGATTTGGTATGAACCCGTCTCGTCAATAGCGGCAGCTGCTGGGAAAATGCTAGTCTATTTGTTTATAGCTAAGAAGGACATCTCTCGGCAAGACCTCCTCACCCTCTACAAAACTCAGATCAGACCCAGTCCTTCTTACTGTTCACATGTTTAGAGTGGTGCCGCCGAGATGGTGAACCAATCTATCCGACGGTACTTTTACCAGTTCTACTAAGCTCAGACAGTTCAAAAATCGGAAAAAAAAAAGTTCCCTTAAGATCTTAGTAGCAGCCCTGGTATCTAACCTTCTGTCTGCGCGGCTGCTTCAGTATGAAAATAAAAAAAAATAGCGGAGCTATCTACGGATTACAGACTAATAGGTTCACCCTCCTCCTCAAACCTCTGAGTACTGGACTAAACCTGCGATTTTCCGGCCCTAAGAACTTCGCGTAGCGGCAACATTACAATTGCGGTACAAAACAAATAGAGCTTAATGTGAAAAGGCTTCCACCTCCGTGCTGCTGATACTGATTAAATTAAAGCAATATTTACACAAAAGGGTGTGAACGAGGGGTCGGAGATTAACTGTTTGCATCAAGGATTTCATTAATTTCAAACATTGTTTAATATAAAATTTGTGGTTTTTGTTGAACACACGAAAAATGCAGATTCGGCAGGTAAGTAAATGTTATAATAATAAGCGTCTGGTTCAACATTTTTATGAGCTTTTAATTAATAATAGCTTTTTACTAGCTTTTAATTAACTTGACCAGTTTACCTTAATCAATTGAACTGAAACCATGTAAACACAATGAATTAACTACCGTCTTTTTGTATCCAATATGACGGAGCTTCTAAATATCATTTCCAGAGTAGCTCCTATGGTATGGATATCAAATGATGAGAGAAACGCAATCAGCATAGTGACGTCATTCTAGATCAATGCGGCACCCGCCGCAAAATAATCAGTCACGTTTTTGACAGTTACCCATATGATATGGATCAAGAAAATGCAAAAACCACACCTCTTTGATACAAATCACAAATTAAAAGGCTTGTTGAGAGAAACATAACAGGCAGCGTGACGTTATTCTAAATCCAATATGGCGACAACCGCAAAATGGTTATCTAGAATCTCAATAGTCAGCCCTACACTATGGGTATCAAAGTGACGTCACGATAATTCCAATATGGCGGTCGCCAAAAGAATATTGATTCATCATTATACGATTTGCATCTATCGAAATTTTGTAATAGAAATAAAGTAAGAAATTTTATGTAGTCCAACTAATAAATTGTATGGAAATTATCAAACTAGTTATATGACATCATAAATACTAAGCAGTGAAAAATAAATAATAAAAACATTTTTCAAAAACATGCTTTTATTTTGTTGATAATAAAGCGTACTAGGAATTTTAAAATGTTTTTCCGTTTGAACATATTTAAACTTAAATGAAGCTTCTGTATCTTAAATGATTTTAATAAAAAGCGTGTTATGTTTTGACAGCAGGATGGAACAAGGGTATAATATGCTTTAATTTGAAAATTTGAGATATAGTAGATCCATTGTTGTTTAATTATTTCCAATCGGAAACGATTATTTTCGAATTTTCAGTTTTTATTTATCGTCAGGTCTACAACAAGTTTGGAAGAAGCGCTTAATGGTGACCTTGGATTTGACCTTGAGTCTCACCTTCAAGGCTATTGGAAGGTCAGTTTATATTCTTAAAATAGTGAACCTTTTTTGGCATCGGTAATCCAAAGAACGGAAAACTTTACAGTTTTTCTTCACCGGCATTATCGATGATCATCATTATTAAAGACAGCTAATTAGTAACTTTTAACAAGGATTCAACCTCGAACCGTACCTTGAAGGTCATTCCAAGGTCATTTCGTTAACTAGGAAGGCCCCTCTTTTGACTCCGGCAATGGAAAAGTATACTTTCTTGTACGTTCTCATGTACTGTTATGACCTTGCAGGTGAGCCTCAAGGTCAAAGCCAAGGTCAATATCGAGATTCTTATTAAAAGTTACCAAAAGTCTGACCTTGATTTTTCATCTTGCTATTTTCTATTTGCTAGGAATGCTCCTAAGGCTCACACATTTGACATTGATTTGACCTTTCGAGAGGCCTTCAATCTTAGATTTTAATAGATATTCGAACGTACCATTCTGCGTTCTTTCGATTGTCGATGTCAAAAAGGATTTTTTCATTTCAAAAGCAAGGTGAGGCTCAAGGTCGTAAATGAGTTTGTTCAAAGTGAATAAATATCTGACCTTAACCTTTTTCAAAAATACCTTGCAGAGAGCCTACAAACATAGCTTAATTTCAACGGACAGCTTGCCATAGACAGCTGTTTCGGGCTTTTTGGCAACTCATCAGCATGGTTTAGCCTTAGTCTCTGGTAGGAAAACGAATGAAAGCTGTGCAACTATCGCTATACGGCGGCAGCTAGCGGCGACGGTAGTAACCCGGATGTAAAATGCGAAGTGAGATATAGTTCCAACAGACAGCTTGCGTTTCACTCTCGCAGAGCCGATTCTTGCCGTTTGTGCTGTTTTGCTACTTGTATCACACCCTGTATAAGTATGGGTTTTACGTAGATTTTCCTGTCCGGAACTTGAAGACGATAAACAAGTAATCCCAATCCCACCCTACCTGACTTAATAATGAGAAAAGACCTTGCTGCTGTTCGGAATGCTACCTCCAAATTTTATCACTACTTTGCAACAGCTTTGGTGTCAGAAAACAACACTGTTCTACCTAAAACAGAATTCCACTATTGATGGCACCATAAACGCAGGTTCAAACTGCCATTTGTGGTTTACAACCAGCTCGAACTTTGAAACACCATACTTAGTTTGTGCGTTCCATTAAATTTCAACAACGGTTGTAGAGAGAAAGGATAGAAGACCTTCATTTTTAAAACAAAACTCTCGCCACTTAAAGCTGAGTGGCTGTGTTTGTTGGCACATGTATTTTGCTTACATAATGACGCTATTTCAGACAAATTGGGGTATGGTATGAGTAGTTGCCCGCAATTAAAACTTCCGTTACGAAGATGGACCCCCAAAAAGATGTAAGGACGTGGCAACACAAGGCGTTTTGAGTGATTAACCCTTGTGTTGCTACCCGGGTACCCATCGGCGAACATTCCATGAACCATGAAATAACTATTTTTTATGAAATATTGGCCACAACTCTCTTGAAGCATTGTGATTTGACCGATTTTCCACTCAAATAAGCATTAAACTTATTAAAAAAAAGTTAGAAAATTTATCATTTTTAAAAAGTACACTACGAGCCCCTTCCCACTTCAGTTGGCCCACTTCAAGATTTGTACCAAAATATGCTTTTATAAACTAAACATGAAACTATTTACTTCTAAAACAATTTATTTTCTCAAAAAACATTTTAGAGACACTCTAACTAGTCGTACAAAATACATAATTGAAATCACTTAGACCTATAACTAATAGAACATCTGAACAAATAAACAATGTGCGAATAAATGCGCGAAGTTAACAAAGCAACAATTGAAAGATTACCATTGGGTAACATCACGTTTATTTTTTGTTACGGCTGAAATTCTTTGGGGCATAGTGTTAGCCAAGTTTTGGCAAAAATTTGGTGTAAAACAGTGGATATTTCTTGAAGCTTTTGTCTCAGTTCGGTGATTGTACGAGCAGGATGTTGTCGTAGAACCTTTTTCATCTCCTGCCACAAAGCTTCAATAGGTGACAGATCTGGACTGCTACAAACTGATTTCAAAAGTAGTGCATTATTTTCTTCCATCCATTTTATCGCCTTTTTTGAGGTATGGCACGCTGCACCATCTTGCTGAAACACAAAATCTTGGCCGGATGTCAAACATTCTTCCATCACTGGTAAAAGCGATTCTTCTAAAATTGCCAAATATTTGTTTGTATCCACATTTGCATCAATAAATGAAGTTTTCCTACTCCTTCTGATGACATACTGCCCCAGACCATAATGGATGCTGGAAATTACACTTTTCTTTTCAGACAGTCAACATGGAATGCTTCATTTTTTTAGCGAATAACTCTACTGCGACTGTCACCAACACAAACTTCGAATCGGGCCTCATCACTCCATTGTATTGCACACCATTGTTGAGGTGTCCATTGCCGATTTTTCTTTTGCAGTGGAGTTAATAATGACTTTTCTTTGGCCTATAAACAAGTTGTGCAACTTTAGGGTTTTTACTTCACTTTTGTTTATAAGAAAACTTACCTTGCAAGTGCTAAATCCCAGTTTGTGGGCCTCTCTATGAGTTGTGGACCTCGAAATTCTCCTTCCAACAGCGTCACTCCACAGAGCACTTAATTGTAAATAATTGGCACGCCTATTTTTCACGATTATTCTTCTTAATGCTCTTCGGTCGGCATTTGTGTTATTACTTTTTTTCACATATCGTGGCTTAATATTAACTGAACCAGTTACGTTGTATCTTCTAACAATATTTCTCACACTGTACCGCGATAAGTCTAACAAAGTTGCAATTTCTGGCTTTGATTTCCCAGAATTAAAAAAATTAATCATTAGTAAACGAATTTTCTCACTAATAGCCTTTCCTCTACCCATTTTGAAAACCTTGACTACCCAAAACTATTTTAAACGTATTCTGGCAGCTGTGATTAATAAAAACAATTGTCATGGCTTTTATTTTTCACAGCCACCTATGCGTTATAGACTTATTTTGCATTGAAATGAAAATATGTTGATATGCTAATTGCAACATGTGTTATTTTTATGCTGCAAATTTGATTAGGGAGTTATAATGTTGGTGTTTTCTACTATATATTATCAAAATATTCATTGTTAATATTTTAAACCTGTAACACCCTGCTACATTTTTATTACTTGTGTTTAATAAGAAAAAAACTAAGATTTCAATAGTTGGGCCAACTGAAGTGGGAAGGGGCTCATAGAATCCACCCAGGCACAAACGAGGAATAGAAAAATACTAATAAGTAATAAATCATAAATTATATCAATTTAAAAGTGTTCAATGACAGAACGAATGTAATGGCAGTAATAAAGGGTGTCTCAGAAATATTTTCGTTTTTAGATCAGTCCTCTGGCGGAATACGCATGCTCCGGAGAAACGAGACAGTTGACAAACGTTTGGCAACATTGTTAAATTTTAGTTGCAATGGAGCGTTTTACAGGGCCGCAACGTGCTTTTTGTGTTCGCGAGTTCTATAAAAACAAGGATTCTTATGTGCTTGTACGTCGTTTGTACAGAAATCATTATAACATAGCAAGAATGAGAGATGTCCCAAGCGCAAATTTAATTAAATAATATTGGGTAAGAAAGTTCGAGAGCACTGGAAACACGTGTATTAGTAAACCGCCTGGACGGCCAAGGTCAGCAAGATCGAACGAAAATATTGAACGTGTGCGCCAGTCCGTTAACGAGGATCCCCGGCAATCATTAAGACTGCGTGGAGCGTCTCTAACTTTGCATAAGTCAACTGTTCATCGCATTATTCGCAAGGATTTGCATTTTCACCCATACAAGATTGTTGTTACACAACAATTAAAACCACAAGATCCCGCTAATCGATTAGAGTTCTGTAGAACAATGAGAGAGCATTTTAACGGTTACAACAACATATGGTTTTCTGATGAATCCAATTTTCACATTAACGGGCATGTTAATAAACAAAACTGCCGATATTGGGCCGAGCAGAACCCGCAAAATCTTCATGAGACGCCATTACACTCGCCTAAAGTTATCGTCTGGGCTGCTATGTCAGGGCAAGGAATCATTGGCCCGTATTTTTTTGAAGACAATCGTGGCCAAGCTCAAACTGTAACATCTGAGCGCTACTGCCACATGATTAGGACTTTTTTAACTCCAGCTATACAGAACCATGGTGGCTACAATAGAAACACGTTTTTCCAGCAAGATGGAGCGACTTCTCATGTCACGAATGAATCCTTGGATGCTCTTCATCAGTTATTCCCAGAGAGGGTCATCAGTCGCAGAGGAGACATTAACTGGCCACCGAGAAGTCCCGATTTGACACCAGCAGATTTTTTCTTATGGGGATACCTGAAGAGTAAGGTATACACCCCACCGCCACAAGATTTGAGAGAGTTGAAGCAAAAAATAACAGATGAAATAAACGCCATTCCTCGAGCAATGCTTCGGAGAGTGATCGAAAACTTCAGTTCGAGATTAAGAGAGTGTGAAAACATGAACGGTGCTCATTTATCCGATACTCTTTTCCATAAATAAAATTAATGTTTAGGCTTTCGTTTGGTAATAAATTTATCTTTGTAAAAATATTCTAAATATTTTTATTTATGGCATAAAATAAGAAAATATTTATGAGACACCTTTTAGTTTTCAATAAAAACCTCACTGATAACGATTAATGCATTAAGTGATTTTTGCTGTGTGCCCATCTCAAACGGACTCTCACACTCACAAAACTTTCTCGTTTTCCTTCGTTTATGAATGGGTTGCTCCTTGCATGGTGCAACAACAACCGTTCTGCCGGTGACCTTCCGAGGAGTTGACACTGGTTGTACAAAGTAACTTTCAATGCGCAATTTTTATTAAATTATTTCGCATCATAAATGGTCTACTCCGATTCGTTTTTTTTTCTTTGGAAGCATTCTGTTACATTCACAATAAATGACTCGTATGAGTGAATTCAATCCTACTCGTATGTAGCAACATAGGCAACATCCAATATGTCGTAGAGGTTAGCTAGGTTTTCTTATAAAACAAAATCATTTCTGATTTTCAACGTCGAATATGGCAACATCACTGTGCACTGTGCTCAGAAGGATAACAGCTTTGCTTTTCTTCGGCGTATGCGAACAGATGGTAACTTTTCCACGAAAGAAAAAAGTTGACAGCAATTCTTTAGAATTTGATGGCTTCATTTCTTGAGGGATGACCGTTTTAGAAAAAAGGCTCTCAGCCAAAGGTAGAGTTGAAAGAATCTATCCATGTTAGTATTTCATGTTGCTTTATAAGGAGCGACTTCTCGAGCATTACCTGTCACCTTGCTTGCCTGTATGGAAAATCCCTTTGAGTGGATAAGCATTACTTCCATCGCACGAACTTCGTTTGGACCGTATTGTGTGAACATGGTTCTTCCTCGGAAAGGAAAGGGCTGCTCATCATTAGTAAAATTTTCCATTGGACTGCATCGTTGCTAGGTTCAGCATATTCTATCACAAAAGATGCAGATTTATCATTAGCTGCTCGTTCACGACGTGTAATGTGATCATCATGACGTATAAAACGTAAAAGTGATTTGAATAATCTTCGTCTTATCGTTGTACGATTTAGAGTTAGTGAATTTTTCTTCCATATTTCATTGACATGGTCTGTACTTAAGTTATTTCAACGAAAAAATCCGTTACCGTAACTTTCATTTGGAGGATATTTGCTATTATAATCTTGGTACTTATTGTTATATTTAGCTTGAAATGCATTATTGGAGAGTAAGTAATTATCGATTCAATACGCACAATTATTTTGCATGGCAGAGACTGTAGTTTTTTTTGGGGGGGTTGAAACACAAGGGTTACATTATTTTGAGGTACTTATTTCAACCTTGAACACCTCAATGTATTGTCATAAATATCAGGGATATTTGCAAGATCCATCAGAGAGACTTTAAAACATATTCTGTTCGATTACTGCTTCTCGATGTTCTGCAAAGTTTGCTACCTCAAAAGAGAACTTTCAATAACATCAATTTTTACTCTCACTTCATTAGGCTCCTAAGATCAATTATAATTATAAAGTGGCATGCATTTTTTTGGTCCAATTACAGAACGCTTAAGAAAATTCAAATTTACGATACTCCCTTCTGTATATTTTTATACATTTTTATACAAGTAATATATTCAGTAGTTACTATACGAATAGTAGATAGCAAAATTAACAATAAAAATTGAAGAAAGTGTGACATGTATCATCTTTTACGATATCTTTTAATACTGGAGATGATTGACGAGTTTCATAAAGTTAAGAGCATCTATTATCTGCGTGAAAACGATAATAGTAAATCCATTTGATTTACTACTCGTTACCCTGCTATAAACGCTTCCTACGCCTTAGCGCTTTCTATATTGACTCTATAGCTGTTTACTTATCGACATTCCTTGTACCCATTGTTCAAACAATGTCAACATCCGAAATTTCAAAATCGGATTATTCCTACCCCAGCATCGCGATCAATACCTACCCTCTTTGCTTACTACGCTCCATCTTTATTGTATCTACTTATTTATTTTCAGTTTATTTGCGTATATGTACTAATGTTGATTACAATGTAACAATTTATACTTGAATAAACAAAATATAGTTACTTTACCATCAGCATTCAAGACAGCAATCATCATACCTATCTATAAATCTAATGATAATACGGACGTCACTAACTATCGACCTATTTCACTTATATCAAGTTTAGCTAAAGTTTTTGAGAAATTACTCCTTAATAAAATGATTAATTTTCTTAATAAATTCAAAATTCTAAATTCAAATCAATATGGTTTTATAGCGGGCAAATCTACAACAGATGGGGTATTAAGTATAGTAGATGAAATAACCCAAAATATAGATGGAAAAGTACCATCGATATGCGTATTTGTGGACTTACAAAAATCGATTGACACAGTTAACCACAATATACTTTTGTAAATCTTAGAAAGAATAGGTTTTCGTGGAAAGATGTATACTTTAATAGAAAATTATTTATCAAATAGATCGAAATCAGTAAAATTATTAAGCTCGTATAGTAAAGAAATGTTTGTTAAATGTGGTGTTCCACAAGGTACAATTTTGGGTCCTCTGTTATTCAATATTTATTTAAACGATATATTCAAATTTAACAGTACTGGTAAAATAGTCAGTTTTGCAGACGATACTGCTATACTCTATAAAGGTAAGGATTGGAACGATTTAAGAGATATTATCCAAAATGACTTTTGCAAAATTGTTCAGTGGTTTAATAACCGAAAATTAACAATTAACTTTACTAAAACTCATTTTTTACCATTTTCATCACTATCTAATCATCTACCAAAATATAACCACCTTCGGTTTAAGATAAATGATAAAAATATAAAAATCAATAGAGTTAATGATACAAAATATTTAGGAATTTATCTAGATCCCCACTTGAGATGGGATGTACATATTTCTCACATACTAAAGAAAATTAGATTGATAGCATATAAAATAAAATTTCTAACCGGTATATTAACTGAATATTATCTACGAATAATATATCAAGCTTTAGTCGAGCCACACATAACATATGGTATAGTAGTGTGGGGTGCTGCATGCACGACATACTTTAACGATTTAGATGTACTTCAAAGAAGAATTTTAAAATCAATGTTAGGCAAATCAAAATTATACCCAACTAATGACTTATATAATGATGCACAAATATATGATACTAAACAACTTTACTTCTTACATACCATCACTCATTATCACAAAACTATTAGTGAACACGACATAATTAAACATAATCATAAAACCAGATATAAATTACGCGCAAAAAATGTTCCTAAACCAAACAAATCCCTAATGAAACGATGTCACCTGTATATAGCTCCAAAATTGTACGAACATTTACCAAATAATTTAAAACAATTAGGCAATACATTAGGCTTAAAAAAAAAATTAAAAAAATTTATTAACACGATTGGGAGAAATCAAATTAATAAAATAATCTCAAATATTACACAATAAATGCTCTACCATTCTTACCAATAATTTCTTTTTTCTCTCTATTTTGTTATATTTTGCAATTCAACATACATATGATCCATGCACAGGCGTTGTCCTCCTATGGATATATTATATTTATTTACTCGTTTCATGTTCCCTGTATTTTAGAGTAAATAAATATTATTATTATTATGGTCTGTGGAAGCAACTGATAATGAAGTTGAAAGTAATATCATGCATGGTATCTTAATTGAAACCGAGAAAAGAAAGAAGTTCTTAAAAAAAATTATGAATATTATAAATAGATGGTACGACAGAGCATAAAGGTTGGTGAATTATTTCCTGTCAAAAGGCTACGGTGGACTAACTGTATCAAGACGGTGACTATAATAATTGTATGTGATGTACTACCGGTACCTCATGTCATTCTGACGATAGTATACCTATATCTAAAGGAATCGCTGAAATAATAAACCCTATCTGTTAAAAGGGTGACTTCTATGTCATGTATTATAAAGCTAACTTCCATTCTTGCATTTTCTCCGCCTTTAGAAGTGAGAGAATGTCGTAGTTATTCGGGATTTCTTAAACTCATTAGTCCCCAAGGAAAGAATGAGGAGAGAACGAAACAGGTCTTTCCAGAAGTCTTGGAATATTATTTCCCTGTCTCCCTCTGGCAATGGGCATAAAAGTCAGTCCTGTTAGGATGTTTTCGTGTTGAAAAATTTTTCTGAGGATACTGAATAAAGGGTAAACGTCTTTCAGAGGCATCCATTACAGCATATGGAACCTTTTTTCTATCAAATCTAAGCTCGTTGAATGAATATAAGTAGACATAGATATTGAAGGTTCACTACTGATCGAAACCAAATTTGTTTTTTATTAATGCAAATTCTCTAAGACTCCAATTTATTATCATCAATCTCAACCTAGTTTTCACTTCGTTAATTGCATTATCACCTTTCCTCCCTTCAGCAAAACCCAAAACCCTTCACAGACGAAAACGGTTTAGCTATCGCACCACCTAAGTAATCAACCGTCAAATGAACATCAAAAATGTTTTCCCTTTTGAGTCATGAGTTGTTGTTCTCCTATGCAAACTTCGATTCTGTGGCTTCCCAGAGCGAAACTTTAGTTGTAGAGTTACTTTTCGTACGCTTATTACGTGAAAAATAACAACCGCACAGTTGCCATTAAAATTTGCACTAGATATTACTCTGTCCAGAGAATCGATAAACCGTGAAGGCTCTGATGTTTGTATAGACTACTACAACCCGAATTTCGCTAGCATAGATTTTTTTTTTTATTCAATTACCCGCTTCGACCTAAAGGCCATTAGTAGCATAGATTTTGAGTTGCAGACTGATAGGATACTATATGGACTAAAAACTTTGGAATCAAGGTGGAAAAGATATTATCATTAACATACTCATTTGAAAGATTACATATGAATATCATAAAAAGGGAATACGAAAATAATATTAGGTACTCAAATGAAATGAACTAATAGTTTATTTTAACATTTCAACATGTATAAAAAGAACAAAGCTTCTATCCTTCAATAAACCTTTTTCTTAGAGTTGTAAATATACAGTGCGTTTGGGATGACGAAATTGACGCAGAGATAGTATATTCTGTTGTAGAAGTGAAATATGGAAATCTCAGGAGTTTTACGAAAACTTATAACAAGAGATACGACGCTCTCTGACCTCAACATTCACATTTTTCGAAAACAGATTACATGCAGATCCAACAGTTACTGTCAGCCCCTCTCAACTTGGCGCCAGAAACTGTTTGCCATTCATCCAACCAATGACCACAGGCGCCCGGAGGTTTTTTTTCTAAAGGGCGCATATAAAAAAATTTATGGCTGTGCTCCCGAAGAAATTTCATATTTATTTATTCATTAAGGGCCGTATCGTCAGTCCTTCCTACAATTTTAGGACGCCTTTATGACCTACTTGATTTTCATAGTACTTTCTCTCTTTCAGGATGGCTGAGGTATTTCTACATTTCTACTGTCCCGTGTCAGCGTCAGCGCTCACCTATTGTGACGCTAATGTTTGCTTTTTGAATTGTAGGAAATTCCAGGATGATATAACAGATGATATGGATCAAAAGCATGAACAATTTGATGAAAATAGATACTCGTAACATAACCTTAATAGAGCGCTGACACAGAACATTAGAAAACTATGTAGGAGGCCGTAGGAAAATCGTGGGGCTAGCGGCACCCCCAAAATCGTGGGGCTAGCGGCACCCCCAAAATCGTGAGGCAAGCGGCTAGCGGCACCTCTAAGATCGTGGAGCTAACGCCACCCCCAAAATCGTAAGGCTAGCGGCACCCCCAAAATCGTGGGGCAAGCGGCTAGCGCCACCCATAAAATCGGAGGGTTAGTGGCAACCCCCAAAATCGTGGGGCTAGTGGCACCCCCCAAATCATGGGGCTAATGCCACCCCTAAGATCGTGGGGCTACAGCTACCCCCAAAATCGTGGGACTAGCGGCTATTGGCACCCCCAAGATCGTGGGGCTAGCGGCAACCCCCAAAATCGTGGGGCTAGCGGCAACCCCCAAAATCGTAGGGCTAGCGGCAACCCCCAAAATCGTGGGGTAGCGGCACCCCCAAAATCATGGGGCTAACGCCACCCCTAAGATCGTGGGGCTAACGCCACCCCCAAAATCGTGGAGCTAGCGGCATCCCCCAAAATCGTGGGGCCAGCGGCTAGCAGCACCCCCAAAATCGTGGAACGACTGACGATACAATCATAAATACTAAATAAACGCAGCCACAAAATACACAGGACACTTTTTTTGCGGCACCTACTTTTTACAAAATTATCGTTTGAATGTGTTACGGTGACAGTGATGGAAATCTTACCAAACGCAACGTACCTAATTTTTGATGGTCTGATATCGGTCCTGGTAGTACTGTGATAAAATTCATTAACGTGCGTTCGACTACCGAGGTCAGTTTAGCCTTGGAATATTCGAAAACTAGACTTTCGTAACACTAGTTCTATATACTGTAAGTAGGTCAGAAGGAGATCGATAGAATCATCAAGGCGGGTGGCATCTCTGGAGCAATCTCAAAATAGACAAGACACACAGCTCTAATGCAGGCTAACGTTGTAGATGCAGTTTTGTGATAAGGGTGCGGATCTGAGCCCGACTAACATCAGCTACAGTTTCAAACTCGCATCAACAACACCACATCAACCTTCGGTATTTATGGTATGCCTTCGAGACAACTTCACTATTGGAAAAAACTTAGAGGACAACTGCGGTGACAGCTGCTCATATCTAAAAAAGTGGCGACTGTAGGCAGCACATGAGGCAAATTATCCCAAATGTAAAGTTGCAACAAGCGATTAAAAAGCACCACTTATAAGCCTCTTGCTGAAAAGTTGTAATATTATGGCATAAGTGGTCCTGATCTGAGTTACGTTATACATATTATATTTGACCAACAGAATGCAGTATGTAACTGGTGGTAATAAAAAATTTATTTCAGCTCGATTTCAACAAGAAGTCCCTTAAGGGTCTGTATTAGGACCGCCCCTCTTCATCGTATACATAATTGTCCTGTTACTTGATTTATTTCCTACCGCCTTAGTAATATTTGCTGCCGATGCAAACATTTTTAATTCCAGTAGTAAGCTTGATAATCTAGAAGCAGCAATGAAACAATGTGAAGATCAAGCTTAACCACTGTACAACCTAACAATTTAAAATTGAACAAAGATAAAATTGAAAATATTTCCGTTAGAAGTCACTTATGTTCGTTGAAAGGTGGAAGCTCTGTAAAAGGTCTAGGCATACATATTGATGACTTGCTGGGCTATTATGGGCTAATTCATTCATAGCTGAGCTACAGAATTACTTTGCAGGGTCAATGGTCTACCGCAAAGATGTCTTGAACTGCAAAGACAAACTGTAAAGATCGTAGCAGGTATATCAATGACATAGAATACTATAGGAAACCTTTTCAAAAATTCTATATAATGCCACTTCCTTGTATATTTTCTAGACAGCGATGCCAGATGGATGTGTCGGAATTCTCCTAGAACAAGCGCAAAAAACCCTCAGAATCGGTACTTTAAAAAAAAATACTTCAAGTCAAAAGAGGTTTGGTTGAAAGTAATATGGTGCATGGTATCTTAATTGAAATCTGAAAAAGAAGTTCGGAAAAAAATTATGGAATCTTCCAAATCACACTGCATTAATGAAAAGAGGTTTGGTTCGGTGATTTCCCCCAAAATATTCCCCAAAACATTATACCTCCTAAAAATTACCTAAGTAAAAATCGCCCTTTGGGAATGGCAACTCTACACTGTGTTAGACATACATAAAAATAAACATAAATATTTAATACATTCTGACTACCATGAGTACTATACAAGAAATGCCTATCACTTGAAGAAATCCTAGATACCGCCCCACTTTAATAGAAGAACTAGTCCGATTATCATTTATATAATATCTTATATGAAACATTAACATTTAGAAGAAAAATCAGGCATTTATTAAAAATAAATTGCTTTTGCCCAGTTGATAAGTATATTATAAGGTATACTCTCTTAACTATGATTACGACACCGCGTGTTGTGTTGTCTGCTTTTTGTTGCTCGTACCTTTTTGTATGTTAACACTTTAACTTTCTATGTCGTTTTGTAATTTGATATTTTAAATTATTCATCTATTGTAAACTTAATTTGGAATAATTCAAAAGAGATACTATTTCATTCTGTATGTATGTATACTATTCACTTGCTACAAGTGAATTTTTGACATCTGATGCAGTTGTAAACATCTATCTATGAATAAAACATGCTATGATCGAATATAAACATCCGCACTCACCTCCTCCTAGCTCCAGCATCCTCCAACGACTTTGCCTGCGCCCCAAGTGCGCCGGGTCTCCCGAACGCCTTCGCTTCCCGCCTCAAGTCTCGGGCGGCCACCGTAGACGGGGCGGACATAGTCGCAGTGGGCGGGACTACCGGTGACGTAGGCGGTGAAGCGTCGCTATCTTCGATAGCATTGGTGCGCGACAAAAGGGGCGTGCCCTTGCCGAAGAACATGCGAGCGGCGCCTGCACGATCGCTAGCGCTGCCAGTCGTGGATGTCGTTGAGGGAGCTTTTCCGTTTTTGGCAGCGTCCTGGAAAAATTGGATACAAAAATCAGGATGGGTTTAAGGCATGAGTGTTGGGAACATAAGAATATAAAAAATATTTCGGAAATATAATAAGAATTTGAACAGCTTATAATTTTTTCCAAAGGAGCTACTTCCGCAATTCTTTATTACCATTTTGCAGGAGTTAAAAATTGTAGGTAAGGGATTTCAGGGAATGAGGGAGACTATGTCTCAATATTTTGACGCTGGTATATTTGTACATCTCCATCCCCGGTAATTCTAGGCTTCCGTTAGACATATTTTACTCGTCATACATTTACCCTCAAAACTTAGAAATATCTCCAACAGTCCCGTATCGATACCTGCACCATAGTCTGGCTGTCAGTATTCAGTCAATATCGTCATCCTCGCGGAATAAGTCATGCTAATGAACATGTGCGCTCGCAGACATTTCTCTCAGGGGGAGGGGAGGGTTATTTAATTCTTTTATAGGTACGTGTTCGTAACTTTTTTCAGAAGGGCTAACTTGTGCTTGACATAAGCCTTTACGAACTGATGACAGCGATTCATGGAAAGTATAGAATCTAATACTATCACTTTTTTCTCAAATACATGTTTATATTGTGGATGCGCGATCACTCGATCTTTCGATGCCCTTTTTATTGCTCACACTTTTAACTTACTGTGTGGAAATTTTCAGGAACCGTCTTGGATCAAAGCACATCGATGGCTTTGTAGCCATCATCTCATTGATTTCTAATAATCTGTGGCGCAAACAAAATCAATGACGTAAACACAGCTGTATCGGAAACTTGCCAACATTTTTTAGCCACGCTGCACAAAAAATTAATCGACGTTAGAGTATTTTGTTATCGATAACATTTTTTGTACATAATAAATCCCGGGAAATGATCGGAGCCATTTTAAGGGCTTCGCGGCACATTTATCTTACAACTTAACGATAAATTAATGTCACAGATAAGGAAGACGGTCGAAATTAATTGCACATGACCCATCTGCAATTTTGGGTTTCCTCCCGGAAATTATTTGCTCCTTGAAAGTATAAATCCGGTGGTATACATCCCGGCAGTATGAGGATTAGGCTAAGAAAAATAGACTTCTGAAGTCGTTATGATAATATCAGTATTTCTATACCAGTCCCAATATATTGCTTGTGAGAAGTACTGGTCGGATTTTGATAAAATTTCTGCACAAGGTTACTACTATGCCAAGGATAGAAGAGCTTTATAGTTTTCGTTTTTTCTTTTGTAGGGGTTGAAACTTGGGGCCATATCGTCAGTCGTTCCTACGATTGTATTAGGCTTTTATGGCCTTTTTTGGCTTACGTTTGATTTTAAGTAAAAAATGATGTTTTTTCGGTCTCCCGTTGATCTCAGTGGAGAATTAATATCCGATTCATGATCTAGGTATGCACATGATTTACCCCAAAAGCTTGTTTTGGTCACGACTGTAGGTGAAGAAGAAAACTGGTAAGATAAGGTGTACTCGATACAAAAACAGTGATGAAGAAAATCCTCATCATCAAACGTAGAAAAGCAGAAACGCGCTTTAGTCAAGTTTGCAAACAAGCAAGAAGCTTCGGATAGTGTATCTCGAAATTTTGAAGTTTCCCAGGGAAAAATTGTTTTTCGTTGTTACAAGTAGAACAGACTTGAATATGGCAATCAGAAAATGCTCAACTGTCTTGAAGGAGTAAAAGGAGTAAGAAAATGAGATTTTGGAGTCTCCCATCATTCTTAGCGAAAACCTGATCAACGCATCTGATATACCCAAGAAATAGGCTTAATATGACCACTAAAAAAGGCTAATGTATCGCAGAGCCCTACATGAAGTATGAAAATGGCGCCAAGGAACGGGTTTTGTTAAGAATTGCAGATGAAAAAAAAAAAGTATGCCTTGAACCTTTTTTTAGGACAATAATGTGTTTTCGTCCTTCTATTGCTACAAGCAGCCCACCATGTGTAGCTGCCGGATTATCCATCATATATCAATCTCTAATTCTATATCAGCGACGGTTTACGAAGATTTGAAATGTTCAATTTGTTAAGAAAATAGAGAAGAAGAGCAATAAGCGATGTCCTGAGTTTACCCATCCAAGTACTAACCGAGGCTGAAACTCCTTAACTGAGAGATCTAATGAATGGAGGCGTTCTTGCGTCAAATAGTTTTTCTACAAGTTGTTCGCTATAGTGAACGCGACTCACAGAACTATCTCACTTCGGTGCACATCACTGCAAGAAAATTTTAACGAGCTATCACCCCACCTGGATGAATTATAATTATCTTCTGCAGCACCGTTTAGTCACTATCGATTATAACCTTAATAAAATACCCTTTTTAATGCATCGATGTCTGCTAAACCCATTTTAAATATTCATCAATTTCATTGTCTGGATTTTGACGTTTATTCTTTTCCATTGCCTGTAGCCTGGTGCTAATGGATCCCGGACAGTTAGAAAAGCAATAATTGATTCATGAGCAATCTCTCGAGGAGCGTAAACGTCACTGCCCTGCTTTTCTTGAGAAAACTCTGAAACATCTAAGGCGACTTATTCGGTAAAAATAGATTCAGTTTCATTGTACCTATGAAATGTCAAGAAGTGGACTTATTTGACCACAAAGATTTCGAATCATAGGAATTCTTGATTGTTTATCATTGGCGATTAGCAGCTATATAGGAAACCACTTCCCATTCAACGACGTCATCGTCAACGTATCAAGTCAGTCAAACAGGTTCATAAAATTAGTCCAGAGACATTCTTTCCCTGCCCTAGCGGTAGTCCACCTGGCACGTAGCCCTTCACCAATACCTAATCCAGAATTCTTACCAAAACGGGCAGGCCGCCGGGAACAGAAGAGACGCGGATCGGAAACATTTGAAGGGTACCGGGGAAAAACGGCATTAGTCCATTAATTTGGCTAAATTGAGTTTTCAGTTCATTTTGGTGGCATTTTCTTAATGCTATCTTGTAATCAGCTTCTTAAATTGTAAAAACACAAGCAACACACAACACATTGCAAAACAACAGCTATAAGATTCCCTGTGCCGGGGAAGAATGGAATGAGTCCCTGCACGTGTATGAAAAAACGGCCTGAGTCCATATGGAAACAGGAAGATAAAGAGACGTAGTGAAAACGTTGCGCGCCACTACCCGCGAACTTGGATCTGATTGTTTTTGTGGACGTTTTCGCTGTTTTAATAGTGTTCCTGAACCTGAACGCTGTAGACTTCTTCGTGAATTTGATGAACTAGGAAACACTAATGCACAAAACGCTTATCTTAGTGCCTCGAAGTTCTCCGCTATCGAAAGTATCACGATGGATTACAAAAAAACTTGCCCTGTCCAAATATCACGACAAATGATGTTTACTATAAGCGGCAACTAAATTTCATCAGTTTTAACATCCATATTCTGTCAAACTGAAATTCTATCTTTTATACCTACGATGAATCTATTGCTAAGAAAGGAGCTGACGATGTCTGTTCTATGCTGTATCACTTTTTTTATAACATCCTGTCTATGGAAGTAGAAGAACCATTTTCTGTGACTCCTGTGCAGGGCAAAATAAAAACTTTACAGTTATTCGGTTTTTGCATTACTTGGTTACCAAGAAAAATCGTTTTACTACTGTGAAACTAATATTCCCGATCACTGGGCATTCATACCTCGAGTGTGACAGAGATATGGGTCTCATGGACCAAAGAGCATACACTGAGGTACCGGATGACTGGAGAGATGAATTGAAAAATTGGCGTGTGAAACCTACACCATTTGAAGTCATTGATTGCGGCAAAAATTGTGATTTTCAAGATTGGAGTACGTTTTTATCGCCGTTTTGTCCAACCAAGTGCCCCTTTTCAACCCGACCAGTCAGAATGCTCAAGTTTTGTAAACAGAATCCCCGCGTAGTTTTTCACAAATCGACATAAATGGGCCTATATGCTAGTTCTGAATTTTGTAAAATCTATTTTACCAATAAATACACTGTTTAGCAAAGATATTCTTTACGACTTATTTTTTCATCAATTTTACTTTCCAACAAGTAAGTGAACCTTATTTACCGATTTTATCAAAATTAGTCCGGATGGACTATTGTCGTTATTCCCCAGTACCCTTCATTTCTGACAGCTAAAACTTGTTTTTTATTCTAACAAGGGCCAAACAAAATTACAATACTAAGTTCATGCATTTGGAAAAAATGTAAACAATATGAAAATTAACATATTAAGAATGCATTCACATAACACCAAAACGCTAAAATTTGCTGAAAAAATTAGAGTACTTTTGGAAATTAAACAAAGTAACAGATGAGGTGATGAAATTAAGAACAAGTAAAATGAGTTATGTCACAATTGCACAAGTGTAAAACTGCACAATATAAAGAATTATGACATGTTTTGATAAAGTTTTATACTTTTGACTTAAAAATGGTAACAAAAAACGTTAAAGCTGGGACCCTATAGATAGGGTGGTACAAAGGAGAAGCTCTTAACAAATAGCGTGGTCCTATGGGATGGTGTGACCAACGAACCAGAGGTTTGCCGTATGATACTGATTTCTCAAAGGCAACTTATTATTTGAATATATGGGGTACGAAGGTGGTCCCAGAAGTACCCGGCCTGACCGAGAGATGGCGATAGTTGTTTGAAAAATACCATTGTATTAGAAAGTATACAACCTATAAAGCATGTGTCAAGTTGTTTAATATTTGTTTGGCAGCGATCAATACTGAACGTTTTCAGTGAATTTGTGAAAATGGAGAGAATCGGTCATCGTTATGTGGTACAATACCTTTATTTTGAAGGCCTCAGCTCAACCAATATAAAAGCTGCAGTAAAATGTTGGGTAGCAGAGTTTAAACGAGGCCGCATGAGCTGCCAAGGCGAGCATCGCAGTGGTCGACCAAATGAGGTGACGACTCCAGAAATGGTGAAGAAAATTCACAAAGCGGTACTGAATGATCGTCGACTGAAAGTGCGCGAGCTAGCAGACATAGTAGGCATATCAGAAAAGTGCGGTTCATCGCATATTATCTGAAAATTTGGACATGATTAAGCTGTATGCAAGATGGGTGCCGCGATTGCTCGTAATCGATCAAAAACAGTGTCGTGAATGTTTTGTCAATTGAATGTTTAGCGAAGTTTCACAGCAACAAAGCAGAATTTTTGCTTCGTTTCATAACCATGGATGAGCTTTACACCCGAGACAAAAGGACAATCAAAACAATGGACTTAAAAGGGACAACCGGCTCCAAAGAAGGCGAAGAGCGTTTCATCTGCAGGCAAGGTTATGGCGGCGGTTTTTTGGGATGCGCGTGGGACAATTTTCATTGGCTATCTTGAAAAAGGTATAACTATCAACGGCGAGTATTATGCGAATTTATTGCAACGTCTGAGCGATGAAATCAAGCAAAAACGGCCGCATTTGGTTAAGAAGAACGTGTTGTTTCATCAAGACAGTGCACCAGCTCACAAATCCGTTATTGCAATGACCAAAATTAACGAATTAAAGTTTAAATTGCTACCTCATGCACCCTATTCACCAGATTTATCCCCCTTGGATTATTGTCTGTTTCCAAACTTGAAAACGTGGCTCAGTGCTTAAAGATTTTCCAACGATGAAGAAGTGATGTCCGCAGGTAATGGCTATTTTGAGGAGCAAGACAGTTCTTATTATAAAAAGGGTATCGAACTTATTGAACATCGCTGGGAAAAGTGTACAGAGCTCAAAGGAGATTATGTTGAAAAATAAATAAATTTTTATACAAAATTTTTGTGTTTTCATCGTTGGGTGGGGCGGGTACTTCTGGAACCACCTCGTATTTGGTCAAAAAAGAACTTGAAAAAGCTCACCTGAAACGCGGGCGGCGGTGAAATGATGGGCGTGATAGAAGGTGGAGAATATTCCTCTTCGGTCGGCTGGGGCGGCGATGGAGAGGGCGGCGTGTGAACAGTGGACGATGGAGCAGTCTCGCCTCTTTGCAAAGATAGAAAGGCAGGCCTGTAACAAACAAACATTCTATCATCATCACCCTTCACTTCTATCCATGTTCTATCTGTATTCAAATGTCATTTATACTCCTTATCAAAACCTGCACGTGATGTTTCTTTTATTCACTAGAACAAGCTGATGGAATCCATCAGTGCTAAGCTCTGCTGGCGAAGATGCCAGCTAGCGCAGTGCAATCGGTTGAGACATAAGAACGATCTATTGACCCTTTACTACTGTTTTGCTTCCAATTACGAATCCAAATCTGAGTATATTGAGTTTACAAAATTCGCATTTGCTACTTTTTGATATCTGATTGGCACTTCTAGAATATTAGGCAAATATTGTAGCAAATACCAGTATCACAGTTACAACTGACCAACCATAACGTAAGCTTATTTGCTGCCTTACCCTAAAACAATCAGTAATAGAAAAATGTTATCAGAAAGTATATCACCTAGTCTGCCGTTGTACTAATGGTACGTATCAGGAAGAAACACAGGATGAACATATACTTTAAACAGGATAGAGAAAAAAAAAGTTTTGGTAAAATGGATTGATCAACTCCACCCTATTGTACGTGAAAGAACGAGAAATATGGCTGTCCTGTATTGTGGCGATGTGAGGAGATGGCTTTTGCCCAAGGTGAGAGGGAACAGAAGCTTTTAATATACGAGTATATGACAAATGTGACGAAAATGTATTTGACCATATCGGATATTTTTAACCAGTTCATAGAAACTATTGGGTGATGAACGTGATCGTACCTTCTCAGATTGTATATATAATATTTTGAATCTTTTGCTATTTCGATCCTACAGGAATAATGACAATGTTGCAATAATAGTGCCTACCTAACGGACGAATTTAATCCTTAGCAGGTAATGAAACAGTAACTGACCAAAAAGGCAATCGCGTGAATACCTCCAGGAACTAGATCAATAAAACTGATGCAATACTTGTGATTGCCGCCATATTAGTATTACTAGAAAATTAGAACAGAAGCTCTTGAAGAAAATGTTAATTTAAGCTTAGAGTTAAAATTTTTCCTGGAAACAGCGTTATGTCTCCTGTTATCTGTCATCACAGAAGTCACCACTGAAATCGAAAGCTTATATCCGATATATGTGAAAGGAGTCAGTCACAAACACACACTTTTGTAGTCCAATCATTATCCGTACTAAAATAGGATATTCTAAACCGGAACGCTAGTTTCTATTCTTTAATCAGGAGAAAATGGCGTCAAGTTGGTTGACCCTGCACTTCTCACTCATCAGTTCATATATATATACATATATATATATATATAAATTCAGTACAACTTAAACCGTCTGAGAAATAAGTTAGCTACTAATATGTACAGCCGAGAAATTAAACTGATTAAGTCGGTCAAACAAGCCCATACAATCGGTCCATATATATTCGTTCCCCGTCCTACCTTTAGTAGGTACCGTCCATCTGGCAGCGCTGCCCTTTCTCATATCCGATCCCACGACACGTCAGACACTATTCGGCAACTTTCCAGCATTTTTAAGAGTTGCCAAATAGAACGAAACAGCTGTCCATGCTTGGCCATTTGCGATCGGATTACTAGTTTGTTCAATGTTACATTACCAGAACTGGCGGCATCTAGCGGCCATAGTGGTGACCCGGCTGACAATGCGAACTGGCATACAGCTCCAACAGACTGCTTGCGGTTTTCACTTTCACAGAGAAGCCTATACCACGCTAAAGTAGTAGTAGTAGTGATGTATAGGCGAAGCCAGGCAAGTGCTTTTTGTGGAACCCGGATTTACCAACACTCTACTCCACGTGTTAATTCACTATACAGCTTAAGCACATTCGCCAAACAAATTACATGGCCCCGAATAGCTGAACCCTTAGAAATGATGGAGAGTTACTAAATAGCATGAAACAGCCGTCCATGCTGGGCCGTATGTGGTCGGGCTAACGGAAGCTATATTATTAGTTCACATTTATTGATTGGCATCATTCTTCGTTGAAACAAAAACATTGCGTGGATCTTTCAGTGCTTTTCAGCATATTATTCACATATGCAACCTTTTTGTATTTTTTCTATTACACAGGATTTGTAACAAGACAATTTTTGTGTGTATCTTTTGTATTTTGAGACCCTTAAATCAAATCTAAAAACAGATTTTTTCTATCACTCACAGATATTCGGTAACATCTACTTTTATGAATTACAATACCGTAAAATCTCATATTGCTGCATTTCTCGGTGTTTATGCGATGACGCACATATATAATGTTAAGACCTGTCTATTTCTATTTATTATATGCGAGCTCTATGCTTAGAGAGCATATTGCGTTTATTAGTAGACTAATAGCAGCCGAGTCAGTTACGTTTTCTGTGTTGAAGAGTACTGAGATGTTCTGAGTACTGTTAATTTTTGTTAAAATACTGTGTTGCCTAGACAGCAGCGGTGGCCTCAGTAGTAGACTCTTTGATCTCCTCATCAGCCGCCGTGCGCTGTGCGGGTTCGAGTCCCGTCCCAGGAGAAATTTTTCTCTTGGCTATCGATGTTGTGATTGTCTGTAGGTGGTAGACGGTCTCTGACTGTCGAACGCGGAGGTACCACCCGGCGGATCTCGTAGGCGGAGCCAGAATGTGTGCATGTTGCATGCACACATGTTCCCTCACCTGAGTCCGTGTGGCGTTCCCCCTTTCCCATGTATCCCCCTATAGCCCCACGGTACGCAATGGGTGCTTAGGCCTTAGGCCTTCGTGGTAATTGGAGTATAAAAAAAATCGTGTAAATAGTAAAAACGTACTTTTACTCCCCTTGTGTTAAAAGCATACGAACTTTATTTTGGAATTAAAGTTGGCGACTAAGATAAACTATGGCCCCCTCATATATGTTGTAAGACTTGTGTAACGTTGTTAACAGGTTGTTTAAGGGGTGACAATCGTAAAATGCCCTTTCCGGTACCAATGGTTTGGAGAGAACCGAGAGACCATACTACTGATTGCTATTTTTACCTCACAAATATTACAGGTATTGGACCAAAATCGAAACATACTGTTAAGTATTTTAATTTACCATCAGCTTTCTGTTTTGGAAAAACGGTATCAAGGCAAATGGAGTGTCAATTTGCTTGCTGATTATTGCTGGACATTATTAAGAGATGCTTCAGGAGCAACATATCGCCGTAAAACAACGACAACAACATTCTGAGATTAATGTTTCTTTCGGGTGTTTATTAGTACTCTTACACATACATATATATCCTTATATTTTACGAGCATAAGTAGCAAATAAAATGCCTTATTGCAAGAAAACCGTGGGTGATAGAAAAGATCGAATGATATTTCCGGCTTTTTGGGTACGTTTTGCGTAATAACCACGTTGTTTTGTCCATGTCACAAAAAATTATTTTAATTTTGTTCACCAGTGTAATGGTGCTTTGGAGCAAGGTCAGAAAAATACTACTTTATGTCATGTATACCTGGAAGGTTCGCTGTTGAAGTGATAGTCTGCTAGCCTGGCCCCAGCTGATCTCTTGCTCTGAGCAATTGGCGCTGTTGGAGGCTTGCTGAAGTAACCTGACGTTCGACGATCGTCCATGGAGTGTCTCTGAACTTGCACCCAACCGGATTTGCCCAAATACACTCCATCCACCTGAAAAATTAAATTATACATTTACAAAATTACGCAATGTTAAAAAGCTACTAACTAAAAAATCTATCCTCTGCCATCAGATACTTAAACGACTGAGTGGGATAGTGAATATGTGCCATGTTAATCTCGTGGATGCTTGTTGATGAGTTTGGATTTGTTGTCAGATCTTGTTTTCCACTACAGTAAACCAAAAAACCGACAGTGGTAGCGACAACTAATCGTCTATTGATTGTTATCACTCTAGAAAAACAATCTGCAATAACTCTTCAAATATGAATATTATGATACAGCGATAAAAAAAGGCTGATGCGTTTACCCAACATGTTAATATACCAGGATTCAGTGAGTATTTTCCATACATGAAATGAGATACCTTTATCCGTACAGATATTAAATATTGAGGGTTTTCCCGCACATCGGAAAACAAATTGCAAACATGCTCTAATTGGATGCTCCCAAATAACGAACAATGGAATAAAGTGTTAGTTTTCAACTCTAATATCTGTCAGGTAATTATTGGATTATTGGAAAAAATTGATAAAAGTTCATTTCTCTAGTTTTCAATTGCTTTTGGTATGCCAAATTTCTTAAAAAAGCTCTAGATTTCGTCTTTGTGTGTTGGAAGTCTCTGATCATCTTGGAGAGTTACTTTTAATAAGCTAATATCTTTAAAAATTCTTGATTTTGTTTTGTACATTTTTGATATAGATTACCCGAGCAATATTTGTCTAATTTCCTTTTATAGACAGTTTTGATATCACATAGGGTGTATCTATATTCCGTGAACATAAAAGAATCACGTATTATTGGACTCGAAGTAAGTTCGGTTGATCATGATTTCCCTCTATGCAAAAGTACGTCGTTTGTCCGTTAGAGGGCGTTAAAGTTTCTTTTTAAAACACGAGATATTTGCGGAAGCGAAAATCCGATTTGGATGAAATTTTGAACACATATGTTTTGCTAGACTTCCTAATATTTGACTTTCACAAAAAATTCAGAAGGGTTCGACGATAGCAGAATTTTTTCGCAACTTTTCCAACAACTCTGAATTTTTTTCTTTAAGAGATCCTTGCATTTACTAAATTTTTAATTTCTTATAGAAACAGGTCATCTGGCATAGTTTTAGAGAAATTTTTTTTTCGGAGTTAGCTCCTTAGAAATTTTCTTATTACATCAAGTCTTAAAATCTAGTAGGCATCTAGTTGGCGGACATGTGGGATGCTATGTCAGTGTCAGATTATTTTTGATAACAAGCTTCATAAAGTTAAAATTAGGAAGTAATTTTTGAGTTTACTTTTTATTGTTAATTTGTCGTTTATTCTTTATAAATTCTAAATTAATTGATGCTTGAGATTATTTTTGGTTAAGTTGTTATTGTTGCTTGTTTCTTCTCGTGAATATGGAATATTCTTTTGATGGACAGACTGATATGCTGTTAGTACTTGATTTCTGTGAAGGTAGTTGGAAAAAAAGTGATCGCGTGTTTCAAAAGAAATATCCGATTCGATGAATTCCAATGTAAGCATAGAACGTCGACTTTGACAAATCTATTCTAACCTCTAAGTCAACGCTGAGAAACTAATGCTAACCTCACTTTAGGAATTAACAAGACGCTTAGGAATATCTTGATTCAACTCATTTTTTTTCCTGAAAACTATCCGAGATTACCTGTTTTTCTAGGAGAAGCAAACATGAGGTAAATGGAAATATCTGTTAATATAAAAATCAAAATCATCGGGAAAGTTGCTAAAGAAATCTACTATTATTTAAGTATGAGTGAGGCTAGTTTTCACCCTTATGAAACCGTTTCTGGGTTCTTGTAAAAGTCAAATATTAGGACTTGTAGCAAATTATGTGTTCAAAGAGAAATAAGTAGTATGTATGTATTATGTCGAGATCTCACTTTCAGACTCAAAGTTAGTCATTTAAACATTAATGGCGAGAAAATAGTTTTTGTCGTAACGAAAGTTGTAGTTAGGAATCATCTAGTAGAGATAAAATACACCAAGTAAGAAGCATACCGTAGGCTACAATGTTTGTTAATAGCTTTTTCACATCCTACGTGTAATACCAAAGTTATCAACCGAGCCCAGTCAAAAAATTCGCCCTGTATGTTTTGGTTTCATACATCGCATGTCCGTTTGAATTTAAAACATGTCCATATACGTAGCTATACCAATCTAGATGCATTAACAGGATGACAATCTTGCAATGTTTACGCCGCAAGTGAAATGCAACAATAGGTGCAACTGTTGATGGAAATCAGCGCGGTGTACGTATACATACATATTTGCTCTCTCCCCGTGTTTGAACGTTGCAGTTCACTGGAACAACCCCCACTGCGTCGTCACACTGGCCTACGCTTGTTACACCATGTCCATTAGCAGCTTCATGAAATTTCACAGTACAGAGTGGGCCATTAAGTTGAGCGAATTTTAAGAAATCTTAGAAAAAACTACAAAGCGTAGGGTGGATAATTTATATTTTTATTACTGTAGGCCAAAAACTGAAATTTTGTGTAGCATTTAATATATGCTATCCAGGCTTTAATCAGATTGCATAGGCGGCTAGACGCAAACTGGTATGAACTCGGATACTTAAAAGCAGAATTTTCTTTTTCACTGAAGTAATGAAAATAAGTATAACACATGGGCCACGTGCCTTTCCTTTTGTACACAAGTGACCTGCCCGCCATGCTGTCCTCCACACGAACATTTGCAGCACCGTTACAGACTCTGCTCTACCCTTGAACCTGTCAAAGTGTCGTGTCTTCGTCTTTAAAGAGGTCTCTAGTCATATTGATCAAGGCGATGTAGTCAACAAACGTTTATCGTGGTCGGAGCATACACACCACGTAGTAACCAAAGCCTATACACGCTGGAGAGGTCTTTCAAAGGATCCGACGCCTTCATTTACAAGCCATTTGTAAGGCCAATACTAGAATTCACTGTCTTCCAGTACCTACTGTCACTCAACAATCTCTGCGGTCACAGCTTTATGCTGCAAAAGGAGCCGTCTCTCTCTCTATTACGATAGATGAAATAGTGAACAACCTTTATAGCTATGCGCTTTTAATGTTTATTTTATGTGTTTTACGCTACTTATCCGTAAACTACCTTTTCCTTTTGTACATGAGTTAATAGTATTGTACTCCGCTCATTTAAATATTGTAATAACAATAATAATAATAATAATAATCCATTTGAAAAATGCACTTTTTTGAGTATATGAAAAAAAGAGATTGCATCAAAAAAAATGTACTCGAAACTCTACCGCTTTTGATATGGAACGTTGAAGAGTGGCCGATTCATAGCGAGATACCCTGTACCTAACATGTGAACAAGCTTTGATGGTTTGGCGATTGCTCAAGTCTTAGGGACATTTTCCCCTGCTCAGTTGATGCTATGTTAAGTGAAACAACGTATGGTTTTGGCAAACATCAGTTTTACTGACTTGAAAATACTTAAAAAATGCCTTAGGGAATTTGCCAACAGTCTGGGTTTCATGCTGGACACAGTACAAGTTCTTCACTACTCCATTTGACAGACAATATCTTAAATAATATGGATAAACATTTTAATACAGTTTTAGCGCTGACTGACACGGTTAACCATAAAATGTTGTTGAGCAAGTTAAAGTTTATTGGACTTTCTGAAATGCCTCTTAAGTTATTTGAAACTTACTTAACTAATCGTAAACAAAAGATAAAGACATTTAGAGGTGTGTCTAATCTTCTGTGGATGTTTCTTCAGGTATCCCTCAGGGGTCTTTTTAGGTCCTTTATTGTATTTAATATAATTTTCGATTTATATTTACGTACACGAAATATAGTTAGG
Organism: Acanthoscelides obtectus; assembly: GCA_963669975.1. Taxonomy (NCBI): domain Eukaryota; kingdom Metazoa; phylum Arthropoda; class Insecta; order Coleoptera; family Chrysomelidae; genus Acanthoscelides; species Acanthoscelides obtectus. Next base: position 65,179,810 of record CAVLJG010000009.1, read on the forward strand.
TCTCTTCTTAGATCAAGAAGTCAAAATGGCTGAAAACGTATCAACGATTGTAATGTAAGAAGCTTATTCATCTCCATAGTAAATTAATAACAAGATGAATCATTAATCTTAGAGGTCTGAGGCATAATATAAATCTAACAATGCCTTTGCACTACACCGCATTGCTTCAAAAATGTTTTACGTTCAATGCAGAGAGATTGTACACCTCAACCAACCCTGCATGGAGAAGCAAAAGTGTTGTAACACTCAGGCAGCTGGTTCAAAATCTGCTGCTAGATCTGTTGTGATTGGATCTTATGATCTTTTCTTTTTTTTATTTTGTATTTCTATCCAATCATTATTAGATCTCGTCCGATTCCTTTCTATTCGTCATTGTTTGTCAGAGCGGTCCGTAGGACGTTTGCTCTTGGATGAAGTCTTGTAAGTCGGTAGGTCTGTCGGGTCTGGTTTCCCAGATACCAAATAAAGTCAGGGAGAAAGAAGGGAAGAAGAAAGAAAGGAAGGAAAAAGGCAGAGCTAAAGTCGCAAGATTTAATTTTGTTCACAGTGCGAGCCGCGGCATTGTGTGCTTGCGAACTTGCTCGACTGTGTAGTCTACTGACTCGCGCAAAAAAGGGTTGTTATGCGATTTCGCTTGACTGTAACGTAGCTGCGCTTGTTATTTGATGTAGTCCCTTAGGTAAGGGATGTCAGGGCCTCTGTGAAAGGTCTCGTTGGAAACATACCATTGGGCGTTAGTGATTGTACGCAAGGTTCTGTTTTGCAAAATCTGCAGGCACGCAAATGCGTTTTGGCGAGAAAACACCACGCCGCACTTGCCTAAGTGATCGCTGGTCTAATAACCATCTTGTATAGCCGAACTTTGTTGATCAAGCTTAATTATGATGTTCTACATAGCATAGGGTAGAGTTGCCAAAACAAGATTTGGAATTTAGTTTTTAACCCTTCAGTGTGCTTCTGCCAGACCATCCCCTTGTCAAGAGTGACACCGAGATACTTAGCAGAGCTTTCCCATGTTACCCGAGCTCCATTCACTGAAACCTCAGACGGGGCACCGCTACGTTTTTTAGTACAATAGATTGACTACGTTTTCGACTGATTAATTTTGATCAGCCACCGATTCGCCCATTCCAATACCTCGTCCACTGCACTTTACAGCCTGTCGTGAACTAGATCCCCAGAGCACGTCTGGGCCACCAGGGCAGTGTCATCAGCATAGACATAGGTTTCACAGCTGCTGGGGCAAGGGACGTCATGAATAAAAAGTGAATAAAGGACTGGTCCAAGAACCGAACCCTGAGGGACACCGGATTTGAGGGACAGAACGTTATTAATTTTGATCCGAAATTTCCTACCCTCGAGGAAGGATTTCAAAAGTTTTAGGAGCCAAAAGGGGAAGCCCTTCTGGATCAATTTGTAGAGAAGGCCCTTGTGCCACACCTTGTCAAATGCCTTTGAGACATCCAGAAGCAAGATGCCAGTACTTTCGTTACGGGTGTACCCCCTGGTTACTCGTTCAACAAGCCTTATGTCCTGTAGCTCCGTACTATGCTCAGACCGAAAGCCAAATTGCACGTCAGGAATCACATTGTGGCCTGCCAATAAATTTTCAAGGTGAAGTAGAATCACCTTTTCAGCGACCTTAGAAGGAGCTGATAGTTTACTAATGGGGCGGTAATCCTGGGGGAATATCGAACCCACCTTCTTTGGAATCACTATAACATCAGCGGTCTTCCACGCCGTTGGAAAGTGCTGGGTCCTTGCATTTATTATTGCCACGAGATATGTTAAGGACTTCCGCGAAAGAAGCTTCGTCGCCTTATTAGTGATTCGATCCTCTCCAGGTGCTTTACGTACGTTGATGTATTTAATACGACCTTGGAGCTCTGCTGGTGTGCAATGCGGAGTCTCAGGAGATTCCGCTGATGTGCCATGCAGCTCTTCAGTTGAGGAATCTTCTGAAGATTCCTCTGAGGAAAAATCACTAAGGGAGGCACTACTGCCACTGACGCCGTTGGCCCTAAAATATCTCCTGACGGATCTTACGATATGTTGCTCCTCGTCGAGGTCATTATCAAGGTCATAGTTGGGAGAGAACTGAATTTCCATTGCATCAACGAAAACCTCGACCTTTTCCTCTGTCCTACAGACTATGCCCCTAGGACCGTGGATGTGCGGGAGTTGTTCTCGCTTTCTGTTTCTGAGCGACTTTGCAACTTTCCAGAGAGAAATGCTTGAGTCAAGCATCCCTGAAAGAGAGTCGCTCCATTGCTCATTACGGAATTCATGAAGAGCATTTCTCACTTCATGAACAAAATTCGTTGCTCTGTGAATGTCATCTGGCTGACCATACCTCTTCGCTTGCTTAATTGCTGCTCTTTTGTTAGAAATTTTCTGACGAATGTCTGCAGGGAGAATCCGGTTCCTTTTTGGTAAACCAAGATAGCGTGGGTTTTTTTTGACATTAGAACTAGGTCTTCATGTAGCCAGTCACTAGGCATTAAATGAATGATGGATCATCAGTTTGATTTTGAATTCATGCTTTTCCAAATTCATTGCTGTTGTATAAGTATGATTCCTACTAAGGTACTTGACAGAGAATACTTCTAGCGTGGGTTTGTCAATCGAATGTGCTTTTTTATCATTTTTTATTAGTTCATTCAGTTGTACGTCAAACCGATTTATTTATTTTTAGGTTGGTATATTTCTTATTTTGTGTTGTATGGACATATTTCCTCACACTGTAGAGTTGGGTGTAAGAGTATCCAACTAGCTCAGTTTCGCCTTATTGTTGTGATTCTAATAAAGACATTTTATTATTTTGATTTTTCATATATACTTTTTTGCAATAATCAGTGGCGCATAATTTTTCGCCAATTATAAAGTTTAGTATCGTCAAAAAACAAACCAAATGATTGTTACCTGGACGACAGATATATTCAGAAAAACGTCACTAAGGTGCTTCTTTAACGCACGACCTTATAGGCCGACAGCTCCCTAGTGCAACCAGGCGTGTTTGTTTCCACCACAACCTTTCGATCCCCTATTAGGTACGTTTCTGATGATCTCGTCCATTTATAATAATTCTATTAAGCTAATAATTTTCCCTATTCTCCCTATTCTCACCTCCCTATCGCACCATCTTACAGGCGACAGCTCTCTATCGCATCCGGGCGAGCCCGTTTCCACCACTGTCTGCGTAGGCGTGTCGGTCCCTCCTCCAATAAGGTACGTCGCCGTCGAACCTGGCCATTTATATCCGCCCGTGCCGCTCAGCGATTGGTGTTTCGTGAGGGGCGGGGCAGTTGATAGGCTGGAGGCGGCGTTGCGACCGCTGGCGAAGTAGGAGCGACCGCTGGACGCATACGACGATGGTTTCCATGGCTCGGAGGGACCTCGGAGGTGGATTATCGAGATGTTTGAGTCTCTGAAACAAATAATTAATTACATGTAATGCTTATGTGGTAATTGATATCGCCGTAATTTAGATATAATGCAGACATCCGATGGAAGAAATACGATCAGAGAGAAGATAGATCGTTTTCAGCGACTGAACGGTAGCTCTTACACGGGACTCTTCTTACTGTTATGTCAGTGCTAGGCTAGGAGCAGAGCTATAAATAAAGCGAGTTCGTGTGATCAGTGATGATTTTAGGGTCTCAAAAATCGTATGGCCCGCGCTGGCTGAAAAAGTTGCGTACTGGAGCATCATGATTGATTTGTTTACTCTGGAGTCTTCATTAAACATGTTCCGTGACCCCCTGGAGTTCCTGGTCCAGATTGGCAGTCAACAATTGAAAAGTCAAAGACGTTCCGCTTGCGTCGCAATAGCTTGATTGACCTCGGTCGTCGACGTTAAAATTGTAACAAGCGCTTTTAGCAAAACACATGTATTCAGGTAAATGGTCACTTAATTCTGTTTTAGTGAAAATATCGGTAGTGCCCTAGGAATCCCAATAGTTCCCTGCCAAAAATTCAGAAAACACCAAAAGATTAATACTTTGTTTTCAGGTGGGGAAAGTCGGGTGTACTGTACAACTTACTAAATTGTACCACCTCAATATTTATTGAATTTTCGATTTCTAATGATGTCTGGTACGTTGTGGCCTTGAGGTTATTTGATCGGTTAACATTTTTTTATGTCAGTGTAAAAGTTATCGAGAGCTTATTTCATTCTGATATTATCCTAATTAAAATAACTTTCAAAACATTTTACGAATACATTCTTAGTTTTACAATAGTGTTCAAGTAGGTAATGTCCATCGGATATTATCATGGAAAAATTGTATTACAACTATGTATTGTTTCATTCTAATGCAAGACATTTTCATGTTTTACAATCAATATAAGCAAATAATATTTCGATCAAATCCAAGAGAAGTACACTTGGCTAGATGTAGATCATGGCTTACGATGCACTACTAAAATCGACAGAGACGAGAACTGTTGACAGGTTGCTATCCAAATTGGTGATTATATCATTAACTATAACAGTGCAGAAACAGTCCTACGTCGTTTTCGAAAACCGAAGTGCTCCTGAGGCGATATGTTGTTAGTACAAGTAAACTCGTTAACTAATAAATAAAGGAAAATACACTTTATTTGTTGTGGTGGCCTTCCATGGTCCAACAGGGCTGAAAATGTAGATATTCGTTTTACGCTGAGATGATAAAATTCTTTTGAATGCCGTAGTAGTAGCCCTTAAAAAAGGATTTATTTAATGGCGGATCAACCCTCAATTAAATTCGGATTACCCTTAAGAACATCCTTCAAATATTTTTAGAGCTTTTATAATGCAGAGCGAGAAGGTACGGCTTTATATAAGAAAATAACAACGCTCACAATTTTCTTTCGTATAATCAACCATAAAATTTCGAGCTATGCTTTCAGAGGTTCTTTAAAATTTCGGATTGAGCTAGCCGAAGAACCATGTAGTGGTATAACAAGAACGCTGAGTCTATTTCTCTTATCAACGACAATGAAAAAGGGCTACGATAGTCGAAATCACGAAAGATGACGATTATCATTTTAGTCTGTAGAATAGACAAACGACAGCGATTTGTGAATATATTTAATGAAGTTTCTGATATGTTAGACAGCGACAAACAGAATTTTATTGTCTAAACAAACTGTATTGCTAATTTGCATGTATCCGACAAAGATAGACGATGTTTTCATGTTGCATGATCGATCATATTTGAAAGATGAAAAGTTAGGTTATGTTAAAGCAGGTTATGTTGTTTTCGAATAATACTTTGGTCTTTGGTGTTCCTGTCTTAAGGTATTGGGTAGGGTGCCCTAACTTTGCGCAGGAGGTAAGATTGCGCAGCTCCCATATTTCGAAAGCAAAATGACATTGTCGACTAACTTCTCTCGTGTTCTGGGCCGTTGCTGTGAGTGAGTGCGCTGTAGAAAAAACAAACCAAAAACCTCTCAAAACCTAGTCGCAAGGTAAGTTTGAAGTTAAATATCGATTCTGATGTTATTGTTTCTCAATTTCAAACTGTAATTACATGAAAGCCTGAAGTACTATCAAAGATTTGACCAGTGTTTTCGTTTGCGTGATTTAACCTATACAGCCGGCGAGCGATATAATTTTTGATATTTTCAATAGATGGCGTTAGGAGTCACATAATTGTATATTGGGCTATTCCCTAAGACTGCGCAGAGTCACGGTCCGTAACACTACGCGCGCAGACTTACCCTACCATAACTTTTAATTTGATATAACAACCTTAAATATTCATTTTCAGAATGCCTAATCAAAGAAAAAGGTCGTCGGAACGTTCGCTGTGCCCTCAATATGTTTTAAAGGAAGCTAGAAGACGAATAGAAAATGGTGAAAGCACAAGAAAAGTAGCATCGTCGTACGGGATGAAAGAAAGTACTTTGCGGTATCGCCTGAAGAGAAAAGAAGCTGCAACAAAGCTTGGTAGATATGATGCAACTCTTTCTCCCGAAATTGAACAGGAATTTTGTAATTATTTGGAAGATCTTGACAATATGTTTCAAGGGATGACTCCTAAGAATTTGAGGATTGCTGCTTACGAGTTTGTGGTGAAAAATAATATTCCTCATCGTTTCAATGCCGAAAAGAAAATGGCAGGCAAACACTGGCTTCGTGGATTTCTCAGTCGGCACCCAGATCTTTCACTAAGACGTCCAACTTCCACAAGTATTGCTAGGGCGATGGGATTTAATAAGCCACAATGTGAGGTTTTACAAAAATTTAGCAGAATTGATGGACAAGTATAAGTTTCCTCCAACTTCCATTTATAATATGGATGAAACTGGTCTGTCTACCGTACCCAACAATCCTCCAAGGGTCATATCAAAAAAAGGAAAGCGCGCTGTTAATAAGATTTCTAGCGCTGAAAGAGGAACGAACGTAACCGTAGTGAATGCTAAGAGTGCATCTGGACACTTCATTCCTCCCGCTTTCATATTCGGTCGCAAAAGGATGAAAGCAGAATTGCTGGATGGCGCACCACCAGCGTCTATTGGAATGGTCTCAGACACAAGTTATATTAATAGTGAACTTCTTTTAAACTGGCTAGGTCACTTTAAAGATCACACAAGACCAACTAAAGAACACCCTATCCTTCTGGTTCTTGACAATCATGTGTCGCATTGTACAATAGGGGCTGTAGACTTTTATCGAGCGAATAACATAATAGCTCTAACCATACCTCCACACAGCAGCCACAAGATGCAACCACTAGACAAAGGTTTTCATAGTGCGTTGAAGACTTATTTTGCGAGCGAATGTGAAAAATGGATGAGAAACCACCCAGGCAGAGCTATAACTGCTTTTCAGATGACGTCTTTATTCACTCCAGCGTGTAATAAAGCAGCTACAGTTGGTTGTGCTGCTGAATGTTTCAAGGTGTCCGGAATCTACCCATACAATCCAGATATCTTCACAGATGCAGATTTTCTTCCTAGTGCTGTGACCGAAAGAGGAATGGATGATAACCAATGTTCAGAATCACAACAGGAGAATCCTCAAGAAGCAACACCCCATGAACAGAGAGAACCAGTTATGGATAATGAGCCTCGTGCTTCTGTTTTCAACAAGGAGCCAAAAAAACCATCAACTCCGAGGAACGCTTTTACAGCAATTGAGAATGTTTCTCTAGTAACAGAAGCTCCAGCCGAACCAGTTGTGAGTTCTGAGTCAGGGCAAAAGAAAAACTTCGACGGTCCTCCAGCTGAAAAAAATGGTGGTATCTTCCAAGTTCCTGCACAGGTACCATCTTGCAGCAATGAATCGGCCGCAATCAAAGTGAAACTCCAAGATATTTGCCCTATACCAAAATCAGGTATAAGAAAGACCGCAAACAAGCGAAAACATAAGAAATCTGAAATACTTGGTGGTTCTTCATATAAAGAACAGCTATTAGTAGAGAATCAGTTGAAGAAAACTCCTGAGAAAAAAATGAAAAAAGTTTGCAGAAAGCCTTCTAAATATCCTAAAAAAAGAAATGGGCATGCGGTGGCTGCAATGAGGAGTATAAAGAGCCGATTACAGAGGATTGGATCGGTTGTTCTGTTTGTTCTGAATGGTGGCATGAGAAATGTACGGCCTACGTAGGCATTGGACAGTTTAAGTGCGATTTATGCGCTTAAGATACCTTATTCTGTTTTAGTTCCTACTTTTAAGCTTTTGTTATCTATGCGCAATCTTAACGATCTGAATGCGCAATATCCAGGGACGCGTAGTGGTAAGACTGCGCATTTACATCTTTGTCTTTTTTTTTAATTACTAACAAAATTGTTATCAGATGTTTGAATAAAACTTAAATTAACAAAGTACATTAATGTGAGCCTAAATAGAAATTAAGATTATTACAATAGGTTATTGATTCACGATTCTACGGCTTATCAAACCTTAAGTGCGCAGACTTGGGGCACCCTACCCTTCTACTCATGACTGTTTTTTCCAAAACAAAAACTCCCCACTAAAATTATTATTAAGGTATCACTCAAAACCATGCAATAAAATGAAAATAAAAATAATCACTAACTTCGCAAAATGATAATATAAATTTGTTGTCATTATGTTTCTGACTCGTGATTTTATCATCGACGTACGTCCATTGATTACTTTAGTACACGTTATGGTATGACGTAACAGGCATCTTTCATGATTTTGACTATATTACCAATTACGAGTACATGCATTTGGATGTCCTAACGTTCATTCCACGTTTTTCCTCCTTGAGAAGAAAATCGATTTTCAGGGCAACCCCGCCCCACATTTAAACAAGAGGTCATAAGTGGGGCTTGGGCGCTTAAAATAACCCACTCCCATGTATCGAATTGCAAATAAACATTTCATAACATGTACAATTTTAGCTTTCTTCAGCATTTTCTTTCTCTTTTATTAGTTCAATTATATACTTCAGCGTCAGTGCAGCTAGCGTCACTTCATCATCGCACTTCAATCAAAACCCCATCTCATGACAACACTACAGTCAATTTTTATCTCTTGAAATCTACTACTTTTAAAATCGGTGGCGACGGAGAAAAAGGCCAGAAACAAAAATCTCTCGATGTTCGTTTTTGACATTTCAAGTTAAATAAAACATTATGTAAATTCTTGTTTGTGTCTTTTATAAATTATTGTAATATAGTATATTATCTATGTCTAGACAGCCTTACCAAAAACCTAATTAGAATCGTCCAAAATAATTGGGATTGTTTTATTTTTGGACTGCATAGATTTTACCCCATATCAGCAAAATATCCAATACTCAATTGGTTGAAAATAAATGGTTTGGTTCAATATCACCACTCAGTTTCCATCCATAAATTATTATTTACATTTATAATCTAATTCATTTAACAGTGATATTCATTCTATACCACTTGGAGATAAAACTATCAGGGAACCAGTATTCAACAACCCTATTTCAACGCAGTTTCTCCTACCATGTTGCCACCATATACGAAAGGTTGGAAAATCTCGAAACTGGAGATACTACAGACCAAAATATGTGTATTGACCTAAACATACCTCAGTCCGAAAAATGATAGTTTGCGAGATGCAGGGTGTCAAAGTTACAATTTTATTTTCTACTTTTCCTTATTGCTTGAGAAGTATTTCAGATTCTGGCATTAAACTCGGTAAATAACTTTTTATAACTTTTTGGTACTACCCTGTATACAACAACTGACTAAAAAGTTTTATTTTCTCAAATTTCCACAACAAAAAAGGCTTACTTGTCAGAAGTGTTTAAAGCGAATAGTTTTCGAGATATTGTTAATTGAATCTTTTCTAACTCAACAACCAGTGACCAAAACGCTACCGTATGTTATCTAAATATTTTTCTCTTCGGAGGATCTTTCTAAATTCGTTTAGAAAACCGAATGACCTATATTTGGTTGTGCACTTATACAGGGTGTCCGCAAAGTTGGTGTTTTCCTTTACACGACGTGTAGATCTTGAAAACATAAGCAATTTTTCTTAGTACCATATACACCAATGTCTTAAGGGAACCGAGATAAAGGGCTCTGCAACATCAAAAATATCTGAATACCGTACTGTAGTCGCGACATCCCCGACTGGTACTAGGACACTAGCTCAACCCGACGACAGAACTGGGTCGGGGTCAGTGTGTCAGGTCAGTATGCAACCTTCAACCGACGGTTACGGTCACGCATCTAGAGGTAATCGCGTAGACGAGAATCCCTCAACAAGCACTAGAGACGTGGGTAGAGAAGTGCAAGTATCAAAAACTAAAGTGTGGCAAACGCTGCGTGAACAAGGGCTGTATCCGTTTCACGTCCAACGTGTACAAGCCCTTCAACCTGACGATTTTCCAGCAAGAGTGCGGTTTTGTGAGTGGTTGTTGAATCAACATGACAATAATCCGGACTTTTTGAAGTGCATATTGGTGACAGACGAATCTACGTTCACGCGTAATGGGGTGAATAACTTTCGCAACACTCATGTTTGGTCAGTAGAAAATCCGCACGCTGTCCGTCGGGCACATTTTCAACAAACATTTTCGGTGAATGTTTAGGCTGGCATGGTGAACGGTATGCTCATTGGACCATTTATTCTCCCAAATCGATTGGACGGGATGCAATACCTAGATTTTTTACGGAACATTTTGCCTTCCTTGTTTGCCTGCGTCTGCTCGGTAGCGCATCAGCTGATTTCATTTTCTGTTGGAGCGGTATGATTTCGGGCAGAGACGTACTTAGCCCTTCTCGTCAACTGGAGAGTGAGTACTTTTTCCTTTATTTTTTTCTTACTTGGTCGCCTTCGTTTCACTACACATCACCTTTGTTATTTCAAGGGTAGGTGTTTCTGAAAAGGAAAACCCCAACTTTGCGAACACCCTGTATATACTTATGCGAAAAAAGAAGATTGATATTATTCACTTGAGTTATAAGTGATCCAATGTACAAAAATGTTCAATGTTGACATCCTGCATTCCCGCTATTTCACATGATCCCTATATTCCATTTAAAAAAAGTTACAAATGAGCTCAAAACTACCTTTAATAAATTTTCGCTTTTACGTTAAGCATAAATTTCAGCTTACTATTTTGACCCTACAAAAAATAAGTGAAAGAATGTACCTCTTTGAGAGCACTGTATATGTCGACTCTCCTTTTTACTATGCCCCGTTGTTTCTCTCCTCATCCCTCGTTTTATGTTCACATTGCCTGACTTGAATATTTGAATAAAAATTTATTCCACCAACGTACCATGCCCAAATAATACATCTCAAGTTCCGTTATGAATTCTAACGTTTTTTTTCCTCATTTTAATTACCTAATCCCACAAAAAAGCCTACTCGACTGCCTCCTGCTGTAATTTATATCGTGAACAATATCCTCTTAGCTTATCATAAATTCCTGATGCTAAATTGAATTTTCTTCTTCGTCGCGATACATATTCATGAATCTTCGGACTTTTAATTCTAAAGGTCGACTGGAAATATGATTGGACTAATTACAACTAACCGACCTTATCGGCATCTGGTTTTAATCACTATCTAACTGTAATTTACGGCGTCAAAAACAACAAATTGCAGATTAACACACGTGAGAACAAGAACTGACAGATACTTTTTTGAGAAAAACCGCTTTATTATAACGTAATAAGCAACATAAAAGCAAAAAATGGCGACAAGTATGTTGATACCATAGTTGACTATGTATCTACTATTTAAGTTAGAGTTTCTTAAGATTAATTTTTGAAAAAACGTAATTTCAATACAGATTCAAATATTATAGATCAATGGAAATAGATCAACAAATATTGGTATTATGCCCTGAAAACAACATTAAGCAACAGATGACCAATCGTGGACAGCTGATGCGTGCTTTTTGATAACTCATCAGAATCGTCTAGGGTTGGTATCAGGTAGAACAACGATCGAAAGCATAGCAACTATGCTAAAAGATATAAGATCAATCGGAATAAAACAGCACAAAGGTGGATTCAACATTAATTTGTTGAATAAGATAAAAGTGTGTATAAATGGTAAAAGGTCTTGTGGATAGCGAAAAACAGTTTGAACTGAATAAAGATGGACCTATACTGAGTGACATATAAATCCGAACACCCAGTTTAAATGGTTTTATTTTAATAAAATTTTGTATAAATACTTAATGAAGCATAATATGTAAATGATAAAAATTTCAAAATGATTGCACTGCTTTAAAGCCCTTTGACCTTTAATAATGTGTGGATGCACCCTGATGTGCTACGCATTCTCCAACGCGCCTAGGCATGCTTCTGATCAGGTGGTCAATGTCCTCCTGTGGTATCTCATTCCAGGCAACCACCAACTCCTCTCGAAGTGCTTCTAGAGTCTGAGGAGGACGTTGCAAATTGAGCAATCTCCTACCCATCATATCCCACACGTGCTCAATTGGGGATAAGTCGGGAGATCTTGGTGGCCATAGTAACAATGTGACATCATTATGTTGAAAGAAGTCTATTGTGACTCTTGCAACATGTGGTCGGGCATTATCTTGTAGGAAAGTTGGATCTGCCAGGGTGTCAAGATAGGGTAAAAGATGGGGTTCTAAAACTTCGTGGATATAACGCTGCGCGTTCATGTTACCTCTGATGAAGATTAAAGGTGACCTGGAACCATAAGCTATAGCATCCCAAACCATAACTCCAACAGTTTGATGAACATGTCTTTCTACAAAAAACTGTGGATTCCTCCTTTCACCACGTCGCTTTCTAACCCTGGCACCAAATTTTCAGCCTTATCAGTTGGACATTCCGGTTTTTATACTGCTTTTTTTTTAATTCACTTACGCTCTAAAAATGAATATTTCAGCCGCAGTAAAGAATCAACGTTGGCGGATTTTGGTTCTTGACATCCTTTACGATCGGTTACAATGCCTAGAGTACGGAGACCTGTACGATTTCGTCAACTTAGTGAGTTTGATAGGGGCCGTATAGTGGGACTTCGGGAAGCTGGACTTTCTTTTCGGGCAATTGCAGTTAGAGTGCAAAGAAGTGTAGACGCTGTGGTTAGGTGTTGTCAGGCATGGCTTCGAGAAGGCCGTACGCAGAGAGCAAGGGGCACTGGACGCCGCCGTAGAACAACAGACCGTGAAGATCGCCGCCTAAGATTATTGGCCTTAAGGGACCGTTTCTCCACTACCAGGTCCATTGCAAATGAATGGTTTGCAGAACACGGAAGACCTATTGTCATGCGAAGTGTTTACCGACGAATGAGAAGTTTTGGCTTGTGTTCATACCGGCCACACTGGGTCCTCGCTTTAACTCGAGAACACCGACGTAATCGCCTTGAGTGGTGCAGACAACGGTCACTCTGGGATCAGGAATGGAACAGTATTGTCTTTAGTGACGAGTCTCGATTTTGTTTAGGCATGCACGATGGTCGTGCCAGGGTTAGAAGGCGACGTGGTGAAAGGAGGAATCCACAATTTTTTGTTGAAAGACATGTTCATCACACTGTTGGAGTTATGGTTTGGGGTGCTATAGCTTATGGTTCCAGGTCACCTTTAATTTTCATCAGAGGTAACATGAAGTCGCAGCGTTATATCCACGAAGTTCTAGAACCCCATCTTTTACCCTATCTTGACACCCTGGCAGATCCAACTTGCCAACAAGATAATGCCCGACCACATGTTGCAAGAGTCACAATAGACTTCTTTCAACATAATGATGTCACATTATTACCATGGCCACCAAGATCTCCCGACTTATCCCCAATTGAGCACGTGTGGGATATGATGGGTAGGAGATTGCTCAATTTGCAACGTCCTCCTCAGACTCTAGAAGCACTTCGAGAGAAGTTGGTGGTTGCCTGGAATGAGATACCACAGGAGGACATTGACCACCTGATCAGAAGCATGCCTAGGCGCGTTGGAGAATGCGTAGCACATCAGGGTGCATCCACACATTATTAAAGGTCAAAGGGCTTTAAAGCAGTGAAATCATTTTGAAATTTTTATCATTTACTTATTATGCTTCATTAAGTACTTATACAAAATTTTATTAAAATAAAACCATTTAAACTGGGTGTTCGGACTTATATTTATCGCTAAGCAACAGTTGCAAAATATTCATCAGTGCTGCGAAATGACATGGACCTCAACGTTGGGCTTTTACTTGAACAGTTATGAGCTGGTTTTAATTTATATCATCCCACCTGAGGTTGTTCCAGTGTCAAATCCCAATCTAAGGTTTGCTAAAAAAATGTCATACCCAGCACAACATTGAAACATGCAAAACGATGGAGACAAGCTAGAATTTTTTATGAAAACTGAAAACTGGCAATCGGAACTTCTACTTATCTACTTTCATTTCGAATCTAACAGTTCTTAAGAAATGTCGCTACTTTGGCGCTATGAATAGTAAGAGAAGAAAAAAATATTTCAAATTTTTTTTTAATCTCCCCTAAATATCAGTATAGTGAAAATAATATAGCTGAAGTAGTTTTCACATAATGTTTCAACTGTATGTTTGCTCTCAGCCAAGCATCTACTCAGATCATACACAACATAAACAGTTATTTAGATACATAAAAGAAAAAATGTTTAAAAACGCTTTTATTTATCCGTCCAAATGGATTAATACTTTTTTTTCGATTGGAAATATGCCGTTTTATACTTTAAACTTTAAACTGTGTTGAAGCTCATTCGCCCGAAGTTTTCAAATAAAAGCGTGCTACCTTTTATTAGCAAGAGAGAAAGAGGGTGTAACATGCTTTTATTTAGAAACTTGCTATTTGCTTACTTGAAAGCATATAGTCATCAGGAAGAAGCCTAGACGTGGAAGACACATACCTTGGCGAGAAAATCTTTCTGAGACGGTGAGCGAGGCCTATTGCACATGTACGTGTCAGGGAGATGGGTGTATGAAAGTAGTTCCTGTTGTTCTACTGTTGTATTGTGACCTGTCAAGAACTGCGTAAAGATGGTCTTTACCTAAATACGGCGCATGCCGATCCCTAAATGCCAGGACACGGTGGCTGCTGTGAGGACCCCAAAGACATTTTGTTAATCTGATACCTAAGGTTAGTAGAACTGAGAAAAGCCTCCTCTTATGGATTGTTCTCTGGCAGAATTCGTTCACCGATGACACTATGATCTATATAAGCACTAAAAATATTCAAACTGGTATCTCTTATATAAATGAAGACTTGAAACTTGTCTCAAAATGGTTAGCATCAGACTCAAATACAAGTAAAACGAAAGCTATGTTAATCAGAAAAAAACAATGTACAAATTTTCAACTTAATATTGACGGTGAAGATATTGAATTTATAGAAAATTTTAAATACCTGGGGGTTTCTTGTTGACTCTCGATTAATTTTTGATATTCGTTATGAAAAATTGATAAATAAGATTTGCAGTAAAGTGGAATATTTATCAAGAGTTTCTGGATGTCTGAGTTCATATAGCAGAAAAATTATCTATAAGACCATCATTTTTCCAAATTTCTTGTGCTGTTCGACTATTCTATATTTAGCAAATAATTCCATTTTTGAAAGACTGCAAATTTTACAAAATAAGTGCAAGAGAATAATACTGAATATAGATAAATATACTGCAATTAGACTAATGCTTAGCAAATTAAAATGGCTCAATGTCAAAGATTTTATCAAATATCTTGTAATGATATTCATTTATAAAGTAAAAAATAATATATTTCCATCAGGTCTAACTAATTTAACATCATCAAATGCCGACCATCATTTACATAATACCAGAAATAAAGATGACTTCCATTTAATGACCAAAAAGTATAACATATGCTACAAATCTGTATTCCATCAAGGGTTGATTGAATATAATAAATTATATACAGAGATAAAAGACCAGAAAACTTTGACAAAATTTAAAGTAAAATTGAAGAATCACTTGTTAAATCTACAATTATAGCTTCCCCAGCATTTACATCATACATCATATGGCTTGAGTTTACTATTTCTAAGTTGTTTACAATTATTCTGTTTATGTAGCCAAATGTGCTAAATAAACATTTCTAGTACTACTACCCATCGAAACCGGATGAGCGCTAGAACGCTTTTTGTTAGTTAAGGTACAGTACTGTGTTTTGAAAGCATTAAATTATACAAGATTGTTGCGTCTCCAAGCGATAACATCAAGGTCTCTGGTCAGAGAGGAAGTCGCTGCTAGTCTTTCTATTTCCAGCTCACCAGCAGAGATCGGCTTGTCGCTCTGAATTCCTGCATGTACAGTGCTGTCATCAGGGTTAGGAGGTCTCCTGTGGATCGTTGGTGCCGAAAACCATACTGATTGTCGCTAATCATGCTGTGCCGTTCGAGGTAGTCCAGATTTATGCACTTGTCCATAACAGAGTATGGGTCTTAGATCCCTTTTTTGGGATGGGTTGGACATGAGCAAATTTCCATTTTTCTGGGAAGGTGCCGGATTTGTGAGATATTTGGAAGAGATGCGAAGGAGCTGGAGCTAGCTCCGCTGCACACCTCTTGAATACAACGGGTGGGATCAAGTCTGGACCAGAAGCTTTGTTGATGTCGAGCGACAAGAGCACTCGTCTTACGGTCCTACATCTGAACATCACCTTCCGCCATAATGTAGGGAACTCTTTGAATTGACAGCAGTCGTGCGTTTGGAGAACGTCCCTATAGCTCCACTAGTCTGTTTTCGCACATTAACTTCGTTCTACTTTTATTTCAAGTAGCCCTTATAGCAGCCGATACGGATCCCCGCTTTGTTACCGTAGTAACGGTTAAAAAAAACCTGCTATAACTTACAGTGTACTACACGTGATACGATTAAAAACTGTCTTTCACGTATCTTGCTTTTTACCATGTTCTTTACGCTACGATTAACAGTAATCACAGTACCGGGTGTAAAGCATGTCAACGGCAAGCGTACGCAACGCATGCAAATCAGTTCTTTGCCTAGTGACTTACTAATTTTATCGTTTGAGGTTACGTTACATACGCAGTGTCTCACGATGAAGTAGGCTATTATCACAATAGTTCAAAAAGATTTTTTAGGGAGTAGCAAGACGTAGCCGGTCTACTAATCAGTCGCAGTTTGCTGCGCGGGTTCGAATCCCGACCCAAGAGAATTTTTCTGTCGGCTATGGATATTCTGATTGTCCGTAGGTGGTAAACGGTCTCTGACTGTCGAACGTGGAAATACCACTCGGCGGTCCTCGTAGACGGGGCCAGAATATGTGCATGTTGCATTAACACGTATTCCCTCGCTAGGATCCGTATGGCGTCCTCCCTCTTCTGTGTATCCCCCTATAGTCCCACAGTACCCCATTGATGTTTAGGCCTTCGTTGTGGTTGGAGTATAAAAAAATGAACGTGAAGATATATATATTATCTTCCAGGATAGTCCAACACGTCAAAACGCGATAACAAATAACAGCTGGTCATGAATAAATAATAATCATAACTACAAACATGTTTTTAGGGGATGTCAACATTGAGCCGTATTCATAAAAGAGAAGCATATCCTCGGAAGCATAAGGTAAAAGTATAAGGTCCTGCTTCGGAGAAAAATGTAGAAGTATAAGCATATCCTTGTTTTCATATTCATAATGATTACCTTATACTCGCGAGGATATCCTCCAAGAAGAAGTAAAAGGTTGGTATTTGTATCTTGAGCGACATGTCCTGACTTGTTCCAGCTTGTAGTTGACGTGGGAGTTCGTTCACTCAGCACAGTTGTACTCCAGAGCATACACAGACCGTTCCGTATTTTTACTGGTTACAGTTTTTTATCAAATTAATCAGCATGTCATCCTCAAGTGATGAGGAAACTATAGAAAATAATGGCAACGACCTGCAGTTCATCGCAGATGAAATTTCCATTGCTCCCATTATTTTGCGATACTCACAAGTTCCAAAAATAAAAATGAGAAAGGACGATGCCTTGAAGAATATGTTGAAAAAATTCGTATCAACATTCGGTAAACCATTAGATACTAAAGGCTTATTATAAAAATCAACAACATGAAATCAAGATTGGAGAAAAACAGATCTAAAAAGACTGGTAATAAAGCAATTAAATTGTTAGATTGGGAAAGAAAGTTGCTAAAAGCTATGGAAGGTGACTGTAATCCTACAAGTGGGAAAATTAGAGTTACCATTCAGGTTGGTAGTGTTCAAGAAGAATGAAGTGAACTATATACCGAGTGCAGTCAGCAAACAGTTAGTATTACAGCACCAGCAATTCAGAAGACATAGCCACCAAAAAGAAGATTAGCAACAGAGAAATACGGAACTGAGGAAACCAAAGGGTTAACTACAAAAGAACTGCAACGTCTAGTGCTTTTACAGCAGTACCAAACAAGTATTTTACAACAAGAGAATTATAAAACGAAATTAGAAATGATGCAGCGTCAGAAGCCACCTGTAGCTTATGATGTTCACGAAAATAAAACTTATTATAACTTATAAATACACTTTAATTAGTAAAACTATTTATTACAATACTAAAGTTGCTTCTTATTTGTTGACCTAGTTGGCGGAGAGGAAGTTCGTCATTCTTATGATTTCCTTCATCTTCATCTGGGTCTCGTTCAACTAACTCAAAGTCAGGATCGCCCAAGCTCTTCGCAACATTATGGAGTACAATAGAAGCAATAATTGTTTTCGGCACATTGTCCAACTTTACGCGGCAAACATACTGTAGGATAGGCAACCGGCGTTTCAGCTGGCCGAAACAGCGTTCAATTATAACTCTTTCTTCTTTTAAAAGCTTATTATAATTTATTTCTGCACCTGGAGTAGGATTTCTGAAGGGAGTCATAAGGCATGGCTCAATACCATAACCGTCATCGCCAAGTAGTACAACATTTGCTTTATTTATTAGTTGTGATCTACAAGCATATCCTTTGTTTTATGAATACGGCTCATTGAATTTATTGAGGAAGCTAAACATTTGGGAATCATACTAGATTAAAGTTTTAAAATCGCTATGGAGATATACCTAAGTACGAGTATATATAAACAAGTGATATCAAACTTAAACTTGTCAATTCATTAATCCTCACATTTAGATGATTGTAGTACAGTTCATTACCCTTTTCCTCACCGAGGAAATGAACCAAAACTTTTACAGAACCGTTGTATGAGGTTTTGTTATAATGTTTAAAAGCTCAAACATCGTTCGTTACTTCTGTATCATTCAATGTGTCTTAGCCGCTAGTATACTAAGTAAATACCCATAATCTTTCTCAGCTTCAAAAGAGAATTAAAAAGATGCTGCTACAGTTACAATTCACTTAAACCACAAGTGATTCAATACATTTCATTCTTACTTTAGCATTGTGTAAATATTATAGCTATAAGTTACATGTTCTTATACAGGGTGGCCCAATGAAAACGTCGCACCCCGATTTGTGACTCTCCTGGGTATATTTTGAGAAAAACGGTCAAATATGTCAATTTTGATTTCTAGGAGGACGCCTTTTCATCTACAGCCGTACAATACAGGGTGATCCAAAAAAAGGTGTTGCGTTATACTTTAGATTTTGTAAATGGAAACCCACATTTTTTAATTTTTAGATTATCCATGAAGTTTTTAGTAACTTTTGTATAAAAACGTTTAAACCTATCTCCAGTCGTTGTGAAGCTATTTATTTAATAATCAATATAGTTCTCATAGTTACAAGACTTTAAAATTAAAAACCATTCGCAGAGTATTAAAAAAAACAAAAAACAACTTACAGTGTACAGATTAAGGTTGAAGTAAAAATTAATTTGCTATAAAGAGGTATGTAGTAATAAGGGCTGAAAGTGGTGTCCATTTACCTCCACGCAATAATAAAGATTTTGTTCGAATCTGTTCGTCACATTTTCAAGTATGTCTTGAGTTATTTGACTACATTCAGCCGTAATCCGCTGACGAAGATCTTGAATGGAACCTGGCTTCGTACAAAAAAACATTAGTTTTCAAATGCTCACAAAGAAAGTAATCTAAAGGACTTAGGTCCGGAGATCTCGGCGGACACTCGATGAGGCCTCATTTGCCGATCCACTGATTCGCGAAATGGGTGTCCAAAAACTACGTTTCTGAGCCACATAGTGCGGCGGTGCACCATCTTGTTGGAAATGAATATAATTTCCATTATAATTAACATCATCTTCTATTATTTCGTTAATTCGTGGATCTGTTGTATTTTCTAATATGTCCATGTACGTCTCGCCCGTCAAGTTTAGAGTAATAAAGAAATATCCTAGAATATGATTTCCGAAAATGCCGGCCCACACATTTATTTTTTCAGGATACAAATGTGGATTCGAGTCACTCCAATATTGACAATTATGTCTATTTACAGCACCAGGTAAATAGAGCGTACACTCATCCGAGAAACAAATATTCAATAACAGATTTGCATTGTTAATTAAACGTTGGGACATTCATTCGCAAAACTTAAACCGTCTATCAAAATCGCATTCACTAAGCTCATGGAAAAGTTTTATCTTGTACGAATGAAATGTTTTGTCTTTCAAAACTCTTTGTACTGTTGAGAATGTAAATCCTGGGTAGCCAGTCCACGAGTGCTTTGTCAAGTGCTACGTGTCCCAAAACTGCTATTTTTGGCCTTTATTTCTAACTGGTCGATTTTCTCGATGGCGATTACGGCGAATATTAGACATAGATCCAGTTTCTTCAAATTTTCGTATAAACTCAGCCACATATCTTAATATTTTTGTCTGGATGTAACTCATTAAACAACCGGACAGTAACTCTTGCAATACTCCCAGTTTGGTAATACAGTTTTACTATTTCTACCCTTTCCTGAATTGAATAAGTCATTCTTCAATATCTATCACAATTAGGTAAGTAACATAACAATTTGAAATGAAAGACAAAGTTTTTCTATTACATACGATGACATACATTAACTGATGATAAATATTCTTGCTGATATCCATGATTATTATTGTTTGCCGTGAATTCCATGATTATCAGTATTATTATTGATTTATATGATTTTCCTTACTAAGATATAGTACTGCACATTGTGAATAATGTTATTTACATTAGTTACTCAGGTGGGGGTGGGGAATGGCTATGACAATCCCCAGCAATTTGCGGTGTTATTTTTCGTATTCTATTATATACTCATATTTTTCTTCTACTCGTATTATGTATTAATATTCCAATAAACATTTTTATTATAATGTAGTAGTATATAAAATACATTATATCGTCATGTGGCAGAGAGGCACTTCGTATTGATTTGAACTTTCTAGCGATGACGACGCTTCTTTGTTTCTCTTTTGCATAAAATAATTATGGAAGTTTCGGTATCCAATTAGAGCGAATCAACTGATATAGCCGCTAATGATCATTAGTACACTTCAATTAAACAACTTCCAAACAACGTTTCGTGAAATTAGTTCTGATATCCTTCTAAATTCCAACAAAATAACCATTGCTGCGCGCCTCAAGATATAATATGTAATGGTATATTTCTCCAGTAAGGTGTGTAGTGTACTATTAATAGTGGTTTTTATAAGAAAAACTGGGTTTTGCTGGTTCTCCAAGTTGATCTCAATTATATGATAACCTTGCACAAGTGATCATCTAAGCATCAAATGAAGTCTAACAAAGCTGACCTGCTTCTCCCAGAAAATTGTAACAGATTTTTGTATAGTACAGAAGAACTGAAACTAAGATTTTGTTACTCTAAAATGTTGGAATTCTGTTGAAGGAATGAACCAGGGTTGATAAATGATAGCCCTGACGCCACCAGCCTCGTGAAAAACATTCACCTTGTTACACGAGGAAATTTCAATTCGAAATTTAAATCCCTTGAGGCGCGATGGAACAAAATTCGAAACTGAATTAGGGATGCGAATGAAAATAAAGTTATTGTCCTTATATTCCGGCATTCACCCTAATGCAATACCCAAGAATGATTATGTAAATATTAATTGACAAAGCATTTCCAACTTTGTTCAATCGACATAGCTTTTTGGGGGTTCAATTTTATTATTTGTACGTCATTATAAAGTATTGGTATTTCTAATTCAAACAGCAAAATTCTTGAATTTGACTCATCTTTTGCGCTGATATTAATTCGTCTCCTCGACTGTGGGAGGTCAGCCGTCATTGGGAAGGGGCGGAGGCTCCCGTTTCCAGGTTCTCACATGCATCTCGTAAACTGTTGACAATATCTTCATAATTCATTCTACATTATCAATGTTCAATAAATTTACAACAAATTGTGTCATATATATTTTTACTGAGGATCAATACTTTAGGAGCTAGGAAAGTTAGCATTAGGCTCTTGGTATCTTATTTGAGCAACAAACAGCAGCTTGTAACCTTTAAAAATACTACCTCCAGTTTCATGTGGCGTCCCACAGGATTCTGTGCTGGGCCCAGTTTTATTCTTAATACACATAAATGACCTTCTTAATTGTAATACAAATAAAAACCTTATACTGTTTGCCGATGACACACCAATACTCTGTAGTAGCAAATCGATTGATCTACTTTTCTCTTGGTTTTTAGCAAATAAACTGACACTTCAAAGACACAGTCCATGGTAATTCTCCCTGCAGACATTCGTCAGAAAATTTCTGACAAAAGAGCTGCAATTAAGCAAGCGAAGAGGTCTTGTCACCCAGATGACATTCACAGAGCAACTAATCTTGTTCATGAAGTGAGAAATGCTCTTTCATGAATTCCATAATGAGCAATGGAGCGACTTTCTGTCGCGGATGCTTGACTGAAGTATTCCTCTCTGGAAAGTTGCAAAGTCGCTCAGAAACGGAACGCGAGAACAACTCCCGCACATCCACGGTCCTAGGGGCTTAGTCTGTAGGGCAGAGGAAAAGGTTCGAGGTTTTCGCTGATGCAACGGAAAGTCAGTTCTCTCCCAACTATGACCTTGATAATGACCTCGACGAAGAGCAACATATAGTAAGATCCGTCAGGAAATATTTTAGGGCCAACGGCGTCAGTGGCAGTAGTGCCTCCCTTAGTGATTTTTTCTCAGAGGAATCTTCAGAAGATTCCTCAATTGAAGAGCTGCACGGCACATCAGCGGAATCTCTTGAGACTCCGCATTGCACATCAGCAGAGCTCCAAAGTCATATTAAACACCTCAACGTGCGAAAGGACCTGGAGAGGATCGAATCACTAATAAGGCGCTGAAGCTTCTTTCGCGGGAGTCCTTAACTTATCTCGTGGCAATAATCAATGCCATGCTAAGGACCCAGCACTTCCCAACGGCGTGGAAGACCTCTGATGTCATAATGATTCCAAAGAAGGTGGGTTCGATATTCCCCCAGGATTACCGCCCCATTAGTCTACTGTCAGCTCCTTCTAAACTCGCTGAAAAGGTGATTCTACGTCATCTTGAAAATTTCTCGGCAGACCACAATGTGATTCCTGACGTGCAATTTGGCTTTCGGTCTGAGCATAGTACGGAGCTACAGGCCGTAAGGCTTGTTGAACGAGTAGCCAGGGGGTTCACCCGTAACGAAAGTACTGGCATCTTGATATTGGATGTCTCAAAGGCATTTGACAAGGTGTGGCACAAGGGCCTTCTCTACAAATTGATCCATAATGGCTTACCCTTCTGGCTCCTAAAACTTTTGAAACCCTTTCTCGAGGGTAGGAGATTTCGGATAAAAATTAATAACGTTCTGTCGACAACACGGCCCATCAAAGCCGGTGTCCCTCAGGGTTCGGTTCTTGGACCAGTCCTTTATTCACTTTTTATTCATGACGTCCCTTGCCCCAGCAGCTGTGAAACCTATCTCTATGCCGATGACGCTGCCCTGGTGGCCCAGTCGTGCTCTGGGGATCTAGTTCACGACAGGCTGCAAAGTGCAGTGGACGAGGTATTGGAATGGGCGAATCGGTGGCTGATCAAAATTAATCATTCGAAAACGCAGACAATCTATTGTACTAAAAAACGTAGCGGCGCCCCGTCTGAGGTTTCTGTGAATGGAGCTCGGGTACCATGGGAAAGCTCTGCTAAGTATCTCGGTGTCACTCTTGACAAGGGCAGAAGCACACTGAAGCGTTAAAAACTAAATTCCAAATCTCGTTTCGGCAACTTTACCCGATGCTATGTAGAACATCAAAATTAAGTTTGATTAACAAAGTTCGGCTATACAAGATGGTTATTAGACCAGCGATCACTTACGCAAGTGCGGCTTGGTGTTTTCTCGCCAAAACGCATTTGCGTAGCCATCAGGTTTTGCAGAACAGAACCTTGCGTACAATCACTAACGCCCCATGTTTCCAACGAGACCCTTCACAGAGACCTTGACATCCCTTACTCAAGGGACTACATCAAACAACAAGCGCAGCTACGTTACAGTCAAGCAGAATCGCATAACAACACTTTGTTGCGCGAGTCAGTAGACTACACAGTCGAGCAAGTTCGCAAGCACACAAGGCCGCTACTCGCACTGTGAACAAAACTAAATCGTGCGACTTTAGGTTCAACCAAAATTATAATTTTTCTTCAACAACCAATCCCAAAATAAATTTTAGGATCAATTTAAAATTGCCGAATACTAACTAGCAATGCCAAGGCACCCCTCAAATTGATGCACTTCTTTTTTCTTTGCTCTCCCTCCTTCCTTTCTTCCTTTCTTCTTCCCTTCTTTCTCCCTGACTTTGTTTGATATCTGGGCAACCAGACCTGACAGACCTACTGACTTACAAGACTTCAACCAAGAGCAAAGGTCCTACGGACCGCTCTGACAGACAATGACGAATAGTATTAGTCCATGGTAATAAGTTTGTGTCACCACCACGTCAAACCCATAGACGCCGTAACATTTTTGGGTGTCAGTATTGATACACTCATGACTAGCAAGGAACACGTAAACAGCATTCTCAGGGAACTATCCAAAATCATTTGTTTAATTAGGAATCTAAAAAGGTGGGTGAAGTGTTGCTAACCACATATGGTTATTTCCACCCGAGAATATCATATGCACTCTTGAACTGGGGTCACTCTGTGCATATGTCAAAAGTATTTGCATCACTATATATATATTTATCTGCTTATGTTATATACACAACAATTTGGATCTATACAAAACGCACAGTGATGTACATAGTTACAACACACTTAACACGCATGAGTTAGATATTCCTAAACATCATCTACAAAGAACTAGAAACGGTTCTAACTACTATGAAATCCACCTCTATGATGTCCTTCCTGCGGCACTCGGAATATCTGGCACCGGTTCAAAGTATAGCATTCAAGTGTACCTCATCAAGAAAGAATTTTACAATATCGAACAATTTTTAAGCAATAACTTTTCGAATCGCTTGTTTGATAGCTTTGCAGTGTGCTTGTTTACTTTTACTCTGTTTGTTAATTTGTTCGGATCTGCTTGTTCTATAGTTTTGTATTTATTTTAAATTTTAAATTCATAATACCATTTTACGGTTTTTGCGTTAGTGTTGTTTTTTTACAGTTTCTGTTGATGTTGTTTTTTCCAACAAATGTTATTGTTTTGTGAATTTGCACTTTTGCATTTTAAATTCTACTTTGATATGTGTAAGCACGCAAGCTTATTAAGCATCAATAAAGAAGTGAAATGGAATAAAAATAGAACAAGTAAATTTTTTAAGTATACTAAAAGTCCCACTGGATCAACTGAAAGGAACGCATTTTTAATTATGCTATTAAGACAAATCTAAACACACCTCAAAAGCCAAAATCTATATCAAATCGTACGGCCTGTATAAATTTCTATTTGAAGCGCTACTTGGTGGATTTTCAGATGCGAGGTGGTAGTGCGACTATACCAAAATCAAAACAAAATGACATATTTTGAAACTCAACCTTGTTGTTTGACGGGCTACAGGTTAAACGGCTTGATGGATTTTGACATTTGAGGTGTCCTTAGGTTCATCTTGATAGCAGAAGCAACCATTGATTCTTTCCAGTTGATGAGGTCGTGCTTTTTGTATTTTTTAAAAATGAACTTGTCTCGTTTTATCTGTTATTAATATGCTATAAGCATTTTAGATAGCTCATCTGGATACCTCAAGGAATAGCTCTATCAGTTGTCAAAACTACATAAACTCTATGGTCTGATCTCCTTAATTTTATCAGACTAAATTAATACGAGGGATGTTTTTTAAGTTTTGCATATAGAAACATAGTAGGCCGCGCGGATCGAACGTCAGTACTGAATCTTAACCTCACTCTTCAGTAAACTTAAATTCAAAGTTTCACAACAATACGTGCAGTGTTCTAACTACAGTGAATTTTTAAGTGTCACCAAGTCATTAGAAAAATGGAACTCAACCGAGAACATTTTCGCGCCCTAATTTATTACAACTTTCAGAGACAATTATCGCAACAAGAATGCCTTGCTGAGTTACTGTCTGTTTTCGGCAACGAAGCCCCACATCAGCCGACAATTTCCCGTTGGTATGGAGAATTCAAATGTGGACGGGTGAGTCTTAGCGACGATCCCAGGGTGGGTGCACGAAAAACGGCAGTCATCCAGGAAAACGTCGATACTGTGCGCAAAGTCATCATTGAAGATAGACATGTGACATATCGCAAGATTGAGGCATCCTTAAAGATCTCAAAGACCTCAATTCAAAAAATTTTACATGAAGAATTAGGAGTAAGAAAATTAGTTTCTCGTTGGTATACCCCACCTGTTCACTGAAGAGCAGAAAGCAACCAAGGTTAATTGGTGTCAAAAAACGCTTGACCGTTTCAATTTCTGAAACTCAAAAAATGTGTACAGCATTGTTAATGGTGATGAATCGCGGATTTACTGTTATGAACCAGAAAATAAACGACAGTCGGCTGTTTGGGTGTTCCAAGTTGAAGAAAAGCCAACAAAAGTCATCCGTTCTCGAAGTGTTTCGAAAAAGATGGTCGCGACAATTGTGTCAAAAGCGGGTCATATTGCAACAATTCCTCTTAATGAGCAAAGAACTGTTACTGCGGATTGGTATACCACCATTTGTTTTCAAAAAGTCATCACCGAGCTTCCAAAAATCAGCCCCCAAAGAAGAATCATCCTCCAACAAGACAATGCAAGCTTGCACACAGCCCAAAAAACAAGTCAGTATTTAACGGAAGAAAACGTGGAATTATTGGACCATCCTCCATATAGTCCCGATCTGAGTCCTAACGATGTCTTTACTTTCCCGAAAATTAAAAACAGACTGCGTGGTCAAAGGTTCCAGTCACCAGAAGAAGCAGTTGACGCATTAAAAAATGCCGTTTTGGATCTGCCAGAAAACGAGTGGGATAAGTGCTTCGAAAATTGGTTCGAGCGCATGCAGATGTGTATTGATCGTGGAGAATACTTTGAAAAACAATAAAGGCATTTAAAACTACCTATCGTATTGTTTTATTTCCATATGCAAAACTTAAAAGACATCCCTCGTATTTCAGTGGCTTTTTATTCAGATTTGTATTGCCGACATAAAGCAGTTCCCCCAGCTTGTTTTGACCCAACTGATCTCCAATTTGCTATCTTTATGTACGATTTCAAGTAAAAGGCCTGAAGAAATGATGTGCAGTACTGGATAATAATTATGTACCGTTGCACCACTGATACCAAGGGTGCCGACGCGACGGTTAGTTTG
Source organism: Acanthoscelides obtectus (assembly GCA_963669975.1). Taxonomy (NCBI): domain Eukaryota; kingdom Metazoa; phylum Arthropoda; class Insecta; order Coleoptera; family Chrysomelidae; genus Acanthoscelides; species Acanthoscelides obtectus. Next base: position 65,206,884 of record CAVLJG010000009.1, read on the forward strand.
CAAAACCTAGGATGTAGTTGTAGCGTTGATTGGTCGTCTGGCCTTTAGATATAAACCAGATTCTGTGACGATATTTTCATCGGTTCTCAAACATGAAGGCCTTACGCTTCGTGGTTTATCTTCAATCGGCTCCCTCCCTTCTAAAAATGCCTTAAACCACCGAAAAACCTGGGCTGTTGACAAAGCAGCGCCCTTAGGGCCTACTAAAGATAAGCAAGAGTTTCCGTTACAATATGCTCAAGTTTGAATCATAACCTGATAGCACACCGTTGTTCGAAATTAATATCTTTCATTTTTAGAACACAATAGAAAAAACTGTACCACAAAAAAAATCGCCACAGACAACCAAATGACTTGAGCGAGTTCAAACTTGCACTGAAGGTGCACGAAATCTTCCCCCATCCTCCTTCCAAGCACGGCGCCTCCAGTGTTGCCAGATTGAATGCTACGTTGCTAGACTGATTACTTGATTTACAGTTCTCATATAGTAAAAACTACTTTCTCTGTTTACACTGGAGTAAACGCGAAGGCTGGACCTACATATCAAAGAACATCAACTAATCTATGACGAAGTAATCTCTGTAAGGTTAATAGTATGTACCGGGAAAGTCCTCAAAGCCAACTAAGTTCGAATGAGAACTTGAAGCCTGTAAGGTCCATCTGGTGTCAGCGAGAAAAATAACAACCTGATTTTCAGCTCTTCGGAAAAAATAAATAATAACAAATATGCAATACGATCTGCGTGCATTAAGGTGCACCCTATGAAGGCTACTTTCTACTTTGATTACTAACATTCTGATATCGTGTTGAAAATATGCAGGCGGATAAAGATACAAATGGCCTGTTATTTCAACCGTGACCTTTGAGATCCATTTAAAAAACCGTTTTCCATTAAAGATACGACTACAGCATCCACCTTGCATTACATAGGCATTTGAACGATCGATGAAATCCGTATGTTGAAAGGCCTCAGGTCAAAAAACCAGTGGCGACGCCAAAGGGTTGAGGTAAGTCTAATATCAACTGAACCTTGTGAGGTAATTACGCCAACGGCTGTTGTGTATTTGTGGTTTATTTTCGTTCTTTTTGCCTCAATGTTTACATTATTATTTTATAAAAACTTTGAGGTGTCCTTGCCGAGACATCTGGGATGACAAGCAAATGAACTCGTCATTTCTTTGACAACATATTTTGAGACCGAATAGGCTAAGAGTCAAGTCTATATTTTCACATACCAGTATTTTTCACCTCCGCCCTTGTATGTGCTTAGTTTTAATTCATACTGCTAGGTATATTTGCTTATCAATGCCTACCATACTAACAAACCAATACTTTGGCGTACATTATTTTTCCTGGAAAAGATGTTCAAGTCAACAGGACAGCAAATATTGTCTGTCTTGTGAGTTCAGTCATTGTTAACAAACAGAAATCATGAGATAATTTTTCGTGAAAGTGCATTGGGAGGGGTTCTCAAATCTCGCTTTCGTCTCGTTTGTCACTGTGGTGTCATTGTTATGTTATTTTTTTATACTTCAACTACCACGAAGGCCTAAGGCCTAAACACCCATGGAGTACCATGGGGCTATAGGGGGATACAGGGGATGGACTCTGGCGAGGGAATACGTGTGCATGCAACATGCACACATTCTGGCCCCGCATACGATATCCGCCGGGTGGTACCTCCGCGTTCGACAGTCAGAGACCGTCTACCACCTACCAACAATCACAACATCCATAACCAAGAGAAAAATTTCTCCTGGGACGGGATTCGAACCCGCACAGCGCACGGCGACTGATCAGGACACCGAAGAGTCTACTACTGCAGCCACCGCTGCTGCCTTTGATTTTAAGTAGTTACTTTTTGAATTTCGTACGACATTTTAGGATGTGACATTGACTGTCGGCATCCCAGAATACCCTCCTTGCCCCAAAAGTTTTTTAACAGCGGAATTATCATATTTTCCAAGGGAGAGGTAAAAATCTTAAATAAATCGTAAGCAAATTCATTCCAAATATGCAAATTTTGAAGTTCAACCATATTACTATAGGGGCACGGCTCACCCTGGCCCTCCTCTGCGGGCGCCTGTGGTAGGGATGAATTGAATAAAGCAAAGAAGCGAAAATGAATGTTTCTTGACGGTACAGCATGTGCACAATTCTGGCTTAATTAGTGATTCCAGAAGGTGGAAGGTACCAAAAACTTCTTCGTCAAGCAGAACCAATAGCAGAATACCCGATTTGGGAACACGTTTATTGAACAGTACTCAGCATTTTAAATAGTTGTTGCAATCCGAGCAGATTATTCGCTGAAAGCAAACACCTAGTCCAGCCTAATGTGGAAATTATCTCTGTTATATCAGTGACGCTATATCGATCCAATAAAGAGATTCGGAAGTGATGTAACTAATTTGTTATTCATAGACTTTTTGGGACGTGCTGAGTTTCCCAAACGCAATATCGTGCCACTAAAAGAACGGAACTAAAGAAAAAATATTTGTATCGCGAAAATAAATACATTTCCAAAGAACTTTTAGAACAACAGTTAAAGTTTCGATCGCCATTTGCAATATCAATCAAGCGTTATTTTCCAATGATGCGTTAGGTATAAAAAAGGCTAAAAAAAAAATGAAATAAGTTAATCAAATTTATTTCACAGCCTAATATTAAGGTACAGTCTGCAAAAATCAGAAATTCTTAAGGCTAACAAACAAGATTGAAAATCGCACTGATAATAAACTAATCTTGAAGTCAGTGGCATTGTGTTACTTTCTGACACATCATGGCGACAGTTTATGTTATACCTATAGAAACTGAGCATTTCGATTTTTTGGTATCCTTTGGTATTCCAAACGCTGTCCCTCTTTGACATCACTTTCATTTATAGCTCAATTCTTACGATTTATACGTAAATATGAGTATTGTAACTTGTGACAAATCTAAGTCTGAGTAATATATTAGCTATACAGATGGCACTTAACTGTAACATATATATTGAATTTTCAAAAATAATTGACTATACCTATTGGTATTGTTATTACCTGCTGATATAATAGAAGTGCTTGATTGTGTCAGTATTTGCAGCAATTACTTGATTTGTTTAATGGGCAGCTCTTAATCCTTAAGCTTAGTACACACCAGTGTCAAGTTAGCGAGTTTCACTTCATACGTTGTTACCAGACATGCCCAAATCATCAGTTGCTGCCGTGATATTCATCCCGACCACTGCATCCCCACGGCTAGGCGACCTTATGTTAAATTTGTATTGATAGGACAGCGGATTATGCTATAAATCATATGTCACAGTTTTTGTGCACTGATTGCAACGGTTAGATGATACCAAAAATATTTTCATAAATAGATCTTTCCCATTCCGGATCGAACAATCCACCAAAGATGTATACGTTATAATCATGATACCTAGTACCTAGAAAAATCCTCTGTATGTAGGTATATAAGAGCTTTCTTATATTTGTTCATCAATTTGATGATACAACACATCTGCTACAAATGATCATAATCAGGATAGTAAACTATGACGAAGGTCCACTGTATGTAAGAATTTTCAGATACTACATTTGCAATTTGACAACAGACCATGACGGTGTTCACATTTTTCAAACATTCTTCAAGAAGTGTTAACAGTCTAGCTCCAACTATCATAAGTACTATGTTTGTATTCCTACTTTAAATTCAAAACCAGCAAATGTAAAAGAGTCATGACGCACCCTTCATCACGGAACGTGATCGTCGTTAGACTTGGCAACCCTGCGAGTGACAGATAGATAGCCCCACCATTATGCATCACGGAGATGTAGGGATTGACACGTCTTACACATATTATCTGTGTTTTAAATTCATTAACCCGTAAATTAATAAATGATCACTATTAAGATGTAAAGGAAGATGAAGAATTTGATGGAATGTATTTTGTATTCTATTTTCTTGCAAAATACAGACAAAACCACACTATTCAACAAGTATGTAATGATAACAGTGTATTGAACTTAAATTCGAGATTGCCATGCATTAACAAACGTCCAAATCTGCTGCCAAATTTAACAGCTAGAAAATCGACCTATTACTGATTGTTAAATGTAAATTTATAGCACAAATCAAAATACATGAAAGTTGACCTGTTTTTTCTGTACAAAAGCATCATGTTGGAATCAAGAAGTGGTCTTGTTTATAATACAGTCGAATTTTCACGATTTTATTCAATATTTTAATAGAAATCGCTGATATTCTGAAACCTTTCACAGCTTCTGTCAAATTGCATTTCGATAAGGTATTTTCCAATCGGCCCTTAGAATATAATTTGCAATAGTTGCGCACTTATTGTTTCAAACTTTGAATTTTTGTTGATGCTTAATGTATATCAACTTATAATTATTTGCAGCAGACCTTAAGTATGAAAATACCTGGAAATATTCATAGATAATTTAGTTTAAAGGTACATTTGCAAGATTGTTGAGGGCTGAACGAATGTATTTTTTAACGAAATGAATGCCCGCTGAACATCCACATCCCAGTATACGACAAAGAATTGCAAATGAGGATATGCAGTCGCACAACAGACTCTATTTACTACGTTTTGTTTTGGCATTTTGGTCTCCAGTTGTCATCAACGGCATTTACATTTTTGTTTTTCCTAGAGGTCCCTTCGGGCATTCACAGACTATGAAAAATGGCGTACAAAATGGAGATACCTAAATATGTAATTTCGCAATTTTAACACTGAAATATGTTGTTTTCACTTATTAGCGGGTTTGAGTTCGGAGAATTTTTCAAGAGACAAAGAATGTGTATATGTATATGAATGTGTATCTCTTTTTTTCTATTTTTGACAGATATAAATGAAATAAAAAAAACATATAACTTTTTTTAAGTAGTATTTGTGAAATTATTTTTGTATTCAACAACGAAGTGTTGAAATGCATCTATTGTTACTAAAAACTGCAATAAAGTACTGTATATAGATCATATGAAATAAATTAAACTGCTTTAATTTTTCAACAAGCTGAATTTGACCAAAATTTAAATTGGATGCATTCGCACCAAATTCTATAATATACTTTCAACGAATAAAATATTCAACATCATTTCACATTTGCCTTCCGTATTTTACACGCCAACTAAAAAAACATAAAGAAGCATTTTCCAAAGTATCTACAGCGCATAAATTTTGCAGCACAAAGTAGTATGTACTGTAAAAGAGGTAGCTCTTAACTTATAATTAACTGATAATCTATTAAAATGGTAATCTACGTTATTCTGGTAGGTAATTAATGCAAATAATTTAGTGGGTCGTAAAATATCGGCAGGTGCCGGCTTCATACCAAAAGTATACGGAGTACAAGTAGTAGGATCACTACGAAGATTTAGAAAAGTAGATCAAGCATCGAGAGGTTATCAGGAAAAGGTTTGTACTATTCAATGTAACATGTAACGAGTATGAGACAGCACGTTTGTCGTAAGTCATAAAGCCTATAGTTTCTAGTAGGATCTTTACGATTTGGGTGCTGCAGAGAAAATTTGTATCCTCCCACTCTTCAAAAAGTTTTGGGGATCACACATTTCCACGATATCTATATGGGCTTTTGGCATCATTCTTATTACTTGAAAAATCTCAGTAAAATAGCGATAGTTTATGTCGATTGCAAAATTAACATTCGTTACAATCATGGAGCCTATACTCGTATATCACGAAAAACCACGATACGTCCTATAATAATATAATAAACACGACATCGAAACTTCAGGTCTGCAATAGTAGTGGTGCTTTGACAAGGTTGCCATGTTGGGGGATATAACGCGTTTTGCGGGTAAAAGCACCCTCCTTGTTCTTTGAACTAAATTCTTGTGCTTGTTCTGAGGATATTCTGATGACTCACCTGGCAACGCTGTGCTTTGGCATATCCGCCATATGAACACCAGCAAATCGATTGCCACTTAGTTCATTGTGAATTAACTCAATAATTTTTGCTTATTTTTTTGTAAATCATGTGTGTAAATAGTCGGAAATCTGTTGGACATTGTTGCTGCTATTTGGTTATTTGTGAAGAACTGTTGAAAAGCCTTACTTTGGGCGGTGATGAACTGTTTAACAAGGGGAAACAGTAACATGTCCATTGTTTGGAATTACTACGATTCTCCAAAATGCTGGTGGAAAATTTAACCGTTTGCCCAAAAACCGACAAGATTTGTGGATTAAGTCATTGAAGTTGACAATCTTAACAGACGAATAACCAAATATGCAAGAATTGTTCCAGGTGTTTTAGGTCTTGAGTGTGATTTATAACTATGAATACAGAAGTTATCCGTTATACCTTTAAGGTAGCATCTAGCTGATTAGCTGTTAGGGTATATATTTTACGATTTAGTTTAGCAGTTTAGCGTCAAACGGTGGTATCAGCACAAGTCAGTTTGAAATTACCCACTCCGATCACTGCGCCCCCAGTCAGGCGTTAAGTTTTGAGGTCGTTTTTTCCTCATTTCGCCAGTATTACCGGTATATTGGGCCCATGATTGCTCTGTTGTCAACACCATCTTTGGAGGACTAGCGCACCGCCCGTTTTGCCTAAATCATCTACCGCCCTCATCTGGCCAGCACGATTTCACGGTAGTAGATATGTATATCGATTTTAATACAAGATGAGCAAATATGTATGCCAATGACAAATCCATCTGGTTCCTATGGTCAGTGGCACTGCTTGAAAAGTCCCAATGTGGCATGTGATTTTACTTTTCATAGTCTGTATACCTTGTTTTATAGCTAGAGGGCCCACATTTACTTTACTGCTGTGATATCGGAAGGTCATTGTTCACAGTTTACAAATTAACCAGTCGCAGTCGCCCACAACGATATACGGAGGTTCGTCATTTGCACAACCAGATCCTAATTACCGATTTAGTTCGAGTATCGATTTCCTGGACCTCTGTGTGGTATTTTCTCGCTATAATGGGATAAAACGGGGCACTTTGTTGTAGTTATAGTCAAACAATAATATATCCCCCAATTTGAGAACACAGGAGTTTTTAACGTTTTTAAAGCTTGTTCAACTTTACCTGAAAAATAAGGCGGATTCAACAGACATTAAAATACTCTAGGATCACAGAGCATGCTACTAACGAGATGATCAAGTCGCAATTTCCAAAAACAAGATTTGTAGAAGATATTTAACGTGGCCTCCAAATGACAAAAAACTTCCATCGAGAACTTTGAAAGCGTTTAAAAGAAATCCCTCTTTTGAAATAGAAAACTGCTATAAAATACAGTATTTTTCAGATGGATGTTTTTAATATACATTTTTTATACTCATTTAAATTAAGTCACAATATATACACACAGGCGTCATTAAATACCAGCCCATCATATGACTAAGATACATTTTTTAACTAGAATAATCGAAACAAGTACAATAAGCAACGAATGCTAATGATAAAATTATACAGGGTGCTAAGAAAATACAACTCTATTCGGTAGCACTTTTCCGAGATTGTACATCGCATAAAAAACTTTGTATTAGAACCTAGAACTTCTGTGTAATACTGTTTTATCGAGTTCGATACACGAAAACGTAAGAGAGGAATTGTTAGCGGGATCCCTGCTTAGCAAACCGAGACATTCTCAATGTACCCCAGATACTCTGGGTATGTCCCATACAAACTTAGACGAAAGCTGGGCATTTATCGCAAACCAGAAATGGCTTCCATGTGCAAATAAAACGATGTAGTCCTACGGCCCAGCCTGACTCTTTTCTCCAATCATGCCTCCTACCAGAAGGCCAATTTTTTGATTGAGGCATAATAACAGAGAAACTAGGCGTGGTTCTCTTACCTTTCGAGGAATTCTAATTCTGAACGCTTTCCGATTTATTCTCGGGAGAGCCTTTTGACGTCGTGTCTAAAGACTGTGTGACAAGACGTTCGATGAGGAAAAATCAAGAGGTACTGTTTTTGTTTCGTCATTCTTTCAAGAATTTTTACGACTCACTGCACAATTTCAATTGCATGTCATCTAAAGGCATGTAGATTTGTTGATTGCTCACTTTCTATATAACTGTTATTTGAAGGATTTCCACTGTCGACTGACTACTAACTATACATATCGATTTGCATACTATAAAGGCATTCACTTGTATGTCACTACAAAGTTGCCTCCTTATTTTTCTAATAGGATTATTTGATTTGCATTCAGCTTGTCGACCTAATGACAGGAAATGTACTGACAAAGGTTGCCTGGCTTTCAGAGATATTACAAGAAACAAATGGCTCGATTGTGTTATTTACGAAGCTTCTTCCTTTCATCTTTCCTTGACTTTCATAATGGTACACGAAAATACGATTAAACATGGCGTCAAGTTGAGATTCCCCGCGTCATTTCCAAATGAATTCTTGAGAATTCCTAATTCTGTTTCTAGTTGCAACATCAACATCACATGAAACATTTTTAGGACCAACTATTGATGGTTAAAGCTTATCATGAATATTTGGACACTGGTCACTTTACCAACCAAGATTGTGGCTGTATGACTCAGTCTTAAATCAAAAAAGTTCAGGACTTCCGAAAAGACAGCCAGACAAATCGATGAGATACTAGAACGAAAATGCTCAAAATCGGATTCCATTTCGTTATTGATTTAAAAATAATATGAGAAATAGCTGAAAAATCAAACGACTATTAGTTAAAAACCATTCCGGTTTGTAGAGTATTATACTTCACTGTCAAAAAGCTAAAGAAACTTTTTCTTTAATTTTGTGCCCGACGCGACGAGAAACCATCATCACTTTATTTTTTTATATGGTCCGTATTTTTTCCTACGAATTCAACGATGTATCAAATGTTACGTTTGTTTTATTAGTTATAAACACGAAAAAATTCCATTAGTTCTTTGATACTTCTTAAAATAGAGTCAGAAAAATATAAAACGATTTGGCCAAATTTTAGTTTTTCTCCAATACCTCAGTAAGCGATAACATTTTTACAAGCTTGTCAACGGCATGTGAATATGCCCCAAAGAATGCATTTTTTTTAGTATAAGGACGTTTATTTATATAAGCCGTTTGTGTTATTTTTACACTAGAAATATTTTTCACCCTGTATATCATGTCGACCACTACAACGAAGACAATAGTAACTCAAAAATCCTTGCTTTTGACTTACTATATGGTATCGATATACTTTATTATCGCTTTCTCTTTGGTGGAATAATATGGTATCTTAGCATGCAACTATAGGCAACAAAAGTCAACAAAATTTATTAAAAAAAATTGTCATTTCCGCTAGGTTTGTATTGTAATACCATTTATAACCTTCTATATACAAGAATTACTGCAATTTGCAACATATCTTTGATGAGATCTTCATTTTTCTGACAACGAAATTCATCAGAAAATCTTCTAATGCCTGGTTCTGAGTTCAACCAAAACTGAGTTACAATAGTCTTCCTTGTTATGTTATTGCGATGTGTCTTTTTGCCACTTGAGTCTGACATTTTCCAGGCAAACAAATAACAAATAATTTCTGACTCCGACAGGTATTTTTGTTATGGAAGTACGTAAAAAAGCATTCGTAATTGCAACAGCTACATCGTTTGCGAGGAAGGAAAAGAGCTTCGAGTATAATTTTATTGATCAACCTGTAGTCCCTCGAGGCTCTTAAGACGACCTACATTTTAACCCTCCTCCTCGAGTCAATCAATCTTCAAAGGAAAAAATAAATAAACGAGCAAGAAAAATTGCGTGACAGAATCACCTCTTCTTGACTCAAGGTAACAGACTGCACAAGATCCAACATCCAGTTATGGACCATACGATCCGTATAAGGTCGGCTTGATTGGCAACACCGATTTCTCCATATGAAACACATAAAATTGCTGGTGACACAGTGTTCCGCAATTCCGCATATTATGTCATATCCATATCTTAATTTTATTCATGTCATAACATTTAATATCCTAGGAAGAAAGCATGGAGTGAGATATTGATGCATATATGTATTTAGAATTACTGTATAGAGCTTTAATATAACTTTTTGTAAAATGTATTTCTGCATGTCTTCCTCTTTGTCTGTCTGCAGTCTTGACTGTCTAGTAATTCTGGGCTCTCTTGCAACTCGGATAGTACTACTCGTATCTTGATGAAAATATGATACAAACTTTATTCATTTACTCAGTTATTTACTAAAGTTACGGGTGACCTCATTTTTAAATAAAATTACGTGGAATATGCGAGAATAACATTTAAAATACAATAGTACATGAAATCACAATTAAAAAGACACTGCTTAAAGCCTGAGAGTGTACAAGTAAAGATGTCAATATACAGGGTGTAAACGATATGGTAGTTGTTATTGAAATAGGTAATAGGGGGGGAGTCAGTGGATTTTTGTCTAAATGGCTTTATAGCTTACAACTTTAAGTGCTTTATATCGACCACAATCACCACTAATTTTTAAAGTCTAATCTAAAATGTTTTTAAATTGGGTAATTAACAAATAAACGGCATTAAGTTAAGCCAAAATTTGTAGTCAGTAAGTAAGTAAGTTTCATTAAATTAAATATTTACATGAGAGCAGCGCGTCCGTCTTTCGTCACCCTTATCGAACGGCAATCGATCGCAAACGGTAACAGTGGCTTTAGTTATCGTTTTGCATAGATAAATTACTTTATAGTTTTGTCGAGCAGAGCGGGCGTGTTGTTTTGTTTCTGTTCGCGCACGTCTTCCTGTTTATTTACAATGTTCTCGAATCAAGAGTTCGCCGACATGTTGTTAGTTTACGGTGAAGCTCGTCAGAATTCAAATCTTGCAGCTCAAATTTATCGTGACAGATTTCGCCAACGGGTACATCCAGCCCACTAATATTAGCACTCGTGATAGACAGGTTACTGTAGAGCAGGAGGTATAAGTTTTAAATATCGTGGAAATCAATGCAGATATCAGCACTCGGGAATTAGGCCGCCGCGTAGGACTATCGCATACCATAGTCCATAGGATCCTACGGGAATTTTTTTTTTTAAACAATCTTGCGACGGACGAATGTACTTTTACGCGATACGGGATATTAAATTTCCATAATACTCACACGTGGGCTCAAGAAAATCCTCATACCATTCGTGAAGGTCATTTCCAACAACGTTTTAAAATAAATATTTGGGCGGGTATTCTTGACAACCAGGTTATTGGCCCTTTCGAGTTACCCCCAAAGTTGTCAGGGGAAGGATACCTTAGCTTTCTAGCCAATAACCTACCAGAACTTTTGGAACAGACCTTAGTCAACATGCCTTTACAACGGAGACAGAATTTGTGGTTTCTTTATGACGGGGCACCACTACACATTTTTAGAGGCGTCATTCAGTATTTGAATGAACATTATCCAAATCGCTGGATCGGTCGAAATGCTCCTGATCCTCGAAAATGGCCAGCAAGATCTCCTGGCCTCAATCCGATGGATTTCTGGTATTGGGGAGAACTTAAAGGGATGGTTTATGGGGCTGGCTGGTCCAATAACAACTGAAGCACAACTTCGTGAAAAAGATTGTAATGCGGCTGAAATGATAAATGGACAACTTCGAAGACCTAGAGTAAGAAGAATCTGGGTTCGTCGGAATGAAGCTTATGTGGAAATGGAGGATGACATTTTGAACACCTTCTTTAAATACAAAAAAGAGCAGTGTGGGTTTTAAAAAGAAAAACAATGTACATGTATGTATCAAAATTGTGTTCCCTATCTATAAGTGGACTTTTTGAAAACGTTCAATAAACTTTCACACACCAGGTGAAGCGCTGAGAAAGTTAGTAGTAAGTCCGTTTTTTTTAATTGTTTGCATTTTACGAGTACATTACCAAATAATGAAATAATACGAGCCAAAAATAACAAACTCCATCTTTATTTACACTGCGTTCCGTCGTAATTTGCGTCTGGCATTGCGGCGTTGTCAGATTTTATTTTACTTTAAAGTCGCCTTTCTCTAAGAAAATGCCGTTTTGACCCCCATGTTATATGAAACTATTTGCACCTTTTAACCCCCTCTATCACCCGTTTAAATAATGACTATCATAACGTTTATAGATTACTCTATCATACTAGAGACGAAAAACCTTTGTGGATTTTTCGAATTGACCCATTGTCTAGGAATTTGCAAGCAAAAACAAGAATAAAGTTTGGTTCTCTATCTGATCTCCGCAATACGACCACCGGATAAAATAGAATAATTAGATAAAAGTCACTGTCAATTTAATTTTATACCATTTTCATTGTACTCTGAAAGAGGCCGCAGAGCCTAAATGTTAATAAATCCTTCAATCTACGTCTGTGGTTTTATTCGACGGCCAAGATAACCCTTAGATTAGGCGGCGAGTCAGTCACAGGATAAGTTACAGATTTTACGTTAGTTTTATATGCTTTTCGATTTTTCGATTATTTGACGCGCAGTCAAAAAAATATACTACATAAGTGGTAGCGTAGAGATAAGTTAGAACATGGCCCTCTAGATAGACTTTGTTCGGGGAAATGAAATAATATGAATATATCAATGCGATTTATTGGTGTAGAATCATGTAGGATGAAGCTATGGTATCGCGAATTACATATTTATGTCAGCGTGGTTGAGTCCAGTACTTTGACCCCAAGTGTCTATCTGAGTAGGTGCAAGTAACGTTCTGTTCCTATATTCAAAAGTTGTTTAATCGCATTGCCTTTTCAGAAACCTAACTGTCTATGCAAGGTTGCCAGAAATATAGCTGAAGTATGGAAGATAATATAGCGGTCGTTCTCATTTGGAGAATGTAATACTGTCAGTTTACGACTCAAATAATACATTTCATTATATTCTGGACTGTTCTTAGTCCTTCCTCCATTATAACATAACTAGACCGATTTTCAAGCATGAGCTACGATGGATATATGACAGAAATTTGTCACCCATTTGTAGAGCCTCTCTGGAAAGTTGTAGAATGTAGCCTGCATAAAAAAGCAGATACCCAATCAACAGTGTGCTATCACATGGTTGTCTCGTCACACAAGGGATCAGTGTTACCTTTTTTTTATTTATTGATTGATTGGTATTAGGACGTAAAGATTCCATGCAGCCAACCTCAATACAAATAATAATACTAACAATAATAAGGAATCACAATAAAGAATGATAACAATAATAAAGAATAATAAGATATATAATTAAGGGTTAAAATCATGTTTACCTAATTTACCTATACCTAACGAATTGGAAAATACTAAACGAGGGACCTAAGGGAGAAGACGGGGATATTCTTCTTGCCAAGGGACTTGTCATGGCACTTTTCGTAGACAATCAAAACGGACGACAGTAAGGGAGTTTCAACATAAAGGATAAAATACTGGGATCAGCGATAGCTAAGCTAAAGACGTATATTTCTCTCCTGAACAAATTCAACAATGCAATAATAAATTGAGAGAGTTTACCCGTATGGACCGAATGCATACTAAATTGAAGGAGGACTATATGCCAACAGTCCTCATTCTATGTAAGAATCGCTTACATTCTCCGAGATATCTGCGGCACTCAAAAAAATCTAATCCCAAGTTGTTACGTACTTAGCAGTATCATATTCAGTCTTGCTAACAGTCCAAACCTTAATCTGCTGTAACTGGTGATAACCGTGCTACCCACTATTTAAAAGCTGCATGAACTAAACAAAGATTGCCAGCAAGCAAGAGTAATGTCATGAGCTTACTTCATGATTGTGTGATATAGGCCGGGGTCTCAGTATCAATCACGAACTCTTTAGCCGTTATTGAGACGGAATACAAACAAAATTCTCCCATGTTTTATTTCGATGTTTCAATGGTCGCTTGTCACGTGCCCAAATCACGTAACCTTTTTTTTACTGTTTATCACTTATCCGTAATTTAAATTTCTCTTCATTGATAATAGAGTGCCCATTCCTAGGCCAAACCCTTTTCAATGATTTTCTTTTGGCAAATTTAATAGTTTATTGATTGTAGAATTTCACTCGTCTTATATCTTTCTTTCTCAGCGATTCAGTATGGTTTTTACGATCAGCAAAAAGGCTCTGTAGTTTTTCTCCGTTAGTTGGTTTGCTATAAAACATATCTTCTTCAAGGCCACTCAAGATACCTTCTTCTAGAACATTACGTGTTCTGCGTGATTCGCTTTTCTGTTTCCGTTGAGGTCGTGGTGCAGGGGTCGTTTCGTCATTTTGCGGACTCTGGGATATTAGGCCCCAAGCGCCAATTCATGAACTAGCACCCTTTTTTGTGTAACTTAAGTTTAATCATTATTTTTTTTGGGTGCTACGTCTTTAATTTTTTTTATGGGATTTTGAAATACTTTTTTATATACCTTCGGACCACGTGCCTTAATGCGTGTTCTGATGACGTTCGTTCAACATCTGCTTTCTTTTAGTCAATAGAAACAGAAAAGAGTCATCATCCTTTCTCCTCCAGTTGGTTGCATCTTGTTGCAGTTTTGCAAATTGGCGGAATCCATCCCCTTGAAAAAAACCCCTGGTGTGAATATGTAAAATATCATTCTAATTAACAATTTCATAGATCTTTATACATTTACTATTGCTTATTGAAAGTCTTCGAGACTTCTTGATTTTATTGGACATTCTACGTATTCAAATATGGGGGAAGTGCCTACATGTCACCTTCTATTACATTGATCAAGATTTTGATTTTTGAGCTGCCCTAACTTTTTAGAACAAGGGTATGTTACTTTAGTACATTTTCATCTTTCTTTTTTTTTGCTTTTGCTTTACTTTTCTTGTACAAAAAAATGTACTTGGTTTTGCTTCTAGGGAGATTGTTTTCAATGAGTAGTTTTATCTCAGACAGAGAGTAGAGTAGATTTTTAAACACTCGCTCTCTTTCTAGGGTTTTTTTTTCTCTACCATAATTTTCGGCAACGAGACAAGCAGCCCCTGCCGAGTGACGTGCCCACTACTGGCCACTTTTTGATCAGAGTTGAGGACATCGCGAATGACAAAGAAGACTTACAGATAAGTTTAGTATTTAGGCGCAAAATATCTGTAAATACTCGTACTTCGGGCGTATACCATGGTAGACGTTTCGCGGGGTTATCTCGAAAAATAATTTTGACAGGTTGTATTTAAAATTTATAACATCCTTTCTTTTTTTTATTACTCGCACTCCAGTGGTGGAGCACATGTGCGTTTTTTTTTATTAATCAATATATTGTGATTCATTTAATACCTTGTTTTATCTGGCTCTCTCTGTGTGTACTGTTACTTAAATTTCGTCAACTCTGTTAGATTCTCCTTTTGTGTGGTGGTCAAGCAAAAGAAGTTCCGACTAACATCTCGGGGAGTTTCTGTCTGGGAGTATCTATCCTAACTCACTGGCGCTCTTAACACCCCCCCCCCCCCTGCTCTCCGCTTTAATGAGCTAGGGTCTAAATTTGCACGAAAGTAGACAATTGTTTTGCTTGGACCAGCCGTTAGATAGTATTTATCATTGTTTTTTATTAATTAACCAAAAAAAGGCGTGGCACGCTAAATGAAACCACATGCAGAGGACAAGTTTCAGAGACTACAACATCCATATGTGACGCAAAAGGTGAATTATTTTTTTGATTACACCTCCATTCCTTCTAATAATTCTAACGTGCTCGAAAACAATATGTCACTAATTTTTATTCACGCTCGATTGCGATCAACAATAAAAACCAATGACCGATTGCGTGTCGTTAATTTACATAACCGCAACTTATAACTAACTAAATTAACTCTTATGATATTTAGACCAACACTTTCGCTTAAAACAGCAGAGCTGCTGCAGATAATATACGCTGTAGTTATGTATGGCCATGGGTACGAGCATTCTGGTTAGGTTACATTTATAGCTGTATAATATGAATTAGAAATCAGCTTGGAATTTAATTGAACCTGCACAGATATGTTCACGCTCGCCTGGAATAGCAATCGTTTGAATTTCTCATGCGCTGTTTCTTTTTGGGACGGTAGCCTTACAGTTATAGGAAGAATGTGCATAGAATACGTTTTCAGAGATCTCAATTTAAAAGGTGAAAGATCCAAGGTATAGCGTCAGTTGAAGTGAAATCGCTTCTTTTTCTGGTAACCGATTGGAGTGTGATATGGATGTTACATATTCCCGAGATATATTAACCAATCTGGGAGGTGTATCTTCATATAAGCGGTATATGCAATGCAATTGCAATTTTATATTGTCAACCCAGAAAATATCTTCCTTCTGAAGCTACACAGTGCTGGAGACTGTTTTTCCACTCTTCAAAGCAGTGCCGAAACTCCGATACTGGAATAGCCTTAAGCTGGTTGGTTACAGCGGCTTGAATGTTTTCTACTATCCCAAACTGAGTTCCCTTGAGATGGTTCTTCAATTTCGGGAGGAGAAAAAGTCGAATGAAAAGGCTGAGGAGCCAAAGGGAATGAATCAAATTTAACTCCCCGCAGGGGTACTATGCAAAAATAAGAAACGTCAAAAAGCCCGACGAAATGTCATCTTGCAGACTAGGTAGTTTTTAGTAGTTTCGCTGACGTTTAAGCAACAAGTACGTCTACAAAACAAGTTCACAACATATATACAAGAGCTTGTTCCAAGTTAACATTTTGTAGAAAAATCTACGTTATGTCACAAAAAAGAACCTACGAAATGCCTAAAAAAAAACCGCCAAAATGTCACTTTTTAAGATACGTAATACCCGTGCCGATCATTTCAACGATCTTAACCACAATATCGCGGATTCTGTCGATTCATCGGTTCTTGAGGATGAAGGCATTCCGCTTCGTGTTTTATCTTCAATCGACTCTCTCCTTTCTGAAAATACCTCAAGCCACCAAAAAACCTGGGCTCTTGACAAAACAGTATCTACGTAGGCCTGCTGAAGTTTTGTAAGAGCTTACGATGCACAGTGTTACCAGATCGAACGCTACGTTGTCAGTCTCATCACCTAATTTATAGACCTCATATTCAGAAATAAAAAGTTCCTTTTTGTCTGTTTCTGCGATATCAAGAATATGAATCAGTCTGTCAGAAGAAGCTTTTCTTAGCCCTAGGGATCATCACAAAGATTTTTTATCCCATTGTGGAAATATCCGGGGCTATCCAGGGAGATCCAAGGGTATCCAAGGAATGTTTTGACAATAAAAGGAGGAGTCCAAGATAATATAAGAAAATCCGAGGATTAGTAGCTAACACTATTGCTTAGCAGGTGGGGATATAAATAGGTATGCTTAAAAATAATCGATTTTCATTACAATCAGTTACCCCTGTCTGATAACTGATTTTTAGTCATTAATTTTCTGAGTGATAGTAATACTTTTCTTAATTAGGTAAATGGACTTTTAATAAAATTATATAAATCACACATTTACCTTAGTCGATTATATGAAAAAAGCATCTCTTGCTTTTTGTTAGATTCACCGTTTTTTACGACAAAATAGTAACTGCTTTATCAGTAAGTATATAAAAATTCAAAATAATGTCAAGAGTACCTTTAATTCCATAAACTATAATTACTTTTTGTAACATATTTAATACCCTGCAGCTAAAAATATAAGCCATTGAGAGACGTTGATAAAATCATTTGGGAAATCATCGTGGGCGACTACAAAAAGAAGCCAGGGGGTCGTGTCCTGCCCTTCTGGCTGGCCCATAAAATTTGCATATTTTGTGTATATTTAAGATTTTCAACATTTGGCCCCTTAAGAATTTTCCACTACCTGCGCTTCAAACATTTTTGGGGGTTAAGACATATTCATAGCATACAAAAAGCTTCATCTTGCCAGTGTCTAATCGCCCCTCCCCCCCCTTTCCTGTGAAAGATTCATGCGTACGTATGTGAAATCGTATCGTGTATTGGCACGTCACTGTGTAGAAAAGCAGTTTTTAGGATAATAAAAAAATCAAATTTCGCACAGAATTCAATTATTTATTTCTTATAAAACCGATTTCTCACAAATATATTTATATTGTAAAAAAATCATGTTTCAAATAATTGACGTTCAGTATGACGTCCCTAGATAAAAAGAGAGCTGAAGGAGTCTTTGAAGGTCAGAGGAGATTCTTAGACCTTCAAATAGATCCAAAGAACACTATGTCCCAATGGTGGTGATCTTCTCTGTTTATCAATCGGACCGAAAATATTAATACAATATCCATATAGCAATCTCAGAATTTGAGCTTTGCCCTCATGGATTCTCTGTCACATTGAGAAAAGCTTATCAAAATTAAAACTTCAGATTCTCATCTGACAGCTGAGCCGATCAGTTAGAAGTTAATCTTCTTTTTGAGCGTCGCTGGACTTCGGATAACATTTATTACATTAAAATCTGCCGACGCTCAGTTTTAAGCTTCGAAATTCAGTTCGATTTCTTATAAAACGGTGCTTTTCTTATAGTGCAAATTCTAAAGGTCTTTTCTGGGTAGAAAGCAAAAATATCAACTTTTAAATATATCGACAGTAATTCCAGATACAACTGATGAGAAGAAACCATTGCCAGAGTATGACGCACTGAAAATTGTCAAGTGTTGTGAGAAATAAAATATTTTAGACCGAGGTTCAACAAAACTGGTTAGCTAACCTCATAGACACTTTATTTAAGCCATATTTTATCGCCTCTTAAGCTGGCAATCCCTTGATTTATGCTAAAATAATTTTTTGACATTGGACTGTTACAGTTCCTGTTCTGCTAGCCCATCAACAAACTTGGAAAATGCTAACATAAAAGTGTTATTTTAAAGCTTAGAGGTAACAATTCAATTTAATTCCATTTCTTTCAATCCAAGCGTCATAAATTCATGGCAATCATTACAACACAATGAAACGCCCTCCCAGACACGACCTTATCTTTATTAGCTGCTAGTAGGAAGGAATGTCGAGAATTACTTTTTTTGTGCTTCTACGAATTGATTTGAATAATTATGTAGGTATCTTTATCCGATTCACTCTGCAATAATACAAAGAACACTGCATGTTGACAATATGGAATAGACTCACATATCATTTGTTGTGCGAGTTATTTGTTAAATGATGGAATAGTAAGGTGTTTTGTAAATATAATTTACAAAAAAAACTGGCGATATTTAATCGTCGTGATTCCTTGCTGGCCAGAAAGCAGTCAATGCATAGCATGAAATGCTCGTGCGATCTTTGGAGCGTTAGCAGACAATACAAGTAAAATTATCGGAAAGGCAAGTACTTGAAAATAAACTTGCTATGTTACTAATTGTGTACCTACTCTTTTGTATCGGCAGGCAGAACTTCGCGAACAATCTCGAAAAGCAAGCTGCGGAATTATTTTTATGTGTGTCTCAAAACAAATTATTAAGAAAATGGCTTCAAGTGGGTTGATTCTGCACTTCCTATCAACGCTGTCATCAATTCATAAAGAATTCTATTCGGCACACGTTGATCCTTTTTAGAAAAAAAAGCTACGGACCTGTGTAACAAAGTAATTAAATGGATAATTTCAGGTTCCTACAATTCATGGTTTTCAAAGATTTGTCAACACTGAGATCTAGCCTAACTCCCCACCGACAGTACTGACCATCCGGCAACGTGTAAACCCAGCACGGTGTTGCACATACGAATACACGCATCATCATGCAGTTATTCCTCAGCATTCGAAACAGACAGACGTTCGCTCGTTCAGATATCCGCCACGTATATATCGAAAATAATAAATAAAAATTCAAGTTTTAAGAGAAATGAATGTACGTCGAAATGTATGATGTGTGAAAAGTAGGTGCGTAGGAAACGTATATAGGGTGTCCGCAAAGTTGGGGTTTTCCTTTTCAGAAACAACTACCCTTGAAATAACAAAGGTAATGTGTAGTGAAACGAGGGCGACCAAGTAAAAAAAAAATAAAGGAAAAAGTACTCACTCTCCAGTTGACGAGAAGGGCTAAGTACGTATCTGCCCGAAATCATACCGCTCCAACAGAAAATGAAATCAGCTGATGCGCTACGGAGCAGACGTAGAAGCCACATTGATTGTCTTACACTTAATGGCACATCTTCTAACAAGAAAGGCAAAATGTTGCGTAAAAAGTCTAGGTATTGCATCCCATCCAATCGATTTGGGAGAATAAATGGTCCAATGAGCATACCGTTCACCATGCCAGCCCAAACATTCACCGAAAATGTTTGTTGAAAATGTGCCCGACGGACAGCGTGCGGATTTTATACTGACCAAACATGAGTATTGCAAAAGTTATTCACCCCATTACGCGTGAACGTAGATTCGTCTGTCACCAATATGCACTTCAAAAACTCCGGATTATTGTCATGTTGATGCAACAACCACTCACAAAACCGCACTCTTGCTGGAAAATCGTCAGGTTGAAGGGCTTGTACACGTTGGACGTGAAACGGATACAGCCCCTCTTCACGCAGCGTTTGCCACACTTTAGTTTTTGATACTTGCACTTCTCTAGCCTCGTCTCTAGTGCTTGTTGAGGGATTCTCGTCTACGCGATTACCTCTACACGCGTGACCGTAACCGTCGGTTGAAGGTTGCATACTGACCTGACACACTGACCCCGACCCAGTTGTGTCGTCGGGTTGAGCCAGTGGCCTTGTACCAGTCGGTGATGTCGCGGCTACAGGACGGTATTCAGATATTTTTGATGTTGCAGAGCCCTTTATCTCGGTTCCCTTAAGACATCGGTGTATATGGTACTAAGAAAAATTGCTTATGTTTTCAAGATCTACACGTCGTGGAAAGGAAACCCCCAACTTTGCGGACACCCTGTGTAATTAAATTTGTAGCATCAAAAAATTGACATATATAAGAAGTTTGCTGAAGATGATAAGGAGCTTTTGGTAATGTATAAAAACAAAGTCTGGGTGATTTTTATTTTTTCGCTTCTGATCTCTTCCCCCGCCGCCCCCAATCTTCGTAATGTACATGTCATATAACATCTTAAAATCATAATATCTCATTTTGGAAATTTTTCACGATTACAATATATCCTCGCCAGTGGCGTAGGAAGTAAAAACAGATAAATATGGAAAGGAAAAAAACAAGAAAATATGCGGAGAAGGAGAGAGGAAGAAAAGAATTACATCAGTTGAAAATGAATGTTTTCAGACGTGGTCGGTGGTTACTCGAATAATTTTGCCTATCCAAAGTTTATTTTGGAGAAAATTGGATATGAGTTTATTTTAGTTGGACAAAAGTTTATGATTGGATTTTGATAACTCTGCGAGATACATGACGGTAAACCTATTCTAGAATAAACACGTTTGGGATTAGATGTGTTCCCGGTAGATACAAAAGTTTTTCCAAAAGTTGAGCTCATTTAATAAAGTTGTTTTGTATTTGTTACAACCAGATAAGGATAAACAAAACAAAATGAAGCAGATTGAAAATATCCTCAGCGTAACGTTTTACAGAATCTAATGATACAACAAATGTAATGAGCTTAACACAAATAATTTGATTCCGATCAGCTTAAACTGGAACTTCATCACTTTTATTGTTAACCTTTATGCATTTAATATACTAATTCTTCATAAAAGACCGAAATGAATGGGCAGGATTTTAAATGAACAGAGCAAGAAATCAAGTTTTACACTGCCAATGTAAGTCAACAAACAGCTGAACAAGGACGACTTCATATTGACGACTGGTCTCGATACAATTGAATATATTAATATTCCATGATACAAGAATCTTGATCTAGATATCGACAACGTAAAGTAATAAATTGTATGGAAATTTGCCTCCCATCCTGAAATAAGTATTCAAGGAACCATTAATGCGAAAGCTCTCAAACAAAAATAGTACACAAGGCAAGTAATATATAGCGGGTAAGTTATAGGCATACAATTTCTGCTAAATATCACCCTCTGCAATCTTATTTACCTAAACAATGTTATTATTAGAGGCGACATAGATAAAATTAAATTACGGCGTGGAGCTGACACAAAAGCCTGGCGTTTCTGCAACCCTATGTATCGATCGTAGCTTATACTGTTTGACATAGAACAGCGGATGTTGCACACCTCTTTTCTGTTGGTGAGTCTTCAGATTCTATTCGACATTGAGACAGGAGGGGGGCCGGTCATTTCTGGTTCCCTCTGAGGGACCAGCGCACAAATAGATTCTTCGATATGCTTCAGAGCAGACAATGAGCCGTATTCATAAAAGAGAAGTATATCCTCGGAAGCATAAGGTGAAAGTATAAGGTCTTTCTTCGGAGAAAAAGGTAGAAGTATAAGCATATCCTTGTTTTCATATTCCTAATGATTACCTTATACTCGCGAGGATATCCTCCAAGAAGAAGTAAAAGGTTGACTGGTATTTGTATCTTGAGCGACATGTCCTGACTTGTTCCAGCTTGTAGTTGACGTGAGAGTTCGTTCACTCAGCATCACTGACAGTTGTACTCCTTTTAGCTACGAGATAGCATAAACAAATGTATATGCCAGTGACAGAAGACACCAATAAACATTATCACTTGAACTGCATAGCTAAAAAAGTTGTCGTTGTCCTACCTACGCAGAAGTAACTGAGCTGGTTCTTTCAAACCACCGACAATGTCAATTCCAAAGTGGAATGATAAAAATAAAAATCTCGCGGCGAATTGAAGATGAAGGAAATCATAGTCGCTTTATAAAATAGGATGAGATTATAAGGGTTACTGAATATTCTCAATAAATGAGGGTTTATTGAGCATGTCAAAAGTCTTTCACAGATTACCTACCTTAGGCTACGTACCCTTATAGCAAACAGACATTACTGAATTATAAGTTACTTAAAAAACTATGTAACATTATTGTAATGTCGTAAACTACTCATGTTTGGACAATTTCACCAAAAACGTCATTCAAGTTATTCAAAACAATTGTATACGTTTCATCTTTGGCTTAAATTTTGCAATCAGCAAAATATTCCGTTCTAAACTGGTTAAAAATTAACGACTTGGTCAAGCATCACTATTCAGTTTTTGTTCACAAATTGCTACTCACGTCAAAATGCTATTAGTTGAAAAACATCCATATAATAATGCTGTTCAGTATAGAACTGTCAGAGAACAGAACATTTTCTTACAATGTTGCTATTATTTGTAATACCATTCGACAAAAAATTAAACAATAATCATACAATTTACGCAATCAGGCATTTATTTCTTTATCCCCTGTTTTAGTCAGATTAATAATTTTTGGTGTACTTGGGTTTGTTAAGTGTGTCTTTCTCTTTTTTCATCATTTACTTTCGATATAACATACCAAATCTGTGAATAGTGTATTGTTGTGAACATCTGCTAGCGACTACGAGCCCCTTTCCACTTCAGTTGGCCCAACTATTTAAATCTTAGTTTTTTTCTTATCAAACACAAATAATAAAAATGTAGCAGGGTGTTATAGGTTTCAAATATTAACAATGAATATTTTGATAATATATAGTAGAAAACACCAACTTTATCACTGCCTAATCAAATTTGCAGCATATCAACCTATTTTCATTTCAATGCAAAATAATTCTATAACGCATAGGTGGCTGTGAAAGATAAAAGCCATGATAATTGTTTTTATTAATCACAGCTGTCAGAATACGTTTAAAATAGTTATGGGTAGTTAAGATTTTCAAAATAGGTAGAGGCAATGTTATTAGTGAGAAAATTCGGTTAATGAATTCATGAATTCAGTCTGGGAATTCAAACTCAGACATTGCAACTTTGTTAGACTTATCGCGATACAGTGTGAGAAATATTGTTAGAAGATATAACGTAACTGGTTCAGTTAATATTAAGCCACGATATGTGAAAAAAGTAATATCATATACGCCGACCGAAGAGCATTAAGAAGAATAATCGTGAAAAACAGGCGTGCCAATTATTTACAATTAAGTGCTCTGTGGAGTGACGCTGTTGGAAGGAGAATTTCGAGGTCCTCAACTAATAGAGAGTCCCACAAACTGGGATTTAGCACTTGCAAGGTAAGTTTTCTTATAACAAAAAAGTGAAGTAAAAACCCTAAAGTTGCACAACTTGTTTATAGGCCAAAGAAAAGCCACTATTAACTCCACTGCAAAAGAAAAATCGGCTTAGATGGGCTAAAGAACATAGACAATGGACACCTCAACAATGGTGTGCAATACAATGGAGTGATGAGGCCGGATTTGAAGTTTGTGTTGGTGACAGTCGCAGTAGAGTTATTCGCAAAAAAAATGAAGCATTCCATGTTGACTGTCTGAAGAGAAAAGTGAAATTTCCAGCATCCATTATGGTCTGGGGCAGTATGTCATCAAAAGGAGTAGGAAAACTTCATTTTACTGATGGAAATGTGGATACAAACAAATATTTGGCAATTTTAGAAGAATCGCTTTTACCAGTGATGAAAGAATGTTTGACATCCGGCCAAGATTTTGTGTTTCAGCAAGATGGTGCTGCGTGCCATACCTCAAAAAAGGCTATAAAATGGATGGAAGAAGATAATATACCACTTTTGAAACGGGTTTCTAGCAGTCCAGATCTGTCACCTATTGAAACTTTGTGGCACGAGACGAAAAAGGTTCTACGACAACATCCTGCTCGTACAATCACCGAACTGAGACAAAAGCTTCAATAAATATGGGATTGTTTTACACCAAATTTTTGACAGAACTTGGTTAACACTATGCCCCAAAGAATTTCAGCCGTAATAAAAAATAAAGGTGATGTTACCCAATGGTAATCTTTCAATTGTTGCTTTGTTAACTTCGCGCATTTATTCGCACATTGTTTATTTGTTCAGATGTTCTATTAGTTATAGGTCTAAGTGATTTCAAATATGTATTTTTACGACTAGAGTGTATCTAAAATGTTTTTGAGAAAATAAATTGTTTTAGAAATAAATAGTTTCGTTATGTTTAGTTTATAAAGGCATATTTTGGTACAAATCTTGAAGTGGGCCAACTGAAGTGGGAAGGGGCTCGTATATGGTTAAATGTAAGAGTAGCAGCATGCTAAACTTCGCCATATACGTCTGACATTTGCCTATACTACAATGTAGATAAATAAAATACGTCCATTACTATTACTGTTTTTAATTGCATAAAGAAATGCATAACGAATGTAATTCATTTTTCAATATAATTGTCGTTTATTTTAGGTAGTAAATAGGACCATTTTTCCCATATTATACGCAAAAAAATATTTTTTAAAAAACTGATCATCAATTTTTTATCGATTATCGGAATAGTTCTATAACTGCAGGCCCCAATTGTCATTATATTATTCCAAAAAAAAATTAGAAGAATTTTAAGCAACTTGACATTCAGAGACTTTTGGGGAGCCCTAAGTTTCCTCGATAGAATATCATGGCACTAAAATGAAACAAGCTTTCTTAGATTCAAAATGAACGTGGATGAAACTCAAAGTTTCGCCTGTCCTTTTCAGTATCAATCATAAATTTGGTTTTATTCCAATACCTTGCATCTCCAAAGCTGTGTTAGGGATAAAATGTTATTAACAAATCGCAAAAAAGTGGAATAAAGTAGTTTAACATTACCTCACAAAAGCTTAGATTTTTCGGAACGCTGGTTTTAAACGTTTACTTCTTGTTACCTAACCATAATCTACTTTCATTCAGCTTAACCTGCTTTTTGAAGTCCGATACCTCCACCTTCACATTTTGGGCAATTGTCTGAAATAGTAGGACTGTATTGAAACCAGCGAACCCTCACAAGTTTTAACAAAAAAAAATACAATTTTCAATGAGCGTCAAAGCGGCGCCTTGAAACCTACGAGCTTATAGTACGTACGTGCAGTCGTATCCTAGCTCCTACCTCGTCCAAAACCTTTGGTCATTTAAGTCATGATGATTCACTTACTTCATTAGATAGTAGTCATTCCAACAAAAGTTCAAAGATAATAAAACAAATCACTCGCGCGCGTTGAAATCTCTCGCGACGGTAAACTTCGCGGCCCAGACGTCTGCAAACGGCGGCGCATGCCATGCGTGCATTGCGTTTACGCGAATACCAACCATCGATACCAGCATGGGCAAACAACCAACGAGTCCCCTTTCGCGTTCTTTCCGTGTCCTTGCGAACCGCGTTCTTGTCTTCGACGCGACGTCGTGCTTTCGCGAGACTCAGCTGCTGGCCGTTGACATGTCTCTTTTACAGCGGTGGGACTGATGACCCACTCATGGGTCTGTTGGATTATTTGCTTCTGATGGCGGTACACCCACGCTGGCGACACTGGATGCGTATTCAGTGGTTTTATTTCCCACACAAGGAATATTATTGTTATCAAAGAATAAATTTTCACTTCCCACGCCTACTGAAAAATGTACATATTGAAAAAGCATGTCACCCATTTTCGTCTAGCTGTCCGCTAATCCTTGACCACGCTGTAATTTGACAAGCACTACTGTGCCAAGAATGAGAAATTTCTGTAGTTTTTGCAAATCGGTCCAGTGGCAGCGGAACTAATAATAATAATAATAATAATAGCTTTATTGTCCAACAGTTTCCCATTTATAGGACAATTTATAGACATAATACAAAAGCGAAAAGAAAACAACCAATGCAACACAGGTATAAATTTGTAACATGAGCTAGTGGTCCGAATAAGCCTTAGCTGCATTTAGCAGGTAATTAACATTTCTCGTAAATATATCACAGTAACATCCAATTCTGTTTAAGTTAGAGCATATTACATATAACGGTGACTTGAGAAGAATGTTTGTCCTAGCTCTAGGAAGCCCGAATATTTTATGATTGCGAGATGCAAACGTTGGAGTACGAAACTTGATCTGTTCCAGGATCATGGGGCAATTAATTAAATTGTTGATCATTTTGTAGCCAAATATTATTGAGGCACAGTACCTACGTTTTTTCAAAGTCAACATGTCTAAGCGACTACATAGTTCCTCATTACCTGTACCTCTCTCTGGATATGTCCCATCAATCCTAAACAGAACAAACTTCATAAGCTTCCGTTGTACTCTTTCAATAGCTGTGCTATAGCATTCATAGTAAGGGCTCCAAATAATACTAGAATATTCGACTTTGGATCTAACGTAAGCATAATATAATAGCTTAATAGACTTTATGTTATGAAAATTTCTGCAATTCCTTACTATGAAACCATAAGCTGCCAATGCTGCTGATGTTTTTTTATCTATATCAGAGCATCTTTCTAGCACAGACCCATCAATAGAGTACGGATATTCACAAACATTCATTTTCCTGGTATAGCTGACTATTTTACACTTCCTCACATTAAGCTCCAACTTGTTTTCTACACACCAAGACAGCACAAAATTTAATTGGTGTTGTAGCTTGATACAATCATCAGGAGTATTTATCTGCGAATAAATTTTTAGGTCGTCAGCAAAGCATAGGCGTTCACATTCAGCTGAGTCACAGAGGTCATTAATAAATATCAAAAACAGTAATGGTTCCAGGTTGGACCCCTGAGGAACTCCAGAAGGTGCCAAGTAGGTCTCAAATTGGAAGCCATTATAGCTAAAAAATTGTCTACGATCGGATAAGTAAGATTTCATCAACTCCCTAGCATCATCTGTGAAACCAAGTGCACCTAACTTATATAATAAAGTTTTGTGGTTAATTTTATCGAAAGCCTTCGAAAAGTCGGTATAAATAACGTCAACTTGCTCATTACTATCAATGGTTTCCGAGAGGTACAAATCCGTGTTGATGCAATGACAGCTGACGCTGGACGGCAGTGTAAATGCGACTGTACCAGACTATTTCAAAGACTTTCGAGAACATGCATAATATAGAGATTGCCCTGTAATTCTCAATATTTGACTTATCCCCACACTTAAACACTGGACAGACCTTAGCGATCTTCCAAATATCTGGAAATATTTTTGTTATAAGACAAATATTAAAAATCCTAGTTAGAACACCAACAAACACTTCCACACAATCTTTGACTATAAAGGACGGGATGCCATCTAGACCAGATGTCATCTTATCCTTGAGTGATCTAATGGCCTTCCCGACTTCATTTTCCTCAATTGGATGAAAATGGACAAATAAATTACTATGATTTAGTGAGGCATTATTATGGGGCTTGTAAGTGACATAGACGCTGCTGAAAAACTCGCTGAACGCGTTTACTATATCCTGAGGCTGATCTATAATTATTTTGAAATTTCATTATCCCTGGGATTCGTGATGTGTTGTATGACCAAAAAGCATTGGGGTTAATTGTTAAAGAATTCTGGATATTTTCAATATATTGATCATTCGCCGATTTAATCTGGTTTTTTATCAAGCGGCGCAAACGTTTGAATTCTTGTAGATCATCAACAAACTAGGGGTAGAAACAAAAAAAAAATGAAATTGTTCAAACTTCGTTTTCTAACGTTCGTGATCATTTCCGGAAAATTTTGTGTAGGGGTTAAAAATTAGAGGTTAGAGGTTGGGGGAGTGGGGGAAATATACAGTACCGAGCAAAAGTAGAGAAAGAAACCACATAACAAATAAAAATCCAGAAAGATTTACTCCAGCCCAAAACGGTACACTAAAGTTTTTTATGTATGACTACCTCAAGATAATGAAATGCTTACCTTTGTATACATTCTTTTTTTGTAATATAATATGGTCGATTCATTGTTCAACGAGCAAAAGTAGAGAAACATTTTGTAAATATTTAGTTTATATCTAGTCGTTGATCAGATCAGATGTTATTTTTGAGTGTATTTGGTCAAGTGTAGCTCAAAAACATGGCCAGAGGGATTACATTGAATTTGCGAATAAAAGAATTGATTATTTTAAAATATCGATCAGGCATTAAACAAGCAACCATAGCCAAACAGCTGAATTTAAGCCGATCGGTAATTTGCAGAACTATTAAGCTGTTTCGCCCCAGAAAATCGTTGGTAAGCCCTCCTAAGACTGGTAGACCGCGAAAAACCACACCTAGGATTGATAGGAAAATTAAAACACTTGCTCTTAAAAATCCATTTACTACCGCTATAGACATAACAGCTCAACTTGAAGAAATAAATATTGGTGTCCACACTGTTCGAAGGGAGAGGGATTTACTAGCCAGGAGACCGTCTAAAAAACCCTTTATTTCCAAGAAAAATCGGACCACACGTCAATTTGCTTACGATCATTTGAACTGGTCAGAAACAAGGTGGAATTCTGCATTATTTCCTGATGAATGTAAATTTAATTTATTTTCATCGGATGGCATTTTATGGGTAAGATGTTTTAAAAACAAGCGATTTGATCCTAAGTTCACTTTGGGCACAATCAAACACGGAGACGGGAAAATTCAAGTATGGGGTTGCTTGTGTGGTCTTCAAATGGGACCCTTCGGAAAAATTGAAGGAATTATGGACCGGTACAAATACTTGGAAATATTAATGCCATGCTACTTTACGCAGAAAAAACATGCCTCTACGCTGGCGGTTCCAGTACGACAACGAACCAAGCACACAGCGAAAATAATAAAAACATTTTTTGCAGTTCACAATAATAATGTCGTTAAGTAGCCAGCTCAGAGTCCAGACCTTAACCTATGTGATTTAGTTGAACAAAAAATTCGGACTGAACATCCAGAAAAGTTTAAAAATAGTGCTGAACTATTTGAAATAATCGAAGTCGCATGGAATTATATTCCAAAAGAAACAATAGATAGCCTAATTGGTTCTATGAGAAGAAGATGTCTAGCAGTTATCAAAAATAAAGTATTAGCTTCTTTGTATACGACAATTGCTTTGTATATTATGTTTCTCTATTTTTGCCTGCTGTATTTTCTAATAATAATTGTTAGCATAGTTTTATTAAAGCGGAAAATTTATTTTCATGTTGGCACGTTCCATTAAGTTATAATAAAACATAAGTATTTAGTTTACTTTAATAGTTTAATAAAAATTAAAAAAAGAAAAATTTTCTCTACTTTTGCTCGGTACTGCATATCTCACAATTACTATTGTGTCAAAAACGACAAAACTTTGTTGATTTTGAAAATCGGTCTAGATATAGCGGAGAAAAAGGCTAAAACGAAAAAATAAAACTCGGTTGTTTGACGTTTCAGAGGATACTGATCATTTTTAAAAGAAATTTTAAGAGGCAGTTGGGGTGGGGTTTTTGGGGGATGGACGATGTTACCTGTACGTGTCAATTGCTGTGATAATTTGAAGTTTTCCAAAGCAGAGTTGAAGCGATTTTTATTGAATGTCTGGATTTGCTAGTAAATGTTGTCTGTTTATCTATTCATTAATTTCATGTATATGTGTTTGTATTTTATTTACATCTTGTATTGCATTGAATTCTTTTCTTTAACGATTCCATACACAGTTAAGTGTTAAAAGGAAAATAAAGAATTATGTCTCAATTTTTTCATGTTGGTATATTTATCCGCTACCTACCTTCGTCATTCTACAAACTATTAGGCATCTTCCAGACATCATACCTTTCCCCAAATATTTGCACTTAAAACTTGAAATTATAGAGTGTTTTTGATATGTGACCCTGCTTTTGCTGTCTGGAATCATCCGCACGCGTGCCGCGACTTGGTGTTCTGGCATCAACGCGTCGCTGCCGCGTCTAACGTATTAGTAACAATAATAATATTTCATTATTCAACGAGTCATCAAGCGAAGACATGGAATGCGTCATAAGAAAAAGAAATAAAAACCGATACAATGTACAAATATAAAAAAAAACACCTAAGGGCCGACAGACAAGTGTAACTCAGTTTTTCAAAATAAGCAAGAAACTCGTCAAAAACTGTAAAAGCAGCCTTCCCATGAATTGTTTTTAACCTTTCTTTTAAAGCTATTCAACGACGTAACCTCACGCACGTTTAAAAGCGTACATCCAGCGTAAACTGGATACTTTGTATAGCAAATGAGATAAAATTTATTGTTAATAAAATTGTCTTTGTTATGAGTATTGTAATTTTGCATATCAGAATGTCTTTTAAATTTGCTTTGGAAAAAATACACCACTAGCTTGAGAATACAAATCGATGCCACAGTAAGAATTCGATAACTTTTGAATACCTCCCTGCAAGATGACTGATTGTCAATTTTGAAAATCAAACGGATGATCCTTTTTCGGAGGATAAAAAAAAATCCATTGCATTGTGCTGTCAGAAATCGGGGAGATGCGGTGTTGCCAGATGGACTACTGACGACGTTATGAGAGAAGTACAAAGTCAACCAATTAGACGCTGATTTTTTTTTTCTTGCCAATTTACCTGCTCGTCCGATACCCTCTATGATCAACCTTTTTCAAAATGAATTGTAAAAAACGAATCCCCATACGCACTAGGACATTCTAACTTTATTTGGAAAAAATTGATTTTGGTTGAAAAAGCAAATAAGCAACATCTGTGAGAAATTTCTTAAATAGTAAGCCTCAAAATTGCAAGATACTTATTCAAAATTTCCATTTTAAAATTTGGTTGCTGTAACCGAAGGGAACTTGGCACGATGAAGTAATTTGAGATCGTGATTTCGATTATTGCCATCAAAGATTCTTCAGTATAGAGAAGCCCAATATATTTATTGCTGTATTATTTATTCATTTATTTATATAATTTTTATTATTTACTCACTCATTCGTCTGTCTATTTATTTATACACCTCTAACAGATATGCCAATTACTGGTGGAATACAGCAAGAAAACAAACAAAACAATGCAACAACAATAACTAAAACACATTTTCGCATGAAATTGCAGATACGCATGAACTTTTGAAAATTTTTCAGTATTAGTACGCTTTTAGTCTTAATTCAAAATCTTCATTTTTTTTTCTGGTACTCACCATACTTCAACAATTTGAGATGTTGGCTATCTAAAGACGTTTTAGAATTCTCAACCAACTATCCATCATTTTTTTGTTAAAACGGTGAGTATAGAGTCTTCTACGGAATAAAATAATAAATTCTGAGCTGTCCGTTGAAAAATCATAATTTCACCCAAATGCCCGGAGCTTTGGAAGCTCTTGTCCAGCGTCGGTAATTTAGGTGAGGGCAGTCCTATGTACACCCAAATTGGCCATTTTATTTTTAAGACATTTTGATATACCTACCCAATGTCACTCGCTTTGCTAAAACGAATCTGACCACACTTCAAAATCCATCAAGCCACCCGTACTGTAGGCCGTGAAAAAGATTTTTTTCTAACAGCGCAGCGAAAGAAAGTCATAAACCCAGAATTTTAAATACGTACTATGTTTTATTAGAAATACAATAATTGTAAAACCAATATTATATTATACAGGGTGTTACTTAATGATATGAGAATATTTAAGGATGTGAATCTACATGAAAAATTAGTGTTAGTTTGAGGTGTTGAAGTTTTAGGAAAAAAAGTGGAAATTAATTAATATTCTCAGTACCGCTTCAGATATTTCACTGATATTCAGTAAGTACTGAAAGTTAATAAAGTTGAATATATTTCAATACGAAAATAATTTTTATCTTTAACAATGGCGTGCGAAAAAATGGTACGCCAATAATTTCTTGCCAAATAAAAATAATTTCTGAATTCCCAGTTCAATATAAAACAAATGATCTCTCTTGAATTGTTTTCCTTCGATGCGCCATTTTTGAATAAAAAAATAAATACCGTTCTATCGTCTAACTTGCAAAATTATTATTAATTTAATTGGAAAAATTAAACACATTAGGGGTAATGAACAACAACAACTGACAACATAAGCATAACATTAAAACCAACAAAATTATTACAAAAATTGGTGAAAACGGTCCGCTTCACTTAGTATGCATGCATCCGCTCTCCTTCTCATGGAATTGCGCACTCGTTGAAATATCCCTGGAGTGTTTTTTATTCTATTACAAGCTGCAACTATTCTTTCTCTTAATTCCTCTACAGTGCTAATGGTACTTGTGTACACTAGTGTCTTAAGATAGCCCCACAAAAAGAAGTCTAACCTTTTGAGGTCTGGCGACCTTGGTGGCCATTCTTGGGGCCCACCGCGGCCAATCCAGCGATTTGGATAAACAGTTTGTAAATAATTACGAACCGCTAGACTAAAATGCGCTGGTGCACCATCATGCATGTACTACATATTGTTTCTTATTACTAACGGGACATCATCAAGCAGCAAAGGCCACTGTTGTTGAAGAAAATTGAGGTAAGTCTATCGGTCAAGTCGTTCCGACAGGAAGAATGGGCCAATAAAGTGGTTGCCAATAATTCCTGCCCATGCGTTAACCGAAAATTGGTGTTGGAAATGGGTTTCGGTTACGGCTTAGGGATTTTCTTCTGCCCACAAATGATTATTGTGGAAATTCTGAATGGCATTTCGAGAAAAATTAGCTTCGTCCGTGAACAGAATAATTGATTCAAATTGCGGATTTTGTGTAATTTTTTGAAGATACCACTGACAAAAGGTCACACGCCTTGGAAAATCAATGGGAAGTAATGCCTGTACTCTTAAAATATGGTAAGGATATAACAAAAAATCCACTGAAATTCTCCAAACAATTTGATGGCAAATATTTAAGTGTCTAGCGATCTTACTCGTACTCGTGTCAGGATGTTCTTCGACTTCGTGCAGCACCGCTTCCTCAATTTCAGGTGTTCTCACACTTAGAGGTCGACCTTCAGATGTTCTTTTCGGACAGAACCAGTTTCAACAAGACGACGATGAATATTAGAAAAGGTTCGACTATCTGTCAAACCACGATCCGGATATCTCTGGTGATAAATCCGTCCGGCTTGCTCACCATTACCGTCGGCAAGGCCATATACGTGCATTTGAATAATTCACCATTATTAACAAGATTGTAAAAACTAAATAATGAAAAAGATGTCACAGCGAACAGCTTTGAATAACAGACACTTGTCAGATGTCAACAGCCAGTGAAATATTCCAGAGCAACTCGATATTTATTGCTAAATTGCATTCTTCAATTATTACATTAATTTTCTCGGACAATAGAACGGTTTTTACTCAAAAATGGCGCATCAGAGGAAAACAATTCAAGACAGGTCATTTGTTTAAAATTGAACGGTAAAATCAAAAATAATTTTTATTTGGCAAAAAATCATTAGCGTGCCAGTTTTTTCTCAAAAAATATCGAAGTCAATACCATTATGCACGCCACTGTTGAAGCTAAAAGTTATTTTTGCATAGAAAAATATGAAACTTTATTGACTTCCACTACGTACCAAATATCAGTGAAATATCTGAAGCGGTTCTGAAAATATTAATTAACTTCCATTTTTTCCCTAAAACTTCAAGTTTTTGTAAAGAAACATTTTTTGACCATAGTTTATAAAGCAAACATTAATTTTTCATGTAGATGCATACCTTTAAATATTCGCATATCATTAATTAATACCCTGTATACTATTAATATTATATTAATTAATATGAATATTCAATTTAATAAGGATAACACGTAATGCGTGTGGAAAAGTGCTACATTCTGTACGCAGATGCGTGGTGAAAGTGAGTACTTTTCGCACACTGGTAGAAGAAATCTTGCGCCTAATACCTGCGGAATATTATCACTTTCCGCATTTGTTAGGTAAATAACTATTTTGTCCACATACCTACTCACTTAGTGTATGAAACTTTGTCTTTTGATATTACTGCTACTCATCAAGGTCCAATATCCAGACTCTAAGTGAAGATAGACTCTTTTTCAGAATACAGGCGCTACCAAAATATTTTGGAAAATGCGTAGAATCCTAATCAGTGTTCTGGTAATTACCTCTGGAGTACCTAAAAGCATCCTCGTTTGTCCTAAGCGATAATTTACGACCTCCCCACTAACAACACTAATAGCATCTAATCTGCCATCCCTTAGTTGCCATGATCCCTTGGCAAAAAGGTAAAAATAGATTGAGTGAATGTAACACGGGTAGTAACATCCTTTGTTGTCCCTTGAGAATGTCCCCTGCAATCGTGGCAAAGGAAGTCTCTAGTAGCAGGAAAGGTATGAGATAACGAGCCGCAGAACATGAGAGGACTGATACCAAGTAAGGGAGACTAAATTGACAACGCAATATTGGGACACCTACGCTGAGAAAAAAAGGACGGTGAACATTGGGAAAGTGTACTTAACTGCAGCAATTCCTTTGATGCGTATGACAGTCCACTCCAAAGAATTTGGACTATGCAGAAAGAGTAAGTATAAGATTGGCTTGTTACCAAAAATGCGTAGTTAGTTGTCCGGATGCAAGTTCATACCAAAGAATACAGAGTTGCCAGAAGAAGCAGTATTTCATCAAAAAAAGAAGTTCTACCGCGGTGGTTGCGGTGATACCTCTGGTGGCAGAAATGCTACATGCTACCTGCCATATGGATGCAGTCATACATTACCTGCAGTAATAGTCCAGGAAGTATCTTCCCATCTGCTCAGAAAAATAGTCGGATTAGGTTTCTTGAACAACCTTTTTTAAAGAGACCTTTTCCCTCGTCTTAATTTCTACCAACCTCAAAAGCGCAATTTTGGATTACAAATGGTTTCTAGATGGAAAAACTATATGACAGCACCTGTCAGCAGTTTTTTCGAGCTTACCCACCGCAAAACATGACAGAGGTTGTCACCAAAAATTACAAAACCTACTATTCGTCATTATTCGTCAGAGCGGTCCGGTGGACCTTTGCTCTTTGTTAAAGGTCTCGTCGGTCTGTTAGTCTGTCAGGTCTGGCTACCCAGATACCAAACATGTTTAAGGAGAAAAGGGAAAGAAGGAAAGATAGGAAGGAAGAAATAGAGCAAAGAAAAGAAGTAAATCATTTGAAATAGCTTAAGCATTATTGCTTTGACTACTCGAATTATTTTGTAACTGCAAAAAATTATTTTGACCGATTTTGTATACTGAAATAATTTTGGCTGGTCTGAATTTACTAATTAATTTTGATCACAGTGCGAGGCGCGGCCTGGAATGTTTGCGAACTTGCTCGACTGTGTTGTCTACTGAATCACGCAACAGAAGGTTGCTGTGCGATTCCGCTTGATTATAACGCCGCTGCGCCTGTTGTTTTACGTAATCCCTTAGATATGGAATATCAAGATTTCTGTGAATAGTCTCATTTGACACGTATGAAGGGGCGTTAGTAATTGTGTGTAGGGTTCTGTTTTGCAGGACTTGCAGTCTCTGCATGTGCGTCTTGGCAAGAAAACACCAAGCCGCGCATGCGTAGGTAATCGCGGGTCTTATGATCATTTTATACAACCGAATCTTGTTGATTAATTTTGAATTTCTGCACAACAAAGGATAATGCTGCCGAAAGGTAATTTGAAACTTTGTTTTCAAAATATCAGTAAGTTTCTGCCAGGTCAACCCCTAGTCAATGATGACTCCAAGATACCTGACAGATTGCTCCCATAGCATACGAGTTCCATTCACT
This sequence comes from Acanthoscelides obtectus, assembly GCA_963669975.1. Taxonomy (NCBI): domain Eukaryota; kingdom Metazoa; phylum Arthropoda; class Insecta; order Coleoptera; family Chrysomelidae; genus Acanthoscelides; species Acanthoscelides obtectus. The sequence goes on from CAVLJG010000009.1 coordinate 65,243,210, forward strand.
GATATCTCTGAGGGGGAACCGCGACGTTTTTTAGTGCAATAGATTGCCTGCGTTTTCGAAGTATTAATTTTGATCAACCGCCGATCCGCCCACTCCAATACTTCCTCCACCGCACTCTGCAGCCTGTCGTGAACCAGGTTACCAGAACAAGACTAGGCTAGCAACGCAGTGTCGTCAGCATAGAGATAGACTTCACAGTTGCTGGGTCAAGGGACGTCATGTATATAAAGTGAATAAAGGATTGGTCCTAAGACTGAATTACAAAACCTTTGATGACAAGTAACTATGGTCTCCCAGGACACCAGAAAACGACGCTAAACAATTTTTCTGATTATATTGTCAATAAATTTTGTAATATTTTTTATACAGTGCTAGTCAGCTTATGAGTCGCTATGGAAGTGATTCTTTGACTAATATGGATCTGGAATATGGAAACAGTCTATGGAATTCTGCAAGGCAAAAAGGCTGGATAACATCTATGCCCAGACAGAGAATTCACGAAATCGTTGAGTTAAAAGAATTACACTTAACATGAAAACCAATTACTAGAATAAAGTTACCAAATTACATACTCTATATACCCCCAAACAGAGGACATAAAACAAAAACACTAATAACCTAACGGTGGTTTGCACCGCTTTGGTTAAAGGTGAGGGTTACTTAACTTGGAGTTAGCGGTAACCCCAGGTTAAATTCGAGTAGCTTTGCATCGTCAAGGATTAACTCTGGGTTTATAAACCAAGACTTTTGGTCATGTTAGCAAGCTTAGAATATAGGGATATTTCTGAGAATTAATACATTTATTGCTAGTTCTGTGTTATAAGTTTGTTGATTTGTGCTGGGATTTGAAAGATTGACGTAAATTTTGACATTTTAGTACTTGTGTTTTGTATTCAGTTTCTTTGCTATTTTTTCCATTATCGTTTGTGTTTGATTTGGCTGGATAGGTATATATATATATATAGGTGAAAAATTAAAGCTTCCGCCTTTTGTTGGGTACTTCGACAAAATTTAAGCTTTATTTTTTTTTTTAATTTTTCACCTAACTGGTCTAGACGACAATGACCACGTCTCAAGTTATATATATATAGATATATATATGTATATATGTATAATGTATATATATATTTGTGATTCTGTTTGGAAGTTGGGATTTTGAAAATATTTTTCGCTGTGGATCGACAAGTCGCATCATACAGCCGACAGCATTGTCCACAAAGCACCCTGGTAATTATGAACGTAACCATAAATAATGAAGAATTCGACGAGGATGACCTTATTGCTCTGGAATTATTGGAGTTTGGCATACCTATACGAGCTTACGAACGACAAGAATATTTCCGGACGATGGAACGCTCCACGTTCAGAAAACGGTTCAGGTTACCAAAGCATACTGTCCTCACTGTGCTTGAAGAGATTAGAGACAAGTTGGACGTACCTCTGGATTTGTATGTACACTTTTCACGGTGGTTTGCACTTTTTCAACATACTTGTGGCTACGGCAGTGATACATAATATAGTTATTGCTGATGGAGATGAGAATATGCCACCTTTACCAGATGAGTTGGATCCCCATACATTCAACCAACTTCTGGAAAGATGAAGTAACAAACATCAACATAGATGTTTCATCACTTCCAGCATCCACAACGAGAACGTTAATCATCAATGGGTATTTTCAGAATTTGTAATTTGAAGATGATTATTATATGATTTCTAAAAAGAATAAGATATACTACATCCATAGTCCCACTTTGTCAGAAAATGTATTTCAAAATCCTATTTAAAGTTGTTGTTGTTCTTTTCTTAGAAAATCACGTGTGTCTTTTTATTTCTAGTTTAAGTAGTACGTAATTATTCATAAGCTAATGCATACCCGCGTACAAGGATAGCCTCCTGCGGGTTTTCTACCATATTTATTGTTCTAAAATATGTCATTTCTAGTTATCTGCTTATAGTTGGGACAATAAACATTTTAATCGATTTAAAGATATTATCTTTGAGTCTAGTAAGAAAGGTCGTAATGCGAAACGAAGGAATTTGCTGGTACCTTAAAAAAACTTTAATAGGTACTATAATCTGTTACTCATGAAATAGTCTTGTCAAATACCATCTAACTTTTTCCTGTAAAAAAATCGAAAAAACACAATGCAAAGTAATATTTTTCACAAAAAACATTCGTGCAGGTGCAAGAATCCTCATCTCCGGCTCGGATTTTTGTTTCCACCGCCACTCATGTTTCTTGTTAAAATATTACTTAGCAACGCATTGGATAACAATTTTTGGCGCAATTTCAGGTATGATAACATGCAAATTCATTAAAAGGCGTATTTTTTAATTAGGCTGTGCAAAAAAAACAATGAAAATATTTTTCAAAACAGATGCGAAAATACTTCCTGGCCGGCCACCGGAAGTCGGCCGCGTGGCTGTTGGATGTGTATAGGGCGATTCACTATGACAAGAAGGTGCTGCCTGCCAGGAAGCAAAATAAAGGAGAGAAATGGTGTTCCGATGCCTTGCAAATGATTTTAACGCGATATCACTTAAATGTGAAAAATGGCAGGCAAATTAACCAAAAGTATGCAAGTTTGTCGACAAGCAATGCAATGTAAACATATCATAAAGCCATAGTAGCTAGAGGCTTGAGTACCGGTGAGACACTCTCAAACATCGACCAGAAGATTCGCCACGCTTCGGGGAATGTCGACGCTTAGGCAACCAGTTATACGACCGTCCATCGAGAGCGATCGAGTTCATGTTCGAGAGCGTTCGACAGGATCGAGATGAATCTCCTGTCATCTAGACCACTTCGATGAAGGTTCGCGACTCGGCCTGGAAAACGCTGGAATATTTCTCGACTCGTCGATAGAGGAATAAATATAGGCGGAAATGGCGGAAGGTAGATAGCCAACGGACAGCGTCCGATTAATCGCAAGCTATAGTACAGTTGACACTATTATAGATTTGACACAAATTAGTTGCTAGGATTGTGATAAATCAGGCTTTGAACAGCAAAAACGGCGTTTTCGTTAGAATAAATACTAGGTGGAATTGAATCGAGGTACGAGGTAGGATGGGACGTTTTTGCTTTGTCCTCAGAGTATTCCAAGAAATGCATAGCATACGAATAGTACAGGAAGAGCATTTTTGCTCAAGCTTTTGCTTAATCTCATCCAAAAGATACCGCTCTTATTACAATGACTTACCTTCCCATAGACAGGTCTTGACTGTCATCAGTTGATCCACTGTTCCACTGTTGCTGCTGTTGGCTTCCTTGCTGCTGGGTGTCTACTCCGGCGCCTACGCCACTGCCATCTGTGGATACCCATCGGCGGTCCAACATTGCACTGTCCACGCTTCTCTATAACAAGAGAAGGTGCTGTCAAGTAGATTCTATCCCATTTTTAAATTGTGCATTCCTACTGGGTGATTCAAAAATATAAAAGCATATTTTTGAGCAGAAATTACGTCTAGAAAGAGCTAAGAAAGCTCCTATAAACATGAAGCAAGATACAGGTTGTTGGAATAATAATGAACATGTACATCAAGCAAACCTAGTCACTCATTTCCGTCGGTATGTCCGTCTGTCGGTTTTGATCCCACTAATATTTGAACCCCCTCTAACTTGGGGAGTACTGCTTGGATTCAGGTGAAGTTTACACACAAGTTTTCTACCATTACCAAGGACAAAAGATTTTCAATATCGGTCCTATTTAGAGAATTCTTTCGTTATACATGTACGTAGTCAATGTTTTGCTAAGAGTTGTGCCGAATATAATCAATCGCTTATGAATCGATGATACTGTTGCGTAGGAACTGCCTTGAACATGTTTCCGTTAATGCTTGAGTCTTCCACATGAGTGCTTGTCATTGTCAGTATGACAACATGCTTGCCATGAGCGTGCATGTCTACCTCTTGATCTTCGGTGTAAGCTACAGCATTGCCTGACGGCTCAACTACAGTCTGTGTTACATTTACATTACTTGTTTTTCTGCAAGTGAGTGAAAACAATGGTGCTCATTACACAATTCGTGTGTATGTGCAAGAGCGAGTAGCAGACTGCATTAAGAAATGGCATTCTGCATTGTGGCGTTGTACCAGTAGTCCACCTTATCACTTATTACGTATGAAATTGGGATGCAGCCGCCAAAAAGCGTGGAAAGAACTATACATACTAGTCTACAGACATTTAAGTAGCCTAGATCGCGACCTTATTTATATCTGTGTATTTTTTTAACAGAAATGTCCCAGATTTTGTTATTTTGCAAATCCCAATTACCCTTTACGATTCTGCGAGACACTGTATTCAAATTCCTATTATTACCTTGAAGATTTTCTAGTAACACATCGAAACTTAACAAATGCTAAATTTCCTATGTTTTTCCTGGCGAGATTCAAGAAAAAACGTCGCCGATCAGTTGATTACAATTCACAAGACAGTAAATTACCTAGACGCACGTTTATAAATCTTCGACAAGATGCCGTAATTGTATGGCCGGTATGAGAAAAATCCGAATAGTCAGCATTCATGCATGCTTTTCATTACTTTCGCTTTCGTGATCATTTCATTGTTAACAGCTGATTTGATACCATAGAAAGCTTTCTTCTTCTCAATAACACGGTATCATTTTAACTGCAGAGAAACGGAATCTCTATTTGACGTAAACAGATATTGAATTACAATTAGATTTAATGCAATTTTGTCCATTCTTGTTAATTTCTTTCATCATTTCCTCAATCAACTCTCCGCGATTGTTTCAATTCCTTTACAAAATATTCGTTCTTAGAAGTAAAAATGGTACTCTATATACTTTGGCGAAGAAGTAAGCTATTATTCTAATAAACATACGTAGGTGTTTACCTTTTTGGTCACGCAGTATACCACGCTAGTTTGATTAAATTTTGAAATATAGCATATTCGAGGACTTTTTGCGCATCCGGCAACACTGTTCAAACAAAGCACACGCAATGTTTGCATCACAGAACAGTACGTTAAGAGAAAACCTTGCTGCAAAAGAGACTTTCAAGCAAACAGAATAATGGAATAAATAAATACAATGTATAAAAGTAATTTGTCATATAGACTTTCTATTTAATTGGCATCTGCATAAATTGCACACAGTCAGTATTTATTATCTTCCAAGTTTGGTAGCTATAACTTGTAACTATTATTATTTGACCATAAATTCGTTTCTCAATTTCTGGCTAACTAACCCGCGACTGTTGATCTGTCAACACTGCTTCTACTTTTAAATTATCGTCTTATGTGCATTTTGTGACGCTCGGCGTTGGTGTCTCGTGTAATCCATATTCCAACATTGAGGTTGAACTATAACTTTCTATTTATGCCGTAGCTGGTCATCTTAGGACATTGAAAAAAGCGATAGAAAAGTTAACTTCTGATTAGCAGTGCAACTATAGTTAACCTGCAACTGAAAACTGAGCCCTAGTTTTCGATATAACCGACGTCCTATACAGGGTGTTTCAGAAATACGTGCCAGTATCTCTAGGACAAAAACGACATACAATAATAACTTTCTTCACATGCCACATAGTACTTTTAATATCAGGATTCACGGGGAGGCTAAACCTTTTATATATGATTTTTTGTAAGGACATTTTAGGATTTTACCTCAAATATTCAAACCTAAATCAGATATCTCCAAAAAGAGTGATCTGACAAAAATTCCTTAAGAAACAAAATTTATATAAAATTGAATGGTATTTTAGGAAATACACTTCTGTTCTCCAGAAATACCAGTGGCCTAGAAAATATTTCCTATTAGGGTCAAGGTACCCCAGTTTCTACGTCCCTGGTTTAGTAGTGATCGGGAAACTCTTTATTCGCTCCTTAGATATATTTTATAAATTTCGTAAATGAAACTTCGTCACCCCGTATCTCGGTAGGGGAGCCATCTTTGCACCCATATTTAAAGGAACTTTTTTTGTTATTTTTGGATGCAGTTTCTACCTTAGAAATATTGGCACGTCTGTCTAAAATAAGTTGTATTAACGTCCGACCTGGTACAGTGCAGTTCGTATGCCAGCGCCCCAGATTCCGAAAAAAACCGTCGGTCGACCAGGCCTGAAGGGAATCAACGAAGGCAGCAATAACAAATGAACAGTACAAATTCAATTGTTCGGCTCGCTCTGTTTACTCTATCAGCGCCAACTTTGACAAAGCTCGCATCAGTTCAATTAAAAATGATTGAACGCGTCCGGGGTCGACCATGCTTTATCGGATGATGCAGGGGCACATGCTCGTAACGCTAAAATATTATGTATACATGGGGATCATGATTTGCCATATTTTTGGCAAAAGCGCCCCATTTTTGCTATTTCCATACAAATAGACATGAATGGCGTACTTTTTGTAATAGAAACGTTATTGTCACCCAAAAATGGCAACAAGTCGGTTGATTTAACCTGCATTTTTACACTGATCGATATCCGTGAACGCTAACGTTGACGCTTAAGTCATAAGTCCGGCAGGGGTATTACGTAACTTGAAAAGTGACATTATGTGGGTTCCTTTGACATTATGTAAGTTTTCTGTGACGTTATGTAGGTTTTCCTATAAGACGTCAAATTGGTACACCTGTTGCTCATTTGATGTGCACTTGTTGTGTAGCTGTGCGTGATGCCTCAACGTCAGGACGCTTGAGGTATTATGGTTTGGCTCTGATTTCTAGCTGCAAATTGTGTACTATAGCTGAAAGGAAACGCCAGTGCAGAGGTGCTTGGTGAAGGTTTGTGTGATACCAATCTGTGTTGACGATAATTCATTTAGTTTACTGACTAAAATGCACTTAATGGGCTACAGACAGGAATATCATATACAGCGTGTCCAGAAAAAAATGTGCAATATTCTACCAGCGGTTCTAGAGCTTAAAATAGGAAGAAAAGTTTATACAAACATAGGTCGAAATTTTTGTGTGATTCTATTGTTGAAATTCAATTTTACAATTTGAAAATTTAGGGTTTTCTACATAAAAAAGGTACTCTTATTGAATATCAATAAAGTGTGCCATTTTTGAATAAAATCAAACTAAAAAATTTGTCACATGATATGAAATGTACTGCGAACTTAAATGAATTGTTGAATAATTAGCCATGGCAACGGAAAAACTAATTTAATAATTGGTAAATATTACATATATACATATTTCTATTGCAACATAGCTAATGTTTAGACAAAAACAAAAGAAATAATTTTTTTTACGAACGAAATTGAAATTTGTTTAAAAAAGAATTTCGCAGTACATTTCCTATCATGTGACAAATCCTTTAGTTTGAGTTTATTCAAAAATGGCACAATTTATCGATATTCAATAAGAGTACCTTTTTTATGTAGAAAACCCTAGATTTTCAAATTCTAAAATTGAATTTCAAAAATAGAATCACACAAAAATTTTGGGGCTAAAATAACCTGAGTCCGTCCCTGTTACTTACGCTTTCAAACAAAACTGTCTAAAATTGTTAATATTTTTAAATCCAGCATAAAAAACTAGGCTAGAATACCAAATTTTATGTCTTTATCTCAACAAGTTTCGGAAATATTAAGGAAAAGCCATCTTCAGGGGAGCCCTTTTAAAAGACCGTAGCGCCCTTAGGGGATGTTTGTGGACCTATGTTTATATAAACTTTTCTTCCTATTTTAAGCTCTAGAAACCGCTGGTAGAATATTGAACACTTTTTTTGGGACACCCTGTATACATATGAAACGGGAAACGGTAATATACTGTAATTATACTCACTAAGTTTTTGAAAATGCAAAAGAATGGGCAATTCATAACTTTGAACATAACCTCTCTCCAGAAACAAGAACACATAAATAACCCGTCTGGCACAGCTAATATATACAGGGTGACTTCGAAGTTGAGTCATTCGTTTTAACAGTGAGTAGATCTGATCAAAAGAAATGTTTTTTCCTTTAACATTTTTGTGGTGAAATTAAAGTAACAAAGTTATAGCCCTTTAGAAGTTTGAGTACCGCCCTGTCTCAATAATAATATTATGTGCTCGTGTTTGGCAACAACGGATATAATCCGCCTTATCGGTTCATCGCATCGGAAACAAAAAAGCGAAAGAATTTCAAACGCTTATCACGATGTTTTTAGAATTAGAATTTTATTCAGTTGTATTCAGCCAATGTGTCAGTCGGTAACGCGTGAGTGAATAGTAGTGTTTGTTGCTTGGCTCAGATGAAATAAAAAATGGCACATGTTTATGAAAATGCTGAAGTTGTGGACATGATTCTTATTTACGGGGGGGGGGGAGTCTTTACAAAATGCGGCATCACCGATTTATGCGGATCGGTTTCCCAATCGAGTGCAATCAACCCCTCGTGCCTTTGTTAATGTAGTTCAAAGGGCTCGTGAATCAGGTGACTTAAGACCTCACAGGGGAGGGCATGCCGGTGCTTCAAGACCGCACGATCAAATACAGGTCCGCACTGAAATACTTGTCGGGAGGATACTTTATAAAACAAGGTAACATTTTTTTTACACACATATTTTGGTTTATCTTCTTTCTACAATCATTATCTGAAAATTAATGACTCAATTTCAAAGTATAAATGATCTGCCCGTTACATTCCAAAATTATACACTATTTAATCTTGAAGAGAGACAAACTGAAACTGCACGTCGCGGTCTGGTGATGAACACAACTTGGTGGAAATTTGGACTAGTATTGTAACTGTTTACATGTTTTTGTGTTGTTAATTTAGTTACTATTGAGTAATATGCATACATTTTAATATACAAGCATTATATTACATTTTTCTGGTTCCAAAGGTTAAGTACGCTTAGCGACACGTCTCCTTCTTTATTATTATGTGTATGCTGGAGAATATACACAATTACGACATTTTCGAATTGCATTTTATAAACGAAATGTTCATAACTAGATCGTCAACTTTTTTACCTATGACCAGTTTCAGAATATTCTTTCCGAGGAGTATACAAGTGTTTCTTAATCACCAGATAGATAGCTATGCTATTCAAATGTCCAACCTGCTCTATGCAGGGTGTTAGGAAAATTATATTCGTATCTTTAAGAGGTGACTCCTTACATTATTCTAAACAAAAAAGTTCACTATAGCCTATGTCCGAAAAGCAACCGTTTCGGAGCAAAAAAATGCTGAACTTATTTCTTTTTAGTCGTGAAATAAATTAACTTTGCACCTTAATAATTTAAATCCATATGCCTAATAGCGTAAAATGTATCAATGCATCTATTTATTAATTAACTGACTGTAACAATATAATTTCGTTGCTTATCAAATACAGTTTTCCGAAGAAAAACAGACAAACAAAATCCCCCACACAACTGGCAACGTCGTACTCCTCCTTCACTGCATGTATCATCGCGTGTTGTTGTGATTAATACATTTAACTGTAACTTTATGTGATTTACGGATGTTTTTTTTTTCTTTTCTCGTGCATCGTTTCAAATAAGTGACTGATAATCGTGGGAATTGGTGGTATGTATCGCCAGGTACCGGTAAATTCTGTCATTTATTTTAAGTAAATATACTGTACTGAAAGCGTTATTAAATAAAACATATTAGCCACAAAGAGTTGCGTAAAAGTATTCAATAATTCAAGGTATATTTTCAACAAAAATATCATAAAAACGTAAACAAATTGATGAATCATTTGCTGTCGTCGTGTGGTCGTATCGCGGTTGCGTTGCAGTGTTGCCAAATGTTTGAGAAAATCTAATTATTTACGACTCACTTTTCTCGAAAACGATTGATTTTCGGACATAAGTTATGATGAACTTTTTTGCTTAGAATAATGCAAGGAATCACCTCTGAAAGTTACGAACAACATTTTCCTAACACCCGGTATAAACTCTTAGCCTGCTATCTTTTGTTGCTGCTAAACAGTTCCTTGATATCCCCTAGCCATACACTTTGTTTTAAATTGACCTAACCAGGATTGTATGCGCTTTCCAAAACTGTGTCAAAGTATGAAGAACTTTTTTGCTAGCTATAAAGCTAGCGAACACGCCCATTAGTCCATTATACGAAAATCACGGAAACTTTTGTCATTTCGTATAGTGTAAGCTAAAAGCACGTCTGTCTGAACGCATATTCTTCCTGCCAACTTGTGCAAACTTTGCGACATATGCCGCTTGTGCCCAAAACACTGAAGGTCGAACTGTTGGAGTAGTGAAATGTACGCGAACGTAAAGTTAACATGCAGTGATTTGGGTCGTATCTGAACGAAAATCGATTCGATTGCATTATTCGGATTGCTTAAATAGATTGACCAATAATTTACTGGGCTCGGGCAGTTCATTTGTACAGTAAAATCTATGGAAATAGGAATTACATCACTCCAGTCTAGTAAAGTATGTACAGGGTAAATGTAACATCGGAATCTTATGTTGTTGTTGCTGAATAAAACCACATATTATGTTGTAACGTGCCAAAGTCGCATAACTTTTTTTTACTATTTTGATCCCTTATCAGTAATTTGAATGTCTCTTTATTAATAACCGATTCCTAGGCCAAACCCTTTTCAATTATTTTCTTTTCGCAAATTTAATTATTTAATAATGATAATAGTAATAATAATAATAATAATAGTAATAATAATAAATGGCCTTTATTTAAGAGGCGAGGTTTAGCATAATGCTACTCTGGCACTCAACCCCAAAAAAGAAAAACTAAAAACAAAACAAAAAACATAAAAACATTAGATAGGATACAAGTTAAAAATATAGAAGCATAGAAATACGATTTACACAGGGTGCGGCAGAGAGGATGGACGTTTTTGGGATGGGTAGTACTCTCCGCCTCCGTCTACGAGAGCGGTGGGGAGGGTGCCGTTTGACTCCTAGCACTATTTTACCAGTTGTCGTTATGGAGCCTTGGACGGTGGAGCACCGCGTTTTCGCCTATGATTGTTTCGTCCGAAATAATGAGTCACTCATCGTCGTACACCGTGAGTTTCGTCGCCACTTCAACATCGGAATAGAGCTGTTCCCTCTCGAAACACCATCCTTCGTTGGGTTGAATCACTTCGCAGGCGTGGTGAACTGATCAACAGAAGACCAAGAGAAGCGCCGCGAACAGTTCGAACTCCTGAAAATGTTGAACGCGTTCGACAGGTCTTTCTTCGCAGTCCGACACGATCTGCCCGGAAACATGCTGCTGCACTTCGCCTTAGTGATCGATCTGTAAGGCAAATTTTGCATATGGATCTCCAGTTTCACCCCTACAAATTGGCCATTGTGCAACATTACAGCCCGAAGATTATGCACAACGAATGAACTTCGCACTGATCGATCAAAATGAGAACCTCATTTTGTTTATGACTGACGAAGCCCACTTTGACCTAAACAGCATGGTTAACCAGCAGAATTGTCGTTATTGGGCTAATGAAAATCCGCGATAGTTACACGAAAGACTGCTGCACAGCCCAAAAGTAGCGGTTTGGTGCGCTGAATCGCAAACTTGCATCATTGGCCCTTACTTCTTCGAAGACGGTACTGGTCGTGATGTTACCGTGAACTCAGAGCGCTACGTCGACATGATCACCAACTTCTTTCTCCCTGAATTACGACGGCGACGTGTTCCAATCCGACATGTGTGGTTCCAGCAGAATGAGACGACCGCCCGCACAGCCCGAGCATTCATGGTCGTTATTCGCCCTCTCTTCCCTGGTCGCCTTATTTCCAGGTTTGGCGATGTTCATTGGCCTCCTCGGTCCCCAGATTTATATATATGCGATTTTTTTCTTATGGGGACACCTCAAGGCTAGAGTATACGCGAACAAGCCCCGAACACTCTGGACGAATTGAAGGGCGAAATTCGCGTGGAAATCGCCCAAGTTGAGTGAGCGATGTTGGAGAGAGTCTACGCGAACTTCCAAGAACGCATCCAGCACTGCATCAACGATTTCCGCCACCACATACCTGATGTGATTTTCCACACTTGACTGTCTCAAATGCTATTTCCTTGTGAACCTGATGCCATCAATAAATTTGTTTTCGAGTAAAAATTAACTATTTTATGATTTTTTAAAACCGTCCATCCTCTCTGCCGCACCCTGTATAACATGCCAGTGAAGGATATTCAATATATATACAGGGTGACAGGTAAATAGGTGTAAAACATTTTAGGAGGTGATAGTACAGCTCCTTTGCTATCAAAATTAGTATATAATACCATACCCTATATTCAAAGGTTAAAAAGTTATGGAAGATTTAATTTTTTTTAAAAAACAATCCAGATTACAGAGTAAAATAGTTGAGATAAAAAAAAGTTGGTGATTAAACATTCTTTTTTTGGTAGTTTCAGGTTATTATTTAAATAAATAATTCTCATAAATTAAAAAACATGAAAACACTACTGAAAACGTATTTATTTTCATGTAAATGTTAAATGAAAATTTTTATTTTCAACTTTCACATTAAGAAGTCTTTTTTTTCAAAAAAATCATAATAAAGAAAATGTACAAATAACTGCAAAAACTTCCTCGTTTCATTAGGTTTCTAAAATGGTATAATAACATATCAGTAAGTAAACCATTTAACAAAACAATATTACATTGCTAGAAAGGACCGCTAAGCGCATTTCATTGTACTGAGCAGGTAAACCGAGCCTTTCATGGTTCGACCCTCTTTGTTATTTTTTGTGCCCTGTGCCGTTATTCCGGTTTAAGTATTCGGAATCTATCGTCGCTCCTCGGAAGCAAGCTCTGCGTGTGTTATGAATTGACACAGCTGACGGATCAAGGAAAGGGAACTAACGCTTAGGTTAGTTAGTAGAATGTCAACCTTTAACGCGGTAGGACGTAGTTTTACTTTTTTTATCAGTTTTAATAATGGCGAGTTACCGTAACGAAGAATACGCTGATATTCTGTTTTGTTATGGTTTAAGTGATGGAAATTCCGTTGAAGCCAGGCGAGAATACGAAAACCGTTTTTCGAATCGGCGAATACCGAGTCATCGAGTATTTGCTTCTGTGTACCAACGCGTCAACGAAAGTGGACAGGTTCATGAGAGACGTCATGATGCTAGTAGACCTCGGTTGTTTGACGACGAAGATCGAGAGGCACTACTGGAATGCTACGGCAGAGACCCGACGACGTCTACACGAGTTATAGCAAAGCAGCTTGGTTTAACTCAGTGGAAAGTTTGGTTCGTTTTGCATTCGGCGAGACTTTACCCTTTCCGTTACACACCGGTTCAAGTATTAGAAGAAGGAGATCCCGCAAGAAGAATTGATTTTTGTCGATACATGCTTCATCGGGATCAAGAAGAAAACGACTATTTAACTAAAATATTGTGGACTGACGAGACTAAGTTTGACAGAGAGTGGACAACAAATTATCACAACTTACACTATTGGGCCCCACGAGAGGCAAATCCCCACATGGCAAAGCCAAGAGCCCATCAAAGAAGATTTTCGGCAAACGTGTGGATGGGAATCATTCATACGTATCTAATTGCACCAGTTTTTTTGCCTGACAACCTGAATGGCGAATCCTATGAAAACTTTTTGAGATCCGAACTCTGGGAGTATCTCGAAGACCTGCCTCTGAATATCAGGATGCAGATGATCTACCAACACGATGGCTGTCCCGCGCATTTCCGTCTGGGTGTTAGACAGTGTCTGGACGAGAAATATCCTTGTCGCTGGATTGGCCGAGTTGGACCGACACCGTGGCCAGCGAGGAGCCCAGATTTAACACCGCGTGACTATTATTTATGGGGGCACATGAAGTCACTGGTGTACGCTGAGCCCATAGACACTCTTGCGCAGTTGAAAGAAAGAAATATTGCTGCTGCTGACACTATCAGAGGATAACTAACTGGCCGCATCACGCGTACCAACATGAGAAAAAGACTACGGGCTTGCATAAGAAACGGCGGGCGTCAGTTCGAACAACAATTGCAATGAATTTTACCTTCATTTCATTATTGTATTTTACTTACCAATTGTAGTAACTTTTAGTCAGTTTTTATTATTCTGTAGTACAATTACAACTGTGTAAATAATCTAATCGTGTAACTTAACCGTAGTTTAAAATAATAACTATCCCATAGCTTACAGTTACATTATTTTCACAAAAACACTTTCTTATCAATCAGAGAGTTGTGAAAATAGGAGACAAGCCATTGGTAAATTTACTCCCTATTGTTGTATTACAATACATTATGTTTAGTTTCACACAGTTTTTGTGCACTTATCATACCAATTTAGATTTCTTATGAAACAAGGATATTATTTGAATTGTTTGTACGTTTTTTTGTATACTGATTTTTTGGTAAAACACCTTACTTACTGTAAAACGTTATTTGTTTTTCTTAGTTAAACATTTTTGAATGAAAATAATTACGTTGTTTGGTATTGTTTTCGAATCTTTTTTAATTTATAATAGTCAATTATTGAAATAATAACATAAAACCACAAAAAACAAATGTTTAATCGCCAACTTTTTTCTCTCTCGACTTTTTTACTCTGAAATATGGATTGTTTTTAAAAAAATCTTAAATCTTCAATAACTTTTCAACCTTCGAATATAGGGTATGGTATTATATACTAATTTCGATAGCAAAGGGGCTGTACTATCACCTCCTAAAATGTTTTACACCTATTTACCTGTCACCCTATATATATATATATATATATATATATATATATTCTGTATTTTGCGTTCATCGTCGTGATATTAAAACACGCATTAATAATTTATTGGAGCAAATATTGTACCAAACAACTGACGAAAACAAAATAACAGGAATTTTTTGTTTTTTCATACAGCTAAGAACGTGTAAATAGGGTTTAATGTGTATCGTGGGTGATCCGAATGAAGGACGGTTGGTTTTTGTGAAGTTAAATAAGAAAGTATTTTGCGAGTTTATGTTTTTAGTTATTTATTAATAAAGATGGCACATGTGTACACTAATGAGGACATTGTTTTAGCGTACGAAGAAGCAGGGCAAAATTCGGGAGCGGCTTCTCGTTTGTATGCACACCGATTTCCGAATAGGTACATTCCACATCACGAAACATTTGGTTCAATTGTTTTACGTGCACGTGCTAGTGAAGATTTGCGTACCAGACGTTGAGTGGATGGGGGTCGGGTTCGCCCACAACGCGTTTTAAATGCCGAAGATCTTGTGGAAGAAAATCCGGGAATAAGCACAAGCCCAACAGGTTCCAGAAGTGTCACATGCAGCTGCGTGGCGCATATTACATATTATTTGAGAAATCAACTTCTTTCGTAACAGTGTATATGTGGTAAAAATTTGTCTGGCAAGTTGTGAAACACCCTGTATAGTCTGACTATTTAATTTTATTTTAAAATTTATTTTGGCATCGCTTCTAAACAGTTTTAGTGAAAAATAATGATTCTAAAGGGTTCAACTGAAGGTTATGATTCCTTGCATACATACTAATAGATTTTGTATCTTCATTTACCTCAGATTCAGCATTTTGAATGTTATGATCATATAACTGGATACTACAATACTTAATAGCTGCGGAAATGAGAAAAATACAAAATAATTAGGAGTGGTCGAAGGACAGATCCTTAAGCCACTCCCGAGGAAATGAGGCACCTTGGAGATAGGACCATGTCGATTTCCTAAGAACCTCTGACTCATTTTTGAGGAAGAATTAGAAAAACCAAAATATTTACACTTGGGTACTAGAAGACGATGATTTACGGTATCGAATGCCTTACAGAAGTCAAGAAGAAACAATGATTGATCCCAGGCTCTAACAATGTTATCGGTTAAATCTAGCACCTGTAGTGTTATATGTTGTTATATGTTGAATTTGAATACAATACCATCACAAGATAACATTTAAGCAATTAGACTCATATCAAATTCCCTTTTTGATAAATAAATTCAAAATAAACATATTTCTGTCTCTGTAGCTACATTTAAGAGAAACCTTGAAAGTTTTTTAATGTCTTAGGGTGTTACAGAATTTATTCAGGAAATTGAAGAGCAGATTATGAACATGAAAATGCAAAAAAGATGTTCAAATAAGCATGGGTCCGTAAATTGTTTTCATAATACAGACTTTCTAAAGTCGTCTGTTTAGCGAAAAACTCCACGCCATTGGTTGTTGCGAAAGTTGGTGTCGTTTTTTTAAAGCTTTATTGATTCTTCCTGAGATGTGTTTGTATGAGTTTTGGTTATATTCGTTAAAAAGTGGCGTCAAGTAAGTTGACTCTTTACTTCCCACGCTGCGCTGAAACCAGTTCGTAAAGTTAGCCCTTCCGAGGAAAAAGTTAGCCACGAACTAGCATAAAAAACATTAAATGACCTTCCTCCTTCCCCTGAGTGAAATTGCTGTAGGTAGACATGATCGTTGCGATGACCAATCCTGCGAGAATGACGATATTGGCTTTCATCATGCACAGTTCACGCAGCCCACAGTAGTGTGAAAGCGATTGCCGACTGTGACGTATGAGCATCGACGACGACGCGTCCATGGGGAGATGACGTCGCACGTATCGAAACCTAACTGTGATGTTGAGTGAACAACTATACCAACGTCAAAAAATTGAGACATATCTTTCCTCACACCTAGCTGCTCCTAACCATCAATTTATAACCCCTAAAAAAATTTTGCCGAAAATGATCAGGATGAAACAAACGTCCAAAAATGAAGCTTAGGCGATTTCTATTTTCTTTTTTTTTGTTTTCGGCCTTTTTTCCGCCGTCACTGGACCGATTTTCAAAAACTTTATCATCCTTGGCATAGTAGTAACATTGTAAGAAAATTTTACCGAAATCTTCTCAAGTTATAAGAGACCGGCAGACCGACTAACGTCCAAACAACATATTTCATTATAGAAAATTTTCGCGATAACAATACTTACGCTACTATTTTTTATCAACAATAATCGGTTCAATATACTGAATAATAAAATGGTTATCATTTAGGCAACGGACTTTTGAACACAAAAACTCCCTCAGATAATCTTTGAGTTAGCTGATTTTGGCTGATACTAATTTATAGCAAGAACCAGTGGCGAGCTATTTTTTCGCTAAACAATAAAATTGCCGGCATGAACGTGGTTGTTGTAGGTGCTTCAAAAAATTGTTCTGTTAATCTTAATATGATAGTTGATGATAAGCGTGTACCAAATTTCATTTTAATATCACAAGCTGTTTTCTATAAAGGTAAAATCAACTATAAAAAAATGAACACGTTTAAACACCCCTTATTAGGGTCAGTTGCCTTTTGATACTAAAGTAAATCGTGTAATCTCAGGCGTAGGGCCACAAAAGCAAATTAACTAGGTGACAACTTATAGGTATTACAACTAACTTCTGTTTTTAAAAGTTAAAGCTAAATCGCCCGTAAACAGTGTGATTGATAAGATTATGAAAGTTATTCGTAAAGTCTCACCTAGCCAACCACAATTTAATACCCTACGTAATCGCTCGAGCTATTTCGGTGTCAAAAAGGAATTGTCAGTTTGATATTGAAATTTTTCGTAACCTCAAAATGCAGTGAAGGAAACAAGGAACTTCTGGACCATAGGTTCATATATGAGCGTTTCTTGTATTTCAACTTTCTAAATCAACACTTACTAGTTTATATTACCCCGTATATGCCTGTATTAAAGCTTCGTCGATATTTGCAGCTAATCAAATATTCCTGGTATTTCAGCTGGGAGCAAATTGAGGTGAAAAAGTCATCATTCGTCTCCCGAACCTCTTCTAATGCATAGTATAACGCTGTCCGTTGAAGAAGTTCAGTAATTTCCAATTTAAATGCAGAGGAGAATATCTTTGTATGTTATTTTTAGGATGGCATCCTATTTAGCTTTAGTTTGTCAGATTGCCTGATGTATACGTTTGGTATGGTTGCATATGAGATTATGGACTATAAATCGTTCATTTTGCAAGATTACACAGGCCCACAAAATCAAAAACTGGGCACCCCTGTGCTTTTTCACTGTGAACACGGAAACCAAAATACTAACACTTTATTCTTTTTGTCGCTTTATTTGTGCAAAACTTGGAATGCACATAAGAAATCGCAGGCCTCTGTTTAATTTCATCAATAAAAAGATCTGTGTTAAATTCTTATGTCCACACCATTCTCAAGAAAGCAATTTTTTGAAAGACACACCAGGTATACCGAATGAGCGCCAACTGAACAGGGAATCTGAACGCCTAGGATCTCAATATGCACGTGAAGGTTTACCGACGCGCGTATTGAGTCTAGTGGACACGCACGCGCTTACAATTTCTGAGCCGCGCTTCCATGTCAACAGCTAGCATTAATTGTGTGTATCATCAAAGAGACCGTCAGAAGAGCGGGCGTCATGTGGACTAAGCCTTAGAGTTCGCTTTGAACAACAAAGAAGAAACTATAAACGGTAAGACTATACTTTAGCGCATATCGCAAATACTTTATTTCTTACTTTAAAATGAATGATTAGGATGTAACTTGCACGAAAATATCATTTTTTTCTTGAAGGAACCCTCTGCTTGCTACTTTATAGAACTTCAGAGTTGCATTTTTGGTGGTAATACTCTAGAATGCAATACTGTTTTATACGCTTTTTTTGCTTTTGGCACAGAATGATGGTCTAAATTAAAAGAATATAACATATACTGTGTAGTACTAAGGAAAATAGATGTGAAACTGTGAAAAATCGTTGTTTGCAAAAAAAAGGTTCAAAATCAGCTGTGTTATTACACATTAGCTTATTAGCTAAAATAACAGTTAAAAATACATTCGTAAATGATGGTATTTACTTGGTAAACTGTGTAGGGGTGTTGTGTTGTGATTTTTCAAAGTCTTCTTGAAATTCCATAACATTTTTTTTCGCGTATTTTCAATGAGATCAACGTTTTTGCATTTATAAGAAATATTTGGAAGTACAAACAATTCAGAATGGGCATTTTATAACGTTCATTTTTTGACAGATAAGATAAATGATGTCCATTGTTGCCAAGTTGTACCTTCTTTTTGGGAGAAATACGTGATAAAAAATGAGGTTATTTGCAAAATAAAAGGCTCAATTTATTGTGAATGTTTTATGAGACCCAATATTTACCGAAAACTAGATGAAATTTTGAACAGGTCCACCCAACATATCATCGTCAAACATTATAGTTAAATAAAGATCAACGACCATTTCACCATATCATCAAAAAACTTGCAATGTCTTTGTTATGTTTTCATTATTTAGTGATTGGCAACAGCTACTTTTTCAGTTATTTCTCATATATATCACATTTAATTAGGTATATTTTGTGACATCAGCTTCACTTTAAATAATTCAAGAACATACATACAAAAAGTAAACAAATTATAGCTATAATATAGGAAAAATAATAACCGAAGTACTTTTAAGAAGGGCATAAGGCATTCTTCAAAAAAGTGTCTAGCTAACGCTATCGTAGGGCACGAAGTGGATTTAGTACAGTAAAACCTGCCGGCCATCCCTCCAAATCGCATTTTAATGACAATCCTGTGCCGATTGCACATTTTAGCGCTAGTATATAAGTAAGAATTTGACAAACCAAATTAGGGTATATAACTATCCATGATTTGGCAACATCGCAACTAGATGGAGAGAGTAGGATAGTGATGGTGGTGGATGGTGGTGTAGTGATGGGAATATTTATCTAAAATAAAAAAAATACTACTCAACAATGAACTATTTTCATCATTAAAATAATGCAAAATTCATTATTGCGATGAACAGTGTCCCAGTAATTTACATTGTATGTTATATTCATATAATTTTGAGCAATCTTTTGTGTAAACAAGGAAAAAAAAGAGCTTATAAAGCAGTATTCTACACCACAGTATTACCACACAAAATGCAGCTTTGAAGTTCTATAAAATAGCAAGCAGGGGTTCCTTAAAGAAAAAGTGATATTTTCGTGCAAGTTACATCCTAATCTATCAGTTTAAAATAGGAAATGTAATATTTGCGATATGCACTAAAGAATAGTTCAGCCCTATGAACTACCCTCAGCTGGACAATACGACCGCTTCTGTGTCGCAGTTCTACTAACTCTGAGCAGTTCACAAATGAGATTAACAAAGTTTCTTCGGTATAAAAAATGCATCCCTGATATATTCTTCCCTGTCTTGAGATTTAACTGGAAAGAAAGTTTATCGTGTGGTCAAGTACTCACATTGACGATTCCAGTCGTTGTCCTGGTGGATGCTTTCGCTTGCTGCTGTTGCTGCTCCCTTTCAACGCTGCGCTGCTGCAAGTGTCTGCTTAGAGCGAACATTTCGGCCAATCGCGAACGTGTCTTGGACGATTGCTGGCTTGTCTGAGTAGGACCGGGAGCCACTTGTTGTAGCGGGTTGCGTTTGCGAGACACCGGGAACACCAGGTGCTCGATGTCTGGTGTGTAACTGAAAAAGACGTACGTATATGTAGAAACTATCACCTTGACACCTTTAATATCCATGGAAACTCGTAGTGTAATACTGACTTTTTGTACAGCTTAGACCTCCGAAAATGCCATATCTGAAGCAGATGTTTCAAAAAGACAGAGCCAAACCATGATGGTTCAAGTGTCACGACATTTAGGCAACCCACGATTTGTAAAATAATATTGGGAACACGGGTAGCTGTAGCATCCACCATTATTTTAATTATATTGACATCATCCAGTCACCGCATTCACCATTTTTTCTAATTTGCTCAAAACGTCTATTGAAAAAATTTGAACCAAACTGCGAGTTTCACAAATTCTTCTATCGTCTATAAGATGGCATGAATATAATTTCAATATGACGTTTTGTTTCTCGTCTTCAACAATCAAGTTTTTTTTCTCGAAGTCAGATATTGGATTTATGTATACATAGGTGAGTAGAGTTTTTAGTTCTGATCCGAAAATTGTCGTACAATAACATTGCCGAACCTTAGTTATTTGAAAATATAGAATTTACTAAGTAGCACTTGAAGTTATCAGATAGCGTTTGTTTCGTAATATCAACAGCTAAGCATTGCTTTAGTTTTTATGAATTAGGCGAAAGTGAACAGTCCCTATTTCCGCTTTTGATGATGTGATGTACATATCATGACAAGGATTGGTATTACAAAGCTTCAAAGATCTAAAAAAGTATTTTAACTCATTGAATAAAGATAGAGGTTTCACAACTTCAAATGTAGAATTCTCCGTTATTACGATTGCCGATGTTAGGAAGAGAGCACTGTAATTAAAAAAATTAAAGTTGACACGGAAGGTGAGGCTCAAGGTCAAATCCAAGGCCAGCATTAAAGTTTTTGTTCAAAGTTGGTAAGCACATGACATTGGCCTTTTTCAAAAATACCCTGCCGCGAAGAATACAGCGTCATTCCATTACTTTTGTTGTTGTATATTCCTGGACAGTATTTGATTTCAGCGGCGAGATTTTCCAGAGCTGCAGATCTTTGCCTTCCCAAAAGTCTCAGCAAATGGTCACGCTACATAGATCGATCATCTGTTAGAACTGGATGCCCATTAGCCTATCATTCCTTATACATCAGAAGAATAATCAATATGAGGTTTCTCGAAAACAACAAGTACTCATCAACTATTCATTATGACCTATTTCTAAAGAGGTAATCACCCTGTTCGAAAACCTTCTGGATCTATCGATCCCCTAGCCTTCATTCCGTGGATTATCTGAAAGCACGTCATGTACGAATCGAAAGTACCGCGAGCTAGTAGCGAACACCAATTCACCTGGAATGAACGTAGTCTAGGAGCAGCCGCTCAGTTTGAATGCAGGACGTTATTAGGAGTACAGAGTACAGAGCCTGGCCGAATCTAACCTCATATACGAGGTATGTAAGTTAAGTGATGAGAGTGACAACTATCTGGCAACACTGGAGGCGCCGCGCTTCGAGGGAAGACAGATGAACATGTGATCCGGCTTCAGTACAAGTTTGAATCCGGTCGAGTCATTTGGTTGCCCATAGCGAGTCTTTTTCTGAAACAGTTCCTTCTAGTGTGTTCTAAAAATGTGGGACACCAATTTCAAGCAACGCTGTGCTATTAGGTTTTGCTTTAAACAGGGCACAGTGCATTGGAAACCCTTGCTAAGCTTCAGCTAGACTGCAGAGATAGTGTTTTGTAAGAGCCCAGGTTTTTCGGTGGTTTAAGGCAATTCCAGAAGGGAGATAGTCGATTGAAGATGAACCACGAAGCGGAAGGCCTTTATCTTCAATAACCGATGAAAATATCGACAGAGTCTGGCATCTTGTGCACAGTCACAATGATCGGGGAAGAGTTAAATTTTACTCGCATCACCGTTCATATGGGATCAAACATCAAGAACAACTGGGTCTTGCATCACAATAATGCTCCTTCTACACACAGCAATGCCAATAAACGAGTTTTTGGTCAGTAAAACGTTCCGCTGGCCCCTCTTCTCCCTTTTTCGCCTGACTTGAGTCCTTGTGACTTTTTTCTCCTCTCGAAGTTGATAAATCGCCTCAAAGGAACTTATTTTGGGAAAGTCGCAAACCTTCTCCAGCTCTGTGTGACTTCAAAAGAAAGTTATTTTGAGGATGACATTATAAAATTGTAATTACATTTGAACAAAAATATAAAAAAATCAGTCTCACCTAATTTACATACCTCGTGGTTTCAGCTACCACATTAAATTGATTCGGCCAGACAATGGAGTCCCATGAATATACAAACCCCAGGGCATATTCCAGGGTATATAAATTTCCAGGTCACGCGATCAAAATCGTGGTCATATTTAAACATGGTCGTCGCGGTGTAAGGCGGTTATACAACATACCTTCCATCCAATTTTGACTTTTTACAGCTAATTTTACTCCGTATTCATGAATAAATATATTTTATGATCACACGTTTTTTAATAATCCAGCAACCTCTAACCTTTAATTTTTAGCTCTTACAAAAATTTTTCACAAATCGGTCAGGATCGTCTGAACGTCAAAAATCAAAGTTTGAGCGTTTTTATTTTTTTCAATTGTTGGCTTTTTTCTTCACCGCCACTGTACCGATTTTCAAAAACTACAAAACCTTTGAGTCCTTGGCATAGTAGTAACGTTTTGTAGAAATTTAAACAAATCCGACCGGTACTTCTCAAATTATAGACGGTCATAAGATTAGCGGACAGACCGACAGACAGACGTAATGTAATAATAATTTACTATGTAATTGATTAGAAAAAGCTCTTCAGACAATTCTGTTATATGTCATTTATGAATATGCATCCTTGGTAAAATTAATGAATTCGGTATAAAATGTTATCAATTTTAATCGGGCACAAACCAAAAGCATTTTTTTTCCTTAAAACGAAACAATTTCAGAAGGACTACAACACGTTCTCATCTCTCTTGTAAAATGTGAAATTAGCAGATACTCGCTGGCTTATGACGGCAGTACAGATCCCTAATAATGTCCCAGATTCAAATTGAGGAGACGTTTAACGACACATGTGACCTAAGTGGCAACTCCTAGCCTAACAGTGGAACATCGTCTAAGGCGTACGCCGAAACGGCGGCATTAGCTTGTTAAGCTACGCCCGCAGTTACCACAGTTACCAGGGGCAGCATTACAACTTTGCTGTTCGAACTTAGAAGCACGCCCGCAGTACGTTCTAATTTAGAGCACAATGACCATGTACTTTTAGAGGTACAAGACGGACGAGATGCTCGATCTATTGCATGTTGAATAAGACACAGAGCTCATAGAGCTCCATTGTTTGGCTGAATCAAACCACATATATGTGTTGATTTCTGTTTATTGTACGACGTTTTGACCTCTTCCAAGTACAAAGGCGTATGAATGTGCGGCAGCCGTAACGAAACCAGAATATATGTGGTTTGAGTTGGCAAGATAATGTCCTATGAAATAACGTATACCCTAATTGGTATACAAAGGAGTTGCGCGTGAGAGTATTTGGGGGACCCTTGAGTCTCTTTTGATATTTAAGACCATTCCTAATCAATTCTAACGATATCGTACTCTAAGAAGATCTGCACGGGTATCACGTATCTTGAAAAGTGACATTATGCCGATTTTTTTTGACATTATGCTGATTTTTTGTTGACATTATTTAGGTTTTTCTACCATATGTTATCTTAGCACATAGTTGTACGTGTTGCCTAAACATCACGAGGCTTGTTATCAGTCTGGCTCTGATGTGAATCTGCTTCTGAGATGGCATTACTGGAGGTCTAAGCTGTAAGTGGTATGTGTTGATCATAATTACATTGGGCTCTTGTCTCAAATACACTTAATTGAGATTCAAAGCTAGAAATTAGTTGCGCATCCACTTTTTCTTATCCATTCTGGAAAAATTACATATACAAATCTGCTGAATTTCAAAAATGAGAGAGATAAGAAATAATTAAATTCACTGTACACTGTCGAATTACACGCCATATACATGCTTACAGTAATTACACACAACGCGGGCGCAGTGATGATTTCCCTCAGTCTTTCGTAATTTATAACTTTGAACATAACCTCTCTTCAGAAAGCACAACATAAAAATAATCCGTCGGGCACAGCCAATAGATATACTTCATTGGCAGCACATTCTGTAATGATTTTCTCACACAGCAAATATCACTGATTTTATACACATGCAGACCAATACACATAATCATCCAGATACGATCTTGCTATTCAACCAACTTTCTTTTCAGAGATAAAAACTACAGACTACGACCACTCGGCCTCATAAAATACATGCAACCAATAATGCGTGTAGTTTAGTTGAGTGATTCCTCCATAGATGACGTTCACAACGATCGTAGTGAGCAAACATGGAACGACTGTTTGTGCCCTAAAAGCTACCTAGTTTGTAAGATGACATCTTATATGTCTTTTTTGACGTTTTATAGGTTTTTTATATGATACCCGAGCTGTATTGACCAGCCAGCCTCCTTGTTGGCATCCCAATCTGATTTTTTGCTCTTCTCAACAATCTCTCTGACCTCCAATAATATATATATATATATATACGAGCCCATTCCCACTTCAGTTGGCCCACTTTGTACCAAAATATGCCTTTATAAACTAAACATGACAAAACTATTTACTTCTAAAACAATTTATTTTCTCAAAAACATTTTAGATACACTCTAGTCGTAAAAAATACATATTTATAATCACTTAGACCTATAACTAATAGAACATCTGATCAAATAAACAATGTGCGAATAAATGCGCGAAGTTAACAAAGCAACAATTGAAAGATTACCGTTGGGTAACATCACCTTTATTTTTTATTACGGCTGAAATTCTTTGTGGCATAGTGTTAACCAAGTTTTGTCAAACATCTGGTGTAAAACAATCCCATATTTCTTGAAGCTTTTGTCTCAGTTCGGTGATTGTACGAGCAGGATGTTGTCGTAGAACCTTTTTCATCTCGTGCCACAAAGTTTCAATAGGTGACAGATCTGGACTGCTACAAACCCACTTCAAAAGTTGTACCTTATTTTCTTCCATCCGTTTTATAGCCTTTTTTGAGGTATAGCACGCTGCACCATCTTGCTTAGACACAAAATCTTGGCCGGATGTCAAACATTATTTTATCATTGGTAAAAGCGATTCTTCTAAAATATCCAAATACGTATATTTGTTTGTATCCACATTTCCATCAATAAAATTAAGTTTTCGTACTCCTTTTGACAACATACAGCCCCAGACCATAATGGATGCTAGAAATTCCACTTTTCTATCCAGACAGTCAACATGGAATGCTTCATTTTTTTTGCGAATAACTTTACTGTAACTGTCACCAATACAAACTTCGACTCGGGCCTGATCACTCCACTGTATTGCACACCATTGTTGAGGTGCCCATTGTCTATGTTCTTTAGCCCATCTAGGCCGATTTTTATTTTGCAGTGGAGTTAATAGTGGCTCTTCTTTGGCCTATAAACAAGTTGTGCAACTTTAGGGTTTTTACTTCACTTTTTTTTGTAAGAAATCTTACCTTGCAAGTGGTAAATCCCAATTTGTGGGCCTCTCTATGAGTTGTGGACTTCGAAATTCTCCTTCCAACAGCGTCACTCCACAGATCACTTAATTGTAAATAATTGGCACGCCTGTTTTCACGATTACTCTTCTTAATGCTCTTCGGTCTGCTTTTGCGATATACTACTTTTTTTCACATATCGTGGCTTAATATTAACTGAACCAGTTACGTTATATCTTCTAATAATATTTCTCAGACTGTACCGCGATAAGTCTAACAAAGTTGCAATTTCTGAGTTTGATTTCCCAGAATTAAAAAAATTAATTATCAGTAACCGAATTTTCTCACTAATAACCTTTCCTCTACCCATTTTGAAACTCGTAACTACCCAAAACTATTTTAAATGTATTCTGACAGCTGTGATTAATAAAAACAATTGTCATGGCTTTTATTTTTCACAACCACCTATGTCTTATAGACTTATTTTACATTGAAATGAAAATAGGTTGATATGCTGTAATTGCAACATGTGTTATTTTTATGCTGCAAATTTGATTAGGGAGTGATAAAGTTGGTGATTTCTACTATATGTTATCAAAATATTTATTGTTAATATTTTAAACCTATAAGACCCTGCTACATTTTTATTATTTGCGTTTGATAAGAAAAAACTAAGATTTCAATAGTTGGGCCAACTGACATATTCGTGAACGTTACATTTATACTAAACAGAATATATATATATATATATATATATATATATATATATATATATATATATATTATATATATTATAAAATGGATGGAAGAAAATAATGTACCACTTTTGAAATGGGTTTCTGGCAGTCCAGATCTGTCACCTATTGAAACTTTGTGGCACGAGATGAAAAAGGTTCTACGACAACATCCTGCTCGTACAATCACCGAACTGAGACAAAAGGTTCAAGAAATATGGGATTGTTTTACACCACATTTTTGCCAAAACTTGGTTAACACTATGCCCCAAAGAATTTCAGCCGTAATAAAAAATAAAGGTGATGTTGCCCAATGGTAATCTTTCAATTGTTGCTTTGTTAACTTCGCGCATTTATTCGCACATTGTTTATTTGTTCAGATGTTCTATTAGTTATAGGTCTAAGTGATTTCAAATATGTATTTTTTACGAATAGACTGTATCTAAAATGTTTTTGAGAAAATAAATTGTTTTAGAAGTAAATAGTTTCGTCATGTTTAGTTTATAAAGGCATATTTTGGTACAAATCTTGAAGTGGGCCAACTGAAGTGGGAAGTGGCTCGTAGATGGCCGTTTTTATTTGTAAGCCAGTAATAGTCCAAAATTCGAATCGAAAGTTTTGGTTACATCGCGTACTGACATGGAATGTTAAGAATTAGTCAATTCTTGCTAAAGAGCAAACTCGGCAAGTTGGATAAACGATTTGAATTGGAATACTTCCTGGAATCAATATACCTGATCCCATTATCCTGTCTATTGTGTATCCGTCAATCAATAGCTATTTCCATGTGTGTCTGATATGTATAGCAAGGATGACAGGCACCACTCTCACGGTTAGTTAACCTCTAACAGCTTTGATAATCAAAACGCATGGTCCAGAACCCCCTATTCAGACGACATACGTTATTGTGTATGTTTTATAGCCATATTTATTGTTTTGTATCAGCATTTCTTAACCTGTTTTAGTCACTGATCCCAGCACCACAATCGTAATTCAAGGACCCCCTAAGTAAATTAGTCAGGAGTATTGAATTTCGGGGAGCTGAAACCATCCCCTCCCCCGATCTCTACAATTTTTCTAGGGGGTTCCTTATCCCAAGGTCTAAGTTCAAGATTTCCGTATGGAAGAAGGGGAGAGGGCTTTCCACATATTTGCCGTGATAAGTAAGCCGGGCTTTTATTTATTAGTTACTGATAAGCAGTGGTAGAATATTATGCTCTTATAAGTCATAAAAACATAATATTGTATGAGATCATCTAATAATACCTAGGATGTGCTCAACATTTCAGTTTAACTTGACCACCACAGATTCAGACTAAAAGGAGCCCTAAAGAAGGAAACATATTTTCCAAGACGTCTGGCCACTTTGGCAAGGAAACTTTGTCTTGCTAGACACATATCCGACTAGAGATAATAAATTTATTTAAATGAAGGTTACTGAAAATCCGATGTCATCATATTACCTCAGTAGCTAGGTGTTGGTATGCTGATAGGTAAAAAAAAACTCTGCATCTCAAGTTCTCGAAACAGAAATGTGCTGGTTGTGTTCCAAAGCATTACTAAAATTAACCTGGCATAGAATGAAATCAATCGAGCAGTGTCTGCCTCCAGCTGCCGTTATCTAAGCATTTCCTGCGAAACAGACACTGCAGCCTCCAGGCAGCCTTTTGTCGTCATCAAAAGGACGTAAATGCTTTATTCTCAACAGTGAGCTAAATATTGACGGTGCAGAGGCGTTCAGAAGATATCTGAAAAGTAGAGTTCTTGTAAATTGACTATCTGTTAACTACCTTACATTACACATAGACGATCCCTCAATTATTATAAATAAAGAAATGGAGTTTTGAGGAATATCGGCAACAGCTTACTCAACAACATTAATTACAGGTTTAACTAGCTTCATTTGAATAGTGAAAAAACGTGAATTGTATAGTTTCACAATCCTCAAAGATCGGTCGCATCTTAGACTTAACTTTAAATAACATTACTCTAAACACTGATGATATAACAAAAGATGTGCGGCTTTACGTGGATGATAGAGTTAGCTTCCAAATGCATTGTAAACATGTAGTCAGTAAGCTAAATTCACTATGTTTCAAAGTACTTAATGGAAACCTGTTATGGATGTTGTATAATGCACAAATTGAGTTTTCTCTGCGCTATGCATTATGCTCTTTTGGCTCAAAAAGTACTTTTGAGCCAAAAGAGGATCATTCGATGTATGATGGGAGCTGAAGCTATAAAAACCCTGACGATTTCTTTACGAAATGGCAACTTACACTTTTATCAAAAAGGAGATCCTTAATATAAATAACATACATGGTATCAACACATAGGATTAAAACTGAGGTGTGTCAGTTTTTTTGATACAAAATTCAACACTTCAAATTTCAAAGTGGCAGATTGCGGAGTTGCCGAAGTGGACAGTTTTTCTGGAAAAAACACCTTACATCTCAGTAGCTAATTACCAAAACCCCATAGTATGTTATATCAATATTTTTTCTATTGAATTGGTTTATGCAAATATGCAATAAAATGAGGCATTCCATTTAAAAAACCAGAACTTTGATATGTAGTTCAAAATTGGGGCACCCTGTATAGTTGCCAATATTTTAGAAATGTTCCCTCAAATGTCATGTATAACACGCCACAAATAGATTACCCCAAAACGTATTTGTTTATGAGTAATATTCAGTCCACACATGGATGGGCCACCCTGGACATTTATCTTTTGTAAAGTATAAACTTGGCTGAAAGATAAAAAGCTGTCTTTAAGGTGAAGTTGGAAAGTTAGTTTGTTGATAAAGTTTTGTATTCTGTGGATGATTTTATATGTACAGGGTGACTTTGAAGTTGAGTCATTAATTTTCAGATAATGATTGTAGAAGGAAGATAAACCAAAATATGTGTGTAAAAATAAAAAAAAATAAAAACAAAAATGTTACCTTTTTTTATAAAGTATCCTCCCGACAAGTATTTCAGTGCGGACCTGTATTTGATCGTGCGGTCTTGGAGCACCGGCATGCCCTCCCCTGTGAGGTCTTAAGTCACCTGATTCACGAGCCCTTTGTACTACATTCAGCATTTTCGTAAACATGTGCCATTTTTTATTCACTATTCACTCACGCGTTACCGACTGACACATCGACTGAATACAACTGAATAAGATTGCACATTGTAGTAAAAACATCGTTTCAAATTCTTTCGGTTTTTTGCAATGAACGGATAAGGCGGATTATATCCATTGTTGCCAAACACGAGCACATAATATTATTATTGAGGCAGTGCGGTACTCAAACTTCTAAAGGGCTATAACTTTGTTACTTTAATTTTACCAGAAAAATGTTAAAGGAAAAAACATTTCCTTTGATCGGATCTACTCACTGTTAAAATAAATGACTCAACTTCGAAGTCACCCTGTATATGAATGTTTGTTCTTTTAATCTTATTAGCTTTTTCTGTTAATCTGCTAATGTGATTTTTATTTTTCTATATTTTGTAGAATCCTTTATATCATTACCTATATCCTATACAGTACTTGTAATATCGAATAGATAATAAGATAAATGAAATGATTCGAACATTTTGCCCAATGAGTTTAGTGTACGCATTCACCACTACTCACTAATGTTAGCTACAGATTTTGGGATGCTATCACGCTTTACTCCGGAAGTGATAATGAAGTCCTTCAAAACGCAGATTTTAATAATTTTCTCTCAGAATTACTTAAAAAAAACTAATAAGTCACCCTAAACAAATATATGAAAAATCATTAATTAATAAAAACACTTTTTGTTTATTTGTGCCAGTTTGTCTAATCATTTTGGTATGCACATTCACTTTTTTCACACATTTTGGCACACATTTCGCGCTGAAGTGATACGAAAGTCCCACCACAAGGTAGTTCAATAGTTTTCTCTCACAACCATATAAAAAATCGTTAATTAATAATGACGGTTTTTGTTTATTTTTACCAGTTAGCACAATCAGTTTAGTATGCACATTCACCCCTTCTAATAAATGTTGACTACAGATTTTGCGATAAACGCAGATTTTTATTATTTTCTCTCAGAATCATACGAAAAATCAAGGATTAATAATAACGCTTTTTTTTTAGTTCTACCATGTTAGTGTGCACTTTCACCACGTTTCACAATTATTGGCTACATATAGTATGTTGAGCTGAGGCGCTTCAGTGCGGAAGTGATAGGAAAGTCCACCAAGATATAGTTCTTCATAGTTTTCTCTCAGAATCATAAGGAAAATCACAAATTAATAATAACGCTTTCTGTTTCTTTTTACCAAACGCTATTTCATTTTAGTATGCACATTCACCACTTTTTACAAATGTTGATTACAGATTATGCTCTTACGCTTCAGTTCGGACGTGACAAAGAAGTCCACCAATGCCTGTGACAAAAAATGAACAAGTTCTCTAGAGCTATACAAAGTTTTGTTCTAAGTAAACTATTTTATTTTTCAGGAATATTGCATGTGTCTTTGTGATGAACGATAAACTACAAAACTAATCAAATTCTCACGTATTTCGTACATCCTTTTTTATTTAGACTTAAATGCCTAACTTTGGGTGTTTGTTAAAGATCGCTGCTAATATTTAACAACTTCGATCACTATTGATTTACAGTCTTACTTACTTTTGATGTAATTTGTTGCATCTTAGATCTCCTCTCATGGCCTGGGGCCCTATTCATGACAATGAGGGAATACAATAACTAGTATACAGTATTCTATTACCTTATCTGACATGTTTTGACGTACCTTTTGACGTTTATCAAATACATCTGTGAATGCATCTATTTTTGACAAAATATTCTGTTTATAGGCTTTTTATATCATCAAAAAGCTAACTTCATTTTTCGAGATGAGACTAATGGAGACGAAAAGAGCTCTCTTAACATTTGCTGAACTGTATTCCTGAAAACCGACAGTCGTTAATCGAGAGAAAAGTGCAGAAGTCTGGCCGTCATCCATCAAACTACATAGACAGCTATTTTGTGCTACTTGGCAACTGCTCAGCATAGTGTAGGCTTGGTCTCACGTAGAATAACGAACAAAAGCTGAGCAACTATCATCCATCCAGAGTATAAGGTCGATTGAAATAAGACAGCACGAAGTGCCATCTGTTACCAGAATCAACCACGAAACTATAAAACTAAACGTTCTGTTAGTTTGTTCAATGGTAAGTAGACCGTATCTACTACAGCACTAGAACTGGCGACATCTAGCGACCACTGTGGTAATCCGGCTGATGATTGGAACTGAGATACAGTTCCAACAGATAGCTTGCTGTTTTCACTTTCACAGTGGTCGATTCTGGTAACGTTAATACGATAAACCTTATACGTCACCCATCTCTCCCAACTAGCACTTTGTGGTCATACGTTTAATGATTTGAAAAGCCTAGCTACATTATTTCGACACACACATATATACATAAATTTATATTTTGATTAAGATTAAAATGCACATCGGAAGCTGCCAGAAAATGTAACAGAAATCTTACCACTAGCTATTCTATTCCCCCATTTCAAGAATTGGGGCCCTGGAAGGAGTACAGCAAATTACTAGTAGCGTTGTATAAATGCCCAAAAGATTTATGATACGCTACTGGATGGTACAGTGGGTGAATGGGGAGAAACTTGTGGCAGAGAGATGCGTCATAAACATTTCGGGTTGGGGCGTAATAAAGAACGTAAATTGAGCTTTGAGTAGGCTGCAATTCAGGAATTATCTTGGAATTGTTCCTTTACCAGAAACATAATAGGTGTTGTGTGCCGAGACCTTGTTTTCTATTATGTTAAGCCATTTAAATCAAATTATAGATTATTAGGTGATTGATGTCATCACAAGTTAAAGGATCCGACTAATAGCAAAATGCTATGGCCGAAAAACGAGGCAAATTGTAGGTTCTTGCTCTTGAAAGTGATGCGACGATAATTTCACGCAACCACTTGAAATTCTTCAAATCCGTAGGATTCATACTTCTAAATAACAAGAACAAGAGTGTAGTATACTGGTCAAGTAGTTTTTTTGGAATTTCTGCTTGTTTATCCCAAAACACCTATTCTCCGGCCATCACTACTAGTTTATTGAGCAATATACAAGGTTCATTCAAAGAGCATTTATAAGCAAAATACACGTGTTTACCTTGCCGATATGAATCACAAACCATTCCGAAATATGAATGTTATTTTTATGCGAAAAACAAATGTTACGTTTTTTCTTCTGAACAAATTCAAACATTTCGTATTTGTGAGTAATTGAACAAATGCGGTAGGATATTCGAAAAACATACGTTATTATACACAATTTAAAACAAAGCGGATGTGTCTATCATCTTTTGTTGCGAATTACTCACAAATACGAAATGTTTGAACTGGTTTAGAAGAAAAAAGTAACCCATCCTTTTTTGCATAAAAATAAAATGTATCTTCCGAAATGGTTTCCGATTCATATCGGCAAAGTAAACTAGTCTATTTTGCTATAAAATGCCCTTTGAACTAACCCTGTATATTGCTCAATAAACTAGTAGTGATGGCCAGGAGACAGGTGTTTTGGGACAAAAAACTACTTGATCCATCTACTCCAATTTTGTTGTGATTATTTAAAAGTACGAATCCTACGAATTTCAAATATCTGCGAGAAACCATCGTCGCATTACCAACAGGTACCAAAACCTGCAGTTTCAATCGGTTTTCGAACATAACTTTTTTGCTATTAGTCGTATCTTTTATGTGAGATCCCATTTTGTGGGACTCATTAATACCTAATCTTGTATGAAGAGTTTTTACGTTTCTGCACTTTCGATTGAATCTCAAAAAACACGTTTTCCCATTCTTCATTTGTTGACGAATATAAAGTTTTCCCACAAAAATTGGTGTACCCATTGTAGGCGTCCAAGTTTTGAATACCCCCTTGAACTTGCAGTAATAATTACACTTATTTCGCAAACGAGGGATATTTTCGTCTGATACGATTAGACTATGTTTCAATCATTTGTAACAATTTTTACTCAAAAGGAAACATCTGTGACATTAAGTTCTGTTCCGTATCGCTTGCTTACAAATTTGTTTTACAAATCACATTTAATATGTAACTGTTTCGGTTATTTTTTATGGTCATTCAACTGGTTATTTTTATATAACGATAGTAGTTATTTTCTTCCTATGTTTGATTGAATCTAAGCGTATCCTGATATTCGATGCGCACGTGTCTGTTGGAAAAATTAGTATCTATCTATGCGCATGAAACAACGTTGTATACGGTTGGTTATCGAAGGCAAACAACTTCTAGATTACTCACCTTGGGTCCATCCTGACAAAATCCTGGACGCTCAACTTGGGCACCGTCTGCACCGCCCCCTGGCCCCTGTCGCCGACACCCCCTACACTACCGCCTTTACCAGAGGAAGCTTGCTTGGCCAATGCCGGCTTCCGCTTCACGTTGAAAGGCCGGTGCGGATTGGTGCATTGGGCCAGCAGCAGCAGACGGTCCTGGAAGTGCATCTCGTCGCGACTCATCCTTCAAGGGGCGTGGCTGATCTTGAGAGTAGGCGGGGCCAGGGAGCCTGGTGTGGTTAGCAGGCGATTGTTGTTGGGATGGGGTTAGAGATCGTCTTGGTACTCATCTGAAACAAAGGAACTTCTTGATAAGACAGCAAGAAAGTGATTACATACTAAAAATAAGTAAAATAAAAGAGACGTTTAAAACAAGCTATATGAATGAACTATAAAATGAAAAAAAATCTGATTAACACGCTTTTGTTTCAAAACTTGAGACGAAGTGGCATCATTATTGCTTAAATATTTCTAATCTAATTTGGGATGGGTTGGACATGAGCAAATTTTCAGTTTTCTGGGAAGGTGCTGAATTCACAAGATATCTGAAAGAAACTTAGGCCCGTATCGTCAGTCGTCCCTACAATTGTAAGGTGCGTTTATGGCCTCCTTGATTGTCATACTGCTTTCTCTCCTTCAAACATTTCTAGATTACACTTGTCCCGTGTCAGCGTCAGCGCTCTCCTATTGTGAATATATGTTTTTTTTTTTAAATTGTAGGAAATTTCAGGCTGATAAAACATGATATAACTCAAAAGCAAGCACAATTTGATGCAAATAGATGTTTGTGACATAACCTCAAAATAGAGCGCTGACACGGAGAAGTAGAAAACTATGACAATCAAGGAGGCCATAAAGGCGCCCTACAATTGTAGGGACGACTGACGATACGGGTCTTAGGGAGAGAAAAATCCAACAGGGCATTGAGGTCAATAATATTGATTTCTCGGATTTGTTCTGAAAATAATATAAATTTATTCCTAAGAATCTTTCCAATTATCCGTCGAATTACTTATATATTTCAATCTATAAAAAAGTACCTGTAAAACACAAAACGCCATATCATTTTGTTTGACAGTGTGTACCGTAGTTGAATCTCTACACTGCTTCGTCATGCTTATATTCAAGTGAAAAGTCCGCGAGGAAAAATGTTAGTTAAATGACCCGGAAAGGAGTTTTCCGCCACAAAGGAAGACAAACAATAGAGTGCCGTTTCCCACCTGAATTCCTAAAGGCACTATTGAGATGAGGTGAACCGCAACGGAACCAAGGAAAATCGAGATCTTTTCCAACGAAACAGAATGCTTAATGTTGGAAAATTGAATTTATCTCCTCCACAGGCATTATTATGCAAATTGAAGCATTTTTCAAGCCATGGCGCATCGTTAAAGTAGCGCATTTTGTCCCAAGCCGCAGGAATCGCTTTAATCTTGAATATCATTTTTGTTTTGTTGCACTTACTAGCTGATAAGCTGTTATTTCTAGAAGCTCGGCGATTTCTTATGTTTTTTATAATAGCTATCTGCTTAATGGAGTGAATTTCAATGCACTTGTTTATCTCTTCTTGTAATAAGAATATTAATAATAATCATAAAATGTTAAAATAAAGAAATCTAAAAGTTCAATACTAGAAACCACTACAATTACATACTTCAAATTTAGTTTACACATCTTCGGAGTCATATTTTTCATGTCGTTTGATAGGGAATTGTATAAAGAGATTGCACAAAATGTGACATCTTGTGAATTTAGAAGTCTTATGTTGAGGCATAGTGAATATTTTTAGAAAACGAATAATTCTGTTGGGTTGGATTATACAGGGTGGCGCATCGAAAACGAAACAGACGCATTTACTGGCAGCTCATTTTTTTGGGAAAACGCTCAGACCCGTCGATTTTGTTTTCGAGTGGGACAGAAGTTTGGCAAAAAATCACGTTAACACGTGCAGCCCCCTGGGCGGGGTTGACACCAACCCTAAAATCTTAATTGGAAAGGGGGGTCGAGTGATACCTTATTTTAAAGGTACTTCAATTCAGTTCAGTAGTTTTGCAGGTTTATTGATTTAAAGCTTAAGGTGGACTTTAATAGGTACATCAGATTAGTTTATACTACTTTCAGAAGAAATTTGACTAAAAGAATTTACTTAATAAGTAAATGATTTTCTTCACTTCGCCCTATTTATCATTTTGTTGTTGAAAATAGCTATTGGAGCGTTTTTTTTTTGTGGAAAAAAAGTTTCTTGATGAAAGATAAGGAAATATCTCGTACCTATTTTAAATAGGAATTAGTACATAGTTTGCGATTGATTTGACCAAACTTTGTTGCTAAAATAACTTGTAACGCTTTATTACATAAATTAACCATGGTATATTCCACAGCAAAAAGAGTTGAAATTATCGAAATATTTTTCGGAAATAATAGCTAATAGAACAGCATAAATATTTAATGAGCGACATGAGAACAGTAACTTGTATCGAAAATATGTTTTAGAACTTGTAGCTAAATTTCGGGAAACTGGGTCAGTTGCCAATAAATAACGCAACATTGAAAATAAGGAACGAAGCAATAGAAGTGGGGCTTTTAGGGCAAGTTTATGTAGATCCTACGTTAAGTACCCGCAAATTGGAGACTGTGTGTCGACGAACTGTCCAACAGATTCTAAAGGCCCATAGTTTTCATCCGTATAAAATTCACCTGGTACAAAATCACGTTAGCACGTGCAGCCCCCTAAGCGGGGGTGACATCACCCCCAAAATCTTAAATGGAAATTCTAAGCAATAAACGTTTCGCTTTATATTGGTCTAAGCAGGGATAATGTAATGACATACAATAAATAATTTTGGAAATAACTAGTTTCTCACATAAGGTTTTTTTGAAAAACTTGGTCAGAATGTTTTTGTTGGCATACAGGATGAGCTCTAATGCTAAATAGTAGTTCTAAACTATAAGATCGACGTGATCTCGGACCTTAATTTTTCATCAAACAGCACCTCGAAGTTTTTTACACGGTCGGGCTGTGATTAGATAATACAAAGTTGCATGTTTTCCTTCAAACAATTGGATTTTGTTTTGGGGCCTAATGAAGTCATCTCGGTTCTTTCAGTGTTCAACTTTAGAGCATTGTCCTTTGCATAATTATTGATTGCTTCAGGTAGTGTTTTCATAATTATTTTGGTGAAATTATAGATACATTTGAGTATCCTCGGCGAAGATCGTTTTTTTACAATGTTGAACAACTGTGGCCAATTTGAGGTGTATAGTGTGAATAGTAGTGGCCCTAAAACATAACCTTGTGGTGCGCCAAATTTTATTAGCCTCTCTTGTTTAACGATACTCCGTCCGAGGATTGTTAAGCTATGCTTTGAGAGCTTGATTTTTCATAATTCTACAAATACGAGTATAATAGTTACCCAAGTAATCTAAAAGCTCTACAAGAACATGGTTCGTGCCAGGGAAAAAGCTCCTCACTAGCAAAAAATTGGCAAAAAATCATTTTTTATTTTTGTTATACAGGGTGACCGACGGGAACCTGACGTTTTTGAAATGAACAGTACACAGATAATTTTCACGGAATATTTTATTTTAATGCACAAAATCGTTTGTCATGACATGCCATTTGAAGATAAGTATCACTTGTGGAAAATTACGTCAGGTAAGTGGTGTGCATCCTCGTGCAACCACTTCTTCCCTGAATGCCTCTTTTAGTTCTGCCAATGTGCGGGGTGTGTAAGTGTATACACGTGATTTGAGATACCCCGACAGAAGAAAGTCACAAGTGTCCAAGTCAGGTGATCTCGGGGGCCACGGGAAGTCATTAAAACGGGAAACTAATCTTTTTGGGAAGATGCTTCGCAGCACTTGCATGGACATACCAGCAGTGTGTACGGTGGCACCATCCTGTTGGAAATAAATATTTTCCAAATCCAGTTGTAGCCTGCGCAGTTTGAGACGCAAGAAAATGTTTAGAATGTGGCAGTAACGTTCGGCATTCACTGTAACAGTTGAACCATTCTCATCTTCGAAAAAATAAGGACCAATGATGCCGAATGTTGTCTATTAACATCCCCATTCAAATGAAAATGCGCCTCGCCACTCATTATAGTGACCGCATTCTCATTGTCTTCCAAAAGCGCTTGCATTCGACAAGCAAACTACGGCCGCTGCGCATAATCTCTTTCTTCAGGCTTCTGAGCAACAGACAGCTTGTAAAGATGAAACCTTAAGTCTTTCTGCAAAATTGTTCACACAGATTCATGGCTCTTTCTTAGTTCGCACGCGTGTTTACGTGCAGAGCGCCTAGGGCTACGAGTCAGAGCGGCTTTTACACGCTCGATGTTGTCTGGTGTTTTTGCTGTCTTGGTCGAATCTGGTGGCTTCTGTTTCAGAATAGATCCTGTTGACCGTAGATTATGAACCCTACTGAGAATCGTGTTGCGGCTTGGAACGGTTCCACAACGCCCACGATTGAAACGCACACGAAAAAGTCGCTGCACGGTAATAACAGACCCGCCATTCTGCACAAATGACTCATACGCAAACATGCGATGCTCAAGTGTCCACCGTTCCATAGCTCCTGAAACGGCATGGAATGGCCAGACTAATGACTTGTAATTCGGCTCCCTACTCCTCTTACCGGCAGAGTACTAGCCATCTCAAAAACGTCAGGTTCTCATCGGTCACCCTGTATAAATGGTTCATTGTTAACAGAATCCGCACATTTTTCGCGAGATTGTAGGTAAAAGTCGCACGAATGAAGATCAGGAGAGAAATCTCAAGATCGCTTCATCCTTACCGGTCTTACTATTCCTTTCGCAATAAATCATCTACAGGGTGTTTCAGTCTATTGTTGCATAACTTTAAGATTCAATAGAACTTTTAAAATTAATGCATAAAGTCTATATAAACATGGGTCGAAAAATGGGTGGCTTCCGAAATACAGGGTGTTTAAATTTACATTCTAAAATAGTTTTTTTTAAATATTTCGAACAATATTTGATGTATAACAGTGAAAATTGGTATACAAGGGTTTTTTTGGTACGACAAAACGAACCATGGGCATAGTTTTACTGTAGCCGCTAGAGGGCGCTCTCTACTGTACCTGTAGTGTATTAAAATGACCGAAAATTTTTTCTTAGTGCAATTTTTTGCTTTTTGAATAAAAAATCTGATTCTTCGCACTTTTCAACATAAAAAAGCTCTCTTGTGAATTTTCGTTATAGTTAGCCGTTTTTGAGATATTTCGATTTTTAGGGATCGATGCATTTTTAATTATTTATGATAAAATAACGTTAAAAAGTCAGTATCTCGATAATTGTTAGAAGTAGGCTGTGCCTGCAAATATTTTTGAAATTGAAAGCAGAATAAGGTTAAACGTCAATTAGTTGACAGATAGTTTTGTTGTCTGTTGAAACCTGAAACGCTTTTTTGCAATTGTGAATGCACGATATTTAGTTTCTTCTACCTGTTTTTTTTTTTGTAAGTTTTACAAAAATTCCATTTTTATTCTCCAATCAAGAGTTAGCGGATATTCATTTTGTGTATGGCTTTGTAAATGGAAACGCATCAGGAGAAGCCAGAGAATACGCACGAAGATTTACAAACAGACGACATCCAACTCGCT
This sequence comes from Acanthoscelides obtectus, assembly GCA_963669975.1. NCBI lineage: Eukaryota > Metazoa > Arthropoda > Insecta > Coleoptera > Chrysomelidae > Acanthoscelides > Acanthoscelides obtectus. The sequence continues at coordinate 65,282,848 of CAVLJG010000009.1, forward strand.
CAGTGTTTGTGAGAGTGCATCGCCAAATAATTGAAAATGGTTTTGGAAATCTCCAAAGGGATCAAAACATAAATGTTCGTCAGCGCAGATTTACCCGTATGATTCTGCGTGAGTTTGATAGAGATCCGACCACAAGTGTTAGGAGAGTTTCTGGTGCCTTAGGAATTTCAGCAAGCCATGTTCACCGTGTTCTTAGAAATAACCATAGACGTCCTTACCATTTGCAACCTGTGCAAGGACTACAGCCAGGGGACGGAGAAAGAAGAATCACATTTTGTCAGTGGATTCTTGATAGAACTGATAATAATAGGGAGTTTTTAAGTAACGTTTTATGGACCGATGAGTCATGCTTCACTAGACGTGGAGTGGTATGTTTTCATAATCAACATATTTGGTCGCATGAAAATACGCATGCAGTTCGGGAAAGAAATTTTCAGCATGAATTTAATGTGAACGTGTGGATTGTGGATTGGTATAGAAACGGTAGACCGTAATCGACTCTTTGGACCCTAACTTTTGCCTGCAAGGTCAAATGCTGCGACCTTCTTGGAATTTTTAAAGGCTGAACATGCAAATATGTGGGATGATGTAATGTTAGATTTAAGAAGATTGGCTTGGTTCCAGCTCGAAGGTTGTCCAGCTCATTATTAGAGAATAGTTAGAAACTGGCTGTACGAAAATTATCCAGAAAGATGGACCGGCCATGGAGGACCAGTCGCCTGGCCTCCACGATCCCCTGACCTAAATCCATTAGATTTCTTTATGTGGGGATTTCTAAAAGAAAAAGTGTACCAGACTCCCGTAACCACAAGAGATATGCTAATAGACAGAATCAGGAATGCAGGTGATGAAATAAGGCCTTATTTGAATAATGCTATACCACGTTCGATCATTCGTAGATGTAAATTGTGTATTGAACAATTGGGTTTACATTTCGAGCAACTACTTTAGATTTTGCATGTTTGTCCTAACTATCCAATAGCATTTTAGTTGTAAATAATTAATTTAATTTGTTAATAATAATATTGGCTGATTAAACAAATTAATATTCTGTTTTTTTTTGTGTTTATTTGGAGTTAGGAATTATTGCTGTGTCTAAAAACACAATATAAACGATCATTTTAATTACTTGTAATGCCCAAATCGAAAATGTAAAAAAATATTATTTTCCCATAAATAATTAAAAACGCATCTAACCCTAAAAATCTAAATAACCCTAAAAATCTAAATATCATCTCAAAAACGGCTAACTATAACGAAAACTCACAGGAGAGCTTTTTTATGCAGAAAAGCGCGAAGAAGTTTTTTTATTCAAAAAGCAAAAAAATGCACTAAGAAAAATTTTTCGGTCATTTCAATACACTACAGGTACAGTAGAGAGCGCCCTCTAGCGGCTACAGTAAAACTATGTCAATGGTTCGTTTTATCGTACCAAAAAACCGTTGTATACCAATTTTCACTGTTATACATCAAATATTGTTCGAAATATTTAAAAAAAAACTATTTTAGAAAGTTAATTTAAACACCCTGTATTTCGGAAGCTACGCATTTTTCGACCCATGTTTATATAGACTTTATGCAGTAATTTTAAAAGTTCTATCGAATCTTAAAGTTATGCAACAATAAACTGAAACACCCTGTATATGAAATAAAATGTCTACATGAAAACATATTTTTTTCTGCCACGACCCATACGGTTTTAAGAGCACATATTTTGTCTCCTTATAATTTCTCCCAACGATTTTTTTTTATATTCCTGAGGCTACTGGTCTAACAACGTATTTCAATTATCACGTCTGTTTGAGTATAAAAATGGCGCCAAGTAAATTGACTTGTACTTTCCATATAATTCTGAACAGATGAACTTTGTATATGCATCACGTATAGTATCTGAGCCAACTTTTGTATCTGCTCTCGTATCTTTATTAATCACTAAAGTTAGAAGTTTGTAAGTAGGCTACTGCCAACAAACTGTAATTCACCCTCCCCAACCCATACAACCCTCATTCCCCAATGTTTACCCATTAAAAACTGTCCATAAACGATCCTCTGAAACGTCAAGGAACGAGATTTGAATGATTTTCATTATTTTCACTTTTGGTATTTTTCTCTATCGCTATTTAGTCTAATCATATTAGACGAAAATACACCTGGTTTGCGAAATAATTGTTAAGTCTGGTTTTATTGCTGCAAGTTGTTGAAGGGGGTATCCAAAACATGGACGCTTAAAATGGGTACACCAATTTTTGTGGGAAAACTTTTTATTCGACAACAAAGAATGGTCAAGTAGTTTTTGAGAATTTCTAATTGTTTATCCCAAAATACCTGTTTCCCGGCCATCACTACTACTTGATTGAGCAACATACCGGGTTAGTTCAACAGACATCTTATAGCTTATATAACTTACCGATATGAATCGCAAACCATTCCGGAAGATAAATGTCATTTTTATGCAGAAAAGGATGGGTTACGTTTTTTCTTTTAAACAAATTCAAACAATTCGTATTTGTGAGTAATTCGCAACAAAAGATGATAGACACATCCGCTTTCTTTAAAAATCTATGTGGTAACGTATGTTTTTCGAATATCGTAGCGCATTTGTTCAGGTACTCACAAATACGAAATGTTTGAATTTGTTTAGAAGAAAAAACGTAGCCTTTGTTTTTCGCATAAAAATAACATTTATCTTTCAGAATGGTTTGTGATTCATATCGGCAAGTAAACTCGTGTATTTTGCTAGTGAATGCACTTTGAAGGAACCCTGTATATTGCTCAATAAACTAGTATTGATGGCCGGAAGACAGGTGTTTTGGGATAAACAATTAGAAATTCTCAAAAAACTACTTGACCAACATACTCCCATTTTGTTGTTATTTAGAAGTATGAATCCGACGCCTTTGAAAAATTTCAAGTAGTTGCGCAAACTTATCGTACCAAGTACCAAAAGCTGCATTTTGCCTCGTTTTTCGGCCATAACATTCTTGCTATTTGTCGGATCTTTTTTTGTGGTCTATTTTGTAGGTCTCCTATATACCTAAAAATCTTATGAGTGAAGTTTTTTCGTTCCTGCCAACACTCTCGATTGAATCCCAAAAAGACGTTTTCTCATTCTTTGTTGTCAAATAGACTTGCTTGAACAACTTGCACCAATAAAACCAGACTTCACAATTATTTCGGGGAAATTTGCTAATACGATTAGACTAATTGAACTTGCCAGGATCAGCGGACAAGCCGACCGAAATGAGTGAAATGATTTTTCGTGATTCATATGTCATATAACATCCAGGAGTTCTAGAAGTTTTCATTATGTCCCAGAATATTTCTACGTATGTTTGGTTATTACATACGATATTACCTTCAGTTCTTATCAGTGTATACGTCGAGGTTTTCGGATTTTCCGACGATTCCACGTTTTCCGTCCGTAAATAACCCGAATAGCTTGCACGATTGCCTTTAGCGTGAGCCGAAAACGGGGGAGTTTCCCGGAAAACCGGAGAAAAATGGAGTCACTATCGTAGCCAAGAACCCGGAAGATATGAGAATTATATGGTGTAGAGCTAATTGAGACGGTTAAGTGTATTCTACGACCGAATAATTGGTGAATTTCTCGAAAAATATTAGAGCTAAGGACTTTGCAATATTCAGGAGCATAAAAACATTGCATCGTGTACTCGTATTTCCTTAAATTCACTTTATTGGCACAAAGGTTTTAATAAGAGTATGCACCGGGTGGGCCATTAATCGCTGTATCTCGGCAACTACACAACTTCTAGCAGTAATTAACTAATTCTACCTGAAGACTAATGCTATATTTCCGCGCCGAAAAAAAATATCAGATATAAAGTGAGACACCGTTGCGACATCTATGAGAATTTGTCACAGCTGTTTCTCTATTTATTATACAGGGTATCCCGTGAGGTAAGGGACGAAATTTTTCTGCATGTTCCTCAGGTCAATTCGAGTCGAAAAAGTCGTATGAACATGGCTCTGCAAATGCTTTCTTTTCGAGATATGATCTTTTTATTTTTAGTGGGCGAAAACCACAATATTGTGGGAAAATTGCTATTATTTAACAAAAAATTTAAGTCCACATTCACGTTGTACTGCACGATTAATACGCTGGTGTTTGTTTGTTTGTTGACGGAGTAGTTGTGTCAGTTTGATTGAAGTTTGCAAAAAGTATTTAAATAACATTTTTCCTGGGCGTTGGCCTGGACGAGGGGGCGCAGCTTCTTGGTCACCCCGCTCGCCTGATTTAAATCCCTTGGATTACTACTTGTGGGGAGACATGAAGTCCTTAGTGTATGCAGAGAAATCACCTACCAGGCCTGAGCTGCTCCGTAAAATTACTGACGACCTAAGAAGTAATCGTCTTGTTAATAGGAAAGCCACCAGTCACATTATTAAACCGGCTAGACTATACAGGGTGTCCGCAAAGTTAGGGTTTTCCTTTACACGACGTGTAGATCTTGAAAACATAAGCAATTTTTCTTAGTACCATATACACCAATGTCTTAAGGGAACCGAGATAAAGGGCTCTGCAACATCAAAAATATCTGAATACCGTCCTGTAGCCGCGACATCACGGAGTGGTACAATGTCACTGGCTCAACCCGACAACAGAACTGGGTCGGGGTCAATGTGTCAGGTCAGTATGCAACCTTCAACCGACGGTTACGGTCACGCGTGTAGAGGTAATCGCGTAGACGAGAATCCCTCAACAAGCACTAGAGACGTGGCTAGAGAAGTGCAAGTATCAAAAACTAAAGTGTGGCAAACGCTGCGTGAAGAGGGGCTGTATCCGTTCACGTCCAACGTGTAAAAGCCCTTCAACCTGATGATTTTCCAGCAAGAGTGCGGTTTTGTGAGTGGTTGTTGCATCAACATGACATTAATCCGGACTTTTTGAAGTGCATATTGGTGACAGACGAATCTACATCCACGCATAATGGGGTGAATAACTTTCGCAACACTCATGTTTGGTCAGTAGAAAATCCGCACGCTGTCCGTCGGGCACATTTTCAACAAACATTTTTGGTGAATGTTTGGGCTGGCATGGTGCGTCTGCTCGGTAGCGCATCAGCTGATTTCATTTTCTGTTGGAGCGGTATGATTTCGGGTAGAGACGTACTTAGCCCTTCTCGTCAACTGGAGAGTGAGTACTTTTTCCTTTTTTTTTTACTTGGTCGCGCTCGTTTCACTACACATTACCTTTGTTATTTCAAGGGTAGTTGTTTCTGAAAAGGAAAACCCCGACTTTGCGGACACCCTGGATTTACAGTGTGAAGGTCGACACTCTGAACAACTATTGTAAATAGTTATTTTTATTGTACCTAGAAATTTTGTGCTAAATGAAAGTAATTTTCCAACAATATTGTGGTTTTCCTACCATTAGCACCCTAAAAATAAAAAATGATTATCTCGATAAGGAAGCATTTGCGGACCCATATTCATCCGACTTTTTCCACTCCAATTGACCTAAGGAACACGTAGAAGAATTTTGTTCCTTTCCTCGCGGGACACCCTGTATATACCTTGAAAAGGTGTATTGTGAATGGAGCTGTACAGCATGTACAGCGTCATCTATGAGACACTAACTGGTTGAAAGTAAGGAATTCGAAAATAATTTCCAGCAATTTTCCACTTTTTTATAAAATTTCTCAACTGATAGATCTAGGTTGAGTGGTTGCTTAGAAACAGCCGACACCATTTACTAATGTGAAGAATATTCATATGTAGGAGAGATGTGTATTGAACTTCTTGAGTAATTTTAAGCTTCTTCAAGAAAAATGATTCTGCCTCAGCTATTTTGTTATCTGGCGACGTTTGTTCCTTGCTTTAGAATCACCAGGATGGTCCTAAAACCGTAAGTATAGTATGTACTGAAAAACGATCAATGTATATCTCGAAAACTGAATTCTGAAAAAAATTTAAATATAGTCGGATGCTAATTTTGTCGCACAGTGTATACGAACCGTAATTATGTTAACGTCTGAAAAGACACCTTTATCGGAACTTGACGAAGTTTTTTTTTAATACCTGCAGCACAACTTTCTGCTTTTGATGAGCTTATCTAATGAGTTTCGTAGATGACACAGCAAAAAAACTTTTCTCTCTTTTCTCATTGCGGATTCAGCCCCGCATCGCCTTTATATAAAGCAAGGAAAGTTTTCAAGTCAATATTGGTTGTGAAAAATGAAGAAGTGAGAAATCGAAGGCCCATTTAAAGAAGACTCCTATTATGGAATTGTTCGAGGTACTTATTTCTCCCTGGCTGAACTATACTTTAGCGCATATCGCGAATATTTCATTTCTTATTTTAAAATGAAAGATTACGATGTAACTTGCACGAAAATATCATTTTTTCTTTAAGGAATCCTCTGCGTGCTATTTTATAAAACTTCAAAGTTGCATTTTAGGTGCTAATACTGTGGTACAGAATACTGCTTTATAAGCTGTTTTCTTCTTGTTTATACAAAAGATTGTTCAAAATTATACGAATATAACATACACTGTAAGTTACTGTGATACTGTTCATCGCAATAATGCAATTTTGGGTATTTTTATATGCAATGGCCGCTGGTGCCTTTTGTATTTTTTATGTTACACGAGCCGCTGGTGCATTTTCCACTGTTTTGATACATACTGTTCAAAATTTCATCTAGTTTTCGGCAAATATTGGGGCAACTTTTCATAAAATAAGCCATTTACAATAAATTAAGACTTTTATTTTGCAAATAACCTCATTTCTAATTACGTATTTCTCTCTGGCAACAATACACATCATTTATATTATCTGTCAAGAAATGAGCATTATAAAATGGCATTGAGAATTGTTTGTACTTTCAAATATTTCTTATAAACGCAAAAACTTTGATCTCATTGAAAATACGCGAAAAAAATTGTTAAGGAATTTCAAGAAGACATTGAAAAATCACAAAACAACACCGCTACACAGTTTAAGCTAACAAGCTAATGTGTAATAACATGTCTAGTGTTGAACCTTTTTTGCATCTATTCACATCTATTTTCCTTAGTACTCTATACAGTGTATGCTATATTCTTATAATTTAGAGCATCCTTTTGTACAAAAAGCCGAAAAAAAAGACAGCATATAAAGCAATATTCTATTCTAGAGTATTACCACCAAAAATGCAACTTCGAAGTTCTATAAAATAGCAAGCAGAGGGTTCCTTAAAGAAAAAATGGTATTTTCGGTCGTTTCAAAGTAAGAAATGAAGTATTTGCGATATCTTACCAACTTTTTTTCTTTTCACAAGAAGGTTTTTCAGAATATGAGCGAAATATACAGGGTGTCCCAGAAATAACACGCAAGAGTGACACGGGAGGTAGATTGGCTTCAGATCAATCAGATAAAATCAACATGACCTTAGTAACAGTTTTCTAGTTTTCGAGATATTGCCACTTTTAGGTTTTTCAAAAAATCACTGCTTTTTGCTTTTTTTTGACGTTTCATATTGCCCTGATCATTATCCTATTGGCCAAATTTGACACATATTTGCTTTTAAAACTTAGTATGATAGAGAAACGAATGATACCCCGCTGCTGCGATGCCGCGCAAATGTGGAAAGGGACAACGTTGCCAGATGGACAGTAACCACCGGTAGGGCTGTAAAAGAATATCTACGGACTAATTGTATGGGCTTGTTTGTCTGACTTGATTTCTCTGTTTCACATGTTCGTAACTGACTTTTTTCCTCAGAGGATTTGGATGACGCTGAACTTAACGAGTTATGAACGCGTTGCGATGCGACTTTTTTTTGGATTGATTTGTTTTGTAATATATTCTTCGAATAATCCAATACTTATTGCGAAATACGCTTGAAGAAATATTTTGCCTTTCAGTCGGCATTTTTAGATATGATAGTCTTACTACCACAATTTGGATCACGCTATTCCTTCGAATAATCCTGTATACATTTTATCTACTTACGAAATAGAACTCAAAGCATATCTCGGCCTAGGGAGATGAGGAATGCTCAATCCGATTTTGTAGTAATATTAGCGGAACTGCCTTTAGTATAAATAAATGTCATACTCTTAAGTGTTCTAAACGTCCAGATCTCTTACGAATCTGGCACTCACCCAGAAAACTGGAAATCTGCTCATGTCCAACCCATCCTAAACAAGGGATCTAAGACCGACCCTTACAACTACAGACCTATAGCTCTGCTTTCTGTTATAAGTAAGGTGATGGAGAGGTGCATAAACCGCAAACGTCACGTCTTGATTAGCGACAGGCAGTATCGTTCAAAATTAAGTTTGATCAACAAGATTCGGTTGTATAAAATGGTCAAAGACTCGCAATCACCTACGCATGCGCGGCTTGGTATTTTCTTGCCAAGACGCACATGCAGATACTTCAAGTCCTGCAAAACAGAACCCTACGCACAATTACTAACGCCCTTTGGTACGTGTCAAATGAGACTATTCACAGAGAGCTTGATATCCTATATTTAAGGGATTATGTAAAGCAACAAGCTCAGCGGCGTTATAATCAAGCGGAATCGCACAGCAACCCTCTGTTGCGTGATTCAGTAGACTACACAGTCGAGCAAGTTTGCAAACATTCCTAGCCGCGCCTCGCACTGTGATTAAAATTAAATTGTAAATTCAGACCAGCCAAAATTATTTCAGTATACAAAACCGATCAAAATTATTTTTTGGAGTTGCAAAATAATTCGAGTAGTCAAAGCAATAATGCTTTAGCTATTTCAAATGACTTACTTCTTTTCTTTGCTCTATTTCCTTCCTTTCTTTCCTTCTTCCCCTTTTCCCCTTAAACATGTTTGGTATCTGGGTAGCCAGACCTGACAGACTAACAGACCGACGAGACTTTTAACTAAGAGCAAAGGTCCACCGGACCGCTCTGACGAATAATGACGAATAGTAGGCAGTATCGTTTCCGGCATCTTCTAGCTTACGTCAGGCAATTGTGCAGTAAACTCATCCAGTCTTATTGTGAAGCTCATGTCGCTTCTCTTGATATCACGAAAACGGCGGGTTCTCCTCTTCATCCCACAACGTCAACCTAGATCTGTCTTGGCTCCCTCACTGTAACTTTTACCTATCAATGACCTCATTTCCTGTAAGATCAACCCAATCCACAGCTTTGTTGATGACAGCACTCTACATGCAGGAATTCAGAGCAATAAACCGATCTCTGCCAGTGGAAAAAAAAGGCTAGCAGTGACTTTCTCTCTGACGAGAGAGCTGGAGGTTATCACTGCTTGGGGACGCAACAGTCTTGTAGAGCTTAATGCTTCCAAGACAGAGTAATGTACGTTGACGAACAAGAAGCGTCCTTGCGCTCATCCGGTTTCGGTGGATGGCCGAGTTCTGCCAAAGAGCCGTTAATTTCGACTGGTCGGAGTCCAGATCACCGAGGACTTGAACTGTCAAGAGCACATCTCGTCAATAGAGGCAGCTGCTGAGAAAAGCTCACACGTTTGGAGTGCTGCCGGGCCAACTACATTATTCCTGCTGGATGCTGTCCAGAGGAGGACTGATCGATTGCTCGATGACTCTCCTTTAACAGACAGCCTCGGGACCACCCTTTCACACAGGTGGACCGTCAGAGATCCAGCTCTCTTCTACCGCTACACCAGCGGGCTTTGCTCCTTAGAGCTCTCCTCCAGGATGCCATCGCGCGATGTGCCTACCAGACAGACTCGCCTGACTTCGGCATTTAGACTCCTGTCTGCTGAACTGCTCCGGTGTGAAAAAAACTAGTTATAGTTCTACCAAAAAAGGATAATTTTTTGTGTAGTGTTATTTAAATACCTCCGGCAAAAACTCCGCAAAATAGTGTACTAAGTGGAAGGTCATATCTCTTCGGAGTGATCTTATATAGCTTTCTGCACATCTTCAAAATATCCTGTATGCAAATACTATGGTGCACTGCGGAAAGACAGCAATTTCACAGGAATGTGACATTTCCCTAGAATGTGTGTTATGCGGAGTATATAAATATAACGTTACGAGTATTGATCAGAGAGCGGATGCGTCAATAGATTATTTGCAAGCGGTTGAGCTCAAGTGCTCACCTATTTTTATTTTAGTTTTTTTTTCTCGCGTCTTCCAGTCATTGAGCCAGTCGCTGCTACTATATGTGTGTACCCCCTATCGTCATGTGGAAATTATTGAAAAAGATGGTGCATGTTACACACAGAATACAAGGTGGATAACTGCACATGTAGGGATATTTGCTAGGGAAGCAGTAAATCCTCAGATCTAAGACTTACAAGGAGATGCTGAGGTAATTTGGAAAGCTTTGGGCGATGTCAAATCGTGACGACCTAGGCACACGATTTTCCGTGCAGGTCACAGGTACTCAACGTTTGAAACTTCAGTCTTAATAGTTTGGAAATGGCCAACAAACAAACTTGTGTTGCGAATCACTATTTCGTATATCGTGATCGACGCACCCGATATACCCAAAAACCTGTTGTTCGTGCAGATTACAGATACTCACAATTTTTGGAAAATTTCACTACTCTAAGCTTTTTACCCTGCACCCGCAAGCCAATAAAATTGCTGTTAAATGTCCGTACACCCATGTGATTTGGGAAATTCATGTTGAATATCACCATCAAGAAATCCATAAGTAACTATTTGATTTATTGAAATTGGCCTTTTGGTACACATTTTCAGTCTCCGCTTAACACTGGCTTCAGGTTCGTGGCCTACAACCTAGTTTCTATAAAACCGGGTATTTTTTACACTGAAACAGCTGAACAGACACAAGCCTAAATGCCAGAGCACCGCTGCTATGAGGATTTCGAAGAAACTTTGTTATTCCGATTTTTAAACTGCCTGGTTAGTAGAACTGGGAAAAGCGTCCTGTTCCACAATCTCGATACCCTACCCAACTAACAATTATCACTCCTATTAGAGTTGCAAGAATGATTATACAGTATTCCTTACACAGCATTGTATACTGTAAGAACATTGGCAAAACCCTCTTAGAACAGCTATACAAGCGGCATGGGCACACCTAATAGGACACTTCAGTCATTTAAGAGGTTGTATAAAGGCTGCAGGTAACAGTTAAACAACAAAAGTGTAAGCCTCTTGCAGCCGCTACATTTGCGTCAGTGCAAGATTCAGTTTTTGTCAACTATACAACTATTCTGTTACGTGATTCTGCTTTATTGCAACCAAACTATTTCTTATGTATTGTATAGACGAAGTGAAGAATATATAACTACAAGTATATTCAGATAAGAGATAGACCGGACATAAACAAGACCACGTGATCATCGAACGCTGTAACATTCGGCAGGGACGTATTAAGAGTCACGCAGTACATATTTTAGATAGTAGATGCTGCTTTGCGTAACTTTGTAGTAAATTAGCACAATTCGATGTGTATACGATTGGTGATGGATATAGGATCATGTGGGGGTGGGGTAAGAAATATATAATGATGTAAATATACATAAGGGTTTCAAAATTTTCGCTTCGATTTCCAGCTTCGGATGCCGCCTGATGTTTGGTGAAATACAGTCGAATATAATCTCAAAATGGCGTTTAAATTAGCCTAAATTAAAAATAATCGTATATCTCTTAAAATTGCTTTTAGAATATTGATTAGTATATTTTTTGATATCTAGGTAAATATGTAACCAAATTAAAACGTTCAAAACGTAAAAAAATGTGCATGGTTGAACATTGTCAGAAAGTAGATTCTTGAATAGGTTTTGCCAAAATGGGTTCAAAAATGTCAATAATTAATTAAAAAATACAGTAGCTTTATAATTACTTATAACTTACCGAATTTAATGAACGACATCTTTTATTGGAAAGATGAGCTTGATGAGCTATCATCATCGCTACTGCCTGAAGCACCAACGTCAATAATGAATGGCTCGACTTGTTCCTCTAAAATATTGTCCAGTTCCCACATTCTCCTTTCAACTTTGTCTTTCACGTGCTTAATACAGCTTTCCCATTTTTGCGCTGTTATTAATTCTAGTGCTTCTTTGAAAAGTCCTTTGAGGTCACAAAATTTAAAAGTTGTATTGTGCTGAGCTATATAATTTTTAACCTCTGCCCATATGAGCTCAATGGGATTGAGCTCGCAATGGTATGGAGGTAAACGGAGCACAGTTTTATTTTGACTTGCTGCCATTTCGTCAATGGCGTATTTTTGATATTCCGCCTTGTGATCCTTGACAATTCTTAATAATTGTACTTTCAGCATTGCTTCTTCAAAGTTGATATTTTTCGAGCGGAGCCAATTTTGAACATCAACTTTCCTTGAAGCCGTTGTTGGGACCTTCTCCATTCTTCGAGAATGATAAGGCGCATTATCCAACACAATTACTGCGTTTTCCTCTAAGTTCGGTAAAATTTTTGAAAACCACTGTTCAAACGATTCGCCATTCATTTCCTCGTGGTAATCTCCAGTTTTCTTAGACTCAAAGCACCACAGACCGTCAACAACAAATCCATCCTCACTGCCAATATGGCAGATAATGAGCCTTTTCCCTTTACCTGGAAATCGAAGTACTAACTGGTGTAGATTTATTTCAATAAGCGAACCTTTTTCAAATGTTTTCATCACATTCAGAGAAAAAACATTGAGACATGAGTATCAGATTGCTATAATTGGGATTATTTAGTCATATTGAAAGAAAGAATATTGAACGTCGTATGATTACTCAGCGCTTCACAATTTAATTTAAAGTTATAAACCTTTAAAAAATGAATGATCAGGAACCTGAAATACGCGCAAATATTAATATTAACAAATTATAACTTTATAAAGCTTAAAGTATGAATTAAAATGATTAGAAATATTAGGAACGGTACACAATATAAAGCTTAGTAACTTTTTTTAAGTTTATAATATTCGACATATTTTAAGATTATATTAAAAAATTATTGAAATATCGAAAACACATAAAAACATGGCTTAAAAAAGTTCTAACAAATGAAAATGACAATAAAACATCCACGCATTTTATCGAAAGTTATAAAAGTTTTGTTACTTGTAATATGTTTTATCTGCCCCCTGGAATTAATGTTTAGAACCTTGTTCCCAAGGTTTGAAAAACATCCGATTGTTGTCTATTACTCGTATTTACCTGCTGGATTTTTTAATCCGGTGGACAGTCCATCTAGAAAGGCCCTCCTGGATGAAGTTACAGAATCATCAACCCATACTTTACTTGTAGTGTGTCCTGCGTTTACCCACGTTTCATCAAGGTAATAAATCTTCCTGTTTTGATTTCTATATTTCCCAATTTTTGTTAAATAATCCCTCCTCCATAGCACAATTTTTTCTCTATCCAGTAGTAAACTATTACGACCCCGTTTTTTCCATTTGAAATTTAAATGCTTCAGTAACGCATGGAAAGTTGATCGTTTGAAATTTGGCAACGTTGTATCTCCATTTACCTCCTGCAGTACTTTATCTATAGTAGGTATTTCATTCCTAAAGAAGAATTCATGCACTTTCCTCCTAATCGCATGCGTATCAGCTTCATCCAATGATTTAACAATACTTTTGCGATGTTTACTGGTCATTGGCTCAGAAAAGGTGTGATTTTTTTTGTATTGTCTTAACACATTAAACACTGATGCGCGACACACCCCAACTTTGTGAGAAACCTTCACAACAATTTCTTTGATGGTTGATGCCTCGTTCTCCTCGCGCTCGATCTTATATATATTCAAAATGACCTCTTTCATTTCTGCACTCAGGTGTCTTTTTTTAGAGCGTTTCCTAGGTGGACTACAGGAGTTTACAACTTCATCGGCAGTTTCTGTACTACTGGGCATTTTGCGCAAGCAGTTGATAACAATAACAATCAATAACAAGGTATAACAATAACAACGACAAACTCAACAACTTAATAAGATAACAAACGAAAACGTCCAAAGAAATATCAAATTGCAATGATGCACACGACATACGTAACACGTCTGAACCTGAATGTGACTCTGCCTTGATACGACTGCTCTGCCGCTCGGCATAGGCATTTAATTGCGAATTGACAATGAGGGCTCCTGCTTTACGTCGAGGCGGCGGCGTTAGCGTGAAAATCACCCGAACCTTTTGTTTACATCCGGTCTGTCTCTTATCTGAATATACTGTAACACAATACAGTCATCTTGTTTACTTACATATCGGCCATTGTGAATTTCATCATAGGTATATGATAAACTTCTACACTGTGATATAGGGCTATTGAATTACTTGCGCAGCAAATTTTATTGTGATTATCGTGCAAAGTAGTTACGCAATTTCTACGGGCTTCGTATTTGATTCATATTTTGATAATGATCAAAAGTAAGATTTTTAAGATGGAAAACTGAACTTATCTGGGTTAATTCTTCCACAAATCCTATATTTAGACACAATTACACTAATGTTTATCACTTTATATCTGTAATTTCGAACTGAAACATAATTATTTAATATCAAATAGAGGAATAAATGTTTGCCCAATATGGCGGGTGGTTGTGTATAATCATGGCATCGTCCATGTGGTCTTTAGTTTATTACAATATTTTGGTGTTGCCTGCAGGTGTTATACAACAATTTGACAAATGTCAGAAATGAAATACCGACAGAGTCGAATGATTTACCTAGAATTTGTACCAGATCTATATCTTCTGTTTGAACAGTTGATAAAACCTTTTTAACCAATATCCATGCGTTATTTGTCTTAAAACATTGGTTATGGCATTTTAACTAAAATATGACAGCAAAAAGTTAGGTTATGGTGAAGTTGTATACCAACATATTTAGCATATGTACAGCCTTTAACAGTTACTAAACAACAGTTGTATAAGTGCTTCCGTTGGGAGCAATTTGTTGGCTAAAGTATAAAATTTGCACAGCAAAACAACAAGGCTCGGGTTTGTTTTATAAACGTTACCATGGATGCCACAACACAATCATTTTGACTAACCTGCAAATATGCCGTATAAAATAGTTGTATAAACGTTTATGCAACAATTAAAAATTTGTCCTATAAGGGGTGTTGTGTAACTATGCTATAAGAATATTTTAAACACCCCATTTTAGACCAAATATGTTACAGAAAGCAAAATTGTATTCCACACAACATCAAGCCAGCATTTTGGTGTTCAGGCAACAACACTAGAGATCTTTTATGGCTGAACGGTTCTTTTACCAAAATCTTATAGCACTACTTTGCTAGTTGGGTAGGGACAATGGAGCGGTCGTATCTGCCAGTTCTGGATGTACGAAGTGCAACACGATTAGGACGGGACGCTGAAGTCAGGCGGGTCTGTCTGGCAGGCACATCGCTCGGTAGAAGAGAGCTAAATCGCCGACGTCCCGCCGGTGCGAATAGGCCCCGAGACTATCCGTTAGAGCACTAGAGACTAAACGTTTCCAAACTGAGCTACAAGTGAATGAAGCTTAATGCACTAAGGTAATTTCAGACGCCGATTTCGAATATAGTCATTAAGAAATATTGAACATTGTCAAGGGGGCTTTTAGCAATATCAGCTGCAAAACAGCTACAAAGCAGCTACAATACAAAACTGGAGGATTGTGAATGGTGGTTCTCCGCAATACCTTATCACGCTGAAAGTTAAAATCACATAAGAAAATGGACGGGGTAACACCCAAACCAAAACAACTAAACGTAAGTTACCAAATAAAGCGGGTACTACCCCATAAACTGTCGTTTGGGAGTCTAATATCTCAGAATCTGGAAGTTAGCAAATCGATGCCGACTCTATTTCCTCAACAGGAAATTAAATGACGCAGAACCCCTAACTTCTTAAAAGAAGGTTAAATGTGTGGCCTTGAAAAAGCTATGTGCGATGGGAAATCAAAACGAACGGAGAAAAGCCGGTGAAGACGGTATCTTGATAGGGGACCAAATATGTCTATACAGGCTAGTATGTACAGAAATCACAGAGTGGCGCTGATTGCCAATAAGCGGAGTCAACTCTACGAGGGACCAATGATATTTTATGAGGAAATTTTTGAGATAGTCGTTAGTAATACTATAAAATAAGTGCTCAAAAGATTTCAACACAATACTGAATAGCTGAGAAAGAAAGATATAATACGTGTGAAATTATACAATCAATAAACTATGAAATTTACCAAAAGAAAATCATTACAAAGGGTTTGGCCTAGTCTACCATTAATAAAGAGAAATTGAAATTACTAGTTAATGATCAAAATAGTAAAAAACAAGGTTAAGTGATTTTCGCACGTTACATTTCTTTAGGTTCTAGGTATACGCCACCGAGTCAGATCCTCTGAAGGTTACTTCCCTCATCGTATGGTTGTTGTCATCGATGGTACTACAATCACAGTATGTTTATTTATCGCCTCAGGTACCCTGCTATGTTTAATGTTCTAATTGTAACCACCATCATATGCAGTGTTTTCTCATGTGTATATTCCAAAAAAGTTTCGTCATAACAAAGCTCCAGCATTAGCTTTATATTTCTATGTGCATTATTCAGGTCAGAGCACATAAGCGAAATTAAATTAATATTTTATACGACAAACTCTAACTAGTGATGACCTCGTTCAATGTTTGAATTAGTTTCAATTATACGTGGCCGAAATTAGTACGTAGAAGTTTTCGCGCTCTCGAGATAGGAACGCAACGGACATTTCGTTAATCCATTTTCTTGCAGAACTGTACATGGATCTTCCGTTAGAGTTAATTGAAGTGCTTGTGTACTTCATAGTAGTTTCAAGTAGGTCAAAATAATTTTGAGTTTGAATAAATGTGGTTTACCGATTTTGATTTGAGCTTACCGAACAAACGTTCACACACAGGGGTAGGTTGCATGTGTATCTATGACGGAGGTGGTCCCAGAAGTACCCGGCCTGACCTAGAGATGGCGATAGTTGTTTGAAAAATATCATTGTATTAGAAAGTATGCAATCTATAAAGCATATGGTAAAGTTTGAAGACACCACGCTGTTTAGTATTTGTTTGGCAGACATCAATATTGAACGTTTTCGTTATGTGGTACAATACTTTTATTTCAAAGGCCTCAGCCCAACCAGTATAGAAGCTGAACTAGATTCAACTCTGGGTGAGTCTGCACCTTCGTTTACAACAGTAAAGTATTGGGTATCAGAATTTAAACGAGGCCGTATAAGCTGCCAAGACGAGCATCGCAGTGGTCGACCAAATGAGGTGACGACTCCAGAAATGGTGAAGGAAATTCTCAAAGCGATACTGAATGATCGTTGACTGGAAGTGCGCGAGCTAGCAGACATAGTAGGCATTTCAAAAAGTGCGGTTCATCTCATATTATCTGAAAATTTGGACATGAGAAAGCTGTGTGCAAGATGGATACCGCGATTCCTCACAATCGAGCAAAAACAGTGTCGTGAAGATGTTTCAATTGAGTGTTTAGCGAAGTTTCACAGCAACAAAGCAGAATTTTTGCGTCGTTTCATAACCATGGATGGAACAACAGGCTCCAAAGAAGGCGAAGACTGTTTCATCTGCAGGCAAGGTTATGGCGTCGGTTTTTTGGGATGCACGTGGGATAATTTTCATTGACTATCTTGAAAAAGGTAAAACTATCAACGGCGAGTATTATGCGAACTTATTGCAACATTTGAGCGATGAAATTGAGCAAAAACTGCCGCATTTCGTTAAGAAGAAAGTGTTATTTCATCAAGACAATGCACCAGCTCACAAATCCGTTATTGCAATGGCCAAAATTAACGAATTAAGGTTTGCCTCATGCACCCTATTCACCAGATTCAGCCCCCTCGGATTATTTTCTGTTTCCAAATTTGAGAAAATGTCTCACTGGTCAAAGATTTTCCAACAATGAAGAAGTGATGTCGGCAGTATGGCTATTTTGAGAAGCAATACAGTTCGTATTATAAAAAGGGTATCGAACTTATTGAACATCGCTGGCAAAAGTGTATAGAAAATGTTGAAAAATAAATACATGTTTTTACAAAATTTTTGTGTTTTCTTCGTTGGGTCGGTTACTTCTGGGACCACCCTCGTATATAAAAGTATACTGTCAAAATCTTTCAAGAAATCTGTATAGATCGCTTCCACCTGATCATGGCTATCCAAAATATCAGTGACAAAATTCGTGAAAATAACCAAACTGGTAACAGCAGATCTGCCCCTGAAAAAACCTGAGAAGGGGAGACTTGGCTACAGATAAAGGGATAAATGTCGTCATATAGAAGCATTTCAATGCTTTCGAAACATTTGATAAAATATCAGGTATCCAAATAAGTTCGTGCGGTTTTTAGTAGAAAAATATAAATTTTTATTGAGAAACAATAAAACACTATTTATTCGTCAAGTAATTACCATCACATTCAATGATCTTTTGCCAACGTGGAACCAATTTTTGTATGCCGGTATTGTAGAACTCCCTGGATTTGGAGCCAAAAAATTGACGGACTGCATTTATTACACCATCTCGAGTTATGAACTTTCGGTCTCTCATACAGTGGTCAAGAGAGAAAAAAAGGTGATAATCACTGGGCGAAATTTTGGGAAAATATGGCGGGTGCCGAGTTCAGAAATTTTTTCTCGAGTCACTTTTGCGGTATGAGGCTTGGCGTTATCCTGCAATAATATCACTTTGTTCCGATTGATCAAAGAAGGCTGTTTCTGGATGAGTGCTGCGTGGACTCGTTGAAGCTGCTCACAATACAAGTTTGACCCTTTTCCAAAAACTCATAATGGACAATTCCAGTTGCTGTCCACCAAACACACAAAAAACCTTGTTTGGGTGCAAGGCAGCCTTGGGCGTGTGTGGTACCGAATCAGTTGGCGACAACCAATGATACGAACGCTTAGAATTCGAATACAAGATCCAATTTTCGTCACAGGTTAATAACCGATTAAGAAATGGTTCATTAGCGTTGCCTGAAATGTTTGCTGAACAAATGGTAAGACGACTTAATTTTTTTATCATTTGCCATTTCTTGTGGGACCCATTTGCTTAACTTCCACATCTTTCCTAGCTGATAAAGGTGCAAACGAATAGTTCCAGGACTCACTCTGAACAGTTCTGCAAGTTCTTGACACGTTGTTCTGGAATTTGCGTCCACAACCTGTTGAAGATCCTATCCATGGCAACCTATGATATACAACAACCGCACGAACTGATCTGGTTACCTGACAGATATTCAAACCGCCAATTTTGTGTACAGGATGGATCTTTGTCTTATTTCACGCTGTTGGACATTTTTAAGAGCTGAGTGCTAGGTTGATGATAACTGTTAAAGGAAATGCAAGGACCCAATCACAGTTTTTTACGAGAAAAGATGGAATACCATTTGGAGCCGCAGTCAATTTACTTTTCATCTTGTTAATTGTTGGCCATACATCATGCAGTTTCCTTGACTTTGCCTGAAGAGGATCTCATAGGCGTTACCAGTCAGCCCAGAAGACGTTCCATCCCCTTGATGGCTGCACTTTCTAGAGCATCGAGAAAAAGTTAAGGAACTCTGTCTGCTACAATAAATTGATTCATTATATACTAAGTGACATATAAATCCGAACACCCAGGTGAAATGGTTTTATTTTAATGAAATTTTGTATAAGTACTTAATGAAGCATAATAAGTAAATGATAAAAATTTCAAAATGATTGCACTGCTTCAAAGCCCTTTGACCTTTAATAATGTGTGGATGCACCCTGATGTGCTACGCATTCTCCAACGCGCATAGGCATGCTTCTGATCAGGTGGTCAATGTCCTCCTGTGGTATCTCATTCCAGGCAACCACCAACTCCTCTCGAAGCGCTTCTAGATTCTGAGGAGGACGTTACAAATTGAGCAATCTCCTACCCATCATATCCCACACGTGCTCAATTGGGGATAAGTCGGGAGATCTTGGTGGCCATGGTAACAATGTGACATCATTATGTTGAAAGAAGTCTATTGTGACTCTTGCAACATGTGGTCGGGCATTATCTTGTTGGAAAGTTGGATCTGCCAGGGTGTCAAGATAGGGTAAAAGATGGGGTTCTAGAACTTCGTGGGTATAACGCTGCGCGTTCATGTTACCTCTGATGAAGATTAAAGGTGACCTGGAACCATAAACTATAGCACCCCAAACCATAACTCCAACAGTGTGATGAACATGTCTTTCAACAAAAAACTGTGGATTCCTCCTTTCACCACGTCGCCTTCTAACCCTGGCACGACCATCGTACATGCCTAAACAAAATCAAGACTCGTCACTAAAGACAATACTGTTCCATTCCTGATCCCAGAGTGACCGTTGTCTGCACCACTCAAGGCGATTACGTCGGTGTTCTCGAGTTAAAGGGAGGACCGAGTGTGGCCGGTATGAAAACAAGCCAAAACTTCTCATTCGTCGGTAAACACTTCGCATGCCAATAGGTCTTCCGTGTTTTGCAAACCATTCATTTGCAATGGACCTGCTAGTGGAGAAACGGTCCCTTAGGGCCAATAATCTTAGGCGGCGATCTTCACGGTCTGTTGTTCTACGGCGGCCTCCAGTGCCCCTTGCTCTTTGCGTACGGCCTTCTCGAAGTCATGCCTGACAACACCTAACCACAGTGTCTACACTTCTTTGCACTCTAACTGCAATTGCCCGAAAAGAAAGTCCAGCTTCCCGAAGTCCCACTATACGGCCCCTATCAAACTCACTAAGTTGACGAAATCGTACAGATCTCCGTACTCTAGGCATCGTAACCGATTGTAAAGGATGTCAAGAACCAAAATCCGCCAACGTTGATTCTTTACTGCGGCTGAAATATTCATTTTTAGAGCTTTAGTGAATTAAAAAAAAGCAGTATAAAAACCGAAATGTCCAACTGATAAGGCTGAAAATTTTTTCACTTGTTACTTACAGTAAGATAAATACATTCACCAACTTTTATTAAAATAAAACCATTTAAACTGGGTGTTCGGATTTATATGTCACTTAGTATATGTACGCTTTTCAACTACCGGATCGTATTGATGATGAAACACATTACTATCTCCAGTAACCATTAATTGCTATTGATTGGCTCTTAGACCGAGCTCAGTATCATTCTCACCCCATCCGCAAGCAATATGTCATTACTCCAATGCTAGTAGGCGTGTGCATACGAGAATATGTATTCGTGCAGATAACGATATAAAATGACATGTCCCATGCAGCGATGCCAGCAAAGCTGCTGTGAGATTTATGGAATAATCTCCATGTATTGCACGTTTCAAGTGCATCCCGGAGACTGATGTATTCATTGCTGTCTCAGGCGGTGATCAATTTACATACATGTTTATTAAAGTATTGTATGGCACTGAATACCAACAGCTAAAATATACAGCGTAGAGGTCCTTGCCCATTGCACTATATCATACTAGGGCCGTTCCAAAATCGTGTACAGCAACGGATAAACTGTATTCTGCGTCCTATATGAATCTGCCATTCATATGTCACGCATTTTGAATTTTTCAGGCGATGAGAAAACTGAGTCAATTGTCAACTGAACCAAGTTCAAACTTTTTTTTTGTAGATTGAAATGTCTAATATTTTTCACAATTTATCAATGTTGCTAATGGAAAACGCCCTGTGTGGGGAGTAAATTGAGCAGAATATTCATATGAATCATACCGTTTATGAATTATCGTTGAAAACCACATTTAAATATTGACTGTTGAATTTTACATGCTTTAGTATCTCCAAGGTGCATTATAGTCTAATCATATTAATAACTTTCCCCGGAATAATTGTAAAGTCTGGTTTTATTGGTGCAAGTTGTTTAAGGGGGTATTCAAAACATGGACGCATGAAACGGGTACACCAATTTTTGTGGGCAAACTTTTTATTTGACAACAAAGAATGACAAAACGTGAAAAATTGGTGTGCCCATTTTATGCGTCCATGCGTCGTTGCATGAGAAGTAAGAGGTTCCATTTAACTCATCCGCACGAATGGTTTGGAGGCTCACGTGTAAAGTGAGATCATTAGTATGTAGCATCCATACCTTTTCCCTCAGGTTAGAATTATATTCATTTTACAATAATATTGTGTGTAATATCAACATACATATATAAATATATTTAATTTCGGGTCATTTAGTCGACGTAATACAACAACAATAATAAATAGAACACATTAAACTAAAACAAACGTTAATTAAAATTTCTTTTATCTTTCGAGATCTGTTGGTATTGCTTTCTATAATTAAATTACATAATTAAACTCGCAATCACTGGTATTCAATAATATTGTGAAAACTGAATCAGATAACAGCGCTTTTTGTTGTGATAATTTCATAAAAGCATTAAAGCGATATATTAAACTAGAAAGGTATTGGAGCATGTGAGGTGATTGAGCAACATTCAGTATCGGATCAACTTGAATTATTGTAAGCTTAAGAACATCAGATTGTTCATTTAAGTAAGCTTATTTTGAAATGCAATCAAATATTGTACTGTCGATATTTATTAAAAATATTCGAAAACAAATAGGCTTGTGACGGTACAGTATGTTGTTGTGCGTCAGGCTTTCTCAGCTTTAAGCCTAAATAGATTTTCTGTATATAATCAGGTGTATCATTTCTACAATCCAAGATGTATAAACTGCAGCGAAAGGTACGTACATTTATTTAGTAGGTTAAGTTTGATCACATTCTTTCTGGAAACACAATTTACGTAGAGAACAAATATCTATCTAGTATCATTAGTAGTTTTTTGGTAAGTATATCGAAACCGAGGCATTGGTTACTCAAAGTCAAAATGCATTAAATGCGATTCAGGTGATCTCTATCGTACGTGTCGTATCATACTGATCCCGTTTATCATGTACATGCTATTATTTAGTGAAAAATTGCCAAACAATGTGACATTTGAGACACCATTCGCTATATGCGAAAGTTGGTGCCGAATCAGGGATGAAAAATAGGTAAAAAACGTTACTGGGGTCCAACCGTGAATCCTAGCATTAAACGGACTTCGAGTTCTGCTTCTACACACCCAATTTACCTATAAAAGAAGATTCTATCCGGCTCATAAATGCGTAACAATTAGGTAGAATTCCTGTAGGTATATGTTCAGACACTATGGGTCCCGGATTCGGTTTCAGCGACCCAAAAAGCATGGGGATTGTGTGACTCACGTTCTAGGCCGACCCGTTATTGTTACTTTTTGCAGCATAATGGTTACTAAAATTTGAAATGATTAATTTAAATGCGATAAAAAATCCGTGTGATTCCACATGTATCTGATACAGTTTATCATGTACATACTGCTATTTAGTGAAAAATTGCAAAACTATGGGACATTTGCGGCGTGAACAATTTGCAGCTTGCTCAGACTTGGGCCGAACATAATCCCTTAAAAACTGATGACAGCATTGCGTGGGAAATGCAGAGCCAATCTACTTGACAACATTTTTATCATCCTGCATACTCCAGACGTTTTCTCCGACTAACTAACCGATTCGTAGAACTTGTAATCATGTTGGAAGCTATAAAATAAGAAACCTTTGAGAGATATCGAAGAATTGTTATTTTACGGTATCTTCTCATGCTAGTTCGAAAATCATTAACTGGAAAGTGGAAAAGCAAATCTTTATTTATGAGCTGTTTTCTTGGGAAATACGTAGTAAGCATTATCAAAGCATAGCTAGGTTGTAAGGCGTGACAGCATGTGTGGCGTAACTAACACAACTACTGATAATTCCCTGCCTCTAACTGGAGCATCTTCTAATCATTGCATAACTATTTCCATCACCGAACCGACCAAGTTTCCGCGTATCAACCTCAGCTTGCAACCATCATAATTTTAAGCACGCGCAACTGTGTTCTCACTATACACCAACTCGAATTGATACTATTATTATTTGTTGGAGGATAATGACGTACCTTGGCAGGATGTCATTCCGTATTCTGAGGTAATTTGGTGTATCCTGCTACCGTCGTGTTACTAGAGCAGCAGATTTGCTGCTGTCTGGTCGTAACTTATATAACATGTTCCAAACGTAATTTGATTGCATAAGTTATCCTGTAATGTAACCATGACGTACAGTTCACTAACAAAACGTTGGGTACCAAAGCATTTTCTCCTATTGTAGGATGAAAATCCAGGAAGATCTTTGGATCACTGAATTGACTAGGTATGCAGGATGTTTCAAAAAACCGTGAAAATATCTCCAGGGCATCGATAAGCTTAAAAAAATAATTTTATTCTATTTTATTTTATTCATTACAACACCCTACAGTAAAAACCAATTACAGGGTGAGGAAACACAGAACATAAGATACAGATAAAAGATTACAGACTACAAAGTGTAAAAGATACATGCTGGTTACTTAATGGCATTTTTTATGTCTGCAATTCTGCAGTTAAATATATCAATCCGGTTACTTGCAGAATTGTAATTCCTACACATCACCTGTAAAGGGGAATAATGTATATAATTTGTCCGTGCCACAGGTAGATAAAAGTAACAGTTTCTTACAATGAAGCCGTACATGCAGTTTTCCTCTGAAATTTTGCTGTCAATGTGTTTGACGAATGTTAGTGGGGAGTCAAATATCACGCCTGTCACATAAAGTTGAAGTCCTCTGAATAGCGGTACCTGTCAGGGCATAGTCAAATAACAGAGGATTTTTCCTCAAAGAGTAAGATATTACCTAACATTAATTGATGTTTAATGGTAGATTGTTTTGTGCGAAAGGTTGGTAAATCTCGATACTGGAGATACTACAGACCCAAATATGTGAATTGACCTAAACATACCTTAGTCCGAAAGTTGATAGCTTCCGAGATCAAAGTTACAATTTTATTTTCAATTTTTCGTTATTGCTTGAGAAGTATTTCAGGTTTTGGCATAAAACTCGGTATAGGGAGGTTTTCTAGTACGAAAAACAAGAAACCGTTATTTTTTATGGCCAAACTTCTAGAGGGCGCCACTTACAGCACTATTTCGGTGAATAACTTATCATAACTTTTTTGTGCTACCCTGTATACAACAACTGAACAAAAAACCTTATTTTTCGTATTTCCACAACAAAAAAGGTTCACTTGTTAGAAGTGTGTAAAGCTAAAAGTTTCCGAGATATTTGTTTTTAAAGGTTCCAATGTATTACATATTTGTACCATGATAAAACATTTTTATAACATAATCAAGTTGCTTTGGATAATATCTGAGTAGCGTTGCTATGGTTTCTAATATTGCTTTAAGGTTCATGAATAATTTTAAGTTGACAATAGGTTGTTAAACATCATGGAGTATACGTTTGATGAATATTCTGATTTGCATTTAATGTACGGATTGGCAAGATGTAATGCTTCAAAAGGTTACGTCAATTCACATATTTTGGTCTGTACTATCTCCAGCTTCAACATTTCCCAACCTTTCGCAGACACCCTGTTTATAAATGCGGGTTTTGTTACGACTACTGTCGTTTCCCGATTCTCAAACGCCACATCTTTCGGTCCATCCAGTCTCGCTCTTGGAGTTCTCTGGAAATCATGGACTCTTCAACATCTTGCTTCCAACTTCTTCGAGGTCTACCAGGTTTGCGACGCTCTGGTGGTACCCACTCATAGACTTTTTTTGGCCATCTTGTGTTATACATACTTTAGTTGGTAAAACGCATATAGTAAGCACAAAAATTGCTCGAAGCATCGCGAAACTATTGACAATTTGTTGACTGTTTATGTTTTGATTAAGGTATTTGTTTTGTTTTATTCCATAGCCTGCTTCTGTTAATTGTCTTTTTCATACATACCCATAGTGAATATGCATTTAAACAAAAAATATGCCTTTTATTATTAGCAGTACTCACTCATTTTGTAAAATTTTCAGAAATACTGCTGAATAAAAGAGTTCCAGAAAAATTGGTTTAAAAAAAATAAAAATTTAAGGGATTTCCGTATAAATTTTTCTTTGGCCTAAATTTTATTTTAGGAACAAGATGCAGAGATGCGAGCTTCTTTAGACATCATTTAGAAAATCATGAAAATGAGTTTGATTTTTTTGAGAAAATAACCGTTTCTGTTTTAATGACGAAAAGAGCCCTCTAGCTGCCACATGTGAAACTAACAACACTTCAAATATTATAACATTTGCAGCACAAGGACAGCTCTTTTCAACTAGCCCCAGTTTGTGAAAATCGGTTAATCTGTTTCGAAGCTACAGGGTGTTTTTTAAGGACACATTTTGATACCACCAGCACTTTGTTTTCAGATACATCAAAAATTTTCAAACAAAAGAGCTCATGATCCTCGATGATCAGATATTTTTTTGTTAGGCCAATATAGCGGAATTCACAGAAACATCGCTTGTTTAGATTCAAGATTGCAGTTTCGCTCTCTGCGGTGATTTCAGAAGCAAGCCTCTACGACGGATAGGCTCCCAGATGCAGTACCTCGCATTCTGACTTGGCCACCCTGTACATTATAACGCACTTCAATCGCTGAACTCCATCACCGATGCAGATAAACAAAATACTAACCGACTGTAATTCTGTAGAGGTGTATTTGTTGTAGCTTTCCGGCTTTACGGGTTAACAATCGTTCCAGGCTTTTCCAGTAACGCAACGAGACAGCCGTACAGAGAAGATTGAAAAATGAGTCGATTGTGAATCGTAAATTATCCTTTTTATCAGCTGTACCCGTTTAGCAGTAAAGTGATAAAACAAAAAAGAACGATGCGCGCAATTTGCCAGGTAGCAGGATTTACCCGTCAAGTAGATTAGGTGTGATCTAGGAGACAGATGCTGTAATTCCCTCTGGAAATCGTGTAAGCTTACCGCGGGGTTTTATGGAAGTTTAGATTACATGAGGCTGTTTGATGAATCTCTGACATTGTCGCGTTGTCAAGCTTGGACTTGAAAGTTTTACATTGATCTAGAAAATTTATATTGAATTTGCGGTGACAGATTTTAATTATGTGTTGCATGATTAGGATTTGTGCTTGCGACTACGTCGATATTCTATTTAATGAGATTTTAGCTGATGATTTTTCATCGACATCTTCCCTTTTTACAGCAGGGGTATTATGCAAAAACCCTATAAAACGCAAAAAAAAAACAATAAAATGTCATCTTGCAGACTAGGTTGTTTTTAGGGCGAAATAGTTCATTCCAAGTTTGCTCGCTATGACCACTGTGAGCGTCCATCTTTGGAGGAATGACTCAACTACACGCATGGTTGGTTGCATATGTTTTGTGATGCCGAGTAGTCTGTATTCATCTCTGAGAAGAAATTTGGTTGAATAGCAAGAATTATTACTGAATATGCTGCCAATGAAGTATATCTATTAGCTTATTTATATGTTTGTTGACCTTTCTGAAGACAGGTTTTGTTCAAAATTATAAATTACGATTTTTCCTATTTTTTTTTGTGTTTCCAAAAACTTTGAGGAGCACTACGAGAAATCGCGACCGCGACCGCGTTATATGCAATTAAGCCACATCACAGAAAAATTAGTAATGACGTATCACACATCAAACATTTTCACAATGCCTCACTTCTAGGCGCTGATTCATATTTTCTAGTGCTATCGCAAAATAAATTTCTTGAAAATTTAAATGACTGGAAATAAAAAAGAATGTAAGAACTTTCATAAATATACCATACTAACTAGGGATTTTCTTTTCTCATCTCCCCCAAAAAGTGGATGCGCAACTATTTTCTAGCTTTGAATCTCACGTGTGTATTTTATTATTATTATTAAACAACGAATTTGAGTCGAGTACAAGTACTATAAACTCAAACACATAATAGATAATAGTGTACAGACAAAAGAAATATAACAATTTGACAATCTTAGCACTTCTAAAGTACACATATACAGAATGGGAACAATATGTTAAGCACTGCGGTGTCTATCATAATTGTTTTTGAAACTGTTGACGGATGCCGAGTTCACTACATAAGATGGAAGACTGTTCCATGCATCGAAGACACGGTTTGAGATAAATCGCCGACGAGTAGAGGTTCTAAAAGCTTTCGTGTAGCACGACGCTGAACGGTCTCTAATAAGCTGCTATCGCGAACAAGGTTTGAAGCCCATACCGGAGCAGCAAACTCCAGTAGGGGTCGTACGAAAGTTGTGTACAAGAAGGAGGAGGTACTAACGGTGCAACCGCTTAATGATCTTTCCATCATATAAAGCAACCACTTTGCCTTAGAGGTTATGGTCTGAATGTGCTCCGACCAGGTGAGCCGGTCATTAACTGTCAGACCAAGATCTGTGTGAAGAAAAACAGTCTCTAAGGTATGTTTGCCAATCTTATATGTTAAGTTAAGATTATTCTTTCCCAGGTGGAGAACGTAGCATTTCGAGAGATTTAAAGGCAGGAGCCAAAGTTCTGACCACTTTCTAATCAACTTGAAGTCTTCTTGAAGCACAGATGAGTTCATGACAGTGTTTCTGGACTTCAGTATCATCTGCATAGATGGAACACATAGAAGAAAGTCGGGTGGTAAAGTCGCTGGTATAAAGAAGAAAAATTATTGATCCTAGCACAGATCCTTGTGGAACTCCACTAGTAACACGATGGCTAGAAGAATAGGCGCCTCCAACACGGACGGAGGAAGATATATCTAACAAAAAAGCTTCAATCCATAACAACAAATTTCCCTTGATTCCGAGATGTTCAAGCTTGTGCAGGAGCCTTTTATGCGGAACTCGAAAGCTCTGGAAAAATCCAGATAAACCACGTCGACCGGTTCATTTGCGTCTAGAGATCTGGTCCAATTGTCGATGCAGTGTAACATGTTGGTGATAATTGATCTACCAGGAATAAAACCATGTTGGTTGCTGGGCAGCAGGTTGTTCTTGAACGCAAATGTCATAAGTCTGATAGGACGGTAGTTTTTCCCAGATGTTTTATCTCCTTTTCTGTATATAGGTGTCACAGATGCAGTAAGCCAACAGGAAGGAAGAATGTGATTTTGAAACGAGGAGTTGAATATAATGCAGGGGGTATTTGAGACAAGAAACCAATGGAAGCACATATTATTATCACACAAATCCTCACTATGCACCTATGTATTGTCGTTTCCTTCTAGGTATAGTATACAACTTACAGCTTAGACCTCCAGTAATGCCATCTCTGAAGCATATTTTACATCACATCAGACCCAAACATTAATAACTGAAGCATCAGCGTCCTTTTCCGTAGGTGGCAGACGGTCTCTGACTGTCGAACGTGGAGGTACCACCCGGCGGATCTCGTAGGCGGAGCCAGAATGTGTGCATGTTGCATGCCCACGTGTTCCCTCGCCAGAGTCCGTGTGGCGTTCCCCCTTTCCCCTGTATCCCCCTATAGCGCCACGGTACCCAATGGGTCTTTAGGCCTTAGGTCTTCGTGGTAGTTGGAGTATAAAAAAAAATCATGACGTTTAGGCAACACGTATAACTACAAAACGAGTTCACAAGTGTCCATCAGCTAGTGCTGAGTTAACATCTTGTAGAAAAGCCTACATAATGTCACAAAAAACATTATAATGTCATAAACACTTGACATAATGTCGCATTTCAAGATACGTTATACCTATGCGGGTCCTTTCGGAAAACCACATCCCACTCCAGATCTGGCTTTATCGATCGTCCCTTTTGAAAGGATGTGTAGGTAACGAGCGGGCAACGTGATCTAAATACGCAACGGGGCTGTTCTAAGTGCCCATAATGGTATGCAGATTGTTGCGAGATTATACTATTCTGTTCCATCCTATAAATGACAATCCAGGCATCCACTCCAATAAATACTACAACTGTACCTCTCGTAATTGGTTTCTCGTTTTTGTTTTAAAGGAATCCGATTGGGACGCTCTGGGGATTTCAGATCCACAGTTGGATATTAAATTATAACAACAGACAAATCTCTGAGGATCCTGGCTGGATCAGGTAAATATTTTACTTCCACCGCCACTGATGAGAAATTATTGTATGAGAAATTATGTTTATTGTATGTTACAGACGAAAAAACATACCACTGATCTTCGTCGGTCTTTCTGCCGGCCTTTCTTTGTCTTTGTCTGTCCTTGTGCGCTAAACCTTGACCCGTCCATAAATTGAAAAATTTCAACCAGATTTTGAAATTTTAACACAAGGTTATTAGTATACCGAGCACGGAAAGGCTTGGTGGTATTCGAAAACCGGTCCAGTGGTTATGGAGCTTAAGGCAAAAGACAAAAAAATTGATGAAAATTGCTCAAACTTCCTTTTTTTATTTGATATTAATTTTCCAAAGTAGTATATAAGATTTTCTAAAATTTCGTAGCTTTATAGGTTAATCAACATCTATTAATTACGCCCTAGTGTGTTTTAGTCTAGTAGACGGTTGGACAACTCGTCTTTTGACATTTGACAGCGAACGTTGCCAAGTGTAATATATAGCTTCAAATTTAGGGAAAGTACTTGACCTTGCCAATGTCATCTAGCTGAACAGTTCGTATAGTAACTAGCGTTAATATCTATAGACCATTCATTCTTCATCTTTTGACAGAATCAATCATAAATTGTTACTTGCTAAATTAAATTAAGTTATACTTGACAATTTATCCCTTTCATTTTTCAACAGTTACCTTCATCAAACAACTCAGCGTATTTTTGTCAACCAAGAAATGTCTCCAGTGACAGCAATTCCCTCGGGCCTGCCTCAGCGCTCTGTTTCGGGGCCGCTGCTATTTCTTATATATACTTTCGACTTAAGTAAACGTATTGGTAATTCTCATGTCCAGTCCTTTGCAGACGATATGCAGTTGCTCCATTATCTTATCCCATATAATGTAAATAATACTAATACTACCCAAAGTTTGCAAAACGATGTTAGTAAATTAATTGAATACTCTTCAGATCATAATCTACTTGCTAATCCACAAAAATCTATGATGTGATTTTGCACCCAAGGGAAAGACAGTTTTCTGATTTTGCAAAAATTCGTGTTGTTGTCTTTGATGCAAGGTTTATTGATCATGTTAAAAGTATTTCATAGAAGACCTATCTAAGACTATGTACCCTTGTAGCGAACAAGTCTTTACTAAATAATTGTGAAGCATTATTCATATCTATACTAAATTATTGTACTCGTAGTATTATATACTACACATGTTTAGACAATTTAGAGTGCCACAAGGGTCTGTACTTGGGCCACTCCTATTCATTTTGTATATTTCTGATCTCCATTCAGTTGCTAAATATTGTAATATCCAATTCTTTGCCGACGATTCACAGATCTACAGTCATTTACATAATCACGACATTCGAAATGCTGAATCTGAGGTAAATGAAGATATAACATCTATTAGTATGTAGGCAAAAAATCATAACCTTCAGTTGAACCCTTTAAAATCCAAAATCATCATTTAGAAGTGATGCCAAAAGAAATTTTAAAGTTAAATTAAATGGTGAGACTATAGAAGTAAGCGAGTCAGTGAAAAACTTGGGCGTAACTTTAGATGAATGTCTAAATTTTATACCACATGTAAATAATATCAGTAAGAGTTGTTTTTCAATTTTACGTCAATTATATCTTAATAAACAATTTCTTGACTTTACAACAAAAAAAATTTTGTGCGAATCTTTGGTAATGTTCAAAATTAGTTATTGCGATTTAGTTTATCTTCCATTTCTTGACTCAATATCTCTAGCACGTCTCCAAAAAATCCAAAGCTCATGTTGTAGATTGATCAATAATTTGAAAAAATATGGTCATGTCAGCCCTTTTTTCAATGACATGAAGTGGTTGAGAGTAAATGAACTGTGTGAGCTACACCTAGTTACTTACACCCACAGGCTTTTACTGTCTTCCATTCCGCCGTTTTTGAGAAATAAGCTGATATCTAGAAGCAATATCCATTCTAGGGACATTCGATTCATTGAAACACTCACAATGCCCCTCCATAGGACATCATTCTTTCGTAAATGCTTCACCTACAACGCATTTATTTTTTACAATGTTCTACCTCGATCCACAAAATTGCTATCATATGATGAATTTAAAAGACATATGAAGAAATTTATTTTGAACAGAAGTATATAAATTAGTTGATAAAATTTATCTGTCACCCCACACAAAAATATTTCCAATATAGCATTCCTTTGTTTTGTATGACTGTTACAATTTGATACTTTTAAATCATGAAATATTGAATAGCCTTCACTTATATATGTTATATACCATATTTTTTTATACACCTACATTTTTAATCTTCTAACTTATCAAATGTATTTATGTTTTTTGTATTGTTTTTTTCAGTTTTTTCTTTTTCTGGGTGTTAAGTGGCAGAGTAGCATTATGCTAAACTTCGCCTCCTAAATAAAGACGATTTATTATTATTATTATTATCATTATTATTAATTTCACCAAAAACATTATTCATGTAATTCAAAGTAACTGTGTACGTTTTATCTTTGATCATGTATCAACGAAATGTACCTGTTCTACATTGGTTGAAAGGTGATATTCATTTTCTACAGGATAGGGCTCCATCTCACAGTTCTCATGCGGTAAGAGAACATCTGAATGTCCCCTTCCCATTGAATGGCGCAAGGTACATTCTTTCTTTAGATGATCGTTTCTTACAATTATTCAGAAAAATAGTGACAATAAAATAAGAGTGTGTAGTGTCAAATTATTCGTCAGAAAATAGTCTCTTAGAAAAAAAGTGACGAGCTACCCCCTTTCTATTTGAAAAAAATCAAGTAAACTGAAAAAATGAGTGTTTGTAACATTCAGAAAATCTTCAAAGCGCCTCAGAATCATATTTTTCCGTGTTGCTTGATCAAAAATGAAGCGATTTACGGGATCCATGGCATTCTAGATCGGAAAATGGAAATTAAAATAAAGATGACTTTGTTTGTCAAATATTGACAAGTAAGGCGATGCTCAGTTCAGGATGTCATTCTCGATCGAAATAAGTAAAAATACACAGGGTCAGACCGGAAGTTACTCAAAGCAAATGAATATGTCAAAAAATTTACATTCATCTATAATACACAACCCACAAATTCCATTTTTCTATCTTCAATAATAAAAAATATATAGGGGTGAGCCACCTTGGACAATCACGTGGTATTTGTGTATATATGACTGATGTTAGTAGCTTATAGCCTACTGACAAACAGGTTATAGGTCTGTAATTGCTTGGGCTGTGTCTTTCTCCAGATTCGTATAAAATATAGTTGTGACCCTCCATAAGACATGCAGGCATTTTTGGTCGGGTCTTCCAAGATAGAAGCTGCTGATTTCGTCGAGACCGGAGCTTTTCCAGTTTGATAGTATCTCGAGAGACTGTGAGATGTCAGTCTCGCTAACTGGTACATTTGGCATAGATGGTAGCTGTTCTAGTTCTTAATTATTATTATTTATTTTTATTATTATTAAAAATCTGACGTGCTCGAGTATTTCCATGTAACTATTTTTTTTAACATCCAGTAGGGACTCCTCCCACCAGTGGATGGGTATACATCATATATAACCTTTTTTCCTTCCTGCCGTCTAATCTTCAACGACAACGCTGCTACTTGAACAAAGTAACAATACTTTAAGCACAAAAAACCAACGGGATGATCGAAAAGGCAGTACGTTCGTTGGCTTTAATGAGATTATCATATTACGGTGCCTACTCAAGCGAAGAAATTATTACTTGTTTGCTTACTCTCGTCTGCTTTTGACTTAACTTCAATCAAACTTTGTGATCTTTAACGATCCAATATATAATGGAAGAGCTTGCTAACGATTTGCGTTCCTGTTTTATTCTTGATTAAATCAAATATTATGTGATAAAGTTCCATTAGTGTCATTAACCTTGCAATTGATGTTATTTATGGAAATTTATTCTCAATGTCCAATTTGGGTGTTAATGGAGCAGGATTCAAAACTCTATTAGTCTATTGCTGAAATTACAGGATCTGCACAGAATCATTGTTGTCCCGTATTCAATGTGTACGAGAGAGATAGAGTGAGAAACATGTATGTTACAGCGAGAGTGCAAACGAAGCGTTGACGGACTCAGATTTTACTAACAGGAGATCAAAATTCTTGATCCGGATCGTAATGGACCAATGAGAAGGCATCTTTCCAGTAACGGATCTAAAGAATAAAGCAGATTGATTCTAGAATATCTCTCAAACTAGCGAAATAGTATACGATTTGTGTAAAAAGAGTCGCAAAATCAAGAATTTTTTTATAAATCAGCGGGTCTAGCTACAAAAACTTATTTTTTCAGTTGATCCGGAGATCAAAATCTACAGTTCGGATAAACAATCACTAGCGTTTTCGTAAAACTACGTCGATAATTGGCCAATCGGAGAGAAACCTTTAATCCCTGCCCGAATCGTGGATCAAATCTGATATAATGCCGAGATTGATATGACATCAACTACTTATCACTTATTGAAACTATAACAGTGTATTACTTAGGTTAGGTTAGGTTTCTTGTGAGTTCATCAATAACGATCCTCCAATACGACTCGTTGGTCTATTGTGGCTCACACCTATTTATATTTCCCCCAGTACCTCCGACCTTCTGAGGAAGTCGATCAACTTGCTTGGAGAAATATCCTTCAGGTCTTCTGCTTGAAGTACTACGTTTACAAGTATGTTGTACTTGCAGGGCATATGCACAATACATGCAAGGGTGATATACTGTAGCTTGAAATAAGATTTTAATTAATCTTTTAACATAGATAATCAGTGCTATCAGTCAACATAAAGTGGTCCAGCAGTGCACTGCTTTTATGCTGTTTAGCAACAAAGCTATTTACAGATACAGCTATTTTACATAAAACCACTGCACCACTTTGTTGTCTCAATGAGCTCAATGCCACGGCTTCAAATAAAGCTATTAAAAATGTCTAGCGTTCCATTTTTCAGTATGTATCAAATATCATATTAGCTGATATCTTACCCTTAATTGTGATCCTCACACACTGTCAGCTTAGCTCCTGACAAACGCCTTATTTCTGATATCTTATCCCCATTTCTTCCAATCACTTTTCCAACACATCCCATGG
Organism: Acanthoscelides obtectus; assembly: GCA_963669975.1. NCBI lineage: Eukaryota > Metazoa > Arthropoda > Insecta > Coleoptera > Chrysomelidae > Acanthoscelides > Acanthoscelides obtectus. The sequence continues at coordinate 65,317,815 of CAVLJG010000009.1, forward strand.
GAATCCATATATCCTGACTTTCTAAAACTGGCTGGTTGTTTATAAACTGACCGTTTCATTTCCTTCCATGCACAATCTGCACTCAACGTCTTCCGCCTTACCCAGCCTGCTCATATAGTGACGCAATTTGCAATTACCAGTGTACACTCCGACCAGAACTTTGAGGCTATTCCTGTAAAGGCGTAGCAAAGAGTCTGTTACGTTCTTTGTCAAGATTGGTATAGTTGCCTTAGCATGGGTTAACCCTGCTAATTCCTCCCAGTATCGATGCATCTTTCTGTATATCTCTGCAGAGATTATTTGTTTAACTGTATTGTATGCGATCCCAATCGCTGGCTCAGGCCCTATGAAGGGTGTGTTAGCTCCATTCTTTGCTAGAGTGTCAGCTGTATCGTTTCCCTTTAGACCTGAGTGTCCTGGTATCCATATGATACGGACTTCATTTCTTTCCCCTGTGCCACCGAGAGCTTCTTTGTAATTCCACACTAATTTCGATGTTGTGTAGGTGGAGTCAAGTGCTTTAAGTGCGGGTTGACTATCTGAAAAAATAATTATAGTTCTGTGTTTCAGTTGTCGTTCTGCGATTTTTCTAGCAGCCAGTTCTATAGCATATAGCTCTGCCTGGAAGATCGATGCCCAGGTTCCTAGGCTAACAGATTTTTTAATCTTTAGCTTCGGCAGGAAGATACCAGTTCCAACACCTGCCTCGGTCTTGAAGCTATCTGTATATGCTCAGATATCTTTCCTTATTAAGTTAACTTGCTGCTCCCACTAATTCCTGTGTGGAATTGTCACTGAGTAGGGATTATGATATCTTGTTATCTTTGGCATTATATCAGAAAGCATTCCCAGACTGTAGTGGTTTTGTAAGTTCACCAGCATGACCGTATTCTCCATACTGATATTGTCCATTATACCATTTGCAGCATGATGTAGTCTATAAGATGGCATTGCCTCGTCTTCAAGGTATATGTGCAAGGAGAGTAAGTTAAGACCTCCATAGCTGCTGTTGGTGTATTACGAAAGGCACCAGCGGTCAACCTACAAGCTTCTGAATTGCGCTCAGTTTGGCTTGGACAGACCAAGCTACAGATCCATAAGTTACCATAGGTCTAATAACCATGGTATAAAGTCAAAACATTTGTTTAGGCTTCATTCCCCAGTTCTTTCCACAGACCCTTCGTGTATTACTTACCCGAGAGAGATAGTTTTAGAAAAAAGGATATATGAGTATCAACAACTAATTGACAACCGATATATCAGTTTTTCAATTTTCTCAGGTTTTTATGTTTGTTATGAATTTGGTTCTATCATCTACAAGGTGGGTTTATTATGCTTGTTTCTGATTAGCCAATTTTCGATACAGTCTCAAGAAAACGCGTTTGTTGATCCGTATCATAGGTTTTGATCTCCGGATCAAGTGAAAAAATATGTTTTTCTAGTTTATAAAGAATTTCTCCATTTAAAATGGGGACAAGAGGCCATTCTATCTCGTATATTTTTTCGCTAGTTTGACTGTTATTTTAGAAGGAATAGACTATATTCATTTGACCCATCAATAGTAAAATCGGGTCTTGATCGTTGGTCTTGAGCACGCTTTATTTCTGTTCTCGCTCTAACATACGTGTTTCAGTCTTTACCTTGCTCGGGTATATCAAATACGGAAACTCAATTATTCTCTTCAGATCGTGTATACTAAATTGCTGATTTGATTTCTTGGGCATTTGGAAAAGTAGAGCTATGTGGCGATATATTAAATAACATGAAATCCTCATAATTCAAACATAAAACGAGCAAAGTCGAAAAATTGATAATTTAACGGCAACTTACTAATTGAATTTAAATTCTCTCTCATTGACTCTGGATTGCCGAATAGCAACTAGGGCTATGGATTACCTCACACTACAAAAGGTGTTCTAAATTCGACTCTCACCATTAGTCTGTCGGTCAAATCGCGGCAATCTTGCGCATTTAGGTTATTATGAAAATGGCATCTAGAATGTCCGCAGTTCAGAGTATTTCTGGAGTCGAAAAAAAAAAGATTTGTCACAAAATTCAATTTTATTGAACACATCCGTTTACATGTTCAGGATGTAAAAAGTGTGTAGCAGCCTGCAACATCGTTGAGGCTTTTATACCTTTTTAATATGTCCATTATTATCCTTAAATTATTATTCTTTGTTTACCCCGAAGCAGCCGCGCAGGCAGACCGCGGCTGCTATGAGAATCCCAAAGAAATTTTTTTTTTGAACTTAAAGTTAATAGAACCGGGAAAAGTACTTCTTAGCCCCAAACAGACAGCCTAGCTTTTTCCCAGCTGCCTCTATTGGCGAGATGTGTTCGTGCCAGATCAGGTCTTCGCTGATCTGGACTTCGACCAGCTGAAATGAACGGCTCTATTTGGCAAAACTTGGCCATCCATTGAAACAGGATGAGCGCGAGGACGATTTTTGTCCTTTAAGGTACAGTACTGTGTTTCGGAAGCATAAACTACACTAAGTGTCATATAAATCCGAACACCCAGTTTAAATGGTTTTATTTTAATGAAAGTTGGTGAATGTATTTATCTTACTGTAAATAACAAGTGAAAAAATTTTCAGCCTTATCAGTTGGACATTCCGGTTTTTATTTAATTCACTAACGCTCTAAAAATGAATATTTCAGCCGCAGTAAAGAATCAACGTTGGCGGATTTTGGTTCTTGACATCCTTTACGATCGGTTACGATGCCTAGAGTACGGAGACCTATACGATTTCGTCAACTTAGTGAGTTTGATAGGGGCCGTATAGTGGGACTTCGGGAAGCTGGACTTTCTTTTCGGGCAATTGCAGTTAGAGTGCAAAGAAGTGTAGACACTGTGGTTAGGTGTTGTCAGGCATGGCTTCGAGAAGGCCCTACACAAAGAGCAAGGGGCACTGGACGCCGCCGTAGAACAACAGACCGTGAAGATCGCCGCCTAAGATTATTGGCCTTAAGGGACCGTTTCTCCACTACCAGGTCCATTGCAAATGAATGGTTTGCAGAACACAGAAGACCTATTGGCATGCGAAGTGTCTACCGACGAATGAGAAGTTTTGGCTTGTTTTCATACCGGCCACACTGGGTCCTCCCTTTAACTCGAGAACACCGACGTAATCGCCTTGAGTGGTGCAGACAACGGTCACTCTGGGATCAGGAATGGAACAGTATTGTCTTTAGTGACGAGTCTCGATTTTGTTTAGGCATGTACGATGGTCGTCCCAGGGTTAGAAGGCGACGTGGTGAAAGGAGGAATCCACAGTTTTTTGTTGAAAGACATGTTCATCACACTGTTGGAGTTATGGTTTGGGGTGCTATAGCTTATGGTTCCAGGTCACCTTTAATCTTCATCAGAGGTAACATGAACGCGCAGCGTTATATCCACGAAGTTCTAGAACCCCATCTTTTACCCTATCTTGACACCCTGGCAGATCCAACTTTCCAACAAGATAATGCCCGACCACATGTTGCAAGAGTCACAATAGACTTCTTTCAACATAATGATGTCACATTGTTACCATAGCCACCAAGATCTCCCGACTTATCCCCAATTGAGCACGTGTGGGATATGATGGGTAGGAGATTGCTCAATTTGCAACGTCCTCCTCAGACTCTAGAAGCACTTCGAGAGGAGTTGGTGGTTGCCTGGAATGAGTTACCACAGGAGGACATTGACCACCTGATCAGAAGCATGCCTGGAGAATGCGTAGCACATCAGGGTGCATCCACACATTATTAAAGGTCAAAGGGCTTTAAAGCAGTGCAATCAATTTGAAATTTTTATCATTTACTTATTATGCTCCATTAAGTACTTATACAAAATTTTATTAAAATAAAACCATTTAAACTGGGTGTTCGGATTTATATGTCACTTAGTATATATCGACCTGTGGCATCGATAAGAGAAAGGAAGCTTGATGATTGATGAAACGAGACAAAACGTCATATGTAAATTCTTACGTCAAATAAAGTCAGGAAAATATGAAATGATTTTGAGAAAAATTGTGTATTTTCGTAAAAACTCTGAATTGCAAACTTCCATTTAACTGACATTTCTTACCAACGGATTTCTCATCGTTTCCAAAATCTCAATGGTGGGAGTGGAATCTTAAAGCCCCGGTATATTTGTGTTTCAATTACTATAATATTACCCGAAAAAGCAAATTGTTGCGGTTGTAGAAAACATCCATTTGTAAGTATAAGTTGCCAGTTGGGAAAGCTGTATGACAAGCATATGTTAATAATCTCCTTTAGAAAACCTGTACCAGTGCTTTTTAGACTGAAATCGTCTAGACTAAGCTGCCACAGGATGTGATAGTCTAATCATATTAGACGATAATACCCCTGGTTGTAATTGTAAAGTCTGGTTTTATTGCTGCAAGTCAAAACATGGACGCATAAAATGGGTACACCAATTTTTGCGAGAAAACTGTTTAGTTGACAACAAAGAATGAGAAAACGTGTTTTTTGGGATTAAAATGTAAGTGGAAACCGAGGCAAATTGCAGGTTTTGGCACTTGTTGGTAATGCGACGTTAGTTTTTCGCAGATATTTGAAATTCTCTAAATTCGTAGGATTCATACTACAACAAAATTAAAGTAGATTGGTCAAGTAGTTTTTGAGAATCTCCAATTGTTTATTCCAAAACACGGCCCATCACAGTAGTAGCTAGTAAGCTTATTGAGCAATATAAAGGGTTAGTTCAAGGTGTATTTCATAGCAAAATACACTAGTTTACCTTGCCGATATGAAATGCAAACCATTCCGGAAGATAAATCTGTTTTTTAGGCAAAAATGGATGAGTTACGTTTTTTCTTCTAAGCAAATTCAAACATTTCGTATTTGTGAGTAATTCGCAACAAAAGATGATAGACACAACTTTTAAAATGTGTATAGTAAAGTATGTTTTTAGTTTAGAAGAAAAAAACGTAACTTTTATTTTTCGCATAAAAATAACATTTATCTTTCGGAGTGGCTTGTGATTCATATGGGCAAGGTAAATACGTGTATTTTGCTATTAAATTCTCTTTGAACCAACCCTGTATATTGCTCAATAAACTAGTAGTGATGGCCGGAAGACAGGTGTTTTTGGATAAACAATTAGAAATTCTCAATAAACTACTTGACCAATATAATCCAATTTTGTTATTGTTATTTAGAAGTACGAATCCTACGGATTTGAAGAATTTCAAGTAGTTGCGTGAAATTAACGTCGCATTAGCAACGAGTGCCAAAACCTGCATTTTGCCTAGTTTTTCAGCCATAATATTTTTGCTGTTAGTCGGATGTTTTTACGTGTGCTCTCATTTTGTACGTCTCATAAATACCTAAGAATCTCAAATGAAAAGTTTATTCGTTTCTGTTCACATTTTCGATTGGGTCCCATAAAACGCGATTCCTCATTCTTTGCTGTCAAATAAAAAGTTTTCCCACCAAAATTGGTGTACCCATTTTATGCGTCCATGTCTTAAATACCCCCTTGAATAACTTGCACCAATAAAACCACGCTTTACAATTATGCCGGGGAAATTTGCTAATATGATTAGACTATGAATATATATGCAAATTATAATACAGTTAACAAAATATTTCACGTCCGTGTCGACCGTGAACGATAAAAGTTGCGCGGAAACACTTTCTGATTTATCGCCATAGCGCTGGGCAACCAGGCCAACAGGTTAATCTCAGGTTTATTCTACCCGAGAGTATCTCACCTTGAAAGTTGCATTAGATTTAGGTGCGACGCTTGAGGCTTTAGGATAAATGAGTTACAATTTATTAAAGGAACCGGTTATCTCTGGAGGGCTGGATATTGAAACGGAGATTTTATAAGAACAAAATTACTGCTTCTCAAGCGTTTGAGAACTCTCGGGCATCGGACATCTTTTTGCATTTTGATTTTCTTGTACAGGGTGTACCAGAACGCCGTACGATTTTCAAAACCGCATTGCTCGTGACAAGCACTCGGGAGCAGGACACGGCTAGTGGAGTTAAGTAGCTTGGTGCTTGGAAGTTTTGTCGCCATGGAACGTTTCACCGGTTTCATCTGAGAATAGTTTACATGACCTAAATCAATGTCCTAGTGAGAGTTTGATCAGGTCTTGGACCAGAAAGTTCATGTCTACCGGTTCGACACTGAATCAGAAACCTCCGGAACGTCCAAGGTCAATACGAACAGAGGAAACTGTAAGCGAAGTTACGAGGTCCGTACAAAGCGATCCACAGTTATCATCCCCAAATAGATCAGCTGAGCTCGGCATATCAAGAACATTTCTCAAGGCATATTTTGGTAAAATACCTTAAATTGCACCCATTTGAACTTCAACTAGTGCAGGAATTGAAACCGCAGAACCACCATTTACGCCGTGCGTTCTCCGAAACAATGTTAGAGCGCTTTCCAAGTTTGAAGCTCATTTTCATTTGAGTGAGTTTATCGACCAGCAAAATTACCGGTACTTTGCCGCAGAACATTCCAAAGTAAAACAGCGACGACCTTTGCACTCGCGTTATGTTAAGCCATGTACAGATATGTAACAACACCGCGAGCCGAACCACGCGACGAACCGCGCCGCGCCAGTGTAGACGGCGAAAAGAACGCCGCAGCGAACTTGATTAGCGTGAAGCATCCCACAAACCGGCGCGAAATAATCGCGGCGAAGTATTCGCAACGAAATTCAGAGCGAAATTCGCAATCTGTTTCGCCTGTTTATTCCTACCAAAGCGTCTTATTCGCTCCGCGAACGTGAAGGTTTCGACAGGTTGCGTACATTTTATTTTTGCCTTTTGCAATGAGCTCGTCTTCAGAAGAAGAGGAGGCACTTCTATTTCTTGCTTTAGAAGAGGAACAAAATGCACGGTAAGTTATGTTTATTTAACGCCATTTGATAGTTGGGTATGTATTAAGTTTAACGAAGTACATAAAACAAATATTTTCAATTTTGTTTAGGAAACGAAGGAAGTGGGTACATGATATTAACTTGGAACGAAATAAATTTGGGGAATACCATACCTTGATGCCACAACTTCGGCTGGATGAACAGCGCTTTTACGTATATTTTAGAATGACTCCAGAGTGTTTCGATGAAATATTGAACTTGGTGAAAGATGAAATACGAAAATCTGACTCAAATTATCGTGAAGCTATTTCGCCAGAAGAACGGCTTGCTATTACACTCAGGTAAAAAGATTATATGTATTAAAATTAGTAGGCTTATCGAATACGAAAACTTCAGGGATCGTGAAATAAATATTTTATTGTAATAATTGGACTACATGTTGCCACTAGGATTAAATGTTGCTAAATAATTCGAGGCAGAATTTGCCTCCTCTGTTGGGTATATTATTGGAGTAAACCCAGTGCCGCTTGGGAAGGACGACATACTACTATCATACATACTTGCAGAATTCTGGGTAGACGCTGAAGACATTTCTTCGATATGTTCAAATTCTTCGTGCGCTATTAATTCGGCTATTTTTAATGCCACTGGTGACACCTTCTATACCATTGGGCATAGCTTTCGAGTTGGCTTTACAACAGTGAGTGCAATCGTAACCGAAGTCTGTGAAGCGATATGCAGACATATGGAGCATATATATATTTACCAGAACCAACAGAGAATATATGGAAAAAATTGCTGAAGAATTTGAAAATAGATGGGGATTTCCCAATTGCATTGGCAGCGTGGACGGTAAACATGTAACAATCAAGAGACCTAACAACAGTGGCTCCAATTACTGGTGCTATTTACATAAATATTCAATAGTACTTATGGCCATTGTTGGCCCGGACTATAAATTTATATGTGTTGATATTGGTGGTTTCGGAAAAAATAGTGATGGGGGTATTTTCGAAACCTCAAACATGGGAAAACGATTTGAACAAAATTTAATGAGTGTCCCTGCACCTAGATTTCTCCATGGGCAAAATGAAATCTGCTCGTACGTCTTAATTGGTGATGAAGCATTTGCTTTAAAACCATACCTTATGAGACCATTTCCTTATAAGCAGACTTTAACAGACGTCAGAAAAGAGAAATACAATGTAAGACTTTGTCGAGCTAGAAGGGTCGTGGAAAATGCGTTTGGTATTTTGTCTCAAAAATGGCGAATATTTTACAGGCCATTAGAAACTAAAGTAGATACTACTATTCTAATTGTACGTACGGCATGTGTTTTACACAATTTTTTACGAAGTAAAAGTGGAGATGACAAATATTTTCAATTCTTAGATCCCCCAGAACCCGTGCTTGGAGCTTTTACTGATATAGCAAATGATCCTCGGCGGGCAGCAAGGCTAGCATTTTCTACTCGTGACAAATTTGTGAATTATTTTAATTCTGATATGCCTATGCCCAATATATAGAATGTTCGTTTTCACATTTGTGTAGACTGTAAATTATTCAACAAGTTAATAAAAAATATTAGGTACATACCATTTGTATTTAATTCTTTTCCTATTTCCATCCAAATCTTGTCTTTCTTTCTCACATTCCTGTATTCATCGTTCGACATATCATACAAACAAGGATACTTTTTCACTATTTCTATCAATAATTCCGTTTTTGCCATTGCGAATTTTTGAAGAACGACGTCAAAAATGCGGTCAAAGGCGAACTGAAATACGCCGCGATAAAAACGCTGGAACAATCGCATTCGCTTCGCACAAGTCTGAGCCTGTCCGTAAACCGCCGCGTTTTAATCTGATCGCGAATTCATCGCCGCGAAATTTTCGCAGCCAAAGCGAATATTTCGCGCCGGTTTGTGGGATGCTTCGGTTTTTCAGCGCAGCATCAAACGAATAACTCGCGACCAAGTTGCACATGTTTGGACAGGCACACCGGTGCGGCGAGCACGCGCTCATCTCTATAAATGGATAGACCCCGTGAAGGAAAGATGGAATGGTCGGAGGAAAAAACTATTTTGCTTATAGAGCATTACAGAGCAGCAGAATTGTTGTGGGATGCAATTACAATAAATAAAAAAAATGATGCCTGGGAGCAGAGAGCGTCCACAATGGGAACAACAGCTGGCTTATGTAAACGGAAAATGGCAATTCCGTTATCAAATTGTTGCAACCGTGTGCTGATCTATTGGTATATAACTGCGTTTGCCACCATCGCCTCGGACGTCGTCATCACTTGTTTTTGGATAATTCGTATTGAATATAAATATAGGCAGCTGCTGCTACTGCTATATCCACTTCAGTTAGTATTCGTCTTTCACTGAACGACAAACATCAAAATTGGATCGTCATTTGGTTGCACGTTGTGGTTGCACGACGTCGTTCGGTTTGTGGTGATGCTCGTTGCAATGTTGTTCGTCAAAATGCGCGCGCTGAGGTTCGGTTCGCGGTGTTGTTACATATGTGTACATGGCTTCACAGTACAGCCGTGTCCGCTGAAGGAATCATCGGACCCTGCAACGCGACGTAACTTTTTCTTCCGACAACTGCATAATTTTAAAGCCTACCATAGCAGGACCTGGTTTCAACAAGTTGGCGCGACATCGCATAACGCCAATGAGTCTTTAGCAGTTGTAAACGAAATGTTTAGTGAAAAACTGATATTCCGTCGCCTCCCCGGAGCCCAAATCTGACGCCACTGGATTTGTTTCACTGTAAATATCTCAAGAGCCGCGTTTACGCTAATAAACCGACAACGATTGCCGAGCTCAAGCATAACATCCCCGAGGAGATGTCCGTTACTCCACGTGCGACGTGCCAGCGAGTTTTCAAGAATTCAAAGTCGAGATTCGAGGAGTGCGCACGTCTCAATGATGTTATTTTTAAAAAACAAAATTCCCATGTGACTACTTTTATGAAAATATAAATTATCTTCCCTCCGCCTTGTAGTTTTTAACACGCTTTTATTATTAGATTGGCCTGTATGTATGTACATAACGGAATCTTTGAGCATAATTTTCACCAATTTCCAGACGTTTGATTAATTTAAAACTACGCACACGTACTAAGGACCGATGACAATGGAATAATTTGATAACAGTTTTCCATTATCCTTATTAGGAACATCACGATTGATAATTTTTTTTATATATCCTCTGTAAGAGAATGAGAGAGATAGAGCTAGAGCGCAATCTGCGCATGCGTGCAGCTTCGGACTTACTCTTTGTTGGTTCGGGAACTCGGCACAGTACAACGAAAGCAGATACTTTTTCAAGGTAGTGCATTCTCACCTTGTTCATTGCGGATGTTGCCATTAATCCTGAGTTGAGCTTCGACCGTCCACAGGATGCAAGGTTGTACAGTCGATCATGCAGTCATTTATCAAGGCCCGCAACTGTTTGCTGCTGAACAAGCTTATGTCGTGTAAGATCTTTAGGCGGTATTAGGATTGAAGAATTGATTGCTCTAAGTTAGCAGGAAAAAACCCATGCATCAGTGAAGCTTTAAATGAAGTGATTAGATTACGAAATGAATCGTAAGCAGTTCCAACATACAGCTTGCTGTTTTCAGTTTCGCAGTAGTCGATTTTGCTAATAAGTCGCACCTTGAGTTGTCTTATTTCCATAGACTAAATCGTTGATTCCCAAAATTGTTTTTATCGACCCCTAGGGGTCTATGACAACCTGCAAGGGGTCTACGTCAGCGAAAAAAAATTTGGGGTTCCATGAAATGAATATGGGGGTCCACGATAGTGGATCTCAACACATACACCGATAGTACCTATTTACTTACATCATACCATCTTATAATATCAAAACATATACATTATTTATAAAAGTACCTATGAAGTAAAAAATGTATTATATATGTTTATAAAATTGTTGGTATTCGCTTTGTGGTCGCAATACATTTTGAACTTGTAAAAACCTGAGAGTCGCAGTCTCAGAGCTTCGCTACCTTTCACTGACTTGTTCAATTCGTCACTCTATAAATAGGAATGTGGGACAAATACGTTTATTCGTTTCCTGAATATTGAAAAGGAAAGTGCTAAGGAAATATTTTAAGAAATATAAACGGATAGTATATCAAACAAATTATAGTGAGTCAGTGTTATTTTGTTTGAGAGTGCTGGTGAAAAGTAAGTACATTATTTTTTATTAAATTTTAGTTTTGTACTCGTAGTTAGCAAAGATAGATAAATTACGCCAATCATGACTTTAGTTCTTAGTAGCTAAATATTCAATCATGCAAAATTACACGAGTACTCCTCAATAGTTTCTTTTTGAAAGTTTTGGCAATCAGTAATATAATTACAGTGCAATCTCCGTAATTCGAGCTAATTGTTGCAAGAAGATGTTCGAATTATGGAATGTTTTCGGAAAAATCAAAAAATATTTTTAATATACAGCTGCTGGATTTTCTGTCTTATTTAAATAATTTAATTTTGCCCACAGATGACTGATGCCATGTCAGAATCTAAAAAGAAATGTAGACAGTACATTGTTGATTATTTGAAATTTGGCTTCATTCCATCGTTGCCGGAGAAACAATCGCCTATGTGCCTTTCATGCAACAAAGTTTTGGGCAATGACGCTATGAAACCATCTAAACTGCAAGATCATCTGAGAAGATGCCACCCTGATAAAACAGAGAAAGATTTGTAATACGTTCAAACACTCAAAGATAAATTTCAGAAGAGACCTACACTGGACAGAATGTTCGCTTCGAAGTCACAAAGAAATGATGATGGTTTGCGGGCGTCTCACAATATCTCGTTACTTATAGCAAAATCCGGAAAACTGCATACTATCGGAGAGAAGTTAATTTTGCCAGCCGTTGAAGAGGTTTTAAAAACTGTTTTACACAAACCTGCATCTGATATCATTAAAAGAATTCCCGTAAGCAACAATACTGTTGAAAGACGTATTGATGAAATGAGTTCTGATACTGAAAGCTTCTTATGTAATTATTTGCAAACGACCCATTTCTCTATACAACTGGACGAGTCAACTTTACCTGATAATGCAGCATTATTATTGGCATATGTTCGTTTTATTATGAATCAAGAAATCTACGAAGAACTGCGCTTCGCAAGAACTTTGATAACCGACACTAAAGGTGAATCAATATTTCATGTTTTGAAGGATTACTTCATTGAAAAAGCAATTCCTTTATCAAATATAATATCAGTAGCTACAGATGGAGCACCTGCCATGGTTGGACGTTATCGTGAATTTATAAGCTATTTAAAACAAAATGTGTCAGGGGTGTTAGCAATACATTGCGTCATCCATCGACAACATTTAGTTGCTAAAAATTTGAGTGTTAGATTGCATGAATCACTTCATTTATTCATTGATGCAGTAAACCGAATCCGAAGCAACGCGTTGAATACGCGGTTATTTGCGCAGTTGTGTGAAGAAAATGACGAACACTTTCATCAATTACTCCTTCACACTGAAGTACGCTGGCTGTCGAAAGGCATATGTTTGACAAGATTTTTTGCACTTTTTGAGACTATTTTAGAATTTCTGGATACTAAAGATACAATTTTAAAAGAAAATTTAATGAAGAGGAAAACAGACATCGCCTATTTAACAGATTTGTTTACAAAATTTAATATGGTTAATTTGCAATTACAAGGCGACAGTTTAAATTTGATTAAAGTCCATCTTATCAGCGTTCCTTGCCAGAGTTAAACTAATGAAGCAAAATATTGGACGGGGCGAATTTTCTCAGTTCCCCAATTTGTCACAGACAAGCTGCCAGGAAGACGACGTTTCAACTTACGTTCAACATCTAAATTCCCTCTATTCAGATTTTGAATCTAGGTTTGAGGATATTTTGACTATGGTAATACCACCGTGGATAATTAATTCATATGGTGACATAGAAGAAACGAATGTCATAATACAAGAGGAACTGGCTGAACTAAGTACAAACGAAGAACTTAAGGTTCAGTTTAAAAACGGATATCAGCAATTCTGGCTGCAAATCAACATACCCGTTACTTATCCCGTATTATGGAATATAGCGAGGAAATGTTTAATTTCCTTTCCATCGTCATACCTAGTGGAAAGGGGGTTCAGCGCTGTTAAAAATCTCCTAACGAAAAAAAGAAACAGACTGGACATTAGCCGAGCAGATTTAAGATTAACTCTTACAAAATTGACGCCAAATGTTGATAATTTATTATTAAAGCATCAGGTTCATCCTTCTCACTAAAAATATTGACTTATTGCTTATGTTATTTTATTTATAGTTTATTTTATGTGTATTGGTGTCTGACCAATAAATGCCCGCATTGGGAATAAGTGCCCGCATTGATTTTTCCCCCCTCTATAGAAAATATTTTTTTTTAAATTATTCTGAAAATTCGAGGATAGGTACACACTAAAATTCGTTAATTTTTTGCCTATTTTTAGATAACTTAAACGTATCAGAAGCGGAATTTAATCAAACTAACAGTGAAATTATTGTAGAACACACGTTTATGTTATAATTAATAAACGAACTCGCTTATTGTACTATTTTAAGTAAAAAACTTTTTTTTATTATTTTTCACTTTTTTTTATTTTATCGCTCTTATTTTTTTTTCAATGCGGGCACTTATTTCCAATACGGGCACTTATTGGCCAGACACCTATTTATTTAATGTTACGTATATTTTACATAACAGATACAAAATTTTATTTTGAGTAGTTTTAATTTAAATTCAATTAATAAATGTATAAATTAACATGTGTTTTTACTTTAATTTTTTAACACTAAACTTCACTACAGTTAGAAATTTACAAGAAATCAATATCAGGTAAGTAGGGGGTCTACCCAACACGGAAAAACATGGCAAGTGGACTACGACACAAAAAAGTTTGGGGAACTCTGGACTAAATAGAGTACGTCGCCGATGGAGACCAAGCCTACACCATACTAAAGAGTTGCTAAATAGCACGAAACAGCTTTCCATGGCTACGAAAGCGATATTGTACATGTTGTGCTACTCATATTTTCATATTTACCGTAGCGGAAATAGAATTTTGTTGCCGAAAGCCATTCAGAACTGTTGAAAGGTCGAATGGTTCTATGTAATATTGATTGAGGCAGCCGAAGCCGACCTATATACAACACAAAATTCTATTTTATCCATTTTCATATCATTCCATGAACGTATACTTTGCTGCTTATTTGCTCACGTTGACACGTTTATATTTATTCTAAAGGATTGGAGCTCCGTAAATTGCCTCTATATTTTCCATACTTCTATACAGGGTGTTTCACAACTTATCCGACAGATTTTAACCACATATGGACTGTTACGGAAGAAGTTGATTTCTCGAAAAAAAAAAATGTAATAAAGGTCCTACAGATATCGAGATAATAAAATAATACAGTTTAACAATTCACCTACCTATAAAAGCTTGCACAATATCCAAAATTTCGTCTTCGGCATTTAAAACGCGTTGTTGGCGAACCCGACTCCCATCCACTCCACGTCTGGGGTGCAAATCTCCACTAACACGTGCACGTAAAACAATTGAACTAAATGTTTCGTGATGTGGTATGTGCCTACTCGGAAATTGGTGTGCATAAAAACGAGAAACCGCTCGCGAATTTTGCACTGCTACTCCATACGCTAAAACAATGACCACTAACTCCTTATCAGTGTACACATGTGCTATTTTTATTAATAAATAACTAAAAACATAAACTCGCAAAATACTTTCTTATTTAACTTCACAAAAATCGACCGTTCTTCATTCAGATCACCCAAGATACAGATTAAACCTAATTTACACGTTCTTATCAGTATGAAAAAACAAAAAATTCCTAGTATTTTGTTTTTGTCAGTTGTTTGGTACAACATTTGCTACAATAAATTATTAACGCGTGTTCTAACATCACGACGATGAACGCAAAATACAGATATTTATTTTTCAATTTATTATTGAAACTTATGTTTATAACTTAATTTCTGTAGGGCTTTTATTACATTTTTTTGAGAAATCAACTTCTTCCGTAATATACAGGGTGTCCGCAAAGTTGGGGTTTTCCTTTACACGACGTGTAGATCTTGAAAACATAAGCAATTTCTCTTAGTACCATATACACCAATGTCTTAACGGAACCGAGATAAAGGGCTCTGCAACACCAAAAATATCTGAATACCGTCCTGTAGCCGCGACCCGCGATATTCCCGAGTGGTACTAGGACACTAGCTCTACCCGACGACAGAACTGGGTTGGGGTCAGTGTGTCAGGTCAGTATGCAACCTTCAACCGACGGTTACGGTCACGCATCTAGAGGTAATCGCGTAGACGAGAGTCCCTCAACAAGCACTAGAGACGTGGGTAGAGAAGTGCAAGTATCAAAAACTAAAGTGTGGCAAACGCTGCGTGAAGAGGGGCTGTATCCGTTTCACGTCCAACGTGTACAAGCCCTTCAACCTGACGATTTTCCAGCAAGAGTGCGGTTTTGTGAGTGGTTGTTGCATCAACATGACAATAATCCGGACTTTTTGAAGTGCATATTGGTGACAGACGAATCTACGTTCACGCGTAATGGGGTGAATAACTTTTGCAACACTCATGTTTGGTCAGTAGAAAATCCGCACGCTGTCCGTCTGGCACATTTTCAACAAACATTTTCGGTGAATGTTTAGGCTGGCATGGTGAACGGTATGCTCATTGGACCATTTATTCTCCCAAATCGATTGGACGGGATGCAATACCTAGACTTTTTACGCAACATTTTGCCTTCCTTGTTAGAAGATGTGCCATTAAGTGTAAGACAATCAATGTGGTTTCTGCACGATGGTGCACCGCCCCATTTTAGACGCGAAGTGCGTGAGTTTTTGAATGAATTATTTCCGAATAGGTGGATCGGACGTAATGGACCCGTAGCGTGGCCTCCGCGATCTCCAGACTTAACACCATGTGATTTTTTTCTTTGGGGAGAAATGAAACGCTTAGTGCACAAAACTGAAGTGCATACGGTTGACGAACTTCGTCTCAGAATTGGTGCTTTCATTCGGGGGAGAGACTCCATTCTCAAAGCCTGCACCGATGCTTGGCTACGTCGTGCACGCACCTGTGTTTTTGAATCAGACGGCGATAACTTCGAACAATACCTATAAAGTACGTTTACCTAAAAACTGAAAACGCGGCAACGCCGTCTTATTTGTTACCTCTGTTCGTGGTCTGCACCACCGCCGGCGTCTGCTCGGTAGCGCATCAGCTGATTTCATTTTCTGTTGGAGCGGTATGATTTCGGGCAGAGACGTACTTAGCCCTTCTCGTCAACTGGAGAGTGAGTACTTTCTCCTTTATTTTTTTTTACTTGGTCGCCCTCGTTTCACTACACATTACCTTTGTTATTTCAAGGGTAGTTGTTTCTGAAAAGGAAAACCCCAACTTTGCGGACACCCTGTATAAGAGGTTAAAATTTGTTGGATAATTTGTGAAACACTCTGTATATAAATCCAGTTACAAAATATTCTTGTTCGTTACCACGTAGACACCCAAGAAAATTGCGTCTCAAGTGGGAAGACGATGTATCTCTCAGGTACTGGTGTCAGAAAGATAATAAATGTGAGGTAACATTTTGGAACACTAATTTTTTCGCAACTAAATACTAAAAATATCTCCAACATTTAAAATATCTCAGTCAATATGCTTTCGTATATTCTGTAGATATTCTTCTTGATGCAAGCCTGATTCTCAAAGAGCATTTTGAAATTCTAGTGTCAAACATTAATTCCCAAATGTATGTCATCAGAAACATAAAAACAGTTCTAACGGAGAGTCAGTTAGTTGCTATTCATTTTGCTTTCTGCGGTTTGTCAACTAACGCTCAGCAAGTATTTTAAAGCCAAAAAGGAGCAATTAGATGTATTGTTAGTGTCAATAGCATTTTATTCGTGTAAGGATACTTTTAGGCGACTAAAAGTTTCAATGCTGCCCTCAATGTTTTTATACGAACTATCTGGTGTTTTTAATAAGATAACTGTTAAATTCTAAATCGCCCCATAACCGGGGATAACATTTAATAAACGATATTAAGGAATGCTCCAAAATTACTTCAGTTTAAAACTAATTTGAAAGAATTCCTTTTATCTAAATGTTATTATGCCGTCTACGAATTTGTTTGTCAATAATATTTGTGTGTTATAATTGTTGTTTGTTTTATATATTTTTATTTATTAATTATTCTTAGCCATGTTAGTTAACGAACCCTTTAAATGTATTTCATTGCCTATGGTGCCCTATAGGATAATAAATAATTTGAATTTGAATTTGAGATCTGTTGAATCAATTTTGGAAGCTTTACTTGCGAAACTTTAGAACTTGTGGCGCATTTAATATAAATTCGAATCGAACCAACAGCTTTATTTTATTTTAGTATTTTTGAAAATGCCTGGACTCAGCTTAGCAGTTCCAACTAAAAAACTTCCCTTCCCGCACAATCAGTATGAGTTGTTAGAATGAACCTAAAAAATCAATCTTGTTTGAAGTTTTTGCGAATGAAAGTCAGCTAGTATCTGAATACTGTTTAGCATAACCCTGAATAATTCTTCATCTTACTTTAACGTATCGCTTCTGTTCTATGTAACTGATCCTTCAATTTGCAAATTTGTAAAGCTTTCCATTTTGGGCAAAAATGCAAATCATTATTTTATAGAACAGTTTGCAATTGTTTCTTGAATTCCTTGAATTTTTTTCATGTACGCATCCAAATTTTCGTTGTATAACTTGCTTCCAGTGAACTCCTAAGCCTAACGCTAAATCGGTAATGAGCTTTTAGCGAGGAAACGGTTCAGCAGGAGGTATCAAAGTTGAAAACAAGGAAAATGAATTAGCCCATTAATTTCCCTTTCGAGTTATCTCCAGGTCGGGAGGCAGATTGCTCTGGGAATTTTATTTTTTCCAGTAAAGTGAGTCAGCCCCTCGTGTAATTTCGTAGTCGACCCTACACATGCCCCAAACTCAAAAGCCAATAATGTATAAATAAGCTTCATAACCATCATGTTTGTATTTTTTGCAAATCAAGGTAGCCGAGATATAGAAATCCGTTGGCATTTCGGTAGATGAGAACCAAATCATCGACCGCCCATCAGCGTAAGCGAGAAGATCGTCCGTTAAGGCAGTGTCATCGATCAGTCGGACAGCACTTCTCTGAACAAGTGAGTGCAGAGTAGTAACACATTTATTATTATACAACCATGCGCTCGTATAAAAATAATTGTGTCAAATGTCCGAAAATAATAATAGTTATAATTAATAATCAATGTCTTTTATTTGTAATATTCTTACAGGAGGCGAGATTTAGATAAAATATCTATTCTACCATCTAACCCCCTTAACAATACGATATATAAAGAAAAAGAATTTGTTAAAAATTAATACCTGTATACAATAACGACAGAATAAGGTATAATCTAAGTCTAAGTAAAGGCATAAGGAAAATATGAGGAAACTTATGGGTTACAACAGATTTCGCTGATGATCAAGTAGAACTTCTTTCACTTTTTTCTTGAATTTGGGTAATGGATTGGTTTCTTTTAAACTGCGGTCTAAAGAATTATATGATTTAATTGCATTGTAAATATATGTATTCTGAAATAGAGATGTGCTGTGGCGTGGAATTGAAAAAATATCTCTATATCTAATATTAATGCCATGCATATTCCCTCTACGTATGAATTTGTTTACTAAATATGACGGTGGTTTTGAATAAAGAACCTTATGAATCAGATTTAGGAGCTGGTACTTATACATTTTATCAGTTTTCATCCATTTGAGTTCATTAATGGCATTCGATATATGATCAGACTTTCTGAGATCATTTTCAAGTCTGCAACATGTATTCATAATACTACTAAATAGGGATAGTAAACCACTAAGCAATACGATATCTTTGAGAACAAGAAAGATTCACATAATTGTTTTCTCTTAGATTTTTGTAATATAGCCTTATTTGCACATAAAACTCTGAGAATAGCGTAGCACTGAGAAATTAGAGAGTTTACGTGTACAACAAAGTCATCATCTATTATAATACCTAGGTTCTTCGAATGATCCACCGGAACTAATTTATTACCTTTTAAATGTATGTCTATGTCCTTTTTTAAAGTATTCTTTTTTGTTCTAATTGCGTATACCAACATATTTGTGTTCAAAGGGTTCAAACGAAGATTATGACTACTACTAAACTTTTCAATTTGAGCAAGACATTGATTAATTTTATCATTTGCTGTTTTCAAGTCATTACTCCTAAATGAATAGAAAATTTGAGTATCGTCTGTAAAAAATTGTATGCTGCATGATTTTACTTCTGTTTCTAAATCTGAGATATATAATGAAAATAATAGGGGTCCTGAGACTGTTCCCTGTGGTACACCAGAACAAATTTTTTGTTCGGTAGACGAACTCTTTGATACCGATTTTCAAGGTAGGTTTGAATAAACGAAAGAGGTTTTTCATAAAATCCATAATAACTGCATTTAGACACAAGAAGTGAGTGATTAATGGTGTCAAATGCTTTAGTAAAGTCAAGAAGTATGAGAGCTACTGCTTTTTGGTTATCAAGTGCCATTGTTATATTGTCTGTTAAATCACAGAGTGCAGAAGCTGTATTATGACCTTGTCGAAATCCAGATTGTTTAGATGGAATAATTTTGTAAGAATATAAGTATGCGCAGAGCTGCTCGTAAACAACGCGTTCCAATACTTTAGGAAAAATTGGCAGTAGACTGATCGGTCTCAGTTGAACATAGTTAGTAGGATCCGAACACTTAGGTAGGTGAACAACTAGGGTCAAGTGGTGCAAAAATGAGACAGCCGATATTTCGGTCAAAAACAAAACATTCAATTTTTCCCAATGCAAAAAACAATAACATTGTAAAAAATACGTTACAAATTACTTCCACATATATACAATTGAAATATGTAATGAATAATAAATAAACGTAAACACAAACATCGAGAAAAAAACTATCGCATCTGATTGTGCATTTTGCTTAAAAAATCTTTTAAATTGTAGTTACAAACTTTTCCTGCTGCGCCGCTGTACGTGATCGTAGAGACTCGGCAAGTATCGCGTTTTCAAAATAACAAACGCGGCTAAGATATTCCATATCAAATTTAGTCTACTTTGATTTGTTGGCAAGCAGACACGTCGTGAATAACAATTGCAAAAACGAGACACCACAAAGTTTAAAAACAAGAGACCTGCCAGGTAAAAAACAAGACAGCTTTTATAGCTTTGATAATAATGCCGAAGGTTTACGTTCCCAGAAAGCGCCCCTACGACAAAAAGAACATGGAAACAGCCCTAAAACTAATAGATAATGGCACTTTATCTCTTAGAAATGCAGCTAAATTGACAAGTCTGCTCTTTCGAGAAAACGTACTCGTTCACTTGGTAAACAGGGAAGAAAAACTTCTCTAACCAAAGAAATGGAAGTAGACTTAAGTGATAAGATAAGACTTATGGCAAAATGGGGGTTTGCTCTCACTAAACCAGAGGTACAAGCAATAGTTCAAACCTATGTACAAGAAAACCACCTTACTACCCAGTTTAAGGAAGGAAAGCCCGCGAAAGATTGGTTTAAACATTTTTGTAAGCGCAATAGACTAAGTCAAAAAAATGCAAAAAACACAAGTTTACTACGTGGCACAAATTCTTAAAGTTTTTGAGAGCGATGTAGAAGTAAAATATCTGAGGCGCAAAGGATTTAAATTTATTTTTCCGGCCATTGAGGAAAAGTACTTCATCGACAAAAGTGACATAGAAATGAAACTTCCCCAGCCAGAAATAGAAAGTAAGACCTGTCGTATCTCTCAGCAATATTGGTTTCCTATCGACTTTGCAAAATACGTCGTTCAATAATATGTAGTACAAAATACGTTAGAATAATAAGTTTTCTACTTTAGCTCTTAAAATCCTATTGAAAATCTTGTTTTACCCCTTTTTTGAATTAGGTATGGTTTATTCAACTTGTTTTTGGATTTGTTTTCTTTTTAGTTTAATAAACATAGTTTTGTATTTAATTATGTGAGTTTCCTTGAAGAACGTTGTCACAATTTAAAACCTAACTATGTTATTTGACTTACTAAACGCTTTAAAACCCTTGCAGTGTGTCTCGTTTTTATTCCCCAGGGTCTCATATTTTGCCACACTGATGTAAAATAACTAAAAGGCCAGAAAATACAGTGTCTTGTTTTTAACCTCTCACTGTCTCATTTTTAACCTAAATAGTGGTTAAAAACGAGACACGCCCTTCATTATAAATATTATGAACTTTTTTTAACGTGAGGTACACTACATGGCTTTCTATATACAGGGCAATATAACAAAGCCTTAAAGTCCGGTTTTTTGTTGACAAAAAAGTAAAAGGTTTAAAAATCGTCTCGTTTTTGCACTACTTGACCCTATAGCGCGTTTCCAGTGATTGGGGAAATATTCCCTCTCTAAACAGCAGTTGATAATATGTGTTAAGTACACATCAATTTCAGGTATACATAGTAATATCATATCCAAAGTTATTCCATCTGAACCACTCGAATTTGATTTTATTTTATGTATAATTTTAACATAGTCACTTTATTAAATTGAAATTTCGATTTCGAGTTATTTTTGTGAGTTGTGGACAAGAATATCAAAATTGCGGACAATGGGCTTTTAAAGTACAATGAAGTTCTAAAAAAAGAAAAATGTTGATGATGAATTAAATGAAAATATTTAAATACAGAAAAAATCATTGTTGCGATAAACTTGAAATTTGAGTTACTTTCAGAGGCTAAAGTCCCGCTTATACAGCCTGATCTTTTTTGTGTATGATTTTAAACTCGTGAATAGTAGCTTCAAATATTTCTAAGCTTTAATAGTTACTTCATCTCGTATGGAAAGTTTATTTTCTGATGGGTCACGACGTATACGAGTATGGCGTGTTATAAAGTACTGGGCATTTGGCTTGAGGCGAGCATCGAAAAGAAGGTGAAGTTTTGATATTTTTATGTGTACATCTAGTAGGTGTGAAAAAAGAAACAAGATTTTTCGTTTTATTTGTGAAATTGTAAGCTTCCAAAATATTTTCGTAGCTGAACTTAAGATTCTTTTGGATTATTTTTTCATATTGAGGCATGAAACACAGCGGCTCAAATAGGACATCTTCTGTACTTTTGGATAAAAAAAATAGATCTGGAAATACAGAGGAAATTAAAGAGTAAAACCGGAAGCAAGCAGAATTTAGGTAGCATCGACCGTTTTTATTTTGACTTTTTAGAGGTTTCGAAATGGGATGGATAGGCGCTTATTTAGGTCGACTGATTTGCCATATTATTATATTAATAGGGTACAATATGAGAAATCTTAACCTCTAATACCTCTACCTCTAATAAAAATATTTAGACAGAAAACTATTGTGCTCTATACTAGCCTGGTATAAGGTGCAAAACCGAAAGTAAACATTTAAAACCAAAATTTAGGCAATTTCGAGCACATTTGTTTTTAATTTTTTTACTCATAAATATAGCTTGAATAGTGTTTGCAATACACTACAAGTTTTGAAATGAGATTAATTCAAGAGATGGGTATTTCTATACTGTCTATGTCGTAGAAAAGACTTACTATGAAAAAAATAATTGTGAGGAAAAATTAGTAACTCAAAATTAGTATCGCAGTGTTATAGAATTTCTGACAAAATAGGGCCATCAGCCGAAAAAATAAAATTTTGACAGATAAAGCAGTTTGGCGAGTGAGTTCATAAAGGTCCCTCACTTACCAAAAGGGTACGGAAAATTGATGGCAACAGATTTTTGGGACATCATCTTCATTAAATATATTTCAAAAGGGACAACGACGTCTATGTGAACACGCTGCAAAGTTTATGCAAAGCAATCAATCAGGAAATACTCAATTTTTTCAATCTAGAAGTTTTTTTCTGCATAAGGCTACCAAAATTAGACCGATTCTGCACGAATGCAGCTTGATTGAGATACACCATCTTTCCCATAGTCCGGACTTGGCTCTGTCTGATTTTTATCTCTTCGGGTAACTAAAGAAAAATCTTCGAGGACGCCGTTTTCACTCAGATAATGGCTTAAAAGCAACCGTCGACGACTTTTTTGAAAGTCCAGAGGCAATTTTTTATAAACCTATAGGTTTGCCGGAGGAGAAACGGCACAAGAACACTGATGTAGCGGGGATATATTGAAAAATAAAATTATCAAAAGAAAATCGTACATCTCTTTTTCTCATGGTTAGATAGATTCCTTTTCTAGTGTCCCTCGTACATAAATGTCGTACTATGACATTAGGTGCTATTTTGATAGAAACTTATAGTTTAGTGTTATATCAATGAAAGATAGGGAGATAACAATAATTGAATTATTTATTAATTTCTCTTTGAATACGACAGAATACGTTCGCACCAATTTTGTCATTTCAAAGGCGCGCCGCGCCAGCAGTGGCGTGTCATGTGCTTTGCTGCTATCTCCCTTTTCGGTACCAGAGTATAGTTTAGAGTTAGTTATAGGTTTGATATAAAAAACTATAATTTTTAGATTTATTATGAAAGAAATGCGTGCTAAAGTGCAGTGCCACGTCTTAACTACAAAAACATTAACTTCAATTAGCAAGTAATGTCCCTTATACCTTGTTCCGTTTTGGTACTTGACTATAGGGGGTTGCAGAAAAATTCTACCATAACTACATGTTTGCTACACCGTGTATTTTATCTCCTGCAGTTTGCAGCGTCTTCGCTCGCCAGTTGGTAGATTCGATGCGGGATACTAATTTGATTAAGGCATTGCATGCTGGTCGTGCATGTACACCTGACCGTTGCATGCAGCATCCATAATGGATGCCTCCTTCTGCGCGAGATACAGTTGCCCTGACCACTGTAGAATTTTCCGCTGGCCTTATCCATAATGGATTAACAATGTTTCAAGATCGAATTTTGGCCAGAGATCAGCAAGAATTTGAGTTACTTATACTCTGAAAGTTCTTGTATTTCAACTTGATTTCCAATTTCTTGACCTGAACTGGATCTTCAACATACAAACTTTTATCTAGGTTCAAAAAATCATAAAGGTTTTCATTATCACTCAATTTCTATAAATTCTTATTATTGGGGATATTTGGAAGTACACCAAGTGGTAAGTCATCTTCTGAGTCAGGTGTATCAGCCTCATTTAACTGGTCTTCACTTTGCATATTTTCCCGCTTAAATCCTGCTTTGCGGAAGCAATTTTGAATTGTTTCTTTGGTTACTTGGTAACAAACAATTTTTGCCAAATAAACTGCATCCAATGACGTAATTTTCTTTTTTCTGTGACGGGAAAAAGTTTGACATTTTATCTCTGTTGACAGGTAACAAAATGTCACTTTTTATGAAATTACTTTTTTTCCCGGGAAAAAAATGAGTACGTTGACTACTTCTACTAATTCCGGGGGAGACAAAGAAAACTCGGAATTGGACATTTTTTCCTGTATAGTATTAAAAATAACTTCTAAACAACCAACAGGTTCACAATTTTTAAATCAAATTACAAGTACAACATAGCCTAATAATTTCAAAATTTAAATTTCACATCGATAATTTTCTGACTCAAATATTGTAATAATATGACTTTTCAATATTAAATCGTCGTTTTTTCCGCCACAGAAAAAAATTGTGTATTATACACGGGAAAAATACTAGATTCTAGCTTTGTTTGGCTTGTATAATAAATAACTATTATTAACTCAAAAGCTGTACCAGCAGTTTCAATATTTACTCGCAGGTAATAACTTGTAAGCCGGGCTTACACGGGTCAAGTTGCTTGCCTTCGCACTTGCGTGGTTGCATTCTACTTGATTCACAACTTGGTCCAAAAAGCGCGTTTCCAAACATGGTGGAAAGTCGTATTGTCATACGAAATTGTGTTATTAATCTCACAAATATTCACTTGGAAGAACTGGAAGAAGTTTTGGAGGAAGACTGAAAAAAGGATATGGTGTCGAGAATGGCTTACACGGAGAGAAAGTCAAGGAGCTTCCACCAATTTAATAAGCGAGCTGAGAGTTGAAGATCCTAAAGAATACAGAATGATGCTCAGAATGACTTCTGAAAAATTTTACTATTTGTTTGGCTTAATAACTCCATTAATCCAACGAGAGGACACTGTTATGAGAGACGCTATCAAACCAGAAACAATGTTGGAAGTAACCTGGAATTACCTAGCAACTGGTAATAATTACAGAACCCATTCTAATCTCTTCCGAGTTTCTAAATCAGCGATATCTACGTATATTATGATTCCCATTGTTTGTGAAACTGTGTATGACTGCTTAAAGGAGTTCGTAAAGGTATGTGAATAGATAATAATTGTAACATTTAGGGCCGATTTCACCAACATTAATATTATGGACCAATGGGAAAATACCTTATAGAAATGCAATTTGATAGAAGCTGTCAAAGCTTTCAGAATATCAGTGATTTCTATTAAAATATTGAATAAAATCGTGAAAATTCGACTGTATTATAAACAAGACCACTTCTTGATTCCAACATGATGCTTTTGTACAGAGAAAACAGGTCAACTTTCATGTATTTTGATTTGTGTTATAAATTTACATTTAACAATCAGTTATCCCCAAAAGCCAATGGGAATGCGGAAAATAATAGGTCGATTTTCTAGCTGTTAAATTTGGCAGCAGATTTGGACGTTTGTTAATGCATGGCAATCTCGAATTTAAGTTCAATATTCTGTTATCATTACATACCTGTTAAATAGTGTGGATTTGTCTGTATTTTGCAAGAAAATAGAATATAAAATACATTCCATCCAATTCCTCATCTTCCTTTACATCTTAATAGTAATCATTTATTAATTTACGGGTTAATGAATGTCTTCAAAGCAATAAAAACATTGTCCTCTCCATCCTAAAACACATATAATATGTGTAAGAATGTTTATTCACTGGTGGGGTTATCTATCTGTCATTCGCAGGGTTGCCACATCTAACGACGATCACGTGCCGGGGAATTTAAAGTAGGAATACAAACATAGTACTTATGATAGTTGGAGCTAGACTGATAACACTTCTTGAAGAATATTTAAAAATGTGAACACCGTCATGGTCTGTTGTCAAATTGCAAATGAAGTATCTGAAAATTCTTACATACAGTGGACCTTCGTCATAGTTTACTATCCTGATTGTGATCATTTTTAGCAGATGTGTTGTATCATCAAATTGATGAACAAATATAAGAAAGCTCTTATATACCTACATACAGAGGATTTTTCATGTAAATTTACTAGGTATCATGATTATAATCATCTTTGGTGGATTGTTCGATCCGGAATGGGAGAGATCTCCTATTTATGAAAATATTTTTGGTATCATCTAACCCTTGCAATCAGTACACAAAAACTGTGACATATGATTTATAGCATAACCCGCTGTCCTATCAATACAAATTTAACATACAGGTCGTCTAGCCGTGGGGATGCAGTGGTCGGGATGAATATCACGGCAGCTACTGATGATTTGGGCATGTCTGGTAACAGCGTATGAAGTGAAACTCGCTAACTTCACCAATTTGAAGATTTTGTACAGTTTCTTTGAAAATGATGGAAGATATGTCTGATTTGGCAGGGTAATGTCGCAGCCAAATGGCAGTCACTCTTTCTGACACAGTCCGGATCGAAAGATGACGATACTCGTGAAATGTATTGATACTTCTAAATATAGGATCGTATTCGAACATCCCTACTGGCAAGATGTATAACCCGAGGTACCGACGGAGCTATTTTGTGGCGTCATGGAAATAAGTTTAAATTTTCATTTGCATTTTTTCAAGTGCTGTGCAATGATTTTGGGAAAAATGTCACGAGTAGTCTTATAAAGCATAGTAGGGTATATTTCACCAGTTGGCGGAACTTACTCCACTGGGACCAGGAGGGTGAAGCGGGATATTAGTGCACAATCTGGCAACCCTGTCGCACCCTCACAAAATGGCCGCTGACAACCACACAAGTCACCGTGTTGTCATTGAATAGCATGGAATTAAACCTTCAGAGTATATGTTTTGTGACTGGTACCAAGAGTTGACAGGTCCCACACATGTGTCACTCCTTGAAATGCAATAATCAGCTGTATTCAAATAATGTCTAATAAATTCAATTGATAAATGTATAAATTAACATGTGTTTTTACTTTAAGTTTTTAACACTAAACTTCACTACAGTTAGAAATTTACAGGAAATCAATATCAGGTAAGTAGGGGGTCTACCCAACACGGAAAAACATGGCAAGGGGTCTACGACAGAAAAAGTTTGGGGAACTCTGATTTAAATAGTAATAATTTTGGAAGCAACCTGCCTGGGGCCGTTTTTCCCATAAACTA
The DNA here is from genome assembly GCA_963669975.1 of Acanthoscelides obtectus. Taxonomy (NCBI): domain Eukaryota; kingdom Metazoa; phylum Arthropoda; class Insecta; order Coleoptera; family Chrysomelidae; genus Acanthoscelides; species Acanthoscelides obtectus. Next base: position 65,345,126 of record CAVLJG010000009.1, read on the forward strand.
TATTAGGACATATGCTCTCCCGACAGCAAGGATTTCTAGAACATCCCCTCAGTGTAAAATTGCTTTTAGAAGGGGTTTCCAACGGATATTTCGATCGGAAATGGGACGGGATTACCGACGGCTTGACCAGCTGAAATAAGAGGAAAAATTATTTCCCGGCTGGGCCAAGAATCCTTATTGTTGACGACGTGTCTGCCCCTTATTCCCCCGGATTTATCGGTCTAATGAATCTATATAAAATGTTTCCCTGGACGGTGAGTGCAATAAATTAATCCCGAGCGGTTCGTACGTGTACATTGAGAAAAAGGCTAGAGTGGTGGGGGGTCTTTGCTTCGTTGATTTTTGATGAGATGGTGGCGGCATGTCTAGATGATCATTGATAATATTAGCAAATTTTGTTACTTCGTATTTTCTACAAAATTTAGTCGATTTTATTTGAACATATACAATAGCGACTCTGCTTCTAGTAGAAGAGCCCAGTAGGGTACTTTAGGGCCTTCACAAACATAGCAAATCAAGATTAAGAGGAATAACTTGCACTCTGTTTAGTACCTCCACCATATGCAGGGTGTTTGGAAAGTTTTGGAACTTCAAGATAATTTGTGAACTGATGATAGTAGAAAAAACTAAGCCCCGCGATTAATAGGAGTTTTTCCCACCTATCCAATGGTGACATTGGATTTGACCTTGACCATTACCGTCAAGGTCATTTGAACGTCAATTCGATTTTTTTTAAGTAATTCTCTATTTTTACCCAGTAATTGAAAATTTTAACGTTCAAATATGGCCTTGACCGTTCTTCAAGTTTGACCTTAGGAGCTCTTGGTCAAGGTCAAGCCCAGATACGGTCATATTACTTGAAAGCCAGAAGTCCTATAGGGTAACCGAGAGTTTATTACCATGACTTTTTCCAGAAATCGTTGACCTTAGATATGACCTTGGTCATGACCTACAAGGTCTTTTGAATGTCAACTCTTTTTTTAATGGAACGCTATACTTTTAACCGCAGAAATTAGTAAAAGACCAAATTTTATGTTCAAATATCTCCTTGACGATCTTTGGAACCTGCGCCTGGATTTGACCATCAGAATCAAACACAATCTTAGCTTTATTCCTTGATAATTCAAAAAACGGTGTAATCCTCTGATAAACCAACTTCACTATTCTTTCAGGATTGTTCCCTAGTTATAAGAAACGACTTAACTCTACATGGCCTTGAGGGAAAAAAACATGAAAATAATGTCTGGGTAGTTTCGCTATACGACTACTGGTTTTCAAGTTCTATCACCTTACCTGGGTTTGACCTTGACTATGCCCTCCTAGGGTTGAAATTTAAAAACGATCTTTTCATTTGGAGGGTGAAAATGAGGGGTTGCATTTAGAAAATCGACTTGATTTACAAATGACTTCGAAGGTCAATGTCAAGGCCAAATCCAAGGTCATCATTTTATACCAAGGCGAACCTCCTATTAATCGCGGAGCTTAGTTCTTGTCTACCATTATTGGTTCACAAATTATCATGGGGCTCCGGTACTTTTTGAACACCCTGTATAAATGTATAAGCCCTTTACACATTGGGTTACGTCTAGAGCAGCCAATGAAAATAGTAAATAAACCACATCCGGCACCTGGACTCAGTGTAATGTAACTCTAACTTATCTTGTGGTTTTTATGTTCACAGAACTCCATTGCCTGGCTAAATCAAACCATATACAGGGTGACTTTGAAGTTGAGTCATTAATTTTCAGATAATGATTGTAGAAGGAAGGTAAACCAAAATATGTGTGTAAAAATAAAAAAAAATCAAAAAAAATGTTACCTTGTTTTATAAAGTATCCTCCCGACAAGTATTTCAGTGCGGACCTGTATTTGATCGTGCGGTCTTGGAGCACCGGCATGCCCTCCCCTGTGAGGTCTTAAGACACCTGATTCACGAACCCTTTGTACTACATTAACAAAGGATGTCCACAAGTTCAGCATTTTCGTAAACATGTGCCATTTTTTATTTCGTTTGAGCCACGCAACAAACACCACTATTCACTCACGCGTTACCGACTGACACATCGACTGACATCGTGATAAACGTTTCAAATTCTTTCACTTTTTTGTTTCCGATGCGATGAACCGATAAGGTGGATTATATCCGTTGTTGCCAAACACGAGCACATAATATTATTATTGAGACAGGCGGTACTCAAACTTCTAAAGGGCTATAACTTTGTTAATTTGATTTTACCAGAAAAATGTTAAAGGAAAAAACATTTCTTTTGATCAGGTCTACGAACTGTTAAAATAAATGACTCAACTTCGAAGTCACCCTGTATATGCTTTCACTTCGCTGTATTTTACGACGTTTCGGACACCACTATGGATAATAAAAATAAAGCGTATAAGCATCTAACATGAAAATAAGCAGATCGGTCAAATGTGTAAAATTTGCAAGCTAATTTTTATTGAGAACGGTTGGTTGACGATGCAAATGCCTTCTAATTTTTGGTCTATTACGCGTGCGTGTTTTAATTTTTAATTATTTATTCAATATGAGCTTAACCTTGTTGTTAAGCTTTTTTCTTGGTGTATGTAGCTGTTACTCGGAAAATGCAATCTTATTCGGAAATATATCACTGTGTAGCCCTTGAGGGAAAGAAAACGGTGAAATTTACTTTTAGCGGTTAGAGGAAAGATATATGGAGGTTTGTTTTACACGAGATTCAAAATGAATAAATCAACAAGAGACAGTGAAATTGGAAAACAATGTCCCACAGTATTGCTAATTATTATTTACCTTGGTACTGCCGATCTGCAATATCATGCTTCCTTGTGTTGTGTAAGTCATCATCCCTTGTTTTAGAATTATACAGGGTTAATAAGTAAAATTTCCGAAATCCATCCTTAGTGAACTACAGGACATTGAAGCATAATTTTTAGAATGCTGAAAACATATACAGGGTGTAAACGTTATGGTAGTCATTATTGAAATGGGTAATAGGAGGGAGGGCAAAACAAGTCAAAAAGTTCATATGACCCATTGTCCAAAAGTCGATAGATATTTGTCTAAATTGCTTTATAGTTTACAACTTTAAGTGCTTTATATCGACCACAATCACCACAATCTTACTAATTTTTATAATCTAATCTAAAAGGTTTTTAAATTGGGTAATTAACAAATAAATGGCATTAAGTTTCTCTAAGTTAGCCAAAATTTGTAGTCAGTTACTAAGTAAGTTTCATTAAATTAAATATTTAAAACACACATGAAAACAGCGCGTCAGTCTGTCATCACTCTTATCGAACCGGCAATCGATCGCAAACGGTAACAGTGGTAGTTATCGTTTGCATACATAAATTACTTTATCGTTTTGACGAGCAGAGCATCGGGCGTGTTGTTTTGTTCGCGTACGTCGTCGTGTTATTTACAATGTTCTCGAATCAAGAGTTCGCCGAATGTTGTTAGTTTACAGAAGGACATTGTGCAAGAGTACCAAAGACTTCGAGATACAGGAAGTGTTCAGTCCCTGATATCGCACTCGTGAAAGACAGGTTACTGTAGAGCAGGAGGAACAAATTTTAAATATCATGGAAAACAATGCAGATATCAGCACTCGGGAATTAGGCCGCCGCGTAGGACTATCGCATACCATAGTCCAGTGAATCCTACGGGAAAATTTGCTTCATCCCTACCATGTACAACGAGTGCAGGCCTTGTACCAGAAGACTATCCTCGCAGACCAACATTCTGTCAGTGGTTTTTGGACAAAAACATTGAAAATCCGGAGACCTTAGACAACATGCCATTACAACGAAGACAGAATTTGTGGTTTTTTCATGAAGAGGCACCACCACACATTTTTAGAGGCATTCACTATTTGAATGAACATTATCCAAATCGCTGGATCGGTCGAAATGCTCCTGATCCTCGATCCGATGGATTTCTGGTATTGGGGAGAACTTAAAGGGATGGTTTTTAGAGCTGGTCCAATAACAACTGAAGCACAGCTTCGCAAAAAAAATTTTAATGCGGCTGAAATAATAAATGGACAACTTCGAGGACCTAGAGTAAGAAGAAACTGTGTTCGCCGTAATGAAGCTTGTATAGAAAGTGGAGGACGACATTTTGAACACCTTCTCTAAATACAAAAAGTGCAGTGTGAGTTTTAAAAAGAAAAACAATGTATGTATCAAAATTGTGTTCCCTATTTATAAGTGGATTTTTTAATACGTTCAATAAACTTTCACACACCAGGTGAAGCGCTGAGATACGAGTGTTAGTGGTTAAGTTCGTTTTTTGAATTGTTTGCATTTTACGAGTACATTATCAAATAATGAAATAATACCTAAGAGCCAAAAATAACAAATTCGATCTTTATTTACACTGCGTTCCGTCGTCATTTGCGTCTGGCATTGCGGCGTTGTCAGATTTTATTTTACTTTAAAGTCGCTTTTCTCTAAAAAATGCCGTTTTGACCCCTATGTTATATGAAACTTTTTGCTCCTTTTAATCCCCTCTATCGCCCATTTAAATAATGACAATCATAACGTTTACACCCTGTATATCCAAAGCGTAGTTGCAACTTGTCGACATAAAATTTTGTGCTTCTAGTAATGCCATCATAAGCAATACATATGTATAAAATGTTTGTACTTCTGACTGCACCAGTGATGTATGAATTATGATATTTTGTACTACACAGAGGAAGAAAACAAAATGCTCAACGAAACCGGTTATTTTCAAACATTTATTTCGTAGTACCCCTGTAGCTAAGCTTCGCCTCTCTGATGTGCTTCAATAAGGTCCTTTATTAATATTATCTTTGATAAGGTGTTGTACGACATGAAATATAGCTCTTGAGAAAACATTTTCAAGCTCTTCCTTTTAGTTGTCGAACCAAATATTTAAATGTGTCACTTCATCTACTATGTAACTTATCGAAAGAATCTGAAAAGTAATTTAGTGAGCATTATTCTTCTGATACTATCCAATAACCATAAAATTGAAATTTATGTTATGACCTCGTCCTCCGAAACGACATTTACTTTCTTTACTTTTTTGAAAAGTTGGCATCCATGGCGATACGACCAGGAAAACTTTCAAGTCCTTTGGGACAGTAAAATGTGATGCACTGCAAGGAAGCTGTCCGTTATATGCCATCTAAGCTTTCCGATGCAAAATGGAAACTCGCACTGCTGTCCATATATTTATAAGCTACAGTGAACATGGAGGCGTAAGTATGTAGGCGTAATGCCATTGTACTAATGGATGACATTTCTGACGTGCCTGATGCTAAGAGAAAAAAATTCACAGATCACACGTTGGAGTTAAAAAGTGAAGATGCTGGTGAAAAGCAAATCGTCCACAAGGTCCATCTTGTTAAATACGTATTCCAACTCACTCGGCGCTATCGAGGAAGCATTGTAATCGACAACAATATCGAAAATGAGATATTCTGTTTTTGGATGTTATGGATAACATGTACATCACGAAAAACCATATCACTCATTTATGTCGGTATGTCTGTCGGTGTATTGGTCTGTCGATCTTGAGATCTGTTGAACTGCCTGTCTGTCGGTCTGCATGTCCGCCAATCATTGACCCATCTATAACTCTCACTCTACACACCTATTAGATATATTTCACACACATACTAGATTTGCCTTGCAAACATAGAAACATATAGAGATATTTTCAACATAGACAGCTCTGACCGATTGATATCTGTCTCTTAATCGATGGAGGTTGCCGTGGTGCCGTGGCTGACAAGCTATGAGTAACCATAGCAACGTTCATCGGAAAGATAACTTCTCGTAAAAGTATATGTATCCTCAAAACTGCCCAAGGAGCATGTGGTAACAAATCTACTCTGCGTAAAACAACTAATAATCTGCAAAAATGTATACGCGTATCGCGCTTAATATTCAAATTTCAACGTCTAAAGCCGCGTCCAGATTTGTACCACATCGCGTAACCGTACCATGTCGCGAACCACCTTGCGAACAGAAATCTCGCAATCACGTACGCTGCATCGAACAACACTTCGAACCTCGCTCTGCAACCATTTAGGCGATCCGTGGTGAACGAATATATTTGAATTTCTGCTCGGTAGTAGTAGTCGATTCAATTTTCAAAATGGATGTCGCCGCAGCAGCGTTCATATATATTCATTACGCTTCATCAGCTAAAAAGCGAAAACAAAAACAAAGACGGTGGTGGCAAACAGAAATATTTAGAAACAGAATGAAATATGGCGCAAATAATTTACTTGCGGATTTAAAGATGCAAAAAATTAGTGGCCAATACAAAAATTTCACTCGAATGTCACCAACAGATTTTGAATATCTTTTGAATGCAATTGGGCCTAAAATACAAAAGCAAGACACCAAGTTCCGGAAAGCAATTTCAGTGCAAGACGGACTAGCTGTGACCCTACGTTTTCTAGCAACAGGAGATTCCTATTCAAGCTTACAATATTTGTTCAGAATTTCCAAGCAGTCCATTAGCGAAATCGTTCCAGAAGTTTGCCAAACCTTAGTTGAAGAATTGAAAGGAAGTATTCAGGTAAATAAAGCAACACATTTAGTGGGTTCATATTTTCTATATTTCAAGTTATGAACAAATTAGTCACACATCGCCGCTTTTACAAGCTCTTCATATGTAGTTTCTTCTGACGAAGGATTTGTAGGGGAACATTCAGGGGGAGAACAGAGCGATGAAGATGAATTATTATGATATTCTTGTGGCGATATCGGATGTTGAGATTGTTGGTAATGAGAATGTTGGTTTTGAGAATATGAGGGATCTTGGGATGATATTGTGGCAGCAGAAGAATAACTCTGTGGTTGTACAGGGTGGTGTATTATATTTGGTGTCGGATAAGGATGGTATTTATATTGAGAAGTTGATGGGTGAAGATTGACTGGCCTGGGATGGGGATGTTGTGGCTGCTCATAGAATCCAGAATCTGCATTAAAGATGATACCCATTACGGCTTGCTGCACAGCGATTTTCGTAACTTTCGAATATGAGTCCAATTTTTTAGCTATCAATTTTCCAAATGGATCAGATTCGCTGTCATCTTTCTGATTGTGAGCAGCAGATGTTTTCAGAATTTGGAATGCTGCTTCTAGTTTGTCTTGCGAACCACCATTTTTCCTACTTTTTGTGGGAATTGGGTCAAGGGATGGACCTAGAGCGGCACCAGTTGTAGTAGGACGAAGCAATGGCGTCTGCTCCTGCCCATCGTGAGTCGAACCGGAAGCTGAATGCTCGGATTGTGTGTCTTCATCCAAAATCTATAAATAAAAAGTTTGTGCTTTTTATATAATTTTTTAATAATGATATATTCGACGTGCAGTTTATTTGCGGTTTATTTACAGATACCCAAATCACAAGAGGGATGGCTAACCGTGGCTGACGAGTTTGAATCAATATGGAACTTTCCACATTGCCTCGGGGCCTGAGACGGAAAACACGTTGTTCTACAAGCACCCATAAATAGCGGAAGCGAATATTTTAATTATAAGAGTACCGTCAGCATTGTCTTTTGTGGCGGACGCGAAATATAATTTTCTATACGTGAATGCTGGGTGCCAAGGCAGAATATCTGATGGCGGAGTTTTCAAAAACACCCAACTGTACAAGAAATTAGAGAAAAATGGTTTGAGTCTTCCACCAGCTGAACCTCTAAATGGAAGAGAAAAAAGTATACCTTTCTTTTTTCTTGGAGACGAAGCTTTCGCATTGGCTGAAAATCTTATGAAACCTTTCCCAGGCCTACATACTAATGGGTCTGTGAAACGAGTTTATAACTATCGCCTCTGTAGAGCACGTCGAGTGGTGGAAAATGTCTTTGGCATTTCTTCGGCAGTTTTCTCCGAGTGTTACGAAAGTCACTACTATTGGAACCAGGAAAGGCCGAGTTAATTGTAATGACAATAGCTTATTTACACAATTTTTTGAGAAGAAGTTGTAATTCTTGTAATGTCTATACACCCCCCGGGACATTCGATTCAGAAGTGGACGGTCGCCTTATTGATGGAAGCTGGAGACGGATAATTCCGAATGATGAAACAATGACTTCACTACTTCCGTTGAGAAATGTACCTCGCAGGTCATGCAAACGTGCTCAAGAAATTCGAGAAGAATTGGCAGAATATTTTCATGGTCAGCTCGAATGACATGATGATTATTCGTAAAAAATTATTTATGTAAGAACATAACCTATACTTTTCAGTTTAAAATCTCTATATAATAAATAATAAAAAATATATGTAAGTTATATTGTAAGATAAACAAGAATATTAAAATATACCTTTCCCGGTTCCTCCACTTTTCTTCACTTTAGCCCTCTCCCGTCGGAATGAAGAAAGCAAATTGGTCACTTTTTTTTATTTCCTCCACCGGTTGGTTCAATTCGGCAGCTATTTTGACCCATGAATCATATTTTCTAAGTTTGTTGTAGTATAATGAATGTTTTGGATTCCATAAGCATTCATTTTGCCTATATAAACTGATTAATTCTAGCACGTGGTCTTCGGTCCACTCCATTTCGCTAGTAGAGAGCCCGAATAATGATTGAAGAAATGAAATTGTTCGTCTGCCTGTCCAGACTTGTGTAACGTCATCTCTCACCAATCCTTTGATGTTCCGTCCATTTACCGACTTGCCGTGGATCGCGACGTACCACGAGCTGCAACACATATTAGGTTCGCGACGGCGTTCGTTCCGACGTCCAGACTGGTTCGCGGCGTGGTACGGTTGCGCGATGTGGTACAAATCTGGACGCGGCTTAACGTTGTCAGATGGTCAGTACGGTACGGCAGGGAGGAAATATCTAGATGCACCGTTGTCAAATGTACTTTCTTCTGAGAGGGGCTAACTTAGTGCTGAACAAGAACAAAGATTCCTCTATGAACTGATAACAGCGTTCCGTGGGAAGTGAATTGTCAACCTACATTAACAAAGAAAAAAAAAGAATATACTGGCATTGGAGCTTTGACTTGACTTTACTACTTTTATCAATCAGATTGGGCTGGAGGACTTTGTCAAAAATTACTGGTGTCTTAACTGGCAGAGAAACTGGCTTGTTGGTTATGTACTCAGCCTAAGCCACAACAAAGATATGAATTTTGAGACACTACCTGTATTGAAATACTATTTCTAGACAATTCCGTCAGGAAACACTCGTTTTATAGTTATGTTTCAACGACGGGAGTTCTTCCTATCTCACTAAACTTAGTAATTTCGATAGCCGGCTTCAGATTTCAACTGGTTTTGAAAATATCAGCAAAAAAACGAAAATGGGGGAGTTTGTTTTTTTGCCAGTAAATCCAAAACTAATGCACTAGCGACTTCCTTGTCAGCTTGTAAAATGTCTCTGTCGCGATTTAAATTTTCGATATTGTATCCTTTTCTAGATTGTTCAAAGGCTTTATTAAATTAACTATTTTTCAAAATTAGGTTTTATAAGGCTGCCATCATTCGGGGTACATCACCAAGTACCTTGCTGAGGTAATTTCTGTGTGGCTGCAAGTACGGTGCTAACATGTCAAACTTTTCTTCATTCGAGTAGGGAATACTGGCCATTTCCAACAGGTTCTGACAATTTTCTTTGTCAGATTTATGATTTGGATGAAAGAAAATGTACCTACTATTTATTAATACACAATTTTAATTGTTTTAATTATTTAACGCAAAGTCAGAGCCTCCTTGCATTACTTATCAATTTTATTTTCTGACAACTAAATCCATTCTTCCTTAGAAAAAAACTAATACATAACATTACGTGTGAGGATATTTCGATGATACTGCCCGATCTGTGCAATTCACGTAATAAGGAACATGATGTATATGTATGTATAAAACTAGCGAGCACTTATGACATATGTGGCCAAATTGGCGAAGTGCAAAAACGATTCCTCATTTGGTGGAATTCACAAAAAAAACCTGTTGTGTTTGAAACTCCTACGTCGTAAGTTGAACCTTTCCATTAGGTGCGTGTGATAGCTGAGCTGTTGTGATGGCTGCTGGTAAAAAGCCTAAATCATAGGCAACCAGTAATTGTCTATGATGAATTGATGGTCATCCCAGAAGGCCAGTAGGCCGCAAAGGCCTGAGAGACAGATTTATAGACCTTCCTTGAGGCGTGAGGCTTCCTTGGGAACAACGGATATTATATAGATATCCTTGGAAACAGTGAAACAGTGAAGCTTCCTTGAGGGACGTTCAATGGAGGATTTGAATATTCGTAGACTGTAGCTGTTGTCATCACAATCATCATCGATGTCAGAAAGGTTTTTCTTTGCTAGCCCTATATAAAATAAACAATAATTAAATTAAATTAAATAAAAAATACAAAATAATAGTGAGTTTGCTTTCTCGAATTACAACGCAATCACGAGAAGTAAGAAGCTAGATACGAGGGATGAAGTTTTGCATATCGAAATAAAACAACACGGTAGGTAGTTTTAAATGACTTTATTGTTTTTCGAAATATTCTCCACGAAGATTAATACACATCTGCATGCGCTTGAACCAATTTTCGAAGCACTTATTCCACTCGTTTGCTGGCAGATCCAAAACGGCATTTTTGAATGCGTCAACTGCTTCTTCTGGTGACTGGAACCTTTGACCACACAGTCTGTTTTTAGTTTTCGGGAAAGTAAAGAATTCGTTAGGACTTAGATCGGGACTATATGTAGGATGGTCCAATAATTCCACGTTTTCTTCCGTTAAATAGTGCCTTGTTTTTTGGGCTGTGTGCGAGCTTGCATTGTCTTGGTGGAGGATGATTCTTTTTTCGGGGTTGATTTTTTGAAGCTCGGTGATCACTTTTGGCAAACAAATGGTGGTATACCAATCCGCAGTAACAGTTCGTTGCTCATTAAGAGGAATTGTTGCAATATGACTCGCTTTTGACGCAAAAGTCGCGACCATCTTTTTCGAAACACTTCGAGAACGGATGACTTTTGTTGGCCTTTCTTCACCTTGGAACACCCAAACAGCCGACTGTCGTTTATTTTCTGGTTCACAACAGTAAATCCACGATTCATCACCACTAACAATGCTGTACACATTTTTTGAGTTTCCGGAATTGAAACGGTCAAGCGTTTTTTGACACCTATTAACCCTGGCTGCTTACTGGTCTTCAGTCAACAGGTAGGGTATCCTGCGAGAAACTAATTTTCTTACTCCTAATTCTTCATGTAAAATTTTTTGAATTGAGGTCTTTGAGATCTTCAAGGACGCCTTAATCTCGCGATATGTGACATGTCTATCTTCAATGATGACGTCTTCCTGGGTGACTGCCGTTTTTGGCGCACCCACCCTGGGATCGTCGCTAAGACTCACCCGTCCACATTTGAATTCTCCATACCAACGGGAAATTGTCGACTGATGTGGCGCTTCGTTGCCGAAAACATACAGTAACTCAGCAAGGCATTCTTGTTGCGATAATTGTCTTTAAAAGTTGTAATGAATTATGGCTCGAAAATGTTCTCGGTTGAGTTCCATTTTTCTAATGACTTGGTGACAGTTAAAAATTCACTGTAGTAAGAATACTGCACGTATTGTGAAACTTTGAATTTAAGTTTACTAAAGAGTGAGGTTAAGATTCAGTACTGACGTTCGATCCGCGCGGCCTACTATGTTTCTATATGCAAAACTTAAAAGACATCCCTCGTATAGGCAACCGGTGTACGAAAATGCTATGCTAGTTGTCAGATTCAGCGTAAATACTCGTTTGAATTCGAATATTTTGTAATCTCTAAAATTTAACTAACTGAGGACGGGTCATAATGTGTGACAGCGAATATAAAAAGAATTTCAGCGAGGCTGAAGAAGTATCTGGTTGATTTATTTGATAAATATTGAAAATGAGACTATTAACGGCTCCTCCCATACATAGACCAGCACACCACAAAGGTAAGTGGAACATTTTTGTAACAGCTAGAGAAGTAAAAATAGTGTATGAATCAATTTTTATAAAGCAGCCCGATCTATGGGCCTTACCAATTTTTCAAAGATGGATTTGTAAAAATTAATTCATATAGCTCTTGTTATTCTACTATCTGTTGTAAAATAGTTCTTCTTACCTTTGCAAGTATGTCCGTATGTATTGTATTATTTTGGGTGAATCATTGAATGTTCCCGAAATTTGCTCTTCAAACTTATTAAGGAGCTATTGGTTTTTCTTTCTAATGATCGATTTAATTTTGTCTAGTATTACGATCTAATGCATCTCTTCTCTCCGCTAAACCTTTTTTAACTGTCACATTATAATCTATAATAACATAAAATTTGGGTATTAAAATATATGCTTTTTGTCAAATACTGTAGTAGCTTAATCAGACAGACGTAATCGACAATCTGCAAGCAGCAGAGCAGTTCAGTGCAACTGGTTGCCTATATTCAGTTTTTAACTTCTCTGTGATGCCGCTGTAGTTCGAGGAAGCAAACATACTATTTTGCATTGTTTATTGATATTTAGCACAAATATAAAACAAATCTCCCAATTTTATCATCAAAATGGTAATAGATACGGCCTGCATAGAAAAACCTTTCTGACATCGATGACAGCTTCTGATGACAAGTGTTACAGCCAACTGAGAAAAGAAATTTCAAGACCTCCCTTGAACGACCCTTAAGGAGGCGTCATTGTTTCACTGCTTCCTGATATACATTTTTGTAAAGGAAGTCTCAATCCTCTTAATGACGTGCTCGTTTCTGAGCTTTGCCCACTACCCTATATATTCCATAGACGCACGTCCGACCTAAATAACTGGAATGGCAAAGAATGGAAGATTGCAATATTTCTGGCCGACTGGCACGTATCGAAAATACGTCGCACCTGCGGGGCATCGGCCGTACAAGTAGCCTCCGGGCCCATTTTTAGCGAACAGCTCGAAACTGAGCTACAGACTGATGCCCTTTCATTGTTCGGGGGTCTTTATCTCTGGAAAAGACTTAGGATGAAGCACATCAGTTGGATTTTTCTTTGTTTTAGCCATATATGGATTTTCAGGTCACTTTTTAGTTGTTTGTTAGGCATTCATATATGAGGATTGAATATGACTTTTACTGTATGTAAAGAAATAGAGAATGTAGATACAACATATGATAACGAAAAATAAATCAAGTAGCTTTCTCTTGTTACAGTAATACAGATTTGAAATGACTGTCCTATCAGCTAATCACCCCGTAAACCTCTTTTTCGTATCATTTTTTTGTTTGAGTCAATTTTAGAAGCTTCCCTAACGTTTATTGCCCACGGAAAATGATGTGGAAATACTGCAATTTCCAAAATTAGATATTATGTTTTTTTTGATGTTACATGAGATGCTATCACGAAAAACCATTTCACTTACCACTCCAAATTTGACGAAATTTTGAAGTTACTGCAACTGCGAAAGCTTTGCAGCTTTTTAAAATAGATGCAGTGGCGACAAAGCTACAGGCAAACGTAACAGACCAAATAATCAGTAATATAGGTTTCTGCTTGCTGGCTTTCAAACACATAGGTACCTTGACGATGAGAATGGAGGAATAAATACCCTTGATATATAGCGTAAAACCACCATGATGAAATGCTGCAATCATCCATGGTGGGATGTGTACGACTGACTACGTAGCATTCTGGAGAAGTTTACGCTTCGGGCAGAACAGCAGTTTTCCTCATAACACACTACTTCTTTGTATTATTGTTCATATGGCGTTAGATTTGGAAGTACGCCGGACATAGGTTAATTTATTTCAGTTACTCACCATTGAATGCACTTATCGTTGTAACCTGTAAAAAGAGAACAGTATTTAAAATATTTAGTGTATACCATGAAAATACGTAATCATTCTCATGTTCAGCACAAGCCCCTCCTAGACAAAAACAAGCTGCGCATCTGTAATACCGCTACTATATCAAAATCCGATCCACACCGCCGTGAACATTGTTAGGTTATCACTGCCATTTTCAAGCAAAATATGTTTAGACCGTTAGCTAACAATATCTGACCGCGTTGAAGTCCCAGGATAACCGTTCGTGACAGGTTAAGCCCCTATCGTTGTTGCACTTGGCACCAGTATTAGAAATGTTTCATCTCAAATCTTAAGGGCAAATATATCGAGATATCTATGCGTGGAATATGTCTAGTATGTATGTAGAATTACGGGGGTAGAAGTATATAAATATATTACTCCAAGAAAGGACTTATTCTCCCCCAACCCTGCAACCTTCCCCCCAAATATTTTTTCCCTCAAAAAAATGTCAGTAATGTCCATGAGGTTTTGAACAGTAAAAAAACGCCTGAGTAATTTTTATATTTTCATTTTATGCCCGCAGCTCCACTGTCAGTGGATCGATTTTCAAAACCTACACAGCTTTATCGTCGAAGCTTCATCAAAATCCGCACCGCACGGGTATAACGTATCTTGAAAAGTGACATTATGCTGATTTTTTTTGACATTATGCTGGTTTTTTTTGACATTATGTAGGTTTTTCTACAAGATGTTAACTTAGCACTTAGTTATACATGTTGCCAAAACGTCGTGAGGCTTTTTATCGATCTTTGGCTCTGATGTGATGTAAAATCTGCTCCTGAGATGGCATTACTGGATGTCTAAGCTGTAAGTTGTATGTATTGATGATAATTACATTGGGTTCTTGTCTCAAATACACTTAATCGAGATTCAAAGTTAGAAGTTAGTTGCGCATCCACTTTTTCTTATCCATTCTGGAAATTACACATACAAATTTGCTGAATTTCAGAAATGAGAGAGATGAGAAATAATTGTATTCATTGTACACTGTCGCATTACAAGCCACATACATGCTAACAGTAATTACACACAACGCGGGCGCGGTGATGATTTCCCGTAATTCTCCTCAGTTCTTCGTAATTTATATCTTTGAACATAACCTCTCTTCAGAAAGCACAACATATAAATAACCCGTCATATTCGGCATATTCAGTAATGATTTTTTCACACAGCAAATATCACTGATTTTATACACAAGCAGACCAATACACATAATCATCAAGACGCGATCATGCTATTCAACCAACTTTCTTCTCAGAGATAAAAACTACATACCCGGATCACTCAGCCTCAAAAAAATATGCAACCAATAATGCGTATTTTAGTTGAGCGATTCCTCCATAGATCGACGTTCACAACGGTCCTAGTGAGCAAACGTGGAATGACTGTTTGCGCCCTAAAAATACCTAGTCTGCAAGTAGACGTCCTATAGGTTTCTTTTGACGTTTTATAGATTTTTTACATGATACCCGTGCGGGTATTAAATAAGAAACCTACAAAACATCCAAAAAAAACTATAAAATGTCATCTTCCAGACTAGGTAGTTTTTAGGGTGCAAACAGTCATTCCACGATTGCTCACTAGGATTGTTATAAGCATCCATCTATGGAGAAATGGCTCAACTACACGCATTGTTGGTTGCTTATGTTTCGTGAAACCGAGTAGTATGTAGTTTCAATCTCTGAGAAGAAAGTTGGTTGAATAGCGAGATCGCATCTGGATGATTATGTGTATTGGTCTGCATGTGTATAAAATCCGTGATATTTGCTATGTGAGGAAATCATTACAGAATATGATGCCAGTGAAGTACAGGGTCCGGCAGTGAAACGGGAAGACTTAAAAAAGTTAAAATGCTATGTACATTAGTGGAATTTAGTGTTGTAGCTTAAATGGTTATTTTTTAGCTTTAGCTCGATGTCGCCCTTGGTTTCTTACATATTCTCGGAATTTGTTGCAGAACGAACCGATGACTCTAGGTAGCATATCCAATAGAATATTGTCGATTTCTCGACAAATTCTGGTGTTCAAATCCTCCTTATTTCTTGGTGAGTTTATCTGGAAAACGTTTGATTTTAAATACCTCCAGAGGAAATAGTCAGGAGCGGTTAAATCCGGATAACGGGCAGGCCAGGGAATAGAATATATTTCAGTCTCTTAGTCATCAATCTGATATCTTATCAGTCACGTGATCACTAATGCAATTAAGCTCTTTAAAATTTGATACCAATTTAGCAGTTTTGACATTGCTTAGCCGATTACGTAGTTTTGAATGGACTAAACCGTATGATGAGAAGAGTCTTTCTATGTCGGCTGACGATCCAATAGCGGTATGAAGTTGTTGAGCAAGTTCCAAGGCTGTGGTATTTATATTTTTCAGAGAACGCCACCATGAGAATGGTTTTACATTCTCAATTAGATGTCTAGAAAACATAAATATATGCTTTAAAGGGTTACACACTTTGCCTGGTAACTAATAATAATTACCAATGCTTCTGGATGATAGGTTTCTACATATTCCATGCCAGTTTCTATTTGCTCTTGATTAAGTTTATTGCCTCTAAAGCGATGATCAAGCAAATTTGCCAAGAAATAAGCTGAGGTCAAAGCCATTTTCATACGCTCCTCGACTTTATTCGTATCACTTTTTGAAAATTCTCCATTTGCTTGTTGAGTCTCGAATGCTTCTAAAAATTCTAGCGATATATCTGTCGCCTCTTCTATAGTGCAAGTGTTTCTTTGGCCTTTGTCCAAAGCAAATGCGACACACTTTAATTTTTTTAAATAGCCTTGGGCATTTCTCTAAATTGGTAAAAATTTAAAATTCAAAGTTACCTGTATTATTATCTGGGAAACATTCTTGAGTTTTGGATATCTCATCTAGCGTTAAATCCTCATCTGACTCGGAATCATATATAATTGACATTGGTAGCTGAGAATTTTCAGATGGAACACATTTTTGACTGTTTCTTCACACGCACCACTAGTCCAGCCATAAATAATTACTTCACATTTTTTACATTTAGCAGTCACTGATTTTTTGTTATTATCTTTAACATCAAAATAGGACCAAATGGCATTTTTCTTCCTTCTGTAGACGACATTTTTGAAAAAAAGAACACCACAAAATAACTTACAGTAGACGTTATTGCAATAGCGAACTTGCAAGGCGAATTTATATGTAAATAGTAGTCTGTGGTCTCCCAAGGTAATTTTCGGGGATTCACCGGCACAGCCTAACGGCGGCGTGGCGCAGCATAGTTCGTAACAGCTGATCGCGACAGTTTAGTACGAATAATAGGTCGAACATTTACAATTAATGTTATGAAAAAAATATGATTTAACAATGTTTTTTTCTAAGTCTTGTTTGTTTAAAAAATAAAATTTAAAAACAAAAAAAACGTTTAAAACGAAAAAAACATGTGCTTCGTATAAAATAAAAAATACATGTTTTTTTTCAACCCTGTAAATTGTTACACCTTAGTTTGTGATATCTTCCCGTTTCACTGCCGGACCCTGTATATCTATAACAAAGTAAAATCAAACATATACACCCGTATTGCACGTGATCAAGAACTTAACCGTAGGAGACGCTACAGGGCCGTATCAAGCTATTGTGACTGATCTATCAAAAAATGTCGTACAAGATATGTGTTGCTGTAAATTCTATCAAAAGCATAGTAAATTATCAGGAATATACCACGCCTTTTTAATCATATTTCGACATTAGGAATCAGTGCAAAAAATTCTGTATTCACCATTTCAGCAAAATGTTACTAAAACGCACACGAAAAAAACTTGTTGAAATTGTTCATATTTTATTATTAACTTACATATATACCCAATAGTATTTACAAATCAACCTTCTATTCACAATGCAGAGCAAATTTTTTTGAGCAAATAGAAACTACAGATGTAGTAGTAGTAGTACAAAAGTTTATTACAGACTCCATAAAGTTTGTTAGCTGGATTGCTATTAAAATTTATTAAATAGGAAGAAGGTCAAAATGGCACTATTATGCTTTGGAACTCCTAAATTAACCCTAATTTCGTGTAATTATAAATTTGGAATTTCCACATTAATAACTAGAAACTTACACTTTGATTGCAGTCTATAATGAACTTACCTGTCTTGCCAAAAAGCCCGTTAAACTGCCAGTCTTAATGGTATCAATCGATTTATATGCTGTATTCCGAGGAGCTTGAATCATCAGAATTGTTGATGTCAATTATAAGGGGTTCAACTTGGGTGTCAATGATATTGTCCATATCCCACATTTTGGTTTCAACCTTCTCTTGTACATGGTCAATACATGTTCTCCATTTTGCTGGCGTAATTCTATCGACAGCAACATCAAACAGTTTTTTAAGGTCAGAAATCTTAAAAGTGCTGTTATTTGACGCCACGTATTGCTTGATGTCGGCCCAAATCAACTCGATAGGATTCAGTTTGCAGTGATAGGGAGGCAGCCTGAGAATCGTTTTATTTTGGTTTTTGGCCATTTCGTCAACAATTTTTAAATCATATTTATACTTATGTCGCTTGACTATATTTATCAGCTCAGCTTTGACCATTGTTTGGTCGAAGTCGATCTTCTTTGAGACAAGCCACTGTTGAATGTCTGCCTTTTTGGTGGCCATTGTTGGAATTTTTTCCAATTTTCTGGAGTGGTACGGGGCATTATCCATCACAATAATTGCGTTATCATCAAGTGTCGGCAAAATTTTTTTGAACCAATTTTCAAATGAGTTACCATCCATTTCTTCGTGATAGTCTCCAGTTTTTTTGGATTCAAATGCCCACAATGCTTCAGGAACAAATCCATCTACGCTACCTATCTACCTATGTGGCAAATGATCAGGCGTTTTCCCTTGCCTGAAAGTAATTAGTTATTTTACTTCTCAGCGAGCGCACTAAATGACGAAATTAAGCAACTTACTCTTTTTAGGTTAGTGTAGGATAGGGTCTTAGATTAGTTTTTGGGTGAAGGAAATACTCAGAAACTTGGATGAGATAGCAAAACTGAGTTCGGAGCTTCCAAATCATTGATTCGATCAGAAAATGAATTATCTGCATCCAAAAAAGTTCATATACTTCGAAACTTGCCTGCAGGATTTTTCAATCCCGTCGAAAGGCCATCTAAAAAAGCCTGCCTTGAGGACCTCACAGATCTGTCTACCCAAACCTTTCCCTGCGTATGCCTCGCGTTCACCCATGTTTCGTCTAAATAATAAATTTTTCTTCCTTCAGCGCGGAATTGCCTAATTTTTCTAAGGTATTCTCTCCTCCAGATAACAATTTCCTCCTTTTCTATCAATAAACTATTCCTTCCTCTTTTCAAAAATCGAGAGTCTAGTTCTTTCAACAGCTTATGGAACGTAGATCTTTTAAAATTTGGCAGGTCCTCATCATCATTCACTTGCTTTAATATTTTATCTATTGTAGGTATTTCATTCCTGAAGAAAAAGTGATGTACTTTTCTTCTAATGGCACTTTTGTCAAAGTCATCTATCTTTTCGATGATTTTTTTTCTCGCTGGATATGTTTTTGGCTCAGATAGTGAGTGATTTTGTCTATATTCCTTCAAGATTTTGTAAACACTTGATCGACCTACTCCAGAAATTTCAGCAACCTTACATACGATATATTCTATAGCCAATCCACTATTCTCTTGCATCTGGTTCTTGTAGATATTTAGAATAATTTGTTTTTCACCTGCGCTAAGATGAAGCTTTTTAGCCCTTTTTCTGGGTGACGTTAAGCTGATTTCAACCACTTCATCAGGTGTATCTGTGTCAGACATTTTAGACTAATATTAAATTTCCGCAAGAAAAATCAAGTCAAGACGTGCATAAAACGTTCGCGCTCATAAACGGGTATCCGTAACTGATTACAATCCTGTGCGTGGTGACGAACCATCAACGTGACGCTGAGAGTTCCCTCTACTATGCAGCGTTGCCAGGCTTAATGTCACAATGATCATGTTTTATTGGGAAAATTGTCAGAAATCGCCGAATGTTGAACAGAAACATTACAAGAAGTCTAACCTTGAAATGTGAGGCTACAAATCGATATTCTTATAGGGGGGAAGGGTAGGGAGCTGTTATGGTTCCTATTAACCTTGGTGAAAGTTGGAAACGGTAATATCATATATGGCATACATTCGGTTGAAGGTGTGTGCACGGAAAATAGATTGCGGATAGGATTTTAATAGATAAATCTGCACAAAAAAACACAAAAGGAGATTTTTGTATTTCTCTGAAGAATATCTCAAGGTTATTTCAGATGTACTCATCGAAACTTTATGGAAGGATAATCGAAACCTTATTTTCAATTGCGATAGGGCCACATACCTCGACATCGCATTAATGTGAAAAATAAGACAATAGAAAAAAATTCCCTCACTGATGCTATCTCTTAGGAAAAATTTAACTATAAAGATTGCACAAAAATTTTCTTCACCTTTTTGAGCTTGTTTTCGCATCTCCGTATATGCCGTTCATAATTTGCTGCAGATCAAAGTGGAATATACCTTTGTGATGCCATTTATTGTTATATAATGTCCTTTACAACAGTTATTGCACGTATTGCACCAACAGATTGATTTGTGATCCATGCGAATGTGATCAACCACTCTGGCGAAAACTCGCCGAGCGTGGCAACCGTGCGACTTTGTCTGGAGGCTCGTCGCTACAAGCCAATCAGGAAGAGGCCGACAGAGCGCCATGGCTACCGATCACGCGTCGATCACGAATCAACCACTGTTTACGATTACTTTGTAGCTTCGTTAGATACACAACACAGTATTTGCTGTGTCCGACGGGTTATTTATGTGTTGTCCTGCCTGAAGACAGGTTATGTTGAAAGTTTTAAATTACGATTTTTTACGTGATAAGTGTTTGTGTTTTCAAGAACTTTGAGGAGAATTACGGGAAATTACCAAGTGTATTTGAGACAAGAATATAATGTGATTATTTTCAACACATATTATTAGCACACAAATCCTCACTATGCACCTATGCAATGCCGTTTCCTTCTAGCTATAGTATACAATTTACAGCTTAGACCTACAGTAATGCCATCTCTGAAGCAGATTTTACATCACAACAGACCAAAAGTTAACATCTTGTAGAAAAACCTACATAATGTCACAAAAAACCAATATAGAACTATTCCATGTCGAAAATCTGAAAGGAAAAGGGACTTTCTCTAGCACTTTATGCAAGTAATTGAACTATGATTTGCTATTGTACACATTGTGTGCAATGTATACGTGAATATCGATATCGTATATATTCTCCATTGTATACGCGTATATACCTAATGGTCTATTCATTACATGATGTATACAATTCGTCCATCACTGTTCTCAAGTTGTAGGAGGTTATGAGATTAACGGACAGACCGACAGACAGAGACCGAATGAGTGGCATGATTTTTCCTGATTTACATATCATCGTCGACATTTTTGGCATCACTCCCACTTCATGAGTTTATCCTCCTATCTCTAGTCTCCATGATACAGATATTCATCATTTACCTACAGTATATTCAGATAAGAGATAGACCGGACATAAACAAGACCACGTGATCATCGAACGCTGTAACATTCGGCAGGGACGTATTAAGAGTCACGCAGTACATATTTTAGATAGTAGATGCTGCTTTGCGTAACTTTGTAGTAAATTAGCACAATTCGATGTGTATACGATTGGTGATGGATATAGGATCATGTGGGGGTGGGGTAAGAAATATATAATGATGTAAATATACATAAGGGTTTCAAAATTTTCGCTTCGATTTCCAGCTTCGGATGCCGCCTGATGTTTAGTGAAATACAGTCGAATATAATCTCAAAATGGCGTTTAAATTAGCCTAAATTAAAAATAATCATATATCTCTTAAAATTGCTTTTAGAATATTGATTAGTATATTTTTTGATTTCTAGGTAAATATGTAACCAAATTAAAACGTTCAAAACGTAAAAAAATGTGCATGGTTGAACATTGTCAGAAAGTAGATTCTTGAATAGGTTTTGCCAAAATGGGTTCAAAAATGTCAATAATTAATTAAAAAATACAGTAGCTTTATAATTACTTATAACTTACCGAATTTGATGAACGACATCTTTTATTGGAAAGATGAGCTTGATGAGCTTTCATCATCGCTACTGCCTGAAGCACCAACGTCAATAATGAATGGCTCGACTTGTTCCTCTAAAATATTGTCCAGTTCCCACATTCTCTTTTCAACTTTGTCTTTCACGTGCTTAATACAGTTTTCCCATTTTTGCGCTGTTATTAATTCTAATGCTTCTTTGAAAAGTCCTTTGAGGTCACAAAATTTAAAAGTTGTATTGTGCTTAGCTATATAATTTTTAACCTCTGCCCATATGAGCTCAATGGGATTGAGCTCTCAATGGTATGGAGGTAAACGGAGCACAGTTTTATTTTGACTTGCTGCCATTTCGTCAATGGCGTATTTTTGATATTCCGCCTTGTGATCCTTGACAATTCTTAATAATTGTACTTTCAGCATTGCTTCTTCAAAGTTGATATTTTTCGAGCGGAGTCAATTTTGAACATCAACTTTCCTTGAAGCCGTTGTTGGGACCTTCCCCACTCTTCGAGAATGATAAGGCGCATTATCCAACACAATTACTGCGTTTTCCTCTAAGTTCGGTAAAATTTTTGAAAACCACTGTTCAAACGATTCGCCATTCATTTCCTCGTGGTAATCTCCAGTTTTCTTAGACTCAAAGCACCACAGACCGTCAACAACAAATCCATCCTCACTGCCAATATGGCAGATAATTGATTCCCTTTACCTGGAAATCGAAGTACTAACTGGTGTAGATTTATTTCAATAAGCGAACCTTTTTCAAATGTTTTCATCACATTCAGCGAAAAAACATTGAGACATGAGTATCAGATTGCTATAATTGGGATTATTTAGTCATATTGAAAGAAAGAATATTGAACGTCGTATGATTACTCAGCGCTTCACAATTTAATTTAAAGTTATAAACCTTTAAAAAATGAATGATCAGGAACCTGAAATACGCGCAAATATTAATATTAACAAATTATAACTTTATAAAGCTTAAAGTATGAATTAAAATGATTAGAAGTATTAGGAACGGTACACAATATAAAACTTAGTAACTTTTTTTAAGTTTATAATATTCAACATATTTTAAGATTATATTAAAAAATTATTGAAATATCGAAAACACATAAAAACATGGCTTAAAAAAGTTCTAACAAATGAAAATGACAATAAAACATCCACGCATTTTATCGAAAGTTATAAAAGTTTTGTTACTTGTAATATGTTTTATCTGCCCCCTGGAATTAATGTTTAGAACCTTGTTCCCAAGGTTTGAAAAACATCCGATTGTTGTCTATTACTCGTATTTACCTGCTGGATTTTTTAATCCGGTGGACAGTCCATCTAGAAAGGCCCTCCTGGATGAAGTTACAGAATCATCAACCCATACTTTACTTGTAGTGTGTCCTGCGTTTACCCACGTTTCATCAAGGTAATAAATCTTCCTGTTTTGATTTCTATATTTCCCAATTTTTTTTAAATAATCCCTCCTCCATAGCACAATTTCTTCTCTATCCAGAAGTAAACTATTACGACCCCGTTTTTTCCATTTGAAATTTAAATGCTTCAGTAACGCATGGAAAGTTGATCGTTTGAAATTTGGCAACATTGTATCTCCATTTACCTCCTGCAGTACTTTATCTATAGTAGGTATTTCATTCCTAAAGAAGAATTCATGCACTTTCCTCCTAATCGCATGCTTATCAGCTTCATCCAATGATTTAACAATACTTTTGCGATGTTTACTGGTCATTGGCTCAGAAAAGGTGTGATTTTTTTTTGTATTGTCTTAACACATTAAACACTGATGCGCGACACACCTCAACTTTGTGAGAAACCTTCACAACAATTTCTTTGATGGTTGATGCCTCGTTCTCCTCGCGCTCGATCTTATATATATTCAAAATGACCTCTTTCATTTCTGCACTCAGGTGTCTTTTTTTTAGAGCGTTTCCTAGGTGGACTACAGGAGTTTACAACTTCATCGGCAGTATCTGTACTACTGGGCATTTTGCGCAAGCAGTTGATAACAATAACAATCAATAACAAGGTATAACAATAACAATGACAAACTCAACAACTTAATAAGATAACAAACGAAAACGTCCAAACAAATATCAAATTGCAATGATGCACACGACATACGTAACACGTCTGAACCTGAATGTGACTCTGCCTTGATACGACTGCTCTGCCGCTCGGCATAGGCATTTAATTGCGAATTGACCAATGAGGGCTCCTGTTTTACGTCGAGACGGCGGCGTTAGCGTGAAAATCACCCGAACCTTTTGTTTACATCCGGTCTATCTCTTATCTGAATATACTGTAGAGATGTTTTCATTATCATTACTTATTCAGGGGATACTTCGTCTCAGAGAAATGAGATAAATAATAGCTGATATCCTTTGATGAAATGCTGCCTCCTTTTTGCATTCAATGTTTATCATATGCTCGCCTTGATGCAAATGGTAAAATACTATCATTTATTATACACATTACAGTAAAATAATTCTATTTCCAGCGTCGAACTGTTGTATATGACATAAATCCATACATAACTGATTTACTGTTGTGTGCAAAGTTAAACAGGAAATTCATAAACCACCCTTCAGCAGAATGAACTTTTGATGATGACGTTATAATAAACTGAGTGCATTTTGTATTCAGATGCTCGCCATCCGATTTACATAACGGAGACGGGAATTTACATAGCATTTTCTAGAATTTACAAAGCTTTATATGTGCTCAAATATATCTGACGCGTCGCCTGTGTATCAAAATGCTGCACAGTCACCCCCACATTCGGAATTTAATGGGATGGAGAGACCTATGGCCTTGTAAGATAATGTAGTGTAGCGATATACGATGATATGCATCCGCACCGGTGACCTTCTTCAAGCTCAATTGACGCTTTTTTACTCGTACAATACGTTTCATTTATCTATCTAACATGTGACACTTCGCTTGTTTTTCCTGAAATTTTCACATTCGTACAAAGTGTGTTACTACAATAATCTCAAGTCCCATGTCCGTATTCTCGTTCCCAAAAAATGGTCCAGCCCACAGACGACAAGCGAGCATGAGCTAATCTGTCATTTTTTAATGTACTAGACACGTCACTCTCGTCCATCATCCCAAAATCTACCCAGAACTGTTATCGTAACACACCAATCAATTGCTATGCAATCTTCGAAGGTCTCCATTGGGACCTAAACATGTACAATATAGGAGATTATCATAATGAAAACCACACAATAAGTTCCTGATGTTACATTAACAGTTGCAAGGATTATCATTAACCATCAACAACTGGGAGCTATACAGCATTGGTATCAGAGTATTTCTTTCAGACTGGTTGTTGTCATATATGACCGATAGATCTCGGCGTTCCACAAGGGTCGATATTAGAGCTGCTCCTCTTTTTACTGTACATCAATGACTTACCTAAATTTTTCACTCTGCGCCGTTTACTATGTTTGCGGATGACACTACTGTATCATTGTCTGCTGCCACTACTGATGAGATTCACTCGGAAGTAGTGGCCGCGATCGACCAGTTTTTACGTGCTAAATTCACTTTGCATGATGGATACATCCAACACTATGTCTAGTGCCTGTGAAACCACATTATTAAATATGTGTACTAATCTGACAAAATTCATGTTGGTTACCGTGAACCAGCTACATTTAAATTCAGACAAAATATCAATTCTGCGATTTCGTATCAGACAAAAAAGCGTGCGTGTCGTCTCTGGAACCGAAACCAAAAGACACTCCCGAGATGAACATTTTAAACCCAAAAACAAGCTAAATTGTCAGTCCTAGTAATTTAAAACCTGGTGTGTGAAAGTTTATTGAACGTATCAAAAAAATCCACTAATAAATAGGGAACACAATTTTGATACATACATACATTGTTTTTCTTTTTAAAACCCACACTGCACTTTTTTGTATTTAAAGAAGGTGTTGAAAATGTCGTCCTCCACTTTCCACACAAGCTTCATTACGACGAACCCAGTTTCTTCTTACTCTAGGTTCTCGAAGTTGTCCATTTATTATTTCAGCCGCATTAAATTTTTTTTCGCAAAGATGTGCTTCAGTTGTTGTTGGACCAGCCCCATAAACCATCCCTTTAAGTTCTCCCCAATACCAGGAATCCATCGGATTGAGGTCAGGAGATCTTGCTGGCCTCCGTTGTAATTGCATGTTGTCTAAGGTCTGTTCCAATAGTTCTGGTAGGTTATTGGCTAGAAAGCTAAGGTTGACAATTTTGCGGGTAACTCGATAGGGCCAATTACCTGATCGTCAAGAATACTCGCCCAAATATTTATTTTAAAACGTTGTTGGAAATGTCCTTCACGAATGGTATGAGGATTTTCTTGGGCCCACGTGTGAGTATTATGAAAATTTAATATCCCGCCTCGCGTAAAAGTACATTCGTCCGTCGCTAGAATGTTTTTTAAAAAAGAACGGATGTTTTTTGTGCAAAAACCACTGACAGATTGTTAGTCTGCGAGGATAGTCTTCTGGTAACAAGGGCAAATTTTCCCGTAGGATTCTATGGACTAGAGTGCTGATATCTGCATTGATTTCCACGATATTTAAAATTTGTTCCTCCTGCTCTACAGTAACCTGTCTTTCACGATTGCGAATATCAGTGGGCTGAACACTTACTGTATCTCGAAGTCTTTGGTACACTTGCACAAATGTCCTTCTGTCTGGGTGTACCCGTTGGTGAAATCTGTTGCGATAAATTTGAGTTCTGATGAGCTTCACCATAAACTAACAACATGTCGGCGAACTCTTGATTCGAGAACATTGTAAATAAACACGACGACGTACTCGAACAAAAACAAAACAACACGCCCGATGCTCTGCTCGACTAAAAGTAATTTATCTATGCAAAACGATAACTAACCACTGTTACCGTTTGCGATCGATTGCAGGTTCGATAAGAGTGATGAAAGACCGACGCGCTGTTGTCATCACTTTCTATTTTTGAACTATGTTTAAACATTTTCAAATTGACGTTTCCTGTTTAACAGTGATGTGCACACCGTTTATATGAGGCAAAAAAGTAGATCGGTATTCCATATCCTAAATTAGCTATTACTAGTAGATTGCCTAATGCTTTAGGCACGAAAGTTTTTAACATGTTACTTATACGTGTCAAGTGCTGTGAGAATTTGAAGTCTTTCAAAGCAGAGTTCAAGAGGTTTTTTTGAATGAATGTTTTTAAACTGTGTCTGAATTTGTTTGTTTGTCTGTTTATCTATATATTCATTTCATGAATATGAGTTTGTATTTTATTAACATCTTATTCCTATACGCAATTATGTGTCAAACTGGTGCAAGGAGTAGAAGACTGATCCCAGATATTAAAACTTAAAGTAACAAGGGAGCGATGCGGATAGGTTACTATTCTAACTACCTGAAAAGGCTAGGAAAGGGACAGTATACCAACTGCGTACATTGCAATGAAGAGGAGGATTCTCCTTATCATCTACTTGAATGTGGGGTAGATGGAATGACTACCAGAGACATCTGGAATCGACGCTCGGCGAGGTGCTCATTGCTGACAATTTTGCCAGGCAAGTAAGCGAGTGTAAATGGGTTGATATTCAACAAATAGTGAGGCGAATAATGGTGGGCAAGACGCAGAGGGACATAAATATACCAAAAATCCAATAATACAGTTTCTCACAGGTCATGATTGTTTTGACAACTACCTGAAGGGGCTAGAAAAGAGAGAGTATGCAAACTGCGTATACTGCAATGAAGAGGAGGATTCTCCAAGTCATCTACTCGAATGTGGTGGATGGATTGACTACCAGAGACAATTTGGCCAAGCATGTTAGCAAGGGTAAACGGGTTGATATTCAACAAATAGTAAGGCGAATAATGGTGGGCAAGGTGCAGAAGGACACAAATTTACCAAAGAACCAGTAACAGGTTTGCCAGATTGTGCATGTCTATGAAAAAATATTATTTGTCTTTGAACAGCACTACGTTTAATCAAATAGGCAGTTCTTCAGACATGAGGATATTATCAAGTCCCCGCCTTATCTGGGTTTTAACCTTACCCCCCCCCCCCCCCCCATAAGGAACAAAAACTGAAAAATGAGCTAAATGATTTCTTGGCTGTATTTATGTTTCCTGCTGCCGACGGCTAAGCTCGATATATTCATATTTTTCCTTCTTTAGGCAGCATCGTGTAAGAAACCTTTCAAGCACGAAACTTCAGTGCAAGTAACATCATTCAATCACGGTAATGTCGATAATTGAGTTCTTAAAACGCCAGCATTACCGTTAGTCAACTTTATGAGTGCCTGTTTGTGTAAAGAGGTATTAGCGACCATTAGCAGCGCTTTTCAAAACGTTCGCCGAGCTTTTCGCTCCCAAAAGAGCTTCTAAGAAGTCTTCGTCGACTCGCAACGCTCGACGTTCACTTGTGCTACCAAAGAAGGTCGCTTGCTAGGTTAAACGGCATTTATCAAGTATGTGGTACGGAAAGTGAGATTGTTAGACGAATCGTCAAAAATTCCCGACCTATATACTGAGATGCTGGAATAAAAATCGATGGACTGTACGGGAGATGTCACCGGGGCTTCCGCTTCGTCGAATCTCGTTTTTTGGGAAGTTGATTGAAAAGCGATCCGCTTTCCATTGTGGGATGTTAATGAATTCATTTTCTTTGATATCCTGGTACGTAGAAACTCACGTTTGGCTTCCTAAAAGATATATGTTAGTATGTGCGAGTATGTATAAATAGTCTCCTGACCGTTTTTCAACAGGGCTATAAAACAAAGGGAGAAACGTCAAAATCAGCGCCAAGTGAGCATGTATATGAAACAGGACATAAGGTAAAATGGGAGAAAGTCTCAATATTGCAGAAAGAGGATAACAAATTACACTGGACAAAAAAATTTTAGTTTTTTAATTGTATCTTGTGGGAGAAGTCCACTTCTTTGTTAATTTTGGGGCGCTGAATCCAAAAATGACAATGAAATAAAAAAATTAGTTGCGGTTTAGAAAAAAAACTTTTTATTTTTAAGGATATATTAAAAAAAGTAACAAGATTCGTATACTTATAAGAATCACTATATGCGCTGTCTTTTTGCTGTTCTTTTATGGATCGTTTCTGGAGCATCTCTACCAAGAGTCCAACAGTAGTCTGCAAGCATGGAAGGATTCCACTTTCCCTGGTACCTTTTTTCCATGGTTGAAATATCCTGATGAAAACGTTCGCCGTGCTCATCACTTACGGCTCTGCAATTGTCAGGAAAAAAGTCCAGGTGTGAGTGTAGGAAATGTATCTTAATATTACAGCCCATCTTTTGATACGATGACAGCATATTTTTGACTAGGGTTTTATAGTTGTCAGCTTTTCTATTTCCCAAGAAATTAGTGACTACCAGACGGAAATCATTCCAAGCAGTTTTTTCAATACCTGTTAAAGTGTTTTCAAACTGTGTATCTTTCAAAATATTTCGAATCTGTGGCCCAACAAACATACCTTCTTTAACCTTTGCCTCACTTAGTCTTGGAAATTTCTGACGCAGGTATTGAAAAGCTGACCCATCTCTATCTAATGCCTTGACAAAGTTTTTCATTAGGCCCAACTTGATATGCAGTGGTGGTAATAAATTTTTTTTCGAATCTACTAATGGCATACGCTGTACATTTTTTTGACCTGGCTCTAGGAATTGACGAACAGGCCAGTTTTGTCTGGTGTAATGAAATACCTTTGCCCGACTGTCCCATTCACACAAAAAACAGCAAAACTTTGTGTAGCCTAGCTGCAGCCCAAGTAAAAGTCCAACAACTTTCAAATCGCCACAAATATGCCATTGGTGCTCATCGTATTTTATGCATGTCAATAGGTACTTCATATTGTCATATGATTCTTTCATGTGAACTGCATACCCTACAGGAAGAGATGGTAAAATATTTCCAATATGCAATAACACTGCCTTTAAACTCAATGTTGAACTGTCTATAAACAATCTCCATTCTTCTGGGTTATAGTTTATATTTAAAGCCGCCAGTAAGCCGTTAATGTTACTGCAGAAAACCAAGTTATTCTCCATATTGAAAAATGGTTCTAAGTCTTTGTGGCGTTTACGAAAAACACATACCGAAACATCGTCTTCTAACAAGTTCCACTGCTGCAGTCTTGATCCAAGTAACTCTGCCTTACATTTTGCAAGTTCTAAATCTCTTACAAGATCATTTAATTCTGACTGTGTTATTTTGTGCGGTTGGTGGCATGACGTGCTCGGTATAAAATCAGGATCTCTTGACGTTGATGGCATATCTTCTTCCTGACGAATCACTCGATCGCCATGATCTGATTCGTTTCCTGATTCGCAAGTGTAGGATTCTGGGGGTTTTGGAATAGGATTTTCGTCACTGTGAGGCACAGGTCTCATCGCAGATGGTATGTTTGGGTAGTTAATAACCGATTTTTTTTTTCTTGGACATACCTGTGGCTTGTCCAACACAAGGTACCATGCAAAAGTAACAATCATTAATATGATTTGTAGGCTCTCTCCAAACCATTGGGACAGCAAAGCGCATAGACCGTTTTTTGCCATTTAACCAGCTCCTCAGACTTGAAGCACATGTATTACAGCAGATGTGGGGTGCCCACTGTTTGTCTTGATCACCTACTTTACAACCGAAATAAAGCTGATATGCCTTTGTTATTAGTGGAGTAATAGACCGTCTCTGAGACGCAAAAGTCACATCACCACACACGTAACAAAACTGATCTGGATTGTTTACACACTTTCGACACATCTTGCATGAACACTGTCAGCCAACTGAGGAAAAAATGGCTAATATAAAACAATATAATGTACACGTATGTAAAACGTAACACAATCATGCCGATTACATCATCTTTCCTTGCCGAATATAAAAATGTAGCATGTGCATTCTTGTGAATTATAGTATATTAACACTGTCACAGCAGGAACACATATAATTACCGTATCTCTAAAACTTGAACTAATATTGAAAAAATAAGTTTCATTCCGGTTTTAGCACATTAAAAATAGTAATATTTTGTTGATTTGATTTAGGATATTTTTTGGCTGTTGATCAGTGTTATAGAAAAAAGTTAAGAAATTAGTGTATATCGCTTTTGGGAGGCTGGACATCCTTTTGGGAACGGGACTGCCTAGCCCAGGTTCCTTAGACTTTGGTGGTTTTGTGCGGTGCGATCTCAGTATGGCAATGATCCATTGATCCATTAAGAGATAGGCAGCAGCGGTGGCCGCAGTAGTAGACTCTTCGGTCTCCTGATTAGTCGCCGTGCACTGTGCGGGTTCGAATCCCGTCCCAGGAGAAATTTTTCTCCTGGCTATCGATATTGTGATTGTCCGTAGGTGGTAGACAGTCTCTGACTTTCGAACCCGGAGGTACCACCCGGCGGATCTCATTGCATGCACACGTGTTCCCTCGCCAGAGTCCGTGTGGCGTTCCCCCTTTCCCCTGTATCCCCCTATAGCCCCACGGTACCCCATGTGTGGTTTAGGCCTTAGGCCTTCGTCGTAGTTGGAGTATAAAAAAAGACTATTGTAGTAATGTAAAAAGCAAAAAGGAAACGACAGGAAGACGGAAAATAAAACATGTAGTAAAATAATACTTGAAACGACCACAGAAGTTGACAAATCGTCATACAATAGAAAGACTGATTTTGAAAAATCAAACGTTAGTATAAAGGACTTCAAAAGCCCTTTCAAACAAGCTATTACTCGATACCCCAGGGGGGCCGCGGGTGAAAGAGGGTGAAGAGTTTTTGGTTAAAAATTTGTCCTCCTCGACAAATATTTTGACGTGTCTCGGCGTTTTTTCTTTTATTCAGTGATTTTCGATAAATCCGTGATGGGAAGTTTTCTAATGAACACCCTGAATGTGGTTTTGATTGCATGAGCTCCAGGAATTACATTAAAAAAACTGTTCAGGTACCTACGTATAGTTTTCTGTAGAACCGTAA
Organism: Acanthoscelides obtectus; assembly: GCA_963669975.1. Classification (NCBI taxonomy): domain Eukaryota; kingdom Metazoa; phylum Arthropoda; class Insecta; order Coleoptera; family Chrysomelidae; genus Acanthoscelides; species Acanthoscelides obtectus. Next base: position 65,377,039 of record CAVLJG010000009.1, read on the forward strand.
CAATGTTAAAAAACATTGAGTTGTAAAGGGGAACGATGAGAGAGACAAAACCCTCCGCAAACCAGAGAAAAATAGAAATCTTATCAGCACAAGAAGCTCCGACGACCCTTTTTATTAAAAATATTCGGTTGACTGAGAGAGTTCTTTGAAATTAATAAGATGTCTGTTTGGTGGCGGGCAGGGTTAGTTTCCGTCGGGATTCTATCACGAACAGACGGACAGAACATTTGTTGCTTGGATGGGCAATTAAGTCATCAGAAGCGGGATGGGATGACCGTCCTTTTTCAAAATACGCTTGACTGCTCAAAAATATTGCTTCATGAATAAAACGTTGGTAAGATCCCTCAGGTTAGCACTACATAGTTACGAACGCCCAGTGAGGAGATTAAAACAGAAGTATATGATATTATCATAAGGTCGTGCTATAACATGGCGTAGTTAAATGAATAAATTATTTTTAAATTTGTTTTTTTAATACCTCAAGTTTTGCTACGTGAACAGTGAGAACTCCACCCCTAATAAGCCATATCGCAATCTAGACTCCACCAGACCTTGGTAAATAATTTTCGTGGTCTTCTATTCCAGATAATTACTTGGATATTTAATTGTGAATAACAGATGTCTCAAGTTCAATGTAATATGATCAATATTATAAATCCATTTCATGTGCGAATCCAAAAGTACGCTCAAATATTTGATTTTGTTGGTGGATTCTATTTTAATGATTCCGTGTGTACTTTCTGGATTTTTTTTTATCTGAATAGCAACTAACAATTATCACTCCTATTAGAGTTGCAAGAATGATTATACAGTATTCCTTAAACATCACTATATAGTGTAAGAACATTGGCAAAACCCTCCTAGAACAGCTATACAAGCGGAATGGGCACACCTAATAGGACACTTCAGTCATTTAAGAGGTTGTATAAGGGCTGCAGGTAAAAGTTATAAAACAAAAGTGTAAGCCTCTTGCAGCCGCTATAGGACATTTGCGTCAGTGCAAGATTCAGTTTTTGTCAACTATACAACTAATCTGTTACGTGATTCTACTTTATTGCAACCAAACTATTTCTTATGTATTGTATAGACGAAGTGAAGAATATATAACTAATACATTACAGTCATCTTGTTTACTTACATATCGGCCATTGTGAATTTCATACACAGCTATATGATAGACATCTACACTTTGATATAGGGTTATTGAATTACTTGCGCAGCAAATTTTATTGTGATTATCGTGCATATTAGTTACCCAATTTCTACGGGCTTTGTATTTGATTCATATTTTGACAATGATCAAAACTATGTCTAGATTTTTAAGATGGAAAACTGAACTTATCTGCGTTAAATCTTCCACAAATCCTATATTTAGACACAATTACACTAATTTTTATCACTTTATATCTGTAATTTCGAACTGAAACATAATTATTTAATATTAAATAGAGGAATAAATGTTCGCCAATATGGCGGGTGGTTGTGTACAATCATGGCATCGTCCATGTTGTCTTTAGGTTATTAGAATATTTTGGTGTTGCCTGCAGGTGTTATACAACAATTTGACAAATGTCTGGAATGAAATACCGACAGAGTCGAATGATTTACCCAGAATTTGTACCAGATCTATATCTCATGATTGAACAGTTGATAAAACCTTTTGAACCAATATGCATGCGTTGTTTGTCTTAAAACATTGGTTATGGCAACAAAAATATGACAGCAGAAAGTTAGGTTATGGTCAAGTTGTTTACCAACATATTTAGCACATGTACAACCTTCAACAGCTCCTAAACAACAGTTGTATAAGTGCTTCCGTTGTGAGCAATTGGTTGGCTAAGATACTAAATTGCACAGCAATACAACAAGGCTCGGGTTTGTTTTATAAACGTCACCATGGATGCCATAACACAACCATCCTGACTAACTTATGCAAATATGCCGTATAAAATATAAACGTTTATGCAGCAGTTAAAAATGTGCCCTATAAGGTGTTGTATAACTATGCTATAAGAATATGTTAAACACCTCATTTTAGAGCAAATATGTTGCAGAAAGCAAATTTGCATTCCACACAACATTAAGCCTGCATTTTGGTGTTCAGGCAACAACAATACAAAGCTTTTATGGCTGAAGGGTTCTTTTACCAAAAGTTTATACCACTACTTTGCTAGTTGGAAGTATAATCAGGAAGCGTTCTTTCATCATTGGAAAACGGCATTAACATCGTTTTTTTTTTGGTAATTTATAGTGAGGGATTTATGGCTGAACCAATCAAAAATTGTAATGTTCTACCGTCTCCTTAAGATTATACCACGACGATTCATCTGAATAAAGAATAGCGGTGTCACCACAAAACAAATGACAGCTCCCTCTATTTGTAAATCTAGTAAGCTGTTCACGTATAAGTTAAATAACAAAGGATCCAAAACTGGACCTTGAGGTCCACCGCATATAATTGTTTGTTCTTCACTGAAAATAGGATTTATCTGTTTTCTTCCCTCAAGATAACTTTTCAATAGATTAAGTGCACTACCTCTGATATCAGAATCTTGCAAAATATCCAATACAAGCACGATATATTTCTGTTCACATAGGCGGTCATATTCCTGACCTATCACATTATTCGGCTATATCATATTAATTCGTTGTAGAGAGAACTGAAGCTGAATAAAATACATCTGACCTATATGCTACTCTATGAAAATCAATACATTGTTGTGGACTTGTCATCAGGGACCCGCTTCATGGATGCCCTTTTCCAGACTGTTAATTGAAAACCCATCGATTCTTTTTTTGGATGCCAAACAAAAATGAATTCGCAATTTTTCCGTTCCAGTTACCAACCATTTTTTTCCATACGTTAATGAACTCTTTTATTGCCAACGTTTCCCTTTGGTCAATTAAGCTTTAGGAATTTTTAACTGTAGAGAACAATGGAGTAAATCCATCTATGAAAGTTGACTTACTCCTCAATTATCAGTTGGCTCTGGCTCCGAAACTTCTATGGCAATTATCACAGTTTCTAAACTTTGGCAAGAAAGCTGTGCTGAGGCAGAGTTGTAGTTATATTCTTTCATATTGAGTTGATGTATCGCTTACTATACAAAACCGGCAGGACATTCGATGAGATTTTTGGGTTTTTAGTAATAATAGTTCCGAAATTGCATGTTTCGATATTTTCTTGTCAGATAAATGCATCTGACTTCGACCTCTCATCCTAATCGTAACAAACTTTGTACATCCAGAACTGGCAGATACGACCTATGATTTGTCCCTAGGGTATCAAGGCTGAGGAACAGTCTACCTGAAGAGGCTTTTACCAGTTCTACTAACCTTAGGCAGTTCAAAAATCGGATTAACGGATTTTCTTTTAAGCTCCTCATAGCAGCCACAGTGCCCCGGTATTCAGGTATCTGCCTACGCGGCTGGATCTGTATAAAAGATGTATTTCTATATTCCCGTAGTATCTAAAACAACCATTGGTTTGCTGCCTTTGCAACTGACCTGGCAAAAACGTCGTTACCCAGAGATTAGATAAACGTGCCCACCAAAATGTCGTACTTTTAATATGCATAGCATGAGCAGAATAAGTTTCCTAGACCACAGTGTATCAACAGCGGTATTTAAATTAGGATACTTTGAGCTATATACCTCATTTTGGCGGAAAAGACAGATGGAATAACCTTGTCGGGTTGTCTCACCTGACAGAAAGCCTTCTTTTGTCTTAAACAATTGTCAAACGGTCAGCCAACCAACTCACATGCTAAAACTACTGTGTTGAAGTTTCAGAATATTAGTTCCGGGCGAAGCTTGAATCACCAAAAAATCAATCTAATTGGGTAGTAGCTGATCGTTCAAACGTTAGCCACCATTTTTCTTATCGCGCTGCGATCGTTCTGGACGATTTAACAATTGAATTAAATGTTCGCATTTGTGGAGCCACCGACGAAATAAAACCATCCATTCAATTTAACCAAAAATTCTGAACGTATAGGAAGCCGCGTGTATTGCGTTGTACTCTTTGTGGAACAATAGCACCACCTGACCTATGACCGTCAATCCCCAGTGGATGAGTAAAGATTTTATAGGTCAGAGCCTAATATTCAACGAATTAGGACCAGGTAGACAAAGCAAGCATGCGATTTGCCTTGATGCCTTATACAGGGTGGCGCATCGAAGACGAAACAGACGCATTTACGGGCAGCTCAGTTTTTTTTTTGGAAAAACGCTCAGACCCGTCGATTTAGTTTTCGACACAAGTTTGGAAAAACTCACGTTAACATGTGCAGCCCCCTGGGCGGGGATGACACCAACCCTAAAATTTTAAATGGAAAGGGGGGTCGAGTGATGCCCTATTTTAAAGGTCTTTCAATTCCCTTTATAATGATGTAAAACACACGAGATTCAGTTCAGTAGTTTTGAAGATTTATTGATTTAAATCATAAATATAACTAATACATCACCATTAGTGGAGATCAATACATTTGGCAGCAAAGTAATTTAAAAATGAAGAATGAACTGACCCGTTAGGCAAGTAAATGTTGAAAATGGCCACCATGACTCTCCATGCAATAATAAAGATTTTGCTCAAAGCCTTGCCGCACATTTGCAATATTTGAGGAGTAATTTGAAGGCACTCATTCACAATTCTTTGTCGCAGGTCTTTTAATGATGTTGGCTGAATAGCATAGATTTTGCTTTTTAAATGACCCTACATAAAGAAATCCAAAGGTGATAAATCTGGCGATCTTGGGGGCCATTCAATGGCACCTCTTCTATCAATCCATCGATCTGGAAACGTCTGATCTAAATATTGTCGAACACGTAATGCGTAATGTGGTGTGGCACCATCCTGCTGGAACATCAACCTATTCGCAATGTACCGTCGGTCATTCTGATTTTGAATTATGGCTGTTAATGCAGGATCTATGGCGTCCTCCAGTAATTCCAAATACATTTCACCGGTCAAATTTCAGGTAAGAAAAAAGGACTAACTGAATGATCGCCAAAAATACCAGCCCTAACATTTAATTTTTGTTGCTGCTGTGTATGAACCTCATGATAAATTCTGGGATTAGAATCGGACCAATATCGGCAGTTATGACGATATACTATGCCATTTAAGAAAAAGGAACATTCGTCGGAAAAGCAAGTGTTGAATAGAAAATGTTCATCGTTTATAATTCGTTCACTCATATCTTCACGAAAGTGTAATCGCCGATCAAAATCGTATTCATTAAGTTCTTGTACCAGGTGAATTTTATACGGCATGAACTATGGGCCTTTAGAATCCAATGGACAGTACGTCGACTAACACCACACACAGTCTCCAATTTGCGGGTACTTAACGTAGGATCTACATAAACTTGCCCTAAAGCCCCCACTTCTATGGCGTCGTTCCTTATGGGATTTTCAATGCTGCGTTTTTTATTGGCGACTGACCCAGTTTCCAGAAATTTAGCTACAAGTTCTAGAACATATTTTCGATGCACGTTACTGTTCTCTTGTCGCTCATTAAATATTTCTGCTGTTCTATTAGCGCACTGATTATTTCCGAAAAATATTTCGATAATTTCAACTCTTTCTGCTGTGGAATATACCATGGTTAATTTATGTAATAAAGCTTTACAAGTTATTTTAGCAGCAAAGTATGGTCAAATCAATCGCAAACTATGTACTAAATTCCTATTTAAAATAAGTACGAGATATTCCCTTATCTTTCTTCAAGAAATAACTTTTTTGAGACAAAGAAACGCTCCAATAGCTATTTTCAACAACAAAATGATAAACAAACCATGGGCGTAGTGAAGAAAAGCATTTACTTATTAAGTAAATTCTTTTAGTCAAATTTCTTCTGAAAGTAGTACAAACTAATCTGATGTACCTTAAAGTCTGCTTTAAGCTTTAAATCAATAAATCGTCAAAACTACTGAACTGAAGCTCATGTATTTTACATCATTATAAAGGGAATTGGAAGACCTTTAAAATAAGGTATTACTCGACCCCCCTTTCTATTTAAGATTTTAGGGTTGGTGTCACTCCCGCCCAGGGACGGGTCTGAGGGGTTTTTCCAAAAAAAAAACGGAGCTGCCAGTAAATGCGTCTGTTTCGTTTTCGATGCGCCACCCTGTATATACGATTCAGTATTTAGAATGCAAGTGCAGACGACGAGGTAGATCAGGCTTAAGCTGCTAGCTTGACAATTGTGGATACTTTCGTATTTGTATTTTTCTCAGAAAAGATGTAAAAATGCGTGCCCATCTAACAAAAATGAATAGCAAAAGTCATTTTAAGCTGAATAAGAGCATGTAATTTAATCGACAAGTGTGGAACAACCACTAAGGTCACTTGGGTCCTTATATGTGTATTATATGGTCACGCGATCTAAATCGTGGTCCTTTGGCCGCCATGTACAATGTGTTTGGTCACCACATACCGATATTTAAGGGCGGTATTTTTCAGCTATTTTTATCGACAGATAGCCCCCTACAATGTCCAACCTCACCACCCTTGAAATGACAGCCATTTTTATTTTTACGTTACTATTACGCTAGTGCATGTAAAAAATTGTAATAATTGAGTGTCACAGAATGATAAATTTGGTGTAATTTGAACGATAACGTGTTGTCCTAGCGATTATTGAAAAACTTGTATTGATACTAACCGCCAAACATACTTAAAAATAGACAAAAACAGAAAAAAAACATGCAAGAAATTGATTATTTTGTGCATTTCCGCACACCATTCAAAAACTAGTCTGAGAAATTGTACTTTTTTGTGCTAATTCTACAGCTAAATATGTTATCTACAAAATGGCGCCAAACTTGTTAGTTATTTTAAGTACAAATATTGCTTAAACATGACCCTTGGCAAACCTCCCCGATTCAGGTAGCGGACCGAATCCAACATTCCTGGTATAGAGATGATTGTATTGAGAGTGTGAGTCAGACAACATCTACCGAAAGGTCTCGTTATCGAGGTGGTAACAACCGGTTATTTGTTGTCAATGTCATGTGAGTGTTTTGTAGTCCCTCGCCACGCGTTGTCCATTTTGTTACCATTGCTGACTACTTTCAATATCAATTTTCTGAACGTATTTGATTTGTAAGTGATTTGTGACTGTACATTTTATTAGTCATGCCTAAGTCTCCATCATGCCAAATCGTCCAAGTAATAAATTTTCAAATCACCATGCTGCTGATATGGTGTTTGTTTACGACTTTTGCAATGGCAATGCCGCAGTTGCTGTGAGAGAATATCGAAGACGATTTCCTGACCGAATTACACAAAATGTTAGGCCTTTGGTCTTTACATACCTGAGACTGGCGGAAAATGGGATTCAAAAGCCAGTAAACAACCATTATTGGCTACTGTCTCCATAAGATAAAGAAGAGATTCTCAATATCATTACCCGAGATCTGAGAAATAGTGTGAGGAGGATCGCTGTAAGGCTACACATGTCACATTGGTCGGCTTGGAGAGTCCTTAAGAGAGAAGGTTTACATCCTTATCATTTTAGAAGAGTTCAGGATCTTCATGAGCCAGATTATGCAGCAAGAATCATAGTTTGCACCTGGTTTCAACGACAGCTGCGTCAAGACTGCAACTTTTGGGAAAAAAGTCTATGGACGGACAAAGCAAAATTTACAAAGCAGAGGATCATAAACCATAGAGACGACAACTTGTGGTCTTCGGAAAATCCTCATACAGTTCGACCAAGCACTTTCCAACAGGAAACGGAGTCTCAGTTGGCCCAGTTGAGCTATCTCCAAGGTTAGATGCCCAGGGATTTTCGGAGTCCTTGAGGATCGAGTTTGCAGATCTACTCCATGATCTGTCAGTTATCAAATGCCGCAAAATTTTGTTGCAGCATGACGGAGCTCCCGCACACTTTGCGCGAATTGTACGATAACATTTGGATGGGCAACAGTCCCCATGGACAGATCGTGGAAGCACTGTCGCTTGGCCACCCGATCACCCGATTTAATGCCCCTAGATTATTTTTTCTGGGGCACATGAAGCAAAAAGTTTTCTGTCATGTGTCGGCGACATGGAAAGAGCTCGTTTAAAGGATCCATACTGCTGCGAACGGAATTAGAACGGATATAGTCCGCCGCTCAACACGACACATGGTTTTAAGAGCAACAATGGGCATAACCATTAATGGAGGACATTCTGAACTGCTTCTGTGACATTGAACATGTCCAAACCCTTCATAAGAAGTATTGATTTGTCATTTTTATGTATAAAGAGTTTGAAAACAATTTTCATTTTATTACACCCATTTTGACCAATTTTAGATAGGCATCTATTACTTAACATAGAAGGCTTAGGATAACAAATTTGGTGTTATTCTGTAGATAACATAGCTGTAGATTTAGCACAAAAAAGAAAAACTTCACATACTAGTTTTTAAATGGCGTGCGGAAATGCACAAAATAATCAATTTTCTTGGATATTTTTTCTGTTTTTGTATGTTTTTAAGTATGTTTGACGATTAGTATCTATACAAGTTTTTCAATAATCACCAGGGCAACATGTTATCGTTCAAATGACACCAAATTTATCATTCTGTGATTAAGCTTTCAGATAATTCTGTATAGCAAAAACTGGTAGCATGGTTGCAGACAACCAGTAATAAATATACTAAGTGACATATAAATCCGGACACCCAGTTTAAATGGTTTTATTTTAATAAAATTTTGTATAAGTACTTAATGAAGCATAATAAGTAAATGATAAAAATTTCAAAATGATTGCACTGCTTTAAAGCCCTTTGACCTTTAATAATGTGTGGATGCACAATGATGTGCTACGCATTCTCCAACGCGCCTAGGCATGCTTCTGATCAGGTGGTCAATGTCCTCCTGTGGTATCTCATTCCAGGCAACCACCAACTCCTCTCGAAGTGCTTCTAGAGTCTAATGAGGACGTTGCAAATTGAGCAATCTCCTACCCATCATATCTCATACGTGCTCAATTGGGGATAAGTCGGGAGATCTTGGTCGCCATGGTAACAATGTGACATCATTATGTTGAAAGGTCTATTGTGACTCTTGCAACATGTGGTCGGGCATTATCTTGTTGGAAAGTTGGATCTGCCAGGGTGTCAAGATAGGGTAAAAGATGGGGTTCTAGAACTTCGTGGATATAACGCTGCGCGTTCATGTTACCTCTGATGAAGATTAAAGATGACCTGGAACCATAAGCTATAGCACCCCAAACCATAACTCCAACAGTGTGATGAACATGTCTTTCAACAAAATACTGTGCATTCCTCCTTTCACCACGTCGCCTTCTAACCCTGGCACGACCATCGTGCATGCCTAAACAAAATCGAGACTCGTCACTAAAGACAATGGGTGATATGCATAAATTTGAGTGGGTTCTCAGAAGTAGCGACTCCATATTGTAGCGAGTAACTACTCATGTTAGGGAGAGCCTACTCGGTTTTGATATGCATAAAATATTTGTCGAGAAACGGAGAGGCTCCTCAAGTGCTAATAAAATACTTGAGTAGGCACTCTGGTTTTCGAGTTCCGACTGTTTTGTTGTCTCGCAGAATTGGCAATTTCAAAATCAAACCGGAAACAAACCAATAAAATTGAAAGGATGGGAACAAGAACTGTTCAATTTTCTACAAGGAGAATCAAATCCTAATATTGCTCGATTGCAATGTTAGTTGTATTTTTTTGTTTTTCCATACAGTAGGTATAAGATGTGATTGAGTATAATATACATACATGTCAATAAATATAAATAGCATATATTTTAAATTTTAGGTGCTGTTGTGGCAGGTTGCCCACAAAAAAGCGTTCATTACCCTCCAACAGCCTGTGCTGAAGAAGAAACAGTCACCGAAGAAGCATCTGGAAGTTCAGGACCAGTGCCACAATGAAAGCCGGACCCCGTAAGGAGCCTTCTAAAAAAGAGCACTTTTTCTGTATCGACGCGTCTTTGTTATGTAGAATGGGAAAAAGCTGTTTTAGTTGCCCGAAACATCTCTCTATTATAACTCACTCTCTCGTAAACAGCCGATTGTATGATCTTTGTTCTGCTGTTTCTGCAATCCTAAAAGGAGTCATGAGCCAAGGAGCTGTACCATACCCAGAGTCTCCCAACAAAACAGCACTAGCCCTATTCCATTTGATGACGTTGTATATATCAGAATTCTTCCATCCAAGTCTTCGTTTGAATTGCACGTTGCTTGTACATTTATACTAGCAAAGTTCTTTCTGTTCACATATTCGTCTGCATGAATGAACGGCTTCAGAATAGGTATATGGGTGCAGTCGATAGCACCAATAGCTGAAGGAAAATTGAACTTTTCTTGCCACTTATTTTTAGCATTGTGAGATCTTCACATGAGGTTGGGAATCTAATCCAAATATTCGACTTCTGCACAATGCGTGTTATAACGTTGGTAACGGTTCGGGATACCGTAGATTGATGGACACAAATATCTTCTCCTATGCCAATTTGAAATCCTGGATCACCCACATATCGTAAAAAAACCCGCATTCTTTCTATATTGCTCAAAGCACCGCCCCTATATTCTTCTGTCTCTCCAAGAAAATGATTACTTATCCACTCAACATTAACTTTACTAAAGCGATATAAGGCCTGATAGTCTACTTCCCTTGATTCCCTACGATCTTTAAACACCTTCGTAGGCTGATAAATAGGCATAAATTCGGCCATTTCGTGAAGACATCCACTTCTTATAAAGCTACTACTAAGGTATCTCGCATTTCTTTAAGTATGTACTCAGCGGTCGGAGTGGACGCTCGCTTTTATGCATATAAAAATTAAAGTCGGCACTCAAAGAGCGAGTACAGCCTCACGGAAAGAGTAGAAACTTATGAGTGTAAGCTTCTACTTACATTTTTATGCATATCAAATGGAGTGGCTACTTTAAAAATGCGAGTCAAAAGTAGCCACTCGCCTTTATGCATATCACCCAATACTGTTCCATTCCTGATCCCAGAGTGACCGTTGTCTGCACCACTCAAGGCGATTACGTCGGTGTTCTCGAGTAAAAGGGAGGACCCAGTGTGGCCGGTATGAAAACAAGCCAAAACTTCTCATTCGTCGGTAAACACTTCGCATGCCAATAGGTCTTCCGTGTTCTGCAAACCATTCATTTGCAATGGACCTAGTTGTGGAAAAACGATCCTTTAAGGCCAATAATCTTAGGCGGCGATCTTCACGGTCTGTTGTTCTTTGCGCACGGCCTTCTCGAAGCCATGCCTGACAACACCTAACCACAGTGTCTACACTTCTTTGCACTCTAACTGCAATTGCCCGAAAAGAAAGTCCAGCTTCCCGAAGTCCCACTAGACGGCCCCTATCAAACTCACTAAGTTGACGAAATCGTACAGGTCTCCGTACTCTAGGCATCGTAACCGATCGTAAAGGATGTCAAGAACCAAAATCCGCCAACGTTGATTCTTTACTGCGGCTGAAATATTCATTTTTAGAGCGTTAGTGAATTAAAAAAAAGCAGTATAAAAACCGGAATGTCCAACTGATAAGGCTGAAAATTTTTTCACTTGTTATTTACAGTAAGATAAATACATTCACCAACTTTTATTAAAATAAAACCATTTAAACTGGGTGTTCGGATTTATATGTCACTTAGTATATGTACGCAGTTATTACAATTTTCTTACATGCACTAGCGTAATCGTAACGTAAAAATAAAAATGGCTGCCATTTCAAGAGGGGTGAGGTGGGACATTGAAGGGGGTGGATTTTTCGATAAAAATAGCTGAAAAATACCCCCCTTAAATATCGGTATGTCGTAACCAAACACATTGTATAAAAATGACCGCCAAGTAGTTGTTGATTATTCAACATATCTTCTTAGCCAGTGGGCCGATTTCAGCTTGTTAAATGACTTTTCACTCATTTTTGAATGCAAACATATTTTGTGGTTATACATATTTTGAATAATCGAATACCTATTAATATACTACTACTACTAAGGTAAATAACTTTACATGTAAAGCGGTCCGTTTTCGGTAGAGCTAAAACCAATTCAAAACAGTTGAAAATACTGCATTTTTCAAATATAGCCTTAAGACCATGATTCGGATCACGTAATGGAGGATCGAAACAAAATCTGAAGGTTTTCACAGTGGAAATGGGCAAGACTCACTTACATACAATCTAACTCTGTGCAAGGATCTGTACATTGGCATAAGTCATTCAAATATTTTGGTCTATCAAGTTAAAAGTTACAATTACATTTTTGATTACCATATTAATCGTAAATCTAAATATAATCAGAGTTCGCACAAAATATGTATATATGTGAGAAACACATCGGAATTTCTCGGAGATCAGAAGTAAGCAAAACATATTCAATGGCGTAGCGTAGCGATTCAGCGAAAGGCTCACATACACATCGGGATCATGACACACTAAGAAAGTTCAAGTCAACGTGGAAAAAGATTACCAAAAAAAGAAGAGCTAAAAATCTACAGTCCGATCATATCGTATTTGGCAGCACATCTAGCACTATTACATAAAAAAACGTGCCATCTTATTTGAGTATAAAGTTGTTAAAGAATACAATACTTCAATTTTGAAAATTTCAAAGCTGATATTTACAATATTTATTCCAACTGAAACCTGCTATTTTTCTCAGATGGGCAATGTATTTCCACCAGCTTTGATGAGTCATGATCTCTTTATCAGAGTCTGTCGATATACGAGATCATACTTTTTGAGAAATTACGTCCCAAAGTTTTCCCTGGGTAAGCAGATATCGAATGATTTCCCCCAGTATAATAGCTTGTACGTTGACAAAAAAATATTTATGCAATTGTATTCGACGTACTTTATGTCGTAAAATGTTAACAACGTTAGAACGTCAAATCAGCAATGCCAATTTTTTTACGCTATGCATTGTATTTAATCAGGGGCCGGTCACATTAGCGCCCGGGGGCTAATCAAATACATAATGCTTGTCTGCGGTATTCGTCGAAAATTAATAGCCGTAATTGAAAATCGGTGTAGCGGCTAGCGTTGGCCATTACTCCCGCCAACATTGCTGCGTTTGAATAGATAGCCCAGTCGAAGGATTACGAACTCATATTTACTCATGAGTCGTTGCAGCACAGAAAGACATAGTCTCACGATGGTTACATTTGAATCATCAATCAAATTCTTTAGAACATAGTACTAAGTATCATGTCCTTTAAAACAACACACGACAGTAACAAAGAACTATCTCGAATCAGTAGAGAAAGTTAAGGTCCACATTTATAATCCACACTTGAGTTCTGGTTGATAAACCCTTAGATTTTAAACGAACAAATAACGTACCCTAAAGCTAACGCCGAGTTGAGATTTGACATTTGCACTTCACATCAAGCTGTATCTTTAAATTTTTTCTAAGTTTTCAGAGTTTCAAAGACCATCGCTGGTATTATAAACCTGGCATCTCGCAATATACAGGGTGTTCCTTAATGATATGCGAATATTTAAGGGTGTGAATCTACATGAAAAATTAGTATTAGTTTGTTTTATGAACTATGGTCCAAAAATGTTTCTTTTAAAGAACTCGGGGTGTTGAGGTATTAGGAAAAAATGGAAATTCATTAATATTTTCAAAACCGCTTCATATATTTCACTGATATTTGGTAGGTAGTGTAGTTGCATATTTTTCAATAACAAAAATAATTTTTAGCTTTAACAGTGGCGTGCGTACCGGGTATTGACTTCGATATTGTTTAAGAAAAAAAATGGTATGACAATGGTTTTTTGCTAGATAAAAATTATTTTTGAATTCCCCGTTCAATTTAAAACAAACGATCTCTGTTGAGTTGTTTTCCTTCGTTGCGACATTTTTGAGTAAAACAATAAAAACCGTCCTTTTGTCTAACTTGCAAAATTATTATTAATTTTATTGGAAAAATTAAACCACTGACAACATAAACATAACAGTAAAACCAACGAAATGATACAAAAATTGTTCCCCGTTCACTTAGTATGCATGCTTCCACCCTCCTTGTCATGGAATTGCGCACTCGTTGAAATATCCCTGGTGTGTTTTTTATTCTATCACAAGCTGCAACTATCCTTTCTGTTAATTCCTCTACAGTGTTAATGGCACTTGTCTACACTAGTGTCTTAAGATAGCCCAACAAAAAGAAATCTAAACTGTTGAGGTCTGGGGACCTTGGTGGCCATTCTTGGGGCCCACCGCGGCCAATCCAACGACTTGTACACTTTGTAAATAATTACGCCATCATGCATGTACCACATTTTGTTTCTTATTACTAACGGAACATCATCAAGCAGCAACGGCAACTGTTGTTGAAGAAAATTGAAGTAAGTCTGTCCGTCAAGTCGTCTGACAAGAAGAATGGGTCAATAAAGTGGTTGCCAATAGTTCCTGCCCATACGCAAAGTGTCCAAAAATGATTATTGTGGAAATTCTGAATGGCATTTCGAGAAAAATTAGCTTCGCCCGTGAACAGAATCATTGATTCATATTGCGGATTTTGTGATAAATCCATCTGACTTGCTCACCATTACCGTCGGCAAGGCCATATACGTAATGCATTTCCGCCATTTCTGCATTTTAATAATTCACCATTAATAACAAGATTGTAAAAACTAAATAATGAAAAAGATGTCACAGCGAACAGATTTGAATAACAGAGACTTGTCAGATGTCAAAAGCCAGTGACATATTCCAGAGCAACTAGATATTTATTGCTAAATTGCATTCTTCAATTATTATATTAATTTTCTCGGACAATAGAACGGTTTTCTATTTTTTTTACTCAAAAATAACGCATTTAAGGAAAACAATCCAAGAGAGCCCATTTGTTTTAAATTTAACGGGGAATTCAAAAATAATTTTTATTGGGCAAAAAACCATTGACGTACCATTTTTTTCTTAAAAATATCTAGTCTATAGCCGTACACACGCAACTGTTAAAGCTAAAAATTATTTTTGCATTTAAAAATATGCAACTTTATTAACTTTCACTACATACTAAATATATATAAATATATATAAATATATATAAAGTATTAATTAATTTCCATTTTTTTCCTAAAACTTCAACACCCCGAGTTTTTGTAAGGAAGCATTTTTGGACCATAGTTTATATAGGAAACTAACATTAATTTTTCATGTAGATTCACACCCTTAAATATTCGTGTATCCCTTAATGCTGCCCTTTGTCCTACTGGACTTGTTATCAAGATTCTCAAGGTTCGATTTTCCAATTCAAACCCGCTGGCTGAAAAACGAGATCCTGATTAGGGTCGCCCTAACACAATGTACGAGATATATCCCCAAAAACAAAGACCATCACCTCCTTCAACTTCTTCCCATTTGGGAGTTCAGGGTTAGGAACTTGATGTTTGGCAGGTGCGGGTTCAGAAAAGATTTGGATTTAGATGGTATTACAGTTGCCCTGAAGTGGTGGCGTCAGACGATTTGGATTAACCAATTAAAGTAGACTGAACGTCGGCAAATTTCATAGTCCGATCGATTAGGGATTATAAGCAAAATATTGCCATTGCATTCAATAGGTTTCCGTGACTGTCACTGACACGCTGTGAACCAAAAGAAAAAATACAGACACGGATGGTCTCAGTCAGATTCATAACTTCCTAATAAAGAAATTCATCAGGCTAGACCCTAAGAAGTTTTCATATTGGCTTAATATTCGTGACTTCTCATATACATACGTCTTTCGACGAATAGTCTGTGGTTTCTGTTTGGATTTAATTATCTGGATGCAGCAGACTCTGGCATCTCACATTTTGTTTTTTTATTTCTGTAAGTTCTACATCCCCCGTGGCGTATTTTCTGGTGTTCGGTAAGGTTGCTCTTTTTATTGCTCTTTATTCGGTTCTTTCTTTGTATCTTGTTTGTGATCAGATTTTAATCAGTAACTTCTTTAAAATATTAGGTATTTTTGTACTTTGTCGCAATTTATTTTTCCCATTTTGTAGCATTGAAGAAGACAATTAAATGTCGAAGCGTCGATTTTATGGGTAAACTACATCATTGAACACTTTGAGCATTAGATCTAAAAAACCAAATGTACGTAACGTGTTTCACCTACTGACGGCCACACGAAACGACAGAAACGTCAATAAATCCTTCAATTCTGCATCAATATTATGTATCTCTCTTATCTGTAATCACCAAGGTGATGGAGAAATATCTTAATAGGAATCTTCTAAAGTATCTAGGGCACACCACGTGATTAGCGACAGGTATGCTACACCAATGATCCAGTTCTGCATATTCAGTTCAAGAACCATAACAACGGCTTATCTTTTTTATAACAGGTGATTTCATGTAAATGCTGGCCGCGGCTCCGCTTTAGATGGCCCATGCGCAAGGTCCAATGTTGGCACACTCTCTCCAACATATCGGCCGGTATCTCACGAATAAATGCTTCAATATTGGCTTCCAGTGCGTCAATCATTAGCCTTAACATGGTCCCACAAGAAATAGTCCAACGGCGTTAAATCACACGATCTAGGCGGCCAATTGACGGGCCCCAAACGTGAGATAAACTGTTCACCGAACTCGCCTCTCAATAGGGTCATTGGTTCGTGTGCGGTGTGGCATGTGGCACCGTCTTGTTGAAACCACATGTCAACCAAGTCCAGCTCTTCCATTTTGGGCAAAAAAAGTTTGTTATCATCGCACGGTAGCGCTCGCCATTTACAGTTACGTTCCGGCCATTGTCGTCTTTGAAGAAGTACGGCCCGATGATGCCACCGGCCCATAATCCACACCAAACAGTGATTTGCTCTTGCAATGCTTCTGGCTAGTCTTCACTCCAGATGCGGCAATTTTGGTTGTTAACGTACCCATTCAACCAGAAATGAGCTTCGTCGCTGAACACAATTTTTCGATAAAAATGTGGAACTTCCTCCAACTTTGCCAGCGCCCATTCACCAAATTGGAAACGTTGTGGGAGATCGTGTGGCTTCAATTCTTGCACCTGCTGTATCTTATAATGTTTTACACCCAAATCCTGTCGCAAAATTTTCCACGTAGTGGGGTAACAGAGGCCCAATTGCTGCGAACGGCGGCGAGTCGACATTTCACGTCATCACTAACACTGGCGGATACAGCCTCAATATTTTCTTCAGTCCTCACTCTACGTCTGCGTGTTGGTGGTTTAATGTCCAATAATGTAAACTGGGTTCGAAATTTAGTCACAAGCTTCCGAATAGCTCCCTCAGTAGGCCGACCAAATTGGAAGCAGTGCTCGATGCACTCTCTTAATCGAGCATGAATTTTGATAGTAAAATTCAATAATTTGCAAGCGTTGTTCGTTCGTAAGTCGATTCATGGTTAAATTATAGACCAAACTGAACAAGTTTGATAATGACACAAGACACGATTCACGCGTCATCTGTCAAAAACAGTGTTGCCAAAAAGATACTAGCAAAAAAATCACCCATTATAAGTACCCTGATATTTATGATCTGCATTTCCTGTAGCCGCAATATAAATAAAAATGCTTGGAATTGAACTTTGCTAAATTCAATAAGCTGATAACAAAGAGAGAATATGCGAACTTTTTCCGCATCTTCGACCGTTTCTCAGGATCCAACCCGTCGTCGTTTTCTACGATTTTCCACAAGATGGCAATTCGGAACCCATTTCGCACTCGATATCTCTCAAGCCCTCCTGCCACTCTGTATCATCTTCCTCGCGTTCCTTTAAAACTAAAGATATCGATTTTCTGGTTTCGTCGGAACCGGTGAATTTTTATTACATTTGCAGCGCGTAAGACCACAATTACATTTGTTTTGTTTGTTACTTTTTCTGTCACGTGTGTATACGAGTATACAGGGTGTTTCAGTTTATTGTTGCATAACTTAGAGATTCGATAGAACTTTTAAAATTAATGCATAAAGTCTATATAAACATGGGTCGAAAAATGCGTGGCTTCCGAAATACAGGGTGTTTAAATTTACTTTATAAAATAGTTTTTTTTAAATATTTCGAACAATATTTGATGTATAACAGTGAAAATTGGTATACAAGGGTTTTTTGGAACGACAAAACGAACCATGGGCATAGTTTTACTGTAGCCGCTAGAGGGCACTCTCTACTGTACCTGTAGTGTATTAAAATGACCGAAAATTTTTTCTCAGTGCAATTTTTTGATGTTTGAATAAAAAAACTGATTCATCGCACTTTTCAACATAAAAAAGCTTTCCTGTGAGTTTTCGTTATAGTTAGCCGTTTTTGAGATATTTCGATTTTTAAGGTTGGATGCATTCTTAATTATTTATGGGAAAATAATATGTTTTTTACATTTTCGATTTGGGCATTACAAGTAATTAAGATGATCGTTTAGATTGTGTTTTTAAACACAGCAATAATTCCCAACTCCAAATAAACACAAAAAACAGAATATTAATTTGTTTAATTTTCCAATATTATTTTTAACAAATTAAATTAATTATTTACAACTAAAATGCTATTGGATAGTTAGGACAAACATACAAAATCTAAAGTAGTTGCTCGAAATGTAAACCCAATTGTTCAATACACAATTCACATGTACGAATGATCGAACGTGGTATAGCATTATTCAAATAAGGCCTTATTTCATCACATACATTCCTGATTCTTTCTATTAGCATATCTCTTGTGGTTACGGGAGTCCGGTAAACTTTTTCTTTTAGAAATCCCCACACAAAGAAATCTAATGGATTTAGGTCAGGGGATCGTGGAGGCCAGGCGACTGGTCCTCCACGGCCGATCCATCTTTCTGGATAATTTTCGTCCAGCCAGTTTCTAACTATTCTCGAATAATGAGCTGGACAACCATCAAGCTGGAACCAGGCCAATCTTCTTAAATCTAACACAACATCATCCCAGATATTTGCATGTTCAGCCTTTAAAAATTCCAAGGTCGCAGCATTTAACCTTGCAGGCAAAAGGTAGGGTCCAAATAGTCGATTACGGTAGATACCAATCCACACGTTCACACTAAATTCATGCTGAAAATTTCTTTCCCGAACTGCATGCGGATTTTCATGCGACCAAATATGTGGATTATGAAAATTTACCACTCCACGTCTAGTGAAGCATGACTCATCGGTCCATAAAACGTTACTTAAAAGCTCCCTATTATTATCAATTCTATCAAGAATCCACTGACAAAATGTGATTTTTCGTTCTCCGTCCCCTGGCTGTAGTCCTTGCACAGGTTGCAAATGGTAAGGACGTCTATGGTCATTTCTAAGAACACGGTGAACATGGCTTGCTGAAATTCCCAAGGCACCAGAAACTCTCCTAACACTTGTGGTCGGATCTCTATCAAACTCACGCAAAATCATACGGGTAAATCTGTGCTGACGAACATTTATGTTTTGATCCCTTTGGAGATTTCCAAAACCATTTTCAATTATTTGGCGATGCACTCTTATAAATACTGAGCGAGTTGGATGTCGTCTGTTTGGAAATCTTCGTGCGTATTCTCTGGCTGCTTCTGCTGCGTTTCCATTTACAAAGCCATACACAAAATGAATATCCGCTAACCCTTGATTGGAGAATAAAAATGGCATTTTTATAAGACTTACAAAAAAAAAACAGGTAAAAGTTACTAAATATCGTGCATTCACAATTGCAAAAAAACGTTTCAGGTTTCAACAGACAACAAAACTAACTGTCAACTAATTGACGTTTAACCTTAATTCTGCTTTCAATTTAAAAAATATTTGCAGGCACAGCCTACTTCTAAAAATTATCGAGATACTGACTTTTTAACGTTATTTTATCATACATAATTACAAATGCATCGAACCTTAAAAATCGAAATATCTCAAAAACGGCTATTTATAACGAAAATTCACAAGATAGCTTTTTTATGTTGAAAAGTGCGAAGAACCAGTTTTCTTATTCAAAAAGCAAAAAATTGCACTATGAAAATTTTTTCGGTCATTTTAATACACTACAGGTACAGTAGAGAGCGCCCTCTAGCGGCTACAGTAAAACTATGTCCATGGTTCCTTTTATCGTACCTAAAAACCCTTGTATACCAATTTTCACTGTTATACATCAAATATTGTTCGAAATATTTAAAAAAAAACTATTTTAGAAAGTAAATTTAAACACCCTGTATTTCGGAAGCCACGCATTTTTTGACCCATGTTTCTAGAGACTTTATGCATTCATTTTAAAAGTTCTATCGAATCTTAAAGTTATGCAACAATAAACTGAAACACCCTGTATATGTCGGCCTCAAACACTGAAATCCGTCATTCCCTGAAATGCCTAGTCAGTCCCCGTATTGCCGGCAAACAGCTTAACAGTTTGATTATTACAACGCTTGACTAAGCATTTCAGTCATTCCCCGTAATGACTGAACAATTTCAGTCAAACACCGTAACAACCACATTAACTTCGTTGCTGCATCTACCTGATTCAGTCATTCATTGTACCAGTTTTGTGTTCATTTGCTTGAGTATACACATCGACTTTTTGTATTTGTAAAGATGTCGCAGCATTCAGAATTGTTTTATAAGAAACTAAGTGAATACTATGACAGAGTGAATAAGAACAGACCATGGAATACAAATGAGTTAAAGGAGGTAATTTTTATAATTTTGTGAACCTAACCTAAATTATAACGTATACAGGCTTGCTCAACAGCAGCATCCATTGTTGCCGGATTTCGTATAGAAATACTGGATTAAAAAATATAATTCATCCACGCTGGAGTTATTTATATCAACAATACACGCCCTGCACGCGCGTTTCGCCAACAGTATTGTTGCGGTATTGTGAATATGTATAACTTTATACAATAAAAATGAAATGAAAAAATAATGTTTGAAATAATATAAAATATAGGATAACTCTATGTAGCTTTTATTCGTTTGTCACTACTCGCAGTTCTGCATTTTGTTTTTTGTTAATGTGTATTGTTTTATATTTCTTTCGATAGTTTCAGGATATTTCTTGTTGATTTAATACAGTAATAATTAATGTAATAATAAAGACAACGCTTTAATCTATTCTTCTTTTCTTTTAGTTTAACGCATGCTTGATTATTATGCTTTTAATATTATTGATAAAGTAGTACCTTGTTATATTATGTACTTCATTGGAGCACCACTGTATTGATTACAGCGTTTGACAAAAATAGGCGAATGCAGTAACGAAGCTAACGTGGTTGTTACGGTGTTTGACTGAAATTGTCCAGTCATTACAATGAATGACTGAAATGGTCAGTCAAACATTGTAATAATCAAACTGTTTTGGCGTTTGCCGGCAATACGGGAACTGACTAGGCATTTCAGGGGATGACGGATTTCAGCGTTTGACGCCGACATATACGAGCTGGCTCCGAAAACAGTGGCTATAATTAAAGGATCTCTACTAATGTCATGGCATGTCTCCTGACAAATCTTTTACAGATTCCTTGACAACCCTTACCTATGGACAAGGACGCTCGCAAGAATTTTTCTCAGTGGGTGAGAGATACATTTTGGTGGAAGTTTACCTGTCTCAAAAACCTCTTGACGATCAAGGAATAGCAAATTTTTTCAGAGAGGGCAACCTTTAAGATAATAATAATAATAATAATAATATTTATTTACTCTAAAATACAGAGAACATGAAACGAGTAAATAAATATAATATATCCATAGGAGGACAACGCCTGTGCATGGATCATATGTATGTTGAATTGCAAAATATAATAAAATAGAGAGAAAAAAGAAATTATTGGTAAGAATGGTAGAGCATTTATTGTGTAATATTTGAGATTATTTTATTAATTTGATTTCTCCCAATCGTGTTAATAAATTTTTTAAATTTTTTTTTTGAAGCCTAATGTATTGCGTAATTGTTTTAAATAATTTGGTAAATGTTCGTACAATTTTGGAGCTATATACAGGTGACATCGTTTCATTAGGGATTTGTTTGGTTTAGGAACATTTTTTGCGCGTAATTTATATCTGGTTTTATGATTATGTTTAATTATGTCGTGTTCACTAATAGTTTTGTGATAATGAGTGATGGTATGTAAGAAGTAAAGTTGTTTAGTATCATATACTTGTGCATCATTATATAAGTCATTAGTTGGGTATAATTTTGATTTGCCTAACATTGATTTTAAAATTCTTCTTTGAAGTACATCTAAATCGTTAAAGTATGTCGTGCATGCAGCACCCCACACTACTATACCATATGTTATGTGTGGCTCGACTAAAGCTTGATATATTATTCGTAGATAATATTCAGTTAATATACCGGTTAGAAATTTTATTTTATATGCTATGAATCTAATTTTCTTTAGTATGTGAGAAATATGTACATCCCACCTCAAGTGGGGATCTAGATAAATTCCTAAATATTTTGTATCATTAACTCTATTGATTTTTATATTTTTATCATTTACCTTAAACCGAAGGTGGTTATATTTTGGTAGATGATTAGATAGTGATGAAAATGGTAAAAAATGAGTTTTAGTAAAGTTAATTGTTAATTTTCGGTTATTAAACCACTGAATAATTTTGCAAAAGTCATTTTGGATAATATCTTTTAAGTCGTTCCAATCCTTACCTTTATAGAGTATAGCAGTATCGTCTGCAAAACTGACTATTTTACCAGTACTGTTAATTTTGAATATATCGTTTAAATAAATATTGAATAACAGAGGACCCAAAATTGTACCTTGTGGAACACCCCATTTAACAAACATTTCTTTACTATACGAGCTTAATAATTTTACTGATTGCGGTCTATTTGATAAATAATTTTCCATTAAAGTATACATCTTTCCACGAAAACCTATTCTTTCTAAGATTTCCAAAAGTATATTGTGGTTAACTGTGTCAAATGCTTTTTGTAAGTCCACAAATACGCATATCGATGGTACTTTTCCATCTATATTTTGGGTTATTTCATCTACTATACTTAATACCCCATCTGTTGTAGATTTGCCCGCTATAAAACCATATTGATTTGAATTTAGAATTTTGAATTTATTAAGAAAATTAATCATTTTATTAAGGAGTAATTTCTCAAAAACTTTAGCTAAACTTGATATAAGTGAAATAGGTCGATAGTTAGTGACGTCCGTATTATCATTAGATTTATAGATAGGTATGATGATTGCTGTCTTGAAAGCTGATGGAAATACTCCAGATTGGAAGGATTTGTTAATGATATAAGCAAGTGGTTCTGTTATTTGTTTGGCCAGTATCTTCAGTATGTTCAGCTCTAATTTCGTCAACTCCAGGGCTTTTTTTTATTTTTTAGAGTCATAATGGCATTGAAAACATCCTGATAGTCTACTTCAGTTAATACAAATGAATTATTCAGTCTTGTTTCATGCAGATGAATATCAGCATTTTGTTTGATATTATTTGCTAAGTTTCCTCCTATATTCGTGAAAAAAAGATGCAACGGGATTCTCAAGGAGACCGTGCCACCCCCCTCTGCGGGTGCTCATGCCTATGTAATTAGATTTAACAACAGGCGCATGGACGTTACAGCAAAAACTGTTACTCCAAGAATTAAGGACAATGGAGAGGACAATATTTATACCGAAGCAATTAAAGTTTTCCATAAGTATACTTCGAATTTAATTCGATAGATCAATATGAAATTGACAATTTCTAGCTAACAATAATAAGGCACCGTCCAACCGTCCCAATTCCTCCTCGTTGCTCACATCTTTCTTCCTTTCTTTCTTCCTCTCGTCTTTCTTTCCAACTTCGAACTCCGACTATCTAGTATTAGCTTTCTGAGAGGCGCTTTAACCCACTGAACCTGTAGGTAGCGTCACTAGTGAAGTAAGCAAATCTTCCAAGCCTTCAAGATGGTTGTCAGCATACTAATGCCATGAAAGATACAAAACGTGATCGGCAGGGGTATCACGTATCTTGACATTATGCCGATTTTTTTTGACATTATGCTGTTTTTTTTTGACATTATGCTGGTTTGTTGACATTATGTAGGTTATTCTACCAGATGTTGACTTAGCACTTAGTTGTACGTGTTTAATAAACGTCATGAGGCTTGTTATCAATTTTTGGCTCTGATGTGATGTAAAATCTGCTTCTGACATGGCATTACTGGAGGTCTAAGCTGTAAGTTCTATGTGTTGATGATAATTACATTGTGTTCTTGTCTCAAATACACTTAATTGAGATTCAAAGTTTTTAGTTGCGCATCCACGTTTTCTTATCCATTCTGTGAATTACATATACAAATTTGCTGAATTTCAAAAATGAGAGAGATAAGAAATAATTATATTCACTGTACACTGTCGAATTACAAGCCATATATACTAAGTGACATATAAATCCGAACACCCAGTTTAAATGGTTTTATCTTAATAAAAGTTGGTGAATGTATTTATCTTACTGTAAATAACAAGTGAAAAAATTTTCAGCCTTATCAGTTGGACATTCCGGTTTTTATACTGCTTTTTTTTCAATTCACTAACGCTCTAAAAATGAATATTTCAGCCGCAGTAAAGAATCAACGTTGGCGGATTTTGGTTCTTGACATCCTTTACGATCGGTTACGATGCCTAGAGTACGGAGACCTGTACGATTTCGTCAACTTAGTGAGTTTGATAGGGGCCGTATAGTGGGACTTCGGGAAGCTGGACTTTCTTTTCGGGCAATTACAGTTAGAGTGCAAAGAAGTGTAGACACTGTGGTTAGGTGTTGTCAGGCATGGCTTCGAGAAGGCCGTACGCAAAGAGCAAGGGGCACTGGACGCCGCCGTAGAACAACAGACCGTGAAGATCGTCGCCTAAGATTATTGGCCTTAAGGGACCATTTCTCCACTACCAGGTCCATTGCAAATGAATGGTTTGCAGAACACGGAAGACCTATTGGCATGCGAAGTGTTTACCGACGAATGAGAAGTTTTGGCTTGTTTTTATACCGGCCACACTGGGTCCTCCCTTTAACACGAGAACACCGACGTAATCGCCTTGAGTGGTGCAGACAACGGTCACTCTGGGATCAGGAATGGAACAGTATTGTCTTTAGTGACGAGTCTCGATTTTGTTTAGGCATGCACGATGGTCGTGCCAGGGTTAGAAGGCGACGTGGTGAAAGGAGGAATCCACAGTTGTTTGTTGAAAGACATGTTCATCACACTGTTGGAGTTATGGTTTGGGGTGCTATAGCTTATGGTTCCAGGTCACCTTTAATCTTCATCAGAGGTAACATGAATGCACAGCGTTATATCCACGGGGTTCTAGAACCCCATCTTTTACCCTATCTTGACACCCTGGCAGATCCAACTTTCCAACAAGATAATGCCCGACCACATGTTGCAAGAGTCACAATAGACTTCTTTCAACATAATGATGTCACATTGTTACCATGGCCACCAAGATCTCCCGACTTATCCCCAATTGAGCAGGTGTGGGATATGATGGGTAGGAGATTGCTCAATTTGCAACGTCCTCCTCAGACTCTAGAAGCACTTCGAGAGGAGTTGGTGGTTGCCTGGAATGAGATACCACAGGAGGACATTGACCACCTGATCAGAAGCATGCCTAGGCGCGTTGGAGAATGCGTAGCACATCAGGGTGCATCCACACATTATTAAAGGTCAAAGGGCTTTCAAGCAGTGCAATCATTTTGAAATTTTTATCATTTACTTACTATGCTTCATAAAGTACTTATACAAAGTTTTATTAAAAATAAAACCATTTAAACTGGGTTTTCGAATTTATATGTCACTTAGTATAAAAAAGAATAATTTTATGAATTGCATTAGTGTTTTCCGTATTGTTTCAGAATTATCAAGAAGCAATTCAATGGAGTGAGACACCTGTGTTTTGCAATTTTTAATAAATCTATCTATATTTAAATGTAATACAATTTTTATACCATTGTCAACAGCATATGATTATTTGTTGAAACTAAATATACAGGGTAGGGTGACTTCGAAGTTGAGTCATTTATTTTAACAGTGAGTAGATCTGATCAAAAAAAATGTTTTTTTCCTTTACCATTTTTCTGGTAAAATTAAAGTAACAAAGTTATAGCCCTTTGGAAGTTTGAGTACCGCCCTGTCTCAATAATAATATTATGTGCTCGGTTTGGCGACAACGGATATAATCCGCCGTATCGGTTCATCGCATCGGAAACAAAAAAGCGAAAGAATTTGGAACGATGTTTTTACAATTATTTTATTCATTTGTATACAGTCAGTGTCAGTGAATAGTGGTGTCTGTTGCGTGGCTCAAACGAAATAAAAAATGGCACATGTTTATGCGGATCGGTTTCCCAATCGAGTGTAACCAACCCCTCGTGCCTTTGTTAATGTAGTACAACGGGCTCGTGAATCAGGTGACGGCATGCCGGTGCTCCAAGACCTCACGATCAAATACAGGTCCGCACTGAAATACTTGTCGGGAGGATACTTTATAAAACAAGGTAAAAAATTTTTTATAATTTTTTTTTTATTTTTACACACATATTTTGGTTTATCTTCCTTCTACAATCATTATCTGAAAATTAATGACTCGACTTCAAAGTCACACTGTATGGTTTGCTTCATAATTAGTGTTGGATTTTATTATTCTAAACCTTGTTCTCAGCAAAACTACTGAACGATATATTGCCCTTATTAGGGATATTTTATGAATCAGCAGATTTCAAATTATGAAAAAACGAAATCCCCGGCAAATGCATAGCCTTTCTTATTCCAGACGTATTCTCGGCATTCTTTCGATAGTTCCTCCAGATGTCAAGGCAAGTAGGCGGCGCAATTATCTGACAAACGTCAACGGTGTTGCCATTGTTTAAAGTGCAGCTCCCACTTCTTCAGTTTTATGTGCTTTGTGCCCTTCCTGGGGGGGGGGTAACCTCAATTAGTGAGTGTATAAATTTTACAATTTTACAGTCCGTTTTGTGGTTCCGACTTGATCCTTGCAGACTGGGCCGACATTCACATTTATGATACGACAAACCTACTGATCTACAAGAACTACAAAACACCGCACGGACCGCTCTCGAAGGCCATCACGAATAAAACATGATAATTAATATGTATTTTTTAGTCAAAACGTTAGTTAGTAAGGAAGGCGCGAATTGACAGCTTTTTGTTGGAAATATACTCAGTGATATTTGAAGTGTTACACCCAGAAAAAATAATTTCCTCAACTTGATTTTTTGGCAACGAGGTAGTCTTAAATCAAGAATGAAAGTCAAAGTCACTAGCATGGTGATAATTTAGACGTCTTCCAGCTAGAGGCATTTTGTTATGCTTTACAGGAAGTCAAGCGTGAGCTGACGGAGCGGCACAATGCTGGTGATACAAATTGTCGCATAAAATATTTCAACGATATCCCAAAAATAGTACAGTTAAACTAGATTTGCCCAGCAGTATTCAGGTCGACCCAGTGAAATTGTACTACCAGAACGTACGGGGACTTAACAGTAAGGTGGATGCGTTTTCTTCCAATGCCAGTGATTGTGAGTATAACATAATTGCACTTACGGAAACCTGGCTGAAACCAGTTGTTTTGTCTAGTGAATTATTTCTTGAGAACTATGATGTACATCGAAAAGACAGGGATCACAACCGAATCGGTTTATCGGCAGGTGGCGGAGTGTTATTGGCTATGGTTGCTGACCTCAAGTCTGAAATTGTGAATACGAGTGAATTTGAAGACGACTTTCCTGAAATTGATCTTTTGCTTTGCAAGTGCAGTATATCTCGCTATATTTTATATGTCGCACTCATTTATATTCCACCTCATGTATCAATCGATTGTTTTGAAAATTTCCTCGAAAGGGTCGAGAATATGAACTATTTGTATTCAAAAAAATTAATTGTCATAGGTGACTTTAATTGTACGGCTTATGTTGAGGGTAATAACGAGGATAGAAAAACCTCCATAAGTATCCTGTAAGGTATTCCAGCGAAATGATTGCATTAGTAAAAGAAAAGGCCAAATATCATAAAAGATTCAAGGCTACTAATAACATCGCATATTATCAGGATTTCAATAGGCTTAGAGCCACATTTAAACAAAAAATTAAGCAGGCTTATATAACTTACATTCATACACTTCAAAGCCAGCTTATTAATGAACCTAAATATTTTTGGTCATTCATGCACAGTAAGAGTAACACATCTAGAATTCCTAATAAAATGTTCTACCAAAATAACTCCTGTAATGACCCCGTATCAATAGTCAATGCTTTTGCTGACTTTTTTCAGAGTGTTTACTCTCCACCGGGTGATCGTGTTATAAGTGATGAGTACAAGAATTGTAACAATGATATTCTTATTAATATAACATGCGAGTCAATAAGTGTAAAAGAGATATTAGATGCTGCAAAGAAACTCAAAAACAAATTTACATCAGGGCCAGATCAACCATCGTTTTTCATTAAAGACTGTGTGAAGCTCTTCTCAACACCTTTGTTGACAATTTTTAATTCAATTCTACGTTCATCGGTTTTTCCTGATAAGTGGAAGGTTGCCAAAATCTGCCCAATTTTCAAGTCGCAAGACAGAACTTTAGTAAATAATTACAGGGCGATTACTATACTGAATAATTTTGCAAAGCTCTTTGAAATAATATTGTATTCCAGAATTTACTTGGCAACTAAAGACCATCTGTCAGTGCATCAGCATGGCTTTATGAAGCAGAGATCCACTATTACGAATTTGGCCACGTTCGGTCAATATCTATGCGAGACGGTAGACAATAGAGGGCAAGTGGATGTCATATATACTGATTTCACAAAAGCGTTTGACAAAATTGACCATCAACTACTTCTACAAAAAATTGAATACATGGGATTCAACAGAACTTATGTGGATCTTCTCAAGTCTTATCTAGACTTGAGAACTCAATATGTATTCTATAATGGATTTAGTTCTTATAAATATATGCCAAGTAGTGGTGTACCTCAGGGTTCTAATTTGGGCCCCCTATTGTTTGCCTTATACGTTAAGGATCTTTGCAGCACATTATCATGCAAGAAGCTTATGTTTGCTGATGATCTGAAGCTTTACGCATGTGTTTCTAGCTGGCAGGATTGTGAAAACCTCCAACAACAACTAGCTATTTTACAAACATGGTGTGTTAATAACAATTTGTATTTGAACAATTCTAAGCGCCGCATTTTGACCTTCACTCGGAAAGTCAAATTTTTAACTTACCCATACAAAATAGATGATTCTGTATTGGAAAGGTGTGAAACTTTCAGAGATTTGGGCGTCTATTTCGATTGTCAGCTCACTTTTAACTACCACATCAGTGAAATTATAAGTAATGCGTATCGCAAATATGGCTTTATTATCAGAAATTGTAGAAATTTCAATAACAACGCTTATTAAGTTATTTTCAGTGCTTGTTATAAGTAAATTAGAATACGGTGCAATTATTTGGAGTCCTATATATAAACTGTACAAAACTAATGTTGAAAAAGTGCAGAAGAAATTTCTAAAATATCTATGCTATAGGAGTGATGGTGTATATCCTCCAAGAGGATGTGACTACTCACAATTACTGAATAGATTTGGCATCCCTTCTTTGGAAAATCGCAGAGAGCAGGCGTCCATCATATTTTCATACAAATTACTGCATGGTAACATCGACTGTCCTGTTTTGCTATCGCAAATTAATTTCCTGGTACCTAGATTGACATCTAAATATAAGGTTTCCTTTTACTGCAAGAGGGCGCAGACAAATCTTCTATCTAAAGCACCAATAAACTTTATGTGCAATAATGCGAATAGGATTGTGAGTTTTTGTGATATCTTCTGTTGTGGATTTCAGGAATTACGAAGTGCTATACGTTCACATCTTTGACTTTTTTACGCCTTTCTCTAGGGGTTTTCATTTGTTGTATATGTATATATATGTATTGTATGTATGTATTTATGTGTATATATGTTTACCTATATATGTGTATACTCATATATGTGTGTATGTGTATATGGATATTTGTGTATATACCAATATATTCTGGTTTCCTAATATCTATTGATCATATTTATAGTTTCTTTTTTCTCTACTTAAAGCGCCTTTCTCTTTTCTGTGTGTTTTTTTTTATTTTTGTTTCACTTTATGACAC
Source organism: Acanthoscelides obtectus (assembly GCA_963669975.1). NCBI lineage: Eukaryota > Metazoa > Arthropoda > Insecta > Coleoptera > Chrysomelidae > Acanthoscelides > Acanthoscelides obtectus. The sequence goes on from CAVLJG010000009.1 coordinate 65,407,132, forward strand.
ACAGACTGTGTAAATTAAACCATTGTATTATGTATTGCTCTCTAAATGGTACCTGTACTGTTGGGCAATAAATGCTTTATTATTATTATTATTATTATTATTATTATTATTATTATTATTATTATTATTATTATTATTATTATTATTATTATTATTATTATTATTACACTAGTATCTAAATGAAAGGGCTATAACTAAGATATATATATATACTACTCAGCTCTCAGAAACTGCAGCATGCTTCAAATGTAGTCATAACGTTGCCAGAAAATAAGAAGATATTATTTTTTCTGGGTGTAAGACTTCTGATGTCACTGAGAATACAGTTTGCTTTGAAAACATTTATTTTCGAAAACGGATAAATCAATCCACTGGACTATTATCTGTCCGTCATTGTCCATTCTCAGAGTGAATTCCGATGAAACAATGTCTAACAAGCAAACCACTCAACTAAAGTTCCATTGTTTGCTGCTCGGGCAAGAAAATGAACATCTCAACAAAGCAGTGGATCTAATAGAGCCTTGTACTATTTTATTGTTTTCCTAAACAATGCCTATTAGTATTACAGATGAGCAAGGTCTGTATGTATGTATGTTCCGCATTCACGTCATCTTATGCTGCTCCATGAATTATCTATCGTTTGCCGTAGATCAACAACAACAAGTTGATGTTATATTTACGGATTTCTCAAGCATTTGATCGAATACACCATTCCATTCTGCCTGAAAAATTGTAATAAGTTAGCGTTTTCTGAGGACTGGTATTTTCCGGTTCGTAATTCAATTTGTCTAGTATATCGGCTTCAAATCAGAGTCATACACACCAACAACGAGAGTGGCACAAGGTCCAGCTTTCTTTTACCCTACTATTTTTGATTCTTGTCAATGACATCAACCATACAATAACAGTAGAAAACCAAATGTTTGCGGAAAACCTAAGAACTTAATCAGTATTTCATGGACAAGGTAAGATCCTACTACTATTCGTCGTTTGTTTGTCTGTGCGGACCTGTGCCCATCAGTCACTGTCTAATGTACGTTAGTCGGATCTGTCAGTACTGGTGGCCCAGAAACCAGACAATGTCAAGAAAAAAGAGAAAGGGAAAGAGAAAAAAAATGGAGAAGAGCGAAGAAAAACAGAAGTGTTTAGTTTAAGAGGAGACACGATACACGGATTAATTTGAGGTGAACTAAACAATTTTTTGATTCAATTTTGTTAGAGTGAAATTTTAAGTGTACTAAAAGTTCGCGCTAATTTTTTATTACAGTGGGAGCCGTGGCCTTGAATGTTTACGAACTTGCTCCACTATGTCGTCCACTGAGTCGCGCAACAGAGGGTTGCTGTGCGATTCCGCTTGACTATAACGTCGCTGCGCCTGAAGTTTGACATAATCCCTCAAGTAAGCAATGTCAAGGTCTCTGTGTAGTGTCTTCTTTGAGATATACCATTTAGCGTTGCAAATTGTTCGCAAAGTTCTACTTTGCATTACTTGAAGATTTAATGTGTATATGTGTCTTGGCAAGAAAACACCAAGCCGCACATGTATAAGTAATGGCTGGTCTAATAATCAGTTTATACAGGCGAACTTTGTTTATCAAACTCAATTTGGAGGATCTACATAACAAAGGATATAGTTGCCGAAACGCAACTTGGAATTTTGTTTTCAAGGCTGCTGTATGTTTCTGCCAGGTCATGCCTTAATCAAGGGTGACACCGAGGTACTTGGCAGAATTTGTCCATGGTACACGATTTCCGTCTACAGATACCTCTGCTGGGGGGCCGCGACGTTTTTTGGTACAATAAATAGCTCAGGTTTTAGAATGATTAATTTTAATCAGTCACCGTGCCGTCCACTCTAGTACTTCTTCCACCGCACGCTGCAACCCGTCGTGAGCTATATCACCAGTACACGACTGCGCGACAAGTGCAGTGTCGTCAGCATAGAGGTAGACTTCACAGTTGCTGGGGCAAGGGACATTATGGATAAAAAGCGAATAAAGGATTGGTCCTAGGACCGAACCCTGAGGAACACCGGCCCGTACTGGCCGTGTTGTTGACAAAACATTGTTAATTTTGATCCGAAACTTCCTTCCCTCAAGAAAGGATTTCAGTAATTTTAGAAGTCAAAAAGGAAAAGCCTTTTGGATTAGTTTATAAAAGAGGCCCGCATGCCACACCTTGTCAAAGGCTCAGGACCCTGGATGTGCGGGAGTTGTTTTCGCTTTCCGTTTCTGAGTGACTTTGCGACCCTCCAGAGAGGAATACTTGAATCAAGCATTCCCGCCTGAAAGATTTGTAGCCCTACGAATGTCATCGGGATGAAGGCAATATCCTTTACAGGAAAATTTAGACAGCATCCTGGACTGGTGCCAGAATAATGACCTAATGATCCCAGCAAAAGTAATGTCCATTTCCTGGAATCAGTCTAGTATCTATATGATTATGTTCTGGACAATCACAGACTTGTCAAAGTACTGGAAGCAAAAGGCCTAGACATTACTATTGGCCTAAACATCGATAGGTAGCGGGGAGCTAAAGGGGGATACAGGCAAAAGGGGGATGCCACACGGGCTCTAGCGAGGAGGCACGTTCTCATTCTGGCCCCGCCTCAGAGATCCGCCGGGTGGTACCTCCGCGACAGTCAGAGATTGTCTACCACCTACGGTCAATCACAACATCCATATGCAAGAGAAAAATTGTAATACGATATAATAGATACACTCTGTGTAATTCCCTTGTCGCCTTTTTATCCCCATTTTCTCTATCCACCCCATATATGGAACAAAAGATTGTGGGTACGTTAACCCCTGGATATGTCCCGCATGTCTCTGTCCGGCCGTTTTCCAACTTGTGCGTAAACTTTTTGTTCGTATATCAGTTCACTCCAGATAATGGCGGTTCATATCTACATAGAACGACGGTTGCCTGTTGTGTCCCTTGTTCCCACTGGAACTTTTGTTCGTGTAGGCAGGCAAGTGTGAAACGTTCATTGCTGTAGTTAACGAGTGTATGCATGGAGCGGCAAAAACTTAATCAATGTAACTTCTGTAACTTCCATCCGTTCATCGTGCCGAGTTAGCTGGAGAGCCGATTGGAGCCTACGCTAGGCCTATCGCATTCGAGCTAACTAAAATTGTTTTGACTCGGAATTTACTGTAAGATATCCGTCAACGTTAGTGACGTTACTTTGGACAACTGTCAAACAGTGCGCCGACACCAAAAAGATCAGTTGCTCGATGTCAGTAATGGTGATGACATATGCTGAATGTAATTTTTATGCCTGGTAATGGAACTGATTTTATTGTTGGTACAAAAAATACGACACATATTTCTGATCATCCATTAACTTTTAGTATAGTAAATTAATCTTTTGTGAATCGTACTAAAAAAATACCACCTTGGAAACTAAAGAAAGGAGGTGGGTTGATATGGGCCGTTTTTCACGATGTGTATTTTTTAATTATATAATATTTACGGTATAAATAATGTAATATGATTCAGAAATTATTGCCACGGAATAGAGCATTTAGCGCTTTTTGTGCATTTTTGGTGTTTTTAGATCTTTGAATCATGTTTGCTTCAAGAAGCGTTCCATGAACCGCATTAACTTTAATGCTCAATGAGTCAGCTTATTATAGGCTTGTATATGAGTATTCATTTGTTTTGGTTCAGTGAGCGCATCAATCCAAAAATACGTAATATATGCTGCGGGAGAGTGTGAGTCACGCTGCAACCACTGCGTGTTCAGACATGATTTTTCGCGCTCGAAAAGTATTTACGTAGTAAAGATATAGAAACTGTGCTGTGCTGTCGCGTTCAACGTTTATCGAAAAACTTGACAGCAATAATGCCTGGATGCCAGTGTGATTGTTGTAAAACGTGGCGAAAAACAAACAGTGATTTCCGTAACTGCTCGAACAAAAACATTATAGCAGTACTTAGAAAATTCAAAAACTGTGATCTGCAGATTGGTTCTAAGTTGTGCCCTAAATGCAGATCATATGCATTCCGCGTCGCTCAGTCTTAAAAGACTCCCACTTCATCTTATGTAAGGACAACAAGAGTTCTTACTTAAACAAGTACCTCCGATGATACTGAAGGACGGGCTGATAGTGATTCGAATGAAGAAGACAAGGAAGAAGATTAGTAAAAAAGTATATTAAATGTATGAAAAGTGATTATCTTTTATTATTGTTTAATAAACATATATAACACTCAGATAATTATTTAATTTATGTATAACACAAATTTCAGTTTTTATTTGAAATAAGTACGTTTTCTTCTTTGTTATGGTGTAAGGGTGGTCCCATAAGTACCCGGCCTGACCTAGAGTGGGCGATCGTTGTTTGTAAAATACCATTGTACTATAAGGTATGCAACCTATAAAGCATATGTGTCAAATTTGAAGACGTCACGTTTTTTAGTATTTGTTTGGCAGCCAGCCATCAATACTGAACGTTTTCAATGAATTTGTGAAAATGGAGGAAATTGGCCATCGTTATGTGGTACAATACTTTTATTTCAAAGGCCTCAGCCCAACCCATATAAAAGCTGAACTGGATTCTACTCTGGGTTAGTCTGCTCCTTCGTTTACAACAGTGAAATATTGGGTAGCAGAGTTTAAACGAGGCCGTATGAGCTGCCAAGACGAGTATCGCAGTGGTCGACCAAATGAGTTGGCGACTCCAGAAATGGTGAAGAAAATTCACAAAGCGGTACTGAATGATCGTCGACTGAAAGTGCGCGAGCTAGCAAACATAGTAGGCATGTTATCTGAAAATTTGGACACGAGAAAGCTGTTTGCAAGATGGATGCCGCGATTGCTCACAATCGAGCAAAAACAGTGTCGTGAAGATGTTTCAATTGAGTGTTTAGCGAAGTTTCACAGCAACAAAGCATAATTTTTGCATCGTTCCATAACCATGGATGAAACAAGGGTTCATCACTTCACACCCGGGTCAAAAGAAGAATCAAAACAATGGACTCAAAAGGGAAAACCGGCTCCAAAGGCGAAGACCGTTTCATCTGCAGGCAAGGTTGTGGCGTCGGTTTTTTTGAGATGAGCGTGGGATAATTTTCATTTACTATCTTGAAAAAGGTAAAACTATCAACGGCGCGTATTATGCGAACTTATTGCAACGTTTAAGCGATGAAATCAAGCAAAAACGGTCGCATTTGGTTGAGAAAAAAGTGTTGTCTCATCAAGCCAATGCAGCAGCTCACAAATCCGTTATTGCAATGGCCAAAATTAACGAATTAAAGTTTGAATTGCTACTTCATGCACCCTTTTCACCAGATTGAGACCCCTCGGGTTATTTTCTGTTTCCAAACTTGAAGAAATGGCTCAGTGGTCAAAGATTTTCCAACGATGAAGGAGTGATGTCGGCAGTGGCTATTTTGAGGAGCAAGACAAACACAAAAAGGGTATCAAACTTATTGAACATCGCTGGGAAACGTGTATAGGGCTCAAAGGAGATTATGTTGAAAAATAAATACATTTTTTTACAAAAATTTTGTGTTTTCTTCATTGGGTCGGGTACGTCTGGGACCACCCGTATACTCTTCATAAATATATATATATATATATATATATATATATATATATATATATACGAACGTCAGTGCTGAATCTTAACCTCAACCTTTAGTAAACTTAAATTCAAAGTTTCACAACAATGCGTGCAGTGTTCTCACTATAGTGAATTTTTAAGTTTCACCAAGTCATTACAAAAATGAAACTCAACCGAGAACATTTTCGCGCCATAATTATTACAACTTTCAGAGACAATTATCGCAACAAGAATGCCTTGCAAATGAAGCGCCACATCAGTCGACAATTTCCCGTTGGTATGAAGAATTCAAACGTGGACGGGTCTTATCGACAATCCCAGAGTGGGTGCACCAAAAATGGCAGTCACCCAGGAAAACGCCGATGCTGTGCGCAAACTCATCATTGAAGATGGACATGTGACATATCGCGAGATTGAGGCTCTTTGAAGATCTCAAAGACCTCAATTCAAAAGAAATTTATGAAGAATTAGGAGTAAGAAAACTAGTTTCTCGTTGGATACCCCACCTGTTAACTGGTGTCAAAAAACGCTTGACCGTTTTAATTCCGGAAATTCAAAAAATGTGTACGGCATTGTTAGTGGTGATGAATCGTGGATTTACTGTTATGAACCAGAAAACAAACGACAGTCGGCTGTTTGGGGGTTCCAAGGTGAAGAAAAGCCAACAAAAGTCATCCGTTCTCGAAGTGTTTCGAAAACGATGGTCGCGACATTTGTGTCAAAAGCGGGTCATATTGCAACAATTCCTCTTAATGAGCAAAGAACTGTTACTGCGAATTGGTATACCACCATTTGTTTGCCAAAAGTCATCACCGAGCTTCGAAAAATCAACCCCGAAAGAAGAATCATCCTCCACCAAGACAATGCAAGCTCGCACACAGCCCAAAAAACAAGGCAGTATTTAACGGAAGAAAACGTGGAATTATTGGACCATCCTCCATATAGTCCCGATCTAAGTCCTAACGATTTCTTTATTTTCCCGAAAATTAAAAACGGACTGCGTGGTCAAAGGTTCCAGTCACCAGAAGAAGCAGTTGACTCATTGAAAAATGCTGTTTTGGATCTGCCAGCAAACGAGTGGAATAAGTGCTTCGAAAATTGGTTCGAGCGCATGCAGATGTATATTAATCTTCGTGGAGAATACTTCGAAAAACAATAAACTCATTTAAAACTACCTACCGTGTTGTTCTATTTCCATATGCAAAACTTAAAAGACATCCCTTGTATATGTGTCATATCTATTCGCTGATGGGCGAAGAATGGCTCTTATCAGCCCACCTTCTTTAGATAGAGACTAGCTCAATCAGTTTCTGGAAACTCTTCCTTTCGAACAATTGATCTATTTACCAAATGTTGAGGTAAGCGTTTTATTTTTGAATGAAGTTCTGTTGAATATTTCTGATGTGCTTGCTCCTGTAAAGGTAATTCAAATTAAAAGCCAAAAGCTCCTAATGGTTAACGTATTCTATTAAATGCACGAATAAATTAAAAAATGAAAAATTGCGGAAATTAAGTCAAACAAAATTGCTGTTAATTGGGGAAATTATAAGCAAATGAAAAATCAAACGAATATTGCCATATACTATGGGAAGAAAAGTCAATAAAACTTAAAAAATTAGGAAACTATTGGCAACAAAAAAACAAAAGCTGTATTCCCAATCAGTTGCGTAATCCGGATGTTATAAGCATAAATAACTATTTTATTCAGGTCTCTCGGGCAAGCTCATTAATAGCGTACGAGACTTTGGATAACAATCTTAGCAGCAGGAGTACTAAGGTTAAAATTTCAAAAAGTTATAATATAATAAACTCCTATATTTTAGATAGAGAATTTCCAGAGGCATGGCAAATTGGAAAAATCATACTAGTACCGTTTCACCAGCGCTACCGAAACTTGAGATTATATTGGACAAACAAATAAGAGGATATTTAACTGAGAACAATTTGTAGCCCCCGACTATCAATCAGGATTTAGGATGGGCTTCAGTTGCGAAGATGCACAGTTAAATATAACTGAATATATATTCAAAGGGAAAAACCATCTCGTGTCCTTGGACTACCCCAAGGCGTGTGATAAACTAAATCATGAAATGTCGACTGGTATTTTACACTTTTCAGAGTCTGCTATGACGATTATGTGCAACTATCAGAACACGATACGTAGAAACAGATACAGGGAATTCCTAGAAAGATGGCATCCCATCGAATGTACAACAAGACTGCATTTTAAATCCTGTGATTTTTTGTATTTATACGTGCAACCTTTCCCAATGTCTCCGAAATTGTAAGCTGGCGATACTCAGCTGCATTTTTCTTTCAATCCTAACGAGAAAATTGACACCTTGGTCATTATTAATCGAGATTTTGAAAGATTAGTTGTATTTTATAGACAGAATAATTCTAGCTACATTTCATGTCAAAATAAGAAGTGAATTTTTAGCTACCGTGAAAAATTTAGGAGTAGAATTTTGCTCAAATCAAAGAATCAAGCCTCATATTAATAAATGTATCCAGAAAGCAAATCCTCTGAAAGTTCTATATGCTCATCGATATGTCCGCCCTGTCCAACATAATTGCGAGGTGGTATCGACATGCAATACTTGGATATTAGGAGTTCGTACCACTTCAGCGTTGCGCGATGCTTTTGGTAATGATGAAATTACTGTTTTGATAACTACACATAGGTTGTTATGAATTTTATAATCCTCAAGTGTACCACACCTTTCGCCTAACTTTTAATTTGTGTTACTCTGTCTAACGTGGTTCTCTGAATATTTAGTCAAGTAGAAGCAACAAAAAACTTGTGAACCGAAGTCCGAATAACCAACGAAGGCCTAAGAAGTTTAGAGTCAGTGTACTTGACGCCATTTTCTGCGTCATGTATAGTAATACCTAATGAGTACTTTGTAACCCTAGGATATGAATGCACTACTTGGGTGTTTCTAACAAGCAATCATCAAAACGCTACAGTATCCTGCATTAATCTGATTCTTTTGGAACGAGCTATCCGACTATGTAATAACTTTTGGATCGTTCCTTTCAAAAAACTGTCATTTTTAAAAACATGACGTTCCATATTTATTGAATGTTCAGATAGACGCTTGCATGCGAAGGAGATTAATATAACATGCTGTAACGTTTTGATTTTAATGGTTGGATGTCGAGCTATCAATTAAAAAGATGCTCAACTCTTTTGAAAAAATGTTGCTCGCTCCATATCCAGCTCGACATTCGCATGTCATAATCTCTTCTTGTGCTGCTGCAGTTTATTCAACTTTTCCCATTTCTATACAGTCGCTCTTTGCGTGATCGAAAAAATCCCGTACATCATCTCGCCGCTATAGTACATTAACGGATACTACTAAATGCCGTACGTAATGCACTTATCTGCTCGCCACCAGTGATGGAAGAGAGTGGAGAGATGGTTGTGAGTGGGAGTGACCTCAAAGTATACGGAGTAAGAGAAGCAAGATCACACGGATCGCGACTACGTTGCAAACGCCTAAGCTTCTGCATCCCGTATTTCGCCAGCATGTTTTATGGATTTCAAACTCGTAGGTGTATATGATACAATTACAGATGATGTTCAAAAAGGATGGGCTCATCAAAATATCTCAAATAAATAAATAATGTTTGGTTCTTTCCATTGGACTACAAGATAGTATATTAATATTGTCAAAGAGATAGACTTATAATGTATAAAATGAACAAGATAACATTACACAGTAGGTACAACACATATAATGGTCAAAACACATTTAAAAATCATGATCTGAGTAAAAAGGGTTTTCTGAACATATGGTTTTTACCTACTTTCATAAATACCGCCATCGTATTTATCCCTTCTACAGGTCCAGGCGGCTTATTGTAGAATTTAACGAACATGACGTTAGACCCTTTTGAAGTGAGTGTAGGTGTACGCTACGTGCTGGAATTTTTAAATTAGGGTTCGGACGCAATTTGTAGAGATATCAGTATCTGCTTGAACAAAATTATTACAAACGTTTTTTGTCACATAAACAATGCAATTGAAAATATAAAGAAAAAAAAACTGTCCTGATGTAGTGTTCAACGTGAATGCATCTTACCTTTGACAAGCATGGCTCTCAAGAGTCTTTTTTGAATTAAGAAAATTTTATTAGCTCTGGTACAGTTACCTTAGCATATAATGCAGTAGCTGAGTGTTGAGTGCACGTATTTTAACAGCAAGACGTTAATTTTAGAGAAATAACACCTACTGCCTCAGACTATGTGAGAGTTTCATCAAAATTAAAACCAAGGTATTTAAAATCCGTGCTTTGCTTAGCACTACTACCATAACATTCAATAAGTAGGCTGAAGTCTAACATAATAGTACTGCAGGGAAGTAATTCAGTTTTATTGTTGTTGTCCTTGGGCTTTAATATTAACAAACACAAAAAAATATCAAGTTGCCTTTTAAACAAAAGTTTGCTTACTACTTACTTACTTATTTATTTTGAAGTTTCCTCTTTAAGATGTCATATAAATTAGAAATAAGGAAAAGTATTCACAAGTTGGTTGATATCATCATGTCATTACTCAAGAAAAAACTGGCTTCGGCAACACAACATACCTTTTGTTCCCGAAACCAATAATCCTTCAAACTTGCCGCAGGCTCGCCCAATGGAGGATTTTTGGGCTTTACTGTCTAGGAAGGTTTATCATGGAGGCTGGAAAGCCCAAGATGAAGAACAATTAAGGCGGTGAAGTATAGAATTGTAATCTATGATAACTAGTTAGTGTTTAAATAAATTTCTTCATTAAAAAAATCCGATAAATATTTTGTGCCAAAACTTTTAGGATCTGCAGTATATTCAGATAAGAGATAGACCGGACATAAACAAGACCACGTGATCATCGAACGCTGTAACATTCGGCAGGGACGTATTAAGAGTCACGCAGTACATATTTTAGATAGTAGATGCTGCTTTGCGTAACTTTGTAGTAAATTAGCACAATTCGATGTGTATACGATTGGTGATGGATATAGGATCATGTGGGGGTGGGGTAAGAAATATATAATGATGTAAATATACATAAGGGTTTCAAAATTTTCGCTTCGATTTCCAGCTTCGGATGCCGCCTGATGTTTGGTGAAATACAGTAGAATATAATCTCAAAATGGCGTTTAAATTAGCCTAAATTAAAAATAATCGTATATCTCTTAAAATTGCTTTTAGAATATTGATTAGTATATTTTTTGATTTCTAGCTAAATATGTAACCAAATTAAAACGTTCAAAACGTAAATAAAATGTGCATGGTTGAACATCGTCAGAAAGTAGATTCTTCAATAGGTTTTGCCAAAATGGGTTCAAAAATGTCAATAATTAATTAAAAAATACAGTAGCTTTATAATTACTTATAACTTACCGAATTTGATGAACGACATCTTTTATTGGAAAGGTGAGCTTGATGAGCTTTCATCATCGCTACTGCCTGAAGCACCAACGTCAATAATGAATGGCTCGACTTGTTCCTCTAAAATATTGTCCAGTTCCCACATTCTCTTTTCAACTTTGTCTTTCACGTGCTTAATACAGTTTTCCCATTTTTGCGCTGTTATTAATTCTAGTGCTTCTTTAAAAAGTCCTTTGAGGTCACAAAATTTAAAAGTTGTATTGTGCTTAGCTATATAATTTTTAACCTCTGCCCATATGAGCTCAATGGGATTGAGCTCGCAATGGTATGTACTTTCAGCATTGCTTCTTCAAAGTTGATATTTTTCGAGCGGAGCCAATTTTGAACATCAACTTTCCTTGAAGCCGTTGTTGGGACCTTCTCCATTCTTCGAGAATGATAAGGCGCATTATCCAACACAATTACTGCGTTTTCCTCTAAGTTCGGTAAAATTTTTGAAAACCACTGTTCAAACGATTCGCCATTCATTTCCTCGTGGTAATCTCCAGTTTTCTTAGACTCAAAGCACCACAGACCGTCAACAACAAATCCATCCTCACTGCCAATATGGCAGATAATGAGCCTTTTCCCTTTACCTGGAAATCGAAGTACTAACTGGTGTAGATTTATTTCAATAAGCGAACCTTTTTCAAATGTTTTCATCACATTCAGCGAAAAAACATTGAGACATGAGTATCAGATTGCTATAATTGGGATTATTTAGTCATATTGAAAGAAAGAATATTGAACGTCGTATGATTACTCAGCGCTTCACAATTTAATTTACAGTTATAAACCTTTAAAAAATGAATGATCAGGAACCTGAAATACGCGCAAATATTAATATTAACAAATTATAACTTTATAAAGCTTAAAACTTTTTTTAAGTTTATAATATTCGACATATTTTAAGATTATATTAAAAAATTATTGAAATATCGAAAACACATAAAAACATGGCTTAAAAAAGTTCTAACAAATGAAAATGACCATAAAACATCCACGCATTTTATCGAAAGTTATAAAAGTTATGTTACTTGTAATATGTTTTATCTGCCCCCTGGAATTAATGTTTAGAACCTTGTTCCCAAGGTTTGAAAAACATCCGATTGTTGTCTATTACTCGTATTTACCTGCTGGATTTTTTAATCCGGTGGACAGTCCATCTAGAAAGGCCCTCCTGGATGAAGTTACAGAATCATCAACCCATACTTTACTTGTAGTGTGTCCTGCGTTTACCCACGTTTCATCAAGGTAATAAATCTTCCTGTTTTGATTTCTATATTTCCCAATTTTTGTTAAATAATCCCTCCTCCATAGCACAATTTCTTCTCTATCCAGTAGTAAACTATTACGATCCCGTTTTTTCCATTTGAAATTTAAATGCTTCAGTAACGCATGGAAAGTTGATCGTTTGAAATTTGGCAACGTTGTATCTCCATTTACCTCCTGCAGTACTTTATCTATAGTAGGTATTTCATTCCTAAAGAAGAATTCATGCACTTTCCTCCTAATCGCATGCTTATCAGCTTCATCCAATGATTTAACAATACTTTTGCGATGTTTACTGGTCATTGGCTCAGAAAAGGTGTGATTTTTTTTGTGTTGTCTTAACACATTAAACACTGATGCGCGACACACCCCAACTTTGTGAGAAACCTTCAAAACAATTTCTTTGATGGTTGATGCCTCGTTCTCCTCGCGCTCGATCTTATATATATTCAAAATGACCTCTTTCATTTCTGCACTCAGGTGTCTTTTTTTAGAGCGTTTCCTAGGTGGACTACAGGAGTTTACAACTTCATCGGCAGTATCTGTACTACTGGGCATTTTGCGCAAGCAGTTGATAACAATAACAATCAATAACAAGGTATAACAATAACAACGACAAACTCAACAACTTAATAAGATAACAAACGAAAACGTCCAAAGAAATATCAAATTGCAATGATGCACACGACATACGTAACACGTCTGAACCTGAATGTGACTCTGCCTTGATACGACTGCTCTGCCGCTCGGCATAGGCATTTAATTGCGAATTGACCAATGAGGGCTCCTGTTTTACGTCGAGACGGCGGCGTTAGCGTGAAAATCACCCGAACCTTTTGTTTACATCCGATCTATCTCTTATCTGAATATACTGTACGTTATTACTGTTATTAGTGTTGAACCCGGCTCATTCAATTTACGTTCTTTTTTTTCGATGACCACGGATAGCTAATGTGTACTATACTGTAACAGTACTGTTACCTAGTATGGTTTCAGTATTTCCATTGCTGTCTCGCGGATGGGAAATGAGCGTAGGAAGAAACTAATTGTGCATCTACTATTCGTAGCCTCTACACGCTGGCAGTATATTGAGTTATTCCGTGGGAAGAAACAAAAGGCTGTTGTGAAAAGCATCTGCCGCGCTGTAGGCTGTGTCTGTCGCTGTGTATGTTTCCACAAAGATGGAAACACAGATTAGTGGAAATTGAGAGCACTTTGGATATGAAGCGTGGAGAAACAACACACTCGGCAACGTACTGAAATATTTATTACTGGTTGTCGAGGAAATTGAAATCTCCCTCTTTACAAGTGCTGAATGAAGGCCACCGTGGCCGCAACCATGCTACCAGTTTTTGCTATACAGAATTATCTGAAAGCTTAATTCTTTACTCTTTATTGACCACTTGAATACACAATAGTACATGTGTAAATTTTGTAAATAAGCTACAAAATCTAAATATGAATAACAATATAAATAGATATCAATATAAATATAACGATACACATAAATGTTCAATTCCATGTTTACGTACTCAAGGTAGCACATTCCATATACTCCGGTACGTTAAAAAATGCATTTGATGTTCAGGATTTTTAAACTTTATCTTTAAATTGAAAATAATTACTGATTTGGTGTATTTTAACTGATAATGTATAATTTTATGCAGTTATAGCAGGGTGATTTTTTTAAATGTCTTGTGGTATGTGTATGATTGACTTTTACATTTTGATTTTTAGTAGATATTGTAATTATGATGAGCATCAATATTTGGGAACAGGCTATTATATTTCTTAACGTAAGTTACACATTTCAAAATGTAAATGCAATGTAAATTAAGAATTTCTCGTGATTCAAAACTGTCTCTGCAGGAGTCAAGTGGGGACATTCCAAAAATCACTCTGACGATTGTTTTTTGTCGTTTGACTATCGCATACCATAGTCCATAGAATCCTACGGGAAAATTTGCTTTATCCCTACCATGTACAATGAGTGCAGGCCTTGTTACCAGAAGACTATCCTCGCAGACTAACATCCTGTCAGTGGTTTTTGCACAAAAACATTGAAAATCCGGATTTTATTAAAAACATTCTAGCGACGGACGAACGTACTTTTACACGAGACGGGATATTAAATTTCCATAATACTCACACGTGGGCCCAAGAAAATCCTCATACCAATCGTGAAGGTTATTTCCAACAACGTTTTAAAATAAATATTTGGGCGGGTATTCTTGACGATCAGGTAATTGGCACTTCCGAGTTACACCCAAAGTTGTCAGGAAAAGGATACCTTAGCTTTCTAGCCAATAACCTACCAGAACTTTTGGAACAGACCTTAGACAACATGTCATTACAACGGAGACAGAATTTGTGGTTTCTTCATGACGGGTCACCACCACACATTTTTAGAGTATTTGAATGAACATTATCCAAGTCGCTGGATTGGTCGAAATGCTCCTGATCCTCGAAAATGGCCAGCAAAATCTCCTGACCTCAATCCGATGGATTTCTGGTATTGGGGAGAACTCAAAGGGATGGTTTATGGGGCTGGTCCAATAACAACTGAATTTTTTTTCGCTGACGTAGACCCCTTGCAGGTTGTCATAGACCCCTAGGGGTCGATATAGACCACTTTGGGAATCAATGACCTAGAGTAAGAAGAAACTGGGTTCGTCGTAATGAAGCTTGTGTGGTAGGTGGAGGACGACATTTTGAACACCTCCTTTAAATGCAAAAAAACAACGAAAAATACAAGGCAAAGTAATATTTTTTTAACAAAAAACATTCGTACAGGTGCGAAAATCCTCGTATTCGACCACACTCTTGCTTCTTGTTGAAATATTACTTAGCAACGTGTTTTTTTTATTTTTTCGGAAAAATTAGAAATGAAAAATTCACCTAAAGGTTTGGTCTGTATTTTGTACCCCACAGCTTTAGGAACACCCTGTACGTGCTTCTTCACTGGTGCTACTAGCAAAAGGCTTTTCCCTAGCAAACCTAGCCAACTACCATTCATAAACTCTTCAACTTTGTCGAAGCAAAACCGATGTTGGAGAAAAAGGTACACATTATCCGGGTGTATTTAACGAACTTTGGTCGCAATAGCTAATCTTTTAATTTCGTCAGCCTGAGAAAACTTTATTAATTAGAACTGAAGAGATGTATATTTCATGCAATGCCGCGAAATTCCTTAAGTTTTAAATCCATTATTAAAGTCGTGTCAGTTTCAGAAATCCCAGCCGTACTTTGAACGTCAAATTACAGAGCAAGTTGTGAACGTATCGCGTTCATTAACAGGTGCACAGAATTACGTATGACTCACAAGCAACTGAGAAATAGTTTGTATAGAGTGATACAAAAAACTAGCGATATTACAATGGCAGAAATTATATGCAAAAACAGCACAAAAAGATCCTATACGAGCCCCTTCCCACTTCAGTTGGCCCAACTATTGAAATCTTAGTTTTTTTCTTATCAAACACAAATAAAAAAAATGTAGAAGGATGTCGTACGTTCAAAATATTAAAATGAATATTTTGATAATATATAGTAGAAAACACCAACTGTATCACTCCCTAATCAAATTTGCAGCATAAAAATAACACATGTTGCAATTACAGCATATCAACCTATTTTCATTTCAATGCAAAATAAGTCTATAACGCATAGGTGGCTGTGAAAAATAAAAGCCATGACAATTTTTTTATTAATCACAGTTGTCAGAATACGTTTAAAATAATTTTGGGTAGTTCAGGTTTTCAAAATGGGTAGAGGAAAGGTTGTTAGTGAGAAAATTCGGTTACTGATAATTAAATTTTTTAATTCTGGGAAATCAAACTCAGAAATTGCAACTTTGTTAGACTTATCCCGAAACAGTGTGAGGCATATTGTTAGAAGATATAACGTAACTAGTTCAGTTAATATTAAGCCACGATATGTGAAAAAAAGTAATATCACAAATGCCGACCGAAGAGCATTAAGAAGAATAATCGTGAAAAACAGACGTGCCAATTATTTACAGTTAAGTGCTCTGTGGAGTGACGCTGTTGGAAGGAGAGTTTCGAGGTCCACAATTCATATAGAGGCCCACAAACTGGG
The DNA here is from genome assembly GCA_963669975.1 of Acanthoscelides obtectus. Classification (NCBI taxonomy): domain Eukaryota; kingdom Metazoa; phylum Arthropoda; class Insecta; order Coleoptera; family Chrysomelidae; genus Acanthoscelides; species Acanthoscelides obtectus. The sequence continues at coordinate 65,423,492 of CAVLJG010000009.1, forward strand.
ATTTAGCACTTGCAAGGTAAGTTTTCTTATAAAAAATAGTTAAGTAAAAACCCTAAAGTTGCACACCTTGTTTATATGCCAAAGAAAAGCCACTATTAAGTCCACTGCAAAAGAAAAATCGGCTTAGATGAGCTAAAGAACATAGACAATGGACACCTCAACAATGGTGTGCAATACAATGGAGTGATGAGGCCCGATTCGAAGTTTGTGTTGGTGACAGTTGCAGTAGAGTTATTCGCAAAAAAAACTTCATTTTATTGATGAAAATGTGGATACAAACAAATTTTTGGCAATATTAGAAGAATTGCTTTTACCAGTGATGGAAGAATGTTTGACATCCGGCCAAGATTTTGTGTTTCAGCAAGATGGTGCAGCGTGCCTTACCTCAAAAAAGGCTATAAAATGGATGGAAGAAAATAATGTACCACTTTTGAAATGGGTTTCTAGCAGTCCAGATCTGTCACCTATTGAAGCTTTGTGGCACGAGATAAAAAAGGTTCTACGACAACATCCTGGTCGTACAATCACCGAACTGAGACAAAAGCTTCAAGAAATATGGGATTGTTTTACTCCAAATTTTTGCCAAAACTTGGTTAACACTATGCCCCAAAGAATTTCAGCCGTAATAAAAAATAAAGGTGATGTTACCCAATGGTAATCTCTCAATTGTTGCTCTGTTAACTTCGCGCATTTATTCGCACAATGTTTATTTGTTCAGATGTTCTATTAGTTATAGGTCTAAGTGATTTAAAATATGTATTTTTTACGACTAGTGTGTATCTAAAATGTTTTTGAAAAAATAAATTGTTTCAGAAATAAATAGTTTCGTCATGTTTAGTTTATAAAGACATATTTTGGTACAAATCTTGAAGTGGGCCAACTGAAGTGGGAAGGGGCTTGTAGTGCATTCATAGTCGCAAAGTTTGACAAGTTGGAAGACAAGCATTACCCATTACTTAACAAAGCTACTAAATTGGCTTCTTACAGGCGCAACCGCCTTGTGGGGCTATGAGAGAAACGTCCCATTTGCTGTCAATAAAGGAGACACACGCAGAACCCATAGGACACAGCTTCTATGCCTTTGATTCACATCCTAATATCATCGCGCCTAGATATAATGATAATGCCACAACCAACAAAAATATCTTACATGATATTATGGTCAGAAACTATGAATATACGATTACGTATACCAGTGGTATACGCTTAATTCTCTATATAAGTTGTGCACCTTTAGGGTTTTTACTTCACTTTTTTTATAAGAAAACTTACCTTGCAAGTGCTAAATCCCAGTTTGTGGGCCTCTCTATGAATTGTGGACCTCGAAATTCTCCTTCCAACAGCATCACTCCACAGAGCACTTAATTGTAAATAATTGGCATGCCTTTTTTCACGATTATTCTTCTTAATGCTCTTCGGTCGGCATTTGTGATATTACTTTTTTTCACATATCGTGGCTTGATATTAACTGAACCAGTTACGTTATATCTTCTAATAATATTTCTCACACTGTACCGCGATAAGTCTAACAAAGTTGCAATTTCTGAGTTTGATTTCCCAGAATTAAAAATTTTTATTATCAGTAACCGCATTTTCTCACTAATAACCTTTCCTCTACCCATTTTGAAAACCTTAACTACCTAAAACTATTTTAAACGTATTCTGACAGCTGTGATTAATAAAAACAATTGCGATGGCTTTTATTTTTCACAGCCACCTATGCGTTATAGACTTATTTTGCATTGAAATGAAAATAGGTTGGTATGCTGTAATTGCAACATGTGTTATTTTTATGCTGCAAATTTGATTAGGGAGTGATAAAGTTGGTGTTTTCTACTATATATTATCAAAATATTCATTGTTAATATTTTAAACCTATAACACCCTGCTACATTTTTATTATTTGTGTTTGATCAGAAAAAAGCTTAGATTTAAATAGTTAGGCCAACTGAAGTGGGAAGGGACTCGTTATAGCATGTGCTAAATGGCTGTAATATTGATGACTGCATGACTGTGTCAAATAAGGAGGTCACGTAATCCAGTTTCTTTACGGAGAAATATTATTCCCTGGACCTTTTTTCTAAATGTATTAACTTAGTATACGTCTGTTTTCGAAATCTCGTACGATTAAAACAACATTTTCTCATTCTTTGTTGTCGAATAAAAAGTTTCCCCACAAAAATTGGCGTACCCATTTTATGCGTCCATGTTGTAATAATAAAATAAGACCAGACTTTACAATTATTTCGCAAACCAGGGGTATTTTCGTCTATGATTAGACTATATCGCGTTTGGTGAACTGCTCATATGTGACAGTGTCACCTATTCGCAAGCATGAAGCCTACAATGTAAACATGTTCTTGTGATTATGTTATGTTCACGTCTATTGACCGGTATCAATGCAGTAATTAATTATATTATGTACGCATTTGGATCCTTTAATTAAATCTGATGGTTAACACAATTTCAATTTAATGCCTCAGGTGTTTGACATATAGATTGTGTTTGTACATACAGGGTGAGCTTTTAACGTGAGCTCGGCCGATAACTCGGTTAATGCATGATGCCTAATATAAGATAAAAGCGAAAATGTGGCCAACAGTATGCTCCTAACTAGGAAAATATTTAAATCTCTACATTTATTTGATGACTTATTTCTTAACACATTCTCATATCAAAAAAATTCTATATTATGCAAGTCTTCATTTAATCATGTTACATCAGACCAAGTTGAACTAAAACTGAAAGAAGTCAAGTCAAATGCTGCGGATGTTGATCGTATCACTACAAACATGTTGAGAAACGTGTTCTCTTTTTGTAAATATCAGCTAACCAGTATCATCAACCAATTACTGAGTATAGGGGAAGTGCCATCATTATGGAAAAAAGCAGTCATAACACCACTTGCAAAAGTTAATAATGCCATCGATTTTAAGGACCTCAGACCAATAAGTGCTTTACCTTCAATGTCCAAACTGTTAGAGAAAATTGTAGATGATGAACTTCGTGAGCATCTAGAAATCAACAAAGTGTTGCCTGACACCCAGTCTGGGTTTAGGAAATTACATAATACATCTACAGCGCTCATTAAAATTTCCAGTGATATAGTGAAATTTATAGACGATGGCATGATAACGCTACTAGTCATGCTAGACTTGAGCAAGGCATTTGACATGGTAAATCACAGAGTTTTGTGTGAAAAACTGCACCATTATGGTTTGACCGGAAATGCCATGCTGTGGTTTAGTAATTACTTGTTTGATAGATCTCAATGTGTAAAATTGCGTGGTAAAGTGTCTACTTTACGAGCTTTGAAGTCTGGTGTTCCACAAGGCAGCGTTTTAGGCCCTATTTTATTTACTTTTTATACCTCAGATCTGATAAAAGATATATCATCTGACTGGAATGTACATTTGTATGCGGATGATGTACAAGTTTACAAACCATGTCAACCAACTGATGTAAATTCATTAATATTAGAACTGAATAAAAATTTAGACATAATTGAACAGTACTCAAAAAATCATTGTTTGAAGCTCAATCCCTTGAAAACCAAAGTATGTTGTGTTGGTTCTAGACTAGCGATTCTGAAGTGTAAACAAGTAATAAATACGAACATATTTTTGGAAGGAATTAACATTGAATTTGTTGAAGAAACAAAAAATTTGGGAATATTACTTGACAAGAATTTAAGTTTTGAAAGTCACATTATAAATAAGCTCAGAATATGTTATTATAAATACAAATCGCTATGGAGATATGAGTATATAAAGGGTGTCTCAGAAATATTTTCGTTTTTAGATCAGTCCTCTGGCGGAATACGCATGCTCCGGAGAAACGAGACAGTTGACAAACGTTTGGCAACATTGTTAAATTTTAGTTGCAATGGAGCGTTTTACAGGGCCGCAACGTGCTTTTTGTGTTCGCGAGTTCTATAAAAACAAGGATTCTTATGTGCTTGTACGTCGTTTGTACAGAAATCATTATAACATAGCAAGAATGAGAGATGTCCCAAGCGCAAATTTAATAAAATATTGGGTAAAAAAGTTCGAGAGCACTGGAAACACGTGTATTAGTAAACCGCCTGGACGGCCAAGGTCAGCAAGATCGAACGAAAATATTGAACGTGTGCGCCAGTCCGTTAACGAGGATCCCCGGCAATCATTAAGACTGCGTGGAGCGTCTCTAACTTTGCATAAGTCAACTGTTCATCGCATTATTCGCAAGGATTTGCATTTTCACCCATACAAGATTGTTGTTACACAACAATTAAAACCACAAGATCCCGCTAATCGATTAGAGTTCTGTAGAACAATGAGAGAGCATTTTAACGGTTACAACAACATATGGTTTCCTGATGAATCGAATTTTCACATTAACGGGCATGTTAATAAACAAAACTGCCGATATTGGGCCGAGCAGAACCCGCAAAATCTTCATGAGACGCCATTACACTCGCCTAAAGTTATCGTCTGGGCTGCTATGTCAGGGCAAGGAATCATTGGCCCGTATTTTTTTGAAGACAATCGTGGCCAAGCTCAAACTGTAACATCTGAGCGCTACTGCCACATGATTAGGACTTTTTTAACTCCAGCTATACAGAACCATGGTGGCTACAATAGAAACACGTTTTTCCAGCAAGATGGAGCGACTTCTCATGTCACGAATGAATCCTTGGATGCTCTTCATCAGTTATTCCCAGAGAGGGTCATCAGTCGCAGAGGAGACATTAACTGGCCACCGAGAAGTCCCGATTTGACACCAGCAGATTTTTTCTTATGGGGATACCTGAAGAGTAAGGTATACACCCCACCGCCACAAGATTTGAGAGAGTTGAAGCAAAAAATAACAGATGAAATAAACGCCATTCCTCGAGCAATGCTTCGGAGAGTGATCGAAAACTTCAGTTCGAGATTAAGAGAGTGTGAAAACATGAACGGTGCTCATTTATCCGATACTCTTTTCCATAAATAAAATTAATGTTTAGGCTTTCGTTTGGTAATAAATTTATCTTTGTAAAAATATTCTAAGTATTTTTATTTATGGCATAAAATAAGAAAATATTTATGAGACACCCTTTATTAACAAGTGATATCAAACTAAAACTTGTTAATGCATTAATCCTCACACATTTAGATTATTGTAGTACTGTATATTACCCTTTTATCACTGAGGAAATGCAACAGAAAATTCAAGTTTAACAAAACCATTGTATGAGGTTTTGTTTCAATGAGATAAACAGACGCGAACACATTACTGGGTATTATGTAAGGGAAAATCTTTTAAAGTTCTAATATCGCTCGTTACTTCTCTATGCCGTTCTACTATTTAGGGTTTTAAAATATAAATCTCCGAAATATCTTTTTGACGCGTTAGAGAAAAGATCTTCACTCCATCAACTGTTCCTCCGTAATGAATATTGTTATAATATACCAGCCCACACTACCTCAAAATTTAAAAAATGTTTCTATTACATAGCTCCCAGTATACTAAATGATTACCCAAGTTTCTCTAAATTAACGTCCATTCACAACTTCAAAAGAGAATTCAAAAGAATGCTATTACAGTTACAATTTAATGAATCTACAAGTGGCTGAATAAATCTCATTATTAATCTTATTATATTTTAAGGTTTTGTTAGCATTATTATAGTCAACTACATATCCTTTATGTAATATATATGATATACACTAGTAAGATATAGTAATGCACTTAATGAATTTACCTTAGCTATTCAGGCGGGGGTGAAAAATGGCTATGCCAATCCCCAGCCCTTTGGAGTATAATTTTTTTTTTGTTATATTATCTGCTCGTATTTTGATTCTATTATGTATTAATACTCCAATAAACATTATTATTATCATTATTATTGCAGATTTAGGAAGGTTTTTTCAAATGACGCAATTTGATATAATATACTATTAGGATTTGTTTTTAAATTGTTGAGATATTGAACAATCTATCGAAAAAAAAACGCTCAACTTATAGCTAGAGTGTTGAACTACGAGTATGTATCGGAAAAATGTTATCACTCCATACTTTCTCCTGTATATTTCCACACTATTTGATTCCTGTTGTTACAAGCGTTTTTATGATACATATAAGGTTTATGGGGGTTTGTGCAAATATCCTAGCTTTTTCCCAACAGCTACCGCTGTTGACGAGATGTGTTCGTGCCAGGTCAAGTGTTCGGTGATCTGGACTTTGACGAGCCGAAGTGAACGGCTCTTTGGTAGAACTAGGCCATCCATCGAAATCAAATGAGTGCTAGGACGTTTTTCCAGTATTCTGAGAAGGTGTCGGATTCGTAAGATATCTGAAAGAACTGCAGCAAGCTCCGCTGCACACCTCTTCAAAACAACGGCAGGAATCAAGTCCGGGCTAGAAGGTTTGCCCGTCTTATGCCTGAACGTTACTTCCCACATAGTGTAGGGAACCTTTTCAGTCGACGGCACTCGGGCGTTCTGGGAAACGTCTATGGTGGAGTTGGCAGCAAAGATATTGGCAATCACTTCGGCCTTGGCCTTTGAGTCGGTTCCATCCTGGCACGTACGTGGTGGAAGGCTACTCTGTGAGCAGTTCTTCCCAATCTGCTTTGGGTAGGAAAGGCGGACAGTAGGCATCTGTCGAGGTTTTCTGTCCAAGAGTGGCTATAAAAGCTTTCTCTTCTTTTTTTCTCGGAGGGTCTAACTTCAGCATGGTCTCTGGGACATCGAACAAAAGCAAGCAACTGGTGTTAATCAATTAGCATTTGTGAACTGATGACAGTGTCGCGTGGGAAGTGCAGAGTCAACCTACATACACCAAATGTACCTTTAGATAGGAAATTTGTATTTGGTATCACATAGCTAGATCCCTTATGACGACGTCAAATATACCCAGTTCACCCGTATCCATCACGCTTTGACGTCTACTGAGGTAAACAGCTGATCAGCAAATGACACTTTTGTATTAGTCTGCAATGTTGGCAATAATGAATCGGGTGTAAATCTGGTAAAACTTGTTTGCAGTGTTTTGTTTTTTGTAAGCAAGTGAACTTTTCTAAATAAAAGAGCTTTAAATTTTAGCGCTGTACAAAAAACCAAAACAGAATATGGCTCTATCTACCTGGCATTGACGCATCTGTCATAATTATGTGTCCTGTGCCGATATGGGGAATATTGAAATTTCACTAGATAATTCATTCTACCGTATTGGATGCTCGTGAAGAAGACTATAATTAACATCTAGCATTTCCACTCAACAAAAATATTCTTCTACATCTAATTTGTAGTAGTTGTCGATATATTTTAGGGCACTGTATGCTTACGCAGCCCTTAAGTATTTTCATAAATTTATTTATTTATATATATTTATATATATATATATATATATATATATATATATATATTTAATATCGGTCCTGCCGGTGAGTATAGATTTTAAAAATTAAGAGTACCTGTCTTTAAATGAGATTTGGATATACAGCACTTTTAGTAGTTGAGATCTATACTAATTTCGTCCAGAATTCTGTGAAGTGACCCTCTGAATGAACAACGTCTATTACTAGTTGAAACTATGTACGACGTAATCGTGTAATATGGTGGCGCTACTGTCATCATGCATCTTACTTGGTCGTTCAGCTTAGGATGAGTTATAATCTAATATGGATTTGAATTCTAGGTGTTCCAGAGAATAGTGGCTTAACAGTTAGGATGTTTGCCAGTCTAATAAAGAATGATTAGGGTAACAATGCATTGTTCAGGTACGGATTCAGATGGTATCTGACTGGCTCCGCAATCTGGAGGCTAAGAAACATCATTTCACCAAAAAGTACATTTTCTACAGCATTTTTATGATATTCGGCACATGTGGGTTTCTTGGGTCGCTAATTCCAGATTCGGGTCTAGATTATTTCTTTGGGGACATTGAAGCTCACTCCGAGATCACACCAAAAACATTTGCAAAAGAACCGAGCATGTCAGCCCAAACAACTGTCTGTTTTTTCTGGTCACTATGTCCCAGTCAATTAGTCACTATGAAGGCATTTGAAGGTTGAACTGTACAACACGTTTCCTACCGAGTTCATTTCAAAAAAAGATTGATAATATCCTTTTCATTAGGATTAGAAAAGTTACATAAATTTGTATGTTTGGTTAAGGTGAAAAACGCTTTTCAGTGTCAGTTCGCCTTTTCGTACTTAGTATAAATAAAGCCGGATTATTATTATTTCAAGATCGCTTCAAGGGTAAATTCAAAACCAATCTAACAATTGGTACCGGATACATGTTATAAACGTCCTTATGGTCATTGGGTTCAAATCAGAGATCAGTTTATCTTTAGGAAGACATTTGAAGGTTGTTCCAAGTCAAATTCAAAAAGGTTGAGCAAACGTTTCTAAACAGCTGCTATAACATGAAAGTACGTATATAAAGTTATGGTCCTCATTAGTTTGCAAAGTTAGTAAAAACTGACTGCAGATTTTACCCCTCAGTACCCTAGGGTTCAAAAAAATAGTTTATCAAAATTGAGGCAGAGGACGGAAATTTATTAAAAACCTCTGTGGGTAATATAAAAACGTACACCGGTTAACATGTACATAACAACAACAATAATGACAGATTACCTCTCTGGTAAATATTAAAAAACTGTAAACCCATGAACACAAAGGATGGTCTCTCGGATTTTGCCGAAAAGGAGTCGTATTAAATGTTTCATCACAATCCCCAAGTCTGATCGTCTGTTATGGCAAATGTATCATGAGCAAAGTTTTGTTTCCATTGCCAACTTGAAATAAAGTATTAGCAAATAGCAGTTCTCAAGGTAGTAGTAAAACTTTATATTGTAGGCAAACAAATTAATTGTGAGCTTAGCCTGCTCTACCTTGGGGTAACATTTGATGAACACCTTACCTTTCGAGGTCATGTTTCTAGGGCTGTTTAAAGCGGACATGTGAAGTTGAAATCTATTTACATTTTCAACAGTATTCTGCCTGAAGACCCCAAACTAGAACCCACTAACAGCCCAAGCTAGAGTATGCTGATTATGTTATTGGTTCCTGTCTAACTAAAAAAAGTCGAAAACAGCTGTACGCTATATTTCAAGAATCTCGAGAAGAGAAAGAATTTCCAGGCATCTTAAGAATATAAAATGGCTTACAAGGCATCAGCGATGGGTAGCGCACCTCCTTTCTTCTCACCACAAAATCCCATTTTATTTGTTTAGCAAATTGTCCTTTATACTTCACTACCACGACTTGAGCTTGCGCTATGTTTAACTAAATATACCGTCATACAGTACAACCTTTTTCAATAAATCTTGCTCCTATGTGGCACCTTTGCAATAAATAGCCTTCCAGCTACTTTAAACACTTTACCAATACAATCCTTCAAACCTAATATTAAAGAGTTCAATCTCAGTGGTTCCACATGATATTCTGGCCTCATCTCATCTAGAAGAATAGTTCACGCTGATGTTTAACTCATAATAGATACTTAGTCGCCGATTAGACCGCAAAAAAATGACGGGAACTCCTGAACTGATTTATATAAATTCTCTACACCTAAAGGCCACACCACGTGTGAAACTGATTCGGTTCAAAATGGCTATTAATAAAGTCTGTTGGAATTTTTAAGGTCTTGATGTATCATCTGAAATTCATAATGTAATTTTCATGCTATAAATATCCATGTTTTTCTGGCTGCTGCATGTATTGAGTTGACTGTTTACTAACGTTTCTTTACCCCAGTGACCTTACTATAATAATATACAAATAAAAAACTACACTGAAAATATATGGTATAGTATAGTAAATAGTATGTGGTACTATTTTGAGCAGATGACAACTAAAGATGTTCTCGACGACGTTGATTTATCTATCGATACCTAAGGAAAGTGATACTAAGAATAGTTTGTTCAAAACTTCTATTGTCTTTGCCCTTTGGTGTAATACTAAAAATATTTTGACTTATATACAACTTTTAAATCATCTTTAGCGCAAAAATAAGGGTAAGTAGCTGTGTGTCCGAAAGTTTAAAAAAAGAAAATTATTCAGATCTCAGGCCAAATCTTACGTTCTTACACCGCTATGCAGAAACACTCAACTTGCCAATTTTATTTCTTTAATCTCCGTAGCTAATAGCACATAATGGAAGAAAATGTCAGACTCGTTGAGAAAACTCCAAAGCTGCAGAGAACGCTAAAGACTCAGTGTAACGACAAAGAATTAAGAAATTCAACGTCAAAGGGTTTCTAGGTCCTAAGTATTTACTGTCAGGAACTAGCAGTTTGCGGTTACTCCTTTTGATACCAAGGTGCTTAACCGGTCGCAATCCCTTGAATCTAGGCCACTAAGAAACATTTTACGTTGTGTTTCCTACTTGAGGGGTTTTTAACCTACCTTGCATGAGCGGGAAAGGTTCCTTGATGGTGAAGTTCTGACACGAATATTTCACTTCCTACGTGTAAGAGAACGAATAATTATGATGGAGAAATTCCATGGATTTGAGATAAGTTATATGATTTGGATATTTTTCAATAGGTAAAGAAGAATCAGATACATTTCATCCAGTTTTTATTCCACCACAATGTTTACTGAATTGTGGATTTCTATCAGTCTCTAGTTATCCTGTTTGATGACTCTCGGCGTGAAAACGTATCTGACCGATCGGCGAACATGAAATTTGTTGGTTTCTATAACACGTGTTTGCATAATATTATACAATCTTAGATGAGAAATAATCGCTTTCTGGCAGTTGAAATAGAAGTTTTCATAATTATTGCCACCTTGCAAGACTTTAAGCAAATAAAATTCAACCTAAGATCAGTCCTTTAAATGAAACAAAACAATTTATGTCATTCATGTCCGTTCCGCATTTTGTCCCACCATTAAGTTTGTTAAACTATACCGGAATAGAGTATACGATCAGGTGTAATCAATATGTGATATTTGTGCTTAAATTAAACAAACGTTGGCATTTACAGTAATGGGCAAAAGTATATAGACAAATTAATATTGTGCTGTATCTCTTTTTTAACTTGTTTAATTAGTACACCAACCAAACACCATATACATAATTCGTTATAGCATAATACTCACTTATACATAGATAAATTCATTAGATTCCCTTCAATAAAAAATTAATTGAAAAAACTATAACTATGAAGGACAAAAAGATATAGACAAAGCAAAACAATTATAGAAAAAGAAACAAAGTTCATTGAATTATAGAAAAGCAACCATGTTTGTGTTAATATTTTGTAGCATAACCATTATTATCAATCACCGCATGGCATCGTCTCGGCATAAATTGTAGAAGTTTCTGGATATAAGATTCATCAATCTGGTTCCACTTTTGCTCTAAACGGGAAAAAGTTCATCTTTGTTTGAATAATTTTTATCTCGTATTTGCTTATCTGAATATTCCCATAGATTTTCAATGGGGTTTATATCGAGAGCCTGTGAAGGCCATTTGAGAACTGGTATTTTTTCACACAGAAAGAATTTCTTTGCGCGATTTGAAGTGAGCTTCGGGTCATTATCTTGCTGGAAGATTGATCTTGAGGGCATATTGTCGTCCATATAGGGTAACATGACATGCTTTAGTATGTCTATGTATACAAACTTATCCATAATGCCAACTATTCTATGTAAAGGTCCCATCCCAAACCCCGAAAAGCACCCCCAAACCATAACATACCCGCCTCCATGTTTGACAGTGGGCAAAGAGTACTTGGGGTTCAATCTTTGTCCACTAGGACGTCTAACGTGATGAACACCATCTGATCCAAACATATTGAACTTGGATTCGTCACTGAAACATACCATCTTTCAGTCACAGATGCTCCAATCAAGATGCAACCGAGCAAATTATAATCGGTCCTTACGATTTTTCCCTTGAGATTAGCGACTTCTTACTCGGGCGACGTGCAAATAACTTCAAATCATTTAATCTTCTATTTATAGTTTTCGTAGAAACACTGACAATTCATTTTGTCTCGATTTCGGCTTTTATTTGTCTTGGGGTTTTAAACGGATCTTTGGACGAAATTACTTTTATTAATCTAAGTGATCTAGCATTTGGTTTTCTAGGCCGACCACTTCTCTTAGGGGCTTCCAATATACCTTTTTGTTTATATTTGTTCAATATTGCCCAAACTGCTTTACGCTTCAGCTTTAAATTTTTGGCAATTTCGACTTGACGTTGACCATCTTTGATGACTCAATGATCTTAGTTTTCACATCGAAAGAAATTTCTGGACCACGCGGCATGGTCTTATAGTAAAATCACTCAGCTTATTCCACAATACTTGATGAACACAAACTAATCCTCTTCTGACACGAAACTGTACTAAACTAATGTTGAAAAGAATTTGTCTACATATTTTTGTCCCTCATAAAAAAGTGCTTATATTCAGACTTGTATTGCGTTCATTGCAGATAATGTAAAAACAAGGAATTTAGTTTTCCTACTAATAACGCATTTGTTTATGGAGCAATGAAGTATGAATTCGTTTTCTAAAGGTATTTAGGTAAATATTCATATTTGTGTATATACTTTTGTCCATTACTGTATTTGTTATGGGATATTTTTTTCTGTTTCCAATGTGCTCCAAATTAGTTATTCTTAAGCTTCAGTTCTATAAATGAAGCTTATATTTTTGCTCTCAGTAATCACCTGAGTTTTTTGTTATGCATTTTGATAGTAACATCTAAAATAGTCTCACTATAAATTAGAATGCAAATAAGTCATTAATGAGCCAGTTCGTGAAATAGGCCAAATCGTACAATTGCCCAACTTTAGTCTAAATATAGGCAAACATCGAAACACTTCTGATCTTCAGGAATTCAGATACAAAGGCAAATGGAAGCCTAATCTCATTTAATCCGCGAAAATGTCAAGAACATCACATATATCATTTGCCAAAAACTATCTGGTTCACCTATTTTAAAGAGATTTCATCAAACATCTCAAATCCCATAAAAAATGTTTACTGGTCACAACTCCTCGCTGTTTCTTCCAAGGTATTCGTTTCTCGTTCTGTTTTCTTTCAAAATAGAAAAAGTTTCGAGCAGACACGTATGTGTTTAGTCTATTTGCAGTAAATAAAGTTTACCTTTGTGATGTTTCACGGTTTGTTTTGCAAACCTGATATGCTGCTACAAGCTTGGAAGTTTCTTGCTCACACCCCAGCTCCGACGCTTTTCAAATGTTCAGCCGACTGAGCGAGATTCTTCACTCCACTAGCCATCGCATCTTGTTTTTCCTTCAGCTGTATGAATAATCTGACATCATTTATTAAGAGGATGGTCGCGGGAGAGACTTTCTAGTCCAGTCGAAAGAGATCAGAAGTACTCCAAGAACATTTTAGATAACCCGAAAAGATCTTAGGTCTATTCCATCTTTATACCATGGTCATAAAGAGCACTTGTCTAGAGCCCCGGCTTGATGCTCAAAAATCAAACGAAATTTCTAAAAAAAAAATCTATAGATATGTCAGAACGGTCGAGCCATTCAAGCTATAGACTGTGGAATAGACATTTTAAAGTTGACATTTTTTGATTAAAATCATTCTATTAAGTTTAATAAAATTTTAATATACCCAGTACATGACCAAGTGTTACTCGCATTACAACAATCATATGTCAAAATCAATCAAGCCGTTTGGGCCCGATGTTCTATCTAAGTTGTACATACATATTTACCTACTATTGCTAAGTGTTAGTTACAAATGAAAATGCTGAAGAAATATAATACCAGCCAGCAAGCCAGTCAATTCACATTTGTTCCAAATAACTTGACACGATGCCTCGAGGAGTTTAAAAAGTAATGCCTTTGGTGTTGACAAAACAATCATAAATAAGCTAACAATCATTTTCAACTTGCTAATTGAACGTACAACTTTCATCGTCAGCTATGCAATTACATCGTCAAATTTCCCCAACTTTTGGAAAAAACAAATGTTGTCCCCCTAACTAACATAAGTAACTCTACAGATATTTCGCATCTGAGGTCGATGAATATGCATGTTCCATGTTGTTAGAACTAGCCATGGAACATCAGGTATCTGACCACGTCTTCTCTAATGGTATCATTCCTAAAATCCAATCGGTTTTCAGGAAAAACCACAGCACAACGAGAGTCAGGTTATGACTTAATCAGATGTGTAGATCACAGAAATGTAGCATGCTTAGTATTACTTTGTTATACAAAGGCTTCCAATACTCTGGAATCATCTGTTCTTGTAAAAAAAAACTTATATACCTTTGTCTTGAGTTATTTCTCTGACAGGAGCCAGAGGGTCGTGATTCGGTCAAGTATCTCGGAGGAAATACCAGTAAGACTAGGGGTACCACAAGGTTCCATTCTGGGCCCATTATTGCTCTCAATTTAAATTTCTGACTTCCACGTTGAACACTACAGTATTCATCACGATGCTGACGACACTCAATTGTATTTTGGCTTTGATTTTACAGGTTTAAAAAGTACCGAACAATTGATTAATAATGATTTAATGAAGTTATCTAACGTATCTTATGCCCATAATCTCAAAATTTAATCATATTTGGGCCATAGCTTAAAAAAGGGCGGGCAAAACCATTACTATAATTGAGCATCTTTATTAACAGATCCCTATACAAAATGAGTGCAATAATTTAGGACTATGGGTTGATTCTGATTTGAGGTTTGAAAAACATGTAAGTATTATTATTACGTATGAATACTGGTCTCAAGCTAAAGTGGTGTGACAGCTTAAAGACTACTTAAAAAGTGTGTGTTAGATTTGCTTGTGGAGTGAGGCAATTTGAGATAGTATCACACAAATATCGTGAACTGAGTGTTTAAAAAATAGACCTACAAAAATTGCACGTATTGACCTTGACCCGTAAGGTAATCACAACACAAATCCCTCCATACCTGTCAGACAAATTTGTCGAAAAACACTTTTTAGCGACACTTAGGCCTTTTATACTTTGTATCAATAAAGCCGAATTATTATTAGAATCATTATTATTATCAGTATTATTAGTATTATTATAATTATTATTATTTTCATCACATGTTTTCACAGCCCAGTCTGGTAAATATGATGCATGAACGGGTTGAGCCAAGTTCATATAACTAATTCTATTGTAAACATTTTCTTACAATGGAGGTGATGGTGAGTATAACTGCTTTCTGAATTTGGGAATGCATCTGCGGATTCAGTCCAAGTAGTTCTAGATTGTTTATAAATGACTGAGGTGTGAAACCCTGTTAATATCTCTTACTCTTTCCTTTGTTGCTGTTGCAAGCTTACTGACTTCATAAAGGATTGTTGCTCTTTCCTTATTCTCATATTCGCCTCTGCGTTAAAATCCAAAAACCTGGAAAGCACACTGTACGTGTTGGTATAAAGCTAACGGCTGCCCATTTTAAAACAACATTATCCTAAACGTCAACGCAATTTAACCCTTCCATCCGAAGCAGCATGAAAAACTCATGAGCTAATAAAGTCGTTTTGAGGGTTATATCGTCCGACATCAACGCGAGCTGCTGGAAAATAGATGAGGCGAAAACCTGGTAATCGTAAAAGAATTAGTTCTACTCGGTTTTTTATATATATATATATATTCTGGGGTGGGTTTGTATTAATGTCTAATGAATAATGAGGTTCAAGTTTCGCAGCTTCACTCGCAAATTTTAGACACCTTAAGTCACAATTCCGTCATGTTTCAGTCAATTTACACGAATTGTACACCTAAACCTTCTTCGTGAGCATCTCTGTCCACTGGTGAAAACCGTATGCAGTGTTTCACTCACCAGAATCCACATGACGTCCTCCCTCTTCCCCCTATGCCCCGCGGTACCCACGGGTACTTAGGTCTTAGGATTTCGTGGTGTTTCAAGTATAAATATATAAGAAAGTTTCAAAAAGTGAATAAAACAAGTACTTAAGGGAACTTAAAGCAAAAGTGAACGATGCGCCGTCAGCTACCTATGAAATAAATATAGGTGCGGCTCAGGGATCTGTATTGACACCACGTCTTTTCATTCTGCTTGTAAACGATCTGAAGCTATCAGGTTCAGTCATGAATTACGCTCATGACACATCGGCCGTTGTAAATGCAAATTCGCAACATGGGAATAATATTATTTGAGATGGAAGACTGGTGCTAAACAAATCGCCTGATCTTGAATACTGACAATACGGTAGTGGTTCACTTTTACACTAGTACCCTTATTAGTAGCACTATCCCAGACTCTACGACCTTCCTGGGTATTGAGTTGGATGCACGATTGAATTGAATTCGACGGAATATGCAGGTAACTGATTAGGTGCTACTATGCTATATTGAAATTGAAGCCAAATGTCCCCAAATCAACGCTGATAGATGTGTTCTACGCATCGACTTTACAAAAACGTATCTTAAGGTTGATATTTAACATTAAAAGGCGAGAGTCATGTAAGGAAATATTTCAGCATAATAACTTGTTAACGCTTCCGTAAAATACAGTGAAAGCTCCCATAAGCGGACACTCACGGTTCCGTAACTTTTGTCCGCTTATGGGAGGTGTCCGTTTAAAAGAGAGTATGTAAGTATAGAGTATAAATAACGGGGTATATAATCATGAGGAAATGAGGTATTATAATCATGAGAAAAATGAAACAGAAACTCGCCACATTTTTAAAGTATGTATTTATGCTATATATCTATATAATATATGTACATATACGCATACAAAAACATAAATGCTTCAATACATGGTACGAGAATTTAAAAAAAACATTATTCTTTAGCTTGTTGAAAAAAGTTTAAAATGTTTGTCTGACGAAATTTCACCATCTTTTGCTGAAGGAGACAATTTTCGTAATAACTTTCTAAATTTTTCAAATGTTGAAATGCAGTGAAATCATCTTTAGCAAATTTTTTCAATATAGAAATATGATTTAGAGCTTCCCCATATGAATTTATCGTTTTTGAACCGCTTAGTGAGTCCACCAGTTCCACTTCTTCTTCTGAGTCGTTTGGACTACCATATTCAAGTTGGCCTGGGCTTTCTACATCCAAATTCGAAAAGTTGCCAATGGCATTTTCTTCTGTTGTTATATTATTGTCTATGGCCAGCAAATCATCTACTTTCTGGGGATCTGCTACTCCTAAATGTTTGGCATGTCGCAGTAACTGAGCAAGTGTCGCTAAGGGCAGATCGTCTTCAGCATCGCAATAATTTTGCTCAGCAAATTCTGAGCTACATTCACTAGAGGAATTTACTTTATTCCTTGCTGTTTTTATAAAATACAAAGCTTCTAACACATTGATAGACTTTGTAAGCTCAGATAAGCTTTGACCATCGTCAATTTTTGTTAAAATATGTTTTAAAATCAAGTGCCGATAATAAAATTTAAAGTTCTGTATGACACCTTGATCCATGGGCTGACAAACAGAAGTTGTGTTTGGCGGTAAAAATATAATTTTCACATTTTTCATTTTCATATCACGAGGATGAGAGCATGCATTGTCTAAAAATAAAAGAACTTGCCTTTTTTGGATTCTCATTTTCCGGTCGAATTCGACTAACCACTCAGACATGATTTCTCGGGTCATCCATGCCTTTTTGTTGGATTTCCAAGTCGCTGGTAGATCCTTAATAGCAACGTTTTTTAAAGCACGGGGACGAGCCGCTTTCCCGATCACAATCAAATCGCATTTTTCACTAGCCATATTTGCACAGAATAAAATGGTTAGTCTATCTTTAGACAACTTTCCACCCACACATGTTTCTCCTTTAAAGGACAGAGTTTTGTCGGGCAATGCGCGAAAAAAAAGTCCACTCTCATCTGCGTTGTACACATCTTCTGGTTTGTAGCCAAGCAACATGGACGGAAGTTTCTCCAAAAATTGTGACACATCAACTTGATCTACTGCAGCAGCTTCGCCAGATATGCATTTGAAACTCACACTATGTCTCTTGCGCCACTTTTGCAGCCACCCGTCGGACGCACTAAAATTATTATAGCCCAAAGTAGTGGCGATTTCTTTAGCCTTCATTTTCACTAACGGCCCTGAGATTGGAATGTTCTGACTTCTAGCTTTCACAAACCACTCAAAACATGGTTTGTCTATAGCAAAACCTTCCTTATTAAAAAAATCCTTCTTTTGATTTATATTAGTTCCTGATTGCCATTTACTCCTGATATCTTCCTTATTTTTGGCAATTTCAGCTGCTTGCGTTTTCCCAATATTAAACCTCTTTGCCAAATGACGAACTGAAACACTTTCTCTGTCTAATACGTTAACAACTTCCATCTTTTCCTTTAACGAGAGCATCCCTTTTTTTGGTGCCATTTTACAGTTACAATAATAAAATACGTAACTCAATCAACTACGAATTTGCCTGAACTGAAGACAAGCCACAAGATTACATACAGGCTACCCAACGAAATGCGTAAATGGGGAATCACCTAATATAAATCGGGGAATTACCGAATTTTATGTATGTAGATATGTGCATTGCAATAAGCGGAACTAAAAAATCGTCCGGGTATTAGAGTTTCGCGTCCGCTTATGGGAGATTTTTTCATCACATACAGGAAAATCTAGTGTCCGCGTCCGTTTATAAGAGCGTCCGTTTATCGGAATGCATTTAACATTGAAAATTGATGGCTGAAATTCGGTTCCAGGAACTTTGTCCGGTTAAAAGAGATGTCCGCTTATAGGAGCTGTCCGCAAGGAGAGCTTTCACTGTATATAGTGCTTTTCTTTAATGTCCACCTCCCCTTTGATTTTATGAACGGATCAATTCAAAAAATTGAAACTTGAGGTAATAAAATTGATGCGTGGATACCATATTTTAGAGTAAAATCGACAGATGAAAATGTCAAGATGGCTGCTGGGCGCCATCTTGGAAAAAAAATTATATGAAAACGGGGGTCTTGTGGCACATCATTTTGAAGATGCTGACGAGTACTTTATAACCCTCGAATATAAAGTCAATACCTTTACCTACTACAAAATGATATGAATGAGATAAAATGTTAACATTGTCGCCACAGCTTGTCTAGAATATAGTCATTATGTTGCCAAAAGAAAACACTTCTAATGTCACTAAGTATATTTTAACCGCTACGTCGACAAACTTATGCATTTAGAATTAAACATATTTTCAAATTTTGATGATAATAACGTACTCATATAGGTATATCTGATGAGTCTTATATTTATGATCCGAGGACAATAAATCGTTTATACAGGATGGCGCATCGAAAACGAAACAGACGCCTTTACTGGCAGCCCCCTAAGCGGGGTTGGCACCACCCCCAAAATCTTAACTGGAAAGGGGGGTCGAGTGATATCTTATTTTAAAGGTATTTCAATTCCCTTATTAATGATATAAAATTAAGGTACTTCAGTTCAGTAGTTTTGAAGATTTATTGATGTAAAGCTTAAATAAAACTAATACAGCATCATTAGTGGAGATCAATACATTTGGCAGCAAAGTAATTTAAAAATGAAAAATGAACTGACCCGTTAGGCAAGTAAATGGTGAAAAAGGCCACCATGACTCTCCATGCAATAATAAAGATTTTGCTCAAAACGTTGCAGCACATTTTGCAATATTTGAAGAGTAATTTGAAGGCCCTCATTCACAATTCTTTGTCGCAGGTCTTCTAATGATATTGGCTGAGTAGCATAGATTTTGCTTTTTAAATGACCCCACATAAAGAAATCCAAAAGTAACAAATTTGGCGATCTTGGGGGCCATTCAATGGCACCTCTTCTACCAATCCATCGATCTGGAAACGTCTGATCTAAATATTGTCGAACACGTAATGCTTAATGTGGTGGGGCACCATCCTGTTGGAACATCAACCTATTCGCAATGTATCGCCGATCATTCTGATTTTTAATTATGGCTGTTAATGTAGGATCTATGGCATCTTAAAGTAATTCCAAATACATTTCATCGGTCAAATTTCCAGGTAAGAAAAAAGGATCACCAAAATGATCTTCAAAAATACCAGCCCAAACATTTAATTTTTGTGGCTGCTGTGTATGAACCTCATGATAACTTCGGGGATTAGAATCGTACCAATATCGGCAGTTATGACGATTTACTACGCCATTTAAGAAAAAGGAGCGTTCGTCGGAAAAACAAGTGTTGAATAGAAAATGTTCATCTTTTATATACTAAGTGACATATAAATCCGAACACCCAGTTTAAATGGTTTTATTTCAATAAAAGTTGGTGAATGTATTTATCTTACTGTAAATAATAAAATAACAAGTGAAAAAATTTTCAGCCTTATCAGTTAGACATTCCGGTTTTTATACTGCTTTTTTTAATTCACTAACGCTCTAAAAATAAATATTTCAGCCGCAGTAAAGAATCAACGTTGGCGGATTTTGGTTCTTGACATCCTTTACGATCGGTTACGATGCCTAGAGTACGGAGACCTGTACGATTTCGTCAACTTAGTGAGCTTGATAGGGGCCGTATAGTGGGACTTCGAGAAGCTGGACTTTCTTTTCGGGCAATTGCAGTTAGAGTGCAAAGAAGTGTAGACACTGTGGTTAGGTGTTGTCAGGCATGGCTTCGAGAAGGCCGTACGCAAAGAGCAAGGGGCACTGGACGCCGCCGTGGAACAACAGACCGTGAAGATCGCCGCCTAAAATTATTGACCTTAAGGGACCGTTTCTCCACTACCAGGTCCATTGCAAATGAATGGTTTGCAGAACACGGAAGACCTATTGGCATGCGAAGTGTTTACCGACGAATGACAAGTTTTGGCTTGTTTTCATACCGACCACACTGGGTCCTCCCTTTAACTCGAGAACACCGACGTAATCGCCTTGAGTGGTGCAGACAACGGTCACTCTGGGATCAGGAATGGAACAGTATTGTCTTTAGTGACGAGTCTCGATTTTGTTTAGGCATGCACGATTGTCGTGCCAGGGTTAGAAGGCGACGTGGTGAAAGGAGGAATCCACAGTTTTTTGTTGAAAGACATGTTCATCACACTGTTGGAGTTATGGTTTGGGGTGCTATAGCTTATGGTTCCAGGTCACCTTTAATCTTCATCAGAGGTAACATGAACGCGCAGCGTTATATCCACGAAGTTCTAGAACCCCATCTTTTACCCTATCTTGACACCCTGGCAGATCCGACTTTCCAACAAGATAATGCCCGACCACATGTTGCAAGAGTCACAATAGACTTCTTTCAACATAATGATGTCACATTGTTACCATGGCCACCAAGATCTCCCGACTTATCCCCAATTGAGCACGTGTGGGATATGATGGGTAGGAGATTGCTCAATTTGCAACGTCCTCTTCAGACTCTAGAAGCACTTCGAGAGGAGTTGGTGGTTGCCTGGAATGAGATACCATAGGAGGACATTGACCACCTGATCAGAAGCATGCCTAGGCGCGTTAGAGAATGCGTAGCACATCAGGGTACATCCACACATTATTAAAGGTCAAAGGGCTTTAAAGCAGTGCAATCATTTTGAAATTTTTGTCATTTACTTATTATGCTTCATTAAGTACTTATCCAAAATTTTATTAAAATAAAACCATTTAAACTGGGTGTTCGGATTTATATGTCACTTAGTATAATTCGCTCACTCATATCTTCACAAAATTGTAATCACCGATCAAAATCGTCTTCATTAAGTTCTTGTACCAGGTGAATTTTATACGGATGAAAACTATGGACTTTTACAATCCGTTGGACAATACGTCGACTAACACCACACACAGTCTTCAATTTGCGGGTACTTAACGTAGGATCTACATAAACTTGCCCTAAAACCCCCACTTCTATTGCTTCGTTCCTTATGGGATTTTCAATGTTATGTTTCTTATTGGCGACTGACCCAGTTTCCCGAAATTTAGCTACAAGTTCAAGAACATATTTTCGATGCACCTTACTGTTCTCATGTCGCTCATTAAATATTTCTGCTATTCTATTAGCGCACTGATTATTTTCGAAAAAGATTTCGACAATTTCAACTCTTTCTGCAGTGGAATATACCATGGTTAATTTATGTAATAAAGCGTTACAAGTTATTTTGGTCAAATCAATCGCAAACTATGTACTGAATTCCTATTTAAAATAAGTACGACATATTTTCTTATCTTTCTTCAAGAAATAACTTTTTTGCCACAAAAAACGCTCCGATAGCTATTTTCAACATCAAAATGATAAACAAACCATGGGCGTAGTGAAGAAAAGCGTTTACTTATTAAGTAAATTCTTTTAGTCAAATTTCTTCTGAAAGTAGTGCAAACTAATCTGATGTACCTATTAAAGACTACTTTAAGCTTTAAATCAATAAATCTTTAAAACTGCTGAACTGAAGCTCATGTATTTTACATCATTATAAAGGGAATTGAAAGACCTTTAAAATAAGGTATGACTCGACCCCCCTTTCCATTTAAGATTTTAGGGTTGGTGTCACCCCTGCCCAGGGGGCTGCACGTCTTAACGTGATTTTTTGCCAAAGTTGTGTCCTCCTCGAAAACAAAATCGATGGGTCTGAGCGTTTTTCCAAAAAAAAACTGAGCTTCCAGTAAATGCGTCTGTTTCGTTTTCGATGCGCCACCCTGTATATGTATCTATCTTAAGCAACTGGTGTGTGGGAGACGAAACAGTACAAGATGTACAGAACTCCTAATCAAGTACAAATTCTCATGTTTCCATTTCGTTACCTGTTGCTGTATTGACATTTTCCATCTAAGGGAAGGCTACACCGTCCTACGCATTTGATGATGGTAGACATAAAAGGAGTCTCCCTCTCATTTCGAAATAACATTAGCTAAAATGTTCTCGCAATTAAACCTTCCGAATTCGTTGACATAACTCACGAAATGAGCTAATAAAATTGCGTTGAACGATATTCGCCAGTCGTCACCTTGAAAGTTCTCATACCGCGAACAAAAAAGCATAAACGAATTTCTGGTGGAAGGAAAGGAAAAGCAGGATTACTCGGGTTTGGGTTAGATGGATGATTTTTTGTTGGCTTTATTTACATTTAATATGTATGGAACTTTGGACGTGCCTTATATGTCCTCGGAAGGATATAGAGTAGGTATCAATATCACACTGGAGTGTCTTCTCGACAAAAAATATCTTGGAGTACGTTTGATGAATAAAGTGTTCTTTATTTGGATAGTGATCCCCACAAAAAACAGACGAATGTTTTTGCTAGGTGGCTGAGCATGTCTAGTAAATCCTTGATACAAAGTGCATGAAGAGCCTTGAAAACTTTTTTGGACAACTTTATTTTATCTTTTGGACATTGATCTTATCAATAAAATCGTGGCGGTCAATTTTCTGAAACAGCAAGCTAAATAAACTAGTAATCTAGCTTTCGTTCATCTGACCACAGACGGAAAACCATGGATATGTGTTTCGTGCTATTTGGCAGCTCTTCAGCATGTTGTAGGGTTAGTCTCGGTGTTGTACACACGAACGAAAATCGAGCAACTCTATTCTATTTAGAGTATAACGTCTATAGAAATAAGACAGCACAGAATGCTGTTTTATTTGGAAGCTAAATAATTTGATAAAAAGTAAATAAGTAAAGCTGGTTGGTATAAATATTGCGATGGAGTTTCATGTACAAGAAAGTTATCAATATTAGGTTAGGTAAACCTTACACAAACTCGTAGCTTTCTGTTAGGTTGCTAAAATTGAAGAGTAAATATTTGATGAATATCAATATCATAATATAGGGTCTTAAAGGTTGCTTGGATAACTTTATTTTCTCATTTGAACATTTCCTAATTAAAAAAAAACGGTTGCTGTTAAGTTGCTGAAACTTAACAGGAAACTAGTAAATAAAGTTAAATACGTAGATAGAGAGTTTCTCGGAAAATTTTGATAAAAAATAAAAACGTTTTGATTTATCACTGGGTTTATTTGGAATGGAATTTCAAAATAATAGATACATTAACATTGTCACTTTTACTCGTCTACAAGATGGCATAATTAAAATTTCGATACGACTTTTCATCTCTTGTCCTCAATCATAAACTTTATTTCTTCTTATAGACGACATATAGGATTCATATACACTTGAATAGAACTTTTAATTCAGATTCTACAAGTGTATAATGAGTCATACATTGACATTGCTAAACCTCAGTTATTTAAAAAGACAATTTCTTAAGTTGTCATTGAAATTATCAGATCAAATTTCAGACAATCACTTTTATAAATATTTCAAAAAATGTCTAAAAAAGTAATGTTCGTATAGCTGATAGTTGGCCTTAACTGATGAACAACATACAGCTAAAACTATTGGACATTATTCAAGCCTCCTATAGAAAGCATTGAAAGTAGTATTTTTTGAAAGAAGCTTTGACGATTTTGCAGCTTCTTAACAAATTTTACATCCTACAAATCCCAATCGGTGCATTCAAATATACTAAGTGACATATAAATCCGAACACCCCGTTTAAATGGTTTTATTTTAATAAAAGTTGGTAAATGTATTTATCTTACTGTAAATAACAAGTGAAAAAATTTTCAGCCTTATCAGTTGGACATTCCGGTTTTTATACTGCTTTTTTTTAATTCACTAACGCTCTAAAAATGAATATTTCAGCCGCAGTAAAGAATCAACGTTGGCGGATTTTGGTTCTTGACATCCTTTACGATCGGTTACGATGCCTACAGTACGGAGACCTGTACGATTTCGTCAACTTAGTGAGTTTGATAGGGGCCGTATAGTGGGACTTCGGGAAGCTGGACTTTCTTTTCGGGCAATTGCAGTTAGAGTGCAAAGAAGTGTAGACACTGTGGTTAGGTGTTGTCAGGCATGGCTTCGAGAATGCCGTACGCAAAGAGCAAGGGGCACTGGACGCCGCCGTAGAACAACAGACCGTGAAGATCGCCGCCTAAGATTATTGGCCTTAAGGGACCGTTTCTCCACTACCAGGTCCATTGCAAATGAATGGTTTGCAGAACACGGAAGACCTATTGGCATGCGAAGTGTTTACCGACGAATGAGAAGTTTTGGCTTGTTTTCATACCGGCCACACTGGGTCCTCCCTTTAACTCGAGAACACCGACGTAACCGCCTTGAGTGGTGCAGATAACGGTCACTCTGGGATCAGGAATGGAACAGTATTGTCTTTAGTGACGAGTCTCGATTTTGTTTAGGCATGCACGATGGTCGTGCCAGGGTTAGAAGGCGACGTGGTGAAAGGAGGAATCCACAGTTTTTTGTTGAAAGACATGTTCATCACACTGTTGGTGTTATGGTTTGGGGTGATATAGCTTATGGTTCCAGGTCACCTTTAATCTTCATCAGAGGTAACATGAACGCGTAGCGTTATATCCACGAAGTTCTAGAACCCCATCTTTTACCCTATCTTGACACCCTGGCAGATCCAACTTTCCAACAAGATAATGCCCGACCACATGTTGCAAGAGTCACAATAGACTTCTTTCAACATAATGATGACACATTGTTACCATGGCCACCAAGATCTCCCGACTTATCCCCAATTGAGCACGTGTGGGATATGATGGGTAGGAGATTGCTAAATTTGCAACGTCCTCCTCAGACTCTAGAAGCACTTCGAGAGGAGTTGGTGGTTGCCTGGAATGAGATACCACAGGAGGACATTGACCACCTGATCAGAAGCATGCCTAGGCGCGTTGGAGAATGCGTAGCACATCAGGGTGCATCCACACATTATTAAAAGTCAAAGGGCTTTAAAGCAGTGCAATCATTTTGAAATGTTTATCATTGACTTATTATGCTTCATTAAGTACTTATACAAAACTTTATTAAAATAAAACCATTTAAACTGGGTGTTCGGATTTATATGTCACTTAGTATACTATTAATCTACTGTTGAAGTGCATCCACTGCGCGAAAATTGTTATAGTGGCTAAAAGGGCAAATTATCCGAACTTCTTATAAACGGGCCTCTCAAACACTGAAGGGTTGATGAGTTAATCGGGTAAACGTGTGATTAGCTGTCATTTTCAAGGCCAACAATAAAAAATCAGTTTCTTTAGTAACTTACATTTGGAGATGTTAATATAATCATATACACTTTTGGAATCAGAATTAAAAACTTTTTATTGATGGTGAGAGTCGAATTTGAAACACCCAGTGTATCTATGGATTCAGTTCCCCACACCATTCACTTTGCTCCAGGCCAATACGAAATTGTAAGAAGCGTTTTCTACTTTCCTGACATTATCTTTGTGACTTAAAAAAATAACAGATCAAGAACAGTGACTAAAGCCCCATTAAAGTAGTCAGGTACTCGTTATTTTGATCAAACACTTGTATTTTGTATATCCTCAATTGTAGAAAACAAGTAAGCAATTTCCCGTCTGTCGCGTAAACGAAATTTACAGTTGCTAGCAGCAGCGCATGTAGCCCATTAAAATTGGATCGCTCTAAATCGATAAAACGCGAACTTGCGGTCCTAAATGTTTGAGTGGAGCCCAATGGGCAATTTAATTACGAGGAGCCATAAACTAACCGTAGTTGCAAGGCTTCTGGTACATCTAGATATTGCCGATGGGAAGTAAGATATAGACTATTAGTCCCGGTTCTATTTGAATAATCAGCTAAAATTCAGCTAACCCAAACTCGGACCACCGACTCGCTTGAATAGATGGATTCCTAATCAGTATACACTGAAAACCCAATTTGTCTGACATCTTGAGTCCAATGTGTACGAGACAGAAGTGTGTGCGCGCCTCTCTCTCGTAGAAATGAAACTCAAGCTATCAAACAAATTTGGTTTTCCCTGTATAGCTGTTTTAAGACTGCTTATGGTGGCGGAGGTGATAAGGTTACTATGGAAGATGAACATGGTTCCATATTGGAACTGCTAGTGCGGAGCTTACAAGGTGTAAACGCTATGATTGTCATTATTTAAATGGGTGGTAGAGGGGGTTGAAAGAATCAAAACGTTTCATTTAACATGAGGGTCAAAACGGCATTTTTTTTAACGAAAAACGACTTTAAAGTAAAATAAAGTCTGACAACGCCGCAATGCCAGACGCAAATTACGACGGAACGCAGTGTAAATAAAGATGGGGTTTGTTATTTTTGGATCTTAGGTATTATTTCATTATTTGATAATGTACTCGTGAAATGCAAACAACTAAAAAAAACGGACTTACCACTGTCTCAGCGCTTCACCTGGTGTGTGAAGGTTTATTGAACGTATTAAAAAAATCCACTTATAAATAGGGAACACATTTTTGATACATATATTGTTACTCTTTTTAAAACCCACACTGCACTTTTTTGTATTTAAAGAAGGTGTTCAAAATGTCGCCCTCCACTTTCCACACAAGCTTCATTACGACGAACCCAGTTTCTTCTTACTCTAGGTCCTCGAAGGTGTCCATTGATTATTTCAGCCTCATTAAAATTTTTTGCGCGAAGTCGTGCTTCAGTTGTTATTGGACCATCCCTTTAAGTTCTCCCCAATACCATAAATCCATCGGATTGAGGTCAGGAGATCTTGCTGACCATTTTCGACCGATCCAGCGACTTGGATAATGTTCATTCAAATACTGAATGACACCTCTAAAAATGTGTAGTGGTGCCCCGTCATAAAGAAAGCACAAATTCTGTCTCGGTTGTAATGGCATGGTGTCTAACGTCTTTTCCAAAAGTTCTGGTACGTTATTGGCTAGAAAACTAAGGTATCCTTCTCCTGACAACTTTGGGGGTAACTCGAAAGGGCCAATTCCTTGATCGTCAAGAATACCCGCCCAAATATTTATTTTAAAGCGTTGTTGGAAATGACCTTCACGAATGGTATGTGGATTTTCTTGAGCCCACTTGTGAGTATTATGGAAATTTAATATCCCGTCTCGCGTAAAAGTGCATTCGTCCGTCGCTAGAATGTTTTTAAAAGAATCCAGATTTTCAATGTTTTTGTGCAAAAACCACTGACAGAATGTTATTCTGCGAGGATAGTCTTCTGGTAACAAGGCCTGCACTCGTTGTACATGGTATGGATAAAGCAAATTTTCCCGTAGGATTCTATGAACTATGGTATGCGATATTCCTACGCGGCGGCCTGATTCCCGAGTGCTGCTAAGTGCATTGATTTCCGCGATATTTAAAATTTGTTCCTCCTGCTCTACAGTAACTTGTCTTTCACGAGTGCGAATATTGGTGGGCTGAACACCAATCAACTGTAAACACTGATGGAACAGGCGTAACGCGAATTCATTGCGGCTAGAATGAGAAACGAGAAGGATAGCGCTAGTCAGGGTAAAACATTGGCAAAACATCGTGGTCCATTGTGGTATTTCCATATATGTTCTAAGCATTTTTGGTGAATGTTTGTTTTTAGTGACGTTAAAGATTAATAGTGATAGTTTGCGACAATTATTATAAACATTTTTATGCCGGACAGCCTTCAAGAGCTGTTGTTTTATGTGATATTTGTTTAAAAATGGTTGAATCTTGCAGTGCGGTGAATTGTTGCAATAGACGCAGAAAAGATGTGAAAATGAAGTTTCACATGTTGGTTTTAATCATCTGATTCATTTTTGTGTGAGAATTACCAGTTAATTGGTAATTCGAGAAAATATCTGGATTTTTAGGATACCTACAGATCCTAACATGAGGAAGTTGTGGTTACATGCTATAAGAAGAGAAAACTTTACTACCAGTACAACAACGGTAATTTGTGAAAAGCGTTTCACTCCAGAGGATTATGAACTTAGTGTTCATGGAAATAAGGTACTAAAAAAAGTGGCAGTTCCATCTGTCTTTGATTTTCCAGCCCATCTCAAGAAAGAACCTAGCCATCGAAGGGTTTTGAAAAGAAAACATGAATAGATAATTTCTAGAATGAACTATGGTATAACCTATATTGTACTCGTATTATAATGAAAAACTGTGCATCTACAGTATTGTTAATGCCATTGTGCACAAATATTTTGTATACATATATATATATATATACTTTGAAGTTGAGTCATTAATTTTCAGATAATGATTGTAGAAGGAAGATAAACCAAAATGTGTGTGTAAAAATAAAAAAAAAATAAAAAAAATGTTACCTTGTTTTATAAAGTATCCTCACGACAAGTATTTCAGTGCGGACCTGTATTTGATCGTGCGGTCTTGGAGCACCGGCATGCTCTCCCCTGTGAGGTCTTAAGTCACCTGATTCACGAGCCCTTTGTACTGGTACAAGGGGTTGGTTGCACTCGATTGGGAAGCCGATCCGCACAAATCCGTGATGCCGCGGCAGCATTTTGTAAGGACTCCCCCCCCCGTAAATAAGAATCATGTCCACAAGTTCAGCATTTTCGTAAACATGCGCCATTTTTTATTTCGTTTGAGCCACGCAACAAACACCACTATTCACTCACGCGTTGCCGACTGACATATTGACTGAATACAACTGAATAAAATTGTAGTAAAAACATCGTGATACGCGTTTCAAATTCTTTCGCTTTTTTGTTTCCGATGCGATGCACCGATAAGGCGGATTATATCCGTTGTTGCCAAACACGAGCACATAATATTATTATTGAGACAGGGCGGTACTCAAACTTCTAAAGGGCTATAACTTTGTTACTTTAATTTTACCAGAAAAATGTTAAATGAAAAAAACATTTCTTTTGATCAGATCTACTCACTGTTCAAATAAATGACTCAACTTTGAAGTGTATAAATATAAGGGTTGTTTCTTCGTACATTTTAATCTCTACAAAACTGGACGTGTTCCTACTACATTTAGTGTTGACAGCTACAGTACTATAAAAATAAATTTAAATGTGCATAAATACTATTTGGAACATTATAAAGATATATAGAAAATATATTTATTGTGATATTTCTTAGATCTCTTATTTTTTTATATGTAAGATATATAGCATATTAGAGCAGTTAAGTTAATTATAAGCAGACATGTAATCTCTTTGCTACCTGAATTATTAATTACTTATGTTAAATACTAATTTTTATATCTTCAAATGTGTAAAGGAGAATTTATTGTCAAGTTTCATACATATGTATATATAAATAAATAAACTTGGTTTTTTAATTATAATTACGTTTCCAGGATTTTATCTCGTTCCAGTTGCCTGAATAACTTTTAAATCTTCTCTAAGAATCCTCGGTTTCCTATGCAATTCATTCAAGTCCGCGCTTTTTGCCCTGACCAGCTCCATCTCTCTCTCGGACCTCTTTGTCGTATGTTGGCCGCATTATCGTTTCATTGTACAAATGGGACGGGGCGATTCCATCAGTGTTGACAGTTCATTGGCTGAACACTTCCTGCATCTCGAAGTATTTGGTACACTTGCACAAATGTCCTTCTGTCTGGGCGAAATCTGTCGCGATAAATTTGAGCTGCAAGATTTGAATTCTGACGAGCTTCACCGTAAACTAACATGTCGGCGAACGCTTGATTCGAGAACATTGTAAATAAACACGACGACGTACGCGAACAATAACTAACCACTGTTACCGTTTGCGATCGATCGCCGGTTCGATAAGAGTGATGAATGACCGACGCCCTGTTGTCATGTGTGTTTCAAATATTTAATTTAATGAAACTTACTTACTGACTACAAATTTTGGCTTAGCTTAGAAAAACTTCATGCCATTTATTTGTTAATTCCTCTATTTAAGAACGTTTTAGATTAGATTATAAAAATTAGTAACATTGTGGTGATTGTGGTCGATATAAAGCACTTTAGGTTGTAAACTATAAAGCCATTTAGACAAAAATCTATTGACTTTTGGACCTTGGGTCATATGAACTTTTTGACTTGTGTTGACCCCCCTATTATCCATTTCAATAATGACTATCATAACGTTTACGCCCTGTATAATCATTTAAGATGGCAAATAATTAGAGAGCTGTTGCTTTGAGTTCTATAGGTATGCAGAAAAGTAGTTCTACTACTGATATGCCATCACAAAATCGAACGTAGGCTAAGATGAGCATCTTTATTGCGGTCCGTTGCGTCATCAAGCTGATTGAAACCAACTTGTCTCGCAACTTCCCGAGTAGCTGATGCTGTGCATCTTCAGCTATATCATCAATTCGACGGACAACCGTATCATTTGATAGGGGCATGGACACCAATTTTTGCTGAAAATTATCTCCAAACATAGTTACCATATTCTCACCTCAAAAATGCTTTTCAATATTGTAACGTTTTCTTTATCAAACCCTTTCGTACCATTGGAACAAAAGATTCAGTTACGTAACTACAAAATTATCTAGCATTCTTTCCATCCCCGATTGTGTCGTCACGGATATTAAAAAGGTCGCCTGAGAGCGGGGCCCGGGACCAGGGGATCCTAGCAGTAAACTCTTTACGGGCCTTCCAGTTCCAGCATCGGGCGTCGGATGCACTGATAAAATCGATTGGAGGAGGCTTTTTGCTTTGTTTTTCGAGAGGAATATGGCCGATGGGAGGACTTCATCGCGCGGTTCGCCGACGGGAAAATCACTTTTATATCGTGACTCTGGCACGAATGACGGACGCAAATTGGGTGGGTGTTAGAGGAATATGTGGAGGACGTGGTCGCGGAGTTTTATGTGCATGGCGAGCCTTTTGATTGCTCTTTCATACCAGCATATTAGGGATTATTATTTGAGAAAGGACATTCAACGCCATGGATGGAATCTCTCTCTAGCATACGTGCAGGAGATCCGTTATTCATATTTGCGAGGGTGAATTGTAGAAAGGTCAACAGCCAACATGAGCTGGCGATAGAAGAATAAATGATGTTCGAGTTAGTAACTGATATTTCCAAATGCCGTCAAAAACGGCGTGATGTAGATTGACACTTGGCACTTCCCACGCTGTTAACAGTTAATAAAGGATTACCTAAAGCACAAACTAGACCCTCCGAATTTTTTTGACTATAGCGTATATTTTGAAGACAAATGAATTGTTATTATTATATCGAAAGTCATGACAGATAATTACAATTTTTCAAATGGAATGTTTGATATTTTATTACTGACAAGAGAAGAAGATTAACATACCGTAACGTTTCGACAATTCTTTATATATTATATATATATATATATATACAGGGTGACTTTGAAGTTGAGTCATTAATTTTCAGATAATGACTGTAGAAGGAAGATAATCCAAAATATGTGTGTAAAAATAAAAAAAAAATTAAAATAAAAATGTTACCTTGTTTTATAAAGTATCCTCCCGACAAGTATTTCAGTGCGGACCTGTATTTGATCGTGCGGTCTTGGAGCACCGGCATGCCCTCCCCTGTGAGGTCTTAAGTCACCTGATTCACGAGCCCTTTGTACTACATTAACAAAGGCACGAGGGGTTGGTTGCACTCGATTGGGAAACCGATTCACACAAATCCGTGATGCCGCGGCAGCATTTTGTAAAGACTCCCCTCCTCCCCCGTCAGAGAGGATGTTGTCGCTAGCCTTATCTTTTCCAGCTCAGCGGCAGAGATCGGCTTGACACTCTGAATTCCTGCATGTAGAGTGCTGTCATCAGCGAAGCTGTGGATTGGGTTGATCGTGCAAGAAAGGAGGTCGTTGATGCGTAAGCGAAACAGTGTCGGAGCCAAGACCGATCCCTGGGGAACACCCGCGTTAACGTGGGATGAAGAGAAGAAACCGTCAATTACGATGGATATCTTGCGGCCAGAGATAAAGTCAGCCACCCCTCTGCAAAGCTTTTCTGGGAGGCCATAGGATGGAAGTTTGCTTAAGAGGACAGCGTGCCACAGCTGATAGAACGCTTTCGTGATGTCAAGAGCAACGACATGAGCCTCACCATAAGACTGTATGAGTTTACTCCACAATTGCGTGACGTAAGCTAGGAAGTCCCTTGTGGGTCGTGGTGCTGGAAACCATACTGCCTGTCGCTAATCAAACTGTGACGTCCGAGGTAGTCCAGAAGCTCGCGATTTATGCACCTCTCCATCACCTTACTTATAACAGAAAGCAGAGCTACAGGCCTGTAGTTGTAAGGGTCGGTCTCAGATCCTTTTTTTTTGGATGAGTTGGACATGAGCAAATTTCCACTTTTCTGGAAAGGTGCAATCTTCACACCTCTTCAGTACAATGGCAGGAATCAAGTCCGGACCAGAAGCTTTGTTAATGTCCAGAGACAAGAGCACTCGTCTTACGGTCTTATGCCTGGATATTACCTCCCGCATAGTGTAAGGAACCCTTTGAATTAACGGAACTTGGGCATTAGGGGGGACGTCCATGGTGGAGTTGGCAGCAAAGATCTTAGCTAGCAGTTATGCCTTGGCCTTTGAGTCGGATACAATCGGTCCATCCTAATACGTAAGTGGTGGGAGGCTACTGTGTGAGAAGTTCTTTTCAATCTGCTTGGCCAGCGCCAGCGTCCAGAAAGACCCAGTGCCATTGCGCTGCGATATTACCCAGTGCCTAACTTTTGTATCGTGCTGGTTTTTAGCATTGCGAACCGCTTCGTTATATTTGTTTCTGGCTGGTCTGTTCTCTACAGCGTGGTTTTGTATGAAGGTTCTGTATTTGCCTTGACCGTCTGCTGGCGAGCAGTGTCACACGATTTGTTAAACCAGCCGTTGGACCCTGGTTTAGGCACTTTGACTGTGGGAGGGATGTATTCCTCCATTTAGACGTGGATAATTTCGGTTATCGAGGAAGACAGACATCTCTCCAAGGAACGATAGAGAAGAAGTCTCTGAGCCACTCCCAGTCGGCATGTCCGTAATGCCAAGTTTTGCGGCCTGTACTAGTTTCTGCTGCCACAGCGGGTTCAGACCTAAACCTAACCTCCACAACACCGTGGTCTGAGTTACCCAGGGGGGACAGGACAGCAGTGCTGTAAGTGACAGGATGCGTGGTCAGAAAGAGATCCAGCAGGTTACTGGCGTGTGACGAGAGGCAGGGAAAAAATTAGGGCTCGTCACCAGCTGGGTCAGCCCTTGAGTAAGAGGAAATTCGTTGTTGAGTCATATTCAATGTACGTATACATATCGCTCAACCTTGACAGGCTGCCATTTCACCATTTTGTAAAACGATAATTTTACATTCTAGGGAAATAAAGTACTCGTAAACAGCTTCAAAATGAGGTAGCACACGACCTCCCATTCCATTTTGGAATGTTAAACTACCTACCTTATTTACGCTAGTACGCTTGTATCAATTTCATTGCCCATAATTGCTAACCTGACGAGTTCAAGTCCTGCCTTCTGACGTCATAATGTTCTAGAATACGTTCTCATAAGATGATTCTACACTAACCTTATTTAGTGACCCTTGAGCTTGGAAGTTTCGCCCCACTTCAGTCTGCTACGTATCCCCAAAATTAAATTTTTTCCGCCCCAATAATAAGCGGACGTGGGTTATATTTCCTGGTGTTTTCTGATTTTTGCCCTCCCTCATTCGAAAACGAGGAGAATAAAAAAAATAGTGCCGAATAGATTGCCTAGTAGCTACCACGCATCCATATAGATAGAGCACGGGGTTCAAAACCGATTCTCCATTGTGTGGTTGATAAAAGAAATGCGAAAAATGACTAAACAATAATAATAATTGTCTTTATTGGGTTAACCAATAAGAGGAGTTCATATTGCGTACTCTTCCACTCAACCTTACTAAGATACAAAAAAATTGGTACAAATAAAATAAAAAAAATAGAAAGTAAGAGTTAAATCAACTAAAGGATAAAAATTAAATATATAAATCATGAAATTCAGTCCGTGCTGTTTTTAAAAATATATCCTATAATTGTCTTCTTAAATGGGAGTTATCTCAGTCCCACAAACTCCTGAGACATGTTATATTTCTTAGATATTTGGAAGCTGAAACTCCTTTCATAATGGCCCATCCATGCTTTTCGGAACATAAGGGGGAACACATGCTTAGGGATGTGCAACAGTCATTTATTCAAAGACTACGGCTGTGTATGCAAGATGGTGGAGATATTTTCGAGCAGTTTTTGTAGATTAGGTCTTGAGTAGTAATAGTTGTTTGTTCATGTTGTTGTTATAGGTGTTTTTCTCTGTTACGCTTGAAGCTGATTTATACTGTTCTGATTGTTATTAGTTTTTACGTCAAATCTGTACTCTTAGTGGCAATATGGAACTAGCCTTATTTGCTGCCTTTATCGCTCTCCCTCGAATCATAACTGGGATGACCTACTCGAATACCTCGCCGTCCAGATCGACTTCCTGAACATCAATCACCCCGCTTCAGAGGTAGTTCTTCTCGGTGATTTCAATGCCCATAATGAGCTTTGGTTGGGCTCAAATAAGACCGATGCAGCAGGTCGTGCAGTCGAAGCGTTCGCTCTTACTCAAGGGCTGACCCAGCTGGTAACGAGCCCTACTTTTTCCCCCGCGTCTCGTCACACGCCAGTAGCCTGCTGGATCTCTTTCTGACCACGCATCCTGCCCCTTACAGCACTGCTGTCCTGTCCCCCCTGGGTAACTCAGATCACGGTGTTGTGGAGGTTAGGTTTCGGTCAGAAGCCGCTGTGGCAGCAGAAACTCGCACAGGCCGCAAAACTTGGCATTACGGACATGCCGACTGGGAGGGGCTCAGAGACTTCTTCTCTAGCTTTCCTTGGAGAGATGTCTGTTTCACTGACGCGGATGCGTCGACTGTCTGTTCTTCAATAACCGAAATTATCCACGTCGGAATGGAGGAATACATCCCTCACACAGTGAAAGTTCCTAAACCAGGGTCCAACGGCTGGTTCAACAAATCGTGTGACACTGCTCGCCAGCAGAAGATCAAGGCCCACAGAACCTACTTACAAAACCCCACTGTAGAGAACAGACAAGCCGACGTCGAGTCCAGAAACAAATATAACGAAGCGGTTCGCAATGCCAAAAACCAGCATGATATAAAAGTTAGGCACATGGTAATGTCGCAGCGCAATGGCAGTCTGTCTTTCTGGACGCTGACCAAGCAGATTGAAAAGAACTTCTCACACAGTAGCCTTCCACCACTTACGTGTCAGGATGGAACTATTGTATTCGACTCAAAGGCCAAGGCGGAAGTGCTAGCCAAGGTCTTTGCTGCCAACTCCACCATGGACGCCCCCACTAACGCCCAAGTGCCGTCAATTCAAAGGGTTCCCCACACTATGCGGGAGGTAACATTCAGGCATAAGACCGTAAGACGAGTGCTCTTGTCGCTCGACATCAACAAAGCTTCTGGTCCGGACTTGATTCCTGCCATTGTACTGAAGAGATGTGCAGCGGAGCTTGCTCCAGTTCTTTCGCGTCTCTTCCAGATATCTTATGAATCCGGCACCTTCCCAGAAAACTGGAAATTTGCTCATGTACAGCCCATCCCAAAAAAAGGATCTAAAACCGACCCTTACAACTAGAGGCCTATAGCTCTGCTTTCTGTTATAAGTAAAGTGATGGAGAGGTGCATAAATCGCGAGCTTCTGGACTACCTCGAACGTCACAGCTTGATTAGCGACAGGCAGTACGGTTTCCGGCACCAACGATCCACAGGGGACCTCCTAGCTTACGTCACGCAACTGTGGAGTAAACTCATCCAGTCTCATGGTGAGGCTCATGTCGTTGCTCTTGACATCACGAAAGCGTTCGGTCAGCTGTGGCACGCTGCCCTCTTAAGCAAACTTCCATCCTACTGCCTCCCAGAAAAGCTTTGCAGATGGGTGGCTGACTTTATCTCTGGCCGCAAGATATCCGTCGTAATTGACGGATTCTCCTCTTCATCCCACAACGTCAATGCGGGTGTTCCCCAGGGATCGGTCTTGGCTCCAACACTGTTTCTCTTACATATCAACGACCTCCTTTCCTGCACGATCAACCCAATCCACAGCTTCGCTGATGACAGCACTCTGCATGCAGGAATTCAGAGTGACAAGCCGATCTCTGCCACTGAGCTGGAAAACAGAAGTCTGGCGACGACTTCTTCTCTGACAAGAGACCTGGAGGCTATCACTGCTTGGGGACGCAACAATCTTGTACAGTTCAATGCTTCCAAAACACAGTACTGTACTTTGACGAACAAAAAGCGTCCTAGCGCTCATACAGTTTCGATGGACGGTCGAGTTCTACCAAAGAGCCATTCATTTCGGCTGGTCGGAGTCCAGATCACCGAGGACCTGATCTGGCACGAACACATCTCTTCAATAGCTGCAGCTGCTGGGAAAAAGCTAGGCTATTTGTTTAGGGCTAAGAAGTACTTTTCTCCGCATGACCTTCTCACTCTATACAAGGCCCAGATAAGGCCTAGCCTCGAGTATTGCTCACACATTTGGGGTGCTGCCGCCCCGACTACATTGTCCATGCTCGATGCTGTCCAGAGGAGGGCGGTCCGACTGATCGATGACTCTTCTCTAACAGACAGTACGGGACTCTTTCGCACCGGCGGGCCGTCGGCGATCTAGCTCTTTTCTATCGCTACACCAACGGGCTTTGCTCCTCAGGGCTCTCTTCCATGATGCCGCCGCGCGATGTGCCTGCCACACAGACCCGCCTGACTTCGGCGTCCCATCCTAACCGGGTCAAACCGCGTACATCCAGAACTGGCCGATACGACCGCTCCTTTGTCCCGAGGGTGTCTAGATTGTGGAACAATCTACGGGAGGAAGCTTTTCCCAGTTCTACTAACCTTAGGCAGTTCAAAAATCGTATTAACAAAATTTCTTTGGGATCACCATAGCAGCCGCGGTGTTCCGGCATTTAGGCTTCTGCCTGCGCGGCTGTTTCGATATAAAAAAAAAAAATAAAAAATAGCCCACTGTTTGTCTTTTGTTTCCATGGATAATGTGATTTTTTCCTTAATTTTGGTGTGTTGTTCTATTAAAAGCATAATAACAAAATCTACTGATTTTATCTGAATCAAACCTTATACCAAAAAAAAAAGCTTATAAAAAATTGAATGAAAACTTGCACAAATATGCAGGCTGATGCATTTGAGTTTTTTGAAAAAAAGTTCAATTCGCATTTTTGACCAGCCTGTATGAGCAAAAATGAAAATTTGAAAAAGTAACAATTAAGATAAAAGCTGGGGTGTGTAAGTTTTTTTTACACAACTCAGCACTGCAAATTTCAAAGTGGCGTATTGAGGGGTTGCCGAAGTGGAGGGTTTTTCTGAACAAAACACCTAACATCTCAGTAGCTAACTACCAAAACCCCATAGTATGTTATATTAATCTTCTTCTTTTGAATTGGTTTATCCAAATAGGCAATAAAATTTGAGGCATTCCATTTAAAAAATCACAACTTTGATATGTAGGTCAAAATTGGAACACCCTGAATAATTGCCAATATTTTAGAAATGTGCCCTCAAGTGTCATGTATAACATGCCATAAATAGATTATCCCAAAATGTATTTGTTTATGAGTAATCACCTGGATGGGCCACCATGTATAGTGGTTTTATTGGTAGGAGGAGTGATGCTGACTCTGGATCTAATATTAATATTGTGATCGAAATTTAATTTTTTTATACAGGTAGATAGACTCTTTTCTGTAATAATTTTATATAAGGTAATCGCAGAAATTTTGAAACTGTTCTTCATATTGATCCATCTCCGGAGTGGCAACGTAGAAACGCCAGGCTTGGAGGAGAGATAGGGGACCTTCCACCTTCAGTACAAGTTTGAACTCGCTCGAGTCATTTGGTTCTCCGTAGAGATTTTTTTGTGAAACAGTGTTTTCTATTATGATCTTAAAATGAACGGCATCAATTTCGAGCAACGGTGTTTGAATAAAAAATAAAAACAAAAATCTGTCTCATCACTTAATCCACAGGCCTCGCATTATGTTTTTTTCATGACATGTACAAGTACATTTGGCGGTCCATCGATTTGTCTGCTAATTCTTGGCCCCCTTAAAAATTGGAAAATTATACTGGAATTTTGATCAAATTTTAATACAGGCTACTACTAAAACTGAAAAAAGATAATCCTGTCGCGAACTAACGACGGCCGCTGGCAAGGTTGCGATTCCGTAATACATGTATCGAATGTATGGGATATGGTCTTCGATACCGCTTTGTAAGCCAACGGTGTTAAAAAAGATACTTCGATTAAATGATAATGATAAATGTTTGTAAGCACTCGTTAGCTAACAATGTTCGCGACGGTGTGGATCGGGTATCCATGTAGATTTAGATGTAGATTCGCAGCTTATTTTTTCTGACAAGTGCTTGTGCCAAACGGGATCCCTTATGAACTGTTGGCAGCGTTTCGTGGAAAGCACAAAAAACCCAACCATCAATCAGAAGTAATACTCGGAGCAGCTCATATCCAACGTACCTGTAAAGAGAGCATCTATCATTCTCAATATCAATCTTCTACCCTCTCCTCCCACATTAGTCGATTTTATGGTGCCATAACCGACAGCTACATGATACATCCAGGTACTTGGCAACTAAATTGAGTATTTATGTTAATTTCGTCAACTAACGGCTGGAAACTACCTCGAAACTTTCCTCATTAATCACTTAAGGTAAGGCATTAAAAGCTTCAGGTGTTGGAAGAACGGGTTTCTATCAGAACTAGACTAGAATGAGAAGCGAGGGATTGAGATACACCTGAGCCAGACAGCGCGTCTACGAACATAGAATTATGGGGGATCCGTGTCGTGTGAATTTCGTTAAGATGAAATTTCGTATGGAAATTAGTCAGTTGATGGAGCGGATATTTGGTAGATCATATTTTGCATTTTATGCAAGATACTGGCGTATAGTATTTGTCTCCGAATCCGCTTTTTTATACCGAAGCTACTGCGTAGGTACGATGTCGACACCCGAAGGACTAAAAAGCCTCTGTAGAACAACGACATGAACCTCATCATAAGACAGGATGAGTTCACTTCTCAGTTGGGTAATGTAAGCTAGAAGGTCCCCTGTGGATCGCTAACCAAGCCGTGACGCAGAGTGGAGAGAAGTACTTGTTAGCCCTGCAAAGCTGTGGATTGGATTGATCGTACAGGAAAGAAGGTCGTTGATATGTGAGAGGAGCTATGTTCCAGCCAGGACCAACCCCTGAGGAACACCCGCGCTGACGAATGGTCAATTACGATGGATATCTTGCAGCCAGAGTGAACGTCAGCCTCCCATCTGCAAAGCTTCTCTGCAAGCCATAGGATCAAGAGCAACGACATGAACATCATCATAAGATTGGATGAGCTCACTCCACAGTTGCTTGACGTATCTCCATCACTACACTTATAACAGAAAGCAGAGCTACGAGCCCCTTCCCACTTCAAGATTTGTACCAAAATATGCCCTTATAAACTAAACATGACGAAACTGTTTACTTCTAAAACAATTTATTTTTTCAAAAACATTTTAGATACACACTAGTCGTAAAAAATACATATTTGAAATCACTTAGACCTATAACTAATAGAACATCTGAACAAATAAACAATGTGCGAATAAATGCGCGAAGTTAACAAAGCAACAATTGAAAGATTACATCACCTTTATTTTTTATTACGGCTGAAATTCTTTGGGGCATAGTGTTAACCAAGTTTCGACAAAAATTTGGTGTAAAAGAATCCCATTTTTCTTGAAGCTTTTGCCTCAGTTCGATGATTGTACGAGCAGGATGTTGTCGTAGAACCTTTTTCATTTCGTACCACAAAGTTTCAATAGGTGACAGATCTGGACTGCTGGAAACCCATTTCAAAAGTGGTACATGATTTTCTTCCATCCATTTTATAGCCTTTCTTGAGGTATGGCACGCTGCACCATCTTGCTGAAACACAAAATATTGGCCGGATGTCAAACATTCTTCCATCACTGGTAAAAGCGATTCTTCTAAAATTGCCAAATATTTATTTGTATCCACATTTTTTATTTCCATTAATAAAATGAATTTTTCCTACTCCTTTTGATGACATACTGCCCCAGACCATAATGGATGCTGGAAATTTCACTTTTCTCTTCAGACAGTCAACATGAAATGCTTCATTTTTTTGCGAATAACTCTACTGCGACTGTCACCAACACAAACTTCGAATCGGGCCTCATCACTCCATTGTATTGCACACCATTGTTGAGGTGTCCATTGTCTATGTTCTTTAGCCCATCTAAGCCGATTTTTCTTTTGCAGTGGAGTTAATAGTGGCTTTTCTTTGGCCCATAAACAAGTTGTGTAACTTTAGGGTTTTTTTATAAGTAAACTTGCAACTGTTAAATCCCAGTTTGTCGGCCTCTCTATGAGTTGTGGACCTCGAAATTCTCCTTCCAATAGTATCACTCCACAGAGCACTTAATTGTAAATAATTGGCATTCCTGTTTTTCACGATTATTCTTCTTAATGCTCTTCGGTCGGCATTTGTGATATTACTTTTTTTCACATATCGTGGCTTAATATTAACTGAACCAGTTACGTTATATCTTCTAACAATATTTCTCACACTGTACCGCGATAAGTCTAACAAAGTTGCAATTTCTGAGTTTGATTTCCCAGAATTAAAAAATTTAATTATCAGTAAGCAAATTTTCTCACTAATAACCTTTCCTCTATCCATTTTGAAAACCTTAACTACGCAAAACTATTTTAAACGTATTCTGACAGCTGTGATTAATAAAAACAATTGACATGGCTTTTAATTTTCACAGCCACCTATGCGTTATAGACTTATTTTGCATTGAAATGAAAGCAGGTTGATATGCTGTAATTGCAACATGTGTTATTTTTATGCTGCAAATTTGATTAGGGAGTGATAAAGTTGGTGTTTTCTACTATATATTATCATAAATATTCATTGTTAATATTTTAAACCTATAACACCCTTCTACATTTTTATTATTGGTGTTTGATAAGAAAAAAAACTAAGATTTCAATAGTTGGGCCAACTGAAGTGGGAAGGGGCTCGTATAGGCCTGTAGTTGCAAGAGTTGGTTTTAAATCCCTTTTTTTGGAATGGGTTTTCTGGAAAAATGACGGATTATTTGTGGGATATCTGGAAGCAACGCAAGAAACTGAAGGAAAGTCCGCTGCACATCTCTTCAGTACAGACTAGAACCTGCGTTGATGTCGAGCGACAAAAGCACCAGTCCTACGGTCTCATGCTTCAAGGTTTTTTCCCTTTGAATCGAGGTCACTCGGGCGTTTGAGGAGGATGTCCAAGACCTTGACAATAACTTCCGCCTTAACCTTCAAGTCGGTTAAAATCGTTCCATCCTGGCAAGTCAGCGATGGAAGGCTACTATTTGCTTGGCCAATGTCCAGAAAGACTGACTGTCATTGCGCTGCGACATTACCCTGTATATTGTTAGCGAAAATGATAATCGTATTTGATCTGACTCCAAATACATATCTGTGCCTTAGAGGTAAACGATCGTAACTCCATTTTGCAGTTTTTGTGATTACCTGCGTATATTTAGGATCCCTGGTTAATCTTTAGGTGGAGTAAATGATCGTAGCGCCTAACCACGATAATCATCAAATATATGAAATAGAACAAGCAGCTAGTGATTTTTTGTTAGAGGTAAACAGCCGCTTCTCCATACATACGCACAATACTGATATGAATCATCGCTACGCAGCGGTAAATAGTCGGGTCTCCGTCGCGCACAGCTTGCTTTACAAACTGTGTTGTTCAATCATTCTTCAAATTTGATCAAGGTGCTTAAGTAATCAAAAAACGGTAACAATGCCCTTAAGGGCTCAAAAATTAGTGCAGCTTGCACTGGAGGGAGGAGGAATTCGATTCTCGAGAATATAGTAAGTACAACATAATTGATATTATAGGTGTCCGAGCCAAAACAGGTACGTTATGTTGATCGTAAACTACTTTTACATATTACAAATAATAAGTCCTTCATTAAAGTGTATCATTCACAAGTTTCTTCTACGTGGACACACACACATGGAAGGTGATCATATCCATGCACTTATCAAACGAGTTATAAAAAAACAACCAACCATGAAAATATGTTTTCGAGATGCAGCTAGATGACTTCAAGAACTTCGAGGCTTTATATTCCGGCACAGGATCTCCTCTCATTCA
The DNA here is from genome assembly GCA_963669975.1 of Acanthoscelides obtectus. Classification (NCBI taxonomy): domain Eukaryota; kingdom Metazoa; phylum Arthropoda; class Insecta; order Coleoptera; family Chrysomelidae; genus Acanthoscelides; species Acanthoscelides obtectus. The sequence goes on from CAVLJG010000009.1 coordinate 65,466,431, forward strand.
AAAGAAACAGACAGTAGACAAAGAAAGCTTTTTAGTGTCATCAGCGGTGTGGCTTGAGGATCTAAAAAGGATCCAGGGATACTCTACTATAAAACAGACATATTCCAAGAGGACTACAAAATGGTAGACATGAATAGATGTTCTAGAAAACCGATAGGGTTACCATGTTTGCCGCGTCAAACCCCAAAAGGACAAGAAAAAGCACAATCATCTTCTCGTGCTTCTGCAATGGATACCAGAAGCATTTCATGATTTTTATAAAAATATTCCTGTGCTGAGTCAACAAGGAGATGGTGACGACGACGAAGATTGAATAAATATTCCCCAGATGTCATTTTTTGTAATAATAAAATGTAGCCTATTTCCACCAGTTGTACTTACTGTGTTTCATCCTATGCTGCACCTAGATTTTATCATCCTAGTAAATAGTCGTAACTCACAAAGTAATCTGAATATCAAATTCTAAGATCATCAGCATGAAGCATTACTGTTCTGTGTACCATGTAATATGTTTTCCCAAAAAACTATATTCGCATATTAACAGTTATATGAACAAAAAGCCATTCTGCTACTAACACAATATTTAATTGCTTGCTCTCTGAATTGTATTATATGGAGTTTGTTATGCTTACTTGTATGACTTACTCACTTGTGTCATTCAGCCACATGCATCCGACCCTATGCCAGATTGCAAGGACGGCTAGATGCAAACTGGATTGAACTAGAATCCTCAAGAATCAATGGCATCCAAAATGTTTGGCCGAACTAAAATAATAAGTATAATAAATGATATACACGGTGTTCCTTAATGATATGCGAATACTTATGGGTGTGAATCTACATGAAAAATTAATGTTAGTTTGCTTTATAAACTATGGTCCAAAAATGTGTCCTTACAAAAACTGTGGGTGTTCAAGAGATCACTTATTATAAATTGAATGGGGAATTCAAAAATAATTTTGAATTGGCAAACAATTGGCGTACTTACCATTTTTTTTTCTTAAAAGATGTTGAAGACAATACCCGTACGCACGCCACTGTTAAAGCTAAAAATTATTTTTGCATTGAAAAATATGCAGCTTTACAAACTTTCACAATGTACAAAATATCAGTGAAATATCTGAAGCGGTTCTGAAAATATTAATTAATTTCCATTTTTTTCCTAAAGCTTCAACACGGTTTTGTAAGGAAACATTTTTGAACCATAGTTTATAAAGCAAACTAACATTAATTTTTCATGTAGATTCACACCCTTTAATATTCGTATATCATTAAGGAACACCCTGTATATTCCGAATCAGGGTACTTGAAAGATTACATCTTTGTTCGATTGCACTTTTACATAAGGCACGGTTGTACCGGATTTTTTCTAAGCAGCCTTCCAAAATGTCGGAGGGGGTCAATTCACAGTGGTTTAAATTGCAAATATACAGTAGCTTGACTTAAACCAAAAAACTTGTTTGTGGGCGAATTCGCCAATTTTTGACTTTTACTTAGTCGGGGCTAAAATTATTTTGTTGGTTCAGTCTGTCATTGGTTTGACGTCACTTCCATGTTTTTTTATTCTGTAAACGTTTCCAACTCCAGAACTAAATACTGAATTGTTTCAAGTCCTACTAAATTAAAGCAGCGTGTTTCGATGCAATGAACCCAAGCTAGGTAGAACGAGCCAGTGAAGGATTCATTTATCTCCTAATTCTCACAGTAGTGAGGGTCTTGGTCAAAGTTCACTTGATTTAAGTCAACTTTCGGAGAGTTCTGTTATTATATTCCTATTTTTACTGTAATGCTTTAAAAATGCGAGTGTTTGCACATAATTGTGGTATTAGACGAGTTCAAGACATGGTACTTCTTACATAATTTGCAAAGTGCGCACTAGCCCAATGAAGGTAGATGTTTCCACCGGTAAGTATTATTAGTTTGTTGATACAACGCTTCCACTTTGGTAAGCATTGGTAGAGAAATGATTCAAAAGTATGCACTAAAACAATGCAACATGAACACATAGGCTTGGCTCCTTCTAATCTATCCGAATTCGTTGGTTCGATCTAACAAGGAATCACTGTTTAACGTCACCCCTCACATTTTATTTAATGTTTGTCATTTCTGAATCAAACGAGTAAATGTTCAGCTGCGAAAAGTGACAGGGACACATAATCCGATAATTCTGAATCAGAGCCGTGATTGAGAGGCGCAAAACCAGAAAAACCATTAGAAAGTTCCATAATAACGTTACGATCGTATCAGATGAGCACGCAAACGTTTGTGCTGTACGTTCAGATTAAGAGTTATCCCATATATCATGTGGTCCGACAATCCGTATACGTCCTTATTGAGCTGGAAAACCGAGCATTCTTCAGTTGAGACATTAATCTGGATTAACCGTCAGGCTGTCCTTTACGATATTTGAAAATGAGTGCGCTGGTAAAGATCATTACTCTTAGCATATACAGGTCATAGCCACAATAACACAGCAATCCTCCTTAAACATACATACATACGTATACATACCCAAATGGACAAAGTGAAATAGTAGGTAGTATATACTAAAGTGAACCATACACGGTCAAAAATATTCGCAAATATGTTTGAGCGTGTGTGACGTAATTTTCAATCAAGTTTGAATGTTTGCAAGCACATTTGATCAAATTAAAAGTTTTTGATTTTGTATGGGCGGGGCCTTTTCAAGAGCTGAGAATTTGCGTGTGTGTGGCATTGTTTGAAAACATTTCGTCAAAGTCTAGTAGGCTGTTTCAAGGTTAAAGTCCTCACTTCGCGTCAGGCGGAGTTGTCTTTGATCGAGATTTTACGTGTACTAACTTAAGATATGGCGATTCCAAACAACGAAAAGTGGAACAGTTTTTTTGAAATATGTCGAAGTTTTTCCGAACTGTGGCAAATTAAAAGCGATGTGTACAAAAATAAATCGAAGAAAGACAAAGCATGGGAAACCCTGTTGTTGGAATATAAAGAAGTCGATTCTGAAGGTACTGTGGAAAAATTAAAAGCCAAAATAACTAGCATAGTCGAGAATTGAAAAAATTAATAATTCTGTAAAATCCGGAGCAGGTGAAGACGATGTGTATGTACCATCCATTTGGTATATTTTTGCGTGGATTTCTTGAAGGACCAAGAGGTACAGTCTCCAGGAGACGATTCAATTGATTGCGAAAACAGGGAAACAATAAATATACCACCTCAGCCTAAAAAAAGTAAGGCTAATACTTCGGAAAAGTAAAGAGAGATTCCTACAAAAAGCAGTTAAACATTTAGAACATTCTCAGAAGCAGAAGGACGACGCTGCGACTTTTTCTGAGTACTGGGCCTGTTTGTTTCGAAAACTATCGGATACACAACAATTGTATGCCAGAAAAGCTAAAGACGACATTTTTTTGTTGGGGCAATTGAATCAGCTTGCACTAAATACTGTGTCGGTAACAACATCAAATACCTCTTCACTTTCAAGTTCTAGCACCTCAACGCCTAATTCATTTCCTCCTCCTTCTCCAATACCTTCAAATCGAATAGTACTTCGGCAGTTATCTAGTCATTCACAGGATTTCAACATCAACAAATTTAACAAACAGAACCCGTTGAAAGATATGAAAGCGTAGGAGATCTTTTCAGTGACCCACGTTATGTGTGAAACCTATCAATACTGTAAAGTTGAGTATAGTTTAGTTAAAATTGAAGAATTATGTTTATTATCTATTATTTATGTTGTTTAAGTTGTAAATGTATGTGAGTTTATTTAGAAATAAAAAACTGAGTTCATTGACTATATTTTATTGGTCAATATTATTATGATTGATTACATTACAAAAGTCATCCCTTGTTCTTTTTGCTAAGTTACTTGAATTTCTGGCTTGTGATGACCTAAGAGGTACCATGTTAAGCCCATCTTGCGATGAACCGCTGCTTCCGGTTACATTTACTGACTGTGGTGTATCCTGTTGCCAAAAAAATATGTAAATAACAACAGGTCGGCACAATAGTCGTTGCTTTAGAGGGACATAGATTTATAGGTTTTAATAGGACTTGAAAACGATTGGCCAGCATTCCAAATACATTTTCCACTTTAACACGAGCTGAACTGAGTTTCGCGTTAAAAGACTGCTGTTGTCTACTTATAGGTTATCCTGTATTTGGCTTTAAAATGTTTTCCTTTAACGGAAATGCATCATCTGCTACAAACACAAATGGTAAGATTTGTTCTCCAGGTTCCACCACTCTAGGTGGTGGAATTTGAAGATCCCCTTCCGGTAATAATTTGGCAAACTTTGTGTTATAAAACACGCGACCGTTTTGCCCGACATCAACCATTAAAAATTGCAGATTAGCATTCACGACTGCCATTAAAACAACACTGATTGTATTTTTATAGTTAAAGTAAGAAGACCCTGAGTGTGCTGGCTTCTTTATTTCCACATGTTTCTCATCTATAGCGCCGATGCAATTTGGAAAACCAGAAACGTCTTCAAATAGCTCTGCTTCTTTTCGCCATTCATCAGGCGTTTCAAGTAACCAAAATGAGATGAACAACATAGGTTTGAACTATATTGGTTTTAAAATTGGAATACATACCATAATACAATATTTCAATACATGCTTCAATGACAATTTTTCCTATAGCTTGTGGAGAAACTGCGTAAATAAACTTCAAGTCTTCAAAATCATTTCCCTTTGCTAGGAATCGGAGAGTAATTTTCTTGTTTCTGCCGAAATAGCTTCCCTCATTAAAGTATTCTGTTTCGTTATAAAAGGTCCAACTTTGTAGAGAAGTTCATCAAACGTTATTCTGAAGTAATTTTTATAATCTACCGGTTCACTTCCTATAAGGTGAGGCAACAATCTCCAACTTGAAAAGGTTTCCTTCTCCAAAAGCCATTTTTTCACCCATGTTCTTGGCTTACGCGTTTTACTTTCTATATCGTCTTCATCACACACTTCAGAAATTATCATTAAAGCCAAGATATCTTCCTTACTACACATTTCTTGACAATATTAACACAGATGAACAACATCATATCTGCAAATAAATTTGACCGTGCATGGTTCACTTAAGACGTTTCCATGTCTGTCAATTTTGCACGATAACACAGTCACCTAGAAGTAAACTAGATGGTCAATAAATCCAGACCGGACTCAATATTGAAATGTTAGACTATGTACAAAAAGGGCAATGCATCTCGTTTATTGAGTCGCAAAACAGATTGCGTTTCCTTTATTCAAATATCTTATTTTTAGCAGTTTATGTGACACAATAATTTCAAGGGTGATCAACTTGACTTAATCATTTTTAGAATAATGCCTAAAACTGAATTAAAGATCTCTTTAGAACTCAAAGTTCCTGAATCGAATTTAATTTTTTTATTCCCTTGTGTTTCATCAAGTGTAATACACTTTACGTTATAATCTCAATTTACAGTTACTTCACAGAAAAAAGACCAATTCATGACATAAATAAAATGCACAATAAATGTTATGCACCTCATTTAGTTTTTACAGTAATTTTATATTGATTTTATACATGTTATACAACAACATAAGTTCTGCATTAAATGGAAACTGCATTTTCATCATAGTTTATAGCTGTCACCACAACCCCACGCAATTAAGTCAAGTCCGGACCTGTACACTACGTTTATGTGGATGTTTAAACTGATTTCGAGTTGGTTTGTATGACCAAGTTTAATGGAATTACATATTAAGAAGAATGCATGCTGTTGTGCAATAAAAAATTACCGATAAAAAGTAAATATGGAGAACAACATGAAATTTCATTTTACTTACATCATGTATCGCCCTCTTTTCTGCAAAATATTAAATTCAGAGGATAGCTCAATAAAATACCTGATAATGATAATGTAAGGAAATTTAAACAGCTGAACCCGACCAAAACATCAAAACATCTTCAGTTCAAGTTCAAATAAAAATATTTATCGATCGATCGATTTATCTTGCCATGAATAAAACAAGGGAAAATGGGCTGTTAAGTTTTTGTGGTGGCTGCGTGTATTGTTTGGTGATAAAGAAGCATTCAGTTTTCGTTCATTACGGTATCAGTTGAATGTTAAATTTCCTGTGGCTTATTGGAAAAATATAGCAGCACACTTTTTTCGTGACATTGTGATCAGCATTCTTGAACATGGTGAATGTGCTAGTATGTTAAGGAATTTTAAAAAATGGTGGCAGCGTCCATGTGAAGCTATACATTCCCGATGTGTGGGCCGCACTGATTGACATCTTTTTGATTGGTCCAATAATACTCCCGAGGACAATAAACGGAGAGAGATTTCTGGAGCTTTTGCGGACTGAACTGCCCTTGCTGTTGGAAGAAGTGCCGCTGCAAACCCGTCGAAGAATGATGCTTCAAATGGATGGATGTCCTGCCCATTACTCGCTGATTGTCAGGTCTTTTCTTAATGAAAATTATCCAGGCCGCTAGATCGGTCGACAAGGACCTGTTGGGTGGCCGGCGCGTTCCCCAGATCTCACACCTTTCGACTATTTTTTATGGGGGACAATGAAACAAAGGGTGTACAGCAGTTATATAAACAGCGAAGCGGAACTTGAAGAAAGAGTTTTGCGTGTTGCAAACGAAATCAAAAATGATCCCGAGATGATTCGTAGGGCAACTCATCAAATTTCACTTCCCGCTACAATGTGTTTGCAGCAACGGGGTGCCAACATTTGATGCATTAAGCCAAAATGATTATTCTATAGACAAGTCTATTTGATTTTATTTGTTAAAGATAATGAATGATTCATGTTAGGTTAATACTGTTGTTTTATTCCTACTCTGGCGTTGAACTGAGTTCACTGCTTTTAAAAACGCTGATTTAAAAACTTGTATCTAAGTAATAAACTTGCAATTTTTCACCATTAGGAAGCTAATAACATGTAGAATAACTTGACATTTAAAAAAGGTAGGGTAAATAGGACAATTTTTATTGAAATTTAGCAATTGTTTTAAAAATCATTGAAAAAATAGTGAGTTTCAGCATATTCCTCTTTATTTTAAATTTATAGCATTTAATTTCGTGGAAATTTTCACTTTACTGGTACGGCCTATTATTTGCAATCACTACAAAATTTATTCCAATATGATAGGACATTCAGTTTAAAAGTTGTAACTATTTATTTAAATAGGGTTAGCAGCTGACTCAAAAATTTAAAATATTCATAAAAAATCAATTATTGTTTTTAGTTTTTTTTTGATAATTTTTCCGTCAATAAAATAAGGTGTAGTTTCCTTGATTTTGCTATGTGCACTTTATGAAGACTCACACTGTATGTTGCTTGCCACAATCACCTGAACAGTTACTGAATAAGTTTGTGTCTCAGAACAATACTCCATCCATGAATGCTTGAGCCACCCTGTACACGTAATAGAACTATAAACAGCTGTTACATATCCCAGTAATAAGGTACTGACTACTTAACGTAGACGCCCTAGATACTTTTAGGGCCCATAAACATTTTCCCCATTTAGTTACTAGACATTTGAAAACTCAGCCGAAAGGAATTTCCCTTTTTGATGTAATAGTACCTTTCACTTTTTTATACCAGAGCAGCCACGCCTTAATGCCACGGCTGCTATAAGGATCCCAAAGAAAATTTGTTAATCCGATTTCTGAACTGCCTAAGGTTAGTAGGACTGGAAAAAACGTCCTGTTGTAGATAGTTCCACAATCTCGATACCCTATAGACAAAGGAGCGGTCGATCGGCACGGTTTGGATATACTAAATTACGTACGCTCAAATACAGGCTGTTTCACAACTTATCCGACAAATTTGAACCACATATGCACTGTTACGAAAGAAGTTGATTTCTCAAGAAAAATGTGATAAAAACCTTACAGAAATTCAGTTACAAACCTGAGCTCAATAATAAATTGAAAAATAAAGATGTGTATTTTTGCGTTGTGTTATTAGAACGCGCATTGATGATTTATTGTAGCAAATGTTGTACCAAATAACTGACGAAAGAAAAAATACCAGGGATTTTTTGTTTTATTGTACTAATAAGAACGTATAAATAAGGTTTAATCTGTAAAGTAGGTGATCTGAATGAACAACGGTCGATTTTTGTGAATCAAATAAGAAAGTATTTTGCGAGTTTATGTGTTTAGTTATTTATTAATTAAAATGGCACATGTGTACACTAATGAGGAGTTAGTGGATATTATCACACACCACATCACGAAACATTTAGTTCAACTGTTTTACGTGCACGTGGTAGTTGAGATTCGGGCCCCAGAGATGGAGTAGAGGGGGGTCGGGTTCACCCACAACACTCTTTAAATGCCGAACACGAAATTTTTGATATTGTGGAAGAAAATCCGGGAATACGCACAAGGCAGTTAGCCCAACAGGTCCCAGAAGTGTCACATGCAAAGCAGCGTGGCGCATATTACATGAGACCCAACTGTACCCTTATCACGTCCAGTGATGCCAGAGGTTGTTGCAAGAAATTTCTCGAAATCCCCGTTTTACATCTGTAGCTATTTTTACCCGTAATGTGATAATCAGTTTTCATAATACACACGTTTGGTCCTTTGAGAATCCTCACACAGTGGCCCAGACACACTTCCAACATCGTTTTTCTTTAAACCTGAGGGCAGATTTTGCCGATAAATGTCCAATTGGACCGTTCATATTGCCAGATCGGATGGATGGTCACCAGTATCTGGAATTTCTTCGGAATGATTTGCCGGCGGTCCGAGCACGGATGTGGATTCTACACGACAAAGCACCTAAGCATTTTCGTTTAGAAGCCCGTGATTTTTTTAATCAGGTATATCAGATACTCTGGATCGGAAGGGGTGGACCAATTGCATCCCAACTAGCAAAGTAGTGGTATAAGCTTTTGGTAAAAGAACCGTTCAGCCATAAAAGCTCTCTATTGTTGTCGCCTGAACACCAAAATGCTGGCTTAATATTGTGTGGAATGCAAATTTGCTTTCTGCAACATATATGCTCTTAATTGAGGTGTTTTAAATATTCTTATAGCATAGTTATACAACACCTTATAGGGCAAATTTTTAACTGTTGCATAAACGTTTATACAACTATTTTATAAGGCATATTTGCACGTTAGTCAAAATGGTTGTGTTGTGGCATCCATGGTAACGTTTATAAAACAAACCCGAGCTTTGTTGTTTTGCTGTGCAATTTACTAATTTAGCCAACAAATTGCTCCCAACGGAAGCACTTGTACAACTGTTGTTTAATAACTGTTAAGGGCTGTACATATGCTAAATATGTTGGTATACTAATCCACCATAACCTAACTTTCTGCTGTCATATTTTTGTTAAAATGCCATAACCAATGTTTTAAGACAAGCAACGCATGCATATTGGTTCAAAAGGTTTTATCAACTGTTCAAACAGAAGATATAGATCTGGTACAAATTCTGGGAAAATCATTCGACTCTGTCGGTATTTCATTTCAGACATTTGTCAAATTGTTGTATAACACCTGCACGCAACAACATGGACGATGCCATGATTATACACAACCACCTGCCATATTGGGCAAACATTTATTCCTCTATTTGATATTAAATAATTATGTTTCAGTTCGAAATTACAGATATAAAGTGATAAACATTAGTGTAATTGTGTCTAAATATAGGATTTGTGGAAGATCTAACGCAGATAATTTCAGTTTTCCATCTTAAAAATCTAGACATACTTTTGATCATTATGAAAATATGAATCAAATACGAAGCCCGTAGAAATTGCCTAAGTAATTTGCACGATAATCACAATAAAATTTGCTGCGCAAGTAATTCAATAGCCCTATATCACAGTGTAGAAGTTTATCATATACCTGTGTATGAAATTCACAATGGCCGATATGTAAGTAAACAAGATGACTGTAATGTGTTAGTTATATATTCTTCTTCGTCTATACGTAGAAATAGTTTGGTTGCAATAAAGTAGAATTACGTAACAGAATAGTTGAATAGTTGACAAAAACTGAATCTTGCAATGTCCTATAGCGGCTGCAAGAGGCGTACACTTTTGTTGTATAACTGCTACCTGCAGCCCTTATACAACCTCTTAAATGACTGAAGTGTCCTATTAGGTGTGCCCATTCCGCTTGTATAGCTGTTCTAAGAAGGTTTTGCCAATGTTCTTACGGTATACAGTGCTGTGTAAGGAATACAGTATAATCATTCTTGCAACTCTAATAGGAGCGATAATTGTTAGTTGGGATGGCCTCCACGGGGTCGCGATTTAAATCCCCTGTACTTCTTTTTATAGGGATACTTGAAAAACGAGGAACACCACACTCCGGTACAGAATATTGAAGAAATAATAATAATTTGAGCCTTCAGGCACAGCAGGAAGGAGGTGTATTTGGATTAATACGACAAAATTGAATTAGATGCGCCCTAGCTTACATTGCAGTCAATGGAAATAATTTTGAACAGCTTTTATAAGTAAGTGAACGGTTAAACTGTATTATTTTATTATCTCGATTTATGTAGGATTTTTATTACATCTTTTTTTGAGAAATTAACTTCTTTCGTAACAGTGCATATGTGGTTAAAATTGATCGGATAAGTTGTAAAACACCCTGTACATGTGTTTTTCTTCCTCTGTCGTACACATTAAATACTGGATCTCAATGATTCTCCGCCAATCCTGTATTTCAAAAACAATGTAAATCGGTTGCACTCTGATGAAGTAAAAGATAATCCGCGATATATCCAGTTTATATGAATCTGCTTGTCACTGAATCCACCTCCCTGCTTCCAGTGTACAAGGCGCGTATCTGAAATCCGATTTTGTCGTCATTCCAGCCGCCATACGTCAAGCAGCCTTACAGCATTACGGGTGTCGAGCATCAAGCGTTCCTCGCCTTGCTCCCTCCCTCTCTGTCTCTCTCTCTTTCTCTCTCAGAGCATGGAAATGGCATATCCCACTGGCACATTATAATTCAAATGGGAAGTATGGTGTTACAGCTACAGCTCGCTGGAAGTTGGAAGCTGGATGCTAATATTTGCGGGCATCGAGAAAGGAAATCGGCAATATTGATCGATCTGTGTTGCGATGTAGTATCCAATAAGCTGCTACAGTAAACCAGCTGATCGGCTCGTTACGGGAATTTGGATTTTTTTAGCAACCCAACTAGCAAAGTAGTACTATAAGCTTTTGGTAAAAGAACCCTTCAGACATAAAAGCTCTCTATTGTTGTTGCCTGAATATCAAAATGCTGGCTTAATGTTGTGTGGTATGCAAATTTGCTTTCTGCAACATATTTGCTCTAAAATGAGGTGTTTAAAATATTCTTATAGCATAGTTATACAACACATTATAGGACAAATTTTTAACTGTTGCATAAACGTTTATACAACTATTTTATACGGCATATTTGCACGTTAGTCAAAATTGTTGTGTTGTGGCATCCGTGGTAACGTTTATAGAACAAACCCGAGCCTTGTTGTTTTGCTGTGCATATTACTACTTTAGCCAACAAGTAGCTCCCAACGGAAGCACTTATACAACTGTTGTTTAGTAACTGTTAAAGGCTGTACATATGCTAAATATGTTGGTATACAACTTCACCATAACCTAACTTTCTGCTGTCAAATTTTTGTTAAAATGCCATAACCAGTGTTTTAAGACCAATAACGCATGCATATTATTGGTTCGGAAGGTTTTATCAACTGTTCAAACAGAAGATACAGATCTGGTACAAATTCTGGGTAAATCATTCGACTGTCGGTATTTCATTTCAGACATTTGTCAAATTGTTGTATAACACCTGCAGGCAACACCAAAATATTCTAATAAACTAAAGACAACATGGACGATGCCATGACTATACGCAACCACCCGCCAAATTGGACAAACACTTATTCCTCTATTTAATATTAAATAATTATGTTTCACTTCGAAACTACAGATATAAAGTGATAAGCATTAGTGCAATTGTGTCTAAATATAGGATTTGTGGAAGATTTAACGCAGATAAGTTCAGTTTTCCATCTTAAAAATCTAGACATACTTTTTTTGATCATTATCAAAATATGATTGAAATACGAAGCCAGTAGAAAATGCGTAACTACTTTGCACGATAATCACAATAAAAGTTGCTGCGCACGTAATTCAATAACCCTATATCACAGTGTAGAAGTTTATCATATACCTGTGTATCGAATTCACAATGGCCGATATGTAAGTAAACAAGATGACTGTAATGTGTTAGTTATATATTCTTCACTTCGTCTATACAATACATAAGAAATAGTTTGGTTGCAATAAAGAAGAATCACGTAACAGAATAGTTGTATAGTTGACAAAAACTGAATCTTGCACTGACGCAAATGTTCTATAGCGGCTGCAAGAGGCTTACACTTTTGTTGTATATCTGTTACCTGCAGCCCTTATACAATCTCTTAAATGACTGAAGTGTCTTATTAGGTGTGCCCATTTCGCTTGTATAGCTGTTCTAAGAGGGTTTTGCTAATGTTCTTACAGTATACAATGCTGTGTAAGGAATACTGTATAATCATTCTTGCAACTCTAATAGGAGTGATAATTGTTAGTTGGGAATTTTGTAGTTTTCTTTTGTAATTGATTGGGATAAATCCAATCTGTAAAATTGAAAAGAACGTGGTAATTTGAAACCAGGGTTCTTTTTATAATACCAAATAAATTCAAAATGATTTCACTGACACATAATTCGAGGTAATTGGGAGTAATAAACAGTCTCTTGGAAGATTCTAGTAGACTCTGTACCCTATTCATAGTCCGTTTACGCCCCGGCACAACAGAGATGCAGCGCGGCAAAGCGGCAGCCGCCTAAGCGTTGCAATAGCTATAGGTCGATCGGCCATAAAACTACGAACAAGTGCAGATTTGACAGGATAGAACTCAGGCTCGGGGTATCGCCGGCACGAAGACGCCGGAAGTAGCCGTTCATATTCGGTGGATACATATAGAGTAAAAACCATCCTAGTTTGGTACACCTACGTCACACGCAACAAAGAGAAAATATAGTGCGATGTCTGTTTAGTTGTTCTAAGATCGATGCGGAATAACTTCACAGGCGTGCACTGCTGTTTTGTATTAATATTGTTACGCAAATGAATGTCGAAATGAGCTGGCAACCCCGAGGTTCAAATATCATAATATTCAACGCTCTCGCAGTACTGCCTGAGCAATCGTTCGGTCAACATCCATAAGGATATTGATTTCGTCATTGAAAGCGTTGCCAGTTGTTTTGTTCCCGAAAGATCGCCGGCGTTTTATCTGTTTGTTTGTTTTTTGGTATTAATTTGAAATTATTTGTGACTATTTATTTAAGATATTACTACGTGTGTGTGTGTGTTTATATTGATAATATTGATATGGCACCTAAAAAACTTGGACGGGGTCGTGTTTTACACAGCCAAAGCTGTGAAATTGTGAACAATATTATTAAGTTCATGAAAAAAGAGGCTGAAGAAGGGATTAGCATTCCTTTGACAAATTACAGGTATGTTAATCAATAAGAATACACAATTCCAGTATTTTGAAAGCTTTCACAAAGTTTATTTTCATGATATGTACAGCGTGTCCCAAATCTATGTAATTATTATTTTCAACTTTTCTACCGAAAGTAAAGGTAGATGGTTAAAATTTTATTATTTTTTTTTTTGTAAATAATAATTAAGTAAAATTCCGTGTCGAGAATTAAATTAAAAATGATTTGTCTACGAAATAATCATATTAGATTTCTTAAATTTAATATAATATTTAGAAGGAAATTAATTTTAGGGATAGAGTATTGGCTGCTACTGGGGTATCAAAGAATACCTACCAGAGAATTTGCAAAGAATCTAAGAAAAAGGATTTGCAAGGACCAAGTACCTCTTTTCAAGCCCCAAAAAAAGGAAAAATATGAAGAAATGGAAATTGGATTCTTTCACACCTCACCAGATTAAAAGTATTAGAGAAATAATCTACAATTTTTACATGATGGAAAAAAATTACCGACATTAAAGGGTAAGCATTAAAATTGAAAGATTGTCTCTGGTACCTTTTTCTCCATGTCAGGAGTTTCTGAACTATATTCTCTAAAATATACTCACCCGGTAGATTGCATAGAATCTTTGTCTATTAGAATGTCTGAAATAAGCTCTAATTTTATTTTAGGTATTAGACAAAAGATCCTCGATCGAGGTGTATTATCAGAAGACGTCGCTGAATTAAGCATAAGCACCCTGAGCCGACTTTTGAAAAAAATTGGATTTAAGTGGCAAAAAATGCAAGATAAACGAAAAGTTTTATGCGAATCCTATGACATACGCGCTAAGCGTATAAAATTCTTAAAAAAAAATTATTGGGTATCGTAAATGGATTACTTATCTTTAAATCAGGTAATTTAGTTTACTTAATCTATTTAGGAATATATTTTTAGAGTACATATATTTTTATTTTAGGAACGAAAACTGGTGACTATCACAACGAAATGAATTCAAAAAATTTTATGACATGGGTCGAGAGACAACTATTACCAAACTTACCCGAGAGGTCTGTTTTAGTTGTAGATAATGCATCGTACCATAACGTGCCTATAAAAAAAAATATTACGACGGCTACTAGGAAAGCGGAAATGATTAATTGGTTGGAAACAAACGGAATTCCAGCAGACCCAAAATTAACCAAACCAGAGTTATATAAAATTATTTCTGAAAATAAATTTCGTTTTCCCATAAAATATAGGTTAGATGAGCTTTTAGAAAAATATGGTCATTGTGTGCTCCGTTTACCTCCGTATCATCCCGAACTAAACCCCATTGAAAAAATATGGGCTTTGGGTTGCAGCGCGGAATACCACGTTTAGATTGCCTGATACTGAGGCGCTGGCCAGACAAAAATTTGAGGAGGTGACAGAACAAGAGTGGTTCAATATTTGCCAACATGTAAGAAAGTATGAGAATGAACTCATAGAAAAAGAACACCTTTTAGATGAAGCAGTAAAAAATTTAGTGTTCACTGTTAATACAGGCTCATCTGAGGAGAGTGAAGAGGGTTGGGATGACGATGAGGCGGCATCAGAGGATGAACTAGGGTGTTCAATCCTTGAATCGGACAGCTCTGAACAAAATGACGATGTGATGTAAATATGTAATTAACAAAAAAAAAACAATTTAAATCTGGTGTGTAACAAGGTATGTAATTATACAACAGTAAACAGATTTTTCTTATTATAACGATTTTATACTTGAATTCATCTGAAGATTTGTTTTTTTTCTCCTAAATTTTATAGAAAAATTCTCGAAAAACATTGTAATACGGTGTTTTTATAAAATTTCTATTCATTTTTTGTGATTTCTTTTACTCCACGGTCCCGTATGTTTGTTGGGGTAAGAAAAACTTAAAAACACATCTTTTCATTACACCGCTGGCAATTTTGTAATGCTTATAGACCTACAGTTTTTCATAAATTGTTACCTACCTAATAAAAACTATAATAAGAAAAATCCACATACCTACTGCATATTTACCAACTACAAATTCATATAAATAATACTAATAACAAATGCCATGCAAAATTTAAGAAATTATTGGAATCTGAATGAATGTTATAAAAATATAACAATTAAATCTCACCAGCATGTATTTATAAAATCAACTACACCACTGGAATACCCCGAATAAACCCCGTTCTCTCGCTTGATGTGCGACATACGTCTCGCTGCAGCGCTGACGTAGGCTGTGACGTAGGTGTACCAAACTAGGTTGATTCTTACTCTACCACACTATACTATACTAAAATATGGTCAGAGCAGAACTTATCCTTCTAGTCAGGCAGCACAAATATAAATATAAAATGTTATTGACGAAATCGCTAAAAACCAAGATAAGACCGTTTTAAGGCTATCCCCTTGTCACTACGTACTAAATCCCATTGAAATTATTTGGGCAAATATAGAAAACCACTTGGCAAACAGAACATTCAAATTTTCAGACGTGAAAAAATTTGTTTTATGAAGTTGTCAACAAAGTGACGGCAAACCATTGGAAAGATTGCATCCGTCACGTTCAAGAGACAATCGAAAAAAAGAATTGGGATCTGGGCAATATGATCAATATTCAAATTAAACCTGCAATAATTAATATTAACCATTTGAACAATGAATCAAGTACTTCCAGCCAATAAAGAATTGTGAAAAGTATGTGCACTTCTTTCTATAAAAATAATCATTTATTTTGTTAGATTATTCCAAGACCATTGAGGAAAATACGGACCTGTACAATCTCGCTTTTGGGCATGTTGTGTTTTGTCTGGTCGTAAATGGACTAGGGATGGGGTATACAGGATGCGGCAGAGAGGACGGACGTTTTTGGGATGGGAAGTACTCTCCGCCTCCGTCTACGAGAGAGGTGGGGAGGGTGCCGTTTGACTCTTGAGATCCTAGCATTATTTTACCAGTTGTCGTTATGGAGCCTTGGACGGTGGAGCACCTCGTTTTCGCCTATGAGTGACGAAGCCGACTTTCACCTAAACAGCATGGTTAACCAGCAGAATTGCCGTTATTCAGCTAATGAAAATCCGCAACAGTTACACGAAAGACCGCTGCACAGCCCAAAAGTAAGGGTTTGGTGCGCTGTATCGCAAACTTGCATCATTGGCCCTTACTTCTTCGAAGACGGTAATGGTCGTGATGTTACCGTGAACTCAGAGCGCTACGTCGACATGATCATCAACTTCTTTCTCCCTGAATTACGACGGCGACGTGTTCCAATCTGACATGTGTGGTTCCAGCAGGATGGGGCGACCGCCCACACAGCCCGAGCATCCATGGACGTTATACTCTTCCCTGGTCGCCTTATTTCCAGGTTTGGCGATGTTCATTGGCCTCCTCGATCCCCAGATTTATCCATATGCGATTTTTTCTTCTGGGGACACCACAAGGCTAGAGTATACGCGATCAAGCCCCGTACTCAGGACGAATTGAAGGGCGAAATTTGCGTGGAAGTCGCCCAAGTTGAGAGAGCGATGTTGGAGAGAGTCTACGCGAACTTCCCAGAACGCCTCCAGTACTGCATCAACGATTTCGGCCACCACATGCCTGATGTGATTTTCCACACTTGACTGACTCAAATGCTATTTCCTTGTGAACCTGATTCCATCGATAAATTTGTTTTCGAATAAAAATTAACTATTATATGATTTTTTTAAAACCGTCTATCCTCTCTGCCGCACCCTGTAGTTAAAAAAAGAATTCTCGGAACGGATAATATCTCTATAAACACGAGATACAATGTAAAATAAAAACGTTGGTCTAGTAGTGGGGATAAGTAAACAGAAGCTCAAAGAAAAAGTTGCACCTATCACTTCTCTCACAGATGGTATATTAACTGTTGCTTATTATTATGAAGTGTACATTTGCGGACGACCGTTAAGTGTACTATTTTTAAAATTACTCCAGTGGGTGATTAACACTCCTTTTATGGAAACACCAAGTGCCACTGCGGGCGATGTTGCTAGATTAGTCTTTTTTTAGACTCACAACATTAAATATCTTAACTCCCTTTATTACAACGTATCAGAAATGTCATGCAAAGCGTGCAGCTTTCCTCGTCGTTCAATTAATATCTACTTCATCATTGAAAACAAAAAAACATATCAGCAGAATAGTTCGGTGCAATTATTGCATTATAATTTTGCATTGTTTACAAGTAAATCATATCGTCCCAATTTTATCATCAAAATGCTAAATAGACACGACCAGCAAATAAAAATCTTTCTGACATAGATGATAGCTTGTGATGACAACTGTTATAACCTACTGTGAAATGAAAATTCAAATCCTCACTTGAACGTTCCTCAAGGGAACGTCAATGTTTTCAAAGGAGAGATCCATTGTTTCCAAGGAAGCCTGAATGCAGGTCTATAAATCTGACTTATGATGAGCATTCAGTTCCAGTAACATCAACATTAATAACATGTTTTGAATCTACAACATGGAAACTGAAGCAGAAAAGCAGACATTTTCAATGAACCTCCAACTGATAAAGGTGGCAAATTTTGTCAAATCTATGATCAAACTTGAAAACTGGAAATTTTACCTTTCGGTGATCAGAAATTTTCTTGGAAATCACAAATCCGAAAACTATTTACAATTACTTGACGATATGTTGTCTAATCTGAATCGTCTATGGTGTAACATGATCATCAAACGACATTATTTGTCTTCTCATATGGATAAAATTTCCTAAATACCTTAGTTTATAGTGGAGAGCAAGCTGGAAGATTTCACAATGAAAGAGCGTTACCAAAGGAGGTGAGACAGACATATGATGATCTGAAATAACCACCTCATTCAAAAAAATCTTATAAAAGACATTTTGCTCTCAACAATAGAAACTGTCTCAAATAAAGTGTATTCTTGTAACGTGTACGTAAATTGAAAATTAGAGCTGCTAGAAATAAAGTACAATCGTGAGCACGTCCGCAATAAGGAAACAGGAGCAGCAATAGAAGGATTGGTAACCCGAGCGATGGCGGGTAACTACGAGCCCCTTCTCACTTCAGTTGGCCCACTTCACGATTTGTACCAAAATATGCCTTTATAAACTAAACATGACGAAACTATTTACTTCTAGAACAATTTATTTTCTAAAAAACATTTTAGATACACTCTAGTCGTAAAAAATACATATTTCAAATTACTTAGACCTATAACTGATAGAACATCTGAACAAATAAACAATGTGCGAATAAATGCGCGAAGTTAACAAAGCAATAATTGAAAAATTTCCATTGGGTAACATCACCTTTATTTTTTATTACGGCTGAAATTCTTTGGGGCACAGTGTTAACCAAGTTTTGGCAAAAATTTGGTGTAAAACAATTCCATATTTCTTGAAGCTTTTGTCTCAGTTCGGTGACTGTACGAGCAGGATGTTGTCGTAGAACCTTTTTCATCTCGTGCCACAAAGTTTCAATAGGTGACAGATCTAGACTGCTAGAAACTCATTTCAAAAGTGGTACATTATTTTCTTCCATCCATTTTATAGCCTTTTTTGAGGTATGGCACGCTGAACCATCTTGATGAAACACAAAATCTTGACCGGATGTCAAGCATTCTTCCATCACTGGTAAAAGCGATTCTTCTAAAATTGCCAAATATTTGTTTGTATCCACATTTCCATCAATAAAATGAAGTTTTCCTACTCCTATTGATGACATACTGCCCCAGACCATAATGGATGCTGGAAATTTCGCTTTTCTCTTCAAACAGTCAACATGGAATGCTTCATTTTTTTTTGCGAATAACTCTACTGCGACTGTCACCAACACAAACTTCGAATCGGACCTCATCACTCCATTGTATTGCACATCATTGTTGAGGTGTCCATTGTCTATGTTCTTTAGCCCATCTAAGCCGATTTTTCTTTTGCAGTGGAATTAATAGTGGCTTTTCTTTGGCCTATAAACAAATTGTGCAACTTTAGGGTTTTTACTTCACTTTTTTTATAAGAAAACTCACCTTGCAAGTGCTAAATCCCAGTTTGTGGGCCTCTCTATGAGTTGTGGACCTCGAAATTCTCCTTCCAACAGCGTCACTCCACAGAGCACCTAATTGTAAATAATTGGCACGCCTGTTTTTCACGATTATTCTTCTTGATGCTCTTCGGTCGCTATTTGTGATATTACTTTTTTTCACATATCGTGGCTTAATATTAACTGAACCAGTTACGTTATATCTTCTAACAATATTTCTCACACTGTACCGCATTACGTCTAACGAAGTTGCAATTTCTGAGTTTGATTTCCCAGAATTAAAAAAATTAATTATCAGTAACCGAATTTTCTCACTGATAACCTTTCCTCTACCCACTTTGAAAACCTTAACTACCCAAAACTATTTTAAACGTATTCTGACGCAGTGATTAATAAAAACAATTGTCATGGCTTTTATTTTCCACAGCCACCTATGCGGTATAGACTTATTTTGCATTGAAATGAAAATAGGTTGATATGCTGTAATTGCAACATGTTATTTTTATGCTGCAAATTTGATTAGGGAGTGATAAAGTTGGTATTTTCTACTACATATTATCAAAATATTCATTGTTAATATTTTAAACCTGCTACATTTTTATTATTTGTGTTTGAGAAGAAAAAAACTAAGATTTCAATAGTTGGGCCAACTGAAGTGGGAAGGGGCTCGTATAGCTGCCTCGCAATCCCGATGTCTCCTGACCGAACCCACAAATGTTCCTGTTGGCTCTTGTTGGTGACTTCTAGTTGTATTGCCATTTGCATCCTTGGTTCCCTTGCGGCTACACCCTTATCTCCATGTACTGGGCATATGCTTTCGGTGCACATCCATTTGGGCCTGATGAAGCCAATCAGCAGAAACTTACGCCTGTCAGCTTACCAATCCTTCTACTTGTTTCAAACAGCTATTTCATGCTATAAGATAGTTGCTCATCTTGAGTTCGTTGTCCTGAGACCAAGCCTGGACCGTGCTGAGGAGATACCAAGCAGCACGAAACATCTGTCCATGGTTAACCGTCTGCCGTCAAACGAACTAAAGCTATATTTCTGGTTACCCCGATAGCACGAAATATTCATTAAATATTTATTCATTATTTACTAAAAATTTAATCTTACTTAACTATTTGTTTTCTTAAACAAATATTTAATAAGTATTTGTAATATAATATTTTCATTAAATATTTATTCTGTATCTTTTAAATATTTTATATACAATATTCCTTTTATATCATTCATTTAATATTTACTTTTCAATCAATGGAAAATATTAAATCTCCAATATTTAGAAGATATTTCTTAAATATTTTCAACTACGGCGCATGTGCATGTGACCCCGAGCGACCAATCGCATAACAACAAGTCGGCCTGAGCCTGCGCAGACCGTTTGTCGGCATCCATTTTGCCTGCGACTTTCACTATGTACCTCCAAGTGGTACATTATTTGAGTGTTTTTTGTGGAGAAGGGAAGAGGGTCAGTTTTTCGATAATTACATAGCTCAATTTATCTGACTAGTAAACATTATTGTGCCTGTTGAGTGTAAATGTATTTACAAGACCATAAATAACTAGCCTTTAAGTGTAACAGTTATTTTCGATTTGGGATTGATGGATTTATCTGAAAATGGATACGAAAATTCTATTCATAACAGCCCAATGAAAAGTCATGTAATCACAGCTTGATCGAGATACATCAAAAATGCTTTTTTTAAATATCTCAATTATTATTATTAGTTTTGTCGTAGTAGGAGCAGATCAGCTGTAACTATTTTAAAATTTTTAAGATCAACAGCGACGTCCCAAAATTTTAACTGCCGAAAATACTATATTTTTGTCCCTTGAATTATAATATAAAATCACAAAATACTTATACTAAGTGACATATAAATCCGAACACCCAGTTTAAATGGTTTTATTTTAATAAAATTTTGTATAAGTACTTAATGAAGCATAATAAGTAAATGATAAAAATTTCAAAATGATTGCACTGCTTTAAAGCCCTTTGACCTTTAATAATGTGAGGATGCACCCTGATGTGCTACGCATCCTCCAACGCGCCTAGGCATGCTTCTGATCACGTGGTCAATGTCCTCTTGTGGTATCTCGTTCCAGGCAACCACCAACTCCTCTCGAAGTGCTTCTAGAGTCTGAGGAGGACGTTGCAAATTGAGCAATCTCCTACCCATCATATCCCACACGTGCTCAATTGGGGATAAGTCGGGAGATCTTGGTGGCCATGGTAACAATGTGACATCATTATGTTGAAAGAAGTCTATTGTGACTCTTGCAACATGTGGTCGGGCATTATCTTGTTGGAAAGTTGAATCTGCCAGGGTGTCAAGATAGGGTAAAAGATGGGGTTCTAGAACTTCGTGGATATAACGCTGTGCGTTCATGTTACCTCTGATGAAGATTAAAGGTGACCTGGAACCATAAGCTATAGCACCCCAACAAAAAACTGTGGATTCCTCCTTTCACCACGTTGTCTTCTAACCCTGGCACGACCATCGTGCATGCCTAAACAAAATCGAGACTCGTCACTAAAGACAATACTGTTCCATTTCTGATCCCAGAGTGACCGTTGTCTGCACCACTCAAGGCGATTACGTCGGTGTTCTCGAGTTAAAGGGAGGACCCAGTGTGGCCGGTATGAAAACAAGCCAAAACTTCTCATTCGTCGGTAAACACTTCGCATGCCAATAGGTCTTCCGTGTTCTGCAAACCATTCATTTGCAATGGACCTGGTAGTGGAGAAACGGTCCCTTAAGGCCAATAATCTTAGGCCGCGATCTTCACGGTCTGTTGTTCTACGGCGGCGTCCAGTGCCCCTTGCTCTTTGCGTACGGCCTGACAACACCTAACCACAGTGTCTACACTTCTTTGCACTCTAACTGCAATTGCCCGAAAAGAAAGTCCAGCTTCCCGAAGTCCCACTATACGGCACCTATCAAACTCACTAAGTTGACGAAATCGTACAGGTCTCCGTACTCTAGGCATCGTAACCGATCGTAAAGGATGTCAAGAACCAAAATCCGCCAACGTTGATTCTTTACTGCGGCTGAAATATTCATTTTTAGAGCGTTAGTGAATTAAAAAAAAGCAGTATAAAAACCGGAATGTCCAACTGATAAGGCTGAAAATTTGTTCACTTGTTATTTACAGTAAGATAAATACATTCACCAACTTTTATTAAAATAAAACCATTTAAACTGGGTGTTCGGATTTATATGTCACTTAGTATATGTCTAAATTACTAAAAAAAGTCACGTTTCAACAAAATCAATAAGTGGTCTATTATCAAAAACATTTTCTTTAAAAGTTAGTTAAAGGATCAAGTCGTGCAAATGGACATTTTATATCAAGATATCTAAAATAACATACCAAATTTTCTTAAAAATCAATCAAATCTCGAACTATCATAGGCAGAAAATGCGGGGTTCTTCTAGGTGCATTCTAGAGCTGCTTTCCAGTGACCCAGTTGAGCTACTCGGAGTAACTCAGCATGCTCAGCACCAATATTGTTCCACTGCATTTTATATTCCCATAAATATACTGGAAAGCAGCTTATGTATTCAATAATACTTCATAATTAGTAAGTTTTTTTTTCAGAGGAGTGGACTTGGAAGATACAGAAGAGGCTTAGAAGGTTTTATTTAATAATACTCTTCTAGCAAATTAAACCATAATATCTAGAATGAATTTTCTTTATAAACCGAATTTTATATAAGCATTCCTACAGACTTTGCTGAAATGACCAATGAAGAATTTTCTATATACACTGAAAATATGTATCAGATTAATGCTTGAAAATCCATATGTATTTACGAAAAATATTAGATATTTCATCAAAATATAAAATTGATATTTCAAAATCTTTCCTGATATATTTTCTAAATACTTGGAAAAAATATCGCAAAAATTTATGAATTATATGTACTAAAAATATCTATAATGAATATTTCGTAAATACATAAGAAACATATTTATTACATATTCAATAATTTTCGCTACAAATATTTAACAAACATTTTTTTTTAATTTTTAATAAATATTTAATGCTATCGGGGTAGTTGCTCTAAATATAAACATATAATAATCCCTGAACGTAATATCTAAATAAAAATTACATGTAATGAAATCCATCCACGCTCACCCTGGCGTCCACAGCATCCAGCCAGCTTGAGCTTGGGGGCAGCATGTGCTAATGTTCGGTTCGTCCTACCATGAATAATGAAATATGTACATCGGCAGCGGCAGGCAGCGAGAGCGATGAAAATATTTCAAAAGTTTCATTTCCTCCCTTTTTGGTATGACGGCGAAATGCTAATTATTCCTCCATAGCTGGGGTAACTGAATACGCGCAGTAATACCATCGTACCTTTGATTCGATTCTGTCATGGACACCACGCATGAAAACGTGATAGTCGTCTTTGAAGAAATGGAAGCTTCGTGCCAAAGAAACGAGTTGATGCTAAATAAAAATAAAACTACCGCAATCATCTTCCATATTACGAGCCTCTTCCCACTTCAGTTGGCCCAACTATTGAAATCTTAGTTTTTTCTTATCAAACACAAATAATTAAAATGTAGCAGGGTGTTATAGGTTTAAAAGATTAACAATGAATAGTTTGATAATATATAGTAGGAAACACCAACTTTATCACTCCCTAATCAAATTTGCAGCATAAAAATAACACATGTTGCAATTACAGCATATCAACCTATATTCATTTCAATGCAAAATAAGTCTATAACGCATAGGTGGCTGTGAAAAATAAAAGCCACGACAATTGTTATTAATCACAGCTATCAGAATACGTTTAAAATAGTTTTGGGTAGTTAAGGTTTTCAAAATGGAAAGAGGAAAGGTTATTAGTGAGAAAACTCGATTACTGACAATAATTTTTTTTAATTCTGGAAATCAAACTCAGAAATTGCAACTCTGTTAGACTTATCGCGGTACGGTATGAGAAATATTGTTAGAAGATATAACGTAACTGGTTCAGTTAATATTAAGCCACGATATGTGAAAAAAAGTAATATCACAAATGCCGACCGAAGAGTATTAAGAAGAATAATTGTGAAATACAGGCGTGCCAATTATTTACAATTAAGTGCTCTGTGGAGTGACGCTGTTGGAAGGAGAATTTCGAGGTCCACAACTCATAGAGAGGCCCACAAACTGGGATTTAGCACTTGCAAGGTAAGTTTTCTTATAAAAGAAAGTGAAGTAAAAACCCTAAAGTTGCACAACTTGTTTATAGGCCAAATAAAAGCCACTATTAACTCCACTGCAAAAGAAAAATCGGCTTAGATGGGCTAAAGAACATAGACAATGGACACCTCAACAATGGTGTGCAGTACAATGGAGTGATGAGGCCCGATTCGAAGTTATTCGCAAAAAAATGAAGCATTCCATGTTGACTGTCTGAAGAGAAAAGTGAAATTTCCAGCATCCATTATGGTCTGGGGCAGTATGTCATCAAAAGGAGTAGGGAAACTTCATTTTATTGATGGAAATGTGGATACAAACAAATATTTGGCAACCTTAGAAGTATCGTTTTTACCAGTGATGGAAGAATGTTTGACATCCGGCCAAGATTTTGTGTTTCAGCAAGATGGTGCAGCGTGCCATACCTCAAAAAAGGCTATAAAATGGATGGAAGAAAATAATGTACCACTTTTGACATGGGTTTATAGCAGTCCAGATCTGTCACCTATTGAAACTTTGTGGCACGAGATGAAAAAGGTTCTACGACAACATCCTGCTCGTACAATCACCGAACTGAGATAAAAGTTTCAAGAAATATGGGATTGTTTTAACCATTTTTTTGCCAAAACTTGGTTAACACTAAGCCCCAAAGAATTTCAGCCGTAATAAAAAATAAAGGAGATGTTACCCAATTGTTGCTTTGTTAACTTCGCGCATTTATTCGCACATTGTTTATTTGTTCAGATGTTCTATTAGTTATAGGTCTAAGTGATTTGAAATATGTATTTTTTACGACTAGAGTGTACATAAAATTTAAGAAGTAAATGGTTTCTTCATGTTTAGTTTATAAAGGCATATTTTGGTACAAATCTTGAAGTGGGCCAACTGAAGTGGGAAGGCGCTCGTATAAAAGCCATACATCCAACTACTAACATTAAGTGTTAAGTCTGGATTACAGTTAGTGGATAGCGCCAAATTCCTTGGTAGGTGGTTCGATGCAGATCTCTCGTTCAGCACCCAAATTGAGAATGTATGCCTGAATCTAAATAAAGGCCATATTTTATATGAAGCTGTATTTAGATAAAAATATCCTATTATCACGCATGCATCCTATGCTGGGGTAACGCTTTAGGAATCAACACAGTTTTTATATCACAAAAACGGATAATTAGATTGTCGTTTTGCAAAGTTGCAAATACACATTTATCCAAAATAAGCTATTGACAGTTCCTTGTATTTCCATTATACAAGTGTGAATTTACTATCTGACGCGAAAAACAGACATCAATGATTTCAGCATACAAAATATACATTACTACAATACCAGAGATTCTAGTTTGGAATGAAGCTGTTTTAAGAAGCATGGCATATAGAAAGTCACCCCAATTAAAAAGTTATATATCAAATTTAAAAATAAGGTTTTTAAGTAATTCTATAAATTAATTAAATTTTCTAATTATCCGGATCAGTATATTAAATTTTATATAGCGTTTTAACAAGTAGCTATTTTACTCCTGACTTTAACCACTACTAAAGCAAAAACACTACTTAACTTATTTATATTCTAGTCATATTGAGCTTGTATTTTTTACCATGTTTTGTTTATAGTGTGGTGCAACAAATACTGTTAACCCACTCTGTATTATATTCACATTTATCGTGATATTTTAACTATGCTACTTTTCTTTTGTTATGAAATTTGAACTTTAAGTTCGAAATTTGGCGAAGTACTACTTACTACTATTCAGAAAAGTAAGGAGCACCGATTGAATAATTGCATTGATGTTAATAAATATCAAAGAAAGAGGAATTGGATAGAAAAAGTTTATATCTGGAAAACAACCTGGAGAACATTGTTATCTGGGATCACTTGAATATGGCGCAGTTCGGTGCCTCTAAGGCCCCACTGTAGAGGTCCACTTGACGAAGCATCCCCTACCACCTACTTCAAAGCTGACTTCAATATCTGTGCTCTGTCAACGGTGCAGTTTTTCTGAATCTGAACTGTATTATAGGATAAATCTACTTCTTCCAATTTCTAATTTGTACTCCAAACAATAAGACTTTGCCAGTTATGAGTGGGCAAGGACTGCACGTACCTTCCTATGAGCCCCTAACATTAGGGGTTGAGAGATTGTGTCTTAATCCTTAACTTTCATCCAATTTTAGGTTTCCAGATAATATATTCACTAAGGGAAAATAATTGATGTGCTGTCGCTCGTACATTATCCCAATCTCCAGCTCGTCACGTTTCCATGTCGGTGACACGAAGCAGGTGAATTTCCACATTAAGATGAATATTTGAGAGGTACCCATTCCCTTAGGGACTGGCGCCATTATTAACTTCAGGAAATTGGAACAAGAATGTATGTGGCAGCATTTATTAATGCATTCTGTCTGAAGATAGACAACCTAAAACTTCATTTCGACGTCCAGAAAATTATCCGTGTTGAAACGAGATACCATCCGTCATCTATGAGAATTTTTCACGGCAATGTGTCTCCCATTCGCAATAACGAGAAATCAACCCAGAGAAGGTTGGGGTTTCACAGATGGCACTATATATGAATATATATGAGCAGCAAAGAGAAAAAGTTGTCAAAATAGCCTAGGTAGAACATTAGGGAATATATTCAATTTTTACTATACTGTATGCAAAAATTACAACAAAACAAACAGTAAAATAGTTAATAAAGGCTGAAGTGGAGCTTACTCAAAAATACAATTTCATCAAGTAGATAGGTATTCACATTCAATCATGTTTTGTATGCAGTTTGTATCACAAACGTTTGTCATATTCTCCGAGCTATTACTAAGTATATTTTTATGTCGTATTTAAAATGCCTTTTTGCATGACCTGAGGTTGTACGTTTGATGATTCAAAAAACCTGATCGTTTTATGGGTTCAAATCCCGTACGTATAATCAACCTTTCAAGTACCTTCATTTGGTTTCAATAATAACAATAATCTTTATTGTCCAACAGTCACCCAATTACAGGAGAATAAATACATTGAAACCAAATTAAATGGAAAAGTCCATTAATATATCTAAGAATAAACAATAACTGAATAAGCGAAAAGTATGAAAGTACAACAGATGACAGAACAAAAAAATTATAGACGAGTTTTGACATTATGTCAAGCAACAATACATTTAACTTCTATAGAAAAGATATAAAGCAGACACTTACAATAAACATATTATGAAAGTCAATTTCCAAATAATGGGTGATTTTTTTGATAGTATCTTTTTGGCAACACTGTTTTTGACAGATGATGCGTGAATCGTGTCTTGTGTCATTGTCAAACTTGTTCAGTTTGGTCTATAATTTAACCATGAATCGACTTACGAACGAACAACGCTTGCAAATTATTGAATTTTACTATCAAAATTCATGCTCGGTTAAGAGAGTGCATCGAGCACTGCTTCCAATTTATGGGCAATTTGGTCGGCCTACTGAGGGAGCTAATCGGAAGCTTGTGACTAAATTTCGAACCCAGTTTACATTATTTAACATTAAACCACCAACACGCAGACGTAGAGTGAAGACTGAAGAAAATATTGCGGCTGTATCCGCCAGTGTTAGTGATGACCGTGAAATGTCGATTCGCCGCCGTTCGCAGCAATTGGGCCTCTGTTACTCCACTACGTGGAAAATTTTGCTACAGGATTTGGGTGTAAAACATTATAAGATACAGCTGGTGCAAGAATTGAAGCCACAACGTTTCCAATTTGGTGAATGGGCGCTGGCAAACTTGGAGGAAGATTCACATTTTTATCGAAAAATTGTGTTCAGCGACGAAGCTCATTTCTGGTTGAATGGGTACGTTAACAAGCAAAATTGCCGCATCTGGAGTGAAGACCAGCCAGAAGCATTGCAAGAGCTATCAATGCATCCTGAAAAAATCACTGTTTGGGGTGGATTATGGGCCGGTGGCATCATCGGGCCGTACTTCTTCAAAGACGACAATGGCCGGAACGTAACTGTGAATGGCGAGCGCTATCGTGCGATGATAACAAACTTTTTTTTGTCCAAAATGGAAGAGCTGGACTTGGTTGACATGTGGTTTCAACAAGACGGTGCCACATGCCACACCCCACACGAAACAATGGCCCTATTGAGAGGCGAGTTCGGTGAACAGTTC
Source organism: Acanthoscelides obtectus (assembly GCA_963669975.1). Classification (NCBI taxonomy): domain Eukaryota; kingdom Metazoa; phylum Arthropoda; class Insecta; order Coleoptera; family Chrysomelidae; genus Acanthoscelides; species Acanthoscelides obtectus. Next base: position 65,495,306 of record CAVLJG010000009.1, read on the forward strand.
GTCTCACGTTTGGGGCCCGTCAATTGGCCGCCTAGATCGTGTGATTTAACGCCGTTGGACTATTTCTTGTGGGGCCAAGTTAAGGCTAATGTCTACAGGGATAAACCAGCAACGATTGACGCACTGGAAGCCAATATTGAAGCATTTATTCGTGAGATACCGGCCGATATGTTGGAGAGAGTGTGCCAAAATTGGACCTTGCGCATGGCCTATCTAAAGCGGAGGCGCGGCCAACATTTACATGAAATAATCTTTAAACATTAAATTATATCGACCGTTCTATCGACTCAAATAAAGATTTAGTCGTTTTTTCAAATTTTTTGTTTTTTTTTTTGGTAATCAAATCCTATACCTCTTAAAAAATGACCCGTAATTAATATTTTCACACACAGTTAATACTGGCAACTTTAGAAGCAAATTAGTTCTAGCTTTCTCACAATGAAAGGTTTCGGTATTTCTATTTCTCAAATAAGGCACCAAGAAATTGATACTACATAAACTGGCATCTAAGTTATTATGCAAGAATTAATACAAAATTGTTAAAGAATTACATTTTTGTCACAGATCCAGACTTTCTAAATAAGTTTTTTGTTTGAAAAAAAACTTCTTTTTTAAAATCTCTAATAAGATTTTATTCACCTAAAGACGTACAGGACTCAAAGAGGTTCAGGAATCGAATTGTTCTTCCATCATATTTTTACAGAAGGTATCCATATAAAGATACAAAAGAATGCTATTTTTTAGCTTAGAGAACAAACAAAAACATATCTTACAATTTCTCAGAGAAAAGTAACATGCAAAACGTATAGCGTTAAGTGGGGCATGCTAGCATGTCTACGACATTAAAAGGGGTAGCTGCTCTCTTAACTTTCTATCTCAAACCTAAAAGAAGGATGCTCATAAATACCGTCAGTCTTGCAAGCGACTGGTTTCAGAAGGATTGGTCTTTAATTTCAATGAAAAATAGACCGAACATTATTATCAAAACATCTGGTTGTCAGGAATTGAGAGGTCAGAAATCCCAAATAATTATGGTCACTAGGTGGCGCTGTAATCGCCCATACAGCATACTTTTTAGGAATTACATTCATATGCCCATCTCCCTCACACAGGCTTCGCCTCAACTCCAAAACATCACCCAAATTTATTTGCTGCCATTATCGCTCTCCCTCGAACCATAACTGGGATGACCTACTCGAATACCTCGCCGTCCAGATCGACTTCCTGAACATCAATCACCCCGCTTCAGAGGTAGTTCTTCTCGGTGATTTAAATGCCCATAATGAGCTTTGGTTGGGCTCAAATAAGACCGATGCAGCAGGTCGTGCAGTCGAAGCGTTCGCTCTTACTCAAGGGCTGACCCAGCTGGTGATGAGCCCTACTTTTTTCCCCCGCGTCTCGTCACACGCCAGTAGCCTGCTGGATCTCTTTCTGACCACGCATCCTGTCCCTTACAGCACTGCTGTCATGTCCCCCCTGGGTAACTCAGATCATGGTGTTGTGGAAGTTAGGTTCCAGTCAGAAGCCGCTGTGGCAGCAGAAACTCGTACAGGCCGCAAAACCTGGCATTACGGACATGCCAACTGGGAGGGGCTCAGAGACTTCTCTAGCTTTCCTTGTCTGTTTCACTGACGCGGATGCGTCGACTGTCAGTTCTTCGATAACCGAAATTATCCACGTCGGAATGGAGGAATACATCCCTCACACAGCGAAAGTTCCTAAACCAGGGTCCAACGGCTGGTTCAACAAACCGTGTGACACTGCTCGCCAGCAGAAGATCAAGGCACACAGAACCTATTTACAAAACCCCACTATAGAGAACAGACAAGCCGACGTCGAGTCCAGAAACAAATATAACGAAGCGGTTCGCAATGCCAAAAACCAGCATAATATAAAAGTTAGGCACAGGGTAATGTCGCAGCGCAATGGCAGTCGGTCTTTCTGGACGCTGGCCAAGCAGATTGAAAAGAACTTCTCACACAGTAGCCTTCCACCACTTACGAGTGAGGATGGAAGTATTCTATTCGACTCAAAGGCCAAGGCGGAAGTGCTAGCCAAGATCTTTGCTGCCAACTCCACCATGGACGTCCCCACCAACGCCCAAGTGCCGTCAATTCAAAGGGTTCCCCACACTATGCGGGAGGTAACATTCAGGCATAAGACCGTATGACGAGTGCTCTTGTCGCTCGACATCAACAAAGCTTCTGGTCCGGACTTGATTCCTGCCATTGTACTGATGAGATGTGCAGCGGAGCCAGTTCTTTCGCGTCTCTTCCAGATATCTTATGAATCCGGCACCTTCCCAGAAAACTGGAAATATGCTCATGTACAGCCCATCCCAAAAAAAGGATCTAAGACCGACCCTTACAACTACAGGCCTATAGCTCTGCTTTCTGTTATAAGTAAAGTGATGGAGAGGTGCATAAATCGCGAGCTTCTGGTCTACCTCGAACGTCACAGCTTGATTAGCGACAGGCAGTACGGTTTCCGGCACCAACGATCCACAGGGGACCTCCTAGCTTACGTCATGCAACTGTGGAGTAAACTCATCCAGTCTCATGGTGAGGCTCATGTCGTTGCTCTTGACATTACGAAAGCTTTCGATCAGCTGTGGCACGCTGCCCTCTTGAGCAAACTTCCATCCTATGGCCTCCCAGAAAAGCTTTGCAGATGGGTGGCTGACTTTATCTCTGGCCGCAAGATATCCGTCGTAATTGACGGATTCTCCTCTTCATCCCACAACATCAACGCGGGTTCGGTCTTGGCTCCAACACTGTTTCTCTTACATATCAACGACCTCATTTCCTGCATGATGAACCCAATCCACAGCTTCGCTGATGACAATACTCTACATGCAGGAATTCAGAGTGACAAGCCGATCTCTGCCGCTGAGCTGGGAAAGATAAGGCTAGCGACGACATCCTCTCTGACAAGATACCTGGAGGCTATAAGTGCTTGGGGATACAACAATCTTGTACAGTTCAATGCTTCCAAAACACAGTACTGTACTTTGACGAACAAAAAGCGTCCTAGCGCTCATACAGTTTCGATGGACGGCCGAGTTCTACCAAAGAGCCAGTCATTTCGGCTGGTCGGAGTCCAGATCACCGAGGACCTGATCTGGCACGAACACATCTCTTCAATAGCTGCAGCTGCTGGAAAAAAGCTAGGGTATTTGTTTAGGGCTAAGAAGTACTTTTCTCCGCATGACCTTCTCACTCTATACAAGGCCCAGATAAGGCCTAGCCTCGAGTATTGCTCACACGTTTGGGGTGCTGCCGCCCCGACTACATTGTCCATGCGCGATGCTGTCCAGAGGAGGGCGGTCCGACTGATCGATGACTCTTTTCTAACAGACCGTCTCGGGACTCTTTCGCACCGGCGGGCCGTCGGCGATCTAGCTCTTTTCTATCGCTATACCAACGGGCTTTGCTCCTCAGAGCTCTCTTCCATGATGCCGCCGCGCGATGTGCCTGCCAGACAGACCGTGTCAAACTTCGTACATCCAGAACTGGCCGATACGTCCGCTCCTTTGTCCCGAGGGTGTCTAGATTGTGGAACAACCTACGGGAGGAAGCTTTTCCCAGTTCTACTAACCTTAGGCAATTCAAAAACCGTATTAACACAATTTCTTTGGGATCATCATAGCAGCCGCGGTGTTCCGGCATTTAGGCTTCTGCCTGTGCGGCTGTTTCGATATAAAAAAAAACATACATAGGTAGGTAATCTGCCTCTATGAGCGGAAGTTTGTTTGTGTAAGATCAAAGACATTCGTTTTTTAGTTCACCGTATTGAACATGCGCGTGTCAACGAATGAATCATGGAGCCTATATACCAGAAGAACCGACGAAATGAGCAAAACACGACCCCAAAACATGACGCCTGACTGAGGGCGTGATCGAACGCTTTTATTTGAAAACTTGAGATGAAAGAGCTTCATTATCGTTTGAATATTTCCAATCGGAAAAATAAATTTTTATACTTTAAGTTCATTTCCTTAACAGCTAAATAAAAATGTATTAGAATGCCAGAAAACAGATCAAACGCTTTATTGATATTGCTACAGTAGATTGATATGAAGCTTCCCACACGTTTACGCCTTCTCACAAAGAGTAGGGATACCATTTTCTGATCAGTAAATGTCATCCCCGGGAAACTAGGTAAGCAGATGGATTACTGACTTTCTCTCTGGCCGCAAGATATCCGTCGTAATGTCGGGTTCTGCTCTTCATCCCACAACGTCAACGCAGATGTTCCCCATATCAAAGAACTCCTTTCATGTATGGCCAATCCAATCCACACCTTTGCTGATGACATCACTTCACATGTACGAATTCATAGGAACAAGCCGGTCTTTGCTGGTGAAGTGGAGGAAAGAAGACTAGAAGTGACCCCTTCTCTGACGATATGTTGTGAGCTACTACTGGCCTAGGGTATCGAGATTGTGAAACAATCTAGATGAGAACGCTTTTCCAGCTCTACTAACCTTCAAAAATCGCATTAACAAAGTGTCTTTAAGCTACTCACAGCAGCCGCGGTGCCCTGGCATTTAGGCTTCTGCCTACGCGGCTGCTTCGGTGTAAAAAAATCCATTATAGTATGTGTTTTATGGACATGTTTATGCTAGACATGGTAAGGCTTTAAAAGCTAAGGTTTGTCATGTTATTGTAATTACGTAGCCCAATACTCTAACACGTAATTAAACGCATCCTATCCTACATGCAATAATCCTACTTTCCTAAACAGTACTACAATACTCTTAGCATCTGCGCATTCATTCCTTTTCGAATCTCTTCATATCATTCTCACTCACTGTAACACTTGTATGTACAATATTTTGGTTCATCGATCACTTTAAGCCAATATACTGCCCTGATTTTTCCTACTCCAATGTTGCAGCTGCTCACAAAGAGTTACCTAATACTTCTTCTAAGAAATGCAGCTCGAAATTGTTCGCATAATGATAAATAAGTTCAATTTCTAGAGTTCCAGCTGTTTCTAACAATAAAACTTGCGATTTCTAACTGAACACAAAAATAAAACGAAACCTGGCATCTTTATTAAATATTGATCTATGCTGCGTTGCAGCCTTCCATTCTTAGGAGAATGCCTTCGATAATATTTTTCATGCACCATAAAGATGATTTATTTGAAGGGATTTAATACTGAACGGCCTCAATAGGTGTGAAATAGGGCTGGAATATATTTCATATTTCTACGTTAAAATAGCTTTCGTTTCGCTTGGGTTATATAAATGTAACACCAAGAATCAATACAGGACGAATAGACTTTCAAGCTGAATTATTATGGTTTTGGTTACGCTTCTTGCTTATTGTTCTGTTATTAAGGATTTTTGGCAGGTCATAGTAAAACGTCCAGTAAACTTTCGTCACACATCCATTTCTCTCATACATACGCACAGGAGCGGATCTAGAAAATATTTTCAGAGGGGTCGATATAATAATAATAATAATAATAATAATAATAATAGCTTTATTGTCCAACAGTTTCCCATTTATAGGACAATTTATAAACATAATACAAAAGCAAAAAAAAAGGGAAAAAAACACAGGTATAAATTTGTAACATGAGCTATTGGTCCGAATAGGCCTTAGCTGCCTTTAGTAGGTAATTAATATGTGTCGTAAATATATCACAGTAACATCTAATTCTGTTTAAGTTAGAGCACATTACATATAACGGTGACTTGAGAAGAATGTTTGTCATAGCTCTAGGAAGCCCGAATATTTTATGATTGCGAGATGCAAACGTTGGAGTACGAAACTTGATCTGTTCCAGGATCATGGGGCAATCAATTAAATTGTTGATCATTTTGTAGCCAAATATTATTGAGGCACATTACCTACGTTTTTTCAAAGTCAACATGTCTAAGCGACTACATAGTTCCTCATTACTTGTACCTCTCTCTGGATATGTTCCATCAATCCTAAACAGAACAAACTTCATAAACTTCCGTTGTACTCTTTCAATAGCTGTGCTATAGCATTCATAGTAAGGGCCCCAAATAATACTACAATATTCGACTTTGGATCTAACATAAGCATAATATAATAGCTTAATAGACTTTATGTTATGAAAATTCCTGCAATTCCTTACTATGAAACCATAAGCCGCCAATGCTTCTCATGCTTTTTTATTTATATGCTGACTAAAAGTTAACTTTTGAACATAGATTATACCTAAATCACGTAGATCAGAGCAGCTTTCTAGCACAGACCCATCAATAGAGTACGGATATTCGCAAACATTAATTTTCCTGGTATAGCTGACTATTTTACACTTCCTCACACTAAGCTCCAACTTGTTTTCTACACACCAAGACATCACAAAATTTAATTGGTGTTGTAGCTTGATAATATCATCAGGAGTATTTATCTGCGAATAAATTTTTAGGTCGTCAGCAAAGCATAGGCATTCACATTCAACTGAGTCACAGAGGTCATTGATAAATATCAAAAACAGTAATGGTCCCAGGTTGGACCCCTGAGGAACTCCAGAAGGTACCAAGTGGGTCTCAGATTGGAAGCTATTATAGCTAACAAATTGTCTACGATCGGATAAGTAAGATTTCATCCACTCCCTAGCATCATCTGTGAAGCCAAGTGCACCTAACTTATTTAATAAAGTTTTGTGGTTAATTTTTAATTTTTTTAATATGGAAAAAGTGCTGGAGCTTAGGATATGCAATCTGCCTCTGTGAACTTACGTTGTCCTCTTCAGATATTTCTAAAAAAAATCACCTAATCAACGTAAAAGGTTTTCCCATTTTATCGAAGAATTCGAAACCGCAAATTTGCCGGAAGTTGACACATTGGTAGTTGGTGATCATTTTGCCTTTCACCGAGATGTCTGCTCTACTGAGCCGAGGAACATGAGGACTTCCATGTAAGTGCAGTACATCTGATGTAATGATAGACATAAAAAAATAATTATTAATACACTTACATAATCTTCTTTATTACAAAACTAAGCTCATGCGACGTCATAACCTCTGAATAATTTAATATTGTACACATCTGCAACGAAATCGTGCTGTAGGTTATGTCCAACTTAAATCAAGCGATAAAATCTGCACAGTAAAATGAAAAATATCTCCCGAACATACGGTATGCTCCACGCAATACATAGTGTTGGGTATATTTATTCCCCTGGGCACTCCAATCCAAAGCTTTTCTTGGGTCTTTAAACATGTGTTTTTACATTCTCAGATGATGCAATCACGATAAGTACCATAATTTTAATGTAAGCTAGTGGAATTCAGGTTTGTATGTTTGAGAGTTTATGCCGCTGTCAACTGCTGTTCACAAATGGTATGACGTCAGAGCAGATTAGTATGGGTCAAACGTTTTCACCTGTCTGAGAAAAATATATTTTCAAATTAGTTTTACAGTCTTTTGGGTCTGAAAAAAATATAGCCTTAATTTTTTTGGTTTAATAGAACAAATGTTAATTATTTAATTATTTAATTTTTGTGAAAGGCTACCTACATCCGGAATCGGAGGGTTTTCTATGTGCTATTCAGGATAGGTTATTCGAACCAGAAACTATGAACGCCATATACTAGGCCTGAATACACACGACGTATGTAGAAAATGCCATACGCCAGGTGAAACAATAGAACACATCACCTCCAGCTGCAACATGTTGGCCAATAGTGCTTACTTATCCCGACATAATCAAGTAGCCAAAATAATACACCCCACGTTAGCTCAAAATTATAATCTCATTCAGTCGACCGCGCCATATTATAAATATACACCATTCCCAGTACTCTAGAATCAGTCGGCCCTATTGTACTGGGACAGGTCAGTCATAACCGATAAAACAATTGCCTATAACCGGCCAGACATACTACTGATCGATAAAAATAAACGGAAAGCATACATAATTGATATCGCAGTTCCACTCACAGTAAACATAATCAGAACCGAATACACCAAGGCTGAAAAGTACCAAAACCTTGCCATTGAAATCAAAAACATTTGGAAACTATCAGAGGTCTGCATAATACCAGTAGTAGTGTCTGTAGAAGGGGCAATCTCTGTAAATCTCCACTCTCACTTAGAGAAAATCAAAGTTCCAGCGCATTTTATTGCATTGATGCAGAAAGCCGCAATCTTGCAAACATGTCACATAGTTCGCAAGTTCTTCGCAATAGGCTGAGGTGAATTCCTCCCCTGTTGTGTACATACCCCGTGTGTAACGGTGAAAGACCAACCAAAAACGAATAATAATAATAATAATAGCTTTGTTGTCCAACAGTTTCGCATTTATAGGACAATTTATAAACATAATACAAAAGCAAAAAAAATCGAAAAGAAAACAACAAATGCAACACAGGTATAAATTTGTAACATGAGTTATTGGTCCGAATAAGTATTAGCTGCCTTTAGCAGGTAATTAACATTTGTCGTAAATATATCACAGTAACATCCAATTCTGTTTAAGTTAGAGCACATTACATATAACGATGACTTGAGAAGAATGTTTGTCCTAGCTCTAGGAAGCCCGAATATTTTATGATTGCGAGATGCAAACGTTGGAGTACGAAACTTGATCTATTCCAGGATCATGGGGCAATCAATTAAATTGTTGATCATTTTGTAGCCAAATATTATTGAGGCACATTACCTACGTTTTTTCAAAGTCAACATGTCTAAGCGACTACATAGTCCCTCATTACTTGTACCTCTCTCTGGATATGTCCCAATCCTAAACAGAACAAACTTCATAAACTTCTGTTGTACTCTTTCAATAGCTGTGCTATAGCATTCATAGTAAGGGCTCCAAATAATACTACAATATTCGACTTTGGATCTAACATAAGCATAATATAATAGCTTAATAGACTTTATGTTATGAAAATTCCTGCAATTCCTTACTATGAAACCATAAGCCGCCAATGCTTCTGATGCTTTTTTATTTATATGCTGACTAAAAGTTAACTTTTGATCATAGATTATACCTAAATCACGTACATCAGAGCATCTTTCTAGCACAGACGCATCAATAGAGTACGGATATTCGAAAATATTAATTTTCCTGGTATAGCTGACTATTTTACACTTCCTCACATTAAGCTCCAACTTGTTTTCTACACACCAAGACAGCACAAAATTTAATTGGTGTTGTAGCTTGATACAATCATCAGGAATATTTATCTGCGAATAAATTTTTAGGTCGTCAGCAAAGCATAGGCGTTCACATTCAACTGAGTCACAGAGGTCATTAATAAATATCAAAAACAGTAATGGTCCCAGGTTGGACCCCTGAGGAACTCCAGAAGGTGCCAAGCAGATCTCAGATTGGAAGCCACTATAGCTAACAAATTGTCTATGATCGGATAAGTAAGATTTCATCAACTCCCTAGCATCATCTGTGAAACCAAGTGCACCTAACTTATTTAATAAAGTTTTGTGGTTAATTTTATCGAAAGCCTTCGAAAAGTCGGTATAAATAACGTCAACTTGCTCATTACTATCAATGGCTTCCGAGAGGTACTGCGTTATTATAAACAGATTTGTGGTTTTTGAGCCATTAGCGACAAATCCGTGTTGATGCAATGACAGCTGACGCTGGACCGCAGTGTAAATGCGACTGTACAAGACTATTTCAAAGACTTTCGAGAACATGCATAATATAGAGATTGCCCTGTAATTCTCAATATTTGACTTATCCCCACACTTAAACACTGGGCAGACCTTAGCGATCTTCCATTATCTGGAAATCTTTTTGTTATAAGACAAATATTAAAAATCCTAGTTAGAACACCAACAAACACTTCCACACAATCTTTGACTATAAAGGACGGGATGCCATCTAGACCAGATGTCATCTTATCCTTTAGTGATTTAATGGCCTTCCTGACTTCATTTTCCTCAATTGGATGAAAATGGACAAATAAATTACTATGATTTAGTGAGGCATTATTACGGGGCTTGTGAGTGACATAGGCGCTGCTGAATGCGTTTACTATATCCTGAGGCTGCTCTATAGAATTATTTTGAAATTTCATTATCCCTGGGATTCGTGATGTGTTGTTTTTGGAGTGAACGTATGACCAAAAAGCATTGGGGTTAATTGTTAAAGAATTCTGGATATTTTCAATATATTGATCATACGCCGATTTAATCTGGTTTTTTATCAAGCGGCACAAACGTTTTAATTCTTGTAGATCATCAACAAAAGCAGACCTGTTGATTTTTTTCCTAAATTTAGCTTTAAGTTTAATGTTCTTAATAATAGCTGAGTGAAACCAAGGCGGGTATCGGTGACTGTAATTCTTATGCCTGTCAAAAATTTGGAAAATGTTGCCATAAAATCCATCAACAATATAATTAACATCAGAAGAGCAGTCGAATCAAAAAGACGCCCAACCCCCACTACTTTTTGTCGCATCAGCCAAATTTTTATATAAATCGGCGACCAAATTTGCCTAAAAATTGTACCTCGTCGATTTAAGCTTCCTTCCTTGTAGATAGTTGGCCTACACTGTATGTATATATTCTAGTGTCAGTACTCATAACATATTGTTTTGTTGAACGACGGCTACACGTGATGTTACAACAGCCTGACAGGTCCAGATTAGTAAATGCAGTCGTGACGTATCCATCCATCTCTCCTGATACCAACCTACTGATGATTTATATACGATCTGTATATTTTGCTGGTCCAAATTGATATACGCTATGCAGCTAGACAGCTTCGTAAATACATAAATGAATAAACGCCATTATAAATATATGTATGTATACGTTTATTCGATTTACCGTGTATTTGTATCTGCACGTGCACAGATCGATGCTGGTTCTATATAGCTAGATTCGATTTCGAGAGCATTTTGCATTATGCGTGGATTTACTTTGAATTTAGGTGAATTTAAACTGTAATTGCTATACTGTATCGGGTACTCGATACACTGGGACGTTGATTACAAAATTTATTAGAGTCATCAGAAAGTTATAAACTATTGAGAAGCCCTATTTATATTACCTCCATTTAGGACCTTCGTCGAGATGGAGGACAGTCAGAAAGTATTGGTAATTTTCTTTAATAGTACGCCTTTTAAGTTTAACATTTCCCAAGGCAAAATATCCCATTTCATCACTGGTTATTACAAGCGAACACTTTGCACTTAGCTAATTTAGGACGCTGATTTGGAATTTAGTAATCGAAAACTCATCAGCTCATAAAGGATTAAGTTCAAGTTATTCCCTCTGAATAAAGAGTTAGTTACGAACATTTATAACAGACAAATTGGACGGATCAAGTCAGTCAAACAGATCCATTCAATTAGTCAGACCAACGGGCGATAACGAGTGACACGGTTTTTCTTGATCTATATAGGTGGCGCATCCAAAACGAAACAGACGCACTTACTGGCAACCCAGTTTTTTTTTTGAAAAACGCTCAGACCCGTCGATTTTGTTTTCGACGGGGACACAAGTTTGTCAAAAAATCGCGTTAGCACGTGCAGCCCCCTAAGCGGGGTGACACCACCTCCCAAATCTTAAATGGAAAGGGGGGTCGAGTGATACCTTATTTTAAAGGTCTTTCAATTCCCTTTATAATGATATAAAATTAATATACTTCAGTTCAGTAGTTTTGAAGATTTATTGATTTAAAGCTTAAATAAAACTAATACATCATCATTAGTGGAGATCAATACATTTGGCAGCAAAGTAATTTGAAAATGAAGAATGAACTGACCCGTTAGGCAAGTAAATGTTGAAAATGGCCACCATGACTTTCCATGCAATAATAAAGATTTTGGTCAAAACGTTGCCGCACATTTTGCAATATTTGAGGAGTAATTTGAAGGCACTCATTCACAATTCTTTGTCGCAGGTCTTCTAAAGATGTTGGCTGAGTAGCATAGATTTTGCTTTTTAAATGACCGCACATAAAGAAATCCAAAGGTGATAAATCTGGCGATCCTGGGGGCCATTCAATGGCACCTCTTCTACCAATCCATCTATCTGGAAACGTCTGATCTAAATATTGTCGAACACTTAATGCGTAATGTGGTGGGGCACCATCCTGTTGGAACATCAACCTATTCGCAATTTACCGCCGACCATTCTGATTTTTAATTATGGCTGTTAATGCAGGATATATGGCGTATTCCAGTAATTCCAAATACATTTCACCGGTCAAATTTCCAGGTAAGAAAAAAGGACCAACTAAATGATCGCCAAAAAAATACCAGCCCAAACATTTAATTTTTGTGGCTGCTGTGTATGAACCTCATGATAAATTCTGGGATTAGAATCGGACCAATATCGGCAGTTATGACGATTTACTGCGCCATTTAAGAAAAAGGAACATTCGTCGGAAAAGCAAGTGTTGAATATAAAATGTTCATCGGGTATAATTCGTTCACTCATATCTTCACAAAATTGTAATCGCCGATCTAAATCGTCTTCATTAAGTTCTTGTACCAGGTGAATTTTATACGGATGAAAACTATGGGCCTTTAGAATCTGTTGGACAGTACGTCGACTAACACCACACATAGTCTCCAATTTGCGGTTACTTAACGTAGGATCTACATAAAGTTGCCCTAGAACCCCCACTCCTATTGCTTCGTTCCTTATGGGATTTTCAATGTTGCGTTTTTTATTGGCGACTGACCCAGTTTCCCGAAATTTAGCTACAAGTTCTAGAACATACTTTCGATGCACGTTACTGTTCTCATGTCGCTCATTAAATATTTGTGCTGTTCTATTAGCGCACTGATTATTTCCGAAAAATATTTCGATAATTTCAACTCTTTCTGCTGTGGAATATACCATGGTTAATTTATGTAATAAAGCGTTAAAAGTTATTTTAGCAACAAATTTTGGTCAAATCAACTGCAAACTATGAACTAAATTACTATTTAAAATAAGTACGAGATATTTCCTTATCTTTCTTCAAGAAATAACTTTTTTGCCACAGAAAAAACGCTCCAATAGCTATTTTCAACAACAAAATGATACACAAACCATGGCGTAGTGAAGAAAAGCATTTACTTATTAAGTAAATTCTTTTAGTCAAATTTCGTCTGAAAGTAGTAAAAACCAATCTGATGTACCTATTAAAGTCTACTTTAAGCTTTAAATCAATAAATCTTCAAAACTACTAAACTGAAGTACATTAATTTTATATCATTATAAAGGGAATTGAAGGTCCTTTAAAATAAGGTATCACTCGACCCCCCCTTTCTATTTAAGATTTTAACCCCCGCCCAGGGGGCTGCACGTGCTAACGTGATTTTTTGACAAACTTGTGTCCCCCTCGACGGGTCTGAGCGTTTTTCCAAAAAAAACTGAGCTGCCAGTAAATGCGTCTGTTTCGTTTTCGATGCGCCACCCTGCATATATAATATAACATCCAAAAAGCATAATATCTCATTTTCGAATTGTTTTCGCGACTACAATCCTACCTCTGCAGTCGGAGTAAGGAATCAGTAGATTGTTGATTTCGAAGATTTCCCGAAAAACGTAGTTTATAGTTTGTCAAAATTTTTGCATTTGTCCTACCGAACTCGGTGCTTTGGGGTAATTTGGAACTGTGATTTAGAATATGTCCAGTAAAAGATTATTAAGCGTCGCGGAGACCTATTTAAAACAGAAAAATGGGAATTTTTTGGGCTCCCACCAATCTCAGCGAAACACTAGATTCGTAATCTACGAAGATTTCCCGAAAAACATAGTTTATAGTTTGTCAAGATTTTTGCATTTGTCCTACCGAACTCGGTGCTTTGGGGTAATTTGGAACTGTGATTTAGAATATGTCCGGTAAAAGATTATTAAGCGTCGCGGAGACCTATTTAAAACAGAAAAATGGGAATTTTTTGGGCTCCCACCAATCTCAGCAAACATTAGATTCGTAATCTACTTACCCGATTTAACTAAGGAACGGGCTATGATTAAAATTGGAGAATTACGATAATTTTTGGAAATCGTCAATTTAAACTTGGAAGTTTCCTGAAGCGATACCATTTCCTTCACCCGTTACTACAAGCAAACAAAGATCTTTACTTCAGGGTAATATGAGACGCTAATTTCCATTATGCCACAAAAAATTGTTAATCCATCGTAAACCATATTTGAGGCAGAAGTTGGGGGTTTTGGTGTCTCTTGTCGATCTCAGTAACATTGTGATCCATCTACGCATTAGATTTACCCTCAATAAACTACGATCAATAATGTAATCTGGGATGCCGGTACCAAATATGGATATGAAAAAGGCGGAAAGTCCCATTTGAAGTAGGAAAATGGGCATTTTGGTTTCTATCGTCGATTTTAGTGAAAACTGAAATTAGATTCGTAATGTAAAAACAGGCTTATCTCAAAAGCGAATTTAAATCAAGTTTGCAGAGGCGTTTGAAATTTTCAGACTGGTTTGTATCTTGAGTATTTCTGAAATGAAATAAAATACGTCCATTTTTTTCATCTTAATCTTTTATTGAAACTTAGAAAATATGTATGGAAACTAATATCAGACAAACCTGAGCCCTCTTGATTACATTTTCCATCACTTTTTGGTAGGTTTCGGGAGGAATATTTTCAATCGCTTCCGTGGTATTGTTCTTCAGCTGTATTTGGTAAAAATCGTCATTTTGGAAATTAACCCATTTATGCCTAAAGATTTGCAAAAAAGTTTTTTTTTATTATTATACCTTTGGGGGTATTTTCAATTTATTCTAAAAAAAATACATAAACAGTTAGTTTTTTAGGATGTACTATACATAGTACATTAGGAATAAAGGTAGCAATAAGAATAATAATAAAAAAAATATTGAAAATTATACAAATATTTTGAAACACATCAATATTGCAAATTTTAAAGAGTATTATATTGAACAAAACATTTCACGTGAGGGCCGACATCACATTTTCTACATCTAGTAGTCGTGCACTCATGACAGTGTGCCCACCTTGTTTGTTTGCCTTGTGGAATGACTAAATTCTTGATTTACCTTGCTGGTACGTATAAGACTTCTTATTTTGTGTCAAGATAGTTGTAGCTACACTTCTTCTAAATTGTAATTGATCCACGTTATTTCCTCTCTTTTTATAAATATGCCAGGCCTTTGTCAGTTTTTATCTTTTACTTTGGTATAATCAAACACTCCACGTTGTTCCTTTTTCATAGGTTTTGAATTTTTCAAAGAAGACATGGGTATACGATTTTCACGAATTGTTCCTGTACCAAATATGCCTTTTTCAGTCAAGCTTTCAAACAAAGCTGGCGAAGAACAAAATTATCAAATAGGTACAAAATGAAACCTAAGATTTGCCCATTTGCTTTTTAGCCTATCAGCATAGCTCAATACAACTGATGCGCCAACACCTAAAGATTTGTAAGCCGCGTTCACATATGTCGAAGCACCCTGATAAGGTTCAAACCATAAGATGTAACCAAGAGTAGTAGCGCCAACCCAAAATTTGAACCCATAACGTTTTGGCTTTCCGTGGATATACTGTTTACAACCATGTCGCCCGTTGTATGGAACCATTGCATCATCAATACTATGATGCTCTTCTAGTACTGCGTATTCCAAAAATGTTTTATTTAGGCGATTGAAAAGACGCCTTAGTTTAGCAAATTTATCATTTGCATCCAGAGCTTCATTGTTTAGGAAGTGAATGTGAGACATTATAAATTCAAATTTATCGCGAGAAATAGCTTCAGAAACAAGTGAGTTGTGTGAATCACTGGATTTTCCCCAATACATCCTTCTGCGAGATACACTACTGTAGCCACTCAACAATAATATGCCTAGAAAACATTTTATATCACATTTGGTAACCATAATATTCCTGTTTTTCTGTTGAGCATACCGATTTGTCTCCTCAACTATTATGTTCAAAAAAACTAAAAAATATCTCGGTTGGGGACTGCTCTTGTTCATTTTGATTTTTGTTATTTATTGGAAACGCAGACTCATTTCTTGGCAAATCTCCTTTTACGTAATTATGTTTTCTTCTTTTTCACTTCCTTCCGATTATTACCCCTGATTTCACTGAGTGGTATTGCACCTTCTGAACTCCACATATCCTCGTTTTGATTCTTATTTACTTCGACCTCAGCTTGCATTAAGCTTCCTGGCAAGTTGTTGATATCCAGTATTTCTTCGTCTCCAGAATCCTCGTCGGTTATGTTACCGCATGCATTAGTGGGAGGTAACAAAGTGATAGACTCAGCTTCAATGTCGTCATCTTCTATCATTGCTAGCGCCTCATGCAAAGAAAAACCCCTGAAATAAATGTTCCTTCTCAAAATAATTACTTATTCAAAAATAATTTACCTAAAACCATTTTATTTTTGTTTTGACTATGAACATATTCGTAGACCCCTTTTTTCCTGATGTACTAAATATAATATATAACAAACCATAAATGAAACACATCATAAAATCATAAAATCTAGAAGCCGCAACTAAGCAAATAATATTTTCATAAAAATAAACTATTTTTTTTTAATTTTATGTCATAAAAAACCTACTTACTTTGCAAAGCGCACGCCATATTCATTCATCTTCTATGTTCCAATATACAAAAACTGATTTCACATACAAAATATTGCACAATACGCAAAACTGCTCCGTACTGTACGAGATCCACCCGCAAACTGTCGCCGCGAGCTATTCAATTTAACCAAATCGTACAGATATCTACAGGAACAAACAAGTTTAGGCTGTACTATTCATAGTACATTAGGCATAAATGGGTTTTAAGCTGCAATATTGCATGACTGTAGTTCTTGGTTTAACTGAGTTTTGTATGGCCGCAAATGCAAGTCATTTTTCAAAATAGTGCATAATGATCCAGCTCTTCAGAACGATGTCTGGTAGACGTCTCAGGGCGCTCCACTACACTTTCACGAACTCTCGATGTTTTCCGGAGTCCGAACAGTTCGAACACGGCCCGACCTTGGCAAGTCTTTAACTTCACCTGTTTGTTCAAATTTCCGCACCAACTGATGTATGGTGTTGACACTGGGCACATTATTCCCACCGAAATCTTGTCGTAGCTTCCGAATCGTTGCAACAATCGACTCATTATTTAAGTAATACGTTTTAACAGTACGGACGCGTTGTGCGATCATGTAGCTCCCCATGATGAATTGGACACATGTGCTTTAAACAACTACTACTTACTGAAATGCGTGTATCAAAAATGGCGCGCAGTTTAAATCAGTCAGTTATATATTGGTTACCCTGTACAAATGAACGAAACTCGGTACATTAGAATGGTTTATGGAGGTTGCGGCAACAAGACTACCCTGTTCCGAGTACCCATGAAAATGTGCCCTTAGTACTATCTAATGACAGACAAAAAACTACAGTCATCGGATAATTCGTGCTATTTATGCGATATCGAAACGAAGTTAGATAATTATTGCAGATATGTAAGAATGTTTAAATGTTCAGACCTCAATGAATCGACGAGGCATAGCCTGATTCGCGGATCAGAAGTTTCAATTTCACTATTGTTATATTTTGTTATTGTTTCTTGAATGACCATTCATTTTTGAACATATTTTGTTTTTCCTGTTCTTACGCTCCCGACAGTTTTTCCAAATTCATAACAGCTTTTCCAGAATTTGACAGTCACGCTTATCCTTCTAGTATTCAATTTCCTGGTTTCCTTCAATTCTTGAATTTCCCATTACCTTCACATCCCGTATTTGTATTTGTATAAATCATCACCAAGTCTCTCTCTTCATAAAGTGCAGGCGCGCCTTTGAGTTTACCGTAACATCGAGTATCTTATGCCTGGATACAAATAAATAAAACTGTCTGTCAGAAAAGTAAATGATTTCAGAGATCCATATTTTACCAAGGAAATACGGTGCACGAAATTGGCCCGGAAATGCTGGGAAGTTTGGCAGATAATAACAAGGCTACATCATAAAGAAGTTATATTGAATATGACCAAAACTTTTTTACTGCAAATAATTCCGATCTTTTATAACTCGATAAAAGATATGGTTGAGCATGCACATAACAGAGTAACAGGCTCAGGATCACTAAACATAATCCACTTATTGTTGGATCTTTATGCACTTCATTTAAAAAAAATGTATCCTATCACAACCAAAAATTTCGGATAGGTAAGGCTATACTTTAGCGCATATCGCAAATACTTCATTTCTTACTTCAAAATGAAAGATTAGGATTTAACTTTTACGAAAATATCATTTGTTCTTTAAGGAACCCTCTGCATGCTATTTTACAGAACTTCGAAGTTGCATTTTTGGTGGTAATACTCTAGAATAGAATACTGTTTTATATGCCGTCTTTTTTTGCTTTTTGTACAAAAGGATGCTCTAAATTATAAGAATATAACATACACTGTATAGTACTAAGGACAATAGATCTGAAACTGTAAAAAATCGTTGTTTTTTTGCTAAAAAAAGTTTAAAACCAGACGTGTTATTACAGATTAGCTTATTAGCCTAAATAACAGATCAAAATACATAAATGATGGTATTTACTTGGGAAACTGTTTAGAGGTGTTGTTTTGTGATTTTTCAATGTCTTCCTGAAATTCCTTAACCATTTTTTCGCGTATTTTCAATAAGATCAAAGTTTTTGCGTTTATAATAAATATTTGAAAGTACAAATAATTGTCAATGGCCATTTTATAATGCTCATTTCTTGACAGATAAGATAAATGATGTCCATTGTTGCCAAGTTGTATCTTTTTTGGCAGAAATACGTAATTAGAAATGAGGTTATTTGCAAAATAAACTCTTCATTTATTGTAAGTGGCTTGTTTTATAAAAAGTCCCAATATTTAACGAAAACTAGATGAAATTATGAACAGTATGTGTCTAAACAGTAGAAAATGCACCAGCGGCTCGCGTGACATAAAAAATACAAACTTATTCAGTTATTTCTCATATATATTACATTTAATTAGGTGCATTTTGTAACATCAGCTTCACTTTAAATAATTCTTCAAGTACATTCATACAAAAAGGAAATAGATTATAACTATAATATAGGAAAAACAATAACCGAAGTACTTTTGTGAAGGGCATAAGGCATTCTTCAAAAAAGTCTCTTTAGCTAAGGCTATCGTAAGGCACAAGGTGGATTCAGTACAGTAAAACCCGCCGGCCACACCTCCAAATCGCATTTTCATGACAATCCTGTGCCGATTGCACATTTTTGCGCTAGTATATAAGTAAGAATTTGACAAACCAAATTAAGGTATATTACTATCAATGATTTGGCAACATCGCAACTAGATGGAGAGAATATGACAGTGACGGTGGTGTAGCGATGGGAATAATTATCTGAAATAAAACAGATGACTACTTAAGAATGAACTATTTTCATCATTAAAATAAGGCAAAAATTGCATTATTGCGATGAACAGTATCACAGTAACTTACAGTGTATGTTATATTCATATAATTTTGTATAAATAAGAAGAGAACAGCTTATAAAGCAGTATTCTATACCACAGTATTGGCACCAAAATGCAACTTTGAAGCTCTATAAAATAGCAAGCAGAGGGTTCCTTAAAGAAAAAATAATATTTTCGTGCTCGTTACATCCTAATCTTTCATTTCAAAATAAGAAATGAAATATTTGCGATATGCGCTAAAGTATAGTTCTGCCTTCGGATAAACTGGATGCGGGTCATGTATCTGAACAGCTTCACGCTGACATGGACAGATGACACCCAAAGTCCAACTTTTCTACCCCAAATACGTATTTGCAACACTTTAACATCTTTGGATAGCCATATTCAACATCAGTCTTCGCCAAATTGCCATGATTTACCACTTTAAAAAACTTTGCAAAGTCCCATTTTCCTATATCTAACAACGCGAAACTTCAAACAGAGCGGTCATAAGTCCAGACATTACCATGTTTCTGAATCTTCCATGGCTAAGTCATTTCTGATTCATCCTGATGATATTCGTAGGGCTACAAATGTTGTCCATGAAGTGAGAAACGCACTGCACCAACTCCGCAACGAGCAATGGAGCGACTTTCTGGCGGGAATGCTTGATTCAAGTATTCCTCTCTGGAGGATCGAAAAGTCAGAAACGGAAAGCGAGAACAACTCCCGCACATCCACGGTCCTGAAGGCATAGTCTTCAGAACGGAGGATAAGGTCGAGGTTTTCGCTGATGCCTTGGAAAAACAGTTCTCTCCCAACTATGATCTTGATAATGACCTCGACGAGGAATAGAACATCGTACGATCCGTCAGGAGTCCAACGGCCAACGGGGTTAGCGGAGGCACTGAATCCTCTTCAGATGACTCTTCTTCAGAAGATTCGCCTGAGGCTCCACATAGCACATTAGCGGAACCCTTCGAGTTTCCACATTGCACACCGCTGCGGAGCTCCTCAGTGTGCGTAAAGCACCTGGGGAGGATCAAATCACCAACAAGGCGTTGAAGCTGCTCTCGCCGAAAGCTCTGACATATTTGGTGACAAGAATCAATGCGACGCTCAGAATCCAGTACTTCCCTGCTGAGTGGAAGACTGCTGAGGTCATCATGATTGCAAAGAAGGTGGGTTCAATATTTCCTCAGGATTACCGTCCCATAAGTCTGCTGTCAGCTCCTTCTAAGCTCGCCAAAAAGGTGATTTATCGTCATCTTGAGAATTTTTCGTCAAATCACCATGTGATTCCTGACGTTTAATTCTGTTTTCGGTCCGAGCATAGTACCGAGCTACAGGCAGTCAGGCTGGTGTCACGTGTAACCAGAGGGTTCACCCTCAGCATGAGTACTGGCATCTTGCTTTTGGATGTCTCAAAAGCCTGTGATAAGGTGTGGCGCGCGGGCCAGTACGGGCCGGTGTTCCACAGGGTTCGGTCCTAGGACTTATTTTACTGCAAAGTATAACTTTGCGAACAACTTGCAACGCTCCATAGTATGTCTCAAACGAGACACTACACAGAGACCTTGACATTCCTTACTTGAGGGATTATGTCAAACTTCAGGCGCAGCGACGTTATAGTCAAGCGGAATCGCACAGCAACCCTCTGTTGCGTGCGATTCCGTAGTGGACTACACAGTGGGGCAAGTTCGTAAACATTCCAGGACACGGCTCGCACTGTAATCAAAAATTAGCGCGAACTTTTAGTAAACTTAAAATTACACTCTAACAAAACCGAATCAAAATTTGTTTAGTTCACCTCAAAATTAATCCGTGTACCAAGTCAAAAAGCCTAGGTGTCTCCTCTTAAACTAAACACTTCTGTTTTTCTTTGCTCTTCCACATTTTTCTTCTCTTTTCCTTTCTCTTCTTCCTTGACATTGTCTGGTTTCTGGGCAACCAGTACTGACAGATTCGACTAACGTACATTAGACAGTGACTAATGGGCAAAGGTCCTACAAACCTACAAACAAATATACGAATAGTAGTCATTTCTGATTCTTTTCGCTTTTCACATCATATATATAGTAGACGATTGCATCTCATTGATACAAAAAAGCATACCACCTAGTTATCCGTATATCTGGATTCAGAACGCTTAATCAAAAGGTCGCTTTGAGTACTCAGTAAACAAAAAACGCAGTTTTAATCATCACACTTCTCCATATTTAATATATTTTCTGACATGGACTGACGCGAGGGTTATTCGCAATTTCGCTCACCAGTATTCACAGAGTCAGTTATTGCGCCCCCGTTCCCTTTGTGAAATCTCGCTTTCCATAGACGTTGAATAAAAGACCTGTCGGTCATGTACTTTTTCGGCAGGCTTTTTGTGACAGGCGGTCACAAAAATCGAGACATGAGAGATATAGTCAACGCCAAACAAAGTGGCGTGCACGTCATCAAGGTGGGTGTGTTGAAAAATTTACATTGTTGCCAAACTTTTTGTAAAATAATAAAATTTATTATTTACATATCTAAGTTTATAAGCAATATTAACCTCAAATGAGAACAAAAATAATAGTATAATAAAATTATAGATCTGTACTTGCATAATCATTAAGTATGACAATTATTGATCAGATGACACTATGAAACTACCATATTTAATTGATAGCTTAAAGGTACTGAATAAAAATCCAAATGGGGTCCTCCAAATTTTATGCATGGTATTTATTTTACAGAATTCATACAGAAAAATGCATTCTAAAATTAGGTAAGCTACTGGTGTAAGCTTTTTCTGTACAATAAAGTTAGTCGGAGTTTCTTTCTTCAGCGCTGTCTGAATCTGAATCTTCATCACTCTCAAAGTTGATTATTAAAGGTTCGATGTCTGGTCGATCAAAAATTCGTTCTCTTTCATACCATTTAAAAATTTCTTGCTCAGTATGTCGAACACTATTTTTCCACATGTCTGGGGTAACCGTTTGTAGAGCCTCGTTCCACATATCCAAACAGTCTTTTTCACTGTTACCATCTCTACCAATATGTCTGTTATAGTAACCTTTTGCTATGCCCCAAATTAACTCAATAGGGTTAAATATACAATGGTAAGGAGGCAGACGAAGAACTTTGTGCCCATGTTGTTCCGCCAATTCATCAATCACGTATATTTTAGGTGGTTTGTTTCTAAAAAAGCAGTTATTTTAAGAATAGGAATAAACAAAAGAAATATAAACTGTCGACCAAAATATATATAATTAAGAAGCATTATGTACCGAGCAACAATACTCAATAGCTCTGTTTTAAACATTGTGTTTAAAAATGGTATGTTTTGATTTGTCAACCAGTCTTGGATATTTTTTTTTGTCCATGCATTGTTGGGCACTTTGTTCAATATCATGCTGTGATAAGGGGCGTTATCCAGTATAATCATAGATGGACTCTCCAATTTTTCTAATAACTGATGTTGAAACCATTTCAAAAAATTGTCCTGGTTCATCTCTTCATGGTAATCGCTCAATTTTGTTTTCGAAGAAAATATCGCTTCACTACCCTCAATAAACCCATTTTCATTTCCAGCATGTAATATAATGTATCTAAAATATATTAGTTTTAAATTTTATAGTGCAAATTGTGTAAAAGTACATACCTTTTACCATCTGTTTTAATAGCTTTCACGCTTTTTTGGTTTCCATTTTGCCAAGAGCGACCTATGGTCCCATTTTGAAATAACCAAGTTTCATCGAGGAAGACAAACTGGTATAAGGCCTCAACCTTGGCTTGATTGTATTGCCTTAGAAATTCCACCCTTTTCAAAGCTATACTTGGTAGTTCCATAAGCCCTCGTCGCGGATTGTCCTTAAGCCACTTAAATCCAAGATCTCTAAGCAACCGCCTTAAAGACGTGGCACTACCATCAAATAATGCCCTATCTCTTAATCGAGACCATAAAGTTTGTATCGTAACTTGTTCTTCTGAAACCATGTGTAATATGACATTATAATTTAGTTAACAAATTAATGCAAATTTCTGATAAGTTATTATAATAAGATCTTACTTTTGTGATACATATTATAGATCACTTCTCGAATGGCACTTGTATCCAATGTCGCTGTGTTGGTTACACGTTTAATATAACTCCGCTTTTTCTTGGGCGATTCTAAATTTGCATCACTTTTCACACCCTCGGAAATACGACTAACTGTCCTTAAACTAATTTTTAAAGCAGCAGCAACACGCTACAAAAAATGAAATAAAATTTCACTATTATTAATATACATTACATATAATTATTAGTAACCTACCTCTTGAACAGCATTTAAAGGCAACAAAGGCCCGTTGTTGTCCCTTTCTTGCTCAAAGTAGTGCATTAACGAGGCCACGAGTTCCTTACACCGACTATTTAACTGTTTGGGCATCTTTATATACCAAAATTGCCTTTATCTACTCGTAAAATGAATAATTTTGTTTTGAAACAAACAGTTGTTGATTTACAGTATGCGGGGCCAAAGGATTTATAAAGATTTGAAATGCCACAAATTGATTCAGTGTCAAAATTAATACAAATGTCAGTTCCCAGTTTAAATAAGTTTCAAGGTGACAATGTGTCAACGCTGCGAAATCGGTTTAGTGCGTTTACATGTCGATAAGTGATTGGAGCGTTTGCAAAACATTTTATTTCGCATAATGCGTCTAAATTTATCAGAAAGCAACTTATGTGATATTTTAATAACAATGTTTATATGACTATTAACCATAATAAGAGAGTAATGACCATTTTACAATTTATATATCACATTAATATGAAACTGCAATAGAGCAATTGTTTGTGATAGAAACCTAGGCATTAGGTCGGGGAATTTTTATCGTGATGACGTGCACGCCACTTTGTTTGGCGTTGACTATCAAAAGTTTGTGAGAATAGCAGTTTGTTTTAGCCTTGCAGAGGTATGATGGAAATATGAACTGGGGGACTCTACTACGTTTGGTTGAGAACAAAAGATTTATCAGACACTAGAATCATCTTTAGATATGTAAAACCTTTCGATCCTTTCCAAGGTACTGTTAGAGTTATAAAGTGTCCAAGAATTATGGGATGTAAAAAACATCTTTTGTACATTCAAGGATTCGTACATTCTATCGAAAAGATAGGGAGAGTCGCGGTGGAGGCATGGGCATTTACGTGAGAAGTGGTTTGCTCTGTGAAGAATTACAGATTGAAAACCATATTGGCTACTTTCCTAGTGTTGAAAATATGTGGATTAAATTGAAATTATGTGGTCAAACTCTTGCCTTTGGGGTAATTTACCGACCTCCACATAACAATGTTGGTGAGGCCATAGATTTTTTTGATAATGCTCTTTTCTGGTACCCAACTTTGATTATGTTATAGTTGTTGGAGATATGAATATAAATCTTTTAAGTTCAGACAACAAATTAGAAAATTGTTTTAATGCGTATGGATTAAATGACGTTATTATAGAACCTTCTAGAATAACTAGTTCTTCGAGCAGCCTACTGGATCCCATTATATCAATGATCTTCAAGTCTGTTCAAATTCCGGGACTATAAGTATGGATTTATTTACCGATTTATTTTTAGTATTTTGTGAAACAACTTTGCAGTCTAAAAAACCTAAGCAAAAATTCGTTAAATTCAGAGACTTTAAAAATGTTGATATTTTATCATTTCAAAATGATGTTTTAAACTTTCCCTGAAGCATTATATATTCCGTAGAGAGTATTGATCACAAAATTTCATATTTGACAGATGGGCTAAAATTAATTTTTGATAAGCATGCACCTCTAAGAATTGTACCTGTAAATAAACCGCATGCACCCTGGCTATCATCCCAGCTTAAACGCATGATGACAAACAGAGACAGAGCTTTAAATCAGTTTAAAATTAATAAGACAGAAGATTCAACAAAATGATTCAAAAATGTTTTATAGATCCTTAAAATCAATGTGTATCCAACAGTCACAAAATACCGACATTCCTCTACATTTAAAGAACCCAACTGACATTAATAATTATTTCTGTTCCATTTTCAATAATGACATTTGTTCATGCACATAGAAGATTGAGCATTATGAAAAGAATCACTATTCTAGTGATCGAATCAAGCTTAAACCAATAGACATGACTGATTTAAAATCGATGTTCCATTCTCTGAAATCGAATGTCTTAGGAAGTAATGGCGTGTCACTCAGAATGCTAAAACTATGCTTCAGGTTAAATCATTTTACACATCATAAATACCTGTCTGGAAAGGGGATTCTGTCCAGAATCATGGAAAGAAGCATTAGTGTTACCTCTAGCTAAAATAAGTAAACGAAAATTATATTCTGATTTAAGACCAATTAGTATTTTACCTGTAATAATCCACTACAATCCTCCCGTTCTACAAATCATGCGGTATTTATTTGAATTATGATATCTGAAAATCAGAAAGTTAGTTATTCAAACCCTAAAAAGTTTTTCCGGCAAAAACATACCGTAGGTGCAGGACTAGCGACCCAAGCCCTATAGTACCCTATATCTAACTTCTTCCTTTAAAAATACCTGTCAGAATAGACTAAAAGATCCAAAGCATTCCATTCAAAGATGCAGGTTTAAGTGGTCACATAGCTATGAATCATCGTGTAGAAAGCAATATTCTCCAAGCAAGAAGCGTATATTTACCTATAACATTTGTAAATAACTTTTAAGTACATCACATCCCAACAAAATGAAAAAAAGGCCGAAGAAGGAACAACTGATTTTAAATATTTCTGACACGCTAATTCTAAAAATGTCTCCACCTATCTCACACTTTGAGGTTTCATTCACCGTTTAATAAACATCATTGACATTGACAAATAAATTAAAACCAATAAGAGAACAACGGCTTACAAGGAATTGCTGTGAGATTGTGTTAATAGATGCTTGAAGGATATTCAGGAACATTAAAATTTTTGTTTCTTCATATTCTTTTTCGGAATCGAATATGGTATATTTTGCACTTTTTCAATTAATAAATCGCTTGTATCTCGAAAACTAGAGATGCTCCGAATAAAATATTTTTGCTCTCAGCGCATCAATACTTAAATTTAGTTCTTGACGGAGGTATCAACCGATTACACACTCATTCTGTATAAGGAAGAAGCCCTACAAAACACTCCATGCAACTACTGCGACAACTAAGACTGCAGGACGTTTTATAGCTCCATTCTTCTTCCCTACATCTCACGGAAAATAAAACGAAATGATGCGTAGCGCTCAGCTTGTTTGATATAAGCCCTTTTTCGTTTACACAAAGTTGCACCCTTTAGAAGGTGATTCACCAAAGACTTTTAGACACAGACCCCCGAACGGATCAAGTAGGTAATCTGGGTATTCACCCGTAAAGTTGTGGTTCGCGAAAGTATTTTAGGTGTGGTGTGCTTGCGCTCCTGTATAATGTAATTGAAACGGGTTTGGCTCCTAAGATTCTTAATCAATACCATCTCATAATACGCCGCGAGAGCAGCGTTGGCCATGGAGCACAGTGAGCCAGGGAGACACAAAGCCTAGTAAAAGTAGAAAAAAATGTGTCGGATAATGTTATGCATCTGCTCCCAAAGCATCAGATATTATATTTAACGGGTGATTTTTTAAGAGGTATAGGATTTGATTTTCAAAAAAAACACCAAAAATTTTAAAAAACGATTAAATCTTTATTTGAGTCGATAGAACGGCCGATATAATTCAATGTTTATAGATTATTTCATGTAAATGTTGGCCGCGGCTCCGCTTTAGATGGCCCATGCGCAAGGTCCAATTTTGGCACACTCTCTCCAACATATCGGCCGGTATCTCACGAATAAATGCTTCAATATTTGCTTCCAGTGCGTCAATCGTTGCTGGTTTATCCCTCTAGACATTAGCCTTAACATGGCCCCACAAGAAATAGTCCAACGGCGTTAAATCACACGATCTAGGCGGCCAATTGACGATCCCCAAACGTGAGATAAACTGTTCACCGAACTCGCCTCTCAATAGGGCCATTGTTTCGTGTGCGGTGTGGCTTGTAGCATCGTCTTGTTGAAACCGCATGTCAGCCAAGTCCAGCTCTTCCATTTTGGGCAAAAAAAAGTTTGTTATCATCGCACGGTAGCGCTCGCCATTCACAGTTACGTTCCGGCCATTGTCGTCTTTGAAGAAGTACGGCCCGATGATGCCACCGGCCCATAATACACACCAAACAGTGATTTTTTCGGAATGCACTGGTAGCTCTTGCAATGCTTCTGGCTAGTCTTCACTCCAGATGCGGCAATTTTGCTTGTTAACGTACCCATTCAACCAGAAATGAGCTTCGTCGCTGAACACAATTTTTCGATAAAAATGTGGATCTTCCTCCAACTTTGCCAGCGCCCATTCACCAAATGGGAAACGTTGTGGGATGTCGTGTGGCTTCAATTCTTGCACCAGCTGTATCTCATAAGGTTTTACACCCAAATCCTGTCGCAAAATGTTTCACGTAGTGGAGTAACAGAGGCCCAATTGCTGCGAACGGCGGCGAATCGACATTTCACGGTCATCACTAACACTGGCGGATACAGCCGCAATATTTTCTTCAGTCCTCACTCTACGTCTGCGTGTTGGTGGTTTAATGTCAATAATGTAAACTGGGTTCGAAATTTAGTCACAAGCTTCCGAATAGCTCCCTCAGTAGGCCGACCAGATTGCCCATAAATTGGAAGCAGTGCTCGATGCACTCTCTTAACCGAG
Organism: Acanthoscelides obtectus; assembly: GCA_963669975.1. NCBI lineage: Eukaryota > Metazoa > Arthropoda > Insecta > Coleoptera > Chrysomelidae > Acanthoscelides > Acanthoscelides obtectus. Next base: position 65,523,421 of record CAVLJG010000009.1, read on the forward strand.
CATGAATTTTGATAGTAAAATTCAATAATTTGCAAGCGTTGTTCGTTCGTAAGTCGGTTCATGGTTAAATTATAGACCAAACTGAACAAGTTTGACAATGATACAAGACACGATTCACGTGTCATCTGTCAAAAACAGTCTTGCCAAAAAGATACTAGCAACAAAATCACCCATTATTTATATAGGATCATCCTGAAAAGTAGTCTTGTCACATAAATTTGTCACCATTTGTCGGATTGCTATTTTAGTCGTTTATTGTAAAAACAGTTTGCAAAATCATTGTTGGATATCATGAGATCTGAAAAAAAAACTAAATCAAACTACAAATGCTTTCGTAATTCGTACATCTTGGGAGAAACACAAAGCACGGAAAAAATCAGCCAGAGTCACCTAGGAACGTGAACTAGTCATTTCATATTTTCAGCAAACTACGGCTCATTAAAAAAGGAGCCTAAACATGTGTACAGCAGCTATCAGGAAAGCAAATAGTTAAAGTAATTATAGAAATAATAGGAAATAAAAAGTTTCCAATATCTATGTATGGAACAATACTGCTGACAGCACTTCCACCAAATCTTCAAAAGACAGTTGCGTGCACTTTCATCGTTTTTTCAAATCCAGACATTTCAATCAGACAACGGTCCATAGTGTATACGTAGATTCCACAATAAAGTAGAGATTCGAAAAACAATAATAAATTCGTGCAGCTCGATCTTCTGAGCTTTCAAGGAGCAATAATTTCTTGGAAAGGAAAGTTGAAAGATTTCGTGCAGAGAATGAGACTGCTTGAATAGAAACTGATATGAATAGAATAAAGCGACTGAGAATAAAATATAGGCCCACAAATAGAAAGGTTTGCGTGCACGAACCCGTTGGACAACATATAAAGTTTACTGATCCAGAATACTTATTTACCGAAAAGCAGTAAAGCAACTGTATCTTTTTTCGGTGGGTCGCATATCCTGCTAAGAAGGAATAAAGCCAACTGATGCGTAGGACTCCCCTGCTCTTATATAAACGATTTGTCTTTCTTTTATCCCAGGTGTTTATGGCTTTATTATCCAGAAGGATATACGAATAAATCGTTGAAGAAGAAATGTGTCCTTATACCGGCTTGTCTTTATTATCAAACAAAATCAGAATACATGACATTTGTTATTTGAAAGTCAGGTTTTCAAATGTTACCAGTTACTTCGGGGTAACGTGGCCTATTTTAGAATTCCAAATTTCAATCCTTCAAGATAAAGAATATTTCGATAATTCGTAAACGATCAATGGATGGAAGCAAGACATTTCTTAGGTTATGACTGAACTCCTCAGAAATATTTCCGAAATGTTTGGTTTTATTTAAAAGCAAGATCTCGAAGTACTTGTGTAAAATATTGGTTTTCATCTACATCATTGTAAAAGATCTAATCTTACAGTCAGCAGAATCTGTTTATGATTATAGCCCAGAAATATGCAACCGCTATTTGCCAGAAAATAATCTCAATACATAGACATGTATTCCTGGCTTTCTTCACGCACTACAGAATGTGTAATAGTCAAAGATTCCTTGCAAAAAACGTATTCGATCATTACAAATCGCACAAAGTTCCTCCATATGCCCGTTTTGTTGTTACACCGAAAGAAAGAGGCTGTAAGGATCCTCACATAAAAAAGGAGAGGACGTTTATATTAAAGCAGGGAACTTTTTGGAATCATCCGTGTTTACGACTTCTTTGTTTGGAAAGAATTCATCGTAGAAAGTTGTTGGTTTTTTCTAATATAAATCACGGTGTTTTGAATTTGATTTTATATTTTATGAATTGTTACTTCCAAAACTGGAACTAAGTAGATTGAACGGGTGAAAACTTCAACTGTAATAACAAAGTTTTCCTCTGAGAAAAACTGCCAGGTAGCTTGATAACTCAGCAGTGCATAATTTCTCTAGGCCTTTCGTAAAATTGTTATTGTAAAATAGTACTACATTTTCAAACGAATACAGAGAGTCTTACGGGTTCGATTTTTATTCTAGAGAAAACTTTCCTCCTGTGTTTGTGTGATTTTTTCCGTTGGTCGGGGTGGTACCAGCGATTCATGACAGTCGCACCTGAATGTATATATGTACACATTTCTGATGGATCTTGGGTACACACACGGGATTTAGGGTTAAAGAGACTTAAATAAAGAATTTCACTAACTGTCTTCGTCAATTTTTCCTTTTCCTGAGTTCCGATTAGAGAGTTAGTAAATAGTACCGAAATGTCAAGCACTGGTCATATTGGGCCTCCCAAAGAAATTTTTACACTATTCCACAAGACGATCGAGCCAAAAACATTAAAAGCAATAGAATAACTGTTATTCAATAGCTATGTAGGAAAAATCAGAATCCCTTGTATGGACGGTTAGTTCGAAAACCCCTAACGACTTCTGCATGCAAATATTGTGCTGGCTAATTTCCAAATCTCTTTTAGTGGAGAGAAGCACAGACATAAAGCTTTCGTTAAATAAAAACCACATAAAGTCAAAAGGGTAATGAAAAAGCTAAAACGTTGAGTATGATACGGCTGTTTGATGCCATATTACTCTTAATAGTACAGTTAAATTGTGAAAAACCTAGTCTAGCTACAAGCGGAAATAGTTGGTAACAACTAGGTCTTAAGAACTGGTTCCAAAAGTTATAGGATCTATACTTCACATCACAATCTCTCTAGTTTTTGAGACGCTGCTTTACGAATATATATATCCTAGTATAAGTAACATGTTATCGGAAAAAGCAACATGGATTTAGGAACAAAAGATCGACAACAACTAACTTATGCTGCCTCATGAATTATCTGTCGCTTGCTGTAGATCAACAACAACAGGTCAACGTTATATTCACGGATTTCTCAAAGGCATTTGACCGAATAAACCACTCCATTTTGCTTAAAAAAATGTATAAATTTTGCTTTTCTGAGGGATTGTTGATGTTTTTCCGTTCCTAATTATCTGAACGCGTTTTTTTTTTAGAGAGAAGGAAATGTACCTACCGCACGCAACGCCGCATTGCTGGCTGGGCAACTCAATAATGCACTGCTACAGTGTGAGGCTCTCACTCACTAAAACCTCCTCTTTTTTCTAGACCGTGTTCCATCTACGGTACTACCTTGCGGCTTTATCCATCATAGAATCTGAACGCGTTCAATCTGTGCAGTATAACGGCTTCAAATCGGAATCATACACACCAACTACGGGAGTATCACAAGGTACTAACTTCGGCCCCCTACTATTTCTGATTTTTGTTAATGATATCGACCATATAATAACAGTAGAAAACCAGATGTTTACGGATGACTTAAAAATTTACTCAGTAATTTATGGACAAAGGATCCTTTGCAGGAAAATTTGAACAACATTCTTGACTGGTGCTAGAATAATTCAATGCTCAATCTCAGCAAGTGTAAAGTAATGTCCATTACCAGAAAACATGATTATGTGCTGGACAATTACAAACTTGACAGAGTAGAGGAAGCAAAACACCTAGGCATTACTATTACTGCGGATCTGTCATTTTCAACACACTTGAATCAAATAGACTAACCAACTTCACGTATGCTTGGATTCATTATTAGAAATTGCACTAACAAAGAATCATTAAAAATACTGTATTTCACTCTAGCTAGAAGCTTACTTGAATATGGTTATATCATCTGGCCTCCTTTATATGTTATATATAGATACAGATATTTTAAAAATTTTGTTTGGATCTTCTCGACTTTAGATAGATATATATATATATACAGGGCGGCGCATCGAAAACGAAACAGCCGCATTTACTGGCAGCTCAGTTTTTTTTTTGGAAAAACGCTCAGATCCGTCGATTTTGTTTTCGAAGGGAACACAAGTTTGGCAAGAAATGACGTTAACACGTGCAGCCCCCTGGGCGGGGGTGACACCAACCCTAAAATCTCAAATGGAAACGGGGGGTCGAGTAATACCTTATTTTAAAGGTCTTTCAATTCGCTTTATAATGATATAAAATTAATGTACAGTACAGTACAGTACAGTAGTTTTGAAAATTTATTGATTTAAACCTTAAAGTAGACTTTAAAAGGTACATCAGATTAGCTTGTACTACTTTCAGAAGAAATTTGACTAAAATTAAGTGCTTTTCTTCACTACGCCCATGGTTTGTTTATCATTTTGTTGTTGAAAATAGCTATTGGAGCGTTTTTTTGTGGCAAAAAAGTTATTTCTTGAAGAAAGATAAGGAAATATCTCGTACTTATTTTAAATAGGAATTTAGTACATAGTTTGCGATTGATTTGACCAAACTTTGTTGCTAAATAACTTGTAACGCTCTATTACATAAATTATCCATGGTATATTCCACAACAAAAAGAGTTGAAATTATCGAAATATTTTTCGGAAATAATCAGTGCGCTAATAGAACAGCAGAAATATTTAATGAGCGACATGAGAACAGTAACGTGCATCGAAAATAAGTTCTAGAACTTGTAGATAAATTTCAGGAAACTGCGTCAGTCGCCAATAAAAAACGCAAAATTGAAAATCCCATAAGGAACGAAGCAATAGAAGTGGGGGTTTTAGGGCAAGTTTATGTAGATCCTACGTTAAGTACCCTCAAATTGGAGACTGTGTGTGGTGTTAGTCGACCTGCGGCCCAACGGATTCTAAAGGCCCATAGTTTTCATCCGTATAAAATTCACCTGGTACAAGAACTTAATGAAGACGATTTTGATCGGCGATTACAATTTTGTGAAGATATGAGTGAACGAATCATAAACGATGAACATTTTCTATTCAACACTTGCTTTTCCGACGTATGTTTCTTTTTCTTAAATGGCGTAGCAAATCGTCATAACTGCCGATATTGGTCCGATTCTAATCCCAGAATCCCAGAATATATAATGAGTTCAGCCTCAAAAATTAAATGTTTGGGCTGGTATTTTTGGCGATCATTTTGTTGGTCCTTTTTTACCTGGAAATTTGATCGGTGAAATGTATTTGGAATTACTGGAAGACGCCGTAGATCCTACATTAACAGCCATAATTGAGAATCAGTATGATCGGCGGTACATTGCGAATAGGTTGATGTTCCAACATTATGGTGCCCCACCACATGACGCATTACGTGTTCGACAATATTTAGATCAGACGTTTCCAGATCGATGGATTGGTAGAAGAGGTGCCATTGAATGGCCCCCAAGATCGCCAGATTTATCACCTTTGGATTTCTTTATGTGGAGTCATCTAAGAAGCAAAATCTATGCTACTCAGCCAACATCATTAGAAGACCTGCGACAAAGAATTGTGAATGAGTGCTTTCAAATTACTCCTCAAATATTGCAAAATGTGCGGAAACGTTTTGAGCAAAACTTTTATTATTGCATGGTGAGTCATGGTGGCCATTGTCAATATTTACTTGCCTAACAGGTCAGTTCATTCTTCATTTTTGAATTACTTTGCTGCCAAATGTATTGATCTCCACTAATGATGATGTATTAGTTTTATTTAAGCTTTAAATCAATAAATCTTCATAACTACTGAACTGAAGTACATTAATTTTATATCATTATAAAGGAAATTGAAAGACCTTTAAAATAAGGTATCACTCGACCCCCCTTTCCATTTAAGATTTTGGGGGTGGTGTCACCCGCTTAGGGGGCTGCACGTGCTAACGTGATTTTTTGCCAAACTTGTATCCCCTCGAAAACAAAATCGACGGGTCTTAGCGTTTTTCCAAAAAAAACTGAGCTGCTAGTAAATGCGTCTGTTTCGTTTTCGATGCGCCACCCTGTATAATGATACATAGTGCCAGTAGTGCAAAAAATTATATGCATACCTCGCTTAAAAAGTCACATTATACCCCTCGGTGCAATATGCCTCATTATATAAAAATGCTGCGCCAATAATAGCACGCTTCTCCATCAGGATATAAACTATTTTATGGCGTTAAAACGTTCAAAAAGCGTATTAAGCCGTCCACAACCACAACACTTCCTTCTGCCTACACATGAACCCTTAGCTGATCAGATGATCAAAAATTATTTTCTGATAAATATTCACTAAAATTTCTATTCCCTAATATGATTTGCAAGCCTAGAAAAGTGGCTCGTATTTCTGTATTTTCTTTATACGTTCGCATAAGCCTCCGATTTTTGAAAAACTGCGGAAAACGTCAAATAAACGCAATCTCCTTTTTCCATTCCGTTTTAATGCATCCTAACAAAAGCCTATAATCTCCTTACCGTCTGCTCAAAAATCCTCTTTCCTTTGTGCACCCCTTCTAAAATATTCCTGTGTCTCCGTCCAACAGTCTGCTGCTCTATCCCAAAGGTCATTTACCTCTCGTGCATAGAGAACTGTCTCAACGTCTCGCACCTCTTATCGCGTCACTAGAATCACTGTCATGCCTCTATGGCTAAATACGTTCAGTATGTACCGGGTACGTCGCGCGTCGGTCAAAGAAGGCTGTGATAGAGCGTGAAACAAGGGAAGATCGACGTTGTGTGCTCCGGTTGCTGCGATGCGAAGCTGAGACTCGCCGGTCGGAAACTGAGACGTGATGTAGCTGCGCGCACCGAAGCTCAGCTGCGGTGTGAAGAGAAGTGCGGCAGCGGAAAAATCGAGTGCGCCCGCCGCGGGAGGCTTTGTTATAATTATAGCAATTTTGCTGCTTGAAGCTTGGTTTATCGACGATGGTTGCTGATAGAATTTGCTTAAGTATATGTTTTTATCTGGTGTCACTCAGCTCTGCCTAATATTTCCTAATACAAACTGGGCTAAAGCTCAAAATAGAATAAATAAAGACTTGGAATGCTTAGCATATTTATCTGCAGACTACAAACTTCTGTTAAGTCCTAATATATCTTCTGTTGTGGCACTCGGAAGGAATCATAATTATATAAGGGATAGATTTCATCTATAAAAAATCAAAAATTCTTAATTAACGATTGAAAACTCCGCTAAGATTCTAGGAGTCATAATTGACAATAACTTGCGATTCAAACAACATATTGGAAAATGTATTCAAAGAGCTTATTTTTCCTTAAAACTTTTATATCTTACATGTGAAACCCAGAGATTGCTTTGTACAGGGTGACCAACTAAGAATGCGAGATACTGTATCTAGGAACATATCCATCGTAGATGCTTGAGGCAACAAATTTCTTAATAAACGGCCAAGAAAAACGCCTGGAAAATAATTTCAAGTTTCTGAAATGGCCGCTAGGGGCGCAACTGCAGACTTGAATCTAAGACGTGATGTTTCTGTATGTTTCACTATATTAACCTACCAAAAAAATACCTGATCTTTAAAGTCGAGGATAATGTGTGTCTTGTTTGACAAGTTTTGCTGTATCACTAAAAATAAAGTGGAAGGTTTCCGTAAAAAAAACACACTGAATCTTCGAACCGGCTAGCCGATTTTAATAAACTTAGGCTAGTTGATAAGAGATACTCTTAGCTACAAATTTTATAATATTTGATGTTTTGCTAGTTTCACATGTGAGCGCTAAAGGGCTTTTTTCGACACTCCGTATGTTGGACAGCCCTGCTCTAAAACAAAGGGTAAAGATCACTCGTATACGTTTTATCTCTGGTATTCCCAAATATGAGAGTGTTAGCCATAAATTAAAACCCTTACATTGGCTGAATATTAAGCATCAGTTTGAGGTATGTTTTTACCATAAAATTCTGTCCAACAAGAACCCGCCTTACTTAAGCAATAAAGTAAAATTCAGAGGAGCAGTGCATTATCTCAATATCATCATTACACAGCTAATATTTCTACTCCGTCACATAAAACGTCTGTATACCAAAGGAGCTTTCAAATATATCTATATTTAAGAAATCTGTGAAGAAAATGTATTTAGATGAATATCATTAGTTGATCGTGCACCCTTATGCTTTATACAGGGTGTAAACGTTATGATAGTCATTATTTAAATGGGTGATAGAGGGGGTTGAACGAATCAAAAAGTTTCATATAACATGGGGGTCAAAACGGCATTTTTTTACAGAAAAGTGACTTTAAAGTGAAATAAAATCTGACAACGCCGCAATGCCAGACGAGTTTGTTATTATTGGCTCTTAGGTATTATTTCATTATTTGATAATGTACTCGTAAAATGCAAACAATTAAAAAAAACGGACTTACCACTATCTCAGCGCTTCACCTGGTGTGTGAAAGTTTACTGAACGTAGTAAAAAAATCCACTTATAAATAGGGAACACAATTTTGATACATACATTGTTTTTCTTTTAAAACCCACACTGCACTTTTCTTGTATTTAAAGAAGGTGTTCAAAATGTCGTCCTCCACTTTCCACACAAGCTTCATTACGACGAACCCAGTTTCTTCTTACTCAAGGTGCTCGAAGTTGTCCATTTATTATTTCAGCCGCATTAAATTTTTTTTCGCGAAGTTGTGCTTCATTTGTTATGGACCAGCCCCATAACCCATCCCTTTAAGTTCTCGCCAATACCAGAAATCTATCGGATTGAGGTCAGGAGATCTTGCTGGGCATTTTCGAGGATCAGAAGCATTTCGACCGATCCAACGATTTGGCTAATGTTCATTCAAAGACTGAATGACGCCTCTAAAAATGTGTGGTGATGCCTCGTCATGAAATAACCACAAATTCTGTCTCCGTTGCAATGGCATGTTGTCTAAGGTCTGTTCCAGAAGTTCTGGTAGGTTATTGGCTAGAAAGCTAAGGTATCCTTCTCCTGACAACCTTGGGGGTAACTCGAAAGGGCCAATTACCTGATCGTCAAGAATACCCGCCCAAATATTCATTTTAAAACGTTGTTGGAAATGAAATTCACGAATGGTATGAGAATTTTCTTGGGCCCACGTGTGAGTATTATGGAAATTTAATATCCCGTCTCGCGTAAAAGTACATTCGCCGTCGCTAGAATATTTTTAAAAAGTCCGGATTTTCAATGTTTTTGTGCAAAAACCAATGACAGAATGTTAGTCTGCGAGGATAGTCTTCTGGTAACAAGGGCTACATGGTAGGGATAACGCAAATTTTCCCGTAGGATTCTATGGTATGCGATAGTCCTACGCGGCGGAGTAATTCCCGAGTGCTGATAACTGCATTTCCACGATATTTAAAATTTGTTCCTCCTGCTCTACAGTAACCTGTCTTTCACGAGTGCGAATATTAGTGGGCTGAACACTTCTTATATCTCGAAGTCTTGGTACACTTGACAAATGTCCTTCGGTCTAGGTGTACATGTTGGCGAAATCTGTCACGATAAATTTGAGCTGCAAGATTTGAATTCTAACGAGCTTCACCGTAAACTAACAACATGTCGGCGAACGCTTGATTCGAGAACATTGTAAATAAACACGACGACGTACGCGAACAAAAACAAAACAAACACGCCCGATGCTCTGCTCGCCAAAACGATAAAGTAATTTATCTATGCAAAACGATAACTAGCCACTGTTACCGTTTTCGATCGATTGCCGGTTCGATAAGGGTGATGAAAGACCGACGCGCTGTTGTCACGTGTGTTTAAATATTTAATTTAATGAAACTTACTTACTTACTGACTACAAACTTAATGCCATTTATTTGTTAATTACATAATTTAAAACCGTTTTAGATAAGATCATAAAAATTAGTAAGATTGTGTTGATTGTGGTCGATATAAAGCACTTAAACTTGTAAACTATAAAGCCATTTAGAGCAAAATTTATTGACTTTTGGACCATGGATCATATGAACTTTTTGACTTGTTTTGACCCCATCCCCTATTACCCATTTCAATAGTGACTACCATAACGTTTACACCCTGTATACGTATTTTCAGCTAGATTAGGTAATGTTAGTATTATATCGTTTTTTTTTTATTATAAGAACCAAGAAAATGAAAAATGCAACATATTATACATACTCATATCAAAGCTTTGAATGTAGATTGAGTGATTTTATCTTATAGGGTGAGTGGAATAACACCCGGTGCTAAACTGCCCCTTTTTATTTTAAAATTTATGTATGTATACTGTATTTGTAACCAGGAATGTCCAAAATAGAGGCAGTGAAAAATGCAAGGTCTTATGAACAAGTGCTGATATAATCCTTTCTCCATAATTAGTAATTACACTCTCAACATTAGATACTGTATTTTCAATGAACACCAAACGCAACAGGGCTAGGATTTCCCAAACTGATTGAGATCGTTAATTTTATTTATCGATTCAATTCCACCCATGCAACAATCCTGTTCAATTTCTAGTTAATAATCGCTCCGCTAATAGCTAGTGGTTATATGTCATTACTCACTTTATTGTAGAAATCTATAGACCGTTCCTGAAAATTGGACCATATTTTGGAAACTAAATAATCACTATCTTCAATCAACTTTAAGCATAATTTATCTCAATTGCGGCCCACATAATGTACGTCAAAAAGTGTTGGTACAAAACGTTTATTGGATTTTTTAGTAAAGAAATTCATTGAAACATTAACTAGTTACCATATTACAACTCAATACTTAACTAAACTATACTATCGAATTATGTGGAGTGGTCCATTCTGCTGTACCAGACGCAACTTTTTTCGAATGCCTCTCATGAGGTCCTGGACAGAATTCAGATAAATTCCTGTTTTTCTAAAATTCGCCGTCTTAATCCCTAGACCATTGATTCCCAAAGTGGTCTATATCGACCCCTAGGGGTGTATGACAACCTGCAAGGGGTCTACGTCAGCGAAAAAAAATTTTGGGGGTCCATGAAATGAATATGGGGGTCCACGATAGTGGATCTCAACACATACACTGATAGTACCTATTTACTTACTATCTTATAATATCAAAACATATACATTATTTATAAAAGTAAAAAATGTATTATATATGTTTATGAAATTGTGTAAGTTGTAGGATGTTGGTATTCGCTTTGTGGTCGCAATACATTTTGATCTTGTAAAAACCTGAGAGTCGCAGTCTCAGAGCTTCGCTACCTTGCACTGACTTGTTCAATTCGTCACTCTATAAATACGAATGTGGGACAAATACGTTTATTCGTTTCCTGAATCTTGAAACGGAAAATGCTAAGAAAATATTTTAAAAAATATAAACAGATAGTATATCACACAAATTATAGTGAGTCAGTGTTATTTTGTTTGAGAGTGCTGGAGAAAAGTAAGTACATTATTTTTTATTAAATTTTAGTTTTGTACTCGTAGTTAGCAAAGATAGATAAATTACGCCAATCATGACTTTAGTTATTAGTAGTTAAATATTCAATCATGCAAAATTATGGAATGTTTTCGGAAAAATCAAAAAATATTTTTAATATACAGCTGCTGGATTTTCTGTCTTATTTAAATCATTTAATTTTGCACACAGATGACTGATGCCATGTCCGAATCTAAAAAGAAATGTAGACAGTACAGTGTTGATTATTTGAACTTTGGCTTCATTCCATCATTGCCGGACAAACAATCGCTTATGTGCATTTTATGCAACAAAGTTTTGCGCAATGACGCTATGAAACCATCTAAACTGAATGTTAGCTTCGACGTCAAAAAGAAATGATGATGGTTTACGGGCGTCTTACAATATCTCGTTACTTATAGCAAACTCCGGAAAACCGCAGACTATCAGAGAGACGTTAATTTTGCCAGCCGTTGAAGAGGTTTTAAAAACTGTTTTACACAAACCTGCATCTGATATCATTAAAAGAATTTCCTTAAGCAACAATACTGTTGAAAGACGTATTGATGAAATGAGTTCTGATATTGAAACCTTCTTATGTAATTATTTCTTCTCTATACAAATCGACGAGTCAACTTTACCTGATAATGCAGCATTATTATTGGCATATGTTCGTTTTATTATGAATCAAGAAATCTACGAAGAACTGCTCTTCGCAAGAACTTTGATAACCGACACTAAAGGTGAATCAATATTTCATGTTTTGAATGATTACTTCATTGAAAAAGCAATTCCTTTATCAAATATAATATCAGTAGCTACAGATGGAGCACCTGCCATGGTTGGACGTTATCGTGGATTTATAAGCTATTTAAAACAAAATGTGTCAGGGGTGTTAGCAATACATTGCGTCATCCATCGACAACATTTAGTTGCTAAAAATTTGAGTGTTAGATTGCATGAATCACTTCATTTAGTCATTGATGCAGTAAACCGAATCAGAAGCAACGCGTTGAATACGCGGTTATTTGCGCAGTTGTGTGAAGGAAATGACGAACAATTTCATCAATTACTCCTTCACACTGAAGTACGCTGGCTGTCGAAAGGCTTATGTTTGACAAGATTTTTGCACTTTTTGATTAAAGATAAAATTTTAAAAGAAAATTTAATGAAGAGGAAAACAGACGTCGCCTATTTAACAGATTTGTTTACAAAATTTAATATGGTTAATTTGCAATTACAAGGCGACAGTTTAAATTTGATTAAAACAAAGTCCATCTTATCAGCGTTTCTTGCCAGAGTTAAACTAATGAAGCAAAATATTGGACCGGGCGAATTTTTTCAGTTCCCCAATTTGTCACAGACAAGCTGCCAGGAAGACGACGTTTCAACTTACGTTCAACATTTAAATGCCCTCTATTCAGATTTTGAATCCAGGTTTGAGGATACTTTGATTATGGTAATACCACCGTGGATCATTAATCCATATGGTGACATAGAAGAAACGAATGTCATAATACAAGAGGAACTGACTGAACTAAGTACAAACAAAGAACTTAAGGTTCAGTTTAAAAACGGATATCAGCAATTCTGGCTGCAAAACAACATACCCGTTACTTATCCCGTATTATGGAATATAGCGAGGAAATTTTTAATTTCCTTTCCATCGTCATACCTAGTGGAAAGGGGGTTCAGCGTTGTTACCAATCTCCTAACGAAAAAGAAACAGACTGGACATCATTAGCCGAGGAGATTTAAGATTAACCCTTAAAAAATTGACGTCAAATGTTGATAATTTATTATTAACGCATCAGGTTCATCCTTCTCACTAAAAATATTGACTTATTGCTTATGTTATTTTATTTATAGTTTATTTTATGTTTATTGGTGTCTGACCAATAAATACCCGCATTGGGAATAAGTGCCCGCATTGATTTTTTTAAAGAACCCTCCTTTATAGAAAATATTTTTTTTAAATTATTCTGAAAATTCAAGGATAGATACACACTAAAATTCGTTAGTTTTTTGCCTATTTTTAGATAACTTAAACGTATAAGAAGCGGAATTTAATCAAACTAGTAGTGAAATTATTGTAGAACATACGTTTATGTTATAATTAATAAACGAACTCGCTTATTGTACTATTTTAAGTAAAAAACTTTTTTTTTATTATTTTTCACTTTTTTTATTTTATCCCTCTTATTTTTTTTTTTCAATGCGGGCACTTATTCCAATGCGGGCACTTATTGATCAGACACCTGTTTATTTAATGTTACGTATGTTTTACATAACAGATACAAAATTTTATTTTGAGTAGTTTTAATTTAAATTCAATTTATAAATGTATAGATTAACATGTGTTTTTACTTTAAGTTTTTAACACTAAACTTCACTACAGTTAGAAATTTACAGGAAATCAATATCAGGTAAGTAGGGGGTCTACCGAACACGCAAAAACATGGCAAGGGGTCTACGACACAAAAAAGTTTGGGGAACTCTGCCCTAGACAGTAAAGCTCAAAAATCCTCTATGTTGTTTTTCTCTGTAATCTGCAATTGTGTATTTTATTCCCATCTGAGCTCTGATGTCGTCGTTCCGTCTATGTTCACTCATTTGATTCGGGAATATTTGCTCCCAAAATTCTAGCATGCCTTACTTATTACCTAGCTAAGTATAGCATCGGGTTTCGTCAATTTATATACACTCTATGTTGTATAATGTAAACGAAGCATAGGTACATATCCTTGCAGATATTCCACAGAAACCAAGCGGTGCAACGCTGTTTTACCATCACGCGAGCTTTGGAGGCACTCGAAAAGTTTAATCGGCCGAAACTGGAAAGACAAATAAAGGAATGCTCAGTGAAAATTGCCGCAGGACATGGGGTTCGAACAGTTCGCTTCAGAGCATACCGAAAGTGCAGAGACAAAGATTGGTATACTTGTAAATATACATATTTTATTGCAGTACTCGATTGTTTCTTTTTTCTATTTAAACTGGGATGACACGGTACCACATGGGTGTTTAAGCCTTACTTAGGCCTTCGTGCTGGTTGGAGTATAAAAAAAAGATAGTTCCTGTTCAAACAGTTCATTCCGCATTTGCTCGCTATGAGCGCTGTGAGCGTCACCAAAAACGTCATCTATGGAGGAATGACTCAACGACACGCTCAATGACCATGCAGCATGTCAATTCCCCAGAATGCTTTGATGGTTGTAGAATGCCGAGATTGTAGATGTGACGGAAAAAAATTGGTTTAGTAGCAAGATTGCGTCTGGATGTTTGTGTGTATTGGTCTGCTATGTGAGAAAATTATTGCTGAATATGCTGCCCAGTTATTGAGTTATTAACTGTACCAGACTGGTTATTTGTGTTGATCTCTCTGAAAAGAGGTTATGTTCAAAGTTATAAATTACGATTTTCCCCGGTTTTCTGCGTTATCAAACACTTTGAGAAGCATCACAGGATGCGCACTTGACTTTTAGCATTGTATAGATCTCAAGTAAGTATACAGGGTTTGTCCGGAAAGTAATAGGACTGAGTCGATTTAAAAAATTTATTGAGCCAATCGTTACAATTCTTTAAAGACTTTCAAAGTAGGCTCCTTCTGCGTCGATGCAGCGCTGCCAGCGCGATTTCCAAGCTTTGAAGGCGTCACGGAAGGCATTCTCCGGAATAGCCTTGAGAGCCGCGGTGCATGCTGCTTGTACCCCTCTGTCATCTCAAAATGCTTGCCTTTTCATCGGCCTCTTTGTCTCGGGATCATACTCAAAGATCCACGACTCGTCACCTGTGATTACGTTATTCAAAAATTGCGGGTCACTTTCACACATGTTCAAATGTTCTTGGCACACTTCCACTCGCCGCAATTTCTGGTCGTCAGTGAGCACTTTAGGGACCATCTTCGCGCACACCTTGCGCATGTTCAAATGCTGTGTCATAATGTTATGAACCGCAGATTTTGCTAAATTTAACATCTGGGCAATTAAACGAATACTTAGTCAACGGTCTGAGTTCAAAACTATGCGCACACGATCACATTATCGGTGTTTGTCGAAGTCCAAGGTCTTCCAGCATGGTCTTCATCAGCGACCTCTTCCCGGTCCTCCAAAAATGCCTGGCGACACACCACTTCTTGCTAAAGCAACACCCGGGTAAGCCTGCTTGATCATTTCAAACGTCTCTGTCGCAGATTTCCCGAGTTTCACACAGAATTTAATCGTGTACCTCTGCTCTAACGAACGCTGCATTTTCGGCTTGCACTACTCACAGAAACACGTCGCGCGAAAATGCCTGTCCTGACTCTCCAAGTGCTCGGAGACAACTGACCAGCCGCTCATTCGTTAGCTAGGAAAATGAGTCCTATTACTTTCCGGACAAATCCTGTATTTGAGGCAAGAAACCTACAGAATTATCATCAACACAAATTGTTAGCACACAAATCCTCACTAAGATCTTATGCACTGCCATTTCGCCTGTTTCCTTCTATCTATAGTATAAAACTTACATCAGAGCCAAACATTGATAGCTGGAGCTTCATCACGTCTAGGCAACACGTACAGCTACAGAACGAGTGCACATTGAGCGAACAACAGCTATTTCTAAGTTGACATGTTGTATAAAAACCTACATAATATGACAAAAAACCTATATAATGTCCAAAAGCCAACATAATGTCAATTGTCAAGGTAAGTAATATTCCTGAGGTTCGATAAATTGTACCGTTTGCAACACTTTTTAAAAAAATATATATATATATATAATATATTCTAAATTGTCACTATTTAAATAAGTTTTTTGTTGTGTATGTTGATAGATAACCATTCAACTGAAATAAGTCATTAATAAGTTATTTAATAAAATATGTCAAATGGTCAAATTTATCCATGTCGTTAAAGAACTATTTCGCAATAACAATCGTCAATTGGAGCGGAAAATAAAATAAGAAAATCTGAATATCACCGTCATCCGATAATAGTTAATGTTAAAATGAAAACTATGGTGAAGGACAGTGATGGGCGCTTTGTATGCACCATGTACGTTACGTCTCGATATTCATGTATACAATGTATACAATAACAAATCATAGTTCAACTACTTGGCGAAACTCACTTGCCCTTATAGATTTCCATGTGTACGAGGAAGAGGGAGAGAGAGAGAGGGGGGAACAAGCGGGCACCACTTGTGTAGAAAGAGTGCGCCACACACCACGTTGCCTGGCACAACAGTAATGAAGGCCACAGAACACAACTGTAACATGCTGCAACGCCTTGTTTTCTACGCTCAAATACGCATTTCTGTCGAATCTGTTTGAGATCAATTCCAGATCCAGATACAAATTCTGCAACATTGCATTATTGGTTTGACTGTGGAAGCAGTTTATAAATAATGAAAAAATATGTAATATTTATTATATATGTATACAAAGATACAGTTTTAAATAAATTAATAACAACAAATGAACCCTAGTTAATCGATTTCTTTGTACTTGGCGCGTCCAGCCATACGTTTTTTTTTAAGTTGTCGATTCACTGTTTACCAACTTTCTGACCTCACCTCACTTATGCTATCCTATTCATTGTCTTCATCATTGTATACATTGTATTCATTGTATACGCAATGTATACATCATTGTGTTGATTGTACGAGTATACGCATTGTACGAGCCCCTTCCCACTTCAGTTGGCCCACTTCAAGATTTGAACCAAAATATGTCTTTATAAACTAAACATGATGAAACTATTTACTTCTACAACAATTTATTTCCTCAAAAACATTTTATATACACTCTAGTCGTAAAAAATACATATTTGAAATCACTTAGACCTATAACTAATAGAACAATTGAAAGATTACCATTGGGGAACATCACCTCTATTTTGTATTACGCCTGAAATTCTTTGGGGCATACTGTTAACCAAGTTTTGGCAAAAATTTGGTGTAAAACAATCCCATATTTCTTGAAGCTTTTGTCTCAGTTCGGTGATTGTACGAGCAGGATGTTGTCGTAGAACCTTTTTCATCTCGTGCCACAAAGTTTCAATAGGTGACAGATCTGGACTGCTAGAAACCCATTTCAAATGTAGTACATTATTTTCTTCCGTCCATTTTATAGCCTTTTTTGAGGTATGGCATGCTGCACCATCTTGCTGAAACACAAAATCTTGGCCGGATGTCAAACATTCTTCCATCACTGCTAAAAGCGATTCTTCTAAAATTGCCAAATATATGTTTGTATCCACATTTACATCAATAAAATCGGGCCTCATCTCTCCATTGTATTGCACACCATTGTTGATGTGTCCATTGTCTATGTTCTTTAGCCCATCTAAGCCGATTTTTCTTATGCAGTGGAGTTAATAGTGGCTCTTCTTTGGCCTAGAAACAAGTTGTGCAACTTTAGGGTTTTTACTTCAGTTTTTCTTATAAGAAAACTTACCTTGCAAGTGCTAAAATCCCAGTTTGTTTGCCTCTCTATGAGTTGTGGACCTCGAAATTCTCCTTCCAACAGCGTCACTCCACAGAGCACTTAATTGTAAATAATTGGCACGCCTGTTTTCACGATTATTCTTCTTAATGCTCTTCGGTCGGCATTTATGATATTACTTTTTTTCACATATCGTGGCTTAATATTAACTGAACCAGTTACATTATATCTTCTAACAATATTTCTCACACTGTACTGCGATAAGTCTAACAAAGTTGCAATTTCTGAGATTGATTTCCCAGAATTAAAAAATTTAGTTATCAGTAACCGAATTTTGAAAACCTTAACTACCCAAAACTATTTTAAACGTATTCTGGTAGTTGTGATCAATAAAAACAATTGTCATGGCTTTTATTTTTCACAGCCACCTATGCGTTATAGACTTATTTTGCGTTGAAATGAAAATAGGTTGATATGCTGTAATTGCATCATGTGTTATTTTTATGCTGCAAATTTGATTAGGGAGTGATTAAGTTGGTGTTTTCTACTATATGTTATCAAAATATTCAAAATAAAATATATTTTAAACCTATAACACCCTGCTACATTTTTATTATTTGTGTTTGATAAGGAAAAAACTAAGATTGCAATAGTTGGGCCAACTGAAGTGGGAAGGGGCTCGTATTTTTGTCCTTCATAGTTCCAGTTTTTTTCAATGAATTTTTTATTGAAGGGAGTCTAATGAATTTATTTATGTATAAGTGAGTATTATGCTATAACGAATATATATACAGACAATTAATGTATACGCGTAAATGCCCATCACTGGTGAAGGACAGCACATTCGTACCTTCAATACGAAATGCGCCGTACAACTATGTCGCAATCTCCGTTTCCTGCACCCCAACTCGAGCGAGCCGTTCTGGAAGGCGGCATCCATTGATAACATGTAAGTTCCCCCAGTGGAAAAATTATCTTTTCTTCTCCTCCCGTCGTGTTGTCGATTTGGTTCACCGGGCGTCGGGCCCAGCGTACAAATCGACCGAATGCCGTATACCAAGAAAAATACGAGGTCTGTAAATTTAGCGATGAGACTGATTTATGGCATGTCGGAAGTTCCTTTGAATTTCTTCAGATCGTACCTAACTGATCGCACCCAAAGAGTGAAAACATCTAGAGGATCTGCTGATGCACGGTATCTGTCATCAGGAGTTCCACAGGGTTCAGTACTGGGACCTCTTTTATTCCTAGTATACACATTGGATCTGCATGAGTGTGTAGAACATTGTTGCATTCAAATGTATGCTGACGATACACAGTTAACATTTCGTTTCAATGAATCCAACTCACATGAAGCATCGTATAAAATTAACCTAGATCTGGATAACGTATTAACGTATTGTAATAGACACTGTCTCCGCATCAATCCATCAAAATTCACCGCGATACCATACTGTCCTAGACAATCAAATTACAATATCACAAATCGAGTCTCCTTATTTATCAACGACATAGATATTCCATTTTGTGATAATGCTAAGAATCTAGGTGTTATATTTGATTCAAATCTTAGATTTAACTTACATGTGAATAATATTATGAAGTCGAATTATATGAAGATGAAGCTTTTATATTCTAGTCGCCATATTCTAAACTTTAAGTGCCGTCAAAAGTTGTGTGAAAGCCTCATATTATCAATTTTAGCTTACCCTCTAGTCCTCATTTACCCATGCCTAGACTCAGCTTGCAAGTCAAAATTGCAGAAGCTTCAGAACAACTGTTGCAGATTCATATTTGGGCTTAGGAAGTACAGTAGCGTTTCTTCAAAAATCAAGGATTTACAGTGGCTCAGAGTTGACGGCTTATACAACTACTATATGGCTTCATTGGTGCATAGAATTTTTAAAACTGGTAAACCCGTCTATTTGCTCTGTAAGTTGATTCCTCGTGGAAACCAAATTACTCTAAATCTGCGGCACAATGATCTACTTTCCATTCCTATACATCGTACGTCGGTCTTTGAAAGGTCCTTTACTTATAATGCGGTCAAGGTATACAATTCTTTACGAGCTATCTCTAAGAGCTTAAGTTTGCAGCGCTTCAAGAAGACAGTCAAATTGCACTTTCTGGACTCAGCACATTGAGTGATAAATTCATTTTGTTGAACGATATTTTGTTCTTTTGTTTGTATATGTTCATATAATGTATTTACTCCTTTTTAATGCATTCCTTACAGCTACTGATTCATGTTGTTATGCTAATGTTTTGTGATGCCTGGTTGTATGGGGTTGTCCAAAACGGACGCAGGAAAGTAAACGCATATTAAAACAAGAAAGATTGATATTCAAATCAAGTTGGGTACTTTATTTTGAAGGTTCATTTATACCATTTATGTATGAAAAATAATATCGCTCAAATGTTCACCACGACTGAATTTACAGACGTCCACGCGATGGTCGAAATTTTCAATGACATTTTCTATGGCATTTATCTCGGCAATGATGTTGTTTTTGAGTTCTTGGAGGGTGGCTGGTTTGTTGACGTAGACTTTGTTTTTCAAATATCCCCATAAAAAGAAGTCCAAGGGAGTCAAATCGCACGATCTTGGTGGCCATGGCATATTTCCTCTGCGCGAAATCACGCGATCACCGAAGAAGGACTGCAATCGATGGATATTGACGTTGGTTGTGTGGCATGTTGCACCGTCTTGTTGGAAATAAACATCGTCCATATCCATTCCTTCAAGTTGCGGCAAAAAATAGAAATCTATCATCTCGTGATAGCGCTCATAATTGACGGTAACGGCGTCAGCGGCCGCATTTTCGAAAAAGTAAGGTCCGATGATGCCTTTTGACCACAATGCACACCACACAGTCACTTTTTGAGGATGCATCGGCTGCTCTTGATACTCACGAGGATTTTCGTTCGCCCAGATGTGGCAGTTTTGCTTGTTTACCGTCCCATTCAAAGTGAAATGCGCTTCGTCGCTGAACATGATTTTTGATGAAAAATTGGCATCAATTTGGCGATGTTCAAGGATCCAATCTGAGAACGTTCGACGCGAAAAATGGTCGGCCCGACTCAGCTCTTGCGTCAATTGGATCTTGTAGGCGTGTACATTGAAATCCTTGTGGAGAATGCGGAGCAAACTGGTTCTTGAAATGCCCAATTCTTGGGATCGACGCGTTGTTGATTGTTTCGGATCGTCTCTCACACTCTCCTTCACAACAGCAATATTTTCCGGTGTGCGAACGCTCTTTGGCCGGCCAGAGCCTGGCAGATTTGCCACAGAACCTGTTGCCTCGAATTTACGCACCAGACGACCGATGGTTGTTTCGTTTGGGCGGTTGTTGCAACCGAAATGTTCACGAAGCGCGCGAAACGTGTTTTTTATTTTTGCACCATTTTTGTAGTGCTCTTGAATAACTTTAATGCGGTCTTCAATCGAATACGACTCCATAGCGATCAATGGTAAACATTCAACTAACAAAATGACATGTCGGTGACAGAAAACAAAGATGGCGTCTATGTCAAATTGACGTTTGAAGTCATTATTATGATTATTATTATTTATTTTTTTATTTATAACTATTATTTTATATTGTCACTGTCAAAAAGAGTTCCTTTGAGGTGACTTTTCAACTTCGGGAAGAGAAAAAAGTCACAAGGACCCAGGTCAGGTGAATAAGGAGGCTGAGGAGCCACAGGAATGTTTTTACTGGCCAAAAACTCGATTGACATTGACAAGAAACATTATCCTGATGCAACACCCAGTTGTTCTTGATCTGATGAACGGTGATGTGAGTAGAATTTAGCTCTTCCCCAATTATTAGCGTACATCCACCCTCTACAACCCCTAAGCCCCGATTTCAACCCCTATAAAAAAATTTCTGAAAATGATCAGGAGCCTTGAAACATATTTAATTTTTTTGTTTTTGCCCCATACTGGACCAAATTTTTTGCGTCCTAGGCAAAATAGTAACACTGTATAAAAATTTCATAGAAATCCCGGCGATACTTCTCACGTTATTGGCGGTAATAAGATTAGCGGACAGACAGACACATAGGCCGACGGGACTGAGTGACATGGTTTTTCGTGATATACTTGTCATTGAAAAGAAACTGAGAGAAGTGAAATCAAATGCTGCTGGTATAGATGGTATTACCACAAGCATGCTGAAAAATGTATTTCCTTTTTGCAAAAGTGAAATAATGAATATCATAAATCAATCCCTGAACACAGGAGAAGTACCAACATTATGGAAGAAATCAGTTGTAACGTCACTAGCAAAAGTCAATAACGCTATACAGATGAAGGATTTGAGACCAGTAAGCACCTTACCTGTGATGTCCAAGCTTGCAGAGAAAGTGGTAGCTGACCAACTTCGTGACCATCTAGAAGTAAATGAAGTCCTTCCCGATACACAGTCGGGATTCAGAAAACTACACAACACATCCACAGCGCTTATAAAAGTAACTAGCGATATAGTCAAGTTCATGGATGATGGTATGGTGACCGTATTGGTGATGTTAGATTACAGTAAGGCATTTGACATGGTCAACCATGAAGTATTATGTAAAAAGCTACAGTATTATGGTTTGTCTAGTAATGCCTTACTGTGGTTCAACAACTACCTTACTGGCAGATCCCAATGCACAAAGATATTTAACAAAATTTCCACGTTACAAAATGTAGTTTCTAGTGTTCCGCAAGGAAGTGTATTAGGTCCATTATTATTTACATTCTATACATCTGATTTATTAAATTTTATATCACATGATTGGAATATACATCTATATGCTGATGATGTACAAATGTATAAAGCTTGCAAGCCAAATGAAGTTAATTTATTGATTAAAGAGTTAAATGTAGATCTAGAAATGATTGCAAACTATTCCAAAAATTATTGTTTGAAACTTAATCCCACAAAAACTAAAGCTTGCTACATTGGTTCTAGGTTAAATATTTCAAAATTTAAAGGATTGATGAGTACAGCCATTGTTTTAGGTGATACATCTGTTGAAATTGTAGAGGAGACTAAGAATTTAGGCATTTTGTTGGACACAAATTTAAGTTTTGAGAACCATGTCATTAATAAACTTCGAGTATGCTATTGTAAATACAAGTCACTTTGGAGATACAAACATGTTTTAACCAGCGATATAAAATTAAGGCTTACCAATGCATTAATCCTCACTCATCTAGACTATGGCGCTACAGTATATTATAATTTTCTGACGGAAGAAATGAAGCACAAAATTCAAGTATTACAAAACTGCTGCATGAGATTCTGTTTCAAAGATATACATATACAAGAACATATTACTGGATATTATGTGAGAGAAAATCTTTTAAAATTCAAGTATCGTGTATTACTTCAGTATGGAACTCTACTATATAAAGTTTTAAAATATAAATTACCCAGATATCTCTGTTTATTGCTTTGGAGAAGAGATGTAAACTCCGTAAAGTTTCCTTACGCAACAATGAATACTTCAATATTCCAGTTCATACAACATCTAAATTCAAAAAATGTTTTACTTACACGGCACCATATCTACTAAACCATCATTTAGAACTTTTTGAAGCATCTTCCATCCAAAACTTCAGAAATGAGATGGAAAAAAGTGCTACTACAGCTGCAAAGATTTGAATCCACAAATTAAATGTATAGCGCTTGCTACACTACCTTCCATTAACACTCAGACTATATCGTATTATATACTGTGTTGTGCATAATATTTGTTGTGAATACTAATCATTCTGTTGATGTTAAAAAAAGCTCATGAAGTTAACTTTTTAGGGGGAGGTGGAAAATGGCCCTGCCAATCCTCTTCCCTTTTAGAATGTTGTCGTTTTTATATTTTTATGTATAAACATTCCAATAAAAAAATTATTATTATTAATTATTATTATTATATAACATTCAAAAAACATACCTCATTTTCGAAAATTTTCGCGATTACAATACTTCTCCGCCAGTAGTCGTAGGCAGTATAAAAACTGTCACTCGACGCTTGGTAAACTTTGACCTAACACGTGCTTCTTCACACGGTGGTAAAAAATCTCTAGTTCTCTCTGGCGAATGACTGAGTACTTACTAGGTTCATTCGACGTGACAGTTTGATTTTTGTATATCTCATGTGGCTTGAATACGTTTTTCCAGCTTGCGGTGGTGGTAAATCTTTCTGGACAGCTTAACTCCTCAACTTGAATAATAAATATTCAATTTGCAGTAAAGTTAGAGTGGCTGCCGCATTTGAAGAATTTTGTCTGCGAGTAACTGATAGTCAGAATTATTGAGTGTAAGCGTGACATTTACAAAAATGGCGTCAAGTAGGTTGACTCAGTAATTCACACGCAACGCTGTCATCAATTCATAAAGGATTATTATTATGAATAAAAATCTAGCTACGAACATGTATAACACACAAGGTGGATTAAATGGATCAAGTTAGCCAAACAGGACTATGCAGCCGTCATAAGCCAGAATATATCTGCTGATTTCAGATTTTACAGGAGCTATGAGTACGTGCTGTAATTTTTCTCAAACTGTAAGGTGTTAAGGAGAAAGAATGCTTTTGGTTTGTGCCCGGTTAAAATTTTAACATTCTCATTAATTTTACCGAGGATGCCTATCTACGAGGGATGTCCTTTAAGTTTTGCATATGGAAATAAAACAACACGGTAGGTAGTTTTAAATGACTTTATTGTTTTTCGAAGTATTCTCCACGAAGATTAATACACACCTGCATGCGCTCGAACCACTCGTTTGCTGGCAGATCCAAAACGGATTCTTGAATGCGTCAACTACTTCTTCTGGTGACTGGAACCTTTGACCACGCAGTCTGTTTTTAATTTTCGGGAAAGTAAAGAAATCGTTACGACTTAGATCGGGACTATATGGAGGATGGTCCAATAATTCCACGTTTTCTTCCGTTAAATACTGCCTTGTTTTTTGGGCGAGCTTGCATTGTCTTGGTGGAGGGTGATTCTTCTTTAGGGGTTGATTTTTCGAAGCTCGGTGATGACTTTTGGCAAACAAATGATGGTATACCAATCCGCAGTAACAGTTCTTTGCTCATTGAGAGGAATTGTTGCAATATGACCCGCTTTTGGCACAAATGTCGCGACCATCTGTTTCGTAACACTTCGAGAACGGATGACTTTTGTTGGCTTTTCTTCACCTTGGAACACCCAAACAGCCGACTGTTGTTTATTTTTTGGTTCATAATTGTAAATCCACGATTCATCACCACTAACAATACTGTACACATTTTTGAGTTTCCAGAATTGAAACGGTCAAGCATTTTTTGACACCAATAAACCCTGGCTGCTTCCTGCTCTTCGGTCAACAGGTAGGGTATCCAACGAGAAACTAATTTTCTTTCTCCTAATTCTTCATGTAAAATTTTTTGAATTGTGGTATTTGAGATCTTCAAGGACGCCTCAATCTCGCGATATGTCACATGTCTATCTTCAAAGATGAGTTTGCGCACAGCATCGACGTTTTCCTGGGACTGATGTTGCGCTTCGTTGCCGAAAACAGACAGTAACTCAGCAAGGCATTCTTGTTGCGATAATTGTCTCTGAAAGTCGTAATAAATTATGGCGCGACAATGTTCTCGGTTGAGTTCCATTTTTCTAATGACTTGATGACACTTAAAAATTCACAGTATTGTTGTGAAACTTTGAATTTAAGTTTACTAAAGAGTGAGGTTAAGATTCAGTACTGACGTTCGATCCGCGCGGCCTACTATGTTTCTATATGCAACTCTTAAAAGACATCCCTCGTATAAATAAAAAAGCACATACTGTTTGTTACTTCAGAACTGTCTGAACTGCTGTTTTTTTTTCAAATTAATAACACAGTAAGCACTACGTCATGTTGTTTATCGCACGTTTTCTTTAGTGTATAAAAACTATACAAAAATTTTAGCGGCTGCCCAGCGCACTATGCCCGTTCAGTTAGAAAATATCTTGATGCGGATATAAATTTGGTACAATTTCATGGCCAGCCCGTTCACATGACTTAAATCCACTCGATTGTTTTTTACTGGGGAGCGGTGAAAGAAAAAGTTTACTCAACGCTAATCGAAAATTTAGCAGAATTACGGCACATTATAACTGAAGCAGCTGAATTTGTTAATAACCCAAGATTCGAGCGCACGATAACCCGATCCTTTTTAAGATGTTAAGCTCGCATTGCTGCTAAAGGAAAGCAGTTTGAACATGTATTCTGTATTTAATAAATGCATTCACGAATTGATAAAAGTGGCTCTCACTACATAGACTGACACAGTCCCTCGCTCCGTCTAAGAAATCTATGGTAACGGAAACTAAAAGGTCATCAGAATGTCTAGATTTTTTCGTTTTTTTTAAGCCCATTATTTGATGAGTTTTTTTATATTTTTATATTTTTCTGGTTACTATTATGACTTGGCCTTCCCCCGTTTCTGGCCGGACGTCGACTTCTGGAACAACCTGTATAGTTTTCTTCAAAAATATTCTGTTTAGAAGAAGTATTCCATCCCCACATGGATGAAACACCCTGCATATTTCGTTTTTTATTGCTCTGAATATTGTCCGAACATGTTCACAGCCTGTTTACTATACACAACAGGCATAATACATACATACCCGATATTTGCGATGCTACAAAAGTTGAAATCAAACATTCCCAGTTTGGCACGTTTTACATGGCGAAAACATGTATTTCCGGCATACGAAATAAATAAATAAGGGGAAACTTGCAATCACGATTCGAATCCAATTTCCGTCCGATAAAGACCGTCGCACCCGATAAAGTCAAATGCTGATGAGAGCATCTTATGATCACTCATGTAAATATCTCCTGCGTATGGATATCCCGATTTGGGGCTAAAATAAATACGCATGGCGCTGGCGTACGAAGGGATTTCGCCTAAGGGTAGGCTGATATCACATAAATTGCTAACGTCGTATAAAAGCTTCGGAAAACCCCGGACATTTGGGTGGAATTGTGATTTTTCCCGCACACCACAATTTTTCATAATAACAATAGAAACATCGTTGTCATCCTCATTTTTTATAAATTTGAACAGGTTTTTAGCGATTTACTTAACAATGTAATTTAGGTTTTTCGGGCTGTTGAGCCGTGGTCGGGTTGGATTTGGTCCATAGCTTTCGGCTAGCAACCTTCCTCAGGAGACTCACGCAGGTGGTTCCTTGTCTCCTGCCGGAGGTCTGCTTTTTTCACGTGAAACCTGTTCTATTTGTTCCCTGTAATAGCCGTTTACTTGTAAAACCATGTTAACATGATCCAGTACCGCTTGCAGGTATTGAGGTTCACAAATTCGATGTGCTCTGTCTATCATCTCAACTAGCAAAGTAGTGCTATAAGCTTTTGGTAAAAGAACCATTCAGTCATAAAAGCTCTCTATTGTTGTTGCCTGAACATCAAAATGCTGGCTTAATGTTGTGTGGAATGCAAATTTGGTTTCTGCAACATATTTGCTCTAAAATGAGGTGTTTAAAATATTCTTTAGCATAGTTATACAACACCTTATAGGACAATTTTTAACTGTTGCATAAACGTTTATACAACTATTTTATACGGCATATTTGCACGTTAGTCAAATTGGTTGTGTTGTGGCATCCATGGTAACGTTTATAAAACAAACCCGAGCCTTGTTGTTTTGCTGTGCATATTACTACTTTAGCCAACAAGTTGCTCCCAACGGAAGCACTTATACAACTGTTGTTTAGTAACTGTTAAAGGCTGTACATATGCTATATAAGTTGGTATACAACTTCACCATAACCTAACTTTCTGCTGTCATATTTTTGTTAAATTGCCATAGCCAATGATTTAAGACAAACAACGCATGCATATTGGTTCAAAAGGTTTTATCAACTGTTCAAACAGAAGATATAGATCTGGTACAAATTCTGGGTAAATGATTGGACTCTGTCGGTATTTCATTTCAGACATTTGTAAAATTGTTGTATAACACCTGCAGGCAACACCAAAATATTCTAATAAACTGGAGACAACATGGACGATGCCATGATTATACACAACCACCAGCCATATTGGGCATACATTTATTCCTCTATTTAATATTAAATAATTATGTTTCAGTTCGAAATTACAGATATAAAGTGATAAACATTAGTGTAATTGTGTCTAAATATAGGATTTGTGGAAGATTTGACGCAGATAAGTTCAGTTTTCCATCTTAAAAATCTAGACATACTTTTGATCATTATCAAAATATGCATGAAATAAGAAGCCCGTAGAAATTGCGTAACTACTTTGCACGATAATCACAATAAAATTTGCTGCGCAAGTAATTCAATAGCCCTACATCACAGTGTAGAAGTTTATCATATACCTGTGTATGAAATTCACAATGGCCGATATGTAAGTAAACAAGATGACTGTAATGTGTTAGTTATATATTCTTCACTTCGTCTATGCAATACATAAGAAATAGTTTGGTTGCAATAAAGTAGAATCACGTAACAGAATAGTTGTATAGTTGACAAAAACTGAATCTTGCACTGACGCAAATATCCTATAGCGGCTGCAAGGGGCTTACACTTTTGTTGTATAAATGTTACCTGCAGCCCTTATACAACCTCTTAAATGACTGAAGTGTCCTATTAGGTGTGCCCATTCCGCTTGCATAGCTGTTCTAAGAGGGTTTTGCCAATGTTCTTACAGTATACAATGCTGTGTAAGGAATACTGTATAATCATTTTTGCAACTCTAATAGGAGTGATAATTGTTAGTTGGGATATTTTTAATGACACCTCTTTTTTGCTCAGTATGATGGTTGGAGATATCCGTCAGTGTTGTTTTGCGGTAAACCCTGTGACCCAGCTTTAAGTTCTCTCGTCTGAATGCTGTTTAGGTAATTTAGGAACACTGCTAGTTCTGTTCTTCCGTGGCTCCATACCACGAAGGTATCATCCACATACCGTAGCCAACAACTGGGACGATTGGGAGCGATGTTCAGTGCTGTTTCCTCGAACCTTTCCATGTAGAAATTTGCTATTACCGGGCTTAGCGGACTTCCCATTGCGACGCCGTCAGTTTTTTCATAAAATTGATTGTTCCACTGGAAATATGTAGTTGCTGGGTGTCATTAAAAATATGATAGACAAGGCACATCGAATTTGTGAACCTCAATACCTGCAGGCGGATCATGTTAACATGGTTTTACAAGCAAACGGCTATCGCAGTGAATAAATAGAACAGGTTTCACGATAAAAAAGCAGGAGACAAAGAACCACCTGCAGAAGTCTCCTTCCTACCATACATTAAAGGCATTACGGATAGAATAGGAAGGTTGCTGCAGAAAAACAACGTGAAGACCATCTACAAGCCGACAAATAAAATCCAGCAACTCCTAACATCACTAAAGGACTCTAGGGATCCCCTGAGCGGTGCCAGCGTATACAGGATACCGTGTTCCTGTGGTAAAGTATACGTAGGTACCACTAAACGTAGCTTGCAAACACGCATCAAGGAGCATGAAAGAAACTGTCGACTGGGACAAACTGATAAATCAGCGGTGGCCGAACACGCACTTCAAGACGGCCACAATGTTCTGTTCGACCAAACTGAAGTCCTATCAACATCCACCCACTACTCAGCCCGAATGTACAGAGAAGCAATTGAAATCTATAAACACAATGATAATTTCAATTAGAAAAGAAGAAGGCCTTGCTTTAAACAAAACGTGATTCCCACTTCTAAAAAACACAGCGCCAAAGCTACGTCACTCAAGAGGCCCAGAGTACCTCCACCAGACAAAAATTGATAAAACCGACTTAAACAGCATAACTAATTCGTATTAGCAGTATTAGTCAGTATTAGTACTGAACGTGATACAAAACGTAAAAAAAATCGAAAATGTGTATAACTAATACAAGACATGAAAGAAATTCGGATAAATAAACACACAAGAATAACGAATTACTCGCACAAAAATTCATTTGTACTATAAAGTGCCTTATTTAGCAAAATGTGCTAAGTTTACTTTTAAACAAAAATAAGCAGGTAATTTGTTTAACATCTGAAGATAGTTTATTATACATGGTACTTCATAAATACATTCGACTCTTTTTATAAGCAATGAGATTGAAAATTTTCATAGGAATATGTTTATCACATCTAGTATTGAAGGCGCGTATTTCACTGTGTTGGGGGAATACACCTATGTTTTTTTAACAAATAAGCATGGCTCATAGATCAATATTGGCGGTAAGGCTACAAGAAATAGCCCAATATATAGTCAAGTACCTCATATTGCAAAATAATAAATTTATACTCTTCTCTTTCTGAAGTAATCTGGTAAGAAACATAATAAGGAACAATTTTCTTTTTGGTAATACATATCATATGAAAAATGATCGAGACGTTATATGGAACGGAAGTCGAACCGAATTCCTGGGAAAAAATGCAAATAAGATCGTTTCATACTGAAAATGTAGTTAATCATAATCTACGCCCTACTCAGTAAGAAAAAACACAACATAAACTTACCTAATAATTTAAGAATTCCAAAAGTCATCTACCAAGTAAAATCACATGTCCGAGGAAGCCCGGTCACTTTTGAAAACATTGTCCGGACTGCCCCCGAACTCCGTTTAAGCTATGATGAATCCGGAGAATAACGAAAACTTTTGGTGTGCTAGGTGTAGTTTCCGCCAAAATTGTATGGCTAGCTTTAAAGTCGCACAAAGCACTCGTGCCACCAGTTGTACAGAAATTCGTCTTAGGGTAAAACCGAGAATAAATTCGTGATCTACGCAACTGGTCCACCCGAGAAGCAGGTTTTGCTCTAGATTGTGGATGTGGAAGAAAACTTTCCTAATTCAAAATTAGCAAGTTCTACCCGTCACTACACTAAATCGATACATTGAGGTATAATTCGATCTCGAATATGGCCAAAGAATAAATCGGTACAGATCACGAAGCCCTGTTTTGCATAGAAAAATGGGCTTTCTGTTACATCTTGACAATTTCAAAAAAATCATAATCTACGCATCTGATTTGCCTAACAAGCAGGCTCTGATTGGGATTGAACGATTTTTGAAAATTTACATTGCCTTTTAAGAATTAAAAAAGCGAAGATTGAGCGTTTTTTTTTCTGGGTTTTGCCCTTCTCTCCGCCGCTACTGACCGATTTTCAAAAACTAAAAAGATCGAAAGACAGGCAGACCGACGGCAAAAAGTGACACGGTTTTTCGTGACATATGTGTTATACAGTGCTTTTCTTTAATGCCCCCTCCCCTTTGATTTTTTGAACGGATCAATTCAAAAAATTAAATTTGAGGTAATGAAATTGATGCGTGGATACCATTTTTTTTTGGAGTTAAAGTGACAGATGAAACTGTCAAGTTGTCTTGGAAAAAAAATATATGAAAACGGGGGTCTTGTGGCACATCATTCTGAAGCTCCTGACGAGTACTTTATAACCCTAGAATATCAAGTCAATACCTTTACCTACTAAAAAATGGTGGTACATTTAATAATTACTTGAACACTAACCCATTAACATGAATATCTACAAATAATTGTAATTCCCTGCCGTATCCACAGCAACAGCGATAAAAACTTGTTCTGTTATTTCTTGTTGACAGTGACAAGAATGTCAGTACGAAAACAAACGTCAATGTACAGTTAAAATATTCTTATTTAGTTTTCGGTTTTAGTGCTAGATACTGTTTGAACTATCTTTAAAATGGTCAATTCTCGTCCATTGGAAGAAAAAATCGAAGCGATTTTTATTTATGGTGCGACGCGTAACTTTCACGAGTCCGAAAGGATTTTTAATGATCGTTTCCCGAATCGTCCTATCTGTAGAAAACATTTAAGGGAACTATCTAAATTTACAGCTACTAGTAGTGTAAACAACAAAAAGCCCCACAGGTCATCCGACCATCCCGAAAGAAAAGCAAGTTCGAATAATTGGTGAGATTATAGTAAATCCCCAACAGTCTACTTCCTCCATCGGGAATGTGTGTGAGGGTTGTCCTTCTACTGTATGGAGACTTTTGAAAAAGAATAGGTATCACCCATACAAAATTCAAATGGTACACCAGCTAACTGAAGATGACCCTGATCGAAG
Source organism: Acanthoscelides obtectus (assembly GCA_963669975.1). Lineage (NCBI taxonomy): Eukaryota > Metazoa > Arthropoda > Insecta > Coleoptera > Chrysomelidae > Acanthoscelides > Acanthoscelides obtectus. The sequence continues at coordinate 65,555,132 of CAVLJG010000009.1, forward strand.
AACAGATTTCTGCGAGACTATGACGGAAACCATTACACGGCATCCTACCTATATCCAAAATATTTGTTTTAGTGATGAATGTACATTATTTCTCGACGGTAATGTGCATAGACAAAATTGTCGTTACTGGAGTGACACCAATCCTCACGTCTTCCGGGAAACTCATACTCAATATCCACAAAAAAATAACCTTTGGGCTGGGATATTGGGAAATCATGTTGTGGGGCCTGTATTCATCGAACAAACTTTAACCGGGGAACTGTATTTGGATATGCTGAAAAATACTGTTGACCCTCTAATTACCGAAATCGTCGAAGCGAATCCTAATGAATTCGATACTGATATTGTATTCCAGCAATATGCTGCTCCACAACACTACTACAGACAAGTTAGGAACTATTTAGATAATTTCCCTGGGCGTTGGATTGGCTGTCGAGGTCCTGGCCAGCTCGCTCGCCAGATTTGACACCTTTAGACTTTCTTATGGGCTATTTGAAGGAAAAGGTGTACGAAACTGAACCTGCTTCAATATTGGATATACGGCTGAGAATAACAAATATCGATGTTACTATGTTTGAAAATGTTCGACGCAAAATTACCGACCGGCTGTTATTGTGTCAAGAAGTTCAAGGCAACCCTTTCCAGCATCTTCTAAGATGAACTCAACGTATTTATTCGAATTATGAAGTTAAATGTAGGTAATTATTAAATGTACCACCATTTTGTATTTTACTTTATATTCTAGGGTGATAAAGTACTCGTCAGTAGCTTCAACATTATATGCCGCAAGACCCCCGTTTACATATATTTTTTTCCAAGATGACGCCCAGCGGCCATCTTGACATTGTCATCTGTCAATTTGCTCTAAAAGATGCTATCCACGCTTCAATTTCATTACCTAAAGTTTTAATTTTTTGAATTGATGCGTTCAAAAAATCAAAGGGGAGGGGGACATTAAGGAAAAGCACTTTATAGCATTAAAAAAACGTAGCATCTCACTTTCATTGTTGTTGTTTCGCCAAAATCATGCGAGGCGCTATTTTGAGTCGGAAAATAGGCGACTGGCAACGGAGGATTGATATTTTCACGATATTTTTTTTGTTTATAAGAAATCTTATCCGTGCTGGAAGAAATTACTTGCAATGCGATGTTAAATTAACGTTTTACTTGTTTGGATTTACGATACATAAAATTTCGACACAGGGCTACTGCAGAAATACTTTGCATCAGGTCTTGAAAGTGATGGCGTAGTTATCAGTAAGAACATAACAATCCATGACTCCTCTTTAACTTGTGATGAAATCCAGAATTTTGATAAAGTGCTGACACAAAGGCACTATTGTGCTTTCATTGCTACTGGGGGTATTACCTGGTGGTTGGTATATCTGCGACCGACGTTTGGGAAGAAATTTTACCTCCGACTGTCGCGCTGACAATACCTTAAGCTGCGACTATGGACCTGTACTCATCTAAGATTCCGTTCTGGGATTGCTTCCAAGGTAAGCATAAGCAGTCTAGCGACGAACGTCGCTTGGTTAGCTTCCTAGGGATCGATATACGTACCTCTTTCCACAGCTACACTTTATATTCCTCGGAAAATTAAACGAATGGTGAATTCCAACGACGGAACAACATAATTTACTTGCAAACTGCGCGGCATGGGCTGATATAGGAAAGGGTACACAGGGATTAGGGGCTCAGGATCGGATTATTCAACGAACAGCAACGGAGCCCTATCACTTAGAGTTCGCAATTGCGACAGTTCTTTGCATGTATTCATGTCATGGACGTAGCGTATTTTGCAGGTCACGATCTCCCCTCATAAGCTAAACACCATATTTAAAAAAAATGAAAATTTAGATTTTTTGCTCTGGTAGAATTCATTTTTTTCAAGTTAAGCCGACGTATCTGAACCGGTAATGTGTGCAATCAAATGATATTACATCCGCATTCTACAATTATTGAAGAAATAGTAATGCCAAAACCAATAACTTGTAGATTACTAAGCGCGGGTTTTTTTAAAAAAACTTCGTAATACGTGGTTTATACCTAGAAACTTAATCTGTCGCCTCCTGTCTTAAGCAACACACTAAAGCACAGATTACACTGGACAACAAATTTTAGTTTTTTAATTGTATCTTGTGGGAAAAGTGCACTTCTTTGTTAATTTTGGGGCGCTGAATCCAAAAATGACAATGAAATAAAAAAATTAGTTGCGGTTTAGAAAAAAAACTTTTTATTTTTAAGGATATATTAAAAAAAGTAACAAGATTCATATACTTATAAGAATCACTATATGCGCTGTATTTTTGCTGTTCTTTTATGGATCGTTTTCTGGAGCATCTCTACCAAGAGTCCAACAGTAGTCTGCAAGCATGGAAGGATTCCACTTTCCCTGGTAGCTTTTTTCCACTGTTGAAATATCCTGATGAAAACGTTCGCCGTGCTCATCACTTGCGGCTCCGCAATTGTCAGGAAAAAAGTCCAGGTGTAGGAAATGTATCTTAAGAGACATATTACAGCCCATCTTTTGATACGATGACAGCATATTTTTGACAAGGGTTTTATAGTTGTGAGCTTTTCAATTTCCCAAGAAATTAGTGACCACCAGACGGAAATCATTCCAAGCAGTTTTTTCAATACCTGTTAAAGTGTTTTCAAACTGTGTATATTTCAAAATATTTCGAATCTGTGGCCCAACAAAAATACCTTTTTTAACCTTTGCCTCACTTAGTGAAATTTCTGACGCAGGTATTGAAAAGCTGACCCATCTCTATCTAATGCCTTGACAAAGTTTTTCATTAGACCCAACTTGATATGCAGTGGTGGTAATAAAATTTTTTCGAATCTACTAATGGCATATGCTGTACATTTTTTTGACCTGGCTCTAGGAATTGACGAACAGGCCAGTTTTGTCTGGTGTAATGAAGTGCCTTTGCCCGACTGTCCCATTCACACAAAAAACAGCAAAACTTTGTGTAGCCTAGCTGCAGCCCAAGTAAAAGTGCAACAACTTTCAAATCGCTACAAATATGCCATTGGTGCTCATCGTATTTTATGCATGTCAATAGGTACTTCATATTGTTATATGATTCTTTCATGTGAACTGCATACCCTACAGGAAGAGATGGTAAAATATTTCCAATATGCAATAACACTGCCTTTAAACTCAATGTTGAACTGTCTATAAACAATCTCCATTCTTCTGGGTTATAGTTTATACTTAAAGCCGCCAGTAAGCCGTTAATGTTACTGCAGAAAACCAAGTTATTCTCCATATTGAAAAATGGTTCTAAGTCTTTGTGGCGTTTACGAAAAACACATACCGAAACATCGTCTTCTAACAAGTTCCACTGCTGCAGTCTTGATCCAAGTAACTCTGCCTTACATTTGGGAAGTTCTAAATCTTTTACAAGATCATTTAATTCTGACTGTGTTATTTTGTGCGGTTGGTGGCATGACGTGCTCGGTATAAAATCAGGATCTCTTGACGTTGATGGCATATCTTCTTCCTGACGAATCACTCGATCGCCATGATCTGATTCGTTTTCTGATTCGCAAGTGTAGGATTATGGGGGTTTTGGAACAGGATTTTCGTCACTGTGAGGCACAGGTCTCATCGCAGATGGTATGTTTGGGTAGTTAATAACCGATTTTTTTTCTTGGGCATACCTGTGGCTTGTCCAACACATGGTACCATGCAAAAGTAACAATCATTAATATGATTTGTAGGCTCTCTCCAAACCGTTGGGACAGCAAAGCGCATAGACCATTTTTTGCCATTTAACCAGCTCCTCAGACTTGAAGCACATGTATTACAGCAGATGTGGGGTGCCCACTGTTTGTCTTGATCACCTAGTTTACAACCGAAATAAAGCTGATATGCCTTTGTTATTAGTGGAGTAATAGACCGTCTCTGAGACGCAAAAGTCACATCACCACACACGTAACAAAACTGATCTGGATTGTTTACACACTTTCGAGACATCTTGCATGAACGCTGTCAGCCAACTGAGGAAAAAATGGCTAATATAAAACAATATAATGTACACGTATGTATAACGTAACACAATCATGCCGATTACATCATCTTTCCTTGCCGAATATAAAAATGTAGCACGTGCATTCTTGTGAATTACAGTATATTAACACTGTCACAGCAGGAACACATATAATTACCGTATCTGTAAAACTTGAACTAATATTGAAAAAATAAGTTTCATTCCGGTTTTAGCACATTAAAAATAGTAATATTTTGTTGATTTTATTTAGGATATTTTTTGGCTGTTGATCAGTGTTATTAGCTACATTGAAGCGTTAAACCAAAAGATTTGACTGGAGATTTTGAAAAGTAAGCACAGTTCAGCAACCATGCGAAAGTACAGATTAAATGTATGAAAGTGGGTGATTTTCTATTATGGAGAAATTCCTATTCGGGCCGTCAAATTTATAAAAACAGAATCTCAGATTTACTATTGCCAGAATAATGAATGGTAAAGAGACAATTTGAATATACTACAGACACCTTGATGACGTACTAGATACAATCTTAGTAGATATGATTTTTTTATAGAAATAGGTATAATTACAATTTTATTTTGTCACCCTCAAAAACACGTCCTTCTGAAACCACACAGCACTGAAGACGGTTCTCCCACTCCTCATAACAGTGCTGAAACTGCCATACTGCAATAACCTTCAGCTGGTCTGTTTTACAGCCGTTTGAATATTTTCTACTGTCGTAAAATGAGTGCTCTTGTGATTTTTCAACTTCGGGAAGAGAAAAAAGTCACAAGGACCCAAAACAGGCGACTATGGAGGCTGAGGAGTCACAGAAATGTTTTTACTGACATTGGTGTGTGACAAGGGGCATTACCGCGGTGCAACACCCAGTTGTTCTTGTGCTGAACGGTAGTGTGAGTCAAATTTAACTCTTCCTCGATCATTCTGACTGTCAACCGACGATTTGAACGCACAAGATCCCGGATCCTATCAATATTTTCATTGGTTCTTGAAGATGAAAGCCTTCCGCTTCGTCGTTCCTCTCTTCAATCAACTCTCTCCTTTCTGAAAATGCCTTAAACCACCGAAAAACCTGGGCTCTTGACAAAACACTATCTCCATATGCCTGCTAAAGTTTAGCAAGTCTGAACCAAAACCTGACAACACACCGTTGCTCAGAATTGGTGTCACTCATTTTTAGAACACAATACAACAAAAGACTCGAGCTAGTTCAAACTTGTATTGAAGGCGGATCACATTTTCCCCTGTCTCCCCTCCAAACCCGGCGCCTCAAGTTTTGCCAGATTGAACACTTAATTTACAGACCTTGTATATGTTTGCAAACTTGTGAAAACCAAAAGATGTGTCGGCCGGTAAATCGTTAGAAAGTTACAAGTCTTGACTTCTGCTCAGTTTTACTACGCTCATGGCACGCAGTTAAGGGAAAACAGACGTAAGGAAATGGTAAATTGGTGAAATGTAAATTAAGGAATAAAAAGTAGAATAGGATTCGAGAAAACTGGATACAATTTACATTTGTACATGTTTTCACAATAATACCCAATAAAATCAACTACCCCCAGAAGAACAAGAATAGCAAGAATAGTAATAATAATGCTCAACCTCTAATCAAAGCCGAATTTCGATTTCAGTTGTTTTAGTGAATACGAATCACATTTTATTGGACTGTCTGGAATTTTTACATGTTCAGTTTTGTAAGAAAGATTTGCCATTTGATTTCTGAGATTATAACATTTACCTCTTACGAGGAACACATTTTCTAAAATCATTTCAGTTTTCGTCAGAAATAAGTTTATATAAATGTTTAAAAAACTTATCGTATGAAACATCATTAAAAGGTAGGATGTAGTCACTGTGGTCACCAGCAATGTTAGTATCCAGACATCGACAACGTTTTGGGTTTGATATGTGGTGTGGAATTCTAGGAACCAAAATTATTATTATGCACTATTTCATATACCTAAATTAAAATTGTGAAGGAACAGATATTATAAATATTAAAGTCTACCCTTTGGCTCTCGTACTAATACAAGGTTTCAGAAATGTTGACATTAAAGATTAAAAAAATTGGTGTCTTCTATGAGCAGCAGATGTCAGGCGGTGTTGAATGCTAAAGGCTATGCTACAAAATATTAGCTAAACAGTATTTTTGAATCTTTTTGTATGGCATCTTATTTAAACACCTTTTCTGAATAAAATTGAAAAAACGTACAAAAATATATTCTTTATTCTGTATATTACTAGGTATTGAGATCCCCATGCATAGAATCCTTATCTTGGACGTATACGCACATACAGAGTGCGCCATCTATTACTTTTTCTTACCTATAAGTTTATGTGTTACCATGTGAATCAAAAGTCATGTGGCATGCATAAATTAACTGTCAAAGGTATGCCATTTATAGTCATGGATTCGTTTACAACACAACAACGCATTTTGGTTACCCAAACTTATTACGAAAACGGTCGAACTATAAAGAATACTTTTCGCAAACTTCGCACTAGTTTGGGTCGACATGGATGCCCTACCGAGCCAGGAATTCGTTGGATTGTTAATCGTTTTGATGAAACTGGTTCAGCTGAAGGTCGTAGACCATACCAACATGCTCGTCCAGCTCGTACTCGTAAAAACACAGCCGCAGTGAGTGAAAGTGTGCGAGAAGATCCAACCACCTCGACTAGGCACCGTTCGCAACAATTGGGAATTAGTGAGACCACTTTACGCCGGATTTTACACATTGATTTACAGCTCCATCCATACAAAATCCAACTAACACAAGAATTGAAGCCGGCAGATCATCAACAGCGGCGTGTTTTTGTTAACTTGTTGCTGGAAAGAGAAGACGGATTTTCGGCCAAAGTGCTCTTTTCTGATGAGGCTCATTTTCAGCTGAATCGGTACGTAAATAAGCAAAATTGCACATTCTGGGGGGTTGAAAATCCACACCAATATCATGAACAACCTCTCCAAAAGTGACTGTTTGGTGCGGATTATGGACTGGTGGCATCGTTGGACCATTCTTCTTTGAAGATACCGAAGAAAAGGCCATTACCGTCAACGGGGAACGTTATCGCGGCATGTTAAGACTTTTTGTGGCCACAATTGGATCGTATTGGTGCCGACGATCTTTGGTTTCATCAAGACGGAGCAACGGCTCACACATCTCGCCAAACAATCGCCTTACTGCACACGAAATTTCAAACACCGCATAATTTCACGAACTTCAGATTTCAGTTCACCCCCGAGATCGTGCGATTTAATACCTCTTGCATATTTTCTTTGTAGATTTTTGGAAGGAAAAGTGTATGTGAATGGTCCCCAGACAATTCAAGACCTAAAGCGCAATATTCGGACTGAAATTGCGGTCCTATACCCGATTATTCTGGGAAAAGTCATTGAAAATTTTGATGTTCGAATGTTGGCCTGTAAACGAAGCCGCGGTGGTCACATGAATGACGATATTTTTCATACATAAATGGCATAAACCAACCTTCATTTATCAATAAAAAAAATTCGATTTCACCTAGTAAAAAGCGTGTTGATTTTACAAATAGAAAAAAAAGTAATAGATGACGCACCCTATATTTAGAACGTAATATTGCTATTAAAGGACATTTCAGAACATGCATAGCTAGTGATTTTGTTTACTGGTGCTTAAGGTACATACTTACCAATTTCAGAAGAAATGATGCGCGAACGTAAAATAAAACGATCAGCATTATATCAAAATTTTAATAAATAAAAAATCTACATAAAATGTTTAATACATAAAATCTGCTTGCTGAAAGGTATGAGAATACTCTAGTCAATACAAACTAAGGCATCTCATTCCTTATCGTTTATTATCTTAGATATTTCCTTAAACCAAAAATCATGTGTCATACAGATCAATAAAATAAGATGATAATTAAAATATAGTACTTCTTACGTAACTTATGATTAGGCACTCAAATAATAATCGATATAAATATATATCATTATATATGGTATAGGTATATTGTAATAGGAAAAAAAGGCGTTACCCATGTTTAATACAAATATATGACAAACTCTAAGCTACACTAAACAATTTATTCATAGTTTCATAAATAATAGAATTAAATCTTACACCGCTAGAGGGCATATTTTGATTAAACACCCAAACAGAATAATGCACACAAAAATTTTACAAAAATGCTCGGTAACACATGTACACCTTTTTACGAGGATTCCAAAACTGTATGACATTGCTTTTCAAAAAGGTCTCCCCTCCTTATTTTTTTAACGGGTTAAGCTAACAAACGGATAATGAAGTTGATGCATGATTGCTATATTTTAGCGTAAAAGTGGAAGTTGAAAATTTGACATTCAAGGCGGTCCATAGGATCTTAACTCTTGGTTGAAGTATCGTAAGTCAGTAGGCCTGTCAGGTCTGGTTGCTCAAATACCAGACAAAGTCAGGAAGAAAAAAGGGAAGAAGAGGGAAAGGAAGGAGTGAGAACAAAGAGGAAGTGCGTCAGCTTGAGGAGCGCCTTGGCATTGTTAGCTAATATTAGGGAATTTTAAATTGGCCCTAAACTTGATTTGGAAGTTGGTTGTTGTAAACAAACTTTAATTTTTGTTGGGCCTAAAGCCGCTGTATTCAATTTTGTCCACGGTGCGAGCCGTGGTCTTATGTGCTTGCGAACTTGCACAACTGTGAAGTCTACTAAATCACGAAACAAAGGGTTGCTATGCGATTCAGCTTAACTATTATAAATGTAGTATTCATGCATCAATTACATCACCACGAATTTGGGCTTGCTAACTAAGCCCGTTCAAAAATAAGTAGGTGAGGAGACCTTTTGAAAAGCAATGTGTACAAAAGAATATTCCTTTTTTAATATTCCAGACCAAATTAAAAACTTAAAAAAGGAGGGAGTATAATGCTACAAGCCAGAACACTGGATGTTAAAATTATTTGGTCAAATGAATCTATAATCAAAATAACTATGTGTACTAATATAATGTTAGTTTTGCCAAGAAATGTGCATCCTGTGGAATATGAAAATGGCCATGTTTATATGGTGGGTGGGCCACACTACGCGCTAAGATATGGAGTTTACAGCTTACATTCTTGTAAAGATATTCTTAGATATCCTAAAGTGTTAGCTCTACCCTTATTGTCTTTTTATGAACCGTCTGTGTAGTTGTTCAATAAGAAAGATAACTTTTGAAGCCACAAATTTGATATTACCAGGCAGGTTATTGATGTGTTTTCCAAATATAATGTTGGCATAAAATCGCCTAATATACCGCGACCTAAAACATTTAATAAGTTACCAATTGATATTAAGCAATGCTCCAACATCAATTAGTTGATGTTACTATGCCACCTCATGATTTATTTTTATTTATTTTCGGTAACCTAAGTTGACGAATCCTTTTCATGCATTTTTAAAATGATAATTTGAAAATAGTGTACAGGGCACAGCGTAAATGAACTAGTGCTGCTACATCTCTTGTACAGAGTAGCATTAAAGCAGAAATAGCACTCTCCTGTGGTTATCCACCCATCCACAGTGCAAACATGACCAGACCCGACAGGCTTTTATTGAAGTTTCTATTACAAAAATAAAATTGTTCATTCTTATAGCTTTTCCGGCTGCCTACTAGTTGTCACCAAAATAAATGCTACGTGCACTCTAGTATTTTTATATAAAGAAAAGCAAAGATTCAAATAGGGACATGTGATCCGAGCAATTTTTGATAATTTTATGATTACACAAATACTGAGAACGGAGCAAGTACATTGCAGTTAACATTACTATTTAAAGCACTATATTATAGGATTGCAATGTAGAGTACAGGCGTAGAATCGAGATTGTTCAACTAAAAAAATGACTGCGAACGCCTCAATATTTACAAAGCTATTCAAACCTGGAGTGCCAAGTATTTTCTATCGTAATTTTTACAAAAAAAATGTCACGTACTTAAAACATTTTAAAATAATTTTTTGGTTTTAGTGATCTGCCAAATAGGCGAAATGAAAGGTGTTTATCTATAATATATCTCGATTCGCAGCCCGGCAGAATTGGTAAGTGCAGACGGCTGTCTGACCCTGTGTGTGATATGTTCCTAATGCTAAGCTACCTCCCATTTTATAAGATTTTCTAAGTGACAAGGAATCGCTCATTCTATCATTTCGCAATTGGGACGTATTATACATTTGGAACTCTCTCTGAGGTCCGTATATTCACTAAGTAGTCCATACATATCATACAATATCAGGAAAGCGTAATTTCACAGACCAATAAACAAAGTTGTTTCCAAGTCGTAATACTCTTACAATCGAAAATGGACAACTTTTTTCTTGCCTTTTATTCAGCCCGACGACGTTTTTTGCATTATGTTTGTAGAAACTTAGTGAATTCTGGAACTAGGGTAATAAGGGTTACATTTATAGTGGTTCCACGAGGCTGAGTGCCTTTTGAGGAATGATCTCTCCTTGGATTTGAAACTTGGAATAACTTGGGGGTTTAGGATATTTTCAAAAATTCCTACATTTTAACACGTAAAACGCCAAGCAAAATGTTAGAGGCTAAAGCGCCAAAGTCATGTTTCCAACAAATAATGTCTTTGATCTACCGTCTACGTCAAAAGCTGACACAAAACGGGAACGACATGTACTGAAAAAAAAAGAAGGAAAATCATATGAAGTCAGATGGTATTATAAAGGATGGTATAATAAAAAAATAAGGGGTGAAATACCGAAAAATAAAATTGCAAAAGTTACCACATATTGTGACAGTTGTGAAGGGAATCACCACTTTTGCCTTGACTGTTTCGGAAAAAGTCATAAATAAATGAAATTATAGTATATTTTGTATCCCTATATCATGGCTTATTTTATATATATATGTATATATACAGCAGACGCTCGATAACGTAAACATGGGATAATGAAAACTTGCGCTAATGTAAACACAAACTTCGTTCTATAGGATCAAACGGAGCGCGCGATAACGTAAACAATGTGTACGCTCGATAACGTAAACAACTCTCGGCGCACGGAAACAGCGCGAAGGTAAATGCTGAAGCCTCGATGATTTATGTCGGGCGTCGGGGAGTCCCCGATTTATGATGTAGAGTGTAGGGGATTCACCTCTGCGATAAAATACGACAAACTCGGTCAGTCGTATGATCGTTTAGGATACGTTTATACGTACGTATGTATTTCATTTTTGAACTTAAGTGAATACATTGCACGCGTTAATATATTTTACGACTATGGCATCCACATCCTATAAAAGAAAGTGTTTAAAGTTGAGTGAGAAAGTGAAAATCATAGACGAAGTTGCACTAGGTGAGGGAATGACACAGTTAGCAAAAAAATATGGAGTATCGAAAGCAACAATCTGTAAAATTAAGCGTATGAAAACTCAAATTTTACAAAGAACGTGCAATACATTTGGAGGTCCGGGAAAAAGAAAAACTTTAAAAAAATGCGAAGGCACCCTAAAATTCCCTATATAAGTGGTTTTTAAAACAACGGGAAAAGCATGTCCCAGTTAGTGGCGAAGTACTTAAACAGAGAGCGAGACTGTTAAATGAAAAACTGAAAGAAACTGAAAATTTCGTAGCTAGTGATGGCTGGCTATAACGATTCAAAACAAGATATGGAATTCGACTGCTGTCTATATCTGGTGAAAAATTATCAGCACAACCACAATTAGTGTAACCATTCAAAGAAAAATTGATGTAAACAATTACCGAGCTAGATTTGGAACAAATTTACAACGCAGATGAAAGTGGCCTTTATTGGAAAATGTTACCAGAGAAAACCTATGCTGCATCATTTGAAAAATCTGCCCCGGGAAGAAAGCCGAAGAAACAACGAATAACGTTTCTAGCCTGCACTAATGCTAATGGTTCACACAAAATAAAGCCACTGGTAATTGGGAAAGCAAAAAATCCGCGCTCATTTAAAAATGTTAATATCCCTGTTGATTATGACTGTTCAAAAACCGCTTGGATGACTAGCAGTATATTCCTGAAATGGTTCCACAGGTGCTTTGTCCCTCAGGTATGACAATCAATTATCACAAATGTTCTATTCATAATTTGAAGATGTGTTTTCAATTTGTAGGTAAAAGGTTTCCTAAAACAATACAAGCTTCCAATAAAAGCGTTGTTACTATTGGATAATGCACCAAGTCATCCTCCCGAGCAACAACTGAGGAGCAGGGATGGGTCAATTTTCTTCATGTTCATGTCGCCCAACGTAACACCGTAAATTCAACCGATGGACCAGAATATAATAAGACTCACCAAACTATACTATAGGAAGTTTCTACTTGTCTTATCAAAGAATCCTGAAAACTTATCTGAGGCTTTAAAAAAAGTAACATTACGAGAAGCTGTTTTAGATTTACATATGGCCTGGAATGAACTCAACCAGCAAACTATTCAAAAATGTTGGAACAATCTCTTTTGTACCAATAATGAAGATGATGAAGAAGACGATGTCCCCTTAAGCGTAATTAGAGAACGTTTGCGATCCAATAATGATAATGTTATTAGTGTGTCATTGGATGTTGTTGATTTATTGAAAACAGTGAATCCCAACATTGGTTGTACTCCTGCTGATATTAATTTATGGAACGAAGATAAGCAGACGAATGATGCTGATAAGGAGGAGGATATGGACAGTGAGGATGATGATGAGAACGATCCCATTGAAGTCAGAAGTGTAGTGACTGACGCGCAAGCTATACAAGTTTTTAACCAAGCTTTAGATTGGGCTGAAAGAAAGGAAGTTTCATACACGGATATTTTAGTTCTTCTTAAATTACGGGCGCAGGCATTGGAAGACAATGCTAAGCGCAAATTTACGCAGACAAAAATTGTTAATTATTTTTCTTCTAATTAAAAAAATACTTATCGCTGTTAGAATATTTGTTTATTTTGTTATAAATATTATGTATTGAACGTTTCTTTTAATAAATCAAATATTATATAAATCACGTTTGCTAATGTAAACATTTCGATAATGTGAACCACACTTGGATTAAATTAGTTTACATTATCGAGAGTCTGCTGTATATATATATATATATGCATTTTCACCAGAAACATATTTGTTTTTGTCAAAGTTGTTGGGTAGATTTAGTAGGAAATAAATGATGTGAATAAAAAAAATTGAATAACTCTGAAACAAAAATACTCCAAAAAGTTGTCAGATGGGTATAATGCATACAAGCCATAGCAGTGCATATCTAACGCCTAAATGAATTTGAATATGGACCTCTGGCTGGAGTCACCGTGGAGATAAATTGAATACAAAGCGGTCCATACGGACCGTCGTGGCGTGATAGGCCCGTTGTCAAGCGGTCCCATGGCACCGCCATGACGTTTAACGTGTTAAAATTTCCGAAATCACTGAGTCCTTAAGATAATTACATTTTCAGGATATTGAATATTAAACTAGATTGGATATTCTTTATTTTCAAAATTGTCGAAACAGGATTTTCAAAATCGTCAAAAATTTGAAAATAAAGTTTTTAAAATCCTCAAGACCACGAAATTTTTAGGATATTGAATATTAAACTGAACCGAATATTTTTTCAATTTAATATAATTCTCAAAATCCTCAAAATTTTCAAGATTCACAAAATTTTCAACATTTTGATCCTTGAAAATTATAAATATCTTGAAATATTGAAACTTTTGACTTTCGAAAATAATGAAAATTTCCCCAAACTTCGAAAACCTGTGATAACAATTGTTACAAACTACTGCAAAATGTAATTGCAAATCATTTTTTGAATGTTCCTCAAGGTAGCATTATTGTCAGTTCTCACTCAATCCTCAAGGAACATCTATAAATGTCACCTTAAGACATCGTAGTGAAAAATATGAATCTCTCTTTTCATATATACATTAATTTTGAGTGTAATTTATGAAGCCTGAATACTGACTTTGAAAGGCTGTCAATCCTGTACCTATTTAACAGCAGGCGACCTTTTTTTATCATTATTCCAACAAGAATAATTTTGTATCAGTTTAATATACAACACAAGTAATCACTGTAAAACTTACTTAGACCCAGCACCTTTACTTAAACCCTAGCCAGTCTTTGAATTTGATACTACGAAATAGCTACCCGCTGAAACATGAATAACTTTAGTCAAAGTCAATATTCAGAATTCATTTAAATCTATTTCATAGAGTTTGTTCATAATACACTCATTCTTTAGAGAATACTACCATGTACTTTTCAAAAATTGCACCTAAGTAGTTCTTTGTATTTCCATTATACGTTCATATTAGTGTGTATGAGCTAGGATCTGGATCAAATATGCTGGGTGCATCTGTTTGTAACGAAAAATCCGTTCGTTTCGCATTTTTTAATTGAAGTTGCTACTATTGACAATTATCCTATCTACCAATGAATAATAATTTTGGATAGTGACTAGTAAGAATCTGTATTCAAGTTGTACCATATATACATTTTTGACGCTAATGTCGGTCGTGTGGCAGATTCAAAATACACCGATGCCTGAAACTTGTCATGCAATGCATTCATATAAATATACTGTCATAATCTTAGAATCATCAAAAATATACTTACTTTCAATGAAGGAATGTTAGATATACTTAACCTACGTCAATACTAGAATACACAGTTGTATGCATATTTCGAATAGTTTAGATTTCTATCCATTTGTATTTTCAACTAAGATCGATCGAAATCTGACACTCCTGATCGCTTTCATTTCTGTTAAGGTTGCTGGTAAGACTGATGTTTGACCACAACACATTTAGACGCCACCTACCCTGCGGCGCTCTGGAGTACTACAAGCAGTCAAGGCTCAGGTCTAACACCTTAGATCCTTAGAATGGTAAGATGGCACCCAAGGTTTTACTTAAATTCGCCTGAAGGTATAGAGGAGCAAAAAATTTCGAGAGTCATTGACTTCGGCGAAAAAATAATATATATGGGTGAATATACGTTCTTTTGATTTACAGTGTCAATTAAGAAAAATAGCTGTTTTCATATTGATATGTCACAAGACTATACGTTATGTGATACATATTTGACAGAGTCAGATAATATTTGATTGACAGTTTTTATAGGTACCAGGGATAGATCTGTGGGCCAGGGGGGTGACATTTAAACTATGAAAAAGTTACTTTAACCGTTAGATAAGTACCATTAGCTAAGTAAATTCAATAGTTCATCGGTTTTGAAACAAGACTTGAGTTTGGATAGAGGATCGCAGACTTTGCTTTCAATGTTTACATTTTTAATTATAAAGCAATTAAAACAGTAGAATGTAGAAAAAAAATAGTCAAAAAACAATTGACCTCGAAAAAGTTACATATATCATGCCATTTTTATTCAAAAATCGTTGTTTTTTACATAGTTTCAGTAATCCATTGAAATTCACAAAGATATACTTATTAGAAACACTGGCAAAAGGGTATCTGCCTAATCGCAGGTCTGGTACACGGACGGCTCGGTCACCGAAGCGAGTTCTGGCGCCGGATTCTCTGGGCCTAGAACTAGACTATCTCTGACTCTTGGTGGATTCACCACTATTTTGCAGGCGAAAATCTTTAAGATTCTAGCTTGTGTATCCCGCATTTTGGAGGGGGAGAGCCTAGGAGAAGAATAACAATATCCTCCGACAGCCAGGCTACAATAAAGGCATTAAGAGCCTTGTCTCGCAGCGAGGCATCCGGTATCGTTAATGAGGGTACCGGGACACTCTGGGATAAAGGACATTGAGACGGCGGACGCTCTGATGAAGAAAGGATCAGCCAGCAAGCTCGTTGGACCTGAGCCAGCTTTAGGAGTGCCCGCGCAGATAGTTAGGAGGACAATAGAGAAGTGGATTGCAAGACAACACTCTCAGAAATGAAGTATCTCCAGACATCTCCGTCAGGCACGAGAACTCATTGTAGGGCCTAGTGCTAAGGATGGACGTTTCATGCTAAGGTTGCTGGTGTGGCTGAGGATCCCTTGTGTGAGTGCTGCGGGGTAGAGGAAGAGACCTCGGCGCACGTTCTGTGTCACTGTGAAGCTCAGGCAGACTATTCTAGAGTCCAATACTTTTGACCCCCAGGACGTCAAGGAACTTGGACTCAAGTGACGTTAAGGCTGGCAAGCCAACCCCTTTCTTCTGTAGTCTGTAGTACATTTTGTTAATTTTCAAGCACATTTTGCCCAAATCTTAATGTAAATGGTTACCATAATTTCATAATCTGTTTCAAATAAATCCTGATATTTTACACTATTTGGACGATTTATTTCCACAATTTGCTTAACTTAATTTTTTGGCGGAACATTGAAATACCAAATACCGTATATTCACCCATATACCAGTTTTGGCTAAAAAAATTGTTACACATTCGTGCTAATCTGACATTAATATTTAACATCACCAGCGCTAATGTAAATATCTCCACATCCCACTGGATTCTAGGATCTTGATAAAAAATCCCAAGAAAAATGTAGCATTCTCAAGACTCGACCGATCTTAGGAATGAGCGACCCCAATATCTCGCAGCTCTAAACATCGTAAGTGCTAATAATTTATTCTGTATTAACAGATATCTAAATTTGTATTATCCTCCGAAAAACACCGCTAATCCTCTCACTCTGTCTTCATTCTTCTTTTTCTTCAACGGAAATTTACGGAAAGTGCCGAAGAGCTCGGCCGTATTTCCCTAACAATAATAATTACACTAAACTAAATATGACAGTACAAAATTACTTTGGTCTGTATAAAATACTAAACAGTGGGAATATATTCTCGCCGGTGGCGGTCAACAGATGGCGCTGTAAAGTGTTTCACTTGCTTTTTTCGCCGCTCGATTCGGAATGATCGCTGTTGTTCACCTGTGGACGAGCAATTAGTTATTAACTGTATCGCAGATATTCAAGAAGATTTCGGTTGGAAAATTACGGAATAATATTAACCCTTAACTGGTATCGTCATTTTTACTTGCGAAAAAAAATGCTGAGGCTACCAACTTCGGAAAAGCCATTACTGATCAGTTTTTAGCCGTGTATAACAGGTTCGTACATGTAAAACAAACAAGCACTCTTACATGAAAACTATTTATGTCCAAAAACAAATAAAAATATTGCATCTGAAAATGAATATATGACGAATTAAAAATGCGCCGGTTTGACGATACCAGTAAAGGGTTAAACTGCAATTCTAGTAGGAACGCACATTAGTACGCAATGTTTACTAAAACGTTGGTCGGCTCTTGGAAATAGCGATCTTGGCTTGGCGATTCGCTCAGAGATGGATGTGTGTACCGAGACGGTGTTGCCCAACTACCATAATATGTTTAAAAACTGCTACATTATACAGAGCTGAATGGAGTTCAGTTCTTTTCATGGGTTCTGCTGGTTACGTCAAAAGGCATACGATATAAGTAAAGATATCGTCATATCTGGATAACTGGCAACCATGTCAAATAGACCCACTATTTCTCAAATGAGCAATTCGAGGGGAGGCATGTTACAACAGAAGTAAATTTGAATGAAAAATGCGTTCACAACAAGTAATGGTCAATGAATTCATGCAAAAAGGATTATCTATCTGGCAACACTGCATTTATAAATAAGAACATCACGTGTTTAGACGCCACCATATCACGGCTCGGCTCTGATATTGAACCAGACTCGAGCTTACTAGTGGTTATTCTTGCATGTTAATTGTTTTATGAAAAAATGTAGGGCATCTACAACAGTAAATACTGCGCATAACGTTAATGAATTTGATATAAGTAATCCTCGAACATCAGACTTATCCTTTTTGTCTCCAGGACATAAAATGCAATGTTTTGCTTTTTGCAAAAACTGACCCGCCTATACTATAACTGTAACTAAAAGAAAATAACAGTTGAGTGCGAATAATAACACCCTTTAAGAATTGCTAAAAACCAACCAACTTTTTCAATAATTGCATTCATTAAAGCTTGGACTTTATGTGGGTTTGTCGTCATTCTGAGGAAAATAAAATACTGAGTAGATGAAATGCTTAATTATGAGTGTAAGACAAACCTGGTCCAAAAATGTTGATATATATAAAGTAGTGGACAAAATAATATAGACAAATATGAATATTTACCTAAATAGCTTTAGAAAACGAATTCATACTTCATTTCTCCATGAACAAATGCGTTTATTAGTATAAAAACTAAATTCCTTGTTTTTACAGTATCTGCAATGAACACAATACAACTCTGAATATAAGCATTTTTTTATGAGGGACAAAAATATGTACACAAACTCTTTCCAACATTAGTTTAGTACAGTTTCGTGTCAGAAGAGGATTAGTTTGTGTTCATCAAGTATTGTGGAATAAGTTGAGTGATTTTAAGACCATGCCGCGGGGTCCAGAAATTTCTTTCGATGTGAAAACTAAGATCATTGAGTTATATAAAGATCGTCAACGTCAAGTCGAAATTGCCAAAAATTTGATGCTGAAGCGTAAAGCAGTTTGGGCAATATTGAACAAGTATAAACAAAAAGGTATCTTGGAAGCCTCTAAGAGAAGTGGTCGGCCTAGAAAACTAAATGCTAGATCAGTTAGATTAATAAAAGTAATTTCGTCCAAAGATCCGTTTAAAACCCCAAATAAAAGCCGAAATCGAGACAAAGTGAATTGCCAGTGTTTCTACGAAAACTATACGTAGAAGATTAAATGATTTGAAGTTATTTGCACGTCGCCCAAGTAAGAAGTCGCTAATCTCGAGGAAAAACCGTAAGGACCGATTACAATTTGCACGGTTGCATCTTGATTGGAGCATCTGTGACTGAAAGATGGTATGTGTCAGTGACGAATCCAAGTTCAATATGTTTGGATCAGATGGTGTTCATTACGTTAGACGTCCTAGTGGGCAAAGATTGAACCCCAAGTACACTTTGCTCCCTGTCAAACATGGAGGCGGGTCTGTTATGGTTTGGGGGTGCTTTTCGGGGTTTGGGATGGGACCTTTACATAGAATAGATGGCATTACGGATAAGTTTGTATACACAGACATACTAAAGCATGTCATGTTACCCTATATGGAAGACAATATGCCCTTAAGATCAATCTTCCAGCAAGATAATGACCCGAAGCACACTTCAAATCTCGCAAAGAAATTCTTTCTGGATGAAAAATACCAGTTCTCAAATGGCCTTCACAGTCTCCCGATATAAACCTCATTGAAAATCTATGGGAATACTTAGATAAGCAAATACGAGATAAAATTATCCAAACAAGGCTGAACTTTTTGCCGCTTTAGAGCAAAAGTGGAAACAGATTGATGAATCTTATATCAAGAAACTTCTACAATCTATGCCGAGACGATGCCAGGCGGTGATTGATAATAATGGTTATGCTACAAAATATTCACACAAACACGGTTGGTTTTCTATAATGTTTTGCTTTGTCTATATATTTTTGTCCTTCATAGTTCCAGTTTTTTCAATTAGTTTTTTATTGAAGGGAGTCTAATGAATTGATTTATGTATAAGTGAGTATTATGCTATAACGAATTATGTATACAGGTTAGTGTATTAATAAAACAAGTTAAAAAAGACATACAGCACAATATTAATGTCTATATACTTTGTCAATTACTGTATATATATATATATATGAGACGGGATTAACTAAACGCAAGCCAGTTTTTCAACAGAAAAATGTTAAGAATTTCTAAAACTAGAAGACTTTTAATATAAAACAAAAAATGTCCATATAGTAGGTGAAAACGTGACCTATGTCCAGTTGCAGGATTCAATTTCTGAACACCTTGTATATAGTATTATGAAACACGTCAAGGTTTTAGAGCATTTTGAAAAAAACCTCCTCATTGGACTTTCCTAAAGAAATGTTAATAGTATATGTTCATACTATAAAACACGTGCGAGAAATAATAATTATAACGCGTAACCTGCGTATTATCATTGGGGTTTTCCCAATTTTTATAATTCGCTATAATCTATTGGATTCAGCAAACAGGAAGAAACTCTAGTAAAAGTCTAAAAATATACATCAGAAAAACCAACATGCACAAAATTCAAAAATGGGTAGAATAGATCCTCAGACTACATGTTACATTTTATACTGAAATTTGCTCGATAATATAAAAATATTAATTCAAAAAGGTAAAGTAAAAATTAGACCAACCACATAAAAACACCACTTTCGCCTTTCCAAAGAATAGTAAATCGTCACTTGTATGGCGCATGCATTTTTTCTTAAGAGCAAAACAAAGCAGTCATAGAACCGGCGTGGCAAATTATTGCAAAAGATCGTTAACAACAACAGAAGTATTTGCCTGCAAAAGTAAGATTATTCAAACACACATGCAGGCTTCCTAGACAAGAACGTATTTACAAAATACATACGTCCTTTGGGGATTCCATGTCGCTGCATCGTTCAATCTTACTCCACTAATATCTGAAAGAATTATTAATAGTTCAGGGGAGCATCATTGAAGCTCTCTATTAGTGGCAAGAACTCACTGTTAAGCGTGAAGCTAAGCAAGAAAAGTTTGCCTATCTCTATGAATACATTATCGTCGCATCTCGCATTCATTCTTCTTCCAAGCCATCAACTCATATTTTAATACGTAAGTTTACGTGACGTAACAGTGATCTGCTTTTGCCAGTCAATCCTAGATTTCTCATTGACAGTGCTCACCTTGCAGTGGTACAGGTATGTATCGAGTGGAAAAAGGAGCATAATCAGTGCACCAGGAATTGCATTTGAGAAAGTATTGTGTGACAATCTATTAGATTTTACAACAGTTTATACACAAATAGGATTGCTGATTGCTTCCGCCGCTGTTATAAGGTTTGAAAGTCAAATCTATAAAGGAGTGAGTTATATTATGTACCTCTAGTAGGACATATGCCATCAATCTTAAAACACAAGAATTTTAAAAATTTCTTCTGAAGTTTATCGCCATCATCATTATATTGCTTATAAAGGGTGTCTCAATAAGAGCGCCGGATTTGATCTTCAAGAAAAACACAATTTCTTTTCGAATTAAGCGAGTATTTATATTTCAACGTGAAGAGGAATAGTTGCGATTAAACGTGAAATTGGACATCCGGTAAATGGCCACCACGAAACCTCTGGCACAGGGTTAGTCGTTTATTAAAACTCTGGATAAAGTTTTCGCAGAACGGTGTCTCTACTTCGTCGATAACGCGCCATATCTCGTCTTCAAGGGGCGGCTTGTTCGCATACACCTTTTCCTTCACATAGCCACAGAATAAGAAGTCCATTTGCGTTAGATCGCACGATCTTGGTGGCCAAACCGAGAGATGACAGGGTCCGGAAACTTGATCCGCAGTAACACCATTGTATCGCGTGCTGTGTGGTAGGTCACACCGTCTTGTTGAAAGAACATATCCTCCACATCAATTCGATCCAACTGGAGCCACAAAAAATCAGTCAACATTTTGCGATATCGCACACAATTAACGGTTACCGCAGTTCCAGCTGCCTTTTCGAATAAATCACTCCGCCACTCCACAATGCGCACCAAACGGTAACTCGTGGCGGATGCATTGGTTCGAGGATTTTCAGAACCCCAAATCAGGCACTTCTGTTTATTGACGTACCCGTTCAGTTAGAAATGTGTCTCATCAGAGAAAATGAGTTTCTTCGAGAAATCCGCATCAATTTGGTGGTGCTCCAGCGCCCAATCAACGAATTCATGCGCACGGTTCATTGACTTGAGTTCTTGCGTCAGTTGAACCTTGTACGCATGCAAGCGCAGATCTTTTGTCAACATTCGTTGCAGAGTGAGTCTGCTAAGGCTCAATTCTTGGCCACGATGCCGAATGGAAGTGGCTGGATTCTCGGCCACACTTTCCCGCACTGCGACTATATTTTCGAGGAACCGATCAGGACGGCGACGAACAGTGGTCTCCACATTCAGCAACGTGTGAATTTTGTCTCAAATTTTGCGACTCATCTGGCGCATTATAGCGACCGAAAATTGTACGTAATTTGCGAACTGTTTCCGCGTAATTTTCTACATTTTTGTAGTGAGTTTTCACAATAATTAAACGGTGCTCGTTTGAATACTGCTCCATAACGTCTATTCGCGTGGTCTCTACATGACAGCTGTCATCAAGTAAACACCACACCATTTGTACGAAAAAAATTGTAATGGCAAACTCAAATCCGGTGCTCTTGTTGAGACACCCTTTATATCAGACTCCATATCAAAGATCCAGATTCGAGTTTAGACCTAACCAAACTAAACTATAAAGTACATAAAGTAAAAGGATTGAAATTTTGAAAATTCCTGATAGAAAAACCATAGGTTTTGATAGCGCTTGTATAGTTTGATTAATATGTTCATTGAAAGTTAATTGTTGATCGAAACAGATACCTAAATCTTTAATAGTTTCTCAACGCTCAAGAATACTTCCATCCATTGCATAATTGTATAACAAAGCGTTGGTTTTCCTGGAAAAAGTTACTACTCTACATTTACTTACAGTACCGAGCAAAAGTAGAGAAACAAACCACATTAGAAATAAAAATCCAGAAAGATTTACTCTAACCCAAAACTGTTCACTAAAGTTTTTTATTTATGACTACCTCAAGATAATGAAATGCTTATCTTT
Organism: Acanthoscelides obtectus; assembly: GCA_963669975.1. Classification (NCBI taxonomy): domain Eukaryota; kingdom Metazoa; phylum Arthropoda; class Insecta; order Coleoptera; family Chrysomelidae; genus Acanthoscelides; species Acanthoscelides obtectus. The sequence goes on from CAVLJG010000009.1 coordinate 65,577,778, forward strand.
GTATACATTATTTTTCTTTTCAATACAATATGGTCGGTTTTTTTGTTCAACGAGCAAAAGTAGAGAGACATTTTGTAAATATTTAGTTTATATTTCGTCGTTGATTAGAATAGGTGTTATTTTTTAGTGTATTTGGTAAAGTGTAGTTCAAAAACATGGCCAGAGGAATTACATTGAATTTGCAAATAAAAGAACTGATTATTTTAAAATATCGATCAGGCATTAAACAAGCAACCATAGCCAAACAGCTGAATTTAAGCCAATCGGTAATTTGCAAAACTATGAAGCTGTTCTGCCTCAGAAAATCGTTGGTAAGCCCTCCTAAGACTGGTAGACCGCGAAAAACTACACCTAGGATTGATAGGAAAATTAAAACACTTGCTCTTAAAAATCCATTAACTGCTGCTGTCGACATAAAAGCTCAACTTGAAGAAGTAAATATTGGTGTCCACACTGTTCGAAGACGTTTAAGGGAGAGTGATTTACCAGCATGGAGACCATCTAAAAAACCCTTTATTTCCAAGAAAAATCGGACCGCCCGTCTTCAATTTGTTTACGATCATTTGAACTGGTCAGAAACAAGGTGGATTTCTGTATTATTACATTTTATGGGAAAGTCGACCTAAAAACAAGAGATTTGATCCTAAGTTCACTTTGGGCACAATCAAACACGGAGGCGGGAAGGTTCAAGTATGCGGTTGCTTCTGTGGTCTTCAAATGGGACCCATCGTCAAAATTGAAGGAATTATGGACCGGTACAAATACTTGGAAATATTAACTGATACCATGCTACCTTACGCAGAAGAAAACATGCCTCTACACTGGCGGTTCCAGCACGAGAACGACCCCAAGCATACAGGAACATAATAAAAACATTTTTTGCAGATCACAATATTAATGTCATTAAGTGGCCAGCTCAGAGTCCAGACCTTAATCCCCTAGAGAACCTATGGATTTAGTTGATAAAAAAATTCAGACTGAACATCCAGAAAAGTTCAAAAATGGTGCCGAACTACTTTAAACAATCGAAGTCGCCTGGAATTATACTAAGTGACATATAAATCCGAACACCCAGTTTAAATGGTTTTATTTTAATAAAAGTTGGTGAATGTATTTATCTTACTGTAAATGACAAGTGAAAAAATTTTCAGCCTTAACAGTTGGACATTCCGGTTTTTATACTGTTTTTTTTTTAATTCACTAACGCTCTAAAAATGAATATTTCAGCCGCAGTAAAGAATCAACGTTGGCGAATTTTGGTTCTTGACATCCTTTACGATCGGTTACGATGCCTAGAGTACGGAGACCTGTACGATTTCGTCAACTTAGTGAGTTTGATAGGGGCCGTATAGTGGGACTTCGGGAAGCTGGACTTTCTTTTCTGGCAACTGCAGTGTTAGAGTGCAAAGAAGTGTAGACACTGTGGTTAGGGGTTGTCAGGCATGGCTTCGAGAAGGCCGTAGAACAACAGACCGTGAAGATCGCCGCCTAAGATTATTGGCCTTAAGGGACCGTTTCTCCACTACCAGGTCCATTGCAAATGAATGGTTTGCAGAACACGGAAGACCTATTGGCATGCGAAGTGTTTACCGACGAATGAGAAGTTTTGGCTTGTTTTCATACCGGCCACACTGGGTCCTCCCTTTAACTCGAGAACACCGACGTAATCGCCTTGAGTGGTGCAGACAACGGTCACTCTGGGATCAGGAATGGAACAGTATTGTCTTTAGTGACGAGTCTCGATTTTGTTTAGGTATGCACGATGGTCGTGCCAGGGTTAGAAGGCGACGTGGTGAAAGGAGGAATCCACAGTTTTTTGTTGAAAGACATGTTCATCACACTGTTCTAGTTATGGTTTGGGGTGCTATAGCTTATGGTTCCAGGTCACCTTTAATCTTCATCAGAGGTAACATGAACGCGCAGCGTTATATCCACGAAGTTCTAGAACCCCATCTTTTACCCTATCTTGACACCCCGGCAGATGTTGCAAGAGTCACAATAGACTTCTTTCAACATAATGATGTCACATTGTTACCATGGCCACCAAGATCTCCCGACTTATCCCCAATTGAGCACGTGTGGGATATGATGGGTAGGAGATTGCTCAATTTGCAACGTCCTCCTCAGACTCTAGAAGCACTTCGACAGGAGTTGGTGGTTGCCTGGAATGAGATGCCACAGGAGGACATTGACCACCTGATCAGAAGCATGCCTAGGCGCATTGGAGAATGCGTAGCACATCAGGGTGCATCCACACATTATTAAAGGTCACAGGGCTTTAAAGCAGTGCAATCATTTTGAAATTTTTATCATTTACTTATTATGCTTCATTAAGTACTTATACAAAATTTTATTAAAATAAAACCATTTAAACTGGGTGTTCGGATTTATATGTCACTTAGTATATATTCCAAAAGAAACAATAGATAGCCTAATTGGTTCTATGAGAAAAAGATGTCTAGCAGTTATCAAAAATAAAGGTTATGCAACCAAGTATTAGCTTTTTTGTATATGACAATTGCTTTGTATATTATGTTTCTCTATTTTTGCTCGCTGTATTTTCTAATAATAATTGTTAGCATAGTTTTATTAAAGCAGAAATTTTATTTTCATTTTGGCTTTGAATTACATGTTACATTAAGTTCTAATAAAACATAAGTGTTTAGTTTACTTTAATAGTTTAATGAAATCTTAAAAAAATAAAATGTTTCTCCACTTTTGCTCGGTACTGTATATATTACGTCCTTTTTTAGATTTTTTCAACTTCTTGTTTGCAGCAGTATTCTCAATACTTTTCATCTGATAATTTCATGGTGTGTGAAGAGATGACTAAAAAACATGGTTTTCATTTTTTTGTCAAAAAATGCATTTATTGTGCATTTTATTGCGCATTTTTTCTTCAATCGGAACTTGTTAAAAAATATAAGTAACGCTGTGAAATTGTGTGTGAATATTCCTCTTTTATGAAAGAATGGAACGAGTAATTACTTTTGTTCTTATCACTTTTCGTTTTCGAAAAATCTTTGCTTTTCTTGATAACTCAACTTATAAATAATTTCAGAGCTGTACTTATATTTGTTAACAAGTTCCAAATGAAGGAAGAATGCACAATAAAATGCACAAAAAGCATTTTTTGGCAAAAAAAATGCAAAACATTGTTTTTTAGTCATATCTATACACACCATGAAATCATCAGATGAAAAGGATTTTGAATACTGCTGCAAACAGGAAATTGAAAAGAAATCTAAAAAAGGGACGTGCCACCTTAAGGCGAAGTTGATTCTTGACGCAATGATATATAAACCTGGAAACATAATATCTTGTCGAAAATGGATGCACTCAAATTGTTCGATAAACGCGAACAGCTGACAGAGAGCATTCCCCATTTACTGCGCGCAAGAACTGACCTCCTGTTGCGCACAGTCCGACGCATACCGTATGACCGCAATCCCAAAAAATTCTCCATAGAAAACGACCTACCTTGCCAACTCCATCCGGTTGTTCCTGCTTGACAATAGTGAGGTCGGGAACCCGCGACAACCCTGCGACAGCCGCTGCCGAGGAGGTGGGAGTACTGTTAGAAGGCGTCGACGAAATCAGGTGCTTGAAGGCGTTCGTGTTGTTGGTAGATGGCGTGTCGGGTAGGATAGAATCGACTTCTTCTTCTGATTCACCTGCTGTCATATCGAGTCATTCAGTTTGAACTGATACGAGAATATCTACAGGTGTCCAAATATTCCGTGAACATAAAATTACGAAGTCCAGTTTAGAGTTTTCGGTAAAATTCAAATATTAGAACGTCTAGCAAAACATATTTGTTCCAAATTTCATTCAAATCGGACTATCGGTTCCAACAATGTCTGAAAAAAATGTGTCTAGAAGAGAAACAAGAACACTTTTGCATAGAGGTAAATCATATCCAGTCGAATTACTTTGAGCGTAAAAATAGAGTGCCCAGTGGTAAAGTTTACATTTCAAATTTGAATTACGCGGCGACCGTATACGCGAGGGAGTGGGGAGAGGTCTTGATCGACGCGTCCAGCGCAGTGTTGCCATACGTAGCGGAATTCCGCTATTTGTAAAAATTAGCCCAAAATGTAGCGGAATTTATTACATACAAAACTATCATATTTATTTCACTGTTTTCACGTTAATAACGTTCTAAATCCTAAATAGGCAGTGGCTAGAGTCTGATTTATTGTCACATTAATAATAAAATTGGTGCATTTGGTGCCGCTTGAGCCATCTAGGAACAGAGAAGAGAATTATTCCACTTGCCTTTTTTTTTCAATAACAGATGGCGTACGTACTGCTTTCAATACTAATCGTTTCTAACAGGTCTCAGCAGGCAGACATAATATTAGGTTTCTCGCTTTGTATTGTATTTTTCAGCTCTGGGTATATACTGTTTAGTTTCGTTTATATTAGTGTTCTTATTTTTGTGTTGATCATTTTATTGATATATCATGTGCTGCAGATTTTAATATTAAATCTACTGGTAAGTAACAAAATTGCTTAAATATCTAACATATTATAGTTTGATCCAGAAATAAATCTTAGTCGCGAAATTTGTTTTTAACGCTTTTTCTTCTGGAAAATAGGAATAATGGAAAGGCGACAGCAGACCATTAACGATTTGTTTGATAAAAATCCTTCTAAAAAACAAACGGTGAAACCAAACGTGGCCGAACCATCCACTTCGACTGCATCTGTGTCGGACTCGGAGCATCACGAACCTGAATACAGACAAAATAGAAGAGCGGAATCTAGTGGAATCAGGTCTGAGCCTGATAATTCGACTTGCGAATCTCAGGATAACCAAGAGCCAGAGCAAAAGGTTAAGAAAAAGACACGAAAACAAATGTTTACTTCATCATGGCTAGAAGATCCGTTATTTAAAGGCTGGTTTGGACCTATTGAAAATGACAAGTTGAAAGCAAAATGTAAAGCTTGTAATCAAATAATGGGTGCTAAAAATCAGATTTAGTGAATCATTCGAAATCAAAAAGGCATGCCACTAATGTACAAGCAATTTCGAATGTAAGAACGTTAGATAGCACTTTTCAGTCTCGGGAAGCACGTGAGTTGGAAAAACGGCAAATATTTGCTTGCTTAAGATATAGTCTTTTAGTTGTAGTTTTAGAACTGTTGATCATATAACAGGAGTTAGTCAATTATGTTTTAAAGACCCAGATCTCTCTAGCTCACTTAAATTAAAAAGATCCAAATGCATAAGTATAATTAAAAATGTGCTGGCTCCTGTTATTAAAGACGAAATAATTTCATAATTGGAAAATAAACCATTTTCTATTTTATTGGATGAGAGTACAGACCTGAGCAATACAAGACTACTATGCATTCTTGTAAGGTATATTCATAAAAATTCAATTAAAACCCATTTATTAGATATAATTAAAATAAACGCAGATGAAGGTACCGCCAAAGGTTTATATTCTCTTTTTAAAAAATGCGTTATATCCAATCAAGTAAATATTACCAATATTGTTGGATACTGTTCCGACAACGCTAGTGTTATGATGGGCAATAACGAATCTTTCAAAACTTATCTTTTAAAAGATAATCCTAATATAATTGTCAATGGCTGCATTTGCCACTCTGCTCATTTAGTGGCGGTGGCGGCAGCTGAAAAGATTCCAAGCAACGTTGAAGCTCTTTTACAAAACTTATATTCTTACTTCTCAAGAAGCCCAAAAAGGCAGTGTGTTCTTGAAGAATTACAGGAATATTTCAAAAAGTCAAAATTAAAAATTTAAGCCCTAGTAAAACAAGGTGGCTTGCTTTATCCAAATGTGTTGATAGAGTTTTGGATCAGTGGGACATGTTGCTTAGCCTATTTAGATTAGCTTCCATTGAAGACAAAAATCCTGTAGCAAATGTAATACTTAATGAGTTACAGAATCCATTTGTTAAGGCGTATTTAATGTTTTTAAATTCGTGTTGCCCATTTTTAACCAATTTAATGCTCTCTTTCAATCAGAGAAAGTTATGCTCAATATCATATCAATAGAGAGTGAGCGATTTGAACGTCATCTATGTACAAACTTTATGCGACCAGAATATTTTAAAAATGAGAAATTATATAATCTAAATCCTAATGATCCCCACTGCTTATTACCAATTGAACAAGTGATTGTTGGTCCGCATACAATGGATGCAATAAAACACTGCAATAACACGGCAATCGAACAATTTAAATTAAAATGTGTCACATTTTACCAAAAATCTGTAGAAGAGTCCCTTAAAAGATTTCCTATCAAAGACAACTTCTTTCAGAGCTAAAGTTTCTCTCACCGGTTGATGTGATGAACAATCGTCTTATTATAAGTGATACCTTACATGACGCCGTTTTAAAAAAATTTGCCCTTCATATTGAAACCGAAAAGGCAATTTTGGAACTAAAGAAAATATGTATTTATTTTAATGATAGTGAGAAAGAGGGAATTTTAAAAACAAAAAGTAATGTCATTGAATTTTGGTCGTTTGTAAACGACCTCAAAAATTTTAATAACGAATATTTATTTCGCAATATAGGTAAACTGGCTCTAATCATTTTAACATTGCCTCATGGAAACGCTGATGTTGACCGAACTTTTTCTTATATGCTTGATTACAAAACAAAAAAAGAAATAAAATAATACCATCAACTTTGTCTGCACTACTTACAATTAAATTAGACTTGGAATCAAAAAACAGTGCTGTTTATCCTATAGTTTTAATGAGAATCATTTAAACAAATATAAAAAGAATTAATATAATGTAAACAAGGAAGAACAAGCTGAAGAAGAAGTAATTTCTGATTCTGACTGTGAATAAAATAAGCAAACGTAGGCATTTCCACGTTTCCGCTTCTTCTTTATCCTTATTTTTTGTTTTTTTTTCTATTAAGATTAAGATATTGGTGATAGTTTCTATTTTTTTATTAGTTCCTAATTCTAAACCAAAGACAGTTTTGTTTTTTTAGAGGTATACTTTTTATGTTTTTACGAAAAATTGCAATTATATTATGTTACTGTTTGTATTTTTAGTAGGGTTTTTAGACAGTGTTTAAAAAAAAGTAAATATGTAAAAAATATATTTGTTGTTTATTTAAGCCTCCCCCCCCCCTTAAATTTTTAGACCGTAGCGACATGTAGCGGAATTTTGCGATACGTGTGACGGATATTTTAAACTTCGCTCTGGCAACACTGGTTCAGCGTGCGGCTTAAATAGTCACAATGGAACGTTGGACCGGAGCGTAACGTACTTTTGCTATCGAGGCTTACTTTAAGAGTGATGATTCATACATCATCGGCATTCTATACGGAAGCATTCCGCTGCCTTGGAAATTCCTAGGTCAACACTGCATGGCATAATGAAGAAATAAATGGGTTTTCATCTTTATAAAATCCAAACCAATCCGTGCGTTAAAGGGAAGTGATTACGTATTACGGAAATCTTGTGCTGAACGGAAGTTGATTCTGTTTCCTACGCAGCGCAGACTCGTGGACATTGTTGTCAGTGACGAGGCCCATTTTCACTTAGACGGTTATGTAAACAAGCAAAATTGCAGATATTGAGAAACATCAACAACAGCTACATAGTCCAAAGGTGATTGTTTGGTGCGCCATATCCTCTAGCGGTATTATTGGGCCGTATTCCTTTGAAGATGGAAACGGTCATGAATTGACAGTCAATTCCGAGCGATACATGGACATGATTGACACTTTTTTGCTCCTATTATAAGAACAGAACGTCGATTAACAGAAACACATGGTTTCAACAGATGGGGCAACTGCTCATACTACCAGAGAAACGATGGACACGGTGAAAGCACTTTTTCCTCAGAAAGTTATATCGAAGTTTGGTGACATTCACTGGCCTCCTAAGTCACCCGACCCCACGCCATGCGATTATTTTTTGTGGGTTATCTAAAGTCAAAAGTGTATTCCAATAATCCACGAACCCTGGGGGAGCTTAAGACAACATTCGACGAGAAATAAACATCACTCCGGAACTCTGCAAGAGTGTTTCAGAATTTGGGCGCACGATTAGAAGAGTGTGTCCGAATATTTAAAAAAAAAAACGCCGAATTTAGCAATATGTTGATAGTAATAAATACTTTCTTTTCATTGAGTTTGTATTTTTTTTTCTTAAATCAAAAAGTGAACTTTCAAACTGGACACCCATAAGTAGCTTTCCTTTTGCAACTGGGTGACTCACCGCACAAGTGAGGAAAATGATTCTTCTCGGATGTCAAAAGGGAGAGTCAAGTGAGAATTCCATCTCACAAACACCGAACATGTATCTAGAAGTCAGTCATATGATTTTTGTCATTATTATCGATGCATTTCTAAAAATATGCAACTAAATGTTTAGAAAATCTTGACTCCGAAGTTCGCCAAGCCTCTGAGTTAAAAATATCTCAACTAGTAGTTGCAAGACTCGGAAATATTCAGAAAATAAAACTTCCTAAAATACATTATACACTAAGCTATAGCGCTTCACTCTAAAAAATCGTCAAAAATGCACAAATGTTTATTTGTATACGTCAATTTTTTGGAAATCGACTCAATTTTGGGAATAAAGGAACCTTCCAAAAACGCAAATACAGGGTATTCGATCCGTTCCTTCTTGTTTTAATCTAAAAAAACACACACTTTTTATGAGTGAGAAACCGAACTCTTTATTGACAATTGTAGGTCGGCCTTTGCCATTTATGTATGGAATATAACATCGTACATATGTCCACCGCGGCTTTGTTGACATGCCATCATCCGAACATCAAAATTTTCGATGACTTTTTGCAGTATTAGCGGGTCCACGATGCGAATGTTGCACTTAAGGTCTTGAATCGTGCGTGGGGCAGTCGCGTACACTTTACTATTCAAAAATCCCCAGTGGCGTTAAGTCGCACGATCTTGGAGGCCAATTCACGTCGCAATTTCTCGAAATAATGCGATCTGGAAATTTCTCGGCCAATAACTGGATTGTTTGGCGAGTTGTGTGCGAAATTGCACCGTCTTGCTGGAACCCAAGGTCGTTGGCATCAATACCTTCCAATTTCGGCCAAAAAAAAAAAACCGTTATCATACCACGATAACGTTCGGCGGTGACCGTAACGGCGTTTTCTTCTTCATCCTCAAAAAAGAACGTTCCAATGATGCGACCAGCCCATAATCCGCACCAAACAGTTACTTTTTGATCACGGAAAGGTTGTCCATGGATCTCATGTGGATTTTCCGAACCCCAACCCCAACCCCAACCCTACTGAGGTAAAAATGTGCCTCGTCTGAAAAGATGATTTTAGCCGAAAATCCATCTCCTTTTTCAAGCATCCAATTATCAAAAATACGCCGTTGCTGATGATCCGCTGGCTTCAACTGTTGAGTTAGTTGGATCCTATATGGGTGTAGGTGGAGATCAACATGCAAAATCCTCCATAATGTTGTTGACCTGATGTCCAATTCTTGCGAAATGTGTCTTATCGAAGTGTACGTACCGGACGGACATGATATATTCTACGACCTTCAACTGAGCCAGTTTCCTCAAAACGATTGATAATCCACCGAATTCCACGCTCTGTGGGACGATTATGTCTACCAAATTCAACACGAGTTTTAAAAGATCGTCAGTTTTCGTAATATTTTTGGACGACCAAAATGCGTTCTTGCGTTATTAAAGAATCCATAATAACAAATAGCAGACCTTAGACAGTCCATATGTGCTACACACATGACAGTTGACACATTTAACATGTCAAAAAACGGTAGATGAAAAAAAGAAGCAACAGATGGAACACCCTTTATAATCTAAATATTACTAGCTGAAATAACCCACTGCAAATCATTCCGCCAAATATCCAGTTGAGTACCCGGTACTTGGCTTTTTGAAAAAAGTCGTACTTGGTGCATCCCATTTTACTTTAGTTATTAACATGTGATTTCGATACCCCATTTCGACCCTTTTACATATAATTCACTCTATCGTCCATACAGTTGGGAATAGTAAATCTTACCTTCTTCGTACGATTCTGAAGCCCGTAACCTCATGTTTGCTTTGGAATCCGTGGAGGTGTCCATTTGTGACATGGTAATCAAGTAGTTAGAGAGCGTTTGGGGTGTTAACATTCAATTGTTCGGCAGCTCGGAATAAGGTGATCTCTTTGCGTTTCAACTTCAGCAGGACATCGGTGGGGCCCTGTTCTGTCCAAAAGTCGCGGACTCTGGAACTGCAGGTCAAAAAATAAGTTATGTACTAGACAGGGAAAAAGAGATACGTGACAAATAGGTATGCGCGCAAATCTCAATAAACCACCCCTACCAATATTAGGCCAGGATATCTAGAACATTAGAGTAACAAAGTGTAATACACTGTTTACAACAGAATTATATTTTTCAGCGTTCTATTCCATAAATATACTAGACTAGTCACATACAAGTACAAGCACTTGTATACAGTCAAATAATATATTAATCTCCATATCACCGGCTTGTAGGAAATGCCATCCTAAAACTAGAAGTGCCGCACTGTGAAATTACATTTCGTGGATATGTTGATTTGTAAAAGTGTAAAGAAGCACAGAAATCTTTTAATCGGTGCATTTGGCGACAAAATAATGAAAGCATGCGATATCTATAAATTAAGTGATGAGATGGCAACGTAACGATCGATCTGGCAACACTGGAGCCGCCGGGTTTGCGGGAAGTCAGGAGAGCATGTGATCCGCCTTCAGTACAAGTTTGAACTCGCTTGAGTCATTGGTTGTCCGTAGCGATTTTTTTTTGTAAATTAGTTTTTTCTATTGTGTTCAGAAATGTATATGACATCAATTTCGAGCAAGGGTACGCTATCAGGTTTTGCTTCCGACTTTTGCACAGTGCAACGGAAACTCTAGCTAAACAGGTCTACGGAGATAGTGTTTTGTGAAGGTTTTTCGGTGGTTTGAGGCATTTTCAGAAGACCTTCATCTTCAAGAACCGATGAAAATATCGACCGCATCCGGGATCCTGTAAGTTCAGATCGTCGGTTGACAATCAGAATAATCGGGGAAGAGTTCAGCAGATCAAGAACAACTGGGTGATTATGATAATGCTCCTTGTCACACAGAAATTCCAATGAACTAGTTTTTGGCCAGTAAAAACATTCCTGTGGCTCCTCAGCCTCCTTATTCACGTGACTTGAGTCCTTGTGACTTTTTTCTGTTCCCGAAGTTGAAAAATGACCTCAAGGGAAGACGAACTACGAAGCGGAAGGCTTTCATCTTCAAGATGTCAACACTTTCGATTGAATCTCAAAAAACACGTTTTCTCATTCTTTGTTGTCAAATAAAAAGTTTTGCCACAAAAATTGGTGTACACATTTTATGCGCCCATATTTTAAATACCCCCTTGAATAACTTTCACCAATAAAACCAGACTTTACAATTATTTCGGCGAAATTTCCTAATAATGAAATAGTACTAGTACATCGTGTTTGAAACTTACATGGAACACAATGTCTCGTATTAGAATAAGTTACAAGTAAATTCACTTGTAATTAATAATAATAATAATAAATGCCTTTATTTTCAACAGTTCACAAAAAATATATCAAAAAGAGACATGAGTATTAACGAGAAAAAAATGACGACTGTCTGAAAACCACACGGAGAGTCACTATCTAGTGCTCTTCCACTCATCCCTTGAAATTATTAGAGACATTATGCCAGTAAATGCATTCATCGAGCATATACGTATACACGCATCAGTATGAACAACATGTAAATTAAAAAAAAGAGAGAGAAAAGTGAGAAACGTAGTAAAGTTAAAAAGTCTAGAATAATATATATACACATATACATACCGCATAAACAAACGTCAACATGAACGACAATTAAGTTTAAAAAAAAAGAAAAAAGTGAGAAACGCGGTAGTAAATTTAAAAGTCTAGAATAATATATGTACGTACATTATGCATCATGTGAAAAAAAATATTAGAGCATACTTTTTATGGAATAGGGCCCCGTGTCGAAATCAGGTTGAAGTCAAAATGCCTTCGGTAGCTTTCTGCAAGGACTGAGTCACATAGTTCATTTTGAAAAAATAATGTCAGGAAGCGTGGTATTCATGCAATGGGCATATGGTCATTATGCATAAGCTTTGACAACTTACCTATATGGATGTTTCAGGCATCCATACGAATCCCTGTATCTTCCGTACAAAGTTCCGTAAGACACGCCCAACAATTCAGCCGCAACTTTCATTTCCAGATTTTTTGTTTTAATAGCGTCCATGACCCTCTTGGTAAAAGGTTCCTCCCAAAATTGCTGTCGTCTTCCGGTGTTCAAGTAGTCGTTCATTTTTACTACATCTGGCCATTCCTGAACAAATACAGCGTGTAAACGTTATGGTAGTAGTCATTATTGAAATGGGTAATAGGAGGGTCAAAACAAGTCAAAAAGTTCGTATGACCCATGGTCCAAAAGTCAATAGATTTTTGTCTAAATGGCTTTATAGTTTACAACTTTAAGTGCTTTGTATCGACCACAATCACTACAATCTTACTAATTTCTATAATCTAATCTAAAAAGTTTTTAAATTGGGTAATTAACAAATAAATGGCATTAGGTTTTTCTAAGTTAAGCCAAAATTCGTAGTCAGTAAGTAAGTTTCATTAAATTAAATATTTAAAACACGTGACAACAGGGCGTCGGTCTTTCATCACTCTTATCGAACCGGCAATCGATCGCAAAAGCTAACAGTGGTTAGTTATCGTTTTGCATAGATAAATTACTTTATCGTTTTGTCGAGCAGATCATCGGGCGTGTTATTTTGTTTTTGTTCGCGTACGTCGTCGTGTTTATTTACAATGTTCTCGAATCAAGAGTTCGCCGACATGTTGTTAGTATACGGTGCAGCTCGTCAGAATTGAAATCTTGCAGCTTAAATTTACCGCGACAGATTTCGCCAATGGGTACACCCAGACAGAAGGACATTTGTACAAGTATACCAAAGACTTCGAGATACAGGAAGTGTTCAGCCCACTAATATTCGCACTCGTGAAAGACAGGTTACTGTAGAGCAGGAGGAACAAATTTTGAATATCATGGAAATCAATGCAGATATCAGCACTTGGGAATTAGGCCGCCGCGTAGGACTATCGCATACCATAGACCATAGAATCCTACGGGAAAATTTGCTTTATTCCTACCATGTACAACGAGGGCAGGCCTTGTTATCAGAAGACTATCCTCGCAGACTAGCATTCTGTCACTGGTTTTTGAACAAAAACATTGAAAATCCGGATTTTTTAAAAACATTCTGACGGACGAATGTACTTGTACGCGAGACGGGATATTAAATTTCCATAATACTCACACGTGGGCCCAAGAAAATCCTCATACGATTCGTGAAGGTCATTTCTAACAACGTTTTAAAATAAATATTTGGGGGTGGTATTCTTAACGATCAAGTAATTGGCCTTTTCGAGTTACCCTCAAAGTTGTCAGGAGAAGGATACCTTAGCTTTCTAGCCAATAACCTACCAGAACTTTTGACACAGACCTTAGACAACATGCCATTACAACGGAGGCAGAATTTGTGGTTTCTTCATGACATGGCACCACCACACATTTTTAGAGGTGTCATTCAGTATTTGAATTTGAATGAACATTATCCAAATCGCCGAATCGGTCGAAATGCTCCTGATCCTCGAAAATGGCCAGCAAAATCTCCTGACCTCAATCCAATGGATTTCGGGGGTGGTCAAATAACAACTAAAGCAAGACTGCGCGAAAAAATTTTTAATGCGGCTGAAATAATAAATGGACAACAACTTCGAGCGCCTAGAGTAAGAAGAAACTGGGTTCGTCGTAATGAAGCTTGCGTGGAAAGTAGAGGACGACATTTTGAACACCTTCTTTAAATACAAAAAAGTGCAGTGTGGGTTTTAAAAAGAAAAACAATGTATGTATCAAAATTGTGTTCCCTATTTAATACGTTCAATAAACTTTCACACACCAGGTCAAGCGCTGAGACAGTTAGTGGTAAGTGCGTTTTTTTGCATTTTACGAGTACATTATCAAATACCTAAGAGCCAAAAATAACAAACTTCACCTTTATTTACACTGCGTTCCGTCGTAATTTGCATCTAGCATTGCGGCATTGTTTTTTCTTCTTTTAACCACCTCTATCGCCCATTTAAATAATCACTATCATAACATTTACACCCTGTATATTACATAATACAATTTATGAAAAGAAACAAGTATGTGGGATCTGAATGCGTTAACGCCGTGCTTACCTTTTCTATACTAGGTGTTAGGAATGATGTCGGTTGGGATGTGCTAGCATTTGATTTGTTCATTGCCCCTTTGCTGTTACTGTCATTAATTAAACTGAATGAGATATTGGTTCGTTCATCCATTGTCATTTCATCTTCCTCAACGGTCTGAAAATAAACAGAACAGATATGATGTATCGAAATAAGGCAGCGCGAAGCGGCATCTACCAGTAAAATCAACCACTGCGAACTGTATAGATCTCAGTCCGCAAATTTGAAGTCCAATCACCACGTGACCGCTAGATGGCGGTAAATCACACCTCAACCTCATTCGTAACTATTCCGAAGATTTACAAAAAGTCCCAAAAAATAAATAGTTTTTTCTTTTATAAGACATTGAAATATTTTGTTTTACCATCATATTAACAAAATTATTATCAAGTAATATGATCTTAAACTATAAAACTAGACTAATACTGATAACAACGCAATATTTGGCTGACACATACATGTTCAGACGAACTATTTCAATAGCTCGTTACGTCTCGATTTGCATTAATTCTGGCTTGCATAGCTTTAACAAGGTTTTCACAGTCTTCCGCCTTAAAAAAAGCTCATATATTTTGTAATTTTACTCGTAAATAAGAAATGTTTCGATGTGAATCATTTCTCAACTGCTGCTTCATTTTGTACCATACAGTTTCGATAATATTTAAAGCAGGACTACTGGAAGGCCAGTCAAGGACGGAATTATTATTATCCTGTAACCATTTTTCTCGTGGTTTTGGCCTTATTACATGTCGCCCCATCTTAATTAAAAAAAACAGTTTCTATCAGGTGATAAAATTGAAACTGGTTTCAAGGATATTTTGATATTTAACTGCGTTTGCAGTTCCGTCTTTGAAGTGAAGTTTTCCAACGCCAAAAGCAGATAGGCTTTGCCACACCATTAAAACTGATAGAAACTTTACTTTTCTCTTTAGGAAGTCTTTATGAAATGCTTCATTTTTGTTTCTTATAACCAGGGATCGATAGTCACCTACACAAACACCAAATTTCGATTCATCGCTAAAAAGGAACTTTTTCCAGTCTTTCAAGTCCACATTACCCGTTCCTTAGTCGTAAGCCACGGTTTTTCTTTTGACTAAAGCAAACATTATACTGAATAAATGTGTCATATTATGTCTCTTAAATGCAACCTACGAACCTTATAAAAATGTAAACCAGACTTATGAATCCACCGACGGCACGTTTCTCGTGAAACATTTCCTGCTGTTTCTTCATTCCATTTTGCTGTTATGTCCCTTATAGTACCTCGGTGACCAGCTTTACAAATATAAACAAGAGATCTTTGCATTCTAGGACTGATCTTACGTGGTCTACCAACACCGTGTCTTGAAACTTGTGTGGAACCTGTGTCTCCATACGTCTTTACAATATCTGCCACCGTAGATTTTGCGACATTTATTTCTTTAGCAATATCCCGAAAACTCTTTCCTTGATGAAACAATTTTATGATTAAAACTCTGATTGCACCGTTTGTTGCTTTACCACGCGACATTTTAAAGCAAATTGATTCCCATCGCCTGCTATTACTTTCTTTTTAATATCGCGTCTGAACATTCGTGTGTCAGCAAAATGTTGCGTTGTTATCAATATTACTTTGATTTTATATTTCAATATCATATTACTTGAAACCAGTTTTGTTAATATGATGTGCAAATAATATATTTCGTTGTCATATGAGAGAAAAACAATTAATTGTTAACCTTACAAAAATAAACAAAATTTTAGATAAAATTAGATAGTGTCCGAACATTTTGTGTGGGCTCGTATTGTGATTTAACTAGTTGAAATGTTATATACTTTTTTGGAATTGTTATGTCCTTATTTATTTTATATTATACGTATTTTTCCGGCATATTTGCTAAAACGCTTCATATTGACAAGTCTTATATCATGAAACATGATCTAATAGGAAAATGAATATCATATGAGTGAACCCTAAGTATTTAAAATTAAGATTTGAAAATTTGAAATATAGATGTTTCAATAATACCATTAAAAACAGTGGTTTCTTTTCTTTTCTCACAATGAAACTGCGTGATACTTTGGGTATATTTAATCCTGTTATAAAATTCTCTTACCACTTCTCTCTTCACACTCAGTCTGGGTTCTACGTTCTCCATATTTTCTGCCGCCTCTTCCTCCCACATGTTCAAGTCATGTTCACTACTGGACATAGCATCATTTGAATAACCGTCATCTCCAGTCGAGTGTTGTACCTTAGGATGTGTGAAACTCTGGAAAAACATATACGTTTTTTTTCAAAATTTTATTAGCTTAAAAGTTTTTAAAGCAGACTTTCTCGCCTACGTACCCCATTTGCCTAAACACGAGTTTTGGATGATGTTCTTCAATAGTATAAACTGAACTTTCATGACAAAACTTCCATTTACGTGTCTCCCTGTTTCAAGAGAACACCTTTGAGTAAACTGGAATGCTGACTTTGAATGTGACCTTCAAACATTGCTAAAGTTTCGCCCAATTTCAATAGGAAAATGAAGCTTTTAGCTCCTCCCGCTGGTCTCAAAGAAAAACTGACATCAGATTCGTGGTTCGCGCACATTTATCCAAGAAATAGGTATTGACAGAAATTTTAAAGAGGACTTTGCAAACAGCCGTCTGGAAAACTGGACCCGGTCAAGTTTAACGAAATCTTTCTGAGAGATAGCAATCTGTAATATGTCTGAAAAACTACTATTCTGAACCTGCGGTCAGACTAACAGAAAAGATTTCATTGCAAAATGACCTGGCCACATTTTCTTGATATATTCGTGTGTATGAATCCGTGGTCAAAACAGATGCAACGATTTTTCGTGTTCAGAAAATTCAGAAAACAGAGAAACAGAGGCAACAAACAGGGATGCTACTTGAGCAACACCAGATATCTCACGTTTCTTTGTATGCTGAGCACTTATACGATGTGAGAAAAACTGCAGCGCTGTTTAGTCTTTAAAATACTGCTGAAGCACCTACAGAAGACTGAGGAATAGCGGCACAGTTGTGCAAACAAACGACACAAAAAACATCACGTTTCCATTAATGCTGACGTCTGAATCGCTGCAGAAATCTGTCATCGGAAAATTGTTAGAATGGCTTCAGAAAACTAAAATACCATAATCAGTGTTATAATATTATCCACCCTACAAAACATTTATATTTTGTGCACATTATCAGATAATATTGCAAAAGTACATTCAGCATTGAGGATTTGTGTTAATACATCCAATCGAATACGATTTAGATTTGCATCCATTAACAATACTTCGTTTTTTTTTCGTAATCAAGTTTTTGTAGCTAACACATTTTACATACTTGAAGTTTCATTACACTCCAAAGGCGTACGATAAAGTGACCTGCGTCGCGTATTAATTTTTTTTACATGACTTGATCTGTCTGTGTGTCTCATTGTATCTTTTGAGGCGATTAGAAATGAAACATTAGAATCAATAGTAATCAAATGTTTAGATTTTCATTTGCATTAAGCAAACGCTACGTTGCACCAACGGAATTTCAAGATTGCTAAGATTGTTTTTAAGCGGTGGCAGTGTAGCTCAAGCAGAATTACTGTTATCGCAATTTCTCAGTACCCCAAAAAGTGTTGCATCTATTTTGACCACACATTCATATTCAACACACAAGAATAAGTCAAGAAAATAAAATATACTAAGTGACATATAAATCCGAACATCCAGTTTAAATGGTTTTATTTTAATAAAAGTTGGTGAATGTATTTATCTTACTGTAAATAACCAGTGAAAAAATTTTCAGCCTTATCAGTTGGACATTTCGGTTTTTATTTTGCTTTTTTTTAATTCACTAACGCTCTAAAAATGAATATTTCAGCCGCAGTAAAGATTCAACGTTGACGGATTTTGGTTCTTGACATCCTTTACGATCGGTTACGATGCCTAGAGTACGGAGACCTGTACGATTTCGTCAACTTAGTGAGATTGATAGGGGCCGTATAGTGGGACTTCGGGAAGCTGGACTTTCTTTTCGGGCAATTGCAGTTAGAGTGCAAAGAAGTGTAGACACTGTGGTTAGGTGTTGTCAGGCATGGCTTCGAGAAGATCGTACGCAAAGAGCAAGGGGCACTGGACGCCGCCGTAGAACAACAGACCGTGAAGATCGCCGCCTAAGATTATTGGCCTTAAGGGACCGTTTCTCCACTACCAGGTCCATTGCAAATGAATGGTTTGCAGAACACGGAAGACCTATTAGCATGCGAAGTGTTTACCGACGAATGAGAAGTTTTGGCTTGTTTTCATACCGGCCACACTGGGTCCTCCCTCAAACTCGAGAACACCGACGTAATCGCCTTGAGTGGTGCAGACAACGGTCACTCTGGGATCAGGAATGGAACAGTATTGTCTTTAGTGACGAGTCTCGATTTTGTTTAGGCATGCACGATGGTCGTGCCAGGGTTAGAAGGCGACGTGGTGAAAGGAGGAATCCACAGTTTTTTGTTGAAAGACATGTTCATCACACTGTTGGAGTTATGGTTTGGGGTGCTATAGCTTATGGTTCCAGGTCACCTTTAATCTTCATCAGAGGTAACATGAACGCGCAGCGTTATATCCACGAAGTTCTAGAACCCCATCTTTTACCCTATCTTGACACCCTGGCAGATCCAACTTTCCAACAAGATAATGGCCGACCACATGTTGCAAGAGTCACAATAGACTTCTTTCAACATAATGATGTCACATTGTTACCATGGCCACCAAGATCTCCCGACTTATCCCCAATTGAGCACGTGTGGGATATGATGGGTAGGAGATTGCTCAATTTGCAACGTCCTCCTCAGACTCTAGAAGCACTTCGAGAGGAGTTGGTGGTTGCCTGGAATGAGATACCACAGGAGGACATTGACCACCTGATCAGAAGCATGCCTAGGCGCGTTGGAGAATGCGTAGCACATCAGGGTGCATCCACACATTATTAAAGGTCAAAGGGCTTTAAAGCAGTGCAGTCATTTTGAAATTTTTATCATTAACTTATTATGCTTCATTAAGTACTTATACAAAATTTTATTAAAATAAAACCATTTAAACTGGGTGTTCGGATTTATATGTCACTTAGTATACTTCAGAAGGCTGTGAGTTGCGAATAGTAGTTTTTCAGGCCTAGGTTCCATTGACTTTTTTCATCTACACGTTGAGGACTAGAATTCAGCAGTTTCGTCGAATTTGACCGTGTCCGTTTTTCCATAAGGATAGTTGCGTAGTTCTTTGAATTTTTGGTGCTTTTGGTAATTTATAATATGTTAATGAATCACCTTGAAAAACTAACCTGATCGTAATCGTCGATGGGCGGCCGTCCACGCTTTCTCTTATTGGGCGGCCCCCCGCTGCCCGTAGCCGCCCCCGGGCTGGCAGGCATCACTGCCTGCACCTGGGGGATGGCCGTCTGGACGCCGTTCTCCCCTCCAGGACCCCCAGATTGCTCGTCCTCGCGCCATGACACCTCCGCCAGACCCTTGATGCGAAGCTCTTCGGCTGTTTTCAACAGCGTCGCTAGGTGACACTGCAAACGAAAGCATGGTTAATACAACAATTCGCCTCGATCATTTGAGTAAAGATGGGATAAAAATAGCAAAAAGAGGTGATTCCTAAGTGTTTCGCCCTCTGACGACGAAAATCCACTTTGTCTGGGCTAATAAGTCATTCAAAAATATCACATGTGGAGATTCTGTATCGACAAAAACGGTGTCAAGTAGGTTGACTCTGTACTTTCCAAGCACTGCTCGCTGTCAGCAATTCATAAAACAAGTTAGCGATGAACTTATAACAAAAAAATGATATGGATCAAGTCAGTCAAACAGTCTCATACAATTAGTCGACGGTCTCCACATGTTTGACAGCGTTGCGATCTAGAAATTTCTCCCCTGCCGTACCGACCATGAGGCAGCATTGCCTTGAGCGCCCGGAGAGGTGCCACGGGACTCGGTCAATCTAAATATAAAAATTGCATGTTTAGCATGACTTTGTATAGGATTTTGAGAGAATTTGCTGCACCCACTGTTCAAAACGTTTTGTCGGCACGTATACTATCAGAAGTTACCTAAGTGAAAATCCACCAGGCGCGCATGGACCTTGTTATGACTAACCTCCCAGCTTGTCAACCACGACACCACCGCAACCTACGAGAATACGAAACACAGACATCCATCCGTTGGATTTTTTAAGAGCAAATCTACGATGTGTGAAATATGTCTAATAGGCACGTAGAATTACCTGAGCTGGAAGTGAAGAAATAAACTAACGCCAACAAATTCCTTCCCCATCTCCTGAAACCTCCAATTTAAACTCCGAGAATTTTCTTTTCAGACAATAATTATCGAGAGCTTGTGAAACGTCAAAAAACGAAGAATGGGCGCTTTTCATTTTTTTTTTTTCGTTTTTTGCCTCTAGCTCAGCCTCCGGTGGACCAATGGATCCAGGATTAGCGGACAGAGAGACTGACCGAGAGACAAACCAACGGAAATACATGGTTTTTCGTAATGAAATCTAATTTTGTGCGATTAGATTTTTCCTCACTAGTGACGTGGTGAGTAAAAACAAGTCAACAGTTATCTGTACAATATAGGCTTCTACCCCCTTATTTCCTATTGCGTTACACCCAAGAATTACATGATTTTCCACTATAATAAATCTGGAGTACACCATAAGAAATAACTTAGGAGTTTTGAGTCCGGAGATCAAGCAGACTACAAGTCTGGTTCTACCCCACCTACACAAGCATCCCCGTATGTTTTTGTTGTAAATGTATGAATAAACATACTAACATTGCTAGATGTAACTCGATCAGAAATAAACATTGAATCAAAACTAATTTCGCCCTGTACAAAGTAGGTTTTCGAAATCTGTCAAAGTCCTAGAATAGTTCAACAAATCACCCCTTAAATGTCTGCTTATGTTTTAGAAACATCCTGTATTTGAAAATTGCACAATATCGTACAATAATAAATTTAATTTATCGTTTCCCTAAATCTGTAAAGTAGACAGCTTAGACAATTATATCATTTGGAATGTTTGTGTTGTTTAACGCTTTACCACAAAAAAAACAAATGTATCAAGATGGTTCCAACAGAAATGTCTTATGCTACTATATACAACATTATCTCCAAAATCCGTATGATCTATTAAATACTATTTGATCTTAAAGATCAATTTTACTGAAATTGAGGTGGACTGTTTTCATGACAAAAGTTCATTCGAAAACACTTGTTTATCTAATTCATATATAATTATAATATGGTTATATCGTCAAAATAATATTGTCGTTATACCGCCTTAAAAGTTTCCAATCTGTTAAGAGCATTATTATTTTATGACCTACTTAAAGTGGAATGGAAAATTCGGTATTGATTTTTAGGAAATTGAATATTGTATGGAAAGAGCAAGATACGGATTATTAATATAGCGCTGCGGCACCATGAAAAAATCTCCAGTAAATGTATCGACGAAACCAATACGATCGCGATGTATTTACAGTAATGGACAAAAGTATATAGACAAATTAATATTGTGCTGTATTTCTTTTTTAACTTGTTTTATTAATACACCAACCTGTATATATATATTCGTTATAGCATAATACTCACTTATACATAAATAAATTTATTAGACTCCCTTCAATAAAAAATTAATTGAAAAAAACTGGAACTATGAAGGACAAAAATACGAGCCCCTTCCCACTTCAGTTGGCCCAACTATTGAAATCTTTGTTTTTTTCTTATCAAACACAAATAACAAACATGTAGCAGAGTGTTATAGGTTTAAAATATTAACAATGAATGTTTTGATAATATATAATAGAAAACACCAATTTTATCACTCCCTAATCAAATTTGCAGCATAAAAATAACACATGTTGCAATTACAGCATATCAACCTATTTTCATTTCAATGCAAAATAAGTCTATAACGCACAGATGGCTGTGAAAAATAAAAGTCATGACAATTATTTTTATTAATCACAGCTGTCAGAACACGTTTAAAATAGTTTTGGGTAGTTAAGGTTTGCAAAATGGGTAGAGGAAAGGTTATTAGTGAGAAAATTCGGTTACTGATAATTAAATTTTTTAATTCTGAGAAATCAAACTCAGAAATTGCAACTTTGTTAGACTTATCGCGGTACAGTGTGAGAAATATTGTTAGAAGATATAACGTAACTGGTTCAGTTAATATTAAGCCACGATATGTGAAAAAAAGTAGTGATGGAAGAATGTTTGACATCCGGCCAAGGTTTTGTGTTTCAGCAAGATGGTGCAGCATGCCATACCTCTTAAAAGGCTATAAAATGGATGGAAAAAAATAATGTACTACATTTGAAATGGGTTTCTAGCAGTCCAGATCTGTCACCTATTGAAACTTTGTGGCACGAGATGAAAAAGGATCTACGACAACATCCTGCTCGTACAATCACCGAACTGAGACAAAAGCTTCAAGAAATATGGGATTGTTTTACACCAAATTTTTGCCAAAACTTGGTTAACACTATGCCCCAAAGAATTTCAGCCGTAATAAAAAATAGAGGTGATGTTCCCCAATGGTAATCTTTCAATTGTTGCTTTGTTAACTTTGCGCATTTACTCGCACATTGTTTTTGTCTCTCATAAAAAAGTGCTTATATTCAGACTTGTATTGTGTTCATTGCAGATAATGTAAAAACAAGGACTTTAGTTTTTCTACTAATAACGCATTTGTTTATGGAGCAATGAAGTATGAATTCGTTTTCTAAAGGTATTTAGGTAAATATTCGTATTTGTCTATATACTTTTGTCCATTACTGTATATTGCATAAGAAACTCGAATAAGAACGATATGTTCTTTTCAATAATGTCCCATACTGAAAGTGACTCCCATACCAAAAAAAGAAAGAAATTCATAACATCTCAGATGACATACAAAATGTTTTTCGACTGTTTGCTGCCAAAATGAGATGGATTCGCCAATGGAAGAATTTTCGTAAGTATATCTTCAATTTACTATAGCAATATAGCTAATGCTGCTAAAGCACCCCACACAAAACAAAAGGAAAATGGGTCTCAGTGGATTTGTTTAATAATCCATTACGATAGTATTTCTCGTTGTCCTGAATAAAACTTCCCCTTAAATCAACGCTATCGTACGATTAGTTTCTGAGAAATAGGGGGCTGAAGTATGCTGATGTTAAAAAACGGTAAATGTGCACATTAAAAAGATTTTTTAGTTCCTCTAGAAAATCATTCAAATGTGGCTTGTATCGAATCTAGACCTTTACAAAATAGCTGGTGCTCTTATTAATAGATAACCCCTTATTATTATTTATGGGGGGTGCTAATGTGCTAATGCTGCCTTAGCGCCCCTCATCTACTAGTAACAACGCAAGGGCCAAACGTTAAATGCAGAAAGGCTCTCCAAGAGATTGGACTTCCTTATCCTTCGAAAAAGTTTACTCAAACCGTTTGACATGCCGGATGCAGACCAAAACAAAAACTCAATAGTCAATAAATTACAATACCCTAAAGCTATGTTCATATTAGTGCGCTTTTTCACTGTCAATATTAACAAGACCTTCAGTTAACCTTGTAAAGGTCATAATCAAAGACAACTAAACAAACACGACTATTCCGTGCCCTTGTGAAACGAACTGTCCTCGTGATTTTTTAATTCTCGACCAGCGCGTGTCAATGCATAAGCTTTCCCCTGAATTGACCTTCCAAAACCTCCCTAAAAAATACTTTAATCAGTATTTGGTTTAAGAACTACATTCGGCACATTCGTCATTTTTGCAAATCGAACAAAGTTCCTCCCCGTATGTCTCAGAAATTAATCATAGGATTGCTTTGGTTCCAAAACAACTTTTGTTCAGGAAAGCGAGAAATATTCTGTACTCAATTTTTAGACAAATCTATTGGGGCCTATTTTCCATGTTTTATGCAGGGTCCTTTACTCAAAATCGACGCATTGGTTACTGAGGTTGTGCGATTTCAAAAAATGCCACTCAAGAAATCGATCGACAGAAAGACCTCGAAAATTAATGTTACATGGTTAAATTGCCACATACGTAATGAACCTCAAATACGAAAAGTTTGGGTTCAGGTTACATGTCCGCTAGAGTAAAAAATTCACTCGTCATAAGCGAAATACCATTTTGCAACTCACGGTAAAAAAACTTAACACGTATTCAAAAAAATGCTGCTATCTGTTTTGTAAAAATTTATTGCGTTTCACCGATAACGAAAGTCAACATTACTGTATAAATAAAGCTGGTACTTATGATTTATTTTTAAGTCGAAATCAAAATTCCAGGAAAATAACTACACATATCGCGTTCACATATTTTTACTCTTCATTGTTAATGTTAACTTGTAAGCTAATCATTCAGAAGCGTATGCACCAATGGATCATCGTATGGATCACTACCCTCCAACAGTGTGTGATTTTAGAAGGGGAGGACCCGGGGGAAGAAGGAATTATAGTATGAGTATCCCGCTACGTCGATGTTATCTTTGATTAATATCAATACCATCAACGTTAAAAATGTCAAAGTAGCTGTATCCTCCTGAACAAATATCGATGGTAAATCGAAAACAACATGAACCCAACTTATTACAAATAGGCACACAGCGCGACCACTCCCTCAAATTTCGTGCCCAACGATCCACTGATATACAGGATGTTTATTAAATTCCAGAACACCTATACTTGGCAACCACACATTTTTTGGAAGAAAAGGTTCTAAGATATCTTACGGATCCGGTACCTTCCCAGAAAACTGGAAATTAGCTCAAGTCCAACTGATCCCAAAAAAAAAGATCTAAGAGCGACTCTTACAACTACAAGACTATAGCGCTGCTTTCTGTTATAAGTAAAGTGAACGTCACTGTTTGATAAGCGACAGGCGGTAGGATTTCACGTTTCCGCAGACATTAAAAATGGGTAAAAAATACCAATCTTTAAAAAAGTTGATCCTTCGGATATACATAATTATAGACCAATCACAGTTCCTTTTTGTTTCTCAAAAGCTTTTAAGTACTGCTACTTGGACAGATTAATGCGGTGTATATGTTCAACAAACGCTTTATCGGTAAATCAACATGGGTTTTGCAATGGGAAATACAGGACGCTTACAGCCTTCTTGAATTTTGTCGGCAAACTTACAGAGTTAATGGAATCCGAAGACTCTGCCCTGTTTGAATCTTCTGTGATCTCAGCAAGGCGTTCGACTGCGTAGACCATGAGTTGCTTCTAAGGACACTAGTTCAGTATGGTATGGCTGAATTCGGCCATTTTTATATGACGGAACCCAGTATGTGTGTTTATCACAAAAGTGCGAAAATGTAATTTCAGAGGTGAAATCTGATGTGGTAAATACAGGGTGGTTCATCCATGTGTGGACGGAATATTACTCATAAACATATACATTTTGGGAAAATCTATTTATGAGATGTTATACATGACATTTGAGGGCACATTTCTAAAATATTGGCCATTATACAGGGTGTCCCAATTTCGACCTACATATCAAAGATGTGATTTTTCAAATGGAATGCCTCAAATTTTATTGCATATTTGGATAAACCAAGCAGAAAATTGATATAACATACTATGGTAATTAGCTACTTAGATATAAGGTGTTTTGTCTAGAAAAACCCCCCAGTTCGGCAACCCCTCATTCCGCCATTTTGAAATTTGGAGTGCTGAATTTTGTATCAAAAAAAAACTTACTCACCTCAGCTTTCATCTTATTTGTTACTTTTTCGAATTTCAATTTTTGCTCATACAGGGTGGTCAAAAACGCAAATTGTAGATTTTCTTAAAAATTTCAAATGCTGTATATTTGTGCAAATTTAAAATCTATTTATTGATACTAGACACATAAGGTTGTTTACGGCTATTTTTTCGGTTATTAGCACGTCTTTAATGTTAGGTTATTAGTTACAAACTGTCAAAATTAGCTTTGTGAGCATTATGAAGAAAACAGGGTGGTCAAAAACGCAAATTGTAGTTTTTCTCAAATGCAACACCCTGTATATTTGTGCAAGCTTGGATTCAATTTTTTATAAGCTTTTTTTGATACTAGGCACATAAGAGTTTTTACGGCTATTTTTTTGGTTATTAGCACGTCTTTTATGGAACGGCTTACTTTCCTAAAATATTGCATCATCCTTGGAAACAAATAAATTGTTGATTAGTTACAAACCGTCAAAATTAGCTTTGTGAGCATTATAAGAAAAACGTGTTTGAAAATCAGTTTTTCTAAAGAAGAAATGGTGAATATGGTGTTCGTTTTGGGCGAAGCCCAAATAAATAGTTACCTAGTATCTCGCATTTATAAGCAACGGTATCCTAATATGCGACATCCAAGGCCGGAAACATTTTCCACACTACGAGAACGTTTTGAATCAAGTGGAGCAGTGGAATATAGTAACATAACATAATCCCAGTGTCACCAATGAGGCGAATCAGTTGGAGGTTCTATTAAAGTTGCAGGAAAATTCCCATTTAAGTACACGGCAAATTGGAGCAGAAACTGATATATGCAGAATTTCTGTCCAAAGGATTATTCACAAGCATAGGTACCATCCATATCACCTATGCTTGCATCAAGGCATAAATAAAGTGAGTGAAGGCACTACTTTCCTGGAGAAGGTTCTTTTTAGCGATGAGGCAACTTTTAACATCATAGGTGTTGTCAACAGGCATAACATGCACTATTATGCAACGGAAAACCGTTACTGGGTTAGGCAAATAGATGTCCAAACTAAATGGAGCTTGAATGTTTGGGGAGGAGTTATTGGCAGACAAGTTATCGGGCCTTTCTTTTTCGAATACAGATTAACAGGTACAGAATTTTTTGATCAAGCATTTGTCTTTGCTTTTGGAGGATGTCAACCTGCAAACTCGGATGCATATGTACGAGTACTTCCAACATGACGGCGCACCTGCGCAATATCATAACCGTGTGCGTAAGTATTTGGATACCTGGGGTAACAATCGTTGCATCGGTCATGATGGGCCTATATCTTGGCCTCCTAGATCACCAGATATAACACCGATGGACTTCTTTCTGTGCGGCTACGTTAAGCAAGATGTTTATAGATATCCACTATCTGCCCCGGAAAATATGAAGGAAAGGATTAAGGATGCTTTTCTGAACATAAGGGATGTGCAACGGTCATTTATCTAAAGACTACGGCTGTGTATTCAACATGGTGGAGATATTTTCGTGCAGTTTTTGTAGATTAGGTCTTAAGTAGTGATAGTTGTTTGTTTATGTTGTTGTTATAGTTGTTTTTTCTCTATTACGCTTGAAGCTGATTTATACTGTTCTGATTGTTATTAGTTTTCACGTCAAATCTGTACTCTTAGTGGCAAGATGGAACTAGCCCACTGTTTGTCTTTTGTTTCCATGGATGATGTGATTTTTTCCTTAATTTTGGTGTGTTATTCTATTAAAAGCTTAATAACTCAAAATCTAATGATTTTATCTGAATCAAACCTTATACCAAAAAAAAGTTTATAAAAAATTGAATCCAAACTTGCACAGATATACAGGGTAATGCATTTGAAATCTTTGAGAAAAAGTACAATTCGCATTTTTGACCACCCTGTATGAGCAAAAATGAAAATTCGAAAAATTGACAAATAAGATAAAAGCTGAGGTATGTAGGTTTTTTTTTATACAAAATTCGGCACTCCAAATTGCAAAATGGCGGATTGAGGGGTTGCCGAAGTGGACGGTTCTTCTGGACAAAACACCTTACATCTCAGTAGCTGATTACCAAAACCCCATAGTATGTTATATCAATCTTCTTCTTTTGAATTGTTTTATCCAAATATGCAATAAAATTTGAGGTATTCCATTTAAAAAATCACAACTTTGATATGTAGGTCAAAAATGGGACACCCTGTATAATTGTCAATATTTTAGAAATGTGCCAACAAAATGTATTTGTTTATGAGTAATATTCCGTCCACACATGGATGGGCCACCCTGTATAAACGTTAATGTCCCTCAGGAATCGATTTTGGAGAGAGCTTTGTTCACTGTATTTGTCAATGACAGAACTTTCTTTTGCGCTCTTCGCAGACGCTACAGCAATAGTTTTGTCGAACAAAAGCGACCTCATATTACATAATGAAAGTGGGCAGCTACTCAACTGCATCCATGTACAGTTTTCTGATAACTCTGTTTATTTAAATCTGGAAAAAACATCAACAATCATGCGATTTCGGAATGCACAAAAACATTCAACACCTCTAAATTACCAAATAAATAATATTGATTTGAATGTCCAACAAGAAACTAAATTTTTAAGCTTATATTTGGATGGTTGGAGCTTTAAAGCTCACTGTCGCCGTTTGGTCTTTAAGTTGAATTCATAGTCACATATTTTCAAGAATTTACGATCAACTTTCGCAGAAAACCAGTTGGTTTCATTTTATTACGCACAAGTAGAATCCAGGCTCAGATAGGCCTCGTAGCTTTTGGGATGCGTTTACAAGTTCACGTCATGTTTTCTCAAGCCAGAAAAGGTATATGCCTGCTTTATTTATATACGTATGCAAAGACAAACATAACTTCACCTTGAACAAGGATCTACATAATTTTTGTACTAGATAAAGGCATTGAGCCCTTGCAAAATACATAAAGGGCAAGGAAGTCGCCCACTGTTTTGGGTCCAAAAATTTATAATAATAAAATACTAAAATAAAAAAATATAATAAAGTTACCTAATGAAGTAACATTGTATACCTCATTAGAAAAATTCAAAACATGCTTAAAAAGTTTCTTGTTGAATGTCTGTACAGTGTGTCTAAATTTGTTGATGTCTAAATATTGGATGTCCGCACCGGGTGTTACCTTTTTTAAACCCACTCTGTGGCTCAACTTTTTCAGAGTTGAACTCTAGACAAGATTGAAGTCTCTTCAAGACCTAGCTTCATTGTTTGAGTTCGTACCAACAAATACTTTGCTTTTGGCGAATACTGAAGAACTGAAATTAGATACATCCAAATTTACTGATTTTTATGATTAGGTCTCAGAAACAGAATTACTTTTGGAGATACTACAAAGACACTCAAAAGCCGCTAATGTTACAGTTTCTGATTAGGTATCTTTAGGTTTTTCAAAGTTTATTGTAGAATTGGATTTTACAGAATTCTTCTAAATCTCATGATTGCACTAAAATTGTTCGTGATGGTTTACGTATCCGTGGCTTCATGTGAAAGAAGTTTCAGTAAACTAAAATTATCAAAAAACTACTTGTGGCCAGCAGTGACCCAATCGCGGCTTATCGATCTTGGTATATTAGCCATCGAACACGAAGCAGTACAAAATATAAATTTTGATGAAGTTATTTCTGAGTTTGCAGCTATCAAAGCTAGAAAGAATATATTTTAATTGTAAGGTAAAAATATTTTTTCTGTCTAGTTTTTATTGTGTTTTGTTATTTGTTCAATATTTTAAATATAGATGATCCATGACGTTTATAACTCATATAAAATGTATTGCTTTTGCGGGTGCTACCAAAGGTAGCTAGCTGTTTGTACCTGACAAATCAAAACCATATGTTTGTCTTCTGAACAATAAAGAATTGAATTGGATTAAGTTGAAATGAATAAGACAATTCTTCCAGTTTCATTTTCTTTAACAAAATTTTCACACAATGAGTTAATCCCTGATTCCTTAAAACCAGATAAGAAAATGTGCTAAGCCCATCGCTGATAATGTTACCGCTTTATCTCTTGTCATTTTTAATGAGTTCCACAGAAAATGCCATGTGATTGACGCGTAGAATTGCTCACATGACTTGTTGAAACGACTCTCTTAACAGAAAATCGCGTAAGCCGAACAACCGGTTATGAAACTCAAACAAAAAACCAACTACAAAATTTCCTAACCGCCTTAGTTTATATTAAAGAAACTTTATACATCCTGCATGTCTATGTTTGCGTACAAAGTTCTGTGCGAGTATTGAAACCTTCTCATTTAAACCCACGCGGACAGCAAGCAACTACGAAATTATTTTCTCGATTGTATTACAAATTCAAGGTTCCTCTTTAACAAAAAATTTAACAATTCAAAATATTTATAGAAATATGGCAATAGCAGCTGCTTATTTGCACGAAAGTTAATTGAAGGTCAGTTTTTATTTTCGAATTTAATTATTTTTTACGAGAAAATTGACGCAGCGTGCTGCATTCTTTTGTAAATTTTGAAATACGTTTCGTAGATAAACGTTAAATTACTTGGGAGGGACTTACAATGAGGAAAAAGTTATTGACGTCTACCTTGAATTCGGCTATAGTACAGGAGACAAACTGTAAAACACACATCATACAGATTTGTTTCCTAACTTCGCTAATAAGCAAAAATTTGGAACCGCGGTTAAGCCAGGTAGGATCGGGATCCAAAAGCTCGATATCGAAGGAGTGGTCGTATAGGCCAGCCCGACATGTAGTGCTTTTCAAGGTCGCCTCCCTTCAATTATTTCTTGATCGGGTAAAATAAACACGCTGAAATTAGGGGAGATGAAATTAATGCTTGTATAATGTATTTTTTATTGGAAACGTGGGAGATGAGAAATTCGAGATGACGATCTTCGAACGTTTTTTTAAATAGAATGGGGTGTCATGTGGTAATTCATTTTGAAGCCCCGGATGAGTGAAGAA
Organism: Acanthoscelides obtectus; assembly: GCA_963669975.1. NCBI lineage: Eukaryota > Metazoa > Arthropoda > Insecta > Coleoptera > Chrysomelidae > Acanthoscelides > Acanthoscelides obtectus. Next base: position 65,608,770 of record CAVLJG010000009.1, read on the forward strand.
TATAAAATCAATATCGCTCAAAAAGGCGGACAAGCAATCTGTCAAAGTTGGGCGTTTTTGTATACTGAGTCGTTTATAAAATCAATAAATTTTCTACCCTTGGAAGGATATATGCGAATACTTAAATATGAAACATACCATTCAAAAAAGTGACAAAATCTGTCATTTTATTAAACGAGATGTCCTTTATTTTATTGCGCTTTCAGATGGACACTTACAGAAGAAAAACACTGATATTAAATTCAATAATGATTAGTTGATAAAATTCATTTTAGTTAGCCTTAACTACCCCCCCCCCCCCCCTATTTTATCGGTAACCGCCAACACCACCACGAGTCACGAGGTGATTGTAGTTTACAATTATTCAGTCTCCACTTTGAGTTATCCCGTTTTTGTTTCATAGTAATCATGTTAGACCAAAATTCCCCTGGTTTGCAAAATAACCGTAAAGCCTGGTTTTATTGATGCAAGTTATTGAATGGGGATATATAAAACATGGACGCATAAAATGGGTGCACCGATTTTTATGGGAAAGCTGTTTACTCAACAACTAAAGAATGAGAAAACGTGTTTTTTTGGGGTTCAATCAAAAGTGTTGGCATAAGATTTTCAGGTATTTACGAGACCTACAAAATGAGACCACACATAAAAGGGTCCGACTAATAGCAAAAAAGTTATGGACAAACACCTAGTCAAGTTTTGACACTTGTTGGTATAGTGTCAAGCACATACTTGAAATTCCTCACGTCCGTAGGCTTTATACTTCTTATTAACCACAACAAAATTGGAGTCGAAGTAGTCTTTAAGAATGTCTAATTGTTTATTCCAAAGCTCCTGTTTTCTGGCTAGTTTACTGAGCAATATACAAGGTTCGTTCAAAGGTAAGTTTATAGCAAAATACTCGAGCTGACCTCGCCGATATGAATCACAAACCATTTATATATGCGAATAACAAAGGGATACGTTTTTTCTTCTTATAAACAAATTCAAACATTTCGACGATATTCAAAAGACACACGTTATAATCATTTTAAAACGAAGCGGATATTTATGACACCTTTTGTTGCGAAGAAAAAATGTTTTCAAGATTTAGATATTTTACAGGATAAACATAGAAAGAAAAGATAGTTTACTGTATTAGTGTGCTACAATTTTTTGGTTGTGAACTGTATGTACAGCTCCTCATAAAATCACTTTATTATTAGTGCTGAAATCGACTTTGTTTGGTCAGTTTGTTTTAATAATTGACCTTATAACAAGGCATAATTGTGAAGATTTTTCACGGAATCAGCTGTTTCATAAGTACATCTGTGAACGTATAGCCGTGCTGGAATTTTCATTTCAATTGAAGTTGTTTTTTGTATATTGTAAATGTTTTCTTTTACAAGTCTCTAACTGAATTTCGATCCTTGAAATTATTTTCGAGGTCGCCTTGCCATCATAAAGATGATCCACTAGAATAATTTCGACGCTGCCATTAAGTAATTATTTGAAAAGTGGAAATTAGAAATTTTTTATTTATGAAAACCGCTCGAATTCTAAGATTTCCTAGATGCCGCTATCTAATAACAATAAATAATCGATTCAATATTGCATTAAAACCTGAGTAATAACTTATAAGAAACAAAACCAAGGGCACGAACGTTCGTTATTTCAACACTTCATCCTAAAGTACTGTACCGAATTTAATTTAATAACTTGACGGCTTAAAAAAATTAAGGAAACCTTTTTCAAAAGAAATATATAATGAACCGCAAGTATGACGGAGTAGAATTGAAAAGCAAAAATTTCACAAGTCGGCATAGGATGCTCAAGAATGGCGTCATCATGGAGGTCATATTTGGTTGAAAAGTGCCAGGTCATAGACCGCTCGCCGATTGAAAAATAGGGCCACCAATAAGCTTTGAACAGACCTACTACTGATCATTGTACAATTAGGCCTCACTTTTGTGGTTTCTATAAAAAACAAGAGTCTAAATTAATTGTGGTTTGCTAGCAATTACGAAACTACCTACGCGTACGAGTATTACGTATTTAAATTTCCTCTTCATAGTAAAAAATTTACGAACATACAATATTTGTAGAAATATGACAATAGCTACTCATTAGCACAAAACTTAATTGAAGGTTAGTCTTATTTTCAATTACAATTATTTTTACGAGAACAATTCAACAGCGTGCATTCCTTTGACTAATAAATATATAATTTCAAAATACCTACTATTTGTGACTGAACGTTGGGAGGGGCTTTGAATTAGAAAAGCATTGTCGAGGTCTACCTTGAATTCGGCCATAGTATAGGTATTGCATGGTTTTCTCGATCAGTTTAAAATTAATGGAGATCGGTGTATATTATTCTAGAAATTATGAGTTCCTATGGCCACGTCTCTATGTTTTCTGTGGCATAACAAAAAGAAATATATGCCTATTACTTAAGGCTCAACAGTACAACAGTATTCTGGTTATCTAGAAATCCATCAAATGTTCTTCAAACAAGTTATGTCCAAATGATGCATTTATTTAAAAAAAGCCTGCTCCCAGCTTTGATCTCAAGTCCTCGAGTTTACAAGGTAGATTAAACTCGTAGCTGTATCCAATTTCCTAATGCTAGGTTATTTTGAATCAAGTAAGCATACTTGTGTTTTCAAATGTCCTACTAATTACGTATTATGCTATTTATCACCAAGATATGAACTTCCGTAAAATAACTTGGCCTGCCAGCTTTGGATTCTTCATCTAAAGTTATTATCCGACTAATCGGGGAGACTTTCTTAACATAAGGATCTGACCTCATCTTGCCTTTTTTGATATGTACCAAACGAACTTGACCCCTAAACTCTCCTCCAAAATTTTGTTCAAACCGCGGATAAAGCACCTTTATTGAAAACAAAAAAAAATCATCAACATTCTGATTCTAAATACACAGATTATCAATCGGAAAAATCCTGGAAGACATTTCTATGATCACTAACCATGGGTCTTCTATATATATTAAAGAAATATCAGGGAAATCCAATGTAAAAAAATCTTGATGCGATCTTTCTAAAAAAATGCATTCTTAATAGCTGAAATAATTTCCACTCTTTTCACTTTTCATTAGTGTATTGGAAAAAACATTTCAAATTCGACTGACATTTAAATCCTCTTTTCTTATATTCAAAGGAACCAGACAATAGTATGTTATTTTTATTCAAGAAACTGATAGAATCTGCCATACATTACATGTCAAACCACAGTATCACATCCAGTCAAACTGTCAACACCAGAAAATAATGGAGCTTTTCTTGACATCCGATGGAAGCCAAATCTTCATAACAGAAATAGAGTCATATTCTAAGGACACGACGTTGAAACATTTCTTATGTCTCATCGGAATTTATTGTCAATTTTATGTTTCAACTTGTTTCGACACCTTGGGTTCTTGAAAAAAATGAACTTGACACAGACTTTTTGAAGGAAAATGCAAAATTCTGATGTTCCAACAAAATGTAAAATTTTCGAAAACACCGTTTCTCATATTTATTTTTCAGAATAACAACTACTACATTATTTGATGTACCACATGTGCTAGCATGAATAAAAGGAAAACACTTGCTTTATAGCCAGTGACCTTGACTTTGTAACATTTACATACATACATATATTATGCATACATTTTTAAAGATCCAGTTTCAAAATTATACCACTATATCTCGTCAAATGAATCACACTAAAGTTATGAATAAAATGGACCCACATAAAGTTGGATTTTACCTAATACATTCCAGAATGGGATGTAAATGTTTACACTGTGTACAGCTAACAGAAAATGTTTACACATATTATTTAGATATTTAGGATACAGAGCTAGCAAGAAAATGCTACCGAAAATGGTAAAGAATGAACCATAGAAAAACAAAATAGTATCATAAATGGTTCACTACACAAAAAATCTTGTAAAATGCACTACAAATATTTATGAAACAACTAGAAAGCCTTTGTGAAAAAGATACCAGTACTATCATTTTACAGGAGAGTTTACTTTGAATAACCAAGAATACGCGCATACCTGAGCTTGAGAACTGTTAGTTTGATGCAAAATCTTGATAATATACTGACTTTTTGTTCTTCTACCTGTCTTTAATAAAGCTTCCAAGACAGCTTATGAATTTATATATCCAGACAGTTTGTTTACATACTGGCCAGAATTATAAAGCACCATCATCGATAGTTAAGCAGAGGAGTATTATATGCTCTAACAGATAAGCACTGTTCCAGGTGGTGAGATCTCCTACTCTGGCCCAAAAATATATACTGTCAAGTAATGGATCCATAACCGGACTATAATGCTAGGTAACCATTGCCCTAGGCAAGTGAGCATATAAAAATCTGGGAAAGACATGAAGAGATATATAATATTATATACATATACATATATATACAACTCTAAGCAAGATAGGTCTATTATGGATCCCAACAAATGCATACAAATATGCCTGGAACAACGGCCCAAGGGCTTAGAGATTCAGCACAATAGAGATTGATAGTAATCGATTGTATTCTTATGATCAAATGTAAGACTAACTGTAGCTAAACTTCACCATAATGAATCACACTTATGTAGCTTTCTTAATAAAGAGGATATTATTATTATTAATAATAATAGATGTGCTCAGCAAAATCAAAATCTGACATATCAGAAGCTCAAGGAAATTTGATCAAGGGTCTTAAAAAGGTTAAGTCATGTAAGGTTTAGTATTGGTTGATATAACGTCATCAAAAAGGGCCTAGAGTCGTTCAGTTACCAGACTTCATCTCCTGCCATTACAACTCCATCATTTATTTCATTTGGTGTAAATGTTTGAATTACTATGTCTGGTTCCATACTGTTTATAGTATCATATGGAATGATTCACTATAAACATGTAATACAAATTTCGGGGGATTAAAGTCATTATAAAAATATGTAACTGTTATTGCTAATAATTTTTATTATATTGTGAGTTACCCAAGTTAGGAAAAGCAAAATGAGGAATAAGGCTTGCTTTACTCTAAAATATAAAATACAATAACTACTGGCACAGTCTTTGGGAAAGATAGTTATAAATCTTTTTGCCTACAAAAATAATTACAAAAATTGATAACCCACAGATCATTCACCATATTTGGCAGATGAAATAGCTATTAAAAAAGAGGCCTAGAGAAGGAATACTAGGGTGCGTTTGTGAATCACTTGAAAATACCATACACAGTAATTGACAGATTAAATTTTACTATAGAATACTGTGAAACTTCATTTTTAGGACGCCTAAATTATTACACAGTCACATAATAACACTTGATCACAGCCGACTAATTTCTAACAACTTTTTCCATGACAGTAGCACAAAGTACACTCTGTAACAATTTATGGATGCAGCCCTAGCTTGGTACATGTACAAATTACAAGGTTTTTTAAGTAGTTCATATGGGCATCAATTTTATCTTAGGGATTTGCATAAGCCTTTAGGTAAAGGAATCACCAGTCAGCACTTTCCAACATAGGTATTTGATTTAGGTGATTAAAATCAGTTTAGTGTGGATAAGCTTTGTTTTAATAATGTGCATGTCTCTACACACTAAAGTAACTAGAAATCCAAGAAAATATTGAGCTACATAACGAATTACAAGGTTATTATATCTCCCTATGGATGCATTATAAAAATTACAGGACTGTAAAGCTCCATGTCAGGTAGTATTTGAACGAATTGGTGACTGACACACAGCTATTTTGCTATAATTTCCTAAATGAGCCCAATGACTTTGAAAGAGTGTATCCCATGGAAACAGAGCCTATGATTACATAGCAATTTAAGTTGGCAATCATTTACTAAGGTATCTCAAAACTCAAGTTTTAGTATTGAATTTAACTACAACCATCATCACTAAGCAGACATTATGAGCATTAAAACCTAGGGAAGAGGTAGCTTACAGATTGTATTTTAAGAAAGGCTCATTATACATGACAATAAAAGCATATAACATGCTACCAGATAACATTAAAAGTGCAAGCAAGTGTCAAGTATCTGTAGGGGTCATGCTTGTATGATTTAAACTGTGATTTTAATGTGTAGTTTTATAAGGATTTGTTCCATTTTTTGTTATAGATCTCAATTTTACTTCAATCTTACTGTATTATAACATATACTGTTCCACCACCCCTGCACAGGCATCTATGTTTTGACATTGCTATGTCTTTGTTATTAAGTTGAAGAATAATTTGAATAAAGTGTTTGCACAACACAACGACATTTGTATAAGCAGAGTATCTACATTTTATATGATATGATGAGCTTACAACAGTTGGCTACCCTGTTCAATTGAAAATGTACTCTAAAATGTTCCTCATATCACTTTATTGTTTCCAAATATGACTACAAAAACAATATGAGTGCGCTCAGCTACTGCTATTCAGCATAAAACCACAGGACTACTGGACCACTTTATAGTGGCCAAATACTCCTGTTTTGGTGTACAATGGCTTTTTCAATGCTTAAGGTAAAACATTTACTTCAGCAAAACACCAAAACAATCAAATACCAACAAGTGTGAATGAAGAATAATCAGCAGACTATATAGAAAACACAAAACAACAGAAGACTAGATTTATAAGCTCTCATGGCAAACCCAGACAAAGGAATCCACAAAAATCCCTTTCATACTGTTGTGATATACCAACAACCACCTGACAGTGTCAGAGCTAACTATCAAAAAACAGAAAAATATACTACTGATGAATTCAAATATCTGAGTACTAGCAGATGGCCTTATCAACAAATTGTGAATGTTCGAGCTAGCACTTCAAAGCTTATAAACTGAAAAAGTTTTACTTACATGTTCAACATTAATCTCTCCTTTGTACATGAATTCCACTAGACATTTAATATCGACATACTTTACATCCTTCATGATTAGAATAGGGTCCTTTTCTTCATACTGGGATAGAATGGTTTCGAAGTATGTACTGCATGCCGAAAGGACAATTTTATGTGCTTTAATGGTCTTTCCTTCACACGCCAATGTAACATCACAAAAAGCTTCTCGTTCCAACAACTGGGAAAACATAGTCTGCAAGTTTGAGTGGTGATATCTCCATCTCAGGCAATACTGTTGGGGTAACATTTTTGTAGAGCTTTTTTTTCTTGGTTATGTTTCTTAATACAAACAATACTATCGGAACAACGAATATTTACAGTGTAGAATGTCTGTTTCTTAATTGAACGTCGAAAAACGTCCTCTAAAAATTCTTGGAATTATAAAAATAATCGATATTCACAGTATTTTCTCTATTGTTTCTTCATTCCTTAGCTTACTGGGCTTTAAAAACACAAAAACATTGGTTTCTTCACAGCACTTCACGAATCCGTCAGTTTTCGTAGATATTTCAACACAAAGTTCACTCGACCTTTTCTCAAAATTTGGAGACGCGTATGTAAATGTTCAGTCATTTGGAAAATTCCAACAAAAATGTGTCCCTTAGTTTTTTATGAGTCAGTGAGCCAATAGAAACCGCGTAAGACCCCTATAAACCAAGTATAGTCCGTATATTCGCCGGGCCAAGCCTTTAAGGCAAATCAATACCGTTCGTCTTAAAAAATACACATAAAAAAATCCCCAATATTTTTCAGATTTCTCCCGAGTTTTCTATTTGACGCACTGTGAACGCAAAGATAACCTGAAGAAATGACCGTCTAGGATAAAACTAACGGCAATAGAATACGGTAACGCAAACTCAAAACGGGGTCAAAAATTATATTCATTATGCTGACTGTACCGAGTGTAATTAGGCCTTTCATATTTATTTTTATAAACTTGAGATTTTTCAGAACCTGGGAAAAGAAAGAGAAAACCTATCCGACCAAGTTCAATGATCTGAACTCGTATTTGAATATTTGCCCATATATTTTAGCCGCTATTTGATGAAATATTATTCTGCCATCATTGATTTTTCACTATTATGGCCATTATTGGGAAAATTTCTAGGAAAATTCCTATTTTAGGAAAATATCTAATTAGGAAACGTATCTTCCATCTCTCTCATATCCTATTTTTTCGAAAAGAGAACATTAGAAAGAGATGGGGAAACGCATCTAAAGAAAACATTCCCAGCAAAGTTAAAAAACATCAAAAAACACTAAAAAGGACACTACACGTTACTAGAAAATGCATGTTGGCTGCACTGCTCGCACTGAAAAGCACAGAACATATTTTCTTAACTGTCAAGTGGATAAGCTCGGTCAGGGCAGGACTAGCTCTATTTATTTTGCCTAAATTATATTCTCGAAAACCCGACGTAGAATGAATTACACTATAAACTACTTAGTCTGCAAGATGACATTTCATCGATTTTTTTGACGTTTTTTTAGGTTCTTTACATGATACTCCTGCCGGCACTGGTATCACGTATCTTGAAAAGTGACATTATGCCGATTTTTTTGACATTATGCTGTTTTTTTGACATTATGTAGGTTTTTCTACAAGATCTTAACTTAGCACTTAGTTGTACGTGTTGCCTAAACGTCTTGAGGATTGTTATCAATCTTTGGCGCTGATGTGATGTAAAATCAGCTTCTGAGATGGCATTACTGCATGTCTAAGCTGTAAGTTGTATGTATTGATGATAATTACATTGGGTTCTTGTCTCAAATATACTTAATTGAGATTTAAAGCTGGAAATTAGTTGCGTGTTTACTTTTTCTTATCCATTCTGGAAATTACATATACAAATTTGATGAATTTCAAACATGAGAGAGATAAGAAATAATTATATTCACTGCACACTGTCGAATAACAAGCCATATACATGCTAACAGTAATTACACACAACGCGGGAGCGGTGATGATTTCCCGTAATTCTCCTCAGTTTTTCGTAATTTATAACTTTGAACATAACCTCTCTTTAGAAAGCACAACATAAGAATAACCCGTCAGGCACAACCAATAGATATACTTCATTGGCAGCATATTCAGTAATGATTTTCTCACACAGCAAATATCACTGATATTATACACATGCAGACCAATACACATAATCATCCAGATGCGATCTTGCTATTCAACCAACGTTCTCAGAGATAAGAACTACAGACAAGGACCATTTGGCCTCACAAAACATATGCAACCAATAATGCGTGTAAGTTAGTTGAGTGATTCCTCCTTAGATGGACGTTTACAACGATCCTAGTGAGCAAACGTGGAATGACTGTTTGCGCCCTAAAAACTACCTAGTTTACAAGATGACATCTAAAAGCCTATTCATACTCAGCCGTGACGTGGTAGTGCTGTGACCGGCACAATATCCGACCGACGAAACTAAAAACATTCTTCCTGGAATTTGGATGAACTGATTCACACCAGACCGGCACGTGGAAGTGGCCGTGTTCTAAGTGCCCTCGACGACGCCGTACCGTGATCATCGCATTGTTTTGGAACGATATTTTTCGATTTTCACGGCCGTGTTTTTATGTAATTTCGTGAATATTTTGATACAATTGGTCAAAAACATGAATGATGAAAAACTAATTTAATTTGTACGCGTACATCCCGTGCTGTAGAACAAGTCAAATTCAAAATACAAGGACTTACGTTTTCTTCTCGTTTCTTATTCTTTATCTTTCTTAGGTGGTAGACGGTCTCTGACTGTCGAATCCGAAGGTACCACCCGGCGGATCTCCCTTTCCCCTGTGTTTCCTCCTACAGCACCATGGTACAGCATGGGTGTTTAGGCCTTAGGCCTTCGTGGTAGTTGGAATATAAAAAAATCCAGAATTAATGCGATAATTGCAAGTTCATCAAAATTTTGCCATCTGGACCTCACGTGAACACTGCACTGTCAGAGCACGGAGAAAAATACTGATCGGTGTGAATTGAAAACACTGTAAGCTCACATCAGCGAGAATCACTGGCACGCCACGGCACTGTCAGGTCACGGCTGAGTGTGAATAGACCTTTATATGTATTTCTTGACGTTTTATAGGTTTTTACACGATACCCATGCCGGCCGTTAATGTTAGCTCGACGCTATGATCACGTGAATTATGCATGACTATAACCTTTTTAAAGTAGGTTTCTAACTGGTAAGAAGAAATATTGCCGGGACAAATTCCCATAGATCATGCTGGGTATCTCATATCATCTAGGATAATTTTTTCATCTTCAGGTAGAATACTTTAATCAATGGTTCATTTCGCATTTCTGTTTCATCCAATTTGTAGCTTCGGGCCATTGAGGTACTGTGCGGGACAGTCCTTTCTTCAAATGTTTTTAGGGCATCGCTTCTGCTTCTGTCAGTTTCATGGATCTCACACTAGAGAGAGACAAATAATATGCTGTTGACATTTCCATTCTAACCTTTATTTTTGATGCTTGACATTTGCGGTTGTAGATGTTTTTTTGGTAGAAGGTGTATATTGTTAAAGCAAAAATATAAGTCTCCTACATATTCAGCTCTAAATAAAATTTCAAAATGTCAGACGATGAAGAAGTCCAATACGTTAAGAAAACCAAAACCATTCACTATGGATCTTTGGAAGAAAGTGAGAAAAATAGGCTTGAGGCTGAAGAGGAAAACAGTAACGATTCAGAGACCCCAGCGGCCTCAGCAGGGCAAGTCCACGAGTCCACAGGTAAAAATCTACAAATATTCAAATTTGAGTTATTTATCAAGCTTTGGTCTTTTGCAAAACTTTCTATTTGGTCTTCAGAATATATGGAACTTGAAGATGCTATGTCTAGAGACAAACAGGCTTTGCTTGAAGAATTTGAACGTAGGCGCAAGGCTAGATCGATCAACGTCTCGACTGATGACGCTGAAGTGAAAAGAAACCTGAGACAACTAGGAGAACCTATTTGCTTATTCGGAGAGGGTCCTGTTGATAGAAGAAGTAGATTAAGAGATATCCTGAGCAGAATAGGTGAAGATGCAGTCATAAGACGAGAAGCAGAAGAAGAAAGAAAATTATTTGAAAAGGATCAAGAAACTACCTGGTATCATGAAGGGCCAGAATCTCTAAGAATTGCCAGGCTATCAATAGCACAGTATTCTTTGCCTAGAGCAAAAGCTAGGCTAGAAGAAGCTAGGAGAATGCTGAACATTCCTGCGGCTACCAAAACTGCAAAGTTGCAAGAGGTTCAAAAGAGGTTACAGGCCATGTCCATATATTCTAGTCAAATTGGAGATACAAGGCCAATTTCTTTTTGCGAGTTTAGCCCTAACTCCAAACTTTTGGCTACTGCATCATGGTGAGCTATATTATCCTTTAGCTTCAAATGTAAACCTCTACCAGTAACTTATGCTATGAGTGATATTTTTAATAAGATCAAATGATTCTGCAAAACTAATGTATGCATGTTTCAAATCCTTAACCAATTTAGAACATTTCATGTGTAGCTAAGAGTGTTTCTATCTTCATGTGTTCTTTCAGCTCATGTGGCTTAAAGATCGAATTTTGAAATGATTGTTCTTCTCATTGTTCTTAAAGTACTTTTGATCCATGTTATTTAACATGGTGTAAACCTCGTTTTTATAGGAGTGGACTGTGTAAGGTTTGGTCAGTACCAGATTGTGAGCTGGTTCAGACACTCAAAGGACATACTTGTAATGTTGGAGCTATTGTTTTTCATCCTAAAGCAACACTGGATCAAGAAAAAACCATTTGCAACATGGCTTCCTGTGCAGCAGACGGTTCTGTCAAACTATGGGACTTTACAAGGTAAATAATTTATATAAAATATCAGGATATATCAGATGTGTTGTTTCTATGATGACATATGATAATCAGTATTTCTTATTTTTAGTGAAGAACCAATAGCTGATATTGAAGGACATATGCCTCACAGGGTTTCAAGGTTGGCTTTCCATCCTTCAGGAAGATTCCTGGGAACTTGTTGTTATGATAATTCTTGGAGGTTGTGGGATCTGGAACAATGCACTGAAGTACTTCATCAAGAGGGCCATGTAAAACCTGTCCATTGTATTTCATTCCAGATTGATGGTTCTGTCTGTGCCACTGGGTGAGTAAGACATAAGTTATATCTTTTCTTTTTTATATAATGTTTTAAGGTTTCTTATGCGAGTATTTTTAAGAATGCCAAATCAGCCAATTAGATGTCCCAAGTGCCCCAATTTCTATTTTAAAAGCAGCTCCATGATACTTCACAAATTTTTTATAGTCATGTTCATGTATATACCTAATTATATATATATATATATACAGTAATGGACAAAAGTATATAGACAAATTAATATTGTGCTGTATTTCTTTTTTAACTTGTTTTATTAATACACCAACCTGTATGTATAATTTGTTATAGCATAATACTCACTTATACATAAATAAATTCATTAGACTCCCTTCAAAAAAAAATTAATTGAATAAACTGGAACTATGAAGGACAAAAATATATAGACAAAGCAAAACAATTATAGGAAAAAGAGAAAAAGTTCATTGAATTATAGAAAACCAACGATGTTTGTGTTAATATTTTGTAGCATAACCATTATTATCAATCACCACCTGGCATCGTCTCGGCATAGTTTGTAGAAGTTTCTTGATATAAGATTCATCAATCTGTCTCCACTTTTGCTCTAAAGCTGCAAAAAGTTCATCCTTGTTTGAATAATTTTTATCTCGTATTTGCTTATCTAAGTATTCCCTTGGATTTTCAATGGAGTTTATATCTGGAGACTGTGAGAAGACCATTTGAGAACAGGTATTTTTCCATCCAGGAAGAATTTCTTTGCGAGATTTGAAGTGTGCTTCGGGTCAATATCTTGCTGGACGATTGATCTTGAAGTCATATTGTCTTCCATATAGGGTAACATGAGATGCTTTAGTATATCTGTGTATACAAACTTATCCATAATGCCATCTATTCTATGTAAATGTCCCATCCCAAACCCCGAAAGTCACCTAAACCACAACAGACCCACCTCCATGTTTGACAGTGGGCAAAGTGTACTTGGGGTTCCCTCTCTCTTTGTCCACTAGGACGTCTAACGTAATGAACACCATCTGATCCAAACATATGGAGCTTGGATTCGTCACTGAAACATACCCTCTTCCAGTCACAGATGCTCCAATCAAGATGCAACCGTGCAAATTGTAATCGGTCCTTACGGTTTTTCCTCAAGATTAGTGGCTTCTTACTCGGGCGACGTGCAAATAACTTCAAATCATTTGATCTTCTACTTATAGTTTTCGTAGAAACACTGACAATTCCTTTTGTCTTGATTTCAGCTTTTATTTGTCTTAGGGTTTTAAACGGATCTTTGGATGAAATTCGTTTTATTAATCTAACAGATCTAGCATTTTGTTTTCTAAGCCGACCACTTCTCTTAGAGGCTTCCAAGATACCTTTTTGCTTATATTTGTTCAATATTGCCCAAACTGCTTTACGCTTCAGCTTCAAATTTTAGGGAATCTCGACTTGATGTTGACCATCTTTGTATAACTCAATGATCTTAGTTTTCACATCGAAAGAAATTTCTGGACCACACAGCATAGTCTTAAAATCACTCAACTTATTCCACAATACTCGATGAACAGAAACTAATCCTCTTCAGACACGAAACTGTACTAAACTAATGTTGAAAAGAATTTGTCTACATATTTTTGTCCCTCATAAAAAAGTGCTTATATTCAGACTGGTATTGTGTTCATTGCAGCTAATGTAAAAACAGGCAATTTAGTTTTACTACTAATAATGCATTTGTTTATGGAGCAATGAAGTATGAATTCGTTTTCTAAAGGTATTTAGGTAAATATTCATATTTGTCTATATACTTTTGTCCATTACTGTATATAGTTTGATTCCCTTGTAACAATGGGAGTCAAAATTGAAATTTTGCCCTACAGAAACCTATTTTCAAAATGAGTCTCAGTGTGTGGTACTTTGAGGTTTCCTATGAACGAATTTTAAAAATTGTCTGCGATCTAGACAAAAACTCGTTTCGACATGACTTTGTGCCTCAAGCATGAAATTATAGGTTTAATAAATGTTATCTCAGGTTTTGTTCATTCACTGTTTCAGAGGTTTGGATTCATTTGGCAGAGTGTGGGACCTCAGGACGGGGCGCTGTATCATGTTCATGGAAGGCCACCTAAAATCCATCCTAGGCATTTGCTTCTCGCCGAACGGCTACCACATCGCTACTGCTAGCGAAGACAACAGCTGCAAGATTTGGGATCTAAGAAAACGGTCCGTGCTCTACACCATCCCAGCTCATACCAACCTGATCTCAGACGTGAAGTTCCAGAAAGAAAGCGGGAGTTACCTGGTAACTGCTTCGTATGACAACACTGTGAAACTATGGACGAATAGGACGTGGCAGCCTTTGAAAACCTTGTCAGGGCATGATGGAAAAATTATGTCAGCGGATATCTCGCCTGATGATCAGTATATTGCTACCAGTTCGTATGATAGGACATTCAAAATATGGGCTCCTGAAAATACATAGTAATACTCTTTTCTTTATAAATATATTTGATATTTTTTCAAAATTTGTCTTATACCACGCGTTTAAAATCTTGTTAGTCCTGTACAGTTCCAAAAGGAGCTGTAGCTAGTACCACTATTACATGAACTATATTTCAGGCTACTTTACAAGGTAAGAAAATAATTGAAGTGTTGAAAAATATCCTCTTATTTCTATTTTTTACATTCTCACAACTCTTCCATGTTTATATTGACACAAAAGTCCCTTGTTGTGGATACAAAAAAATTCGATACGTATTTCACTTTGTTCTTATAAGATTTGTCTTCAGTATGCCGAACAAAACACTTCTTCAATGTTTTACAAGATGTTACTTGTTATAGCTTGCTGTGTCTAAGTTGAGTCTTTCCATATGCTTGTCTATCCATGTGCGAAATTTGGCAACATTGGCGTATACTCCAGGTACTCCATGTTGTCCGCAGTCGATGCCCCAGGCCACAATTCCAGCTTGGATGTAGCGTTCTGGACGTAGAGGATCTGGACAGGCTAGAGGACTACCACCATCACCCTAGAAGAAAAATCGAAAAAATGATCCATAAATATCGGGATTTCCAATAGGGACTTGACAACTCTGAACTTTCACTGTGAACGCACCTTTAAATCAATTACTGAACTGTCAATGTCAAAACATTCAGTAAAGAAAACAGTACACGAACGAACAACGCTTACAATTAATTAAAATTTACTACCGTAATTGGACCTATGAACGAGGTCAAATTCCATACATAAATGTTTTGAGTATACTCCAATCCAATAATAAAATTTTATAGATATCTCAAATGGTTTGCGTTTTATTTAAAAAGAAATTTGTCAAGTCCTTAATGGAAAACCCTTTACTATCAACTGTCTCCATTCGACAATCTTTAGAAGAAAGTCGGGCACGGTGCTCATCTTTGATGGACCACGGCTCGAGGAAATATGAGTAGCAAGAACTGACAGCACGTGGCACGGTTAACTTGAGGAAATAGCCTAGTATTGAAGAAACAGTTTATAAACATTTTTTTTTAGCTTCCGTCTAAAACGACTTACAGTACATGCATCTCTTCCGTTCTCCCCACCAGCGCACATGAAGCTCTTGTCAAGTTTGAAGAATCGCCCCAACCGAGTCTTCCTTAAGCTTGCCTGGCACTGTTGGAACTCTACTGTAGGGAGTTCAATCTTCTTCAATATGGCTTGGTATTTACCCTTTAAACCTAGAAGACAACATCAGCGGTTTTAATAACTCATTTCAGCTATAAGATATACTAAAAACGGATTAAAAAAATACAATGTTTACTTTAAATGGATATATGGGATTCGCTTACATTCTTAGAGTCTATTTTGGCATAGACTGTTTTGTGACTCACTAAAATTGCATGAATATGCTTTTTATGGTAGCGAAATAATAAGGCCTTGAAGTTACGAATATACAAGGGAACAAAAAGGCCTCTGATCAATTCAAAGCCGCCTAATCCGTATGAAAGATATTTGACAACTACTGCATCTTGCACCTTCACAACAAATAAAGAAACGACTATGCATTCAGCCTTAAATGCATTTAACATTGAGGTCCCTTGGTGTTAGATTTACTCGTAAAATTGAAAATGTTGAAAAGTTCTTACCAAAAGCGTCTTTTCCCCATCCTGTGACAAAACAGCTACTAGATTCTATCTCTTGGTCCTGCATTGGCAGGCAGATTGTTCCAATATGTGAGGCTGGTTCGACTGGTCTTTCCAATATCAACAGGGCCATATCGTTGAACAGAGTGCTAGGATTGAAGTCTTCATGAGATATGATGGAACTCACGTCCCTTTCTTGATGAGGTAGCCTCTCCGATTGAGACTGGGTATCCCATTCTCCTACTCTGACTTTTATGTACCTTGGGCCAAGCCTGAGAATAGAAAAAGATAAATATACAAAATATTTATAGTAGAAGAGACGAGAAAATGTGGCTAATAAGGGGTTTGCAAAGTAGGAGTGTTAACTGCCCATATGATCGGAATGTGAAAATGGTAAATGGATACCTTTATAGTATATCTATTACCCGAGTTATATAGGATGGTCTTAAAATCAGGACATTTCTTTACGAAGCGTATAGTTCTTGTAAAAATAAATTAAATTTTTTGCATACACAAAATCGAGTTATTAGTTACCGAAGAAAAATCTGCGATATCATGTCCTGCTCCTTCTAGAGCAAAGACGACATGCGTCAGTATCCAGTGCAGGCACGGCGTGCCGTGTAAGTAAATCGAGCTGTTAGTTCATAAGTCGGATTTGGGAAAAACGAAAATGGGTTATTCCTCTAAACAATAACGAACTTGTGATGGTGAGTGTGTACAACATGTGCCGCGCCGCATATATTTGTCGAACAAAGGCCGTATGTAGGAATATAAGGATGGAAAAATTGAGCCATAGGTTAACAAACTAATGTTATTGAATTGAATGCTGACAGCATGGAGCAGTATTTATTTATAAGCAATATGATACAGGGCCGTGCCTGAAATTTCTTATCAGTGAACGAGTTTTTTATTTTTTTACTTTTTTGCTATCATTTTTTGCACGTTAGCCTTGTTTCTAAAGCTGAGACCTGACTTTTTGGATATCTAATATTTGTTCTTGAAAAATACCTCCAACATCTTCGGCTAAATTTTTCCTAATTGTGCATATGATGTCATAGATCTAGAAATCCAAATATATACCTACTTGTGTACACAATGTGCTCCCGTCAAGACTACCCTATCACTAAGCAACGATCCTCCACACAGCAAGCCACGCCCATCTTCAGGCTCCTCCCTCTTCATCACAGCGACCATCCACGGGAACTCTCCGTACTCCGCCTCTCCGTTTTCGGCGCCTGCGATTCGGAAATCTATGCCGTCTGCGTTCCGATGGCCGCATCCTGTTGGTCGATTTGGACGTTGCGTGGGTGGTGGGGGTGGCCTTGAGGTAGGTGGAGGTGGTGGCCTAGATGTTGGTGGGGGAGGTCGCGGAGTCGCTGGGGGCGTATCTGGGTTCTTGGGGGCGGGATCAAGGCTGCCGTCGTCCGGAAGGTTGCAGCATACTTCCAAAGTGTCGTAGCATTCGTTTTGGGCTATTCTGGAATAATTATATCGAAAAATTAGCTGTTAATATGTATATTATTATGCTGAATCAATTCGGAGGCAAATACCAAATAGCGAAATACCTGCTTTGTATTTTCTATTGACATCGTAAAATAAATTTCTATAAGATTTAAATGACTAGAAATAAAAATTGATGTAATAACCTTTCCCTTTCATAAACTTTCCTATCTGTAGGATGTTTTCTCACCTGTTGCTTCACCAACCAGGGATTTTCTTTTCTTATCTCTCTCATTTTTAAAAGTCAGCAAATTTGCGTATGTAATTTCCAGAATGAATAAGAAAAAGTGGATGCACAACTAGTTTCTATCGTTGAATCTCAAGTAAGTGTATTTGAGATAAGAAGCCAATGGACTTATCAACACATATTATTAGCACACATATCCTCACTATGCACCTATGCACTGCCGCTTACTTCCAGCTGTAGTATACAACTTATAGCGTAGACCTCCAATAATGCCATCTCTGAATCACATTTGAAGCATCATGACGTTTAGGCAACAGGTGCAGCTACAAAACGAGCTCTCAACAAGTATACAACAGTAAGTGCTAAGTTGACATCTTGTAGAAGAACCTATGTTATGTCACAAAAAACCTATAAAATGCCAAAAAACCGACAAAATGTCACTTTACAAAATACATAATACCCGCTCCGATCAGTTCTTGGAGTTGAAGCCAATCTTTGCGGAAGGCCAGGCTGAGTGATCTAGGATGTCCCCCAGTGAACTGAAAGCCTTCTGCTGGTCAAGCAATGAAGCACAATATATTTCAAAAACTCTGTTTTCATCAAGCTCCGTTGCTAGTTACAAGAAGAGGGATCGTATCAGATCTAGAAGCTTTGCTGGTATCGAGGAACCTTGGTACCCTGGTCCCTCTTATATTTAAGGGCTGTTTCACGCGTAGAATGAGGGACCCGTGTTGTTGGTGACATTATAGGAGTTAGAGAGACCTCCTTGGTTGAAAAAAGAGCTTCGTAGAATACTTCGACTTTAGCCTAGAATTCGTTCCATACTGGCTTACAAAAGATGGAAGACTACCTTTGTGATCTTTTATCAGATGACACACAGTTCACCGACTCCAGAAGACAGGGGTACCACAACACGATTCCAGAGAACCCAGAATAGAAAAAAATTGTTTTTAGGTCCTTCGGAGTCCTGAAAATTTTGAGTCTGGTCCCGAAGATCGTAGATCTGCCACCCTATAGTCAACGCCAAACAAAGTGGCGTGCACGTCATCATGATAAAAATTTCCCGACCTAATGCCTAGGTTTCTATCACAAACAATTGCTCTATTGCAGTTTCATATTAATGTGATATATAAATTGTAAAATGGTCATTACTCTCTTATTATGGTTAATAGTCATATAAACATTGTTATTAAAATATCACATAAGTTGCTTTCTGATAAATTTAGACGCATTATGTGAAATAAAATGTTTTGCAAACGCTCCAATCACTTATCGACATGTAAACGCACTAAACCGATTTCGCAGCGTTGACACATTGTCACCTTGAAACTTATTTAAACTGGGAACTGACATTTGTATTAATTTTGACACTGAATCAATTTGTGGCATTTCAAATCTTTAGAAGAAACTCCGACTAACTTTATTGTACAGAAAAAGCTTACACCAGTAGCTTACCTAATTTTAGAATGCATTTTTCTGTATGAATTCTGTAAAATAAATACCATGCATAAAATTTGGAGGACCCCATTTGGATTTTTATTCAGTACCTTTAAGCTATCAATTAAATATGGTAGTTTCATAGTGTCATCTGATCAATAATTGTCATACTTAATGATTATGCAAGTACAGATCTATAATTTTATTATACTATTATTTTTGTTCTCATTTGAGGTTAATATTGCTTATAAACCTAGATATGTAAATAATAAATTTTATTATTTTACAAAAAGTTTGGCAACAATGTAAATTTTTCAACACACCCACCTTGATGACGTGCACGCCACTTTGTTTGGCGTTGACTATATGCTTTTATCGTTATTGTTTCTGACAATACCTTTCCTAGACTTGATGTCAGTTTGTCTGTTCTCGGTCTCAATAATGGAATTTCTAAACGCCTTGCCAAGAATACTACTCCCACTTCTGGGAAGCTGTTACCCCAACATATTAATTATTGAGCAAATTGTTTCTCACTCCGAAAAACTGTTGAAGACTTCTTTAAGTGCTTACATACCTGATATCAATGATCCCAAATCCATCCGTAGCGCCACTTTTATCAACCGTCCTGGTGTTAGGGTCACACTGGTAATATTTGACACACATTTTCCTTTCTCCATTCTCTCCACATCTTGCAATCCTGCCTAATCCACCATCATTCCCTTCGGAAGTGACCTCAACGTAGCCGGGGATTTGTGCAAAAGTTGAGATGATGAGAGTTATCGTAAGGAATGTGACCAAATAAAAAGCCATCCTGATTGGTTGAGCTGGTCGTTACTTTAGCAGAAATCTGCAACAGAAAAAAATAAAATTGCGAAAAATTTTCGGACGCAATGATCCTGATTTGGTAAGTTGTTGGCATGATTGCGACGATTTAAATCAATTGATTTGAATCGTGATTTTGTGATTATTGTCATTTCACTGGATGACGATTGAAAACCACATTAATCAAAACGTCGTGAAACAAAGAAACTTTACAGACAATGTACGAGTATTTCCGTCCTTTAGGAGCTAAATATACAGGGTGTTCCTTAATCATATGCGAATATTTAAGGGTGTGTATCTATAAGAAAAATTAATGTTAGTTTAGTTAGTTAATTTAGTATTGACTTGGATATTTTTTAAGAAAAAAAATGGTACGCCAATGGTTTTTTGCCAAATAAAACTTATTTTTGAATTCCCCTTTCAATTTAAAACAAATGAGTTGCTTTCCTTCGATGCTCCATTTTTGAGTAAAAAAATAAAAACCGTTCTATTGTCTAACTTGCAAAATTATTATTAATTTAATTGGAAAAATTAAACACATTAGGGGTAATGAACAACAACAACTGACAACATAAACATAACATTAAAACCAACGAAATGATTACAAAAATTGTTGAAA
Source organism: Acanthoscelides obtectus (assembly GCA_963669975.1). Lineage (NCBI taxonomy): Eukaryota > Metazoa > Arthropoda > Insecta > Coleoptera > Chrysomelidae > Acanthoscelides > Acanthoscelides obtectus. The sequence goes on from CAVLJG010000009.1 coordinate 65,629,445, forward strand.
ATGGCCCCCTTCACTTGCTATGCATGCTTCCGCCCTCCTTCTCATGGAATTGCGCACTCGTTGAAATATCCCTGGAGTGTTTTTTATTCTATCACAAGCTGCAACTATTAGTTCTCTTAATTCCTCGACAGTGTTAATGGGACTTGTGTACACTAGTGTCTTAAGATAGCCCCACAAAAAGAAATCTAAACTGTTGAGGTCTGGGGATCTTGGTGGCCACTCTTGGGGCCCACCGCAGCCAATCCAACGATTTGGATAAACAGGTTGTAAATAATTACGAACCGTTACACTGAAATGCGCTGGTGCACCATAATGCATGTACCACACATTGTTTCTTATTACAAGCAAAGGCAACTGTTGTTGAAAAAAATTGAGGTAAGTCTGTCCGTCAAGTCGTCCCGGCAAGAAGAATGGGCCAATAAAGTGGTTGCCAATAATTCCTGCCCATACGTTAACCGAAAATTGGTGTTGGAAATAGGTTTCGGTTACGGCATAGGGATTTTATTCTGCCCACAAATAACTATTGTGGAGATTCTGAATTGCATTTCGAGAAAAATTAGCTTCGTCCGTGAACAGAATCATTGATTCAAATTGCGTAATATTTTGAAGATACCACTGACAAAAGGTCACACGCCTTGGAAAATCAATGGGAAGTAATGCCTGTACTCTTAAAATATGGTAAGGATATAACAAAAAATCCACTAAAATTCTCCAAACAATTTGATGGAAAATATTTAAGTGTCTAGCGTACTCGTTTCAGGATGTTCTTCGACTTCGAGCAGCACTGCTTCCTCAATTTCAGGTGTTCTCATACTTAGAGGTCTACCTTCAGATGTCTCTTTTCGGACAGAACCAGTTTCAACAAGACGACGGTGAATATTAGAAAAGGTTCGACTATCTAGCAAAGCACGATCGGGATATCTCTGGTGATAAATCCGGCTGGCTTGCTCACCATTACCGTCGGCAAGGCTATATACGTAATGCATTTCCGCCATTTCTGCCTTTGAATAATTCACCATTATTAACAAGATTGTAAAAACTAAATAATGAAAAAGATGTCACAGCGAACAGATTTGAATAACAGAGACTTGTCAGATGTCAAAAGCCAGTCACATATTCCAGATCAACTAGATAGATAGATATTTATTGCTAAATTGCATTCTTCAATTATACTAAGTGACATATAAATCCGAACACCCAGTTTAAATGGTTTTATTTTAATAAAAGTTGGTGAATGTATTTATCTTACTGTAAATAACAAGTGAAAAAATTTTCAGCCTTATCAGTTGGACATTCCGGTTTTTATACTGCTTTTTTTAATTCACTAACGCTCTAAAAATGAATATTTCAGCCGCAGTAAAGAATCAACGTTGGCGGATTTTGGTTCTTGACATCCTTTACGATCGGTTACGATGCCTAGAGTACGGAGACCTGTACGATTTCGTCAACTTAGTGACTTTGATAGGGGCCGTATAGTGGGACTTCGGGAAGCTTATGGTTCCAGGTCACCTTTAATCTTCATCAGAGGTAACATGAACGCGCAGCGTTATATCCACGAAGTTCTAGAACTCCATCTTTTACCCTATCTTGACACCCTGGCAGATCCAACTTTCCAACAAGATAATGCCCGACCACATGTTGCAAGAGTCACTATAGACTTCTTTCAACATAATGATGTCACATTGTTACCATGGCCACCAAGATCTCCCGACTTATCCCCAATTGAGCACGTGTGGGATATGATGGGTAGGAGATTGCTCAATTTGCAACGTCCTCCTCAGACTCTAGAAGCACTTCGAGAATAGTTGGTGGTTGCCTGGAATGAGATAGGACATTGACCACCTGATCAGAAGCATGCCTAGGCGCGTTGGAGAATGCGCAGCACATCAGGGTGCATCCACACATTATTAAAGGTCAAAGGGCTTTAAAGCAGTGCAATCATTTTGAAATTTTTATCATTTACTTATTATGCTTCATTAAGTACTTGTACAAAATTTTATTAAAATAAAACCATTTAAACTGGGTGTTCGGATTTATATGTCACTTAGTATATAACATTAATTTTCTCGGACAATAGAACGTTTTCTATATTTTTACTCAAAAAAGGCGCATCGAACGAAAGCAAAAATAATTTTTATTTGGAAAAAAAGATTGGCGTACCATTTTTTTCTTAAAAAATATCGAAGTCAATACCCGTACGCACGCCACTGTTAAAGCTAAAAATTATTTCTGCATTTAAAAATATGCAACTTTATTAACTTTCACTACGTACTAACTATCAGTGAAATATCTGAAGCGGTTATGATCATATTAATTAATTTCAATTTTTTTCCTAAAACTTTAACACCCCGAGTTTTTGTAAGGAAACATTCTTGGACCATAGTTTATAAAGCAAACTAACATTCATTTTTTATGTAGATTCACACCCTTAAATATTCGCATATCATTAAGGAACACCCTGTATATCTAAGCTTAGAGTCAAGTGAAAATTATAAAAGCATGGAAAACCACATTGAGCGATATGTACTAAGTGCAGATAAAGAAACGATAATTTGGACAATATATGACTTTTCGATGAAAACCCAATTAATTGTGGATTGTACGAAAATAATATCTGGCATATAAAACTCGTAGTTGAAAACTTCCCACCACCGATTTAGCCAAAACCACTGATTAAAAGGAAAAACGCCGAGACACGTGGGAAGACTTGTCAAGTGGGACAACTTGTTAACCAAAATTTACATCAGCCCCTTTCACCCTCTGCCCCCCAGGGTCATCCTCTTAAAATTTTTAAATGGGGTATCGAGTAATAGCTTGTCTGAAAGGTCTTTCGAAGTCCTCTATTTTGACGTTTGACGGTTGAATCATTTTCAAGAAAATTAGAAAAATCTTTATTTATTTTAATTTGTTCAGATAGAGAACAAAAATACACGAAAATATCACTTTTTATTTCAAAATTCCATCAAAATCCGACCGGTGTTTACCAGGTTATAGCTGGGAGAAGGATTAGCGGACAGACAGACCGACGGAAATGATTGACATCATTTTCGTGATTTAAATGACATGTAACAAAAAAAATAAAATATCGCATCATCGAAATGTTTCGCGATTGCAATACTTTCTCGCCAGTGGTAATGCCTGACCCGCGACTTTATTTTGGAGCTACTGAAGCGTGAAGGATAAGCCAGCAAGGTTAAATGATGAGGTTAACGTCGTCCAATATATTATATAGACAAGGATACAGATGAAGCGCGTAAAATGTGGATATCCAGTGTATTGGTCCTCAGTATGACAAGAAAAATAGAAATTTTCGTATTTTGGGCAGATATGCAAAAGGATTGTATCTGCAACCTCATCTAGCGTCTAGGTCTAGGGGATAAACGAGATACCAGAATATTTAAAATTCGAGCCTCGCGCCCAACTAGCAAAATAGTGGTATAAGCTTTTGGTAAAAGAACCGTTCAGCCATAAAAGCTCTGTTGTTGCCTGAACACCAAAATGCTGGCTTAATGTTGTGTGGAATGCAAATTTGCTTTCTGCAACATAGTTGCTCTAAAATGAGGTGTTTAAAATATTCTTGTAGCATAGTTATACAACACCTTATAGGGCAAATTTTTAACTTTTGCATAAACGTTTATACAACTAGTTAGTCAAAATGGTTGTGTTGTGGCACCCATGCTAACGTTTATAAAACAAACCCGAGCCTTGATGCTTTGCTGTGCAATTTACTACATTAGCCAACAAATTGCTCCCAACGGAAGCACTTATACAACTGATACATATGCTAAATATGTTGGTAAACAACTTCACCATAACCTAACTTTCTGCTGTCATATTTTTGTTAAAATGCCATAACCAATGTTTTAAGACAAACAACGCATGCATATCGGTTCAAAAGGTTTTATCAACTGTTCAAACAGAAGATATAGATCTGGTACAAATTCTGGGTAAATCATTCGACTCTGTCGGTATTTCATTTCAGACATTTGTCAAATTGTTGTAACGTATAATACCTGCAGGTAACACCAAAATATTCTAATAACCTAAAGACAACATGGACGATGCCATGATTGTACACAACCACCCGCCATATTGGGCAAACATTTATTCCTCTATTTAGTATTAAATCATTATGTTTCAGTTCGAAATTACAGATATAAAGTGATAAACATTAGTGCAATTGTGTCTAAATATAGGATTTGTGGAAGATTTAACGCTGATAAGTTCAGTTTTCCATCTTAAAAATCTAGACATACTTTTGTTCATTGTCAAAATATGAATCAAATACGAAGCCCGTAGAAATTGGGTAACTAATTTGCACGATAATCACAGTATGAAATTCACAATGGCCGATATGTAGGTAATCAAGATGACTATAATGTGTTAGTTATATATTCTTCACTTCGTCTATACAATACATAGGAAATAGTTTGGTTGCTTGCAATAAAGTAGAATCAAGTAAGAGAATAGTTGTATAGTTGACAAAAACTGAATCTTGCACTGACGCAAATGTCCTATAGCGGCTGCAAGAGGCTTACACTTTTGTTTTATAACTGTTACCTGCAGCCCTTATACAACCTCTTAAATGACTGAAGTGTCCTATTAGGTGTGCCCATTCCGCTTGTATAGCTGTTCTAAGAGGGTTTTGCTAATGTTCTTACAGTATACAATGCTGTTTAAGGAATACTGTATAATCATTCTTGCAACTCTAATAGGAGTGATAATTGTTAGTTGAATCACTTGATGATGTCGAAAACGGACATGAGCCTTGGTTAAATGGAGCAGCCAAGGCAATGGCACTTTAAAGCATTTTCGGAGACGAGACAGAAGGAGAAAATCGAATTTTCCAGAACTATTTTGTATTTTTTTCTAGCTCTGAGACCCGTTTTCATAATTAATTGCAAATTGATGGTGCCACTTTTTTCCTCTACAAGATGACATAATTTCATTTTCAATCCCACGTCTCTTCTCTTGACCCCCCCCCCCTCATCTCTACTTTATTTCTACTCGTTAAGGTCTATAGAATGTTTGGATACTACTGTCTGTATTTTTATCGAAATGATACCTTATTTACCGAAATACCGAAAACGTCCTCATTTTGTACGATTTTTCAAAACTCTTCTCGTTAACGGCTATAAAATTGTTGGATACTTAAAAATCAGCATTTGCTTGAGCGGTATAATATCTATGCTGCAAGCGTAATAAGGTACATGTAGCAAATAAGTCCATGCACCTAATAATGCCATGCGTCGATTTCTCAGAAACTATCAACATTTAAAATTGAAGATTTCTGCAGTTCTACAAATTTATTGAAAGCAGTTAGCTGCCATAAATTCAGCAGCTATTGAGCGGCGCTAGATGGCGCAGTAGCACACCGTCGGTTTTCAACATGTGCCTTATAAAATATACTAAGTGACATATAAATCCGAACACCCAGTTTAAATGGTTTTATTTTAATAAAATTTTGTATAAGTACTTAATGAAGCATAATAAGTAAATGATAAAATTTCAAAATGATTGCACTGCTTTAAAGCCCTTTGACCTTTAGTAATGTGTGGATGCACCCTGATGTGCTACGCATTCTCCAACGCGCCTAGGCATGCTTCTGATCAGGTGGTCAATCTCCTCCTGCGGTATCTCATTCCAGGCAACCACCAACTCCTCTCGAAGTGCTTCTAGAGTCTGAGGAGGACGTTGCAAATTGAACAATCTCCTACCCATCATATCCCACAGGTGCTCAATTGGGGATAAGTCGGGAGATCTTGGTGGCCATGGTAACAATGTGACATCATTATGTTGAAAGAAGTCTATTGTGACTCTTGCAACATGTGGTCGGGCATTATCTTGTTGGAAAGTTGGATCTGCCAGGGTGTCAAGAAACACTTTGCATGCCAATAGGTCTTCCGTGTTCTGCAAACCATTCATTTGCAATGGACCTGGTAGTGGAGAAACGGTCGCTTAAGGCCAATAATCTTAGGCGGCGATCTTCACGGTCTGTTGTTCTACGGCGGCGTCCAGTGCCCCTTGCTCTTTGCGTACGGCTTCTCGAAGCCATGCCTGACAACACCTAACCACAGTGTCTACACTTCTTTGCACTCTAACTGCAATTGACCGAAAAGAAAGTCCAGCTTCCCGAAGTCCCACTATACGGCCCCTATCAAACTCACTAAGTTGACGAAATCGTACAGGTCTCCGTACTCTAGGCATCGTAACCGATCGTAAAGGATGTCAAGAACCAAAATCCGCCAACGTTGATTCTTTACTGCGGCTGAAATATTCATTTTTAGAGCGTTAGTGAATTAAAAAAAAGCAGTATAAAAACCGGAATGACCAACTGATAAGGCTGAAATTTTTTTCACTTGTTATTTACAGTAAGATAAATACATTCACCTACTTTTATTAAAATAAAACCATTTAAACTGGGTGTTCGGATTTATATGTCACTTAGTGTATCTGCTTTGAATTTGTCTCCGTTTTTGCATATTGTCTACTTCTTTTTGCGGAATCTCTTGTTAATTCAAATAGTTGAGTCTATAAGGCATATGCAGGCATAGTTATTTGCTGTTGCCAGATTTTGAATGTTTTCAATTTTGTAAATTGTATATTTAAGGTTAGATGTGCCGAATAAGGCCATGTTAAATGGTTCACAGAAGAATAAAGAAGAAAACTGGGATATGCGATAAGAATGAAATACGTGACATGCATCTGTGTGTAATATACCTGAGATATGTCCATGAGGAATGTGTAGGCTTGTTTAGAGACGACAAGGTATTATTTGTTTGTCTTCAATGCGAGGGCAAAAACAAGTTGATTTTTTTACTTGAAATCTATCTGGATTTAAGAATTATTTATTGTTGTTAATTAGAAATATAACTTCGATTATGCAATAGCCTTGTTTTATATTTTGAGCGTGGCTTTATTAAAAACCAGATCATGGCCTTATTTGGATACCTGGGTTCCTAATAAGGTCAACGGTAGTGCTTCAAAAAATATATATTTTTATATGAAAAGAAAAGTTCTCGGAGCTCTCCGATACTGCTTATTCACTGAACATACCTATAATGATACCTTTAATATTTCATGATCGTATCGCAAATATTTATGAAGTTACAACTATCCAAACGTTAACGGCCTTATTTGGTACAGGTACCTTATACAAAATCGCTGCTATTATAAATGTTGCCTAAGCTTCCGATGTTTCTGTATTTCTATCAAAATGATACCTTATCTACCGAAAACGTCCTCATTTTCTACGATTCAGATATTTTACCGAAAAATAGATAGAACCAAAAATAAAGCTGAAAAAATGATTACTATGTACTCTTATGCCACATATCGATCATATACATCATATTTTATACGTAAACTGGAGTCGGGACGTAGACTCGGGTTGCCTATAATTATGCGGACACATCCCTTACTCCGTTTTCCCTGTTTTGGTTTGTGTGCGTATAATAGGTACAAACTATGAGATCACCGTCATTACCGTATCACTGGACAATCAAGGAAACTAAAGCTCGTCTGTTCTTAATTAAGTATTAAATTAAAGTGTCAGGTGATCAGGGTTCAACTTCATGGGCTAAATGAAAATATTATTATAAATAAGAATAGGAAAAGGAGTTTCCAGAATGGTTGCAAAGGAGCTCGAAGAACGACTAAAACCTATTTTCATTGTACAAGTTCTAATAAAGAAATCAATATTTTTTCAGGAAAAGATGTTCTCAAAACTCGTGTGTGTGGGTGTGTGTGTGTGTGTGTGTGTGTGTGTGTGTGTGTGTGTGTGTGTGTGTGTGTGTGTATGCGCAATACAGGGTGTTTCAGAACTAAGGGATCAAACTTCAGTGTATCAGTAGAAAACATTTGAGTATAGGGACCCATATCCGGAAAAATGTCACTACGGCCCTAAGGCCCGTATCGTCAGTCGTCCCTACAAGTGTAGGGCGCGTTTATGGCCTCCTTGATTGTCATACTCCTTTCTCTCCTTCAATTTCTAGATTACACTTGTCCCGTGTCAGCGTCAGCGCTCTCCTATTGTAAAGATATGTTTTCTTTTTAAATTGTAGGAACTTTCAGGCTGATAAAACATGATATAACTCAAAAGCAAGCATAATTTGATGCAAATAGATGTTTGTGACATAACCTCAAAATAGAGCGCTGACACGGAGAAGTAGAAAACTATGACAATCAAGGAGGCCATAAATTGTAGGGACGACTGACGATACGGGCCTAAGACGCGTTAAAATTTATAAAGACGATGAATTGCCTAAATAGGATTTAATGCATTTAATTTGTGCCTTTTGTACATGATAAACGGATGTAATATATACTGATTTCTCTAAAGCTTTTGATAGTTTAGACCATAACATTCTACTCAATAAGTTATCTAGATTTGGTCTTTCAGATGCATTGTTGCTATTTTTCAGATCTTATTTATGTCATAGGAAACAATATGTTGTGTGCAATAGACATAAGTCAAGCGAATACCCTGTAATGTCCGGTGTTCCTCAAGGATCTAATTTGGGACCTCTGTTATTTATTATGTTCATAAATGATATTTCTGAAGTTATCGATGTCGATTTTCTTATATACGCTGACGATATGAAACTTTTCTGTAGAGTCTCTAACATTGACGATTGTCATCGCTTGCAATGCAACATTGTAAGGGTTGACAACTGGTGTCGTGAAAACAGACTTGTTTTGAATGCTGCTCAGTGTCACGTTTTGTCGTTTACTTTAAAAACAGGGGTAATGATGTATGAATATACGTAGTCGTGCCATAAGTTCTGTCCCATGATAATCTCATGATAAAAATGAAACAAGATAAGATATATTTATATGAAAGATATTATTTATTCGACAACATTTTTAGAATTCATAATCAAACAGTTTTATTCAAAATGTCCCCCCTTGGCCTTCACACACTGCTTCAATCTCGCGGGCCACTCATCTATCACTGCACGCACAGCTTCCAAAGGAATAGCTGCCGCTGATCGGATCAAATCCGCTTTCAGGGACTCGATATTACGGTGGGCTTTGGAGCAGGCCAACTGCTCTAGCAGGTCCCACAACTTGTAGTCTAAAGGATTGAGGTCCGGACTCCCTGAGGGCCAATCTTCCGCAGCAATGAACTCTGGCACATTGCTTTCCAGCCAGCGCTGCGTACTCTTAGCCTTGTGAGCGGGGGCGGAATCCTGCTGGTAGACCCAGTGTTGGTTGGCAAACAATGTACCACTTAAAGGCTTGACGATAGGATCCAGTATGTCGCTCTGATAGTTTGCCGCTTTTGTTTTCACGCCCTGTTTACAGAAATGGAGCTGAGTGACCCCTTCGTAGGACACCCCCCACCAAACCATGACTGACGCAGGGTGGTGGCCTCTCTCAACTCTCGGAATGATCTCCGAAGCTTCCTGTGAACTCCTTGCATACACTTTGTCATTTTGTCGGTTGAATTTTTCTTCTATGGTGAAGATTTTCTCATCCGTGAACAAAATCTTTCGGAATCCCCCAGCTGCGTACCTCTCCAAGAGCTTCTTGGATCTTGTCGCCCTGATGTGTCGCAAGGTGGCCGTAAGTCGCTGGCCCGTACGTCTCCGGTAAGCCCCTAGCCCTAGGTCTTGTTTAATGATGCGCGACATCGTCCGGACAGCAATCTTCATTTCCCTGGATAGGATCTTCTGCTTCCAGAGTGGATTCCTTTGAATCCTGGCTTTTACGGCTTTGATGGCTGCTGGAGTCCTTACTTGACGAGGTCTTCCGCTTCTTGGCCTGTCATCAACAGAGGACGTCTCATTGTACCGCTGAATGGTCCTAGACACAAATTTACGCGATATTTGAAGGCCGCGTAAGAGTTCAAAAATCTGACTAGCACTGTGATTACACTTATGTAAAGCTATCACTGCAATACGGTTCCCTGCCTTGCCCCACTCCATCGTTATGCTTCGAGAGATCAATACAAACTGAGGTATATGTAATTACCCGAAAAGCGCTTAATCAACTGACACCACAATGTAAACAATCGGACAAGTATTAACAGGTCTACACTTGTTTGAAAACGAGGGACAGAACTTATGGCATGACTACGTAGTATTGGTGACAGGAAACTTGACAGACCTAGTACAATTAATGACCTGGGAGTCACATTTGACAGAAAACTTTCCTTCTCCTATCACATTGAAAATGCTGTTGTGGCTGCATCAAAGGCGTATGGTTTTATTGTAAGAAATACCGGCGATTTCCACAACTCCTTTACACTGAAAATACTGTACTATGCTTATGTAAGATCTAAGCTTGAGTATGCGTCCCTGGTATGGTATCCTCATCATCAAATATATATTGACCGCTTAGAGTCCGTTCAAAGAAAGTTTTTAAAATACCTCTCATACAAAGCTGACGGGATATATCCCGCTATTGGCTTTCCTCATAGTGAGTTGATGGCGAGGCACAAAATCTATAATTTAGACAGCAGACGCAAAATGAATTCACTTAAGTTCATTCACAAGCTCATCCACGGCATTATTGACTCCAGTGTCATCTGAGAACAACTTAACTTCTTAATTCCTAGATTAGCGTCACGAACTAGTTTAACTTTTTACTTAGCCAGGCCTAGGACTGACATACTTAAGTTTTCCCCTATATATATAATGTGCCGTAATTATAATTCAGTTAATAGCGTTTTAGATATATTTTCGCTTTGTGCGACTTTGGGAGACATTAATGCTTATTTTCGTTAATGCTTGCCCGTGTGATTGTCGAGTGCTGGGTAGGTAAAGCTAGAACGCTTTTTTTTCCTCCCAGTTCTGTTTGGAGGTTTTTTTTTGCAGCGTTTTAGCTTTCTCTACATACATCCACAACATGCATTTGTTTATATTTTCACGTTTATCCATCCTGTAATTGGCTATGGCTGTTGGATGTTGCTAAATAAAATAAAAAATAAAATAAAAAAAATAAAATATCATCACAATTGTTCAAAATGTCTTCCTCCAACCTGAATACACCGATTTAAACGTCGCACACGATTTCAGCGGACTTGAATAAAAATTTGATACTCGTTTTGAATGATTTCAAATGCTGCTGTAATTCGTCCAAGTAATTCTTGTTCTGTGTCTACTGGAGTTTCGTAAGCCAAAGACTTTACATGTCCCCACATGAACGGTATATTCAGGTTGGAGGAAGACATTTTGAACAATTGTTGTGATGATATCATGTATAAAAGGCAAAAATTAAAAGCATTAAATCCTATTTAGGCAATTCATCGTGTTTCTAAATTTTAACGCGTCTTAGGTCCGTAGTGACACTTTTCCGGATATGGGTCCCTATACTCAAATATTTTCTACTGTTACACTGAATAACCCCTACAAGTTTGATACCATAGTTCTGAAACACCCTGTATAAAAATATCATTTTTCCATAGACTGCGCTGCGTGACACAAAGGTCCTTGATCCACTTGCGATGGCCCTGATTTTTTTCCTCCTACCGATTTTCTTCTTAAAGCTACCTAATTTTAATGATACTACATATATAGCAATTTCGTTCTTTTCGGTTCGGCAACACTGAATATTTCTCACAATAAAAATGTATCGAAATAAGACAGCACAAAGTGCCATCTATCACCAGAATCGGCCACTGCGAAAGTGAAAACAGCAACTCAATTCAGAGCATAAGGTGTATCGAAATGAGGCAACTTCCGTTCGTTGTCCACCAAGACCAAGCATACGCCATGCTGAAGAGTTGCCAAATAGCACGAAACAGCTGTCCATGGTTGGCCGTATCTGGTCAGACAAACTTAGGGCCAATTTCACCAACATTAATATTTAACGGTCCCTTGGACCAATAGGGAAAAGACCTTATCGAAATGCAATATGACGGAAGCTGTCAAAGCTCTCTGAATATCAGTGATCTCTATTGAAATGTTGAATAGAGTCGTGAAAAAACGGTTGCATTATAAATAATGGTACATTATAGATGTAATATTATGTCTTTGTGCTTTAGAATTAGGATAACTTCCATAGAATTTAAAATTTTTATCATTTCACAAAAGACGGTCAGATGTTTAAATGGACCAATGAAAATGAGAGAAATAATAAGTCGATTTTCTATCTATTATATTTAGTAGGATGTTTTCACTGTTTTTGACGACTGTTCATGCATGGCAATCTCGTTTTGTCTGTACATCACGTACAGGGTGTTGTACATAATATGTACCTGTAGAAATGTACCGATTTTTGTTATTTTGCAAAAAAAGAATATAAAACGTATTCCAACTGGTTCATCATCTTTCGTTACATCAAAGACAATTTTTGCAATTTATGATCTAGAAATCCACACCAAATGTAAACAAACAGCACATTCTGCATTTCTGGGTCCTAAAACATCGACATTTGTAAAAGTGTCCGCATCCACCTATCGGTAAACAGTGTCGTTGAGTTCGGTATAAGGTAAATGCCGTCCCAAGATCAGTGGTAGATCAAGGACCATTTGAGTCATGAAAAACGTCTGTTATTGTATTGGCGCACACAAAATGTTTCTTGAGGGCATAGTTCTATATTACAACTTCTACAGTGTGCATACTGGTCGCTCTTTCAACGTACTTTGCAAACCATTCTGGAAACTCCTTTTTCGATTCTTGCTTATAGGATTGTGAATATTTTTGGAGTGGAGTGGAGAATAACGGACTGTTAGTTTGACAGTATTGGTGAAATCCACCCTAAAGCTATAATACTAGTTTAATACCAATCTAGTTCTAATTCTACAAACCTATTTGATTAAAATAATTGCATTTCAAACATAAGTCCCACGAATTTCTCTCCTGTCCCCCGTACAAAAATTCAACGATCCAGAACACCTAAAAGTTCAAGAATATAAAACAAAGATTAAGAAAGCAACTTGACTATCCAGCGATAACACATTATTTAGAACCCATTTAAAATCATTGAACGTTCAGCCATCTTTAACTCCATTAGTATTATTAAATGCCAAACGATTTGGCGCGCTACAAATGTCAATCAATAAAACTGCAAACGAAGTGACTCACCCACTGGAATATCTACCAGGATGCATTTGATTCACCTTGACTTTGAAATCGGATAGATTGCTAATGATCTGCTGTGTTTATACAAATGATCGGCGATCATCTAAGCTGTTTTTCTACTCGCACGCGGTTTTGTCCCCACCAACTTCACAAAAATTATCGGGAATACCGCAAATTAAGTGCTACTTGAGTACGCAGTGGTTCTTGTTGTCATATGCTTGTGTTGTTTCCCCGGGTGATGGTTGAAGTCATTTCTGTGTTTTACATTACAAGATTGTCTTGACCTTTGCATATTTTAGTCATGGTGAACGAGATTACCATATATTTTCCTTATGTATGGATTAACGATTATTTAGATATCTGATATTGCATTGCATTGATTATGAGTAGTTATACCGAAACTGATGGAATAAGTACTGAAGAAAACTTTGAAAAATCCTTGCGTAATCACGAATCCGATGATGAGCTGGGTGAACCATGGAAGGCCACTCTACCAAACAGATAGTTATTAATCATTTGTTTACTCTATAAATGAGACAAACAAATTACACTGATCAACAGCCAAAAAATATCCTAAATAAAATCAACAAAATATTACTATTTTTAATGTGCTAAAACCGGAATGAAACTTATTTTTTCAATATTAGTTCAAGTTTTAGAGATACGGTAATTATATGTGTTCCTGCTGTGACAGTGTTAATATACTGTAATTCAGAAGAATGCACGTGCTACATTTTTATATTCGGCAAGGAAAGATGATGTAATCGACATGATTGTGTTACGTTATACATACGTGTACATTATATTGTTTTATATTAGCCATTTTTCCTCAGTTGGCTGACAGCGTTCATGCAAGATGTCTCGAAAGTGTGTAAACAATTCAGATCAGTTTTGTTACGTGTGTGGTGATGTGACTTTTGCGTCTCAGAGACGGTCTATTACTCCACTAATAACAAAGGCATATCAGCTTTATTTCGGTTGTAAACTAGGTGATCAAGACAAACAGTGGGCACCCCAAATTTGCTGTAATACATGTGCTTCAAGTCTGAGGAGCTGGTTAAATGGCAAAAAACGGTCTATGCGCTTTGCTGTCCCAATGGTTTGGAGAGAGCCTACAAATCATATTAATGATTGTTACTTTTGCATGGTACCTTGTGTTGGACAAGCCACAGGTACGCCCAAGAAAAAAAAATCGGTTACTAACTACCCAAACATACCATCCGCGATGAGATCTGTGCCTCACAGTGACGAAAATCCTATTCCAAAACCCCCAGAATCCTACACTTGCGAATCAGAAAACGAATCAGATCATGGCGATCGAGTGATTCGTCAGGAAGAAGATATGCCATCAACGTCAAGAGATCCTGATTTTATACCGAGCACGTCATGCCACCAACCGCACAAAATAACACAGTCAGAATTAAATGATCTTGTAAGAGATTTAGAACTTCCAAAATGTAAGGCAGAGTTACTTGGATCAAGACTGCAGTAGTGGAACTTGTTAGAAGACGATGTTTCGGTATGTGTTTTTCGTAAACGCCACAAAGACTTAGAACCATTTTTCAATATGGAGAATAACTTGGTTTTCTGCAGTAACATTAACGGCTTACTGGCGGCTTTAAATATAAACTATAACCCAGAAGAATGGAGATTGTTTATAGACAGTTCAACATTGAGTTTAAAGGCAGTGTTTTTGCATATTGGAAATATTTTACCATCTCTTCCTGTAGGGTATGCAGTTCACATGAAAGAATCTTATGACAATATGAAGTACCTATTGACATGCATAAAATACGAGTATACCAATGGCATATTTGTGGCGCTTTGAAAGTTGTTGCACTTTTACTTGGGCTGCAGCTAGACTACACAAAGTTTTGCTGTTTTTTGTGTGAATGGGACAGTCGGGCAAAGGCACTTCATTACACCAGACAAAACTGACCTGTTCGTCAATTGTACTCCTTAGAATAATTGAGTAGTGTGGACTGACTTTATTTTTTTTTATACTATTTCTTTACTATCAAATAGACATTAATTTACATGTAAGACATGAAAGTTGGTCATCTTAATGTTAGATCACTTTTGTCAGGATTTTGTCTACTCCAGGATTTAGTGATTTCTGAAAATTTCGATATATTTGCAGTCACCGAAACTTGGTTGAATGATGATATCGGATCTTCGGCTATCCGTATTCCCAATTACAATTTTATACATGCGGACAGAATCGGTAG
Organism: Acanthoscelides obtectus; assembly: GCA_963669975.1. NCBI lineage: Eukaryota > Metazoa > Arthropoda > Insecta > Coleoptera > Chrysomelidae > Acanthoscelides > Acanthoscelides obtectus. The sequence goes on from CAVLJG010000009.1 coordinate 65,644,701, forward strand.
AGGGGGAGGTGTCGGCTTCTTTCTAAAAGAACACATAAAATTCAAGTTGCTCCGTACAAATATTGATCCCCTTTTGGAAGAGCAATGGATCAGTTTCAGATTCGATGGCAAAACGTATACCTTCGGTGCATTGTATCGACCTCCTTGTTCAAATATTCTGCAAACATTTGACAGTATAGAAAATACCTTATCTATAGTATTACCATCTGCGGATGTTATTGTAATTCTAGGTGATCTCAATATAAATTTATTGATTAATTCATCGGCTACGGACATTATGCTAAATTTTTTAGAGTCTTTCAATTTGAAGCAGGTAGTAGATGCTTCCACGAGAGTTACAAGCCACTCACAAACATTGATAGATGTTTTTATCTGCTCAGATGGAGAAAATGTAAGAAACTGCAATGTTGTTCCAGTTCATGAGTTATCTGATCATTCAGCTGTTGTTTGTCACCTCCATAAAACGTTAAGCAACCGGACGCAGAAGTTTTACACGTTTAGGGACTTTCGTAACTTTGATGAACGTACCTTTTATGATTTATTTCATTCGACTCATTGGGATGATATTTTTCAATTAAACAGCGTTAATGACATGGTAAATTTTTTAAATAGCAACATACTAAATTCATTTGATAATAGTGCACCTATGAGAACACTTAGAGTTACTAAGCCACCAGCTCCTTGGCTAACATACAATATTAAAATGATCAATAAAGCTAGAGATAAAGCGTATCTAAGGGTTAAAAGAAGTAAGTCAACTGCCCACTGGAACTATTATAAAGAACTCCGTAATTACGCTGCTGCTGCTCTGCGGAGAGAGAAAAAGGCTTATATGGAATATATCCTATCTGGGAGGAACAGTAAAGCAATATGGAGTTCTCTTAGGAAACTTAATATAATTAAGTCCTCTATAAATACTTTTCCAGATAGCTTCAATGACGCAGATGAAATAAATTCACATTTCTCAAATATTCCGATCATAACCAAGACACAAAAGCAATTAGAACTACTGAACAAATATCAAAACAATAAGTTTCCCAAGTCATTCTGTTTCCAAAAGGTTGCCAAAGAATCTGTTGCGAAGAGTTTCTCATTTATTAAAACTAATGCTGTAGGGGCTGATGGAATCTCACTCATTATGATAAAATACATTTTCACTTTGCTCTTAGACCATATTACATTTAAAATCAATCACGCAATATCAACATCATGTTTCCCTGATGTTTGGAAGCAGGCTATCATCATACCTATTCCTAAAGTAGCGAGTCCCACGTCTGTAACGCAACTTAGACCAGTCAGCTTACTTCCCGCATTTTCGAAGCTTTTGGAACGGGAAATGAAGATACAAATATCTCAGTATATTTTCAGTAATGAAATAGTTCCATCAATGCAGTCTGGATTCAGGGAAAACCATAGTACAACAACTGCTCTAGCCAGTGTCACTGATGATGTTATAAGAGGCCTTGACCAAGGAAATATCACTTGTTTAGTTCTGCTGGATTACACAAAAGCTTTTGATATGATAGACCCTGAAATTCTGCTACTTAAGCTGTCTTACTATGGTTTTACTAATGCTGCAGTCAATTTGATAAGCTGCTATTTGTCAAATAGAAATCAAAACGTCTTAACAGCTTCGAAAATGTCACAGTCAACTGCTATAAGTTTTGGTGTTCCACAAGGTTCCATACTGGGACCTTTACTTTTCTCTCTATATATATCGGATTTCCATCAATATGTCCATAATTGCACAATCCATCACTATGCTGATGATACTCAAATTTATTTTAGTTTCCAACACAAAGATTTTAAAATTGCAGAAGCATTGCTCAACGAAGACTTAACAAGGCTAGTAGACATCTGGTGCTCACATAACCTAAAAATTAATCCATCTAAATCTTCAGTTATGGTTTTCGGCTCAAAAAACAAAAGAACATTGATCGAAACGGAAATTAACCTTAAAATCTATGATTGCCGGCTTCCTATAATGAATGAGTGTAAAAACCTGGGACTCTGGATTGACACAGAACTAAAATACAAAAAACACGTAAATTCGTTATGTAGTGCATCATACTGCATTTTGAAACAGTTTTATCCACATAGGCAAATAATATCTACTTCAGTAAAGCTGAAACTGTGTGAAACATTAATTATATCAAAAATCAGTTATTGTGATAATTATTGTGATAAGGCGCAGCTCTATCATATAGTGAACAAAGCAAATTACAGCGTATTCAGAATTCGTGCATCAGATTTTCTTGCGGAATACGAAAGTTTGATCATATTTCTCATAAATTTAAGGAACTTGGTATTCTGCAGATTAAAGGCATGCAAAAGCTTCACTTATTGACACTCACACATAAGGTTTTAGCTACCAAACAACCACAATATTTGCATAATAAGTTAACACGATGTAGTGACTTAAATCAACTGAATACAAGGAATAGGAATATGTTAGTGATACCCTTACATTCTAAGGCTGTCTACAAAACATCATTCAGCTACAATGCTATTAAATTATACAATGATCTGCCTGTTACATTCCAAAACTATACGTTATTTAACTTTAAAAAGAGGCTTAAACTAAAACTACAAGTCGAGGTCTGATGATGAGTACAAAATGCTAGAAATATGGACTATTCTTGTAATTGTTCTGTGTTGTTAATTATTTAGTAATTATTGAGAATTATGGATACATTTTTGTTGGTAGAATGTTTTATTATATATATATATATATATATATATATATATTTTGTTAAGGTTAAGGTTAAGTTGAAAAACGCTAATTTTAGCGACACTTCGCCTTTTTTGTACTTTTACTTAGGTACGAAATAAAGCCCATTTATTATTATTATTATTATTATTATTATAATTCCTAGAGCCAGGTCAAAAAAATGTACAGCATATGCCATTAGTAGATTCGAAAAAAATTTTATTATCACCACTGCATATCAAGTTGGGCCTAATGAAAAACTTTGTCAAGGCATTAGATAGGGATGGGTCAGCTTTTCAATACCTGCGTCAGAAATTTCCAAGACTAAGTGAGGCAAAGGTTAAAGAAGGTATTTTTGTTGGGCCACAGATTCGAAATATTTTGAAAGATACACAGTTTGAAAACACTTTAACAGGTATTGAAAAAACTGCTTGGAATGATTTCCATCTGGTGGTCACTAATTTCTTGGGGAATAGAAAAGCTGACAACTATAAAGCCCTTGTCAAAAATATGCTGTCATCGTATCAAAAGATGGGCTGTAATATGTCTCTTAAGATACATTTCCTACACTCACACCTGGACTTTTTTCCTGACAATTGCGGCGCCGTAATTGATGAGCACGGCGAATGTTTCCATCAGGATATTTCAACAATGGAAAAAAGGTACCAGGGAAAGTGGAATCCTTCCATGCTTGCAGACTACTGTTGGACTCTTGGTAGAGATGCTCCAGAAACGATGCATAAAAGAACAGCAAAAAGACAGCGCATATAGTGATTCTTGTAAGTATATGAATCTTGATACTTTTTTTAATATATCCTTAAAAATAAAAAGTTTTTTTTCTAAACCGCAACTAATTTTTTTATTTCATTGTCATTTTTGGATTCAGCGCCTCAAAATTAACAAAGAAGTGCACTTTTCCCACAAGATACAATTAAAAAACTAAAATTTGTTGTCCAGTGTTATAAACACTTTGTTTTATTGTGTAATTTATAAAAAAATATTGCAGAGTTAATCAGTATTTAGTGAATTTGAGTTTTATTAAACTCTTCCGAACATCCTTGCAGGGAAGTCAGTTGCTTAACTTAGTGATGAAATTACAGGGTCCGTCAGAAAGAACGCATGTTTTTTAAATGAGTAGTACAGTCAAAATAAGTATGGGAAAAATATTTTATTATATCAAAATACTCGGAAACACATGTCATTTTTTGAGTAAAATAAAATTTAAGTTCTCAAACTATGTCGGCCATATGGCGCCCTTTAGCCTAAATGCATGAATCAAGCCTCTCCCGAAATGAGCCCATACTTCTCTTCTTATTTCCTCCTTCAAATCGACGAGGGTTCGAGGCTTGCTTTGCTAAACTTTTGATTTCAGGTAGCTCCATAAAAAAAATCACACGTTGTCAGGTCCGGGGAGCGAGGGGGCCATGGAATGTCGTCATGACGTGAAATGAGACTTCCTGGGAATTTTTGCCGAAGAAGTTCCATCGGAGTGCGAGCTGTGTGAGATGTTGCCACGTCTTGTTGGAACCAGACTGTTCTGAGACGGACACGTCGACGTCGAAGTTCCGGAAAAAAAGTTGTTCAGCACGTGGATGTAACGCTCTGAATACACAGTAGCTGTTTCTCCATCATCCTCAAAAAAATAAGGGCCAATAATCATCGTTGGGCCTACTGCACACCATATTGTAACTTTCGGGGTATCTAGAGGGTGCTCATTGAACTGTTGGGGGTTCACTGGGGACCAATATCGACCATCGGGTTTCGCGCTGTCGGTTTTTTCTTCATCACATTACCTGGTGTGTTGAATGCTTCCACCCATCTCAAAAGGGTGTTACGGTCTGGTACTGTCCCACGACGTGGAACACGAACGTGAACGCGAAACTCACGTTGCGTTCCAACGACGGACTCGCCAGCAGCGCAGCCAGATGCCTAAATACCAGGGCACTGCGGCTGTTAGGAGCTTCAAGAAACTTTGTTAATCCGGTTTTTGAACTGCCTAAGGTTAGTAGAACTGGAAATAAACCTCCTCATGTAGATGGTTCCATAATCTCGATACCCTAGAGACAAAGGAGCGGACGTATCGACCAGTCCTGGATATAGGAAGTTCGACACGGTTGGGATAAAAAGGCCAAAATCTGGCTGTCTAGCAGGCACATGGTGCGGCGGCATCATGGAGGAAAGCTCTGAGAAGTATAAAAGCCCAGCAGCTGCCGCAATTGACGAGATGAGTTCGTACCAGATCAATTTTTTGGCGATCTGAACTCCGACCTGCCGAAATGAACGGCGCTTTGCTAGAATTCCGACATCCATCGAAACCGGAAGAAGTCGCTGCCACTCTGAATTCCTGCATGTAGAGTGCTGTCATTCGGAAAAGAGGTCGTGGATTTGTGGGAGGAACAATGTCCGAGCCAAAATCGATGCCTGTGGAACACCCGAATTGACATTGTGTGCCGGAAACCATACTACCTGTCGTTAATCAAGCCATGAGTCCAGAACATTGATTCCCAAAGTGGTCTATATCGACCCCTAGAGGTCTATGACAACCTGCAAGGGGTCTACGTTAGACTAAAAAAATTTGGGGGTCCATGAAATGAATATGGGGGTCCACGATAGTGGATCTCAACACATGCACTGATAGTACCTATTTACCTTCATCATACTATCTTATAATATCAAAACATATACATTATTTATAAAAGTACCTATGAAGTAAAAAATTTATTATATATGTTTATAAAATTGTGTAAGTTGTAGGATGTTGGTATTCGCTTTGTGGTCGCAATACATTTTGAACTTGTAAAAACCTGAGAGCTTCGCTACCTTGCACTGACTTGTTCAATTCGTCACTCTATAAATACGAATGTGGGACAAATACGTTTATTCGTTTCCTGAATCTTGAAAAGGAAAGTGCTAAGAAAATATTTTAAAAAATATAAACAGATAGTATATCACACAAATTATAGTGAGTCAGTGTTATTTTGTTTAAGAGTGCGGGAGAAAAGTATGTACATTATTTTTTATTAAATTTTAGTTTTGTACTCGTAGTTAGCAAAGATAGATAAATTACGCCAATCATGACTTTAGTTATTAGTAGTTAAATATTCAATCATGCAAAATTACACGAGTACTCCTCAATAGTTTCTTTTTGAAAGTTTTAGCAATCGGTAATATAATTACAGTGCAATCTCCGTAATTCGAGCTAATTGTTGCAAGAAGATGTTTGAATTATGGAATGTTTTCGGAAAAATCAAAAAATATTTTTAATATACAGCTACTGGATTTTCTGTCTTATTTAAATAATTTAATTTTGCCCACAGATGACTGATGCCATGTCCGAATCTAAAAAGAAATGTAGACAGTACAATGTTGATTACTTGAAATTTGGCTTCATTCCATCATTGCCGGACAAACAATCGCTTATGTGCCTTTTATGCAACAAAGTTTAGGGCAATGACGCTATGAAACCATCTAAACTGCAAGATCATCTGAGAAGATGCCACCCTGATAAAACAGAGAAAGATTTGAAATACTTTCAAACACTCAAAGATAAATTTCAGAAGAGACCTACACTGGACAGAATGTTCGCTTCGACGTCACAAAGAAATGATGATGTTTGCGGGCGTCTTACAATATCTCGTTACTTATAGCAAAATCCGGAAAACCGCATACTATCGGAGAGAAGTTAATTTTGCCAGCCGTTGAAGAGGTTTTAAAAACTGTTTTACACAAACCTGCATCTGATATCATTAAAAGAATTCCCTTAAGCAACAATACTGTTGAAAGACGTATTGATGAAATGAGTTCTGATATTGAAAGCTTCTTATGTAATTATTTGCAAACGACCCATTTCTCTATACAACTGGACGAGTCAACTTTACCTGATAATGCAGCATTATTATTGACATATGTTCGTTTTATTATGAATCAAGAAATCTACGAAGAACTGCTCTTCGCAAGAACTTTGATAACCGACACTAAAGGTGAATCAATATTTCATGTTTTGAAGGATTACTTCATTGAAAAAGCAACTCCTTTATCAAATATAATATCTTTAGCTACAGATGGAGCACCTGTCATGGTTGGACGTTATCGTGGATTTATAAGCTACCTATTTAAAACAAAATGTGTCAGGGGTGTTAGCAATACATTGCTTCATCCATCGACAACATTTAGTTGCTAAAAATTTGAGTGTTAGATTGCACGAATCACTTCATTTAGTCATTGATGCAGTAAACCGAATCCGAAGCAACTCGTTGAATACGCGGTTATTTGCGCAGTTGTGTGAAGAAAATGACGAACACTTTCATCAATTACTCCTTCACCCTGAAGTACGCTGGCTGTCGAAAGGCTCATGTTTGACAAGATTTTTTGCACTTTTTGAGACTATTTTAGAATTTCTGGATACTAAAGATAAAATTTTAAAAGAAAATTTAATGAAGAGGAAAACAGACATCGCCTATTTAACAGATTTGTTTACAAAATTTAATATGGTTAATTTGCAATTACAAGGCGACAGTTTGAATTTGATTAAAACAAAGTCCATCTTATCAGCGTTTCTTGCCAGAGTTAAACTAATGAAGCAAAATATTGGACTGGCGAATTTTCTCAGTTCCCCAATTTGTCACAGACAATCTGCCAGGAAGACGACATTTCAACTTACGTTCAACATTTAAATGCCCTCTATTCGGATTTTGAATCTAGGTTTGAGGATATTTTGACTATGGTAATACCACCGTGGATAATTAATCCATATGGTGACATAGAAGAAACGAATGTCATAATACAAGAGGAACTGACTGAACTAAGTACAAACGAAGAACTTAAGGTTCAGTTTAAAAACGGATATCAGCAATTCTGGCTGCAAAACAACATACCCGTTACTTATCCCGTATTATGGAATACAGGGTTATCCAAATTAAGTGTCCACCATTGGTAACTTTGTTATTAGTAAAAATACAAAGTTGTTTAAATTAGCAAACTAGTAGCATTTTTAACGCTGGTAAAAATGAGAAATAAAAAAAAACAATTGAGAGTCGTTATTTTGATTTTTTTCAGTAAAATAACATTTTTTTAAATGGAAACCCCTGTATATTATATTTTTTTCTGTTAAAGCATCAAATTTTAAACAAAAAAGTTCATAATGACTTTCCGCTAAAGTCAAAATAACGATAAATATTTTTAATTATTTGCAGCATTATAATATTAAGACGGCTATGAAAACAACATGGCGTTCGCGATTTGACAGCATTAAGATAAGCGACAAATTGTTAAACTGGACATACTCGCAACTAGAAGGCTTTGGAAAACAATGATAAAATCAAATAATGTCAAACATTAGTGTAAATACTTGTTTATAAGCTTTATTGTGTCATTAATTTAAAGAAAAATGTTCTCCCATGAAGAAAAGTGTGATATGTTAGAATGCTATTTAGTGTGCAGAAAATCCTCCTTGAGAGCAAGTGAATTATATCCCGCTCGCATTCAACCGTATGAACGATATTTTCTGAGACTTTATCGAAAATTTAGGGGCAACGAAAATGTTTTTGCTAAAACGAGGGCAAAAAAAGAATTCATAATAAGCGAGGCCACGGAAATTGCAGTTATTGGATATTTTGAAGCTTATCGTGAGAATTCAATAGCAGATATTCTCAAGGACTCTAATTTCAGTTATGGTACTGTTCGAAGGATTTTAAAAATATACAAATTTATTCCGTATAAGTACCGACCAGTTCAAACGCTTTTGGCAGGGGATCCAGAGAGAAGACTTGTTTTTTGCCATTGGTATCTTAGCTTCTGTCGCCAAAATGTAAATAACTTTCGTTACCTTTTATGGACGGATGAATCAAATTTTTCAAATTCTGGAATGTTTAATAGAAAAAACCACCATTATTGGTCAAGAGAAAATCTTTTGTTAGTACATCCAAGAGGCCCACAAGTCCGTTTCAGTTTCAACGTTTGGTGCGGTATAATTGGTTCAAAAATTGTTGGCCCGTTCTTTTATGAGGGAACCCTAACTGGTGAAAGATATGTGGAATTTATGTCAGAAATTCTGACTAATTTCTTAGACGAATTGGATCTTATAAGTAGACATCATCTGCATTTTCAGCAAGATGGCGCACCTGCCCACAACTCCAGAGGTACTTATCATTTTCTAAGTACTACTTTTAATGATCAGTGGATAGGAACAAATGGCCCAATACAGTGGCCTCCCAGATCACCAGATCTAAACCCACTTGATTACTTCTTGTGGGGTTACTTAAAGAACCAAATTTACAAGCGAAGGTACGATAACCTTGACGCGTTAAAGACTGCAGTTAGGGAAAAGATAACCCAGATAGATGGTAGGACCATACTTAAGACAGTTCGAGCAGTTGAAAAACGTGCCCAAAAATGTATTGAAGAACAAGGTGGTGTTTTCGAGCATCTTCTTTAAAAAAAATTGTTATTGTATTTTGTAAGATTATAAGTTGATGTTGAAAATAAAGTTTGTCGATACAATTTAATTGTTTCAGATTGGAGGCCATAACTTCAACAATTTGTAACCTAGGAGAAAAGTTATTGTAAGCTTTTTTGTTTAAAATTTGATGCTTTAACAGAAAAAAATATAATATACAGGGGTTTCCATTTAAAAAAATGTTATTTTACTGAAAAAAATCAAAATAACGACTCTCAATTGTTTTTTTTTATTTCTCATTTTTACCAGCGTTAAAAATGCTACTAGTTTGCTAATTCAAACAACTTTGTATTTTCACTAATAACAAAGTTACTAATGGTGGACACTTAATTTGGATAACCCTGTATAGCGAGGAAATTTTTAATTTACTTTCCATCATCATACCTATTGGAAAGGGGGTTCAGCGCTGTTACCAATCTCCTAACGAAAAAAAGAAACAGACTGGACATCATTAGCCGAGGAGATTTAAGATTAACCCTTACAAAATTGACGCCAAATGTTGATAATTTATTATTAAATCTTCCTTCTCACTAAAAATATTGACTTATTGCTTATGTTATTTTATTTATAGTTTATTTTACGTTTATTGGTGTCTGACCAATAAATGCCCGCATTGGGAATAAGTGCCCGCATTGATTTTTTTAAAGAACACCCCTTTATAGAAAATATTTTTTTTTCAAAATTATTCTTAAAATTCAAGGATAGGTATAAACAAAATACTGAGAAACTATGTTTTGTTTACAGGCTATGGAAGAAAAGTTCCGAAAATAAATAAATTAAGAAAAAATACACATAATAAAATATATTACAATAACAAAACTATAATGTTCTTTTACATAACTTGATCTTAAGAATACAATTTATTACAATTATTTCACGGTTACAACTTCCTTAACAGAAGAAGGCTCAAATCCTGCACTTTCTAATTAGTAATTGCGTAAAGCTATATACACACAAGCACAAATCGTACCGTAACTCTCGTTTATAAACAGTGCCAAAATAGGGCTTTTTATGGCAAACGGCAAATATTTTCGGCGTTGCAAAGCTTGAGTTCTAGATCTGCAGGTAGCGCTCTGTAGCAATAATATTTGTAAGTGAAATTAAAGTTTGACTTTTTTGAGAACAATTATTAATCTGAAAACTTGGTACGTGCTTAGAAGCTTTATTTAAGGTGTAAACACCACACCTCCAGAAGTGTAGTGTATATCATATGCGAATTTGGGGAATAGCTATTTTTAGCAACATTCATCGGTAATCAATTTCATGGTATTAAATATTATCGTAGTTAAAACAGATCTAGGACTTGACACAGCAACTCTCATTGATACGAACAGTCTCAAGATTGGTATGACGATGGATCGATGTTCTTAATCCTCAGTTGTTCGTCAATCCAGTTTCTAAACATGGCCACGTTACCATATACAGCAGGTACTCCATTTTCTCCACAACCGATGCCCCAAGCAACTATGCCAGCCTGTAAATAGAAAAACAATTGAAAATCTACAGCGCATTTTAAGGGGTAACACCAATGTAACAGCCTAAAAAAAGTATCCTTTGTCATTTGTTTTTTGTAGAACAAATAGCGAGAGCATAATAATATTGGAGGAAGCTATTTAAGTAACAAAAAAGAAAATGATCAAAAATGGCGACGCCGCAGGGTTTTTATCGGAACGCGATTTTTCAAATCGTCACCCAGCATAAATCGAACAAGTATCATTCTTTTCATTCGAATTTGTACAATATCTTTCAGACGACAGCGCCTGTAATATTGGTACAAACCAAACGCTGAATTTTATTGAGTTTGGCCTTATTTATCTCGGTTCCAATGCAAGGCCACGAAACCAGAGAGCCATACAAGAGAGATGGACGTACACTTTGGGTTTAAGCTCCCACATCAATGAATTTCGACCCTTGTTAACCTTGTACTCAACATGCTCTCTCCAATTAAGTTTGCAGTCCAAGATAATTCCTAGATATTTTACTGATTAAGATAGGCCGATACAGGTTAAATGCTTGTTTTTAGAATGTTTTGATTTGATATCTAAAAATGTCATAAAACCATCCTTAATTATAACAACAATAGAATTTGAATAGAATTTTGACAAGGAAACATCGTTGGATGACTTTGCCACATTACCTGGAAGTAGCGGTCTCCACGACCTCCTATTGGACAAACTAATGGACTGCCTCCATCTCCTTTGCAAGTGTCTCTACCAGGTTCACCTCCAGCACACATAAAGCTTCTAGAAAAAAAGAACGGGTGGATCATTAAGAGGTAGACAGGTACTTTTTTAATAAGAAAAAATCAGAACAATCAAATTTATTATCGAAGTAAAAAAACATTTTGTTTTTGAAATATCGGCTGTTAGTCCAGTGAATGTGGTCCAGTTCGGAATTCCAGTTTCCAATTTTAGCGACCGTTATCCAATTATTTTTTATCTGAAATTCAAGCCGATGGTCTTCGTAAAAAAATTGGTTTCAACAAGACTACTTAGATCACAGCTAGTTTCTTGTTTTCGGACCGATAAATTGACTGCCCTGATCGTGAGATTTCACACCTTCACACTCTTTCCTTTGAAATCATGTTTACATGGATAATAAAAGCGATTGAATGATTAGAAATCAGTATTACTTAGTAAATCGCGAAATACCTCTCGAAATGTACGGACGCATAATCAAAAACTCGGTCTCCAAAATGTGCCACTTTAATCGCAGTAATGGCCAACTTTTGACAACCTGAATTCCAAAAAAGAATGTCATGGATGCCTCTGTTTTTAATCAGAAAGGTAACGCCACACTCTTGATTGTTTTTACGAGTATTTTCACTATTAATATTTAATATTCAAAGTAATGTGTAATGGTTACTTTGGCAGACGACATTTTTTATTCAACATTTTACTTGAAGTATCTCACCGGCCTGTGTGTCAAATCTTAACACATCTCAACCCAATAACTATTTATTAACAATAATATACCCCATGACCCACCCATCTATCACTCAATATGCTGTTGGCCTATAGTCAAGCCAGTGAGTTAACTATCTTAACGCATTTTACTTACTTGTGTAGCTCGAAATATTTTCCCAATCTGGTCTGTCGTAGCTTATTTTGACATTCACTGTTAGGCACTACAGGTAAGTCAATCTTCTTCATGATGACCTGGTATTTTCCTTTCTTGCCGAAAACGTCTTTTCCCCAACCAGTAGCAACACACCTACAAAAAAGGATGAAAAACCAGTAATCGTAAATTCAGATTAAAGTTTTTACGAAAAAAAAGACAGCTGTTGTATAACAAGTAAAATGAGGAATCACGAAAGAAAAGTTTTAACAGACTTATTTAGTTTCATGTGTCTCGGTATTCAGTAAGTCTAGTTTACAATTCTGGGATATGCTAGCTCACGCTGAAAATAGTGTACATACGTATTTACATTTGTTATCGAAGTTTTCTCCTTAGAAAAAAGTTTGAAAATCAAATTTTAGGTTGAATCATCATCGAAATACTATGCAAAGCATGTCACTATGAATATTAAAAATGCAATAGAGCAAAACTATACTTCACAGCCTCAGTATTCAAACATACAATCACCTCCTACTCCAAACACATACGAGTTTTAAGTGTGCAATGGATCTATAGTCTGTTATTATGAAAGTTATTCACAACAATTACACACTACAAGGTGATTCATAACTATGTGGTAACACAAACCAGCAAACGGAATATCTTGGTTTATTCTGAAAGGCCTCTTTAGGGAAAGAAGTTTGATATAGCATGGCTGTTAAGACATATTTTGGCCGAAAAAAAAAATTAAATCTTAAAGCTTGTAGGGATAATTTTTACCTTTACCTGCCATCCATTAAAAGTCTTTTACGACTATTCTGGTATTTATTTATTTTGGATTGTGATTTCCGACAATCTGCAGATAACTCAAAAATTAAGTAAGTTTCTCAGTCGTACCTTCCAGACTGGACAACATCTCCTTGAGGTGGCAAACAGACGACTCCAATGTGGGGCTGCATCTCTACTGGGGACTCCAAGAATAACAAAGCAATGTCATTATACAACGCTCCTGAATAAAACTGAGGATGGATCTGGATATGTTTCACTTCTCTATCTTGGTGGGGGTAGAGCTCCTTTGTGTTCTGGGTATCCCATTCTCCAGCCCGAATCGTAAAGGTGCGATCTTTGCCAGCCACACAGTGAGCTGCTGTCAATACCACCTAAAAGATTAACAGTGAATAAACAAAAAATTGTAACACATGCAAAAGTATAGCTACACGGAGACATCTTATTCCTGGAGATTATCCCTTTGGCTAAGATTAACTAAAAACTACTATATTTGATATTCCAGCAGCTGGTTACGGATGGGACCTGGATCAGCATCTTTTAGAGTTTTCCACAAAGGGAACACACAAAAATAAGAGATGCCCACCCCTTTTTGATATCTCGGAATATAACGATTGATTTATGCACACTAAAATTGTTATTTTTATGCTTGCATACCTGAGGGTGTATCAGTGCTCCTCCACACTGATAAATGTTTAATTTTTGTGGATTTCCGTCAATAGTTTCTTGTTTGAGAACAGCCACCATCCATGGAAATTCGCCAAACTGCGTCTCATGGTCTCTAAAAATACGGAATCACTTTACTAGTTCGAGGGGTACCTAGATTCATATATCCGATATTTCGTAAATGAATGTCAATATTTAAGGAGGCAATTTTTGCAAACAGTAAAACTCCTTACGAACGAAAAAATATACAAATTTAATACTAAATAATTTATTATTGAATACTGTATCTCAAAAGTTAAGATGTTTAGAACATACGTTAATAAGAAGTTTTCTTCTTAAAATGGACCCAAAAATCGCTTGCTTAAATATTGACATCCAATCAGAAAACACTCTGTACAATCATGTTCGATTAAACATTAGTAGGTGTACCGAAAAGGAGATATGGCAACATTGCTTACTTGTCCCCTGTGATCCGGAATCCTGCACCATCTGGGTTCCGTACGCCACAGCCTTTGGGTGCTTGAGGTTTCGGTTTAGGTGTTATGGGGTTGTCAGGTTGGCGTACATCGGCCTTATCGCAGCAAACCTCCAGATAGGTGGAGCACGGGCTATCTTGTATCCTGCAAAGAAAGTGGAACGTTGTAATTTAGGTAGGTACTACTCCTTCACCTTTGACATCCAGATTTACGAATTCGTTCTTTTAGTTGCGAGACGATGAGGTATCTTTAATAAATATTTCAGCGAAATCCTAGTACCTAATGTCAATAATTCCTTCTCCATTTGTGTTGATAGTTCCATTGGACGAGCACAAGTAATAGTTTACGCAGACACAGCCGTCGGGTCCTGTCACTACTCCGCCATCGGTGTCTCTATTGTTAGGCTGCAAATTGGGCACTGGTGTAGCAGGAGATGGTTCTGATGTAGGCCTGAAAACATTTACAATGAATGGTCTAATATTTGTTGGTTTGCACCAAAAGAGTAGGGAGAGACAGAAAGTAGCGTAACGCATCGTACGCCACTGTTAACACATCTTGTACAGTGAAAGACGTACTTAAGTACATAAAGACACTCGCGTTAAGAGTGGCGTAGGTTGTGCTACGCTACTGTTTTCTATTATAGCGGACCATATCGCACGCCACTGTCCAGTGCGTTATCTCCTTGAATACGGCTGCATACTCACGCTCAGATTTTGTTAATCAAAAGAAATGCCGCACCTACAGTAGTGTACGATGTGTTTAGTTATATAACTATTGCTTAATTTAGCTTCTAAACTATGTGGTTGTCTTATTTCCAGCATGCTTCTTTGATCAATAAATTGAAACCACAGATGTAAGGAAAATATTTTACTTTGATCAGTGTTTCTTATACACCTCTGGTTTTAGTTTATCGGCCAGACACATAAGAGGTCTGTACATTAAGTGATGAGGCTGGCAACGTAGCGTTCGATTTGACAACAGTGGGCTTGGGGAACGCGTGATCCGTCTTCAGTACAAGTTTGAACTCGTTCGAGTCATTTGATTGACCGTAGTTTTCCCTGTTGTGTTCTAAAAATGAGTGACATCACTTTCGATGTGCGAGCAGGGTTCGCTTCAGAATGGGCACAGTGCTACGGAAACTCTTGCTAAACGGAGATAGTGTTTTGTCAAGAGCCCAGGTTTTTCGGTGGTCTAAGGCATTTTCAAAAGAGACAGTCGACAACATTCAAACGGCTGTAACCGACCAGCTGAAGGCTAATCCAGTATCGGAGTTCCAGCAAAGCTGAGGAGTAGAAGAGCGCTGTGTGGTTTCAGAAGGAACTTATTTCATAAAATTGTAATTATATTGGAATAAAAAAAATCAGTCTCAGCATTTAATTTACAGACCTCGCAAAAATAATTATTACTTGCCTGGTAAATACTTCTTTAATAAGATCTTCAACAGCTTTTCCTTGTCCCCATACTCCGTTACAAACAGCAAGCAGCAAAATCAGTGTTGTGATGCTCAACATATTCAACCTCCTGAAACTACATTTTTATTATTTTGTCAAACAATTATTTAGGATCAATATCAAACAAAATCTACCCGGGTCATTACAAAAGATATATTAGTCTCTCGGAATGTTCAAACAATATGATGAGTAAGAACTAAATAGTGTGTCTTGTCAACTCAAAAATATGGAAATACATATATGTAACGAACTCAAATCTGTTGAGCTCATTTTATATAATTTTGAATTATAAATCCTCTAAAAGCACCAAAGCGGGCTAAACATTTTAAGGGACATTACGTCAAATTGGAAATATTATGAGAAGATCCACTTGAATTCGTTCAGTGTTAACAGCATTTCCCTTTCAAAAAGGCCAAAACAAAATATTGTCCACATTCGGACCTAGTGAGAATATGTTGCTGCTACATTATATTGAACAGCGGTTGAGTATAAAAAATGAATCATTCATAGGGTTGAGGAAATTAACTATAATGATTTATGTAAAAACCCATATTCGCGGTACAATGCTTATTAAATTGACTATAAACTTGTACACGGCACAAAAATATTGCTAAAACATATTCACGACTTTTTTGCTCCTTCAAGCAAATGATTGTCCCTTGTTTTAAAATACAAAACTGAATCGATTATTTCAAACATGAAGCCATTTCCAAAAACGAAACACGAGTATTTTCTCCTGAATCAACAGTTATTCAACAAAAATCCTCCTACGTATAAAAATAATGTAGGCTAGTAGGATATTCCATGCATTTATATACGTCTGTTTTTGAATTCTCATTCTTATAAATATTGACAGAAATTATTATTAATTTTTGAGCCCTTAAAGGCCTTTTCAACTTTCGTGCCGCCTTGAAAACGAGTGAAAAACAGATTAAAGAGATTACACCCAAGAACTATAAAAAAGTTGTGTAATGTTAATAACAAAGCTTGGGGACGATCTAGAACTTCCGTTTTCTGCTCATAACTCCTTCGTCACTGCACCCCGAATTTCAAAAAGAAAGTAGGATTACCCTCTATGATCCCACAGCAAATCCCTTACCAAATTTCACCAAAATCGATGCAGTTGTTTTTTAAATTACGCGGTTAGAAAATGTTCAGATAATGACGGGACTGAAACATGAATTTTCATCATAATTAGAAAATAAGAAAGTTCAGGCGCTTCAAAAAATTAAATTAGTAATAATACTGGAAACAGTAATATATTTAGAATGTTTAAAAATTACCTTTAATATTATCTGGAAATGCAAACTTACGTCAAAGATATGTACTTAAATGCACAGAGTTCCTTCACCGGAAAAGATATCCCAAAAATAATTCTGACTCCGCGTTGTATGTTGTTTAGGTTATATCATCAACTCTCACATTCACCACAATTAACTGAATCATAATATATGTATATGATACTTTAAAAAATGTGGGTATTTAAAATAATGATCCAGATTCTAACCACAACACAACCGCACTGACATTGGCCCGTATTCAATCACAGACTGAATACCAAAGAACAAAACAAATATACGTACCCAAGCATGACCGACTCTGCATTTGTTCAACAATCAAATTCAACATTTACTCTGCCACTAGCAACGTAACAGGTACAACAGCTCATCAGCTGTATTTTACAGGTAAAATATACTGAGCGAACGTAAAAACAGAACTAGAGGATCTGCGAGATCAGTAAAGGCTCCCCCAAACCAATGCGGAAAACTCGCAATATCTACGAATATTCGCAGCATATTGATTTCACTGTGGTAAACAGCCATGGTTCCCTTCGTTTTGACTGCGATTTATCGGCGTAAAATGTTCGCAAAAAGGATAAAGTTTGGACTAAAATAGGAGAAGAAGATAGAAGAAAAACAATCAAGAATGATTATAGGATTGTTTTCTAGTCTTTCGTAATTATGGCATCGTAGTGTGCTTTCAGATATTTATTAAAATTATTACTCCTAAATTATTTTCCGTTGCAAATAATGAAAGTACTTCTTCTTCATACGATGATGTATACATGTTTTTAGAATAGCAAAGATACTATTCGATTTTTATTTTTAATACTAACGTTCAACTTTTTTATACTAAATAAACAACTTAAATTATGCGATTATACTCGCTTTGCTGTGAGGCTTCGCCCAGAAACCGCGATGACATTCGCTGCGGATTCTCCGTCACAGATCCGCTGCGAATAATTCGCTTTGGTTTGGGAAAGCCTTAAAGTTAAAAACTACACAGTTCTAGCACGTGCAAAACTGATTTTATACAGGGTGTTCCTAATGATATGCTGATATTTAAGGGTTTCCTTACAAAAACTCGGGGTGTTGAAGTTTTAGGAAAAAAAAAGGAAATTAATTAATATTTTCAGAATACTCAAAAATAGCGGATCGAAGCAAAACAATTCAAGAGAGATCTTTTGTTTTAAATGTTACGGGGAATTTAAAAATAATTTTATTTCTTTGACGAAAAACCATTGGCGTACTATTTTTTTTTCTTAAAAAATATCGAAGTCAATACCCGTACGCACGCTACTGTTAAAGCTAAAAATTATTTTTGCATTGAAAAATATGCAACTTTATTAACTTTCACCACGTACTTTATATCAGTTAAACATCTGAAGCGGTTCTGAAAATATTAATTAATTTCCATTTTTTCCTAAAACTTCAACACCCCGAGTTTTTGTAAGGAAACATTTTTGGACCATAGTTTATGAGGTAAACTAACATTAATTTTTCATGTAGATTCACACCCTTAAATATTCGCATATCATTAAGGAACACCCTGTATATCGCTAAACGAAGTAGAAGTTAAAAAAACTCATTGACAAAAGGTAAAGAAGTGAGCCACTATCGTACGGCAATATCTCTATAGCAGAAATTTAAAAGGGAAATAAAAATATGTTAGATAAAATTGAGTTTGGGTTCTTATTTATCTAGGAAATTGACCGTCATTCGGAGATAAGCATCAGGGGTATTTAGAAAGATTTTTAATGATTTCCTAATAACAATTGCAGATGATGTACGATGTCTGAGCTCATATGCCTTTCCTAAACCAACATGTTTAAAAAAAAATACAGCAGTCCAACGAGCAGCTTACTATAATAGTTTAAACCGAAACCACGTTTTAGTATCTATTGCCTTTTTGTATTTTTTTATTTGCTCTTTTCCCTCTCATATGAGCACACATAAAACAACAAAAATCTCGTAAACAAACATAGATATAAAAATATCGTAGAGATAACATTTGAAGCTTATTTAACACGCTATAGAAAAACTGTTTTACCGGGCCACAAATAATCAAAATTCAAAAAGTTTTCCAAAAATTTTTCAGTTCCTACCTATGGTAGTATCCGTACCAATACTTCAATAACCTAGATCCAAATTTCCATCCAATATAAAATGTTATGTCAAAAGTGTTCAATTGCTGAGTTATCAAATTGTTTTTATTTTAAGCGACCCTTTTAGTTTTGAATCTGCTTGTGTCTCTGTGTGTTTTATTATAGATCTGAAGTAGGAGGTGTGACGAACATGCGCTCATATAGAAATAGTAGTAGTCGCAGTTTTCCTACATCTTCAAAAGGCTTTCGATTCAGTATCTCATACAATTTTATTAAAGAAACTAGAAAGTGTTGGAGTGCGTAGTGGAGTTCTGAACTTATTTGAGAAGTATTTGGCCGATCGATTACAAGTTAAGGTAGGGTCAGATTTAAACAGCATTCAAAAGATCAAAATAGGTGTGCCTCAGGTGACGGTTTTGGGACCAAAGCTGTTCCTCATATACATAAATGAACTACTTCGATGCAACTTCAACTGTAAAATGATATCTTATGCAGACGATACTGTTTTAGTTTGCACTGGTCAATCAAGGGATGACACAATACGGAATGCCGAGTTGTTTTCTCCAACCAAAGCAGGCATGCCATTAGACCACCGAACATTAATTATAAATTAAAGTGCTGACACTGTCGAAAGAGTTGAAGTTATTAGATACTTAGGAATCATTAATGACAGTAATTTAACATGGCAGAGTCATGCCGACCTTTTGGCATCGAAATTAAGGAGAATTGTTCATAAGTTTTTCATTCTTTGGAATATTTTAAGCAGAAAGAGTCTTCTCTCAATATATAACTCGTTTGTGGGGTCTCTACTAACTTACGGGATAAGTATATGGGGAGCTGCATATACTAGTACTTTAATAATATTACAAACCACGAAAAATTATATTGTCAGGACTATTTTTCGTATCCCATGTAGGTCAAGTTGCAGATTCGTTTACATTGAAAATGATCTTTTGAATGTTAGAGGTTTACATATTTTTGCTGCTCTGAAATTTGTTCACTCCAGAAACAGTGTTCCAACCAGCCACGCTTACGAAACAAGAACTAAAATAAATATAAGTTACACTTATTCCAGAGTGAATAAATCTGTTTGCCAAAAATGCATAAAGTTTGATGGTATTAGGTTGTAACGGGTGATTTTTTAAGAGCTATAGGATTTGATTTTCAAAAAAAAACACAAAAAATTTGAAATAACGATTAAATCTTTATTTTAGTCGATAGAACGGTCGATATAATTTAATATTTAAAGATTATTTCATGTAAATGTTGGCCGCGGCTCCGCTTTAGATGGCCCATGCGCAAGGTCCAATTTTGGCACACTCTCTCTAACAGATCGGCCGGTATCTCACGAACAAATACTTCAATATTGGCTTCCAGAGCGTCAATCGTTACTGGTTTATCCCTGTAGACATTAGCCTTAACATGGCCCCACAAGAAATAGTCCAACGGCGTTAAATCACACCATCTAGGCGGCCAATTGACGGGCCCCAAACGTGAGATAAACTGTTCACCGAACTCGCCTCTCAATAGGGCCATTGTTTCGTGTCCGGTGTGGCATGTGGCACCGTCTTGTTGAAACCACATGTCAGCCAAGTCCCGCTCTTCCATTTTGGGCAAAAAAAAGTTTGTTATCATTGCACGGTAGCGCTCGCCATTCACAGTTACGTTCCGGCCATTGTCGTCTTTGAAGAAGTACGGCCCGATGATGCCTCCGGCCCATAATCCACACCAAACAGTGATTTTTTCGGGATGCATTCTTGCAATGCTTCTGGCTGGTCTTCACTCCAGATGCGGCAATTTTGCTTGTTAACGTACCCATTCAACCAGAAATGAGCTTCGTCGCTGAACACAATTTTTCGATAAAAATGTGGATCTTCCTCCAACTTTGTCAGCGCCCATTCACCAAATTGGAAACGTTGTGGGAGGTCGTGTGGTTTCAATTCTTGCACCAGCTGTATCTTATAAGGTTTTACACCCAAATCCTGTCGCAAAATTTTCCACGTAGTGGAGTAACAGGCCCAATTGCTGCGAACGGCGCCGAATCGACATTTCACGGTCATCACTAACCTGGCGGATACAGCCGCAATATTTTCTTCAGTCCTCACTCTACGTCTGCGTGTTGGTGGTTTAATGTCCAATGTAAACTGGGTTCGAAATTTAGTCACAAGCTTCCGAATAGCAGAAGGCCGACCAAATTGCCCATAAATTGGAAGCAGTGCTCGATGCACTCTCTTAACCGAGCATGCGTTTTGATAGTAAAATTCAATAATTTGCAAGCGTTGTTCGTTTGTAAGTCGAATCATGGTTAAATTATAGACCAAACTGAACAAGTTTGACAATGACACAAGACACGATTCACGCGTCATCTGTCAAAAACAGTGTTGCCAAAAAGATACTAGCAAAAAAATCACCCATTATAATAAATTACCCCTAGAATATAAAATCCTCTCGAAGTATAGTTTCAAAAAAAGATTTAAGAAGTTCATCTTAAATAACTTTGACATGCTTGCATCGATTTTAGCTTGACTCAGCCCCGTTTCTATCTAATGTTATATACACCATTAGCCATGCATTGAATTTGTATATTGTGTGACACACACAAGCTTATAGCTTAGGTGTCTATTCTTTTGTAATAAAAAATAAATTCCTTTTAAAAAATAAATATAGAAATAAATATTATGTAATTAGGATAAGTAGCTAGTATAAGGTACAGCTGTAATAATATTAATGTTAATATTGTAAAATTATTATCATTGTAATGGAGAATAAACATTCAATTTCTTCTCTAGGTCCAAAAAAAATTTCCAAAATGGGTGCTAAAATTGCGAACTTTCAACGGAAAGCAAAGTACTGGAATAAAAACAAAAGTGTTGATGAAATTTTAAAGCTCGAAATCTGAATCATTTCAAGAGACACTGATCCATTTCACTGCAGTTTTTTTCGTTATGTAGATGGTTAGCTTTTGCCCCAATTTCGTATCTCTTACGATTTTCAGGATCCCAAGGTAGCGGGGTAGGGATAAGATAATATTATTATTGATATTACTGGAGTCGAAACTAATCAATCTACTATATGCGTATCTCACAACATTGTTGCTAAACATTTACGGCGTATTAATTTGTATCTGCTATCTTACGTACGAAAGTTGGCTTTGGGGCTTACCAAGCTTTCCTGCTTTCAGGAATAGAATTGTTTACCTAGTAGTTAGATAAACCTATTATTAAAGATTGTGTTCATGTTTTCGTCAAGCCGATGCTGATAATTTTCAATGCTATATTAAAAAGTGGAATTTTTCCTGATGTTTGGAAGATAGCAAATGTGTGTCCGGTCCTAAAAGATGGTGATAAATCTGATGTACTCAACTATAGAGCTATAAGCATTTTGAAGAACTTTGCAAAGGCTTTTGAAATGGCCATTTACTATTTTATCTTCGAGAACGTTAAAAGCCTAATTACACCATCACAGCATGGTTTCATCAAAGGTAGATCCACTACCTCAAATTTAATGACAATTTCAGCAAGGCTTTCGACAAATTAAACCATCATCTTCTTGTGCATAGCCTTCTTTATTTCGGTCTTAGAGACTTGTTGGTCGGTCTTCTAAGCTCATATCTTTCTAATATAACACAATATGCTTATTATAATGGTTATTCTTCAGCTAATTATACTGTTCGCTCTGGAGTACCGCAAGGTTCAAACCTAGGTCTCTTGCGGTTTTTATTCTTCATAAATAACCTAGCCGCTTCACTAAGGTGTGAATCTCTACTATTTGCTGATGATCTGAAAATCTACACCAAACTTACAAATTTGGAGAGCTGTATTTCCCTTCAGGACGATCTACGTACCATCACACAATAATATTATCTTCTTAAATATTTCCAAATTCAAAGTACGTTCATATTGTCGTAAAATGAACCCGATTATGTTTGATTACTGCATAAATAATGCGGTTTTGGAGAGAACAGCAGAGACTAAAGATCTTGGTGTAACATTTTCTTGTAGATTGGTCTTTTCTGTCCATGTAGCACGCGTCACTTCCGAAGCGACACGGATTCTGGGTTTCATAATGCGTAACTACCGATCTTTTTCCAACGAAGCGGCACTAAAAGCTCTTTTCATTTCACTGGTGCGACCAAAACTTGAGTATGCTTCTTTGAAATGGACCCCTTTCTATGTATATATATATATATATATATATATATATATAAACATCTGAGAAAATGTACAAAGAAAATTTCTTAAATACCTTGTTTATAAAATCGATGGCACATATCCAGAAATGGGGTCTCTCAATTTTTTCTGCTGCGTCGTTTTAAACTAGAGTCTCTACAGTTAAGACGTTCCACTGCACCAGAACTTCTCCAGAGGTTAAATTTCTGTACTCCACGGTTAAATACGAGAAGAACTCTAACTTTCTACTGCTGTACCTCCCGTACCGATGTATTATTTGATTCTCCGCTACATTCTATATGCAACAATTATAATTCCATAACAGACAGTTCTGACATTAATTTTGATTGTATCAGTAAGATCTTGTCGAATTTCAGGTACTATTATAATAGCTAATTCTGTTTCTTAAGTTAGTTTTATGTATAGATTATATGTATGTATTATAAGCAAATATACCATTATATTGTCCTCTAATTGGAATAGTTCTGTTGGGCAATTATGAATAAAATAAAAAATAAAAAAATAAAATAAAAAAACCTAAGCTTAGCAAACTAACGTTCCATTTTTCGTGTAGAGCGGTATACACCCGCTAATATAACTAGCATACCTTGAAATCTCCAGGTAAGTAACTACTCTTCTATAGTGGAATCACCGTGATTACTGATTCGTTGATGACGCCAGCGCGAGATCTAGCCGGACAGCGGTTACAGTCGAGGAATACTGGTCGGTAATCAAGTGATGATAACACGTGGTCGTACCATTTTATCGGATTCAAGTAAACTTGAAGCCCGAGATGACCTGATTAACGTGAATACCCATCCGTAAACACCAATTAACTGGTTATTGGCGCCCGTACACTTGCGCGTATATACAAGGGTAATGAGAAAGTTGGGGCAACAAATGTAAATATAGAGGGTGCACCTAATTTATGACAGAAATTAGTCCTCACGTAGAGTGCTGAAGTCGCTCGACTGCAACAAAATCTTTGGTCCTGATACGACCATTACGTGGGACCTCTCCCCTCCTTTCTCGAAAATCTAAGCGGACCTCAAAATTGGCATATTTAGCAAGATTTTGTATAAGATTTTCTACTCACCGCTATACAAAAGATTTGGGAAAAGATACACTTTCACAAACAGTTATATCTCTTGCCGATGATCGGCTCCCCTCTCAGAAAAATTCCTGCAGGCGCCCTTGGATACCTGCATCGTATACAGTGGACCTCCGGTAATCCGACAAACATTATGCAGGGCAGTGACGGACTATCGAATTTGTCGGATTATAGCGCACTGCCTAAGACCCTTATAGTCCGGAATTTTTTACAAAAGAGTACCTTGTAATCCGACAAATTACATATCAAATGGTAAGATTATATATGTTATGTATATGTATGTACTTTGAAGTACAAATCCTACATAGTTTATGTATGTCGAATTTAGTAAATTAAATAACAATAGAGAGCTTACGTTTTATTATAAAATTAAGCATAAATGCACATACATATGTACCAAAATAATCAAGAATTATTAATCAATATCATTAATGAATTTGTCAAATTATGAAGCTTGGAAATATTCATCAATTTTTTTTTTGTTTAAGGTTGTTATAACGCGAGATCAGAGCTTTGTCCCTCAGTCTTCTCAAAAGTAAAAGTTCGTTGTAGGATGTACCATTCTCTTCAGCCCATTGTAAACCTAGCTCAAAGGCGTTAATTGCGTCTTGTGCTGTGACTTGTGGAGCAGTTGCAATCACGTCGTCGTTATTTTCCTTATTGTTTGTTGTATAATTAGAAACCTCTTTTATAATCTCTTCATCAGACATTTTATGAAAAACATTTTCCTCTTTATCTGTTCCACGGCACCAGATTTCCAAATCTTCCGGACTTATCTGTGTTTCAGCAGCGACTTATTCTATAACTTCCGAAGTTATTCTGATTTGTGGAACGTTGCTAGGAGTCGTGACTATATCTGGCCATAACTTTTTCCAAGACGATTTAATAGTTGATGACGCTAACGCGTTCCACGACTGACAAAGAGCACAAACCAAGTCTTTCATATTAAATTCTTTTAAAGTTTTTTCTATTGGTTGGTCTTTTGATACGGCTCTCAGAAATAGGTTTTTCTTATAGTCTTGCTTGACAAACTGAATGATATTCTGGTCCATTGGTTGAATCAGTGCAGTGCAATTTGGCGGAAGAAACATCGCAGTGATGCATTTATCCTCAGTTGTTAGTTCTTCTTCAGACGGATGACCGGGAGCGTTATCAAGAAGCAACAAGCATGTTTTTGAATGCCCGTGGTTTATTAGATTTCCCAATCACCATCATCTTAAGCGCGTGTGTGACCGCAGCGTTAGCACATGGTAGTATGGTTACACGCTCTTTACTCACTTTTCGTCCAGGTACGGATTTGTCGTTACAAGAAACGAACGTTTTGTCAGGCATCACACGTCAAAAAAGCCCTGACTCGTCTACATTGTACGCCTGTGACGGGTCAAGATTTAAATCGTTCACCTTTTGCAAAAATCTTAATTTAAAGGGCTCTACGCAGGTGGCATCGTTAGAAAGTTTCTCTCCTGTAATAGTCATTAAACGTATGCCATGACGACTTTTAAAACGTTCTAGCCATCCTTTGCTGGCCACAAAATCATATTTTTTTGTTATTTCCTTATAAAAAAACTTAGCCTTCATGGCCAACATGGGTCCTGAAATTGGCGCATGCCTATTTCTTTCCTCAAGAAACCACATGTACGAAGCTTCTTCCACTTCTGGATGTTCAGCTTTCTTGAGTGTCTGTCTCTTGCCTGGCCCGCAGTCAGTAGCACCATATATTCACATTATCATTTTACGACACACCAAAAACATCAATCACTAAAAAATGCGTCATATGCAATAAAAATAAAATTGGTTTCGCCATCATTACTTTGAACTTTGAGTGACTGTAAATCGTGTAATTTGGTTTGATTTAAATGATAAATTATGTTCTAGCCCTTTAAACTGTGTATGTGGCTATCTGGGAAAAGTGGGCAAACCCGTACAGATTATAAAAATGGACAAAGGACATTAGGTGATGAAATAGCTCCTGAACTTCGTGTTTCCTATAAAATCGCATCACTTCTCAGTTCAAACAAATGCTGAAGAAATTATGCTCCTGTAAGTGTATATTTAGAACTTTCCCAGCTTCAACTTTTGTAAGAAATTTTCTTATTGATTTGCCCAGTGAAAGTGTGATTACCAGTAGAGTATTATAGTTATAAATAATATTATAAGCAGTTTCATAAGTAATGGCTCTGAGGCACTCTCTTATGCGACACGCTTAAAATATTGTTTCTTCTTCAACTTAGGGAGCTTCAGCGTCTCCGATGATTGCTTGTCATACACACATTTTCCAATTGTGTTCTAAAAATGAGTGACATCAATTTCGAGCAACAGTGTGCTATCATGTTTTGCTTCAGACTTTGTAATTATATTTGCATAAAAAAATTAAATAAACGTACCATCACTTAATTTACAGACCTCGTATAAGGATATTCACCCTTTTGCTTTCACACTCCGTAGCTTCAATCTATCGGACTGTCGGTCAACACAAGAGATAATGACACTATAAGTTTTTATCATTCATCTATTATTCAGAATAATTTGTTACTTGGAAACCACAGCGAGATAATTTTAGATACAAATAATTAATCACCCTGCAAAGCAAATCTTGCATAAAATACACATAAATTAACCTGTGCTCACGGTACTCAAAAATAACTTGACTTTCACTTGATTATCCATAAATTATATTTACAAGAACGGATTGTTAACAGGGGAATTCCCAAGTTCGTGTGTTGTCATGAAAATACTGTTGCTGTACAAGAGTACAAAATTATTCCGAAATCATTAAATGACATCATCGTTTTATGAACAAGTAGTTCATTGAATAATGACCTCTCTTTGACCTCGATTTTGTACGCTTCAAAAAATACGCTACAAGAAACGAAACCCCGTCCTGATTGAACCGTCTTTGCAGTTAAGGTCTTCTAAGAATGCTGCCTTCAAGAATTGGCAACATTCATCATTGAACTTAAGACATTGCAAGGATTATAAGAGCATATCAATAGACATACTTTGCTTCTATTGATAGATCCAGGTTTGCTTTTTAATAGAAGACAAAATGGTGAGCTGAACAAATATACAAATACAAAATGTAATCAAATACGACACCGTCATATTTGACTACACAAGAACATTCAATATTTGAAGGGCTGAATATTTTTTAATCTAGGAAAATTTTGCTTTAATCATACAGCAAAACATCCGTCGTAATTATTTTTATATCCGACTGTTGGGAGATATACTCGTACATATTTCGAGATGCAAGGTTTGAGGTGTGCTTTCTATAAAAATGTTGATCTCTTCAAGAGTTGATTTCCAGTGGTTTTTGGTTTCAGAGAGGTATGTTTCCGAACTGCTCTAGAAAAGGTACATGGGTATACGAAGGACAGTGGAACGATATTGGTACAAAGCCCTAATAGTGAGTTACTCCGAATAACTCAATTGGGTTACTGAAACGCAGATAAGGTATCGAAAAACCTTTTGCGTTTTGAATATCCCGTGCAGATGGTTACTCGGGCAAAATGAAAATACTCCTTTGATTTATCTACTATTTATTTATACTATATAAAATGCATAACACAGAAAAATGATATAGACCTCAGTCATAAACTACCCTTAAGATACAAACTGTCATTCTCAAATATTATCAAATATTCTCTCATCGGAAGATCTTGATCATAGATGGCCGTTAAAATCAAAATCACGGCTGTGAAAGAAAATGTTTGACAAAAAAAAAACAGCATTTCTGAACGTCATATCATGTTATTCTCTTTTTCCAGTCTATCCATCACACTTGGTAAGAACTGATTTTATAGATTTGATAGTTTCAAACTCTAAATATACTATAAAAAACATAATATTAGTTGTAAAAAGTTTTTAAAATATAAATTGATTTCTTTTCAAAAATTCCTTTCTAATTGTCTTGTGAACGAGTCATGTTATCAGCTGAAATTTGGGACGATTAGGTTGATGCACGAATATGTACTATAGCAGTTTATAGGACAAAAGTAGTAGTTGAAAATTTATTGTAACATTTTTCAAATGGAAATGGGGCGGGTCATGTGATACCTCACATTGAAGCTGCTCCTGAGTAGAACTTGATAACCATGGAATGTAAAATCTTCAACTTCACCAAAATTGGCGGGATGGCAAGCTCTCAAAGTTGAGCGTTTGTGCTGCATTGAATCGCTTGTAATTCAACAACCAATCATCAAAGCTGTAGTATGTTATACCTAATCAAATATGGAAAATTCAGTGTGTCAATCTTATTTTATTGCTTATTCTCATAGATCCTTCCTAAATAAGGAAATTCATGAAACATACGTACACTATAACGTCTTGATGATTCGCGATTCAGTGAACAAAAATGCACAACTTTGAGAGTCTGCCATGTTGACAGACAGAGATTTTGAGTTACAAACTACGCGCAAGGAACTTCAAAATGATGTATCATATAACTCATCATTCCTTTTGAAAAACATTCCAAGATGGAGCTCAGTCGCCATCTTGATATTTTCAATATTATTTGCACTTTAAATACAGTATTTATGCACTAATTTCATCGAATTTCAAGGTTATAGCTTGACTCGTTCTAAATATAAGTAGTGGAGAACTTTCTGAAAAGTACTGTATAAAAACTGATGAAAAATAATTCATTTGTGATAATAATGGCTAGTAAATGACCCATCTGATAACCTCCTAAACGCTGGAAGGCTAAAATCTGGCTTAGGGTTGAGCCGGCAATACCTCCTGGTGTGAGCCTGATCTCCAGTGGCACCGCACAAGTCGCAAACGTATTTCCTTAAAATTGGGCATATGACTATGCCGTCAGGCTTTTTCACGTAGTGGCTACTGTATACCTTCACTGGTTCCCCGTTTTTGTAGCAGAACTTGCAGTAAATCTGGGGTAAGAAATAGGTTGACTCCTGAAATGGAAAATGAGGTTAAATGGATGATAAGAGGTCATTAGGATATTAGGATATTTTGGATCAGAAGGCTCGCAACTTAATGAATCAA
This sequence comes from Acanthoscelides obtectus, assembly GCA_963669975.1. Lineage (NCBI taxonomy): Eukaryota > Metazoa > Arthropoda > Insecta > Coleoptera > Chrysomelidae > Acanthoscelides > Acanthoscelides obtectus. The sequence goes on from CAVLJG010000009.1 coordinate 65,673,970, forward strand.
AAGTGATGTCTTAAGCGCACGATAATGATGGGATTATTGGGACTAAGTTGATTTTTGGGCAAAGGTGATCCAGAACATGGAATAAACAAAAATTAACCTGTAAGAACCATGATTTTCGTCCCTGAAAATATTTCAGTTTTCAAGTTGATCGCATCTAATATGAATTTTTTGCCTTTGAATACTTCACAACACTGTATTTTAAATTGTCATCAACATTTTTATTTATTTGAGTACTTGATTGTTCTATACAAGCTCTCAGTACACGATTTCAAGTTTTTAGGGCTAATGTACAGATAAATCTATGATGTTTGAAATATATAGAATAGGTGCGTAGTGTTACCAATGTTGGGAGCGTACCAGCATCAAAAAAAGATAAACCCTCCCCATCCCCTTACAATCCTCATTCCCAAGTTTTTTATCTCTAAAATTTTTTTCTATAATGATCAGGATCCCCACTGGATCGATTCTCAAAAACTACAATGCTTTTATGTCCTTGGCATAGTAGTAACATTGTGTCAAAATTTACCTCATAACTTCAAATATACTAAGTGACATATAAATCCTAACACCCAGTTTAAATGGTTTTATTTTAATAAAATTTTGTATAAGTACTTAATGAAGCATAATAAGTAAATGATAAAAATTTCAAAATGATTGCACTGCTTTAAAGCCCTTTGACCTTTAATAATGTGTGGATGCACCCTGATGTGCTACGCATTCTCCAACGCGCCTAAGCATGCTTCTGATCAGGTGGTCAATGTCCTCCTGTGGTATCTCATTCCAGGCAACCACCAACTCCTCTCGAAGTGCTTCTAGAGTCTGAGAAGGACGTTGCAAATTGAGCAATCTCCTACCCATCATATCCCACACGTGCTCAATTGGGGATAAGTCGGGAGATCTTGGTGGCCATGGTAACAATGTGACATCATTATGTTGAAAGAAGTCTATTGTGACTCTTGCAACATGTGGTCGGGCATTATCTTTTTGGAAAGTTGGATGTGCCAGGGTGTCAAGATAGGGTAAAAGATGGGGTTCTAGAACTTCGTGGATATAACCTGCGCGTTCATGTTACCTCTGATGAAGATTAAAGGTGACCTGGAACTATGAGCTATAGCACCCCAAACCATAATTCCAACAGTGGCGGCGATCTTCACGGTCTGTTGTTCTACGGCGGCGTCCAGTACCCCTTGCCCTTTGCGTACGGCCTTCTCGAAGCCATGCCTGACAACACCTAACCACAGTGTCTACACTTCTTTGCACTCTAACTGCAATTGCCCGAAAAGAAAGTCCAGCTTCCCGAAGTCCCACTATACGGCCCCTATCAAACTCACTAAGTTGACGAAATCGTACAGGTCTCCGTACTCTAGGCATCGTAACCGATCGTAAAGGATGTCAAGAACCAAAATCCGCCAAAGTTGATTCTTTACTGCGGCTGAAATATTCATTTTTAGAGCGTTAGTGAATTAAAAAAAAGCAATATAAAAACCGGAATGTCCAACTGATAAGGCTGAAAATTGTTTCACTTGTTATTTACAGTAAGATAAATACATTCACCAACTTTTATTAAAATAAAACCATTTAAACTGGGTGTTCGGATTTATATGTCACTTAGTATATAATCAAAAATCATTATGCAGGGTGATTCACAAGTCGTGACCAAAAATGAAACATCATACACAGGACCGCATTTTGTTTTTTATCTTTAAACTTCTACATCCCGTATATTGTTAATGAAGCTCTCAAGGGAAAAATGTTACATAGTTAAATAGAAGACCCCCCTTAAAATTCGGTCCTGCGTATGTTTCGTTTTTAAAGATAACTCGAATGCTAGAGCCAAAGGCAGTTTCATGCTTAGAAAACATACTGTACATTCCCATACATACTTCTAAATCGTAACTGCGTGAAACTGGGTGCTCTTGTTGTTGTACGCTTTCCTCCTGTGTCGCCTGACTCCTCTCCAATCCCTCTAAAATTCTCCAGAGTTTGTTTAAGCTCAGAGGTACTTTCCTTGGCATAGTAGGTGTAGAAGCGGCCCTGGGAGCAGGTTCGGTTTCCGTCAAGAAAGAGCATTCCGAAATACTGCTGGAGTTTACTTCATACGATGTGATTTCTTGAGGTGGACTCGGGTTGATACTGCTGGAGTATTCCTTCGTGGAGCAGATTGAGCCAGAAGAGGAACACCAGGTTACCTCCACTGGATCATAGATTTTGCTTTTCTCGTAGATGCTTTCTGTCAAATACGTAACAAAGTTTAGATTCTCCTTAGCAATATGAGGGGGCTATACTTATTTTTTGAACGGGCTAACGTAGCAAGATGAAATGCTGGACGCTAAAACTATTGCAAAAATGCTATACTTTAGTATAAAAGAGACGTTAATTTCGGCTGGTCGGCGTTCAGATTCCCAAGGACTTGGCCTGGCACGAACTCGTCTCGTCAATAGCGACAGCTGCTGGGAAAAAGCTAGGCTATTTGCTTAGGGCTAGGAAGTAATTTTCTACACAAGGCCAACATAAGACCCAGTCTCTAGTATTGCTGGATTGTTTGAGATGCTGCCGCCCCGACTCCATTTTGCCTTTTCTACCGCTACGCCAATGAGCTTTGCTCCTCAGTGCTCTCCTCCATGATACCGCTGCGCAATGTGCCTGCAAGGCAGACCCGTCTGACTTAGGCCTCCCATCCTAGCAGTGTCGAACTTCGTACATCCAGAACTGGCCGATACGGCCGCTCCTTTGTCCCTAGGATATCGATATTTTGGAACAACACACAAGAGGGGGCTTTTTCCGCTTCTACCAACCTTAGTTAGTTTAAAAATCGGATTAACAAAGTTACTTTGGGATCCTCTTAGCAGCCGCGGTGCACTGGCAGCTGCTTCGGTGTAAAAAAAGAAGGAGTGGTCGTGTGATTTATTTTAAACTTAAGCCTACTTATGACTACTATAACCCCAACGTATAAATTTGCTATCTTTCGAACTGGTGTACTGGAAAGTTGTCAAATTTCAGCGTACATTGCATTTCTTATAATTCAACAACCAATTATCAATCCTCTATTCTGGGAAGGATCTGTCCAGATGTGTTATAAAATACAAGCTATTCCATTTAAAATGTAGTGTGGCTAAACTTTGATAGCTCGCCATTATAAAATTAGTGATTTTATACTCCAGGGTCTTAAAGTGCTCATAAGGGACTTGAAAATGAGGTATCACATGATCCCCCATTCCATCTAGAAAAATTTAAAAGTTGGCGCCCAGCTATCATCTTGCAATGTTTAACTATCAGTTTTAGGCCAAAATATAATATTCATGCACCATGCACTAACTCCTCATCCCGAATTATATCTCGCTATTATATAGAAAAGGCTAATAATTATCCAAAAACCGATCGAACTCTAGAAAAAATGTATAGACGAATTTTATCTCAATTACAAAATATGCCCGCCTGGCATTGGTGTTCTATATATCTCCCATTACCAGTCCCACTTTGGTGCCGTTTTTATCCAAATCCACTGAGGGTAAGTTTACCGATTGAAAACTTGGGGCTCACAAAAAACAAAGTTAAGGATACTTAACATTTTCACACTAACTGTAGTCAGAGATCAAGAATAATGTCAATTTTTAAAGATCTGAGTTTCTGCTACTAATTCTAATGCAGATGCACAATTTACAAAAAACAAAGCTTCATTATGTATCGACTAATAATGAACATAACACATTAGCATCATCTCAAACACAAACATCAGACCGACGGATGTGAATTACACGTAATTTTGGTCATGAGCACGTCGCAATACTTTTTGTCCAAGGTTCCAAAATCTTAAGATATCACACAAACTAATATCACACTTACTTTCTGGATCACTACACATAGACTGCACGAAACTCGTCTCCGCTTCAAAATCGCTCACATTTTCATCTTCGTGCATAAAACTTAACATACTTATCATAAATTCATCTATATCTACCACCTCCATCTCTAAACTGGTCCACTACCCGGTTTTTCAAATATCTCAAAATTATAGATTGTACAATACAGTTCTGCGTGGGGAATCAGATAAGGTCCTTCCTGCACCAAAAATGTCCGAAGGTAAAATGATAATCCCAAGAAATGGGATTTTATTTATTGGAAGTAGAAGGGGTTTCTGCAACTCCTGGGAAAACTGCAAATTTCTAGGCTCACGGTACGGTGGCGGCACCGTTTGCCTTTGAGGTGTTTCTGCCGCTCCAAGCAAAGGCACCGATAAAGGACGGGGTCAATCAATCTTTCATCACGGGAACCAGAGCTATCACTGTTTGAGGAAAGGAGACCTTTTTGTAATCTGTGTAGCTATGTTTAACCTTCGACTAACGTATTCCCTAAAAGAAGATGCATAACCATATGCTGTATTTGGACATCCATTTACGATTTCCATGATAATAGCGCTATTGCCAAGTAGGATTATAGCAGTAAATCGCTTAGGCCAACAAACATTTTAAGTTATAATTACGTTAAATCGAGTTAAAAAAAATGTTATATTTACTTCTAAGCGTTTACCTTTTTCTCGAAGCGGAGAATAACACCAAAGCAATGTTTAAGTCAATATCAGGTCCATGAGGCGTTTATTACTAAAAGGTCGAAGGATATAAGCAACTATTTAGGTCATCTTGTGGTAAAATCATAGTAATTTTGCCATATAAAACCACATGAGTTTGACTTAAATTTAACAATAAAGAAAACATAATATATGTCGCTCTGTCTTGCTCATACATACAGATGGTAACCATCTCGGTTAAAAAACAGATTAGCTGGTGATGCACTTGTCTATAGTCAAGCGTGTCAAAGAAGTAGCTTCCATTTGTGATAGTGATTATAACACAACGATTTCGAAATTAGATTTTCGTCCACAAATGAACGGAGAACCTAAGGGTAAGGAATTAATTCATCAAATGTAGCCATAATAGTTGCCCAAAATTTAGGGGCCTTAGAAATAAGCTAAGCTAACGAATTTTATTAATAATTTCAACGAGGCACTCTGATAACAAAATAACCTCAAATTATAAGAATGCTTTGTTTTAGGGAGCAATCCCAGTTCGTATTGGGTGTATGCGATAAGAAAAAAATGCTAACAGAGATCATTCTCTCTTTTTAAATTATAGTCGTGACCCTTTCCAGAGAGAAAGAAAGAGAGAGCGTTTGGTGTTCGATGTTTTTTTTATACTCCAACTACCACGTAGGCCTAAGGCCTAAGCACCCATTGGGTACCGTAGGGCTATAGGGAGATACATGGGAAAGGGGGAACGCCACACGGACTCTGGCGAGGGAACACGTGTGCATGCAACATGCACACATTCTGGCTCCGCCTACGAGATCCGCCGGGTGGTACCTCCGCGTTCGACAGTCAGAGACCGTCTACCACCTACGGACAATCATAACATCCATAGCCAAGAGAAAAATTTCTCCTGGGACGGGACTCGGACCCGCACAGCGCACGGCGACTGATCAGGAGACCGAAGAGTCAACTACTGCGGCCACCGCTGCTGCCTTTTGATAGTTCTGTGGTTTATACGCTTTATACTGCGTGGATTTTTATAATCCCGTATTCAACTTGTTCGCAAAAAGTGCACAACCTCTGGATTTGTCTTCAAAGTCAATTATTCTTTAAGCACTTTTTAGAGGAGTGTTTTTTGCAATTTTGAACAAACCAATTTCATCTCTGTTAAAGGTCTATTAGGGCCATAATTTAGTATGTAGTTTTGAGGACATCATTCAACTTTTTCTTGAGTGGTAGTTGAGAAGTAATAAAAACAAATTACATTTTCCTTTCCGAATCCGAAATCAACTTGGTGATGACGAAAGGAACAGTGGAAGACTAAAAATCTCAAGTTGATTGTCCTGCACTTCCAACGCTGACATCAGTTCATAAAGGATTATGTTGACCCTCTGAGGAAAAAGTTGGTTACGAACATGTAAAATCGAGAAATTAAATGGGTCAAGTCATTCAAACAGGAGGCCTATAAAGTCCATACACAACATATTTATGCTGCTCTGCCGATAGTACGCCGTTCATCTGGCAACGTGGTCCCTCTCTCAGACAGAAACATATGGTGTGAAAATGATTCCAATATTTTGCTGAAACGCTCTTATCACCTTCCCTGATACCATTTTGCTTGACTCCGTCAACTTTAGCGGTTCCTATGCTACCCCAGTCCACTCAAGAAGTGTCGGCGCGCGAGTGTCGGCGCGCGACGCGCTGGCTCAAAGATAAAAGCTACCGCTCTTTGTTTGGATACGCCGCAATATTCTCACGCCCAGGATACTAAAGATCCCTACAGCAACAGCTGAGCCCGAAGTTGCAATAAAAAAGATATGAATACCTACCTCATTTCCGGTCAACGAGCGTTTGATAATGATATACAGTCGGGACTATGCCACATCAAAAAGGAAATAATAGTATTTCTATCTTAAAAATAAATTTAGGTTTCCCACAAAAGTAACCCTCTTAGGCAAAACTTGCAAGATATGAACCGAGACTACATGGGCGTCCGCGAAGGCAGGGGGATCCTGTCTCCCCCTGGGAATCCGGTTTGCCCTTAAAATTTGCATGTTTAGCAGGATTCTGCCTACAATTTTTGGTCAACAAAATACGCTACCACAGGGCCGGATTGACCATTAAACAGAGTAGGCAACTGTCTAGGGGCTATGCATTGACTAGGGCTGAAAAAAATAAAAAAACGTTTAATCTGAAGAAAATTTATTTGGAAAATTTTAATTTGTTATTTGGTCGGTTTTTGGGTAGTTAGGCCGTCGTAAAATATTTTTATTTGACGTTTCGCCAACTCGAACAGTTGGCATCTTCAGAAGGTGTTCACAGTTCGGAGTCCTGTGAATAAGACTTTCTTTTCCGGTTCTTGGCAGCAGGCGCGGATCCATGACCCCCATGACCCCATCCCCAGTCGAATAGATAAATCTGTAATGCACACATATTAAATGGATGCCGTACTGGTATTTTCTACTAAACACTGGCAGCACTGCATCCGTCAACTTTGATTTAACTGTAAGCTCATAGATGATAGCGCAAGACTGGTTGCCTATGCGGACGGGTTGATGTAGGAAAAACTTCTTCGCGCCCGCTTAAGCTGTGAGCAAATTTGATAAAAAATACTTTTTGACGGACCAGTGGCAGATCTAAGGAAAAGGGCCCAGTCGATAATATGCACGGGGGTGGTGGGGGCAGTGGTATGATCGGGGACAGACGGCAAATAGTGCGCACTATAACTGTTTTGCGAATAACATAAATTACTGTAATTATTGACAAATAAAATACAGCAATGGAAACTTTGAAAGTTGTATGTTAACTCAGAAATTAATATAAAAATTTAATGCGTAATGTCATGTTAGTGTAATCGTACATCAGCCTTGTTTTTGCATTTAATAGTGGGCACGGGACAGGTAGTAATGCGCATCGTAATTTTTTGCAGAAAATTAAACTTGATGATTCACCAGCAAACTTCTTGTGCATAATAGAGTTTAAAAGTTATCTTGGATGCTACCGATAAGTAAAGGGCGTGGAGTCAAATGTGGAGTGCACGCTATTTATAGAGTTTGCATAAAGTTATAAGTAAGAAAAAAAACAAATATGATAGATAGTTGGTGTCATGTTTGTTTGCCGTGATTAATATTTCGTTGAATACAAACTTGGTGAACAACACTAAAGTACGTTAAATAACGTGAATTACTACAGGATAATATACTATACTACAACTATTTAAAACTGTAATGACTCATACGCGTGATCAACACGTGATCAGAGCTCGATCCCGGCTTCCTTCCAGTACAGCCGTATAGCGTACGACATATGTCGTTTCTGTGGCTTTGCGGTGGTCAACAGCACAGACAGAGATGGAAATAATGGCTGATTGTTCTCCGCCGGTAGAACCAATGAAATCAAAGACGCGCCTCGACCGGCAGACTCATAGGCGTCGGCAACGCATTGGACCGTGTTTCGTTGAGCGATCGCATATTGTGTGTTTTTATAAGAATTGTTGTGTGATTGTTATTGTTGTGGTTTCTGTGGTTACTGTTTTGGTTATACTTAACCATGGAGAGTACAAATGGCACGAGTGGAAGTACTGAAAGCCAGGGAACAAGTAGACGGCTTCGTAAAGCACTGAAGAGGGACGCGAAAGAAATCGTGCTCAACGTGTTAAATTATCTGAACAGAACTATGTCGCAGGGAGAAGAAGAAAAGAAAGAAAACTGGAGTTACTACTGATCCAAAGTTTAATTTCAAGGGACGAAAGGCCGTTAAATTGGATGACGATAGCAAAATGGCGTTAAGGCGAACCGTACATTCATTCTTCTTTAGGAATGAGATACCAACCCTCAAGGCTGTACATGCAGCGATCAAGGAAAATGAAATTATACCCCAAATGAGCGTCGAGGTAATGAGAAAATCCCTGCACGAAATTAATTTTCGTTACGAAACGCGTAATCGGAAGTCAGTATTGATAGAGAGACCTGAAATAGTCGCCTGGCGTCGAAAATACCTACGCGAAATGATTGAATATAGGCGACAAAGCAGAAAAATCTATTATTTGGACGAGACATGGGTAAATGCAGGTCACACAGTTAAAAAAACCTGGATAGACAAAAACGTAGTGAGTAACCAACAAGCAAGCATTGAAGGTTTGTCAACAGGTCTTCGTGGACCGTCAGGGAAAGGTCAAAGATTGATCGTAACTCATATTGGTAGCGATAGTGGCTTTTTAGAAGAGTGTGACTTGATTTTCGTCTCTAAGAAAGGAGGTGATTACCATGACGAAATGAATGCCAGCTGCTTCGAGAGCTGGTTTCAAGGGGTGCTTCAGCGAGTTGAGCCCAACTCTGTGATCGTCATGGATAATGCTTCCTACCATAGTCGTCGAGCCGAACGTGTACCGACTATGGTATCTCGAAAAAGTGACATGCAGCAATGGTTGAGCGAAAAAGGAATCCCGTTTGACGATTCATGTGTGAAAGCGGAATTGTATGAAAAAATTAAACAGCACAAACCTGCGAACATTAGTTACGTGGCTGATGAGATTGCCCGTCAATGTGGTGTCACTGTGCTGCGGTTACCGCCCTACCACTGTGAACTGAACCCAATAGAGCTCATCTGGGCTCAAGTGAAGGGTTATATTGTGCGCCATAACACAACCTTCAAATTACCAGACGTTAAGGTCTTACTTGAGACTTCCATACAGCTAGTAACGCCCGAAGCTTGGCAGAATGCTATCCGTCATGTTGTGAAGGAAGAAACAAAAATGTGGCAGCTTGACCACCACATCGACACCATCATAGAGCCAGTTATAATCAATTTCAACGAGGAAAGCGATAGCGACAGTTTATTACTGTCAGATGTAAGTGGAAGCGACGATGAATAAAGGTAATTCCCAAATTTTTGACTTACAATATGTTTCAAACCACTCTTTATTAAGCATGTGACAAATCTAGTCCACCCATGTTAAACATTCATACCCCGCCTATGAACAGCCGACTACTGGTAGTTAAGTGATGTGAACATCGATGAGTCATTACAGTTTTAGATAGTTATAGTATAGGCACTATTTGCGAAAGTGATATTCCTACATTTATCCCTATTTGCAAATTAGTGACGGCAACTGAGAATAAAAAAATTAGAAAGACCTGCACAAGTAACCGAAACAAGCTCATGGATACTGCAAAAGGTTTTTTAATAGTAATTTGATGCAAAGAGTTAATCTAATGCTGCTTCAACGTATCAATAAAACAGCTAATTCAACTGTTTCAATATTCACGCGGATCTAAAATTTTTCGATAACGTAAAATCCATAACGTAAATTGTTCAGATAAAGTTCGAACTACAGATTTTGCTGCCAATAAGGATGTCACATATTACCATGGGGCTTACATTTATATGCAGAATAGTATCTGCTGCGCATTGTTACCTCTGTTTTTTTACTATATGTCTATATAACCTGAATCAAGTAGAGACTGTGAGATCAAACAGTTTTTATTCAATACAAAATAACAGTATTATTCTAATTTGAATCCTTGCTTTTCGTTCAGCAAAAACTTCCATCGCAGAATCCAAACTGAGTGTATTAGCTACTGATCTTTCGATATAGAGGATAGAGAAGTTGTTGAGTGTGTATACAGCCAAAGAAGCTCGACGGTATTCTTTAGTAATTTTCAAAGAGCTCATGACACGTTCAGCACCAGCTGAACCGTTAGAGCCAAAGTCAAAAACAATCTGAATAAACTGCAGCTCTCTGGAAAACTGTCTATAAAATTGTTTGCAATCATGAACTTCAAATAATATAGCGGGCTGTCATTAGTAAAATTACGATTTTCTGAAAAATACATGCTCGTAAAACTGGCTAATTCATATTTTAGATCTGTAGTGAAAAATTCCCAATATTTTTCCATTAAACTAGTGACGCTGGTTTCTAATGCGTTTTATTTTAGACTGACTAATTTCTCCGGCATCAAAAAACCAAACACATCATTCATCACGTTCTTTCAATTCGTTGCTCATTGAATCCGAAACTTCGTAGTAATTTATTGTATGTTTTTCGTGCCTTTCCAGTGGCGAGTCAACAGCTTTTTCGTCGAAATTTTTTTTGATTTTCCTCTTTCTGACAATGGTGAAACCAAGATTTTCCCATTCCATCTCCTCCCATTTATTCTTAGCCTTCAGAATAAAGTTATCGCATGTGCTTTCCCTCCTCAAATCTTTTAATTTTTTTAATGCTGCTGAAATGCACCTTTCAGCCATCATCAAGTCTATTTCTTTCTTTTGCATTTGAACTTGCTCAGTATTCATTACGCTCAATACTGAATGCCACCATAACAAATTGAGGGAAAAGGTCTCTTGAAATTTCGTCTTCTATGCAATTGATAATACATTCAAAAAATTTCTTCCACGTTGTAATAATGAAGAAAACAGATATGTCATCAAATAAAAAAATGCAGTATTGTGAAAGTTTATGGTTATAAGCATCGAAGGCGTGATAAGACTGTAATAGACGCATTAGAGGCTGATTCATACCACGAAGATATTTATTTACTGAACATTTTATGCCAGGTAATAATATATCACTGTAAGCGTAAAAGGAAAAAATAACCCCTCCACTCCTTGAGAAATAAAAGGGTCATTCGGTCATTTTTTTAGAAATGAAATATTCATTTTTCAAAAAATTTCTTAAGAAATGAAAGGGAAATTTTCTTATTCAAACTAATGCGCTGTTTCATAAACATTACGAAGATGGTCATTAAAAGAATATAACAACACTCTGATTCCTTTTTATCAATTTTACATTCAAAGCGCTGAACAATATAGTCAGTAGAGCTGATTTTTGCTGGGGGGCCCTGTGACCACCCTTCCTTGGGGGGCCCAGGCGGCAATGTCCATTTTGCCATTACTTAAATCTGCCACTGTGACGGACAAAACCACAAAAAAATTGTTGCACTGGATTCAAAGGACATGGTAAGCATTAATATTAATCGGTTCGCAAGAAGACAAAAAAGAAGAATTGATTTTGTTATTTAATAATGAATTCTTCCTTTTTATATTTGATTTAATATTTAAATCACTTTTAGGCTGTACCCTAAGGGTACAAGAGTAGGGTTATCATCTGCCATCCGTCCGCTAGTCAAGTTTTTAATTTCTATGTCAGAGGCAACCCCCAGACACAAATCGTGGATCCGCCGTTGCTTGGCAGATCGTCGATACCAAGTCGATACCCTAGCAACGAAGGGATGTCATATCGGCAGAATAGCGTGATCACCAACAATTCTTCGAAAAGTTTTCTTCTTACTGTAAATATCGAAAGTGTCGGCTGAAACAAATCAAGTATATGAGCGGCGTAGCAACTGCACCGTCTTAGAGGACATGCTAGGTGAAGTCCTAGGTTTATAAAGTCCCATGAGTCTGAACAAATGATTTACCGGTCAAAATCATCAGTACACCTAGCCGCAGACAAAGCTCAGTGCAGGATTTGCTTTTGGGGATAAAGGGCACGTCAACCGAGAACACCTGAGTAATGGATCAAAATGTTCAAGTCCAAGTCCATTTTTATACTTTTGGAGTGTTTATAATGGCTCTTTAGGGCCCGAAGAAAAAACATTTTAAAGCCAAGAGGCCAAATGCAGGAGCATCATGATTCTGTACTGTGGGGCCCCTCGGGGGCCGGTTGATGAGCACTCGGTCGTGTGCGTCATCTCAGATACGCATTTGGGCGTAATCGATCATTTTTTAAAACTCTTAGAAACCATTTGTACTTTTTGTAAGTACATGGATCCAAGTATAATCAGAAAAAGATTCTGCGAACAGGTACATACACGTTCGTTGTAGAAAACCCAAGTTTGTCATTTTTCCTGAAAAGCTTTGAGCGAATCATATGATGCATGATGCGCCTGCGTTCCCTATAATCCTAATGTGCTCCTAACCGCAGTAGGCGTGTATATTTATAACATATTACAGTTTTTCGGATGTGGTGTTCCAGTGCATCCAGAGATTCTCGAGCGCGTGCCCCACCAAAAACGCGCGTCTGATTTTTCGCTCATCGACTGACCCGATTTTTGGCGGCGGTCTATCAAGCTTTTTACGCAAGTGCCGTTCTGTGGATTACGCTGCAGCGAAGATGATTTTGTTCAAAATTACCACCTTCGTGATTTGTAAGTTGAATTACCTGTTCTTCAGCTTTTAAAAACGTACGCTAGAATTAGAGCTATGCAAAAACTTTATTCAGGTGACGTCGGAGGAGTGCCGACTCTTTTTGAGTTTCTCTCTGTGTAAGACTTCAATGGTTTCTTCTCATATAATAACGAGAATCTATTCTGATTTTTGAAAATCACATAAATAAAACTTAACTTCATCAAAAGATAGTTATAATCGAATCCTAAATGAAAAAGTTTCAAAAGGACATCTAAGATCCTCAGTATCTGACTTTTTTCTAGAACATTTGGTATATGGTACAATAAGCTTGCAAAAACAAAACTATTGATGGTTTATATAACTTTACGAGATTACATTAGACATTAGAGCGTATGTTAAATGCAAAAGTGTAAAGGGTTTTTTAAGAATTTTGCAGTTAGTAATTTTAAATACTCTGCACAAATAATAATACTAATATCTAATAAATCGTCTTTATTTAGGGAGCGAAGTTTAGCTCAATGTTACTCTGCCACTTTACAAAAAAAAAAAAAAAAAAAACAGTGTACTAAAAACACAAAAACATTTGATCAGTTACAATTTAAAAATGTAGGTGTATAAATTTTTGAAGGAGAGAAAGGAGTATGACAATCAAGGAGGCCATAAAGGCGCCCTACAATTGTAGGGACGACTGACGATACGGGCCTAAGTGTATCTCACCCGGCTGCTTTACTCTCAACCACTGATATGATCTGAGCTGATATGATCACGTTTTTTCAAATTATTGATCAACCTACAACATGAATTTTTGATTTTCTGGAGACGTGTGAGATATTGAGTCGAGAAATGGAAGATAAAGTAAATCGCAAAACTAATTTTGGACATTACCAAAGCTTCACACATTTTTTTTTATTTGTATAGTCAAGAAAATTGCTTACTACGATATAATATCACGTAAAATGAAAAAACAACTCTTGTTGATATTATTTACATGTGGTATAAAATTTAGATATTCATCTAAAGTTACATCCAAGTTTTTCGCTGACTCACTCACTTCTATAGCCTCACCATTCAAGCTTACTTTAAATTTTTTTGCATCGCTTCTAAACAGTTTTGATGAAAAAATAATGGCTTGCGATCTTAAAGGGCTGTGCATATATACTAATAGATTTTATATCTTCATTTACCTCAGATTCAGCACTTTGAATGTTGTGATTATGGAAATGACTGTAGTACAATATTTAACAGGTGCGTGTAGATCAGAAATATATAAAATAAATAGGAGTGGCCCAAGTACACACCCTTGAGGCACTCCGGAGGAAATGAGGCTCTTTGGAGACAAAACCATGGCAATGATATCGATTTCCCAAAAAGCTGTGAATCATATTTGAGAAAGAATCAGAAAAAGCAAAATATTTACACTTGGCTACTAGAAGACGATGATTTATGGTCTCCAATGCTTTAGAGAAGTCAAGGACTAGTGATGTAATCATCTGTTGGTCCCAGTCTCTAACAATGTTATCGGTTAAATCTAGTAGGGCACATTCAGTGTTATATCCTTTTCGATATCAGCATTGTTTGGGAGGCAAAATTTCATTTAGAGAGATAATCGTACATCGCATTTTCTGATAATTTGGACAAAACACGTAAAACACAAATTGATCTTAAAATGATACTAGAAAAATTTATTTTTCTAGGCTGGAATTGGATAATTGGATAACTCTAATTGTATCCCGAGGGAAAAAGTTTCAAAAGGACATTTAAGATCCTCAATATCTGATTTTTTTAGAAAATTCCGTATATGGTAGATCCATGCTTGTAAAAGCAAAACTGTTGATGATTTATACAACTTTACGAGAATCACGAACCTTTATTAGAGCATCGTGTCTTAAAAGCAAAAAAATACTGGGTTTTTTGAAAAATATGCAAATAGCAATTCTCTGCACAAATGATATAGCAAAAATCAAATTTTGTTTAATCTATGCCGGAATCAGAGGGATAGGATTTTTTGTTACTGCTCAGTATATTTCAGTCGCAAATGCGCAGGATGAGCTTACCATTGCGCCCCAGTTGAGTATGTGGAAAGTTCTCTGATTCTGATAACCTGGGAGCAAGATTATACCCAGAAGTCCATACACAAAGGGGTCCAGATTGGATCCTTTCGTCTCGCAACTCCTTGAAGAGTGGAAAGTTGAAAATTCGTGTTTTTGTATGCCAGTAGCAAATGTCAGTTTACTGAGGGATATGAGTAAAAAACACGTATTATTCGTTTCTTCTTCTCAGCTTCTACGGAGACATCTAGACCGTGCCAACCAAGGTTTTCTGGAATTAAAACAGACCTTATTTTCGACACAATGTAGCTCAGCAGCTATCCAAATCTTGTTCCATTTGATTTGATGCAATGATGATGTAAGTGCCGCTCCTTGCGTCACAATTACAATGGTCTGTTACAACTATACTTCGTGACATGACTTTTGTTCAAATTACGATAAATGCTACATACAATGAAAAATTAGCCACACCTATGGATCTAATTTATATAGCCACCAATTGAGATAATAGACCTGTTGAAACGGTAGTGTCACTTCTACCACGTACGAAACTTGAAAAGAGACTCTAACTTCTATTGTGGCGTCAAGTAGGTTGGCTCTGCACTTGCCACACGCCGCTGCCATCAGTTCATCAAGGATAACGATATATTCGGCAGATTTTGCTACCTCTCAGAAAAAAGTTAGCCACGAACATGTATCTATAACAAAAAAATGAAATGGATCAAGTCAGCCAGACAGACCCATACAATTATCGTTCCCACCCATGAAAATCGAAAATTTCCCCCGCTCTAGTGACAATACCGACCATCTCGCAGCAATGCTATGGCTAACCTCGCCATTCGCCGGCCACTTACTGGTTAGACATTGCTCACATCCCGATACACGTTCGTTGCGTTGCAGGCGACATGTTTGTTAAAAGTATTTGTCTATCGTTCTTAGTTTTTACATGGTATATAACATCCAAAAAGCATTATCATATTGTTCAAATCTTTCACACTCTACATGGAAAGTGAAAGTCGGAGCTTTCAAAATCCTTCAATCTAATTTATTCTTCTACAGCAAAAACAGTGGCGTAGCTTGCTTCTCAGGGGCCCCATATCAAAATTTGTACGAATCCATAATAAAGGGTAAAATTTGAAATATAAAGAAACATAACTGATTGCATTTAATAATTTGAATTGTCACTTATTGACTTATTGACGATGGGCGTCCCCAGTAAGTTTTTTCAGTCAGAGGGGGTGGATCATCGGCAAGATATCTTTCCCTAAAAGAGTGCATACCCCTTAAACTTTTCGAAGGATGAGGGGTAGCAGAGTTTTTTGGGGTTGGGACGAAGGGGGGTAAAATAAAAGCGAAAATTTTAGATATTCAGATAAATGTTTTTTGTTTTTTTCGATGTCTACAACACGCAAATTCATGTGGGGTCATAGCACTACTACTAAATTTTGAAAATCTTTTAAACGGCAGCGGTGTTACGAGTGAAAATTAAAGTAAGTTTCAGATCATCCAAAAGTTTGTGTTTGTATGTTTTACGACGTTCTAAATATTTTTAAGAGTAACCAAACATCTTTTATACAGGGTGTGCGCAAAGTTCAGGTTTTCCTTTACACGACGTGTAGATCTTGAAAACATAAGCAATTTTTCTTAGTACCATATACACCAATGTCTTAAGGGAACCGAGATAAAGGGGTCTGCAACATCAAAAATATCTGAATACCGTCCTGTAGCTGCGACCCGCGACATCACCGATTGGTACAAGGTCTTAACCCGACGACAGCACTGGGTCGGGGTCATTGTGTCAGGTGAGTATGCAACCTTCAACCGACGGTTACGGTCACGCGTGTAGAGGTAATCGCGTAGACGAGAATCCCTCAACAAGCACTAGAGACGTGGCTAGAGAAGTGCAAGTATCAAAAACTAAAATGTGGCAAACGCTGCGTGAAGAGGGGCTGTATCCGTTTCACGTCCAACGTGTATAGGCCCTTCAACCTGACGATTTTCCAGCAAGAGTGCGGTTTTGTGAGTGGTTGTTGCATCAACATGACAATAATCCGGACTTTTTGAAGTGCATATTGGTGACAGACGAATCTACGTTCACGCGTAATGGGGTGAATAACTTTCGCAACACTCATGTTTGGTCAGTAGAAAACCTGCACGCTGTCCGTCGGGCACATTTTCAACAAACATTTTCGGTGAATGTTTGGGCTGGCATGGTGAACGGTATGCTCATTGGACCATTTATTCTCCCAAATCGATTGGACGGGATGCAATACCTAGACTTTTTACGCAACATTTTGCCTTCCTTGTTAGAAGATGTGCCATTAAGTGTAAGACAATCAATGTGGTTTCAGCGTCTGCTCGGTAGCGCATCAGCTGATTTCATTTTCTGTTGGAGCGGTATGATTTCGGGCAGAGACGTACTTAGCCCTTCTCGTCAACTGGAGAGAGAATTTTTTTTTACTTGGTCGCCCTCGTTTCACTACACATTACCTTTGTTATTTCAAGGGTAGTTGTTTCTGAAAAAGAAAACCCCAACTTTGCGGACACCCTGTATATATGTATATTAAAAATTTCCAAAAATTTTTTTTAGCCAAAGGATTATTTTGACTAATGAAAAATTTTGGTTCATGTACCGAGTCAATCTACTCGCCACTATTTTTTCCGATTTTTTTTATTTCACTATCCATAACGGAAGACGCTTTTAGTGTTTCGAAATGTTCATCCTCTGGAGACAGCATCAGGCTCGATGGGCAAAGTTGTCCCATAGAAGTTCTAAGATATTTTGCTTGCCTTTAATTTCGAGAAGCTTCTTTCAGCTGCTGCAGTTGTAACCTACACGGTTACAAATGATAAGCATGCTATTATCACCTTCGTACAATTTAAGGTTTAGCGATTAATAATTTTTAATTTAGCGAACAGCCTAAAAACTTGCCTGAGATTGTGAGGTAGCTGCGCCACTGAGTTCAAACAAGGTGTGTAGTTTTTTAACATTCTTACAAAGTATGG
Organism: Acanthoscelides obtectus; assembly: GCA_963669975.1. Lineage (NCBI taxonomy): Eukaryota > Metazoa > Arthropoda > Insecta > Coleoptera > Chrysomelidae > Acanthoscelides > Acanthoscelides obtectus. The sequence continues at coordinate 65,691,673 of CAVLJG010000009.1, forward strand.
ACTTGAGTCTGCAAGTATATATTCCCCTAATAGATAGTGAGGTATATTTATCCTACAAAATCTAAAAATAGTGGCGGGATCCAAATGCCTTAGATGAAATATGGATGTAGTAATTTTGGCAGCGCATTCCAGCCTAGTCGCGTGTTGAGGTTTCACAACGCATCGCGTTGATGTATTTTCAACGAAACACCTACTAATGTCACGTTTTTCCTTGTAGTAAATCTCATGTCAGTTTCATTAATCTAGATTATTACTAAAATAATTTCTGTGAGGGGACCGAATTTGCTGTGATCACAGGACACGAGAACGGAAGTATCGCTTTAAAAGCTTAAAGGTGCATTTTCCAAAAACTCGCTTTTTGTATAAATCGACTATGTACCTAGATAATAAGTCTGATATCGGTTTTTGCTGAAATCGATAAAAGCTCATTTTATTATAGAACCTGACGATGCTGAAGTATGTGTGGAAGAAACCTATTGTCTAGTAATCTAAATAGGCCACTTCTTGGACGACAGCATTCTGTATTTCTACATTTTACAATTTGAAGCAAGTATTGGCTCTCACGCACATGTTCCTAATACCATTTAATGTCTGGAAAATCAGAAAGATCTTGTTCACCTGCCCCAACATATTTTGCATTAACATTATAGCCATCAATTTCCATTGAACTCCATACTTCAGCTAATACATTTTCTGCAAATTCGAAATTAGATCTTTCTAAATGTTCATCAATTGTAACGCCACGTTCATCCAAATGAGACCCAAAATGGTCATGAGGCAATATTAAACCAACCAGTTCCCGACTAAGAGGAGCCATTCTGCGCTCTACTCTGTTATACGCACTTCTTCCAGGAGCGTTGGTAGCTAAAAACAATGCATCGACATCATGTCGCTTAAAGTGTTGTATAGCCAACCCTATGACTTTTTGATAACGTGGATTTTCATCTGGCCCTCCATCAACCGTCATGATTACCACTGGTTTTAGTAGTCTATGGTCAGTTTTAGCTAATGGTCGAAACTCTTCAAGTTCGAGAAACGTCTCGAAATTCTGAGCATGAGTATTAGCAGTAGATGAACTGTGCTTTCCACTTCGAATAGCGATGTATGTTGGTCCAGAATATCCAACGGCTTGCGGTTGTCCTAGCATATTGGAAGTAATTTTGATACCAGCATAAACAGTTGGTATTAATTTATGACGCTCAGCGATTACCCAATCGTGATCAGGCAATTTGATTCTATATTCTATGTGCATTAGAAGAGGTGGTTGATTATTTGCCACAGTTACTCCAATAGGGACTCGAGCTTTATCATCTTGAGATATAAAAAATACTTGATCTGGTCCAAGTATGGATGCTATGTTCTCTAAATAATGGATTGATGTTTCAGCGAACTTGCTATCTAAGTGGCTCTTGTGGTGATCAGTTTGAGTCCGAATGAGCTTAACAGGAACTGTCGATACATGTCTTCGTCCCTCTGCAGAATTAGATTTTCTGGGAATCAAACGAAGATATGTCCCACTGCGACTAATGTCAAATCCTATTTTACGTAATTCTTGTGTTCTTATTTAAACATTAAACTTTGGCTAATGGAATCAATTGTAACACAAATGTTAACTTGCTTTACTATGCTTACAATACGTCTATTCGCTATAGTATCCAAACGTAACAATACACTGATAGAGGAAATTTAGACAAGTGAACACCGCGTGGTAATTCCCCTACTCGGTTCTAAACATACATAACAGTAATGTTCTAGCATTACATTTCCAACAGTTTGAAACCAACTGATCATGCTCAGAGGAGAAAACATGTTGAAGCAAGAGTAAACCTAGTTGGGGATTATGGGGCCGCTGTTTCTGGAACTGGAATTTAATAACCTAACAAAGAAGAAATAAACAGAGAATTTTTCATCTAAATATGTAATACCGTAAAACCGTTGGAGATGTAATGCCAGAACATTACTAATGTTTCTCATACACACCAAATTTATGTATAAATAAATAGTTCTCAAAGCAACCATCATCTTCACAACCAGACGCCCAACACTTGCCGCGGTCTGGCCCGTCTTCACAGGCAATGTGGCATGAAAAAGGAGGAACCGATATTTTTACCACCATTTCAGTCATTCGGCGCTTAAGATCTGGGTCAACAGTCAACAGCTATTAGTTATAGTGACTGCTGCGTATCTAAAACCTCGAGATCTTAATATAAGTACAGTTTATTTACAGAGTAAGTCTGTATTCATGTATAATTAGAAATTGAAAGTTGGGCGTTGGAGTTGATTTACTGTGAAAACGCAGTAGTTATAAATGAAACAGTAGCGTATCTCGTATTGACGCGGATCTAACACAGGAGGAGCCTAAGGCCGTTTTCTGATTTGTGGGTGCGGTATCGCCGCAGCGGCTGTATGCTCTGTTACCGAATCAATACCGCATTGCTCCCATCTACGCGTTACTCGGTATATTCTCGGTATGAACTTTCGCAGTACGGCTTGTTTTGTGGCGAGATGTCGTCTTGGAGCTCGAGTGATGATGACTAAAGTATTTTCGCCATTTTGCAGTGCATGTGCGTATACTTGCGGTGAATCCCGAGCGCAGGCTGGACGAGCGTGCCGAGACGCGGTAAACCGAACGGCCTAAGGAATCCAGTATATGTACTTAAATGGACATGTTAAATGGCATGCAGAATGGACGGAAACCTTTTTATGTTTGAAAATAGAAAGCTCCTAAATTCAGTTTTTTATCTATATACGTCAAATCTTCAATATGACGTATCTCGTAAAGTTACCTGGAAAGATCAAGAAATGCATCAATTTGACGGATGCTTTGCAGTTGTTAACTAGTATTCGGGACTCTCAAATCTGGAGATTGGTCGTTAAAGAAAAATTATAATTTTGGTTAGATATAAAGTCGCACGATTTAGTTTTGTTCACAGAGCGAAACGTGGCCCTATACTATTCGTCATTGTCAGGGAGAAAGAAGGGAAGAAGGAAGGAAGGAAGGAAGGAAGGAGGGAGAGCAAAGAAAAAAGAAGTGCATCAATTTGAGGGGTGCCTTGGCATTGCTAGATAGTATTCGGCAATTTTAAATTGATCCTAAAATTAATTTTGGGATTGGTTGTTGAAGAAAAATTATAATTTTGGTTGGACCTAAAGTCGCACGATTTAATTTTGTTCACAGTGCGAGTCGCGGCCTTGTGAGCTTGCGAACTTGCTCGACTGTGTGGTCTACTGACTCGCGCAACAAAGGGTTGTTATGCGATTCTGCTTGACTGTAACGTAGCTGCGCTTGTTGTTTGATGTAGTCCCTTAGGTAACGCATGTCAAGGTCTCTGTGAAGGGTCTCGTTGGAAACATACCATGGGGCGTTAGTGATTGTACGCAAGGTTCTGTTCTGCAAAACCTGCAGGCTACGCAAATGCGTTTTGGCGAGAAAACACCAAGCCGCACTTGCGTAAGTGATCGCTGGTCTAATAACCATCTTGTATAGCCGAACTTTGTTGATCAAACTTAATTTTTATGTTATATGTGTTTTATGTTTTAGCATAGGGTAGAGTTGCTGAAACGAGATTTGGAATTTAGTTTTTAACGCTTCGGTGTGCTTCTGCCAGATTATCCCCTTGTCAAGAGTGACACCGAGATACTTAGCAGAGCTTTCCCATGGTACTCGAGCTCCATTCACTGAAACCTCAGACGGGGCGCCGCTACGTTTTTTAGTACAATATATTGCCTGCGTTTTCGAATGATTAATTTTGATCAGCCACCGATTCGCCCATTCCAATACCTCGTCCACTGCACTTTGCAGCCTGTCGTGAACTAGATCCCCAGAGCACGACTGGGCCACCAGGGCAGTGTCATCAGCATGCAGAGAGACAGCTGCTGGGGCAAGGGACGTCATGAATAAAAAGTGAATACAGGACTGGTCCAAGAACCAAACCCTGAGGGACACCGGCTTTGATGGGCCGTGTTGTCGACAGAACGTTATTAATTTTGATCCGAAATTCCCTACCCTCGAGAAAGGATTTCAAAAGTTTTAGGAGCCAGAAGGGGAAGCCCTTATGGATCAATTTGTAGAGAAGGCCTTTGTGCCACACCTTGTCAAATGCCTTTGAGACATCCAGTAGCAAGATGCCAGTACTTTCGTTACGGATGAACCCCCTGGTTACTTGTTCAACAAGCCGTATGGCCTGCAGCTCCGTACTATGCTCAGACCGAAAGCCAAATTGCACGTCAGGAATCCATTGTCGTCTGCCGAGAAATTTTCAAGGTGACGTAGAATCACCTTTTCAGCGAGCTTAGAAGGAGCTGAAAGTAGACTAATGGGGCGGTAATCCTGGGGGAATATCGAACCCACCTTCTTTGGAATCATTATGACATCAGCGGTCTTCCACGCCGTTGGGAAGTGCTGGGTCCTTAGCATGGCATTGATTATTGCCACGAGATAAGTTAAGGACTTCCGCGAAAGTAGCTTCAGCGCCTTATTAGTGATTCGATCCTCTCCAGGTGCTTTACGCACCTTGAGGTCTTTAATATGACCTTGGAGCTCTGCTGGTGTGCAATGCGGAGTGTCAAGAGATTCCGCTGAAGTTGCCATGCATCTCTTCAGTTTAGGAATCTTCTGAAGATTCCTCTGAGGAAAAATCACTAAGAGAGGCACTACTGCCACTGACGCCGTTGGCCCTAAAATATCTCCTGACGGATCTTACGATATGTTGCTCCTCGTCGAGGTCATTATCAAGGTCATAGTTGGGAGAGAACTGACTTTCCATTGCATCAGCGAAAACCTCGACCTTTTCCTTTGTTCTACAGACTATGCCCCTAGGACTGTGGATGTGCGGGAGTTGTTCTCACTTTCCGTTTCTGAGCGACTTTGCAACTTTCTAGAGAGGAATACTTGAGTCAAGCATGCCCGACAGAAAGTCGCTCCATTGCTCATTACGGAATTCATGAAGAGCATTTCTCACTTCATGAACAAGATTCGTTGCTCTGTGAATGTCATCTGGGATACAGGACCTCTTCGCTTGCTTAATTGCAGCTCTTTTGTCAGAAATTTTCTGACGAATGTCTGCAGGGAGAAACGTGGCCCTATGTGCATGCGGACTTTCTCACTGTGTAGTCTACTCACTCGCGCAACAAAGTGTTGCTATGTGATTCCCGCTTGACTAAACATAACTAACGAAGCTGCACTTGTTGTATAGATAAGGGTTGTCAAGGTCTCTGTGAAGTGTCTCAATAGACACATGGGCGTTAGTGATTGTATGCAAGGTTCTGTTCTGCAAAACCTGCAGACTGCGCAAATGCGTTTTGGCGAGAAAACACCAAGCCGCACTTGCGAAAGTGATAGTGAGGTTCTACATAGCATAGGGTACAGTTGCCGAAACGTGATTTTTAATTTTGTATTTAACGCTTCAATTTGCTGTTGCCTTGTCAAGAGTGACACCAAGATACTTAGCAGAATTTTCCCATGGTTCCGTTCACTGCAACCTCAGACTTTTTTGTACAATAGGTAGGCTGTCGTGAACCAGATTCCCATAACAAAACTATATAGACCACCAGGGCAGTGTCATCAGCATAGAGATAGACTTCACTTGCTGGGACAAGGGACGTCATGAATAAAGAGTGAATAAAGGATTGGTCCAAGAACTGGACAGCGAAAAACACGCGCTTTACTGAGTCGTATTGTCAACAGAACGCTATTAATTTTGATCCGAAATTTCAAAGAAAGATATCAAAAGTTTTGGGAGCCAGAAGAGGAAGCCTTTTTGGATCAACTTATAAAGGAGGCCCTTGTGCCACACCTTGTCAAATACCTTTGAGACATCCAGAAGCAAGATTCCAGTACTTTCGTTAAGGGTAAAGCCCCTGGTTACTGGCTCAACAAGCATAACTACCAGTAACTCCGTACTATGCTCGACCGAAAGCCAAATTGCACGCCAGGAATCACACTTTTCAGCGAGCTTGAGAGGAGCTGACAGTACACTAATGGGACGGTAATCCTGAGGGAATATCGAACCCACCTTCTTTGGAATCATTAAAACTTCAGCTGTCTTCCCCGCCGCTGGGCAGTACTCGGTCCTTAGCATGACATTGATTATTGACACAAGATAAGCTAAGGACTTTCCTGAACGCAGCTTCAGCGCCTTATTAGTGATTTGATCCTGCTTAGCGCACCTTCAGTATGACCTTGAAGTTCTGCTGATGTGCAACGCGGGATCTCGAGAGATTCTGCTGAAGTGGCATGCCACTCTTCAGTTGAGGAATCTTCCGCCATTGGCCCTAAAATATCTCTTGACGGATCTTATGATGTGCCTATCACGGTCATAGCTGGATAGAACTGTCTTTCCATAGTATCAGCAAAAATCTTGACCTTTTCATCTGTCTTGACGACTATGCCCTATACGGGAGTTCACTTTCTGTTTCTGAGCGACCTCGCAACTTTCCAGAGACAAATACTTGAGTCAATCATCCCGCCATTGCTGGCAAGACCTTTTCGCTTGCTTAATTGCAGCTCTTTTGTGATACATTTTCTGATGAACTTACGTAGGGAGACCAGTTACTTTCTTTTATTTTATTGAACATTCACTGCTTCATTTCTTTGAGCATAGAGAGGTAAAGCTGTAAACGAAATACTAGTTTGTTAAGGAGCCTGACCTTACAGCTCTTCTAAGTAAAACCACCTTGTTATTTATCTGCACTGTAGTAGTCTCAAGCTAGACTTGGGTACCGAAAAGGAAGAGAGCAGCAAACACATCTATGCCAACTGCTTTGCTGCACTCTTCCCTTTTGGTACCAGACTATAGGAGAATTTCCAAACTGAAGAGGTTGAAGGAATATATCATTATTACTGCTCAATCAACTCTGCTATTTTCGAATGTCCGATAAGTGTTGACTGATAAATGGTATGATACGTCCGCAGGAGACGCACCTCTTTTACCAAAATAGATAGTCTGAAAGATATATTAGTCGGCTGATAGACTTGTCACTTTGATAAATGAAAGAAAAGGCTTGATAACTTTATATAGCACGATTACCTTGATCCTTTTTTTCTCAACTATGTTTGCCCACCAATCCTTTACCCGTCTGTTTAATCGAATTTTAACGTTGGGTGCGGGTAACCACTAAATCAAGCTGAAGAAGCTTCTTACTTGCGAAAAGGTGACACTGCGATTTATTGCTAATTCGCCAAATGCGGTAGAAGAGATGGAAATAAAATCGTTTCTACAACAAATTACAATTTTCTCTGTCTGGAATAAGTCATTCGTTCAAGCTTGTCGGAGGTCAGGACGTGGTTTGTCATTAATACCGCCAGCTGCAAGGAAAAACTTGGCATATCTGCTCAGAGCAAGGAAGTACTTTTTGGCATCAAATCTACGAGTACTTATTATGTACAAGGCACAGTTAAAACCTCGACTTGAAGTACGAGAGCCGATCAATAAGTACCCGTGTTTGATGACAGAGGGCGCTCCTGAGGGAAGTTAATGTTATCATCGTGTGCTGCCATCTATCAAAGGACGGCACAAAAAATTTCAGACTGATTGATAGGTTAGTTAGGATTTGGCAGCCATTCGAGTTACACGTGTTTCGTGATTTTCGCTAAGATGGAAAAAGAGGAGTATCGTTCGGTAATTCGCTTTTTGATTTTGGATGGGAAAAAATGCGAGGAGATAAAAGCAAAGTGGAATGCTGTTTCTAGGGACACTTCGCCATCTATGACCACAGTTAGATATTGGTAAAACGAATTTAAACATGGACGATCATCCGTTTTTGATGAGGATCGCCCTGCAGACGTGGTTACCGAGGAAATCATTCAAAAAGTCCACGACATGATTCACGCTGATCGACAAAAATTTTTATTATAAATATAAGACAAGCCATTGTTATAACTCCGCTGAACCCTATTGTTCGAAAACTGGCTAGTACGACTGCTCCTACGTTCGCAGGCCATCCAAATCGCTCAGTTGGTTTAACCTTAAGCAGGCAAAGTTCTTTTAGAGCAGACGTGACAGATCTCGAAGCTGCTTTACTATAAAAAATTATCTCTACCTTAAACGTGAAATGATTATTGGCTATATAGTATGACGTCAAGCTGTGGCCGCAATAGTAAATTGTGACGGATCCAGTAAAATTATTTTTATTTGTCAAGTGCAGACGCAACATACAATTTATTCATCGTGCGATTTACACTGCTTCGATATATATTTTTGTCCGGATTACGGACTCAAAAATGTTTTCAATTTTTGGTACTCTGGCACTGTTTCAAAATTGTAAAATTATTCACGGACTATTCAAACTGTCTCATCATTACGTTACGCACCTGTTGACGATGCCGATCGAAAATGCCCGATGATCGTTCTGAAAAATATTGATGACGTAGATCTTTACTCACTAGATGACATATTTTTTCACAAAAAGTGAAATATGATGGAGTCAGAAACATTGTGTCAGTATATGGTTATGGGCAGATATCTTATCCCAATTGAAGGATATCCAAAGCAGTTTAAGGAGATACGAGGCAGTCTAATAAAGTCAAATTTGATGGTTGTGGAATAAACATTGAATTTTGACTGAATCTTGTTCTATAGTTATGAATGATACGATTCAAGTATTTCGAATGTTTGCTAGACCACTACAAAAATAAATGTGTCTGCAATCTAACAGTCGAGCCTCTATATAGGTATAGAGAATGACTTGGATAAGTAACGTCTTATGTAGGATCAACTTTAGAATTAATTTTTGAATTACATCAGCCTTTTTGTAATTATTATTCATAATTCCCCCAAGTCAAAATTCCGTAATGTAGCAGCGGGTTAATCAGAGCATAATAATAAGATTGTGTAGATATTTTTTATACAGAATATCTCTGAGGTATCTGAATTTTGGAATTATATATCTCAGTGTCTTCACTAGGTACTTTGTATGGGCATTCCAAAATTACGCCTTAGTATTTATTTTATCGGTTGACAGAATCTCTTGGAGACCCCTGCTTGTATGAAATTCAAGCTTACTAAATTGTGGTGAGAGGTTTCATATTTCTTTTATTGTGTTATAATCACTTCGTGGGTTACCGATAAAGTTGGCAATGACTTTAAATGTAAAAAATAGTATCCCTTGAATATACAGGGTGTCCGCAAAGTTGGGGTTTTCCTTTTCAGAAACAACTACCCTTGAAATAACAAAGGTAATGTGTAGTGAAACGAGGGCGACCAAGTAAAAAAAATAAAGGAAAAAGTACTCACTCTCTAGTTGACGAGAAGGGCTAAGTACGTCTCTGCCCGAAATCATACCGCTCCAACAGAAAATGAAATCAGCTGAAGCGCTACCGAGCAGACGCAGAAACCACATTGATTGTCTTACACTTAATGGCACATCTTCTAACAAGGAAGGCAAAATGTTGCGTGAAAAGTCTAGGTATTGCATCCCGTCCAATCGATTTGGGAGAATAAATGGTCCAATGAGCATACCGTTCACCATGCCAGCCCAAACATTCACCGAAAATGTTTGTTGAAAATGTGCCCGACGGACAGCGTGCGGATTTTCTACTGACCAAACATGAGTGTTGCGAAAGTTATTCACCCCATTACGCGTGTACGTAGATTCGTCTGTCACCAATATGCACTTCAAAAAGTCCGGATTATTGTCATGTTGATGCAACAACCACTCACAAAACCGCACTCTTGCTGGAAAATCGTCAGGTTGAAGGGCTTGTACACGTTGGACGTGAAACGGATACAGCCCCCCTTCACGCAGCGTTTGCCACACTTTAGTTTTTGATACTTGCACTTCTCTAGCCACGTCTCTAGTGCTTGTTGTTTTTTGAAACGCAATCGATTATACGAGTTCGTTTACCTCTACACGCGTGACCGTAACCGTCGGTTGCATACTAACCTGACACACTGACCCCGACCCAGTTCTGCCGTCGGGTTGATACCTGGTACCACTGGGTGATGTCCCGGGTCGCGGCTACAGGACGGTATTCAGATATTTTTGATGTTGCAGAGCCCTTTATCTCGGTTCCCTTAAGACATTGGTGTATATGGTACTACGAAAAATTGCTTATGTTTTCAAGATCTACACGTCGTGTAAAGGAAAACCCCAACATTGCGGACACCCTGTACATTGCGGCGGCAGTTGAAATTTTATTGCTCTTGAATTTTCCTCTGCAGGTCTCTCTGCACATCATCACTCGCTTCTGGACTAGAAAGATCCTATTGACATAGCTGCTATGTCCGAAGAAAATTATGCCAAAACGTGCAATGAACCCAAAATTTGCGTAGTATACCAGTTTTAGTGACTTAACATCTAGGTACTTACTTAGTACTCTAGTGCATTCTTTAGCCTTTTTTCCTAGATATGTTATATGCTTAAACCAAAAAAATGCTTGGTCGATATGGACTCCTAAGCATTTCCCACAGTCTCTCAGCGGGACTTCTACTCTTTCGGCTAAAGGGACGATTGTAGCTTCGATTTTTTTTTCTTAGCTGAAGTACTGGGTGCGCCATCTATTACTTTTTTTTACCTAAGTTTATGTGTTACCATGTGAGTCAAAAGTCATGTAGTATGCATAAATGAACTGTCAAAGGTATGCCATTTATAGTCATGGATTCGTTTACAACACAACAACGCTTTTTGGTTATCCTAAGTTATTACGAAAACGGTCGAAATAAAAAAAATACTTTTCGCAAACTTCGCTCTAGTTTTGGCCGACGTGGACGCCATACAGAGCCTGGAACTCATTGGATTGTTAATCGTTTTGAGGAAACTGGTTCAGCTGAAGGTCGTAGACTATACCAACATGCTCGTCCAGCTCGTACTCGTGAAAACATAGCCGCAGTGAGTGAAAGTGTGCGAGAAGATCCAACCACCTCGACTAGGCACCGTTCGCAACAATTGGGAATTAGTGAGAACCACTTTACGCCGGATTTTACACATTGATTTACACCTCCATGCATACAAAATCCAACTAACACAAAAATTGAAGCCGGCAGACCATCAACAGCGGCGTGTTTTTGTTAATTGGATGCTGGAAAGAGAGGACGGATTTTCGGCCAGAGTGCTCTTTTCTGATGAGGCTCATTTTCACCTCAATGGGTACGTAACTAAGCAAAATTGCGGATTCTGGGGGGCTGAAAATCCACCCCACTATCATGAACAACCTCTCCATCCTGAAAAAGTGACTGTTTGGTGCGGATTATGGGCTGATGATATCGTTGGACCATTCTTCTTTGAAGATGTCAAAGAAAAGGCCATTACCGTCAACGGGGAACGTTATCGCGGCATGTTAACAGACTTTTTGTGGCCACAATTGGATCGTATTGGTGCCGAAGATCTTTGGTTTCATCAAGACGGAGCAACGGTTCACACATCTCGCGAAACAATCGCCTTATTGCACACGAAATTTCAAGACCGCATAATTTCACGAAATTCAGATGTTAGTTGGTTCCCTAGATCGTGCGATTTAACACCTCTTGACTATTTTCGTTGAGGATTTTTGAAAGAAAAAATGTATGCGAATGGTCCCTGGACAATTCAAGACCTAAAGCGCAATATTCGGACAGAAATTGCAGACATAGACCCGATTATTCTGAGAAAAGTCATGGAAAATTTTGATGTTCGGATGTTGGCCGCGGTGGTCACATGACTGATGTTATTTTTCATACATAAATGGCATAAACCAACCTTCATATATCAATAAAAAAATCGATTTCACCTCGTAAAAAGCGTGCTGATTTTTCAAATAGAAAAAAAAGTAATAGATGACGCACCCTGTACAATCGCATTTGTTTAGTAGGTAGTTAGGGATGATCCATTACTAGCGCTCTCTCGCAGAGGTTCAAAGTACTTCCCGCTACATGATTGAAATCTTGGCCAGATATCAGTACACTAGTGTTATCTTCTATTTCATCGTCCATACATTATTTGAGGTTCTAAGATACTACCTTGTGGAGTACCTCTTGCTATCGTTAACTGTAACGAAACAGCTGCTATTTCATTCTTTGGAATGGAAACCCTTTAACTACTACCTGTCAGGTAACACTTAATCCAGTTGCAAGCACTTCGAATAAAACGACACAATATTCTGCAAGATTATATTGATTCGATTCCAATAACAGTCCAATTTAGAATAGCAACAATCATCTCAAGCCATGATCCAATCTATCCACCTCACAAATCGACAGTAGCGTGCGGTTGTGAATTATTGATCCCCTCTCTGACCCTTCTTCCGAGATCTTCATCCACCTTGTTCAGAATGTTGGTGATGGTCCTCTCCTGGATCACAGTATTGGCTCTCGCCAACCAAGAAACGATGTTGTCAGCCAATCTTTGTTTCTCGCCTTCGTTCATCACACGTCTGTAGAGCAATCCAGGTTGAGTGAAGTTGTCATCGCCCCCACTGTCAATCCTCTTTACGTCGCCGTTTAGCGGCAGTACTGGAGCTAATGCGCGTGCGCGACGATCGTCTTCCGGGCCTCGGAAGCTGTTGGGGTGGTAAACCGGAGCTCCACCTAGAAAACACGAAGTAGGGTAGAGCCTATTATTCCAAGAATGCTAATAAATATAGAATTGAATAAAATATCTAAGCCGACAGGAAACTGTTAGAGATACGAAGTCCCTTAAATGGAGACAGAGATGCCTATCTAAATGCCGCTTAGAAAGTAATTCAAAGTAATTCCGGCGAGAGACGGAAAAAGCAGAATTTTCCCAAAATCGTTTTAAATTTTGCCACTTTTTTTTCCTCTATCAGATGGCATAATTAGAGTTTCAACATGAGGTTTCGTCTTTTGTCCTCCAGCCTTATTTAATTTTTCTTATAGACCCCATATTGGATTCTTGCACAGGTGTTGAGTTTTTAATTCTGATTCCAACAATAACAAATGTCATTCGTTGATTTCGCTAAATCTGATTTACTTAAAAAAGTAGAATTTCCTAGGTACGAGGGATGTCTTTTAAGTTTTGCTTATAGAAACATAGTAGGCCGCGTGGATCGAACGTCAGTACTGAATCTCAACATCACTCTTTAGTAAACTTAAATTCAAAGTTTCACAACAGTACGTGCAGTGTTCTCACTACAGTGAATTTTTAAGTGTCACCAAGTCATTAGAAAAATGGAACTCAACCGAGAACATTTTCGCGCCATCATTTATTACAACTTTCAGAGACAATTATCACAACAAGAATGCCTTGCTGAGTTACTGTCCGTTTTCGGCAACGAAGCGCCACATCAGTCGACAATTTCCTCTTGGTATGGAGAATTCAAACGTGGAAGGGTGAGTCGTAGCGACGATTCCAGGGTGGTTGCACCAAAAACGGCAGTCACCCAGGATAACGTCGATGATGTGCGCAAACTCATCATTGAAGATAGACATGTGACATATCGCAAGATTGAGGCGTCCTTGAAGATCTCATAGACCTCAATTCAAAAAGTTTTACATGAAGAATTAGGAGTAAGAAAATTAGTTTCTCGTTGGATACCCCACCTGTTGACTGAAGAGCAGAAAGCAGCCAGGGTTAATTGGTGTCAAAAAACGCTTGAACGTTTCAATTCCGGAAACTAAGAAACGTGTACAGCATTGTTAGTGGTGATGAATCGTGGATTTACTGTTATGAACCAGAAAATAAATGACAGTCGGCTGTTTGGGTGTTCCAAGGTGAAGAAAAGCCAACATAAGTCATCCGTTGTACGCTTTTATATTCAGTTTACAATATTATCGTCATTTTTGGTAAATAAACTTTACTTTACTTCACTTTTGCTTTACATATTGAACTCATTTTTGACAAAAATGGTCTTAATCTCAAATTGAACATAGCAACAGAGTTTTGAAGTCCGGGAAGAAGAGAAATAAACCGAGCAGTGAATAATGTACAGAGAAGAGTCAGGCTTTGGCTGCAAAATAACTGACAACATCTGCTATGATTTACTTCTGCTTATTTATGACTATTTTTGTTGTTACCATCAATAACACATTTTCATTTTAAGTTCAAGCTTTATCATATCTTTTTACTTCCTTATAAGTTCAATTGAACAACAAATTGATGGTCAACTAAGGAAATACATAACTGACTGGGGAATGAAAGGTCCATTTAAATTTACATTATTCTAATATAGCGTCCATATGAAAAAACAAAGTTGGTGATGGAGGTCGAAAGAAGACATGTCGAATTGAAAATTTGACTTCGCCATCTTCTAGAGGAAAATAAGTAACAATGACAACATGTAATTTATTTTGAAATATGCCAAATAACGCCGGTAAAATATAGAAGTGATTTTGGGATAAATCTGGTTTACGAAATGATCGATAATCTCAAGGCCTACCTAGAAAATTCTGTTTTTTTAAAATAACTAAGGTTTGGCAATGTATGAAGTATTATGCATTTTTGGAATCCGAATCAAATACTCTATTCATCTGCGTAAAAATCGAATAGCTGGATGACGCGAGACAAAACGTCATATTGAAGTTCTAGTTACCTTCTTGTAGAGGAAAAAAAGTGATAATGTGAATGTGTAATTCATTTTGAAATCTCACTACAAATATTCAGGAAAAAATTTAAATGATTTTGGAAAAATTCTGTTTTTCCGTCTCTGTACTGTACTTTGAATTTCGAAACTTTGTAAGCGGCATTTTGTTGATTACCTTAATACGCAACTTTGAGGCGTAAAAATGTGTACACTTGCTAATTGAAACCCGAGGAAGGCTATAGGAGTGGTTTTATCCGCAAAAACATACAGGGTGCTTAAATAGTATGGGTAGATCAAAACAACCCGAAACTACGTCTCCTAGAGTAAAATGTTGTAGAACAAAGTTATATGGTTTGAAAAGAATTTTCTAATGGCAGTCTTAACCGTGATCTTGACCATGACCTCCTAAGTAATCTGAAGCTTAAGGCAGTTTTCTTAAATGAAACCTTGATCATGACCTTCAAGGTAATCTGAAGGTTAAGACAGTTTTCTTATACGAAACCCTAATTTTTGACTGAAATGTGGAGAGCGGGAAATTTTTAAACTATGTCTTTTCATGATCCTGACCATGATCAGCAAAAAATGGCAGATTCAAAACAAGCAGCAGATGTCAAAATTTGTGATAATGGTCCGGTTTGAGGCTTGCTGAACCAGCGTTTCTGAGATTCTGAGCCTTACTGAACAAATGAATGTCGTATCTCAACAAGCTGATTAATTGAAAAGCGGAAAAACCCCCCTTCTAGTTCCAAAGAAGCAACAATCTGGTCTAGTTTTCCTGTGCAGTTAAAAGCGTTGGATGGTAGATCTAGCAGCACCCGTTCAAGCAACAACTTACCTTGACTCTGTATTGTATGGCGACCATCTCTTGAATAGTTAGCAACTTTAAAGGGGCTATTGACAGGTAACTGAGTGACGTTAACCCCTATGCGATAACGATGAGTGTCTCCATAGTTGAACAGCCTTCCTTGGACCATTCTATCGGGAGAGGGTTCAATACCTGAAAAGATGTATAACGTTAAAGCTTGGATTCTTTCTCATCATTGAAGCAGTTCTTTAGCTTCAATGCCCTTGTAACAAAACAGTGTACTTTATCCGATACAATTTGCTTACAGTAACAGCCCTATACAGGTATATACCTACAAATCTTCGCATTCTGTCATAGAAATAAATTTATACAAAACAACTGCTGTTGTAACACAAGAAGTGGTGATGATGATTTATCTATTCGTACGCGTTAACACTATTATATTTAAAAAAGTATCAAATGTATGTATGGAATCCTCCTCCCAACATTAATGTTCTAAAAGTCCATCTGAAGAGATATCTTGTTGACAAATGTCCTCATACTATTTTATATCCCAAAATTGAATACCTATTCATTTTGTATATTTTTTGTGTAACAGTGGTTTTTTATATTTCTCGATTTTATGTACCTTTATGTTTACCTATTTATAAATTCAATCTTTTATTCATAGTTTCAGTTTCAGTAACAGAGAGTAAATATTTTTTTTTCATATCTTTACTGTATCTTCCATAGTGTTTTACTCATATTATAGATTTGTTGTTTTTCTATACGACAAACATAGTAAGAGTAAGTTTTCCTATGCGTAGTGATATGCCTGTGTATGTAAGAAATAAACAATATAATCATGATACATTCACTTTCACCGATGGAATCAAAATTTTAAACAATGATCCAAATTAACCATAACAAAATTGAGGTTTCTGCAATTTATCGTCCGCCATGTTCAGAACCCCACGAGTTTTCAAAGAATATCGAATTTTTTTTTCAAAATCAAAATAACGTTCATTTAAAGCAACATATTTTCTTGGGAGATGTCAATATAAATATTTTGGACGATGATCCCATCACAAATGAATACTTGAATATCCTATCAAGTAACGGATCTCTGTCCTATTTAAACCTACCTACAAGGTCCATCAGTGGCATTGCTTTGTGAAAGACCTATCCAACAAAATTACTTGTATACCAATAATCTTAGAAAGCGATATTACTGACCACTTCTCCACTATTTTACTGATATCTTCAAATTTAAAACATTCTAACATCCCTACCGTTAATAACAACCAGGAAAATTAAAATTTTTTTGTCGACAATTCAAAACTAATATCAAATGTCAAACAAGAATCCTGGGAACAATTATTATACTCTATAAATAATATAGACAAAGCAACGGGACTGTTCATAGAGAAAATAAAAAACTAATAGATATTAGTACCGATAAAGTAATAATTAGTCACAAAGAGAAAAGCAGAAATGCCTGGATTACCTAAGGATTAATAACATCGGCAATAGAAAAAGAAAGACTATATAATTTAATGAAGCTAACGCCAACTACAGAGAATACCGACTGCTACAACCAATATAAAAATAAATTTATAGAGCTTGCAAGGCAAACCAAACGAAAACATTGGCTAAATAAATTGAATAATAACTTAAATTATCCTAAGCGGCTTTGGACAACTATTGATGAGATTACTGGGAAAACAAAATTTAAAGAGTGTCACTGAGTTAAATACAACATCGGGAACAGTATTAAAAAATATTCAACAAATATGCTATGAATTTGTACAATTTTTTACAGACATAGGCGAAAATTTAGCAAGTAATATACAAGCAAATGTACAAAATACTCAGCCTCCAAAAAGATCTTTGAACTCATTTATTTTGGATAAAGTCGAGCAATGTGAAGTATACACCACTATTATGTCTTTAAAAAATCGAAAAAGTCCTGGGTTCGATGGTATTAAAAGCGAGGATTTGAAAATTATAGCCGAGGGCATAATAGAAACACTCACTTACCTAATCAACAAATGCTTTGAATCTGGCATATATCCCTCAATTTTAAAAAAAAGTAATATAATACCGATACATAAATCAGGAACAAAAACAGATGTTAACAACTATAGACCAATATCAATAATATCCAGTGTAGGTTTTTGAAAAACTTTTATCTACTAGAATGATTCGATACCTCACAAAATTCAAAATTTTAAGTGAAAATCAATATGGATTTACAGAAGGGAAGGCTACATCGGACGCAATAACTAAAATTGTAAATCAAAAACATCAAAATATTGATAACAGAATCCCTTCAATCTGCATTTTTGTTGATTTAAAGAAAGCTTTCGACACAGTTAATCACAAGTTATTATTAGAAGCATTGGAGAGAATTGGTTTCAGAGGAAACGCGTACTCACTGATCGAAAATTATTTGTCAAATCGCCCACAATCTGTGCAGATATCAGGATCGTTTAGTAAAGAAATGTATATTAAGTGTGGTGTCCCACAAGGAACTGTCTTAGGTCCGCTGTTATTCAATATATATTTAAATGATATTTTCCAAATTTATTGTGTTGGCAAAATAACCAGTTTTGCAGATGATACTGGAATATTATATGAAGGCACTGACTGGTCTGATCTGAAAAATGTAATTGAAAATGATTTTATCAAAATTATTCTGTGGTTTAACAGTAGAAAATTAAGCATTAACTATTCTAAAACACATTTTTTACCATTTGGATCTTATGCTAGACATCTGCCAAATTACACAAATTTCTCCTTCAACATTAATGATCAAAAAATGCAAATTAATAGAGTGCCCAACATAAAATACCTTGGAGTGGTCTTGGATTCTCACTTACGATGGGACATCCTTGTCAAGTTAGATTTGTATCCTACAAAATTAAATACCTTGGGAATATATTGACAGAAAAATATCTTCGAACATTATACTATGCACTGATTGAGCCTCATTTCACATATGGTATATTAGCATGGGGAGCTGCATGTTCCTCACATATTTATAATTTAGATGTTTTTCAAAAAAGTATTATAAAATGATATTTAAAAAACCGAAACTTTATCCCACTGACAACTTATACGCAGATGTTCGATATGATATAAGACAGCTTTATTTCTTACACAGTATCACTCACTACCATAAATTTGTAAACACCGACCAGAAAATTAAACATAATCATTATACAAGGTACACAATTCGTGGCACAGTAGTTCCTCAGCCGCATAAATCTATAATGCAGCGATCATATCTCTATTTAGCTCCTAAATGAAATTATACCTAAAGACTTAAAAGATTTACGTTTCGGAAATTGTTTCAAAAGAAATTTAAAAGTGGCTACATTCTATATCTAGGACTGAAATTCATAAACTCATAAATACGAACATCAAGTAAATACATAATCTACTGTAGCTAATTTTGTCCTTTTTTGTCATTTGCATTCTACAGTTGCAACTTAAAATTATTGAACCATGTATAGGCGATGCCTTCTATTGGGCCTGTTATGATTTTATATTTATTTACTCATATTGTTTGTTATCTTTGTACATTGAGTGAATAAATATTATTATTATTATGTACTTATAAAATTTCAGCTGTGACCCATCCTACATCATTTTTAAGTGGCCAAAGGGTTAATAAAGCATGTATCTTTTTATATGGACAAGTTCTGCATTCAAAATCATGATCTACTTGCCTGGTATCAAGTGAGCCACATCAAAAGCAATCTGTTCCACTTCGGCAAAGTAGCTCTTGGGATTCTTATTTAGCACAAGCCTTCCTACAGGAATAAGAGGATAGTCGGCGTGTAGCCACACCTTCGTGTCATCAAAAGGATCGTAAGGATTTTTGGCGGCTTGCTCAGGTGTCATTATTTGTATGTAAAAGCTCCACGAGGGGTAGTTGCCGTTTTCTATGTTGTTGAAGAGATCGCGAATCAAGTATTCTGGATCGTTGCCAGCTACACGCTCTGCTTCTGCGGAACCCAGGTTAGCAATGCCTAGGAAAGAAACAATTGAATAAAAACAGTGTTTCCGAAACATATAGCATACCTTCAAGGGATAATTATTTGAAAAAGTTTAATTCTATTTTGTCCTGTGTTGGCACAGCGTTTAACAACATTTCTGTAGATGACGGTTTTTATTAACGAAGACCAAATGTCAAACTTCATTCAAAGCAAGTATCTCCATGTAGAATGCAAAGCTCCAATCCTTTCCTAAGAGGCCGATACATTTTTTACTTACACCAAGGGCGTTTCCTCCCACTGGAGATGTGTAAACTTATAACTCTGAACATTCTCATATTGGGGATTTAAGCTTGGAGATCGGACTTGAACGTTCGTGAACAATCATTCTGAAGGATGTGAGATCTTCAATCACTATTTGGCCACTATTCTTCTTCTTTTTTGCAACACTGTTTTTGACAGATGACGCGTGAATCGTGTCTTGGGTCATTGTCAAACTTGTTCAGTTTGGTCTATAATTTAACCATGAATCGACTTACTGAGGGAGCTATTCGGAAGCTTGTGACTAAATTTCGAACCAAGTTTACATTATTGGACATTAAACCACCAACACGCAGACGCAGAGTGAGGACTGAAGAAAATATTGCGGCTGTATCCGCCAGTGTTAGTGATGACCGTGAAATGTCGATTCGCCGCCGTTCGCAGCAATTGGACCTCTGTTACTCCACTACGTGGAAAATTTTGCGACAGGATTTAGGTGTAAAACCTTATAAGATACAGCTGGTGCAAGAAATGAAGCCACACGACCTCGCACAACGTTTCCAATTTGGAGAATGGGCGCTGGCAAAGTTGGAGGAAGATCCACATTTTTATCGAAAAATTGTCTTCAGCGACGAAGCTCATTTCTGGTTGAATGGGTACGTTAACAAGCAAAATTGCCGCATCTGGAGTGAAGACCAGCCAGAAGCATTGCAAGATCTACCAATGCGTCCCGAAAAAATCACTGTTTGGGGTGGATTATGGGCCGGTGGCATCATCTGGCCGTACTTCTTCAAAGACGGCAATGGCCGGAACGTAACTGTGAATGGCGAGCGCTACCGTGCGATGATAACAAACTTTTTTTTGCCCAAAATGAAAGAGCTGGACTTGGCTGACATGTGGCTTCAACAAGACGGTGCCACATGCCACACCGCACACTAAACAATGGCCCTATTGAGAGGCGAGTTCGGTGAACAGTTTATCTCACGTTTGGGGCCCGGCAATTGGCCGCCTAGATCGTGTGATTTAACGCCGTTGGACTATTTCTTGTGGGGCCATGTTAAGGCTAATGTCTACAGGGATAAACCAGCAACGATTGACGCACTGGAAGCCAATATTGAAGCATTTATTCGTGAGATACCGGCCGATATGTTGGAGAGAGTGTGCCAAAATTGGACCTTGCGCATGGGCCATCTAAAGCGGAGCCGCGGCCAACATTTACATGAAATAATATTTAAACATTAAATTATATCGACCGTTCTATCGACTCAAATAAAGATTTAATCGTTTTTTCAATTTTTTTGTTTTTTTTGAAAATCAAATCCTATACCTCTTAAAAAATCACCCGTTAGAAGCACCTTTTTGTGTGTTAACGTGGAAGGCTGTAAACCTTATGGTTTGTGGCGGTTCGGTCCACTCACAGGTGTTTTTACAACTATTTCAAGAAAGCTTACATTTGTAAAGTGCCTGGTTTAATATCTCATCTTTAGTTACCTTGATTGCTCATCCAATGGAACTTGACATAGTTGAACTCCCCTGCGGCATTTACAAACGCAAATGTGTTCACTCCATATCCATGTTGGTGTCTGTAGCTGTTGGGAATACCACGATCCGAGAACATCATCAACATGGTGTGGGTCGACTCAGCTCTGAGTGAGATGAAATCCCAGAACATGTCGTAGTCGGGTCTTATATGAGTTTTTGGATTTCTGAAAATATAACATGAATGCGATAACAAAAGCTTGTTGGCCCCACTTGTTATATTACATTGCAGAACTAACTGCTGCAGACTGTGCGCCGCGAGAAGATATTTCTCAGGATGCTAATCTACGAAAAACAGGCGCAGTCGGCAATATACAGGGTGCGGCAGAGAGGACGGACGTTTTTGGGATGGGTAGTACTCTCCGCCTCCGTCTACGAGAGAGGTGGGGAGGGTGCCGTTTGACTCGTGAGATCCTAGCATTAATTTACCAGTTGTCGTTATGGAGCCTTGGACGGTGCAGCACCGCGTTTTCGCCTATGATTGTTTCGTCCGAAATAATGAGTCGGTCATCGTCGTACAGCGTGAGTTTCGTCGCCACTTCAACATTCATCGGAATAGAGCTGTTCCCTCACGAAACACCATCCTTCGTTGGGTTGAATCACTTCGCAGGCGTGGTGAACTGATCAACAGAAGACCAAGAGGAGCGCCGCGAACAGTTCGAACTCCTGAAAATGTTGAACGCGTTCGACAGGTCTTTCTTCGCAGTCCGACTCGATCTGCCCGGAAACATGCTGCTGCACTTCGCCTAGGTGATCGTTCGGTAAGGCGAATTTTGCATATGGATCTTCGCTTTCACCCCTACAAATTGGCCATTGTGCAACAGTTACAGCCCGGAGATTATGCACAACGAATGAACTTCGCACGTGAGATGGAACCACTGATCGATCAAAATGAGAACCTCATTTTGTTTATGAGTGACGAAGCCCACTTTCACCTAAACAGCATGGTTAACGAGCAGAATTGTCGTTCTTGGGCTAATGAAAATCCGCAACATTTACACGAAAGACCGCTGTACAGCCCAAAAGTAACGGTCTGGTGCGCTGTATCGCGAACTTCCAAGAACGCCTCCAGCACTGCATCAACGATTTCGGCCACCACATGCCTGATGTGATTTTCCATACTTGGCTGTCCTTGTGAACCTGATTCCATAAATAAATTTGTTTTCGAGTAACAATTAACTATTTTATGATTTTTTTAAAACCGTCCATCCTCTCTGCCGCACCCTGTACATATTATGACTTTTCATTGTTTGTAGACATCGACCTGCAACAACAGGTGACAGGATTGTGGAGCAAAATTTGGAGAGTTTGTATAGTAGGTTTAGAAGGCAACTGTATTATCAAATGCTGGTACAAAGTGCAGGCTTTATAACAGTGTTATTCTGAGCACATTTTTACCTTTTGACAGTATGAATAAAGTCCGGAAACAAAATAGAGTCCTTCACGAAGAAAACTGGAAAATTATTTCCGACTAAATCCCATATCCCATCTTCAGTATAAAACTTCAGAGCGAAGCCTCTAACATCACGTACCGTGTCAGGATAGCCCATTTCGCCAGCTACTTGGGAGAATCTGAAAAGAACGTATTAAACCGATAAAAATCTTAACAAGAATGCTTATTCTCCTATTATCAGTTTGAGTATACTCATTTTTAAGCCCGATAGGGCCTCAAAGTTATTTAAAAAACGGAGATTTTAATGTTCTAAATTCTTAAGTTGTCAAAAACTATAAACGGCTGATGACGAGATGGTGAGTAGCTAGTACAAGCCATCCGTATTACTGAACAACTGGGAATCTAATAAAATAACCTTTCAAAAACGTTGGGTTCCAGGCACGTTTTTGCTTAATTGTAGTAAGTCTGTAATGCTTAAAAAAATCAGTCTCATCACTTAATTTACACACCTCGCAGAAAGATAGAGTTGAAGGACGTTATTCCGAATTTTTGAAATAACAATAAAGTTTATATTTGCATCTGTTACGTGCTATAAATATTGAGCATCTTGCTTTGTTTTTTTTTCATACCTAAGTCATTTATTTTTATCAAATCCTATGAACCCACCTGCAGGCAATTGGCGTCTTCTTTCCAATCTCAGAAAACACCTTAGCCGCTGTATATTGAGTAATATCATGAGTTACTTCAAAATACCCAAAGGCCCCAGCTCCTTTGGCATGGACCACCCTTTCTGGAATACGCTCCCTGCTGAAGTGGGACAGAATGTCAATTAGCACCCAGTCCTGTAAAAGAACTGGACCACTATAGCCCACCGTAAGGCTGGCATCCTTCTCGCCCACTGGGTTGCCTGCGGAAGTTGTGATGCTCTCCTTTTCTTCTTCCTGTAATGGAATTCGTCATTATTTGGCCATTCTTCAATTTTGACAATTTCAAGTGTGTTTTGAGATCTTTACATCAGTGCTTCTAAGAGCGAATGCATTTGTGACAATCAAACATGAGGGGGGGGATCTAGAAACATGTTGACTTATATGCAGATACCTCCCTTAAATATAATTAGTATAAAAATATTTTTATCAATTTAGTTGTGAAGGCAAAACGCTAATTTTATAGAAGCAATTTTGCGTACAAGATGCCAAAATCTAATCCAAGCAAACTGTGGTGGGCAGTCAATTACTTAACCAACAAAGACATTCAAGTGACGCCAAATATTGATGAAATTAGGCATGTTGGTGTAAGGATATTAATAGATAAACAACAAACATCAGTAACGTTGGAGAGAATTTGGCAGCGAAAATTAAAAGAAAAATGTTTTGAACGACATACTTCCAAAAAGCAAATTTCTTAATTCATTCTTTTTCGAAAGCATTAATTAGTTCGAATGGAGTACAAGGAGCTATACTAGATATCACTTAAAAACAAGAAAAGACCTGACGTAGATGGTATCAAGGCTAAGCATTTAAAAATAATAGACCCGTATCAGTACTGTCGAATATACAAAAACATTGAAGAACTATTACAAAATAGGATACTACATTTTTTGGACAAAAACAAAAATATAAGTTCTGACTAATTTGAATTTAGAAAAGGATTTCTCGCAACGGGGCGATGTTTCCACTGGCTTACGAGGTTATACCAGTCTAACCCCTTTTGACTATTTGCAGAGACTTCTCAAAGACAATAAAGTTCATTCAACAAATAAGCGGCAGGGTTATTATGTAAAAAACTTACATAATGTCAAAAAACGAGTGCTGTGAGTGGCACCCATAGTGTCACCTATGGAGGAATGACTCAACCACATGCTCAATGACCCTGATACAAGTCAGTTCGCCAGCATGTTTTGTTGGTTGCAGAATGCTGTAGAATATATCTCTGAGATGTGACAAAGAAAATCGGTTGAGTAGCAGACTATTAAGATCGCATCTGGATGATTGTGTGGTGATTGTGCGTATTGGTCTGCTGGTGTATGAAATCAGTGGTATTTGCTTTGAATTATTATTGAACTTGCTGTCCTTGAAGTAGCTAAGTCAGACAGTAGATTTAACAGTAAGTTAGGCTTCCCGTGATTTTTTGCATCGAAGACTAAAGTAACTCAATTTGATGTAGTTTTCGCGGAAGCAACCGCCACTATTATACTTACTATATGACGTAGAAGATTTACTGGTTGCGTATAGTTGCACGACTGAGATACCATATTCTTCCACCAAAGAGAACCCGATAAAGTCTATCGATGCCATATAGTAAGTCAAAAGCAAGAATTTTTGAGTTACTATAATCTTAGTTGCAGTAGTCGGTAACATCAAAGCAAAGCCATGGTTCAAGCGTCATGACGTTTAGGCAACACTTACAGCTATATAACAAGTATACGAGTACATCAAGCAAACAACAGCTAGTTCCAAGTAGACCTCTTATAGAAAAACCTACATAATGTCACAAAAAAACTAACATATACAGGGTGTTTCAGTTTATTGTTGCATAACTTTAAGATTCGATAGAACTTTTGAAATTAATGCATAAAGTCTATATAAACATGGGTCGAAAAATGCGTGGCTTCCGAAATACAGGGTGTTTAAATTTACTTTCTAAAATAGATTTTTTAAATATTTCGAACAATATTTGATGTATAACAGTGAAAATTGGTATACAAGGGTTTTTTGGTACGACAAAACGAACCATGGGCATAGTTTCACTGTAGCCGCTAGAGGGCGCTCTCTACTGTACCTGTAGTGCATTAAAATGACCGAATATTTTTCTTAGTGCAATTTTTTGCTTTTTGAATAAAAAAATTGATTCTTCGCACTTTTCAACATGAAAAAGCTCTCTTGTGAATTTTCGTTATAGTTAGCCGTTTTTGAGATATTTCGATTTTTAAGGTCGATGCATTTTTAATTATTTATGGGAAAATATTATTTTTTTTTACATTTTCGATTTGGGCATTACAAGTAATTGAGATGATCGTTTAGATTATGTTTTTAAACACAGTAATGATTCCTAACTCCAAATAAACACAAAAAACAGAACATTAATTTGTTTAATTTTACAATATTATTTTTAACAAATTAAATGAATTATTTACAACTAAAATGCTATTGGATAGTTAGGACAAACATACAAAATCTAAAGTAGTTGCTCGAAATGTAAGCCCAATTGTTCAATACACAATTCACATCTACGAATGATCGACGTTTAACCTTATTCTGCTATCAATTTCAAAAATATTTGCAGGCACAGCCTACTTCTAAAAATTATCGAGATACTGACTTTTTTACGTTATTTTATCATAAATAATTAAAAATGCATCGAACCTTAAAAGTCGAAATATCTCAAAAACGGCTAACTATAACGAAAACTCACAGGAGAGCTTTTTTATGTTGGAAAGTGCGAAGAATCAGTTTTTTTATTCAAAAAGCAAAAAATTGCACTAAGAAAAAGTTGTCGGTCATTTTAACACTACAGGTACAGTAGAGAGCCCCCTGTAGCGGCTACAGTAAAACTATGCCCATGGTTCGTTTTGTCGTACCAAAAAACCCTTGTATACCAATGTTCACTCTTATACATCAAATATTGTTCGAAATATTTAAAAAAAAACTATTTTAGAAAATAAATTTAAACACCCTGTATTTCGGAAGCCACGCATTTTTCGACCCATGTTTATATAGACTTTATGCATTAATTTTAAAAGTTCTATCGAATCTTAAAGTTATGCAACAATAAATTGAAACACCCTGTATAATGTGTCAAAAAACCGACAAAATGTCACATTTAAAGATACATAATACCCCTGCCAAATACCATTAATGACCTGAAGCAAAACATCTCTCAAATTACTGGTGAAATTAAGCCGCTATTGTGCTTAAATGTTACTGAAAATTCAAGTCGAGGAATGGGCATCTATAGAAACAACTAAAAAGGGCATTTGAACAAAATTACTTATAAAATATAAGTCGTATACTTCTCAATCTAGTAATATAAGCAAGGATGATATATTCCCAAAATTGTTGGGCTTAATTAAAAACAAAGTCCCTAAGAACAATAGGCGCCTGCAGGTATTTTTATCAGAAGGGACAGTCATCGGCGAGAGATTTTTGTGAAAGTGAACCTGACCCAAAAATTTTCTGAAAAGCTAGCAAATTCTCTAAGATACTCAAAATTGTACACAAAACAACTGCTGAATATGAACATTTTTAGGCCTAACCGGATTCTCCTACAGGCGTCCTAGAAGTACCTATAAAAACACACTTTAGTATATGGATACATAATAATATATTTATAATAATATATTTATTGCCCAACAGATACATCCATTTAAAGGACAATGTAATTAAATAAAATTTGATGTTACAATATTTTCAACTACAATCATAGCTCACCTATTTTATGAAAAAAAAATGAATAGCTACACCTACTCACCTACATGTCTTAAATGTTATAAATTGAATAATAGTAGTCGCTGAATACAGCTAATATATCTTTGATTTTATCATGATGAATGTCACAATTATCAGCTATGGCGTTAAAGCTGGAGCACATAAAGTACACGGGTGACGTAATCATAACATTAGAATTTGGTGTTTTTAAGTAAAAAGCGAGAAATCTTCGGGAAATGCGGGACGGTACATGAAAATCAATTTTAGCTAATAAAGCTGAAGAATCAACATCACTGTGTACGAGTTTGTAAAGAAATGTTAAACTATTACAAACTCTTCTCAGCTCAAGAGGATGCATTTCAAATCTGAGCAACATTGCTGATTGGGGAGTCCCACGATTGGGATAAACACCATCTAATTTGAAAGTCAAGTATTTAAGAAATCTCCTCTGTATACTTTCAATTTCACTAATATAGATTTGGTAATATGAGTGCCATACACTA
The DNA here is from genome assembly GCA_963669975.1 of Acanthoscelides obtectus. Lineage (NCBI taxonomy): Eukaryota > Metazoa > Arthropoda > Insecta > Coleoptera > Chrysomelidae > Acanthoscelides > Acanthoscelides obtectus. The sequence goes on from CAVLJG010000009.1 coordinate 65,719,030, forward strand.
GATGCATATTCCAGCTTAGAACGCACCAGGGTGCAGTATAAAGCCTTCAGTGTCGTTTCACAACCAAACGACTTACAGTTTCTTATAAAAAAACCGAGACTTTTTATAGCGGATGACACTATTGTACTAATATGACCTGTGAATTCTAATTTAACATCAAAGAACATACCTAGATCTCTTACTTCTGAACAACGCATCAAACTGACACCTTCTAGTGTGTAATCAAAAACTATTGGATTCGTTTTCCTGGTAAAAGAACAGGTTTTGCATTTGCTAACATTCAAAAATAATTTATTAGTTGAACACCGTTCAAATATATGATACAGGTCAGCTTGCAAGATTAGACAGTCATCAACGCTGTTAATCAGAGCATATATTTTTAAATCATCGGCAAACAACAGAGAAGGACAGGTTAAGCAGTTAGGGAGGTCATTGATAAAATAAAGAAAGAGAAGAGGACCTATATTTGATCCCTGCGGTACACCGGATGAGGCCGAGTAAGGTAAAGATTTGAAACCATGGTAAGAAACGTACTGACATCTATCATGCAAGTAAGAAGAAATGAAATCTAATAAATGATTGCTAAAGCCAAAATGCTGAAGTTTACCTATGATTCTTTGGTGACTTATCTTATCGAAGGCCTTTGAGAAATCCGTATAGAGGACATCCATCTGACCCCTGTTATCTAAGACCTCTGCAATTTCCTGGGTGATTTCAATTAAGTTAGAAATAGTAGAGCGATTGCGCGTAAATCCATGTTGCGTCTCAGATATCAGATGCGAGGTTAAAGGATAGATGTAGTTGTATACAGATATCTCAAATGCCAAAATTATCCAATATAGATATAGCTCGGTAATTTTCGATTTGACTAGGGTCCCCAGCTTTAAAAATAGGGCACACTCTAGCCAGTTTCCGTTTTGTAGGAAAAGTTGCTGTACTGAGGGAATAATTAAAAATTTTCTTTAAAGGCGTGACAAATATGTATGTGCGCCGCATCACGGACTACAAAGCTCGGTACCATATCTTCTCCTGCTGTTAACTTGTGTGGTAATTTACACAGTGCCTTTAGAATATCCTCATCTGTGAAGTTACCCAGATGAAAACAGTCATGCTGACTATTAACAACGGGATGTTGGTATACATTACTATCTATAACATAAACACTTTGGAAATACTCTGCGAATAAATTAATAGTCCGATTAGGATTATCTGAGACTTCATTAGCAAGGGTCATCCTACCTGGTATTCTAGATGAGCCTTTCTTAGACTGGATGAAAGACCAAAAATGATTCGGATTTGTAACCAAATCATTTTCAACTTTTTGCAGATATAGATTGTAACAGTGTTTTATCTGTTGTTTAACAAGTGCACGGACCCTAGAAAACTGTCAATAGATTTCCTGACTTTTGGAACGTTTATATTGTTGATGCAGTCTACATTTCAGTTTGAAATTTCAAATAATATCCGAATATATTATATAATATATACATACCCCTTTTTCTCTTGCATACTCCAACAGTTGATTGGACGTGGCGTCACGTACCAACGATGACTTGTATGATGGGTATGACATTTTGTATACAAGAATCTGCGCGGTTGTGGATGGCCAACACTGAACTGATGACCTAGGTCGTGTTCATGTGCAATTTATAATGAGTTGATGCACTATCTAAAGGAAATCATAGTCTGGAAATGCCACAGAAACAAACAGCGTTGTCTCCAGACGATTTCGGGTAGGCGTTCCAGAAAAATACCGCAAACCTGCAATAGAAAGTGCAATGCACTTTATCTGATATCGCTACTATTTGATTCTAAAGCGAAAACATATTATTTTGGCACATAATATTGCAATTTGTGATTACTTTTTATTATCCACTATCACAGTTACACAGTGGTTCAAATGGATAGCGAATATTTTGACCAGTAGTGAAAAATGGAAATTCATTTTTCCGAATGCAAATGCGTGCTTCAGAAGGGATGGTAGCACTTTCTACCCGTGGATATTTTGGAAACGTATGAAATTTTGTTGATGTTAGTACATTTACACGCTCCCAGCCCCGGTAATTACATGCACCAATTAGCCATATTTCACATATCATACATTTCCCCGAACATTTGCCTTCAAGATTCACTGCCCGGCGTACATATACATGGAATGAACGATACCGCGCTGTAGCGGTGATACGGTGGGCGCTGCCGCGCAAATGTGGAAAGGGACAATGTTGCCAGATGGACAGTAACTACCGGTAAGGCAGGGAAATAATCTCAATGGACTATTTGTATAGGCCTGTTTGACTGACTTGATCCGAATAATTTCTCTGTTATACATGTGCGTAAGTGCCTTTTTTCTCAGAGGATTTAAATTGCGCTGAATTTAATCCTTTATGAACTGATGACGGCCTTGCGTAGTAAAGGCAGAGTGAACCTACTTGACGCCGTTTTTTCTTTTATTAATTTTTTTGCTGACTGAAAAGAAAATTTAGTATATATTTCGGGCATAATAAGCGCCTATGGTGAGCGGGGTAAAATTTGAGGCTGAGGTGCGAAGTGCCTTAAGTACATGAATAATAGTAATAATAATAGACGTCCTTATTTATTTCTTTACAACATTGTTATTCAGATAAGGTAAGACTTAAATGGCATAAATTATAATTATCTTACGTTTAACTATAAAAATCACAGATCTTAATTATAATGAAATATTATTCACAACAAATTTAAATTTCTAGTAATAAATTATTACAATAAAGCGAGATCCGCCATAATTTCCAAAGCAAAGTACACCAAACAATGGAAAAACAAAGTTACTGAAGTAATGAGAATTCCTTTTTTTGTGGAAAAGCTGGTAGTAATATTGTTTTTACAATTTTGCTTAAGAATTACATATACAGGGTGCTCCAGGCTCCTTAATGATATGCGAATATTTAAGGGTGTGAATCGACATGAAAAATTAATGTTAGTTTGCTTTATAAACTATGGTCCAAAAATCTTTCCTTACAAAATCTCGGGCTGTTGAAGTTTTAGGAAAAAATGGAAAATAATTAATAATTTCAGATCCGCTTCAGATATTTCACTGATATTCAGTGCGTAGTGAAAGTTAATAAAGATGCATATTTCTCAATGCAAAAATAATGTTTAACTTTAACAGTGGCGTGCGTACGGGTATTGACTTCGATATTTTTTAAGAAAAAAATGGTGCGCCAATAGTTATTTACCAAATAAAAATTATTTTTGAATTGCCCGTTCAATTTAAGGCAAATGATCTCTCTTAAATTGTTTTCTTTCGATGCGCCATTTTCGAGTAAAAAATAAAAACCGTGCTAATCTCTAACTTGTAAAATTATTATTAATTTAATTGGAAAAATTAAACACATTAGGGGTAATGAACAACAACAACTGACAACACAAACATAACACTAAAACCAACGAAATGATTACAAACATTGTTGAAAATGGCCCACTTCACTTAGTATGCATGCTTCCGCCCTCCTTCTCATGGAATTGAGCACTCGTTGAAATATCCCTGGAGTGTTTTTTATTCTATCACAAGCTGCAACTATCATTTCTCTTAATTCCTCTACAGTGTTAATGGGACTTGTGTACACTAGTGTCTTAAGATAGCCCTACAAAAAGAAATCTAAGCTGTTGAGGTCTGGGGACCTTGGTGGTCATTCTTGGGGCCCATAACCGATAATCCAACGATTTGGATAAACAGTTTGTAAATAATCACGAACCACTACACTGAAATGCGCTGGTGCACCATCATGCACGATCGTGACAAATCCGTCTGGCTTGCTCACCATTACCGTCGGCAAGGCCATATACGAACCCCTTCCCACTTCAGTTAGCCCACTTCAAGATTTGTACCAAAATATGCCTTTATAAGCTAAACATGACGAAACTTGTAACGGTTTCACCGTCCGATTGTATTTATTAAATCACTTCTCGATTTTCATTTCAGAATCGCAACTCATTAATCCCATCTCTAGCTTATCCCATCTCTAGCTTTTTTACTTGGAAACATTTCCGCTTGGAGCGCGCTTGATGCAGAGTTCCTGATCTGTGATCTTCCTCGCGCTTCCTTTTCACTTGAGCCGCCGATCTAACAAGAGCTGAGAATTTTGTTCTCTGTAGCATGATGTCATATAGCACCATGTGCTAGAATTTTGTAAAATGTGTGTCCAAATAGGATAAAATGATTGGGGCCACCCCCTTTGCCTTTGCCATTGCCTTTGCCTTTGCCTTTGCCTTTGCCTTTGTCTTTGACTTTGCCTTCCTTTGTCTTTGACTTTGCCTTGCTTGGCCTATCACTTTGCCGTGCCTTCACCCATGCATGTGCCTTGACTGCGCCATCACTTACAGCTTCATCCTTGATGAAGATCACGTTTAAGTTCAACTTCACTGCATCCTTCGCCTACATCTAGATTTGAAACCACTAAATATGAGGTCACCCCTCATAACTGGGACCTCCTCTTGAAGCCCTTGGCCATCCTCGCTTCAGTCCAGTCAAAATGGACCAGCTTAGCGAAAGATAAGTGGATAGTTTTGTAACAGCGCCAAAGATTTAAAACTTTTATTTTGTTCTTTAAAATTTCAATTTCAAATGTAATGAAAATGTTTTTCTAGTTAAATAAAATCTGTTAAATTTTTGTTTTCTGTTTGTTCTTCTATCCTCTAGGCATGCCATGGTCGACACACAGCTACACGCCTGTAGATATCTTCATGCCACCGACTGAGCTACCGGAAGCTAATGGTAACCCCCTTTCTGTGATTGTGCAGAAAAGTTGGAATCTGCATTTCATTCCATCTTTTCTGGACTTTTGGGGAAAGGAAGGATTACAAACTATTTACCTCTAAAACGATTTATTTTCTCAAAAACATTTTAGTACACTCTAGTCGTAAAAAATACATATTTGAAACAACAAAAAAACTAAGATTTCAAAAGTTGGGCCAACTGAAGTGGGAAGGGGCTCGTACGTAATGCATTTCCGCCATTTCTGCATTTGAATAATTTACCATTATTAACAAGATTGTAAAAACTAATGAAAAAGATGTCACAGCAAACAGATTTGAATAACAGAGACTTGTCAGATGTCAAAAGCCAGTGACATATTCCAGAGCAACTATTCAATTATTAGATTAATTTTCTCGGACAATAGAACGGTTTTTATTTTTTTATTCAAAAATGGCGCATCGAAGGAAAACAATTCAAGAGAGATCATTTGTTTTAAATTAAACGGCGATTTCAAAAATAATTTTTATTTGGCAAGAAATATCTGAAGCGGTTCTGAAAATATTAATTAATTTCCATCTTTTTCCTAAAACTTCAACACCCCGAGTTTTTGTAAGGCAACATTTTTGGACTATAGTTTATAGAGCAAACTAACATTAATTTTTCAGATTCACACCCTTAAATATTCGCATATCATTAAGGAACACCCTGTATATGGTGGTAAAACTGTTAAAAAGCGCTATTTTTGGCAAACAATTGCGATTACTGATTGCTCTTTTATTTTTACTAAAATTATGCAAAAATCAGAATTGTGAAATGGTTTTAACTTCTTCATAGGAGACGCGGTACCTCGATATCTAGTCTTTACCTCTTCTAAGCTCAAACTTCAGAAACTTTTCTCTGTACAATTCGAGACTGGTAAATAGTTAAGTCAGCTGATACCTCGTAGAGAAACGCTAGTACAAAAAATAGCATGCTAATAGCTTGCTCTGCGCGAAATTAAAATTCTATATTTATAACTGTTGTTGTCGACCTTTGATGTTTAATTATATCATAGATTGAGTTTTGTTTTTGTTTTCATTACCGAATGACAGATATGAAATTAATGGACCTATTTAAACAAATTTATCGATGGATAGGGTAGCTGTTGATTAATCTAGGCTCTCCAAGCTTTCAAGCATGCTCTTAGCTCTTACGGTTAAAAATAAAACCAACTTTTTGCTTAACACGCGTAGTCCGATGATGAAAATGTTTAGTTTTTGCTTCTCTCTACCGATAACCGTTTTGCTCTTTATTATAAAGAAAAGCTCAGAGCAACAGATTCTATTGGCATATCAGTAGAAGAGCTTGATTACCGACAGCTGACATAAAAATCCCTACACTTTCTGTTAAGTAACCGATTAGTCTGATTAAAGTCCTCTAAATCGCTTTTAATACGTTCAGCGTGAGGGCCGGGCCGCGAGTTCGAATCTCGTCTTCGCCATGGATGTTGTGACGTCGTGTGTTTGTCCATAATTAGATATATAAAAATACCAACCTAGTTTCTGGTTGCATGGCTTGGTCCTAAAGCAAAAAAAAAAGCGTGAGGAAGTTAGATTGCGAAAAGAACTGCTAACCTCAAACCCATCTTCTCTTCCAGCTGCTGCTGCAATTGACGAGACGTATTCTCAGTAATCTGAACTCTCATAAGCCAAAACGAGTGTTCTCTGTCACAAACCTCTGTCATTCGTTATGGGAAGATGCTAAATGTACGTAAAAATTCCTTAGCTAAAAATGTGTAGAGAGCAGACTTAAACATGAATATTTCAATGATGATTCAAATGTAACAAAAAAGTTCAACTTTGCATATTCTTTATTTATTGAATCAATGACAATCAATAAACTTTGTTTTACAACTGTACGTATTGCGAGGTATTCAACCCAGTCTTGATCCTCTGACCAAGATCCGCGTCAACGTTCGAAAACATCTGAATAGCACGTTCCTGCAGGTCGACCCTGGTGGGTTTCAGCCAGCTCACGATATTCTGGATCAACCTGCCTCTTTCATCAGGCTTCATGACGCGTTGATACAACATTCTGGGTTGAGTAAAGTTGTCATCATTGCCGTTGTCTACACGTTTTGCTTCACCGTGGAGGGGTAGCACCGGAGCTAAGTTGCGCGCCCTTTTATCCACCTGTATGGAATCAAACAGGTTAATTCTGTACAATCTAAGTCGGTTACTTAAAAGCAAATTATCAGATTTACTGTTATCCCCTAACTTTAAAGTTTGTTGTTGTTTTTGAAGATTTATTTAGCATTAATGCTACAATGTCAATTTTTTATAATGATTCGGTTATATATCTTTCTTCAATCCATCTGCTGTAATTTTACATTCTTGTCTATTAAAATAAAAATTACGTCACTATGTATTTTGATTAGTCATGAAGTGATTATTTAACTTCAACTTAAACATTTTTAACTCTGTGTAATATCATTATTCAATTGATTAATTCAAATACTCCCTTTTGAAATATAGATTTACTAGTTACGCTAATATTACAATTTTGCAGATGAACATCTATACTGCCTCTAGTTTCGTAGTTATGATAATGATTATTTAATTTTGTGAAGTTCTCTAAATGTGGTGGTAATAAATGATTTTTAATTTGAATATGAAAACAAGAACTAAATAATATATGAAATTTTTCACATCCAACCACTGCAGTTCTTCTAACATAGACTTAGCTAGGATTTATCTGTTTTTATTTAAAATGATTCTCACAGCTTTATTTTGAAGAATTTGTAATTTTGAAAATATGTTTTCATTTGCTGTAAACAAAATAGTTGCACAATATAAAAAATGGGGAAGAATTATAGTGTTATACACATTTTTTTTTTTTTGGAATATATACTAAGATTATGGGAAACTCTTGAGAATTAATCTATCTTCTTCGATATTTTTGAAATAATGTTTCATAATGTTCGTGAAACAATAGCTTACTATCCAGATATACACCAAGATATTTAAATGACTCGACTATTTCAATGTTTTTATCATTAATCATGAGCCTAATTATATTGTCATCTAAATGTTTGCCTATTGACATACATTTTGTTTTATTAGTGTTTAATTTAGGTTTATTGACATTTAACCAATTCATAATTTTTTCAATATCACTATTTAACAGTTCTAAAGCATTGCTATATATATAAGTGTATCGTCCGCAGATATTTAAATTTTGCAGTGTTCTAAAATGTCAGAGTTATCATTTATATAAATAATAAATAGTAACGGCCCTAATTGACTCCTCTGTGGCACCCCTACTGATATATTTTGTACACTTGACATAATATTTCCAACTTTAGTTTTTTGACTTATATTTACTAAATAATTGTGTGAAATGTGTAATACTGAGCCTTTAAAGCCCTATTGACGCAATTTCATTAACAATTTTTCCCTATCTATAGTCTCAAATGCCATTTTGAAGTCTAAAAACATTGTTACAATATATTCTTTCTCATCTATACTTCTTGTCCAGTCTTCCACCACCATTTGGATTGCCGTTTCTGTGGAACATTTTTTTCTGAATCCAGCTTGAGAATTGGAGAAGAGCCATAGACTCAGAAGAAGTTGTCATAGCAGTATTTTTGGATTTGAAGAGGGCATTTGAAACGATTGATACAGATATTTTGTTAGGTAAATTGAAGGCATATGGTATAACAGGAAGTGTTTTAGATTGGTTTAGAAATTATTTGTCTAAAAGGATGCAAGTTACAAAAGTTAATGACACTATTTCATCAAAAATTGAAAATACTTTGGGTGTTCCACAGGGCAGTATCCTGGGACCTCTTCTTTTTATTTTATACATAAATGATTTACCTGCCATAGTCAAAAAATGCAAAATTCAGATTTTCGCCGATGACACTATGATTTATATAAGTACTAAAAATATGCAGTCTGGTATCTCTTATATAGATGAAGACTTGAAGCTTGTCTCAAAATGGTTAGCATCTAACAGACTAAAATTAAATGCAAATAAAACGAAAGCCTTGTTAATCGGAAAAAAACAATGTACAAATGTTCAACTGAATATTGATGGTGAAGATATTGAATTCGTAGAAAATTCTAAATACCTGGGGGTGTTTGTTGACTCTCGATTAATTTTTGATATTCATGATGAAAAAGTTATAAATAAGATTAGTAGTAAAGTGGGATATTTATCGAGAGTTTCTGGATGTATGAGTTCATATAGCAGAGAAATTATCTATAATACCATCATTCTTCCAAATTTCTTGTAATGTTCGACTATCCTATATTTAGCAAATAATTCCATTTTTAAAAGACTACAAATTTTACAAAATAAGTGCATGAGAATAATACTAAATAAAGATAAATATACTCCAATTACGCAAATGCTTAGAAAATTAAAATGGCTCAATGTAAAAATTTTTATCAAATATCTTGTAATGATATTCATTTATAAAGTAAAAAATAATATATTTCCATCAAGGCTAACTAATTTAACATCATCAAATGTCGACCATCATTTACATAATACCAGAAATAAAGATGACTTCCATTTAATGACCAAAAAGTATAACATATGCTACAAATCTGTATTGCATTAAGGGTTGATTGAATATAATAAATTATACTCGGAGATAAAAGACCAGAAAACTTTGACAAAATTTAAAGTAAAATTGAGAAATCACTCGTTAAATCTACAATTATAGGTTGCGCAGCATTTACATCATACACCATACGGCTTGAATTTACTAGTTCTAAGTTGTTTACAATTATTCTGTTTATGTAGCCAAATGTGCTAAATAAATCTTTCTACTACTACTAGCTTGATTTTTTATCAAAATTTTGGTTTCTTCAATGAATTCTATGATTTGTTCGTATTTTATCCTTTCGAACAGCTTCTCGACATCGGGCAAGGCATTAATCGGTCGCATGTTTGTATCCAGCTGAGAATTTTGAACTTTTGGTACAGGTGTAATGGTGGAACACTTTAATTTTGTTGGGAATGCACCATGTAATAAACAGTGATTCACCAACAATAATAATTTCTCTCCAATTATATTGAAACAATCATTTAGAATATTTAGTTTGCAAGGTAAAATTTATATTTCAGCTAAGCGTTGTTACATTAGAACGGAGGACGCTTTTTTCGAATAAAAACTATGAGGTTTGCTCAGCCAAAGACTGATATCAAATTCGTGATGTATGCGACCCAATTAACAAAGAAATGGACTTCTGTCGACATTGCAGATACGCAAGAATTTTTGAAAATTCAAAGTTTCACAGTGCAACATTTCAATTTTCGTTCCCTACTGGGATAATTCCTGATCCTCTCCAGGTGTTATCTAAATAAAGAGCATTTCTGATAGAAACTTTTCAAAGGTTGGCTATTTCCCTAGGTTTTGGAAAAACCCTCACCCTACAAACAAATATCGTAAATACCGCAAAGTTGGGGTTTTCCTTTTCAGAAACAACTACCCTTGAAATAACAAAGGTGATGTGTAGTGAAACGAGGGCGACCAAGTAAAAAAAAAATAAAGGAAAAAGTACTCACTCTCCAGTTGACGAGAAGGGTTAAGTACGTCTCTGTCCGCAATCATACCGCTCCAACAGAAAATGAAATCAGCTGATGCGCTACCGAGCAGACGCAGGCAAACAAGGAAGGCAAAATGTTGCGTAAAAAGTCTAGGTATTGCATCCCGTCCAATCGATTTGGGAGAATAAATGGTCCAATGAGCATACCGTTCACCATGCCAGCCCAAACATTCACCGAAAATGTTTGTTGAACATGTGCCCGACGGACAGCGTGCGGATTTTCTACTGACCGCGAAAGTTATTCACCCCATTACGCGTGAACGTAGATTCGTTTGTCACCAATATGCACTTCAAAAAGTCCGGATTATTGTCATGTTGATGCAACAACCACTCACAGAACCGCACTCTTGCTGGAAAATCGTCAGGTTGAAGGGCTTGTACACGTTGGACGTGAAACGGATACAGCCCCTCTTCACGCAGCGTTTGCCACACTTTAGTTTTTGATACTTGCACTTCTCTAGCCACGTCTCCAGTGCTTGTTGAGGGATTCTCGTCTACGCGATTACCTCTAGACGCGTGACCGTAACCGTCGGTTGAAGGTTGCATACTGACCTGACACACTGACCCCGACCCAGTTCTGTCGTCGGGTTGAGCTAGTGTCCTAGTACCAGTCGGGGATGACGCGGCTACAGGACGGTATTCAGATATTTTTGATATTGCAGAGCCCTTTATCTCGGTTCCCTTAAGACATTGGTGTATATGGTACTAAGAAAAATTGCTTATGTTTTCAAGATCTACACGTCGTGTAAAGGAAAACCCCAACTTTGCGGACACCCTGTATAAATAAAAAGCTTAGTGGTATTTTTGTACCATATGGTATGTGATGTAACCATGTTATTACCTCAGGTCCCCCAAAGCTGTTTGGATGATAATTCGGACTGCCTCCCTGGCTGTGATACGTTGCATCACCATCACGAGAGAAATTGGTCACCTTGAAGGGTCGATTAACAGGGAACTGTAAATAGTTCGGTCCTAATCGGTACCTGTGAGTGTCGCCATATGCAAAAAGTCGACCTTGCAACATTCTGTCCGGAGACGGCTCAATGCCTACAATAAAATAAGATGAAAATGCTGCTAAAAAAGCTGCACAAGCCCTCAGTCTAACTAAGCACATATCGTTGTGCCCAGCCTGCTTTCAAACCTAGGGGTAATCGATAATAAAATCACACAGTGATTGACGATTAGAGGAAGACTTGTCAGGCTCTGACAAAATTTTGTTCAAATTGAATTTGAAATTAGTTTTTAACCTTTGCATCAATTTCGTTAATTTTTCGTCAAGTTGTAGTTAATCATTATCGACTGCGAAAAATTGAAAATGTTTGTTGTTATACAGGGTGGAACTAAAAGGTTTTGCCCTGAATTTCTGAACACCCTGTGGAAATATTGGATCACTGAATAATGTGTCTTGGTATAAGAATTTTAAGCCTGAACTTTTCTCAAAAGTTCTTTTTTTTGATTCATGTCAATATCTCAATTATTGAAGAATATATGCTGTTTTGAAGAAAATCATGCGAATCATAGCCATAAACAAGTTAATTAAAAAAATTACAGTGTGAACATTGGCCAGAAAACTATGCGAATCAAAACCATAAACAATTCGACTAAAAAATTGCAGTGACATCATTGGTAATTAGAAATTGTTATCAAAAACGAGTTGAGATCCGGACTCCTTGGCGGGTAGTCTAGTACTTGAATTCCAACATCGTTGAGGTATTGCCTAGTCGTTATCTTGCATTAGGAGAAAATTTTCTTCTACAAAGAGTATATGAGGAACCACATGTTCTTCCAAACACTGTACAAAATTGCACTCTAGGAGCGAAACAACTTTGATCATAGCGTTCTCCACGCCATCTCCACACTCTTTGGTAACCACCAGGTGAATATCTCGTAAAAAGAACGTTTTTCCAGTCCATATCCCAAAATTAACGAAATTGATGTAAAGTTTAAAAAGTTATTTAAAATTTGATTTGAACGAAATTTTGTTTGTCCGGTTAATTTTGCGTGGCAGTGTATTTCGAACAATGGCCAATGATTATGATTAAACTTACCTGGAACCAGATGAGCTGGATCAAACCCAATCTGCTCAATCTGGGCGAAGTAATTATTCGGATTCTTGTTGAGAACGAATCTTCCTACAGGAATGAGCGGATATTCTGATCTCAGCCACACCTTGGTGTCATCAAACGGATCGTAGGGACTTGCAGCCGCTTGCTCTGGGGTCATGATCTGCACGTACATATTCCATGCTGGGTAGTCACCATTCTCAATAGCGTTGTACAGGTCACGAGTGTGGTAGTCGGGGTCAATCCCGGCGATTCTTTGAGCTTCTTCCGAGGTCAGGTTTTCTATGGCTGTTGAAAAATTTCATTTTTATGGAGTTCTATCGATAAACTGTCAGATTGACTTGCTATTTTATATAATTTTCTGAATGAAACCACGTATCTATGAATTTACTAACTTTTTGGCCCCATATATGTGGTTTCATTTGGCCATAAAGTCAAAATAATAATACATAAAACATTTATTGCTCAACAGTACAGATACGATTTATAGAGCAATACATAGTAAAATTATTTAATTTACACAGTCTGAGTGCCATACAGTGAAAAAACCAAAAAAGGGGCTTTAAGGAGAGAGAAAGGAAACTATGAATATTGTTAATAGATAATAGCAAAAAAAAGAATATCTACTTACAGTATATTCAGATAAGAGATAGACCGGACATAAACAAGACCACGTGATCATCGAACGCTGTAACATTCGGCAGGGACGTATTAAGAGTCACGCAGTACATATTTTAGATAGTAGATGCTGCTTTGCGTAACTTTGTAGTAAATTAGCACAATTCGATGTGTATATGATTGGTGATGGATATAGGATCATGTGGGGGTGGGGTAAGAAATATATAATGATGTAAATATACATAAGGGTTTCAAAATTTTCGCTTCGATTTCCAGCTTCGGATGCCGCCTGATGTTTGGTGAAATACAGTCGAATATAATCTCAAAATGGCGTTTAAATTAGCCTAAATTAAAAATAATCGTATATCTCTTAAAATTGCTTTTAGAATATTGATTAGTATATTTTTTGATTTCTAGGTAAATATGTAATCAAATTAAAACGTTCAAAACGTAAAAAAATGTGCATGGTTGAACATTGTCAGAAAGTAGATTCTTGAATAGGTTTTGCCAAAATGGGTTCAAAAATGTCAATAATTAATTAAAAAATACAGTAGCTTTATAATTACTTATAACTTACCGAATTTGATGAACGACATCTTTTATTGGAAAGATGAGCTTGATGAGCTTTCATCATCGCTACTGCCTGAAGCACCAACGTCAATAATGAATGGCTCGACTTGTTCCTCTAAAATATTGTCCAGTTCCCACATTCTCTTTTCAACTTTGTCTTTCACGTGCTTAATACAGTTTTCCCATTTTTGCGCTGTTATTAATTCTAGTGCTTCTTTGAAAAGTCCTTTGAGGTCACAAAATTTAAAAGTTGTATTGTGCTTAGCTATATAATTTTTAACCTCTGCCCATATGAGCTCAATGGGATTGAGCTCGCAATGGTATGGAGGTGAACGGAGCACAGTTTTATTTTGACTTGCTGCCATTTCGTCAATGGCGTATTTTTGATATTCCGCCTTATGATCCTTGACAATTCTTAATAATTGTACTTTCAGCATTGCTTCTTCAAAGTTGATATTTTTCGAGCGGAGCCAATTTTGAACATCAACTTTCCTTGAAGCCGTTGTTGGGACCTTCTCCATTCTTCGAGAATGATAAGGCGCATTATCCAACACAATTATTGCGTTTTCCTCTAAGTTCGGTAAAATTTTTGAAAACCACTGTTCAAACGATTCGCCATTCATCTCCTCGTGGTAATCTCCAGTTTTCTTAGACTCAAAGCACCACAGACCGTCAACAACAAATCCATCCTCACTGCCAATATGGCAGATAATGAGAGTTTTCCCTTTACCTGGAAATCGAAGTACTAACTGGTGTAGATTTATTTCAATAAGCGAACCTTTTTCAAATGTTTTCATCACAGTCAGCGAAAAAACATTGAGACATGAGTATCAGATTGCTATAATTGGGATTATTTAGTCATATTTAAAGAAAGAATATTGAACGTCGTATGATTACTCAGCGCTTCACGATTTAATTTAAAGTTATAAACCTTTAAAAAATGAATGATCAGGAACCTGAAATACGCGCAAATATTAATATTAACAAATTATAACTTTATAAAGCTTAAAGTATGAATTAAAATGATTAGAAATATTAGGAACGGTACACAATATAAAACTTAGTAACTTTTTTTAAGTTTATAATATTCGACATATTTCAAGATTATATTAAAAAATTATTGAAATATCGAAAACACATAAAAACATGGCTTAAAAAAGTTCTAACAAATGAAAATGACAATAAAACATCCACGCATGTTATCGAAAGTTATAAAAGTTTTGTTACTTGTAATATGTTTTATCTGCCCCCTGGAATTAATGTTTAGAACCTTGTTCCCAAGGTTTGAAAAACATCCGATTGTTGTCTATTACTCGTATTTACCTGCTGGATTTTTTTATCCGGTGGACAGTCCATCTAGAAAGGCCCTCCCTGGATGAAGTTACAGAATCATCAACCCATACTTTACTTGTATTGTGTCCTGCGTTTACCCACGTTTCATCATGGTAATAAATCTTCCTGTTTTGATTTCTATATTTCCCAATTTTTGTTAAATAATCCCTTCTCCGTAGCACAATTTCTTCTCTATCCAGTAGTAAACCATTACGACCCCGTTTTTTCCATTTGAAATTTAAATGCTTCAGTAACGCATGGAAAGTTGATCGTTTGAAATTTGGCAACGTTGTATCTCCATTTACCTCCTGCAGTACTTTATCTATAGTAGGTATTTCATTCCTAAAGAAGAATTCATGCACTTTCCTCCTAATCGCATGCTTATCAGCTTCATCCAATGATTTAACAATACTTTTGCGATGTTTACTGGTCATTGGCTCAGAAAAGGTGTGATTTTTTTGTATTGTCTTAACACATTAAACACTGATGCGCGACACACCCCAACTTTGTGAGAAACCTTCACAACAATTTCTTTGATGGTTGATGCCTCGTTCTCCTCGCGCTCGATCTTATATATATTCAAAATGACCTCTTTCATTTCTGCACTCAGGTGTCTTTTTTTAGAGCGTTTCCTAGGTGGACTACAGGAGTTTACAACTTCATCGGCAGTATCTGTACTACTGGGCATTTTGCGCAAGCAGTTGATAACAATAACAATCAATAACAAGGTATAACAATAACAACGACAAACTCAACAACTTAATAAGATAACAAACGAAAACGTCCAAAGAAATATCAAATTGCAATGATGCACACGACATACGTAACACGTCTGAACCTGAATGTGACTCTGCCTTGATACGACTGCTCTGCCGCTCGGCATAGGCTTAATTGCGAATTGACCAATGAGGGCTCCTGTTTTACGTCGAGACGGCGGCGTTAGCGTGAAAATCACCCGAACCTTTTGTTTACATCCGGTCTATCTCTTATCTGAATATACTGTAGCTATATCAGGTAATGTTCACACATAAATATGTGTATCACAAATGAAAACGTCTAGAGAAATGGGTAAAAAAAGTCAAAGAATTGTGCGTATCGCACTTCGTAATCTCTGACATTCACAACAGAAGATACCACAAAAACTCCCAATCTCATTCGCATTATTGCACATGGAGTTTATTGACGTCTGCTGTCTGTGCTTCTCCAAAGAAGGGACGCCAAATCTATTCAATAACAATGAGTAATCATGTCCTCTTGGAGAATAGACACCATCACTCATATAGCATAGATATTTCAGAAATTTCTTTTGCATTTTTTCAATATTAGTTTTGTACTATAGAGTTCATAGATAGGGCTTCCAATAATTGCTGTGTATTCCAATTTGCACTGAAAATAAACGTTGTGATATTGAGTGTCTTACAATTTCTGATATTAAAGTCATATCTGCGATACGCATTACTTATAATTTCACTGACTAGTGAGCTGACAGTCAAAATACACTCCTAAATCTTTGAATGTTTCATACCTTTCCAATACAGAATCATTTATTTTGTATAGGTAAATAAAAAATTTGACTTTCCGGGTTAAGGTTAAGATTCTGCATTTAGAGTTGTTCAAATAAAAATTGTTATTGATACTCCATATTTGTAAAAAAAATATTTGTTATCATGACAACCACAAGATAAGTTTCAACGCATTACATATATAAAGCTATTCAAACAGACATTACGAAACAATAGGGTAGTAGATACTCTCTTCCATTTTGGTGCTCGACTATAGCACAAGTCACTACTATAGTTCTTTCGGATAAAAGGTTTTCTTTTGACTAGAATATCATCCTGAATGAAACATTTCTTACGTTGTTGACAGACATGGTGAAACTTGCAATAGAAGAATTTGCCTTCGGCGTTGACAAACGCGTAGGTATTGGTCCCAAATCCATGCATCTTCCTGTAGCTAGCTGGGATTCCTCGATCGCCAAAGAAAATCATAGTAGTATGAGTGGTCTCGGCTCTTAGAGTGACCATGTCCCAGAACATGTCATAATCTGGTCTCAAATGTGTTGCTGGATTCCTAAAAAAATTTCATCGACAAGCTATATTAGATTTTTCAGGAAATGCATTGGTCTTTGTACAGGATGGTGCGAGCCGGTTTGAATTGTTATGTTTTGGAATTAAGTTTCATTTCTGATGGTTTCAGTTTTGATGGTTTGGGGGATTTGATATACCATGGAGCAATGACTGAAAATCGTAGAATTTTTTATCGATGTAAGGTTTTGGTTGTTATATAATGATTATATTTTATCTATCATCTAAAACTAACCTTTTAACTACATGAATGAAACTTGGAAAAAGGGCACAGTCCTTCACGAAAAATACTGGTTGGTTGTTTCCGACAAGATCCCATATTCCTTCATCGGTGTAGAATTTGATGGCAAAGCCTCTAATGTCTCTGACAGTATCTGCATAGCCCAGTTCTCCAGCTACCTGAGAAAACCTGAAGGAAAATTTGAGTCTATATATATAGAATCTATGCCAACTTTTATGAAATTCCTAAATACAGGGTGTTTCAGTTTATTGTTGCATAACTTTAAGATTCGATAGAACCTTTAAAATTAATCCATAAAGTCTATATAAACATGGGTCGAAAAATGCGTGGCTTCCGAAATACAGGGTGTTTAAATTTACTTTCTAAAATAGTTTTTTTTTAAATATTTCGAACAATATTTGATGTATAACAGTGAAAATTGGTATACAAGTTTTTTTTGGTACGACAAAACGAACCATGGGCATAGTTTTACTGTAGCCGCACTTTTCAACATAAAAAAGTTCTCTTGTGAATTTTCGTTATAGCTAGCCGTTTTTGAGTTATTTCGATTTTTAAGGTTCGATGCATTTTTATTTATTTATAATAAAATAACGTCAACAAGTCAGTATCTCGATAATTTCTAGAAGTAGGCTGTGCCTGCAAATATTTTTGAAATTGAAAGCAGAAGAAGGTTAAACGTCAATTAGTTGACAGTTAGTTTTGTTGTCTGTTCAAACCTGAAACGTTTTTTTGCAATTGTGAATGCACGAAATTTAGTTTCTTTTACCTTTTTGTTTGTAAATTTTATAAAAATGCCATTTTTATTCTCTAATCAAGAGTTAGCGGATATTCATTTTGTGTATGGCTTTGTAAATGGAAACGCAGCAGAAGCAGATAGAAATGGGATCAAAACATAAATGTTCGTCAGCGCAGATTTACCCGTATGATTCTGCGTGAGTTTGATAGAGATCCGACCACAAGTGTTAGGAGAGTTTTTGGTGCCTTGGGAATTTCAGCAAGCCATGTTCACCGTGTTCTTAGAAATGACCATAGACGTCCTTACCATTTGCAGCCTGTGCAAGGACTACAGCCAGAGGACGGAGAACGAAGAATCACATTTTGTCAGTGGATTCTTGATAGAACTGATAATAATAGGGAGTGTTTAAGTAACGTTTTATGGACCGATGAGTCATGCTTCACTAGACGTGGAGTGGTAAATTTTCATAATCAACATATTTGGTCGCATGAAAATCCGCATGCAGTTCGGGAAAGAAATTTTCAACATGAATTTAGTGTGAACGAGTGAATTGGTATCTACCGTAATCGACTATTTGGGCCCTACCTTTTGCCTGCAAGGTTAAATGCTGCGACCTTCTTGGAATTTTTAAAGGCTGAACATGCAAATATGTGGGATGATGCTATGTTAGATTTAAGAAGATTGGCCTGGTTCCAGCTTGATGGTTGTCCAGCTCATTATATTCGAGAATAGTTAGAAACTGGCTGGACGAAAATTATCCAGAAAGATGGATCGGCCGTGGAGGACCAGTCGTCTGGCCTCCACGATCCCCTGACCTAAATCCATTAGATTTCTTTGTGTGGGGATTTCTAAAAGAAAAAGTGTAACAGACTCCCGTAACCACAAGAGATATGCTAATAGACAGAATCAGGAATGCATGTGATGAAATAAGGCCTTATTTGAATAATGCTATACCACGTTCGATCATTCGTAGATGTGAATTGTGTATTGAACAATTGGGTTTACATTTCGTGCAACTACTTTAGATTTTGTATGTTTGTCCTAACTATCCAATAGCATTTTATTTGTAAATAATTAATTTAATTTGTTAAAAATAATATTGGAAAATTAAACAAATTAATATTCTGTTTTTTTGTGTTTATTTGGAGTTAGGAATTATTGCTGTGTTTAAAAACACAACCTAAACGATCGTCTTAGTTACTTGTAACGCCCAAATCGAAAATGTAAAAAAAAATATTATTTTCCATAAATAATTAAAAATGCATCGATCCTTAAAAATCGAAATATCTCAAAAACGGCTAACTATAACGAAAACTCACAGGAGAGCTTCTTTACGTTGAAAAGTGCGAAGAATCAGTTTTTTTATTCAAAAAGCAAAAAATTGCACTAAGAAAAAATTTTAGGTCATTTTAATACACTACAGGTACAGTAGAGAGCGCCCTCTAGCGTCTTCAGTAAAACTATGCCCATGGTTCGTTTTGTCGTACCAAAAAACCCTTGTATACCAATTTTCACTGTTATACATCAAATATTGTTCGAAATATTAAAAAAAAACTATTTTAGAAAGTAAATTTAAACACCCTGTATTTCGGAAGCCACGCATTTTTCGACCGATGTTTATATAGACTTTATGCATTAATTTTAAAAGTTCTATCGATTCTTAAAGTTATGCAACAATAAATTGAAACACCCTGTATATGGCAAATCAAGGAAGAAAAACGGGGTCTTGCACTTGAAGCATTGTTGTTGCATTGTTGTATTCTAAATGCTACCAAACGACAAGATATACATGAAAATAGCGAACGGAATATAACTTCTTGAATTTCTGCTGAAACAGACCCAGATGAAATTTTTTTTAAAAATTAATTTATTTCTGAAAAATGTGCCAAAATGATGGACGGTAGCATACCTCATCGCATGCTATTGCTAACGTAGTGTGTTGTTGTGTTAACAGTGGCATACGATGATTTTATGCTACTCTATTCTAGGACTACATGAATCAAATCACATATGGGTATGTTCAAATTCCTGTTCATTGTAAGAGGTGTCGACCCCCACGATGGCCTTTTTGAATGACAATAGTGGCAGTATATTTTGTTCATATATCTTCCATGTGACAGTTTTTATATTTTTTCTTCTCTTCATTCGGTCAGGCAATCGAGCTCTATGAACATGAAACGCAAGTTTAGGGAGCTACTCTACTCTGCTTTGATACTTGACTATAGCTATTTAAAATGTTATTTGATTTATTCATCTTTATTACCTAACTGCGATGGGCGTTTTCTTTCCAATCTCAGAGAAAACCTTCGCCGCAGAGTACTGACTGATATCGTGAGTGACCTCGAAGTATCCGAAGGCCCCCGCTCCTTTAGCATGCACAACTCTTTCAGGGATACGCTCCCTAGTGAAATGGGCTATTTCGTCGATCAACGTGTAGTCTTGGAGCAGGATTGGGCCATTGTAGCCCACAGTTAGACTAGCGTCTTTCCCCGCTACTGCAGTACCCCAATTTGCTGTTATCACGTCTTTGTCGACCTGTTAAGGGAAATATTTATGAATTATTCTACCATAGTGACAAAAAAAGGTTAGACCGAGATCGATCTCTCCACACACTGAAGCAGCCGCGCAAGCAGATGCCTAAATGCCAGGACACCGCGGCTGCTCACAAAACTTTGTCAATCCGATTTTTGAACTGCCTAAGGCTAGTAGTACTGGGAAAGGCCTCCTCATGCAGATTGTTCCACAATCTCGTACGAAGTTCGACACGGTTAGGATAGGAGGCCGAAGTCAAGCGGGTCTGCCTAGCAGGCAGATCGTGCGGCGGCATCATGGAGGAGAGCTCTGAGGAGCAAATCCCTTTGGTGTAGCGAAAGGGTCCCGAGACTGTCTGTTAGAAAACAATCATCATTAAACTAATTAATCTTGTTAGCTGTCATCACATAGTTAATTAAATGTTTTAATTGGCCTAATTAAAATTTTAATCCGTTTAATTTTTTTCTCGGTGCTCAGAGATGCGCACACTTAATAGACGCTATCGGAATTCGGTTTTACTTAAACAGCTGTTAAGCGACAATGCCATACATGAAATTTTGACAGCATGACAAATAGTTAAGGCCTTGCTTGATGCAGTAAATAAAAAATAATCAGCTCATTTGGATCGCCAAGAACAAACTAGCCTCAATGCAATATCGCGAATCTTTGTAACGGCAATTTTACTTCAAAACTCCCTAGTTTGAATGGATTATGGAATTCTCTGGCTCTGAATAGACCCTGATTGGTCGATTCAAACAGTTTGACGTAGAAGATCCCATGTGAATGTATACATTCAGATCCCATTTTTCTTTGTACTTTCACGAGCTGGACACAGGTGCTGACCGGAATCCTCGATACCAACATGTATTAGGGATCTAAGCGAGCTGGCTATCTTTGCTTTCGGGGAAGGGGACTTTATACTGGGCCTAAAGGGATCCTAATTAGGATTTACTTTTACAGCTAAAGACCTGTGAATTGAGTTTCTGATCTATTTGAGGAACCCTATTTGGTCGGGCGGCGTGGTCCGCCATTTTGTCAAGGCTTAGTCGTGCAGCAGAGTTTTGGCCTGCTAAGGGCTGGATGAGGTAGGAACTAGGACACCTAGCAGATATTTAATCGTGCGGGGTCGGCACAAGATTCCGTTGTTGCAGAAGGGCAGAGGTCGCCCTCTAAGACATCCTAGGCTTTGCAAACGGACTCCCAAGTTAAATTTCTTGTCATTATTAATAAATGGTACATCTGTCTATTTCCAGTAACGATATTTTGAGTCCCATATGTTCCTAAGAGAGCTCCATAAAACATTTTCTTATATAAGCTCATTTTTAGTGTTCATGTTTATGAGAGATTGGCATGTTATTATATATCGTCCGGAGTTGGTAGACTGTCGAACGTGGAGGTGCCACCCGGCGGATGTCTAAGGCGGGGCCAGAATGTGTGCAATTTGCACGTATAGGAGTTCATACCTATGGGTGTTTAGATCTCAAGCCTTCGTGGTGGTTCAAGTTTAAGAAAAAAAAAATTAGTGAGTGGTGAAATTTTGATCGTAGATGGTGATTCAGTGCTTTTTTTCGCTTTAAAATGTATGTTATATATAATTGGATGTATTACAATTTTCCATGTTTTAAATTTACTGGGAATTTCTTATTCGGTAAAACAGAGATGATTCAGAATATCCTCAGTTGATGAAATGATTTATTGTTTGACACTGATGGAATGAAATTGCTTTGTTGGTCAGCTTAGAGCCAAATGTGAATAATTTCTAATTTTTAATAATTTTGTTTGTAATAGAATATTCTTTTTATCTATTATTCAGTCATATACCTGGATGCGACACCACACACACATATATTTATAACTTGAGACGTGGTTATTGTCGTCTAGACCAGTTAGGTGAAAAATTAAAGCTCCCGCCTTTTGTTGGGTACTTCGACAAAATTTAAGCAAGGACGACTCTTTATACTTTTTTTATTCTCTCTAGCTTTCAATGGTCTTTGCCATCATCATCAGGAGAGTAGTATGTGAGGATGTTGCTAATTGTTGTTTACGTTCAGGATGAGGGAAACACAACATGGTGAAAGCAGGATAAATGGTACAATGGTCAAAATGATATAAAATAGACACAGCTGTATGACAAGAACAAGTTAAAAACAGATTAAAAATTTTTAGAACATGAAAGCATTACATCGTGAAGCCACTTGATGAGTGCAATCATATATATATATATACAGGGTGTCCCCTCAACACGTTTCGGAAATATTAAGGAAAAACCATCTTCATGGGAGCCCCTTTAAAAGACCGTAGCACCCTTAGGAGACGTTTGTCGACCAATGTTTATATAAGCTTTTCCTCCTAATTTAGGCTCTAGAAACCGCTGGTAGAATATTGCACACTTTTTTCGGGACACCCTGTAATATTACTTGAAAAACAATAAAGATGTAAAATAGTAAATGTGAATTTTCGAATTCTATTATTGAAGTAATTTCTGAACCAAGACTGTTCACCTGGAATCTGGCCGTGACCCACTCACAACTTCACATGCTTTGTTCCGTGAATGAGCTTTACTACGTTCTATAAATGCTCGAGAAAATAATCGTAAACTTGAATGAATTACAATTAACAAGAACGCACACGCAGAAGACACGCCTGGCGTATCCTTTCAAACAAGCTATTTAAAACAATTTGTTTGATCACTAAAGTCAATATAATATTTACGACTACTGAGCGATTTTGTTTGAAAGTAATAAATTTTATATATTTCTAACAGTTTCATTGGGTTCTTGTAACTGTTTTAATGGTCGGCTGAATGATTTGTAAGCTAATTCAGTGTGTCGAGTAACTTTAGTTTCAAATGGTGGCCAGCTGGATACATTTGCGTAGTCAGATGTTACGTTGCATAACAAATGTTCATATTTTAGATTTTCAGCTTTCCAATTTGTGAGAGGGTATCAAAAAAGTAAGCGATTGTAAGCATTAAAAAACTTGCAGTAGGAAAAGAGATCCACTCCGTTTTTTTCAAAGTCAATGCCACCCAAAACAATAAATGAACACTTTTCACCTAACAAAAATTCGGTAATGGATAAAGGTATTGTTGAATTTAGTATGACGAAAAGTTCTGGATCTTAATGTAGGCAGGAACCGAAATATTTTGGATTTTTTTGTTACGATCCTGTAAATATTATATGTAGAAAATATTTATTAAAACAGTTGAAACATTTGAAAATCTCTATAATTGATGAAGAATACAACAAATGTAGGTACAGAAAGAACTGAATTTTAACATGAATATATTAAAATTGCTCCAAAAAATTTATCTGGTGGTGGTTTCAAAATCATTATAGCGAAAAACCTTTATAGACTTTTTCATTTGTTGTAAAATAGCTGTACTGAAGATTAAAAATGTCTACTTTCTAGAAAAGGAGATGTAGCACAACAGTTAGAATTTTTTTAATCACTTGCAAGCAAATTTTCGTCACATTATTTTACCATATCTTTAAGAGCTTTAAAAGCTCAATTATAACAGCATGAGAAGTTGAAAGTATATACTCTGTTGAAGATACTGAGCACTTTTACTTTGCACGTTGTTTTATTCAAATAATATTTAATGATAAATAATAATTAATACAACATATTTTTTTATTGTGAATAGTTCCGGGTGATAATAATAATAGTGATAATGTTTATTGGAATAACGTACACAAAATCGTTATCTTACGATAAACATAAAATTCATTATTGGATTCTTGTGAGGTTTAGGAAAGTTGTGTTTGTGTTCCCTTGCCGAAACATCGACGAAAAGTTTCATAAATTCTTGTTTACTTTTAATCTCCACTTCTGTCTTTTTTTAAAAACGTACATTTTATATTTACACATTTTTTTGATAATCTAATTTAGGGCAAAGCGGTGGTGTAGAGATAGACGCCGTGTGTATACTAACCTAGTCGCCATAAGGTGGAGAGGAGGTACAACCGGCAGGTTCTTATTGGGGCCAGAATATGTGCAAGTCCCCGGCTAGAGTCTCCACTGACGTCACCCCCTTTTCGCTGTATCCCCTTATAGCCCCACGAAACCCACAAATATTTAGTACTGTTGATAGAAAGTTTTATAAATTCTAATGTATCTGCAATTTCGACCAAATCCAGTTTCATACGCGAATCGTGTGCCTAGATCACGAACCAAACGCCAGTTTCTTGCGGATATCGACGATACGCCCAAAAAGTCCTGTTTCCCTACTCTAAGTTGGATATTTCTTGATGGTCATATTCGATATCGGCATCTCAAACTAACCCAGTGTACTGAGTCTTATTTGTTTGTAATAACTGGTGATAAATTGAAATTTTCGACCTTAATCACTTTGAGGTTAGATTAAAGAAGAATTTAAAAGATTCTTACGTATCCTCGATTTCAATCAAATCCCGTGTCTTGGATAGATCGGGTGCGTAGATTACGAAACTGATGTTTGGTGAAATTAGCCGAAGACTCAAGAAGTCCTATGATGGGTGTAGTCGAAATCAGCCTCCCAAACTACATCAGTGTATACAGCTTAGTTCGCTTGCAACAACGGTTGATGAAAACGGATTGATAGAGTCCAAAGTTTAAAAATCTGCCTCGTCTCACTTCGGTCTCCCATCCGTGTCGAACTTCGTACATCTAGAACTGGCCGATACGACGCTGTTTTGTCCCTAGAGTGTCGACATTGTGGAAGAACATGATGAGGCTTTTCCCAGTTCTACTAATTTTAGGAAGTTCAAAAATCGGA
The DNA here is from genome assembly GCA_963669975.1 of Acanthoscelides obtectus. Taxonomy (NCBI): domain Eukaryota; kingdom Metazoa; phylum Arthropoda; class Insecta; order Coleoptera; family Chrysomelidae; genus Acanthoscelides; species Acanthoscelides obtectus. The sequence goes on from CAVLJG010000009.1 coordinate 65,744,297, forward strand.
TTAACAAAATTTCTTTAAGCTCCTCATAGCATCCGCGGTGCCCTACGCGGATGCTTCTATGTAAAAAAATATCTTGAATCTCGACACACTCTCAATTACGGGTATACCGCACCAGAATCGGCGGCATCTAGCGGTCACAGTGGTGACCCAGCTGACAATAGGAACTAGGATACAGTACCAACCGAGCTTGCAGACTTCGATTCTGGTAATAGTTGGCACTTATCGGTGCTGCCTTATTCCGATAGACCTTATACTTTGAATATAAGTTCCCTGTTCTCCCTGAGACCAAGCCTAGACCATGCTAACGAGTTACTAAATAGCACGAAACAGCTATCTATAGTTGACCATCTCTGGTCGGATGCACAAAAGCCTGGTTCTACTCCCATAACTTTTTTGCAAAAAATTTCATTTCCCTAAGCGTTTATGGCGTCGGATGTGAAATTATTTTGTGGGAAATAAATGAACGTACATACCTGATGCTTTTTTGATTGCTGCGTTAATTGTTCAGCGGCTGCATCTCTTTTCGGTGTGGCCATTTTGAAGCTGGTTAGTTATTGACACCTACCTGGACTGATATACGGTTGTGTGATACACAAAATTAATGTGTCCATATTTATATATCACATACGAAAATTATCAGCGGAAGTAGTACACAAATAATAGTTTCGGGAATCGGATATATTTCCAGACAAGATATACGATTACTGTTATTGTAAACAGAAATCAAATGTATTTGATAATGCATTCTTTTACAATATGAAAACTCCACTATATGGGCAGAGTACCTCATTAGATAGTTAATACATAAGGCATACTGCATAGGCGATTTCTGAAAAAAAGTTTTATTTGTTTTTTAATATTGTTAAGCCACAATAGAGCAGTGAGTAGCAAAAGAGGATCGTGATCACAGATATCACAAAAAAAAACTTGTAGTGTTCTAAGTAATAACCATTTTAGCAATTTCCGTCGGTCTTTCCTTTACCAATCTACAACTCGGAAATTACCACTCCGATTTTAATAAAATTTATACAAAAACTTATTACCCCGCCAAAAACGATTGAAAAGTATCTAGTGGCGGCAGAGCTACATACAACAATAGGAAAAAATAAAAATCACTTAAAAAATATATGATGATTTACAAGTTACAAATTTCTTTTTAGATGTTTAGTGATTATGCGAAAACAGCGTAGACAAAAAAACCTACCAGAAACCTAAAATGGGCGGCTAAAGCCGAATCAATGGCAAGCCCAGTCCCACAGCCATAATCCAGTTGATGACAGGGTTGCGTGTCAGAGTCAATTAAATCAAACAATTTAAGGGAGCAAGGAAAAAATCCAAATTTTTCGATAATCGTTGCCAGGCGGTATTTCGGTGAAGAATGGTCTTATCTATATTTTAAAAAAGGCATTTTGAAGCTTAAAGATTCTAGTTTTTAGGTTTTTAGCTGAAAAGTTTCAGACAGAATGGTTGTCATGTAATTCTAACAGATAGCACAGACATTTTTTTGTAAAATCTCTTCTTTTTAGTCCGTCAGCTGGAACATTTAGCTTCATAATCATTTTTTTTAAATCTCTATACGATCATTTGTCTGACTTTGAATGAAAAAGGATCCTTTTCACGTCAAGGCCCGTGGACTAAAGAGAAGAAGGCAAATATCTTGCAAAAAATTTTCCCGCGCTTTCAGAATTGCATAAGAGCATTGCACCCAAAATTTTTCGGCAAAGAAACCTAAAAACTAGGATCTTGGGGCTTCAAAACGCTTTTTTTAAGTTTAGGTACGAACATTTTTCACCAAAATACGACCTGTCAAAAATCACAGAAAAATTTTTTTCTTGCTCCATTCATTTTTTTTTATGAATGTACTTGACGCTTTTTTATCGTTTGCATTTTCAGAAACTTTGTACCCGTAAGAATCGGCTTTGCTCATTTTCTAATCCACGATTAAATGCTTTTAATGGGTGATTTTTTTGCTAGTATCTTTTTAGCTACACTGTTTTTGACAGATTACGCGTGAATCGTGTCTTGTGTCATTGTCAAACTTGTTCAGTTTGGTCTATAATTTAACCATGAATCGACTTACGAACGAACAACGCTTGCAAATTATTGAATTTTACTATCAAAATTCATGCTCGGTTAAGAGAGTGCATCGAGCACTGCTTCCAATTTATGGGCAATTTGGTCGGCCTACTGAGGGAGCTATTCGAAAGCTTGTGACTAAATTTCGAACCCAGTTTACATTATTGGACATTAAACCACCAACACGCAGACGTAGAGTGAGGACTGAAGAAAATATTGCGGCTGTATCCGCCAGTGTTAGTGATGACCGTGAAATGTCATTTATCGAAAAATTGTATTCAGCGACGAAGCTCATTTCTGGTTGAATGGGTATGTTAACAAGCAAAATTGCCGCATCTGGAGTGAATACCAGCCAGAAGCATTGCAAGACGACAATGGGCGGAACGTAACTGTGAATGGCGAGCGCTACCGTGCGATGATAACAAACTTTTTTTTGCCCAAAATGGAAGAGCTGGACTTGGCTGACATGTGGCTTCAACAAGACGGTGCCACATGCCACACCGCACACGAAACAATGGTCCTATTGAGAGGCGAGTTCGGTGAACAGTTTATCTCACGTTTGGGGCCCGTCAATTGGCCGCCTAGATCGTGTGATTTAACGCCGTTGGACTATTTCTGGTGGGGCCATGTTAAGGCTAATGTCTACAGAGATAAACCAGCAACGATTGACGCACCGGAAGCCAATATTGAAGCATTTATTCGTGAGATACCGGCCGATATGTTGGAGAGAGTGTGCCAAAATTTTACCTTGCGCATGGGCCATCTAAAGCGGAGCCGCGGCCAACATTTACATGCACTAATCTTTAAACATTAAATTATATCGAACGTTCTATCGACTCAAATAAAGATTTAATCGTTTTTTCAAATTTTTTGTGTTTTTTTTAAATCAAATCCTATACCTCTTAAAAGATCACCCGTTATTATTACTCTTATGATTTATACAACACGCTACAACTGCACAGTGGTATTTGTTGCAATGATTTTATTCAGAAAATTAACAAAACAACTCCAAATTAATATACACCTAATGTACTATATCCAGTGTCTTCCGCTATTGCTAATAATTTTTCAGAGACATTAACAAAATGGATACATGACATCAAATTTATGCTCAACTTTGCAGGCTCATCACTAGATTAGATAATGGAACCGCTGTTTTATTGCAATTAACAGAATAAGACACTCGATCCATACAGAAAGAATCTTATAACCATATTAACGACGTGACGTGACACCTACTGATCTGCCCCTCTCTTCGTGGTAAGAAACGTGTGAAGAGAATACTTTTCCTCAATACTAAACGTGAATCTGTACAACACAGCTGCAAGGCATTGGCCTATAGGCGGACCTAATTCATATACCCAGTGATCTTTGAAGTTCATGTCGAAAATTGCTGATGGAAAACTTCGAGCGGCGTTCAGTCCTGCACCTGTGTACGGTTCTGCTGCAAAAATTATCCCAGTGATACCTGAAATGTGTTAGTAAAAGCTAATTCTCTCCTAATTTGTTAACTTCAATCAAGATACCTCCCTTACCGGCAGCGGTATTACGTATCTTAAGAAGTGACATTATATCGGTTTTTTTGACATTATATAGGTTTTTTGTGTTTTGTGTCGTGTTGTGAAGTTTGAAAAGGGTATCTAACGGTGACCTTGAACAACGTGATCTTGACTAAGAAATTCTAGGTTATTTGAAGGTCAAGACGGTTTTCTTATTTCTGACACCACAAATCTAACGAGCGAGGCATTTTACGTTCAAGTACGATGTCTTTGTCCAGGTCCTAGATAATAACCTTCATGGGTATTTGAGGATGTCCAAAAAGTATGGAAAGGATAAAATGTCAGGAAAAATACTTTTCATGAAAAAATGTAACGGAACGAAGTTGTAAGGTTTAGATAGGGTCAACGAATACATTTGACTGTGAATCTCAAGGACTTTTGAAGATCAAGACGGTGTTCTCAAATGTGAATCCCTACTTTCGACACCAAAAATGTAAAAAACAGAAATCTTCATTCTCAAGTATGTTCATTACCTTGAATCCATCAAGGTTATTTGAAGATCAAAAGAATTTCTGACATTCATTTTTAATTCCTGAAATACAAATAGTCTACAAGCACATTCTTGTCAATGAACCTGACCATGACAATCAAGGTCATTTGAAGGTCAGATGAACCTTCAAGTTAGTTCCCTGTTTTTTGTCGGAGATATAAAAAAGCGAAACATTTTACGTTCAAAGTCTATTATGAAGTTGATTGTCACCGTGAGAATGCTCTTCAAGATCATTTTAAGATCAAATGAAATTTTAACGTTACTCGTACTGAATCCTCGACCTTCAAGGTCATTGTCAAAATCACGTCTAAGGTCACGTTCAAGGTAGCATATTTTTCGATATATTTTGTAGCCTCCATAGCTTTTGAACTGTCTAAAACTTCCTTGAAGGTCATAGTCAACGTCTACAACATTTTTCTCTAGGAAACTTATTTTTGAAATATTCTGATGTAACCATACCTTTTGGCACCACGTATAAGTGAAAAACAGCAATATCACGTTAGGGCTATAATGGCGATCTAAATAAATTAATTTCTCTAAATGGACAGCATGATATTAAGCTACAACTGGTTTACAGGGCTGTCAAAATTTGGTTGTACATAAGAGAAACGTATTCTTTTGTTTTATAGCATCCGAAAGATTTCCATTTCACTTTGAGACACCATGTATACAGAACGCAACTATTTTTGATTTAATATCAGTACAACAGTTCAATCACCTTTCCTTAGAAATGAATATAACTACAAGACTAGACCACAAATTTGTTATGAGCAACCTCAAATAATGCAAACATGCTGATATGCTTAGGTGTAAAAATATTCATTAAGGCGGCTCCGACGCAGTGAGTTTCAGGCCATTTACAAGGGTTTAGCTGCTTCGGAATTGACGCTCCATTTTTCTATATATTTGAATAAAATTTATACAGTATGTTAAGAAGACAATTGTCCAGGGTGCTATAGAGCCACTTTTCTAAAAAAAAATTTTTTTCAGGAGTTATGGTGGGTGGAAGTGCAGATAATTGTTGTTCGACTTCTCGATTTTTTTAAAAATAACCCAGAGGAAAAAACGAAAAAGTGGCTCTATAGCACCCTGTGGAGTCTTGTTTTTAGTGCACTGTGAAAATTTCATTGAAAAATATTCAAAAATGAAGCGTCAATTTTGAAGCGCGAAAACCTCTGCAAATAGGCTTTTACACGAATTTTATCCACTATCTCGTGCTGCCAGTCGAAGCAACGCGGCGGTGTGTACGGACTAAGAAAGGACGTATTCAGATAATTTGTTGTCCCAAGTTAAACAGTAGCAGTTTTAACGTCGGTCGTTCGAGATAAACATCGGACCATTAAGTGATATTTTTAATAGACTTCAATGAAAGAGGGGAAAATTTTAATCGATTTTGATCATTTCTTTTTATACAATAGGCCATGCTTCAGAGGTGATACCACAAAAAATCATTTTTGTTCAATCACCCCAATATGGATATCAAATGGAAGCACTTGTACAAAACAGTAATACGAAAACAGTTTCAAATCAAGATGGCGGCCGTTACAAAATGGCGGATAACATACTTGCTAATATCTCAAATAAGAGTCGTCGCCTTGTAGAATACAGTACTTCACTAAAAATTTGATTCCAAGATTGCCGCCGTTTCGAAATTGCGAGTTACATATTTTTGTACAAAACCCCCAATATACATATCAAATGAAAAGACTTGACATGTGTGGTAAAATACAGAACTTTGTGACCAAAAGTTTCCAGGTGGCTCCAGGGTCATTGGAGGCGGTAATCTTTTTAGTTAAAAATAATAATTATAGTGAACGCATTTACCACAAATAAAATGTCACTTGCTGTTTAGCTTTAACCTTATGGAGTATCGTAAAATAAACTTAACACGTCATGAGATATAATGCGTGTGTCGCAGCTCATTTGGCGCTTTGGGCCTCGTGACACACATGATATGTCTCACTGCTGGCAGTTATATTTGGCCGCGTAACGTAAGACGTGTGCCATGCTGATGTGATTTTCTTACGGGAACCAAGAGTCCGTGGCCTGAGGGACCAAATTATACTGAATTGGAAATGAAAACATTAAAAAACACGTTGTTTATAGAGTTTTACAAAAAGAGGATATTCTACAAATCTAAAACAAAAAGCAAATCTTATAAAATAATCAGACATTCTCATTCAAAAATGAACAAAGTAATTTCACAGCAAATCAGTAAGTTATGGTAAATGTCGATATTCTAACGAACACAAATATGGAGGAACTCTTATAAACTAAACAGATTGACAAAGTCTTATGCAGGAATAAACAAAATACCGGTATAAATAAACAGTAATACAGATAAATATGGAATTACTACAACTACTATCTGATTCACTACCACTTGGAGAATACGCATCAGATAAGTATACATCCCCACATAACTCAGTACTGCCACTCTCTTCATCCGATAGTATTTCATTACACAATTGTTCAAGCCTTTTTTGCTCCGCTTCGTAATGCGACATCACAAATTTGGTATTCAATAATTTATAAACAGTAAAGCAATTTGGACAAGATGACGTACAATACCAACAACGCTTCAATAATAAATGACACGAAACAGTGCTCAACGCGCGACATGATGCAAGTCTTGACTTGCAAAAAACGCGACGCGACTTATGTGCCACGCGACCCGACTGGTCTGTGGGCCACGCGACATACAATTAGTACCTCAGAAAAAAAAATCAAAAAAGGGGAAAAATCATAGGATTTGAGAAAAAAGTCAAGTCAAAATATTAAACCGAAACTTAAAACAAGCTAATTTGACAATAATAACAGTTTGGCCCAGTGGACTGGATTTTCAGATTCTACTGTGGCGCTTAACGTGTCAATGTGACATTTCAATATTCGCCATCTAACAGACTAGATAAAGCTAGCCGATGCTACGTGCTATTGAGCCTGACGATTGACTTTTATTTAAATAAACAATATATACATAATATACAATAAATAGTGAACATCTGGTACTAGTACCAAAATGGAAGAGATTAGCATAACATCTCGCACATCGCTGCTAAAGCGAGATCTGCACACCGCATTTGCCGACACGAAGGGGTTAGTAACGGAGTACAATGTAATATGCTAATCTCTTCCATTTTGGTACCCGAGTACAGCAAAAATAGCCAATTCTCAAGAACTCTTTTTCTTGTTCAAACGGTTCTCTTGTGCCTTCAAGATCACATCGGGATCGCGGATTGGCATATTTCTGCTTTTTCTGGGATCGACCAGTTCTGGGAGCAAGCAGTTCATGTAGAAGAATTTCAATTTCTCTTCCATTTCATTTTTCCCGAAAACGTCATCCTTTCGAATGACGTCTATTTTCAAACCATACGGGGTCCAAACACCAAGCACACAGTACTCTCTTTGTGCAACGTGTAGCTGCCCTTGAATTTGGTAATACCACTTATGTTTTTTATTTATTTCATCGTTTATCCAAAACGTAATTTTTTTGTTCAGAATGCCCTCTTCAGGGGTCATTTCTCTAGCCGACCATGGACATTTAATTTCTAGCAGACCTTTTACGCCTATCAAACCATCTGGCGATGCTGCCAGAAATGGCTGGGTCCTATCAATAAACAACCCGCAAGATTGTACTTCTGATTGCGAATATGATTTCTCTATTTCTGATTTTGCCACGCTTTCATGCTTTTTTCCATAGTCACATGCATTGCTAAAGAATTCGGTTGGGTATATTATGGCGTTTACTAGAGCTCTGCAACTTGTTGTATCTCTTCTTCTACAAACCTCACCAAACCGAGACGCAGTCAACCTCATTCTTCGACGAAGACGCCACAAATTGCAATCCTGAGATTTTGTGGCTTGCTCGATCTGGCAAATTTTGGAGTCGGTTTTTGCAAGTTTTTTCAAGAATTCTACCTTGGCAGCCTCTATATCTTCGTTGCTCATGTCAGGCTTCTCACAGAATTCCCCATAGGATGCGTTCTCTTTAGTATCACTATCTCTGATTTTAATTTTCCTTGGTTTCAGCTTCCTTTTCAGATTTTTGTGCGCTCTCCTTTCTTCAACTTTAGCAATCAAAGAGGTTGGACTGAAACTAGGGAGTAGCCGCTTTTGGATCACACAAACAGGTCGCTGTGTATTGTGGCTCACTACGGCTGCAGCACATCTTCCTTGGTAGGATCTCTTCTTGCAATAATTAATCCGTTTACCCCCAATGAATTTAGCTATGATTGAGTTAAACTGCTCTACAATACTATTATCGACGTCATGAAGTAAACTTACTGCATTTTTAATCAGAATTGCCAGAAATGATATCAGCCTCTGGTGCAAATCTAAAAAAAAAAGGGTATACACACCTGAATTTGAAGATCCATGCCATCTGTCTCTGTTAGAGAATGCATATGCGAAACCTTGCTGTCATTTTTAAGCTAAAATAACATATAAAATATAGTTATAATAGTAACTACGTATAGTCTAATTTATTGGCAAAATGAATGCTAAAATTCATAATTGTTTTGGTACCTACTTTTCTATCTGGAAAACGTTTTTTTTTCCTGTGCGTATTTAAATGCGGCTTCTTCGAGACGCCACGTTTATTTCTCTTATTGTTCATTTTTGATACCTTGATAAGAAAGACACACAACAATAACAGCACAACAATAACAACACAACAATAACAACACGATAATACAACAATACAATAACGGTAATAAAAGTAATAAGGGCTGAGTATACTATGCGCCAAAATAGGGAAACAGTCGTACGCTAGATCGTATATCCAAATCAAATCCGACTCTGTGCAATATGCAAATTCAACCAGGCACGCGAACAGCACACCTCTGCGTATTACTATCCTTTTCTAACGTAGAGCGCTTGCCTTGTCACAACGCCGTCCTACTAGCGTTTCCCTATCACCCCCCCGATTCCCCTCAGAAACTCTGCTTGACTGTGAGAGCGCCGTTAATGCGAAATAAAGTGTCTCAATAAGAAATTGGTATTCTAAGCGAAGTACAGTGGATGTTTTGTCGGGTAGCTAAAGTTTCTATATAAAATATACGAGGACATTTATGATGAGTGAAATATGCCTAATACGTACTGGGGCTGAAGGCGTATAATATAACGTAGAAAATTTGAGATATATCCTCCCCACCCCCGGGCAACCTCTTACCCCCAATTTTTAACCCTTACAAAAATTTTCCGAAAATGATCAAGGTTGTCTGAAACCTCAAAAAACGATTTTTATTTTTTTTTGTTTCTGGTTTGCGACCACTGGATCAATTTTTTAAAACCACAAAGCTTTTGCATCCCTGACATAGTAGTAATACTGTCTGAAAATTTCATCGAAATCCGAGCGATACTTCTAAGTTATAGGTGGGATTATAGGTCAGACCGACGGAAATTAGTGACACGTTATTTCGTGATCTACATGTCATAACGTCCAAAAAACATATCAGTTTCGAAAATTTTCGCGACTACAATACCGCCAGTAAGCGTGGGAAGTAAGAACGGCCAAAATCGTAATCTTTTCAATTTTTATTCATCAGTAAACATCCACTTACGGGGTTTTTTCGCCGTAATCCGCCTGGAGTAGCTCAACTGTTTTTTCATGTATCTTTTTATTCCAAAAGTAAGAGACAACATGTTGAAGACATGTATATTCTTGAGAATACTAGAAAAAATCATTTTCAGGAACAAATTTTTATTTATCGGTTATGAAAATGCACTAAGAATTTAAAAATATTTTTTTCGGGTGGGGATATGAAGCTCTATCGCCTCAAGAGCTCAAATAAAAGCATGTTACATCCTCATATTTCCTCTTGCTGTTAAAATTTAACCCATACATTGCCATATTAGACGTCCGCCTTATTGGATTAGAATGACGTCATCTTGATTATTATGTTTCCCTCAAGTCCTTTCATTTGATAAGCATATTATAGCTATTTCGATGGAAATGATGAATCGCCATTTTGTAGCATTTGCCATATTGGATTCAAAATGGCGGCATTTAATACTTGTATATTGTCATAAAAACCAAGCGCATATATAAAATTTCAGCATAATTGGTTGAGGTTAACTTGATCAAAATACTTGTAAAAAGGATGATCCGATAGAACTCCACGATTGTCTAGCCCCTAAATAAAACCACATATGTTTGAATTACTCCATCACGGTAGTTTTTTCAATGACAATATTGTACGAAGTTAAAGTCTATTTTATCACATATTTATAAACTTGTCGACTGGACTATCGAGTTCTGCGCTGTCGACAACTGGACTCTCCCCTTCCATTGCTCCATCGACGTTGTCTAGATGTCGATCGATGCTTCTCGATGGCTATAGATGCTTTCAGATGGGTGTAGGCCGCTATACGGCTCTTGATGCACAGCGGCATATCTCTGGTTGCCTAAGCATCAATATTGTAAGGGCGTCTCATCGTTAGTCAAGGTCGCTGTTACCAAGGCGTTACATGTTTTATGTTTATCAAGGCCATTTGTACTTTGAAAGAGTCAACCGTGGCGACCGAAACGTCAATAACACATTTGGTTTTACATAGCGGCTAGATAATCATGGAGACCTATCAACATAAAAATCCCAGTATAAGTTTATAGATATTCAAAATCATACCTAGGGCAACCCTCAGGGCAAACGAATCTGACCTTGATGCATTCCTAGGATCGGTAGCTCCAAATACAATGATCATCAGTGTGAAAGAACAAATGATTTCGGTGCCAAAAGCCTGAAATACGCTTAGAGGTTCCTTCACTTTCAGATGACACAACCCTGTAGCGTTTGTGACAGTAAGCTGTGGAAGGAAATGAAACATAGGGTGATTCAAATATAAATTGAGTTGACACTACTTCGAGTATTGGCCATCCAAAGATAAGTAAGATCATTAAGGTACACTGTAGAGATACAGAGACAAATGGCCACAAAATGTCCATTTTCCAACTTCAAAGGGTGCACGCCACACTGGAGAGGAAGTACTGTAAGCGCAAACATTTTCGAAAATGATATATTAGTTTTTTTTTTGATCTTTTATGTCATGTACATCACGAAAAACCATGTCACTCATTTCTGTCGCTCTGCCAGTCTGTACTGCTTGGATTTAGATGAAACTTTCACGCAAGGTTACTACTATGCCAAAGTCGAAGAAGCTTTGTGGTTTTTGAAAATCGGTCAAGTGGCGATCCTTCTACGTGAAATCGATAGCCCAGCTCCAGTAGCAGGCAAAAAACGGTCGACAGGGCTATGTGGTAATAGGCTAAAGTGAATGAATGACACTACTAATTTCTTGTTCTGCATTTTATGAGCCATGAGTGTACCCATTTTAACCAACCTTTAATTTATGTTCTTGAATGAGTGTCATGTTTTACTGGCTATAAGTAGGTACATACATACATCTTTTTGTAGATAAGAACTTGACCTCTCACAGGCGTCATAACGGGAAGGGAATGTCGTCAGGTAGATGGACTCAGTTCTCGCACGCATCCATATTCAACCATACACTGAATTTCTCAGAATCGTTTCCTGTATGCATCGAAATATAGATACTAGTTTTTGAAAACCGTTATATACACTTTAATTATGCCCAAAAATGCCAGAAACACTAAAATTGAAGTTTATAAGAAGTTTGATCATGATGTATTTTCTGCTGCCATGACATTAATCAATGACATTGACTTGCATCATTGAGATATCATTGAACAAAGAAAGCGTTGAATATTTTCGTAATTGCGATACTTTGTATGTGATTCCCGTGCTTGATTACAAGCACCGAGTAGTGGCGAAATACCTGGACGATACTTGACCAAGAGAGTGACTAACGTATGTCTGTCTGTTATTTTGTTATCTAATCGACAGCCCTTTATTATAATTGTTTCAAAAGGCGTAATCTAATCGTGACTAGGTCGGTTCACTTAGGTACGATGAATCAAACTATGTGAAGCAAATCTATCATATTTCTATGGCAGATGGAGGGAAAATATACTAAGTGACATATAAATCCGAACACCCAGTTTAAATGGTTTTATTTTAATAAAAGTTGGTGAATGTATTTATCTTACTGTAAATAACAAGTGAAAAAATTTTCAGCCTTATCAGTTGGACATTCCGGTTTTTATACTGCTTTTTTTAATTCACTAACGCTCTAAAAATGAATATTTCAGCCGCAGTAAAGAATCAACGTTGACGGATTTTGGTTCTTGACATCCTTTACGATCGGTTACGATGCCTAGAGTACGGAGACCTGTTCGATTTCGTCAACTTAGTGAGTTTGATAGGGGCCGTATAGTGGGACTTCGGGAAGCTGGACTTTCTTTTCGGGCAATTGCAGTTAGAGTGCAAAGAAGTGTAGACACTGTGGTTAGGTGTTGTCAGGCATGGCTTCGAGAAGGCCGTACACAAAGAGCAAGGGGCACTGGACGCCGCCGTAGAACAACAGACCGTGAAGATCGCCGCCTAAGATTATTGGCCTTAAGGGACCGTTTCTCCACTACCAGGTCCATTGCAAATGAATGGGTTGCAGAACACGGAAGACCTATTGGCATGCGAAGTGTTCACCGACGAATGAGAAGTTTGGCTTGTTTTCATACCGGCCACACTGGGTCCTCCCTTTAACTCGAGAACACCGACGTAATCGCCTTGAGTGGTGCAGACAACGGTCACTCTGGGAATAGGAATGAAACAGTATTGTCTTTAGTGACGAGTCTCGATTTTGTTTACGCATGCACAATGGTCGTGCCAGGGTTAGAAGGCGACGTGGTGAAAGGAGGAATCCACAGTTTTTTGTTGAAAGACATGTTCATCACACTGTTGGAGTTATGGTTTGGGGTGCTATAGCTTATGGTTCCAGGTCACCTTTAATCTTCATCAGAGGTAACATGAACGCGCAGCGTTATATCCACGAAGTTCTAGAACCCCATCTTTTACCCTATCTTGACACCCTGGCAGATCCAACTTTCCAACAAGATAATGCCCGACCACATGTTGCAAGAGTCACAATAGACTTCTTTCAACATAATGATGTCACATTGTTACCATGGCCACCAAGACCTCCCGACTTATCCCCAATTGAGCACGTGTGGGATATGATGGGTAGGAGATTGCTCAATTTGCAACGTCCTCCTCAGACTCTAGAAGCACTTCAAGAGGAGTGGGTGGTTGCCTGGAATGAGATACCACAGGAGGACATTGACCACCTGATCAGAAGCATGCCTAGGCGCGTTGGAGAATGCGTAGCACATCAGGGTGCATCCACACATTATTAAAGGTCAAAGGGCTTTAAAGCAGTGCAATCATTTTGAAATTTTTATCATTTACTTATTATGCTTCATTAAGTACTTATACAAAATTTTATTAAAATAAAACCATTTAAACTGGTTGTTCGGATTTATATGTCACTTAGTATATGTGTGACTTATCATGTTTAACATGCGCATAGTATCACTCATCATCATGGGATCAGCAGCTTCTTAATAATAAGAGGTCTTTCACTGACACCAAATATGCAACATTTTACAACCATTTACTGCATACAGCTTCCAACCTAGAATTTTTATCCCTTCCAAACAATGTCTGAAAATGAGCAGGAATCTCTGAAGTTTCAACCCCTACAAAAAATTTCCGAAAATGATCCGTAGGTCCAAAAAGTCAAAAAACGAAGTTTTTCGTGTTTTTACCCCTAGCTCCGCCACCATTAGACCGATTTCCAAAATCTACAAAGTACAACCTTGTGTGAAAATTTCATCAAAAGCCGAGCAGTACGTCTCAAGTTATCGGGGGGACAGAGTTGGCAGACAGAGCGAGAGATTGACAGACTGACGGAAATGAGTGACACGGTTTTTCGTGATATGTACCTTCTCGATTACAACACTTCTTCGCCAGTTTTGGCATAGGAAGTAAAATCGCTGAAACATCATGTTTCGGAGTTTCAATTTTAAGAACAGACACACCAAAGGAAATTGCAATATCCTAATCTACTTTTACTTATTCACGGATTCCATATCAGCTCACGAATAATTTCCGTCAAACTAGTTAGCTGCTTGACTGCCAAGAAATCTTTGAATAGCCAATAGACCTCATGAATGCACACTGCAAAATGTCCTTACCCTTAGCAAACCATATCCGATCAAACACCCTATGTATTGTGCTGGAATATACACCAACAACCTTTTCCAGTGCATCTTTCCAGCAATAAGGAATGCAATTGATACGCCAGGATTGATGTGCGTTGGGCTTATGTGGTCAGTAATCTGGATACAAGCCAATATGGCAAGGCCAAATGTAAAAGCTGGTAGCGTTGGCCCCAATTGAAAGCTGTCCACGCAACCCATACAACCTAGTAAAGAAACAGCTTTGAAGCCCTCCTCAGAGATGGGCATTTATTCGTATAGTTTATCCAGCGTTTCGATGTAGAACATGCGAACACAATGTATACTATCTCGTAGACAATGTTTGGAAAATAATAAGAAATTGATGATGATGAACTAAGAGAATGACCGACCTATATAAATGGGCGGGTCAGGCCGGGCAATTTTTTTCATTAAAAGAGAACCTATTATTTTTTTCATGAGTACATAAGTTTGACGGATCTGCAAAAGTTCATTTGCATACAAAAAAGCCAACATTTCCAATTTTCGCTACCTCGCACAATATGACTATTCCGTACTATTATTGTCCAAAGAGTTTGAAATTGACCTCAAAATTGCTCCAAATTGATTTTTTTTTCGAAATGTTCCATTGTCTTATCAATCCGACAATTTGAATGCCTCCCGGAAAAGAAATCCACAAAATATTTTTTTTTCGTAAAGGAAGCTCTGTATGGATGGAATTTTGTTCTGGCATCTCTAATTTGATCGAGTGTAGGCGTTAGGGACAATTTTCGATATTTTGGCCCAAAATTTACCGTTTTCATCAAGCTAGGGAAGGTATAAAATATGGATGTTATTGGAGAAAGATCCTGCTTTGTTACAAACATATCTGCACATTGTTTAATGTTAATTGGCAGCTTTTAAAAAATATTTTCAAGAAAAACAATATTTCAATATGCACAAGATGAGGGACCCGATCTCAAAAATCGCTAGAGCACAACGTTTTTTGGGCCAAAATATCGTAAATTGTCTACTAATTTAGATATGTTGATCCTTTTTCTTTGCAAGATTAATAATTTTGTACATTTTTTATTTCGGAAGGTATTCGTGTTGTCACCTCAATAAAAAAATTGAAAATTTCGAAAAAAATCAAATTAAATATCCGTCGAAAAAATTATCAGATCGTAACTTTTGAACTATTTGGACAATTTTACTTCATATTGAGGGGACTAATGCGTACCAATAACAAGAGTAGCGAGAAAACGGAAATGTTGCCAAAAAGGTTAAAATTCACATACAAACCTTGAAACTTTACGCTTTACCATAGTAAACTGATCGACCTAGGAATCTGATATTTTACAGTCTCATGCCTCCATAGGTTCTCTTCAGAAATGGTCAATGTTTGTCCAACATATCAAAAACTGGACCCAAAGGCCTATTCGACCAATTTAAAGGCCAGAGTATAAAATCCCATTTATATAGGAGGATGGTTGGTCCTACTCATTCACAAAAAACAAATGATCTTGTTGTTTTCTCGTTTCGGAAGGAATTCGAACTGTCAGTCCAAGAGAAAAGTTAGAAATTTCGAAAAAAAGACTTTTGACTGAGAGATCTGTCGAATAAATTTTCAAATTGAAATTTGGAGGTCATTTTTGAGTTCCTTGAACAATTGTACTTCGAAATAGTCACATACTTGTATTATGGAGTCTAATGCTTTTCAGAGACAGAAGTAGCCATAAAATGGTAAAATTCGACCAATGACCTAGAAATTTTACAACTTTCGTGCACTGGCGCTCCCACGGGGGGATGTAATTACCCCTCCCTCAGACGATTCGAGTAGTCTTTGAACAGGTGGTATAAAGTAAACGTCTTATAAAAAAATCTGTAACTTTAAGAAAGGATAACGGCAACACTGCCAACCCTGTCAGTGCGCATGCGACTAGCGACTACTCACCAACAGCAACGGTGTGCACTTCTTCCTGTTGGAAAAGGTATAGTCTAGTCTTTTATGGTCTAGTCTAGTGTCTAAATTCTGTACCAGTCCGGAGTCCGCAACAAAATTTGACTGAGAAGTGAACAAGCGGAGTTGTTGATCTGGTTGGTATTAACGCTATTTTCTATGTTCTATTGATTTTTTATTTATCACGCATAAGCCAGAAAATTGATTTTTGTTAGTTTTTAATTTTTATACTATCAAAGAATCGTGTGTAAAAAAATGACAGACGGAAAACTGTAAATTTAATATAATTTCAATTACGAAGTGCTTGGTCCATACTCCAGCTATCATTATCATCTATGTCTATTTTGTCCCTGTATATAAGCACTTCAGTGCATTTCGTTCGTCCGAGATGGCAAATTATATATTTAGTTTTTGAAAATTGCGTGAACTTAAGAAATCTTGTTTTCCAAACAGAAAAGGTTCTCTGTTATAAGATACGTGAATACGTGAAAACCAATAATGCCTTGAAATTAACAATATTTGTGTATCTTTTAGTACTGGTTGACTGCGGCTGTTGTCAGGATGAGTAAAAGGAAACAGAATACCATCAATTGGTTACTTTATAAACAAAACAAACTGTCTGATCCACCGGCACAAGATTTACCGGAAAAAACTGAAGATAATACTATAATTCAACTTGAGCCTTCCACTTCAAAATTTCTTGATTTTGCACTGTATGCTGAACCAAGTGTTGAACAATCGGGTGCGAAACCTAAACGATCCAATTTTGTTGATGTTGCGCCATATGTATACTTTATCTGAAGTCACTTGAAATAGCATAAAAACCTTTGGTCGGCGCGTCCTTTGTAATTTCATGACGTATCATAGGCGTGCGGTCATTTATTTAGAACGATAATAATAATGTTTTTATTTCACAATAAATGGATTTTACTATCTTCTTATTTTTTTGATTTGGGATAAAAAATACTTATATTGGGAGTTTAATTTATGTTGACTGAAAGTTAACAAATGGAAAAATTTCAGAATTCCAACGTTTGACATAGGCAAATATTTACATAGCAGGTAGGTATATAAAAAGGTATATAAAGACTTACATTATAGGTATTTATATATCATCCTCGCCTTCGGAGCTGTCGCTAGAGTCATCTTGTAGAGGAATTACAATGGGATTTACAGGAGGCAAAACACAATATTCATTTTCTTTTTCAATAATATGCCTAGAACACTGCTTCCATAGGTCTGTGGCAGCAATATGAGATACTGCATCTCTTATTGTGGCCAATAGCGATTCACTTAATTGAGGGGTCTGATTATGTTTTCTTACTTTTTTTTTTAAAGCAGCCCAGACCAACTCAATCGGGTTAAAAATGCAGTAATAGGGAGGTAGACGTAATACTTCATGGCCATTTTGCTGAAGCAGATTGTCAACAACATACTCTTTTTCAAATGTTTGTCTTTTAATAAGATCCAATAATATGGCTTTGGTTGATTTTTGTGGTATTTCCATTCCCTTATCCTTCATAAAATCAATAATGTCTTGTTTTTTGTGCCTGTATTCGGAATTTTGTTTTTCTGTCGGGAATGGTATGGCGCATTGTCCATAATAATCACTGAATTTGGGGAAATGTTTGGTATTAACTGCTGCTCTATCCACTTTTCAAATAAGTCGGAGGTCATGTCCTCATGATAGTCGGCACATGATTCTTTGATATTTTTGGCAGATAACAGCAAGGCATTAGGTATAAATCCATTTTCACTGCCAGCATGGAGAATAATGATTCGTTTTCCACGGTTGCATGGTGCATTTAAAATGCACTTGTTGCTGTCGTCAACCCAGCCGTACTGCACAACATCATGGGTATCATACCACGTTTCATCCAGGTAAATCAGATTTCTTTTCTATTCTCTATAGATTTTAACTTTGTGCAAAAATTCTTGGCGCAATTCAACGATTCGAGACGACTTCATAATCACCATTCTTTTATCTAATTTTTTGTATTGAAAACCACACAGTTTTACAATACAGTGCAGTAAGCCTAAGCATTTGTAATTATAAAAATCTTCAGGATAATCTTTTAATTTATCCCGTATCATTTCCAACGTGGGCACCAAATTTTCTTTATAAAATCCGTATATTATACGACGAATATCTTCCTGAAAACCCACGTCTATTCTTTTTAATTTTTGCCCTATGCGCTTTCTGTGGAAGGAATGGTTGACTACATCTCCCCTTTTTATAACCCGATAAATGGTAGACCGACTGATTTTTGTCAGGATACAAATTCTGTTTAAAATTTGATTTTGTGAGGAATCTGGATTTTCGTTTTTCAGACAATCATACATATTTAGGATTACTCTTTGGGTCTGTTCCTCTAAATCTTTATGAAAGAATTCTGCCTGCACAGGTTCATCAACCATCTCCTCGTGGCTTGGAGCATTTTCCCAAGGTCTCCAAAGAGCCATATTTAGGACACACAAGAACAATCAACACAACAATTAAATCAACAAGTAAACTGAGTATTCAAAAGTCAAAAACACACAAACTAATAAAATCTATGAAAAAACACGGACAAACTAAAGAAAACACGTTTATTCACCGCTACACGGCACTGGCTAAACTGTTTCAATTTTCAGTAGCCACCTGCACTTGTTCGGAGTTCTGAAATACACGCTTTCTCATTGGCTATGTCCACGCATAGGCGTGCTTTACTCCACGTGGACCGGTGAAACTGCCTTTGATCTTATACGGGGGATATTTTCTGCGAAATTTGGCGATTTTTGCAGCAACAGAGCGTGTTAAATATAGATATATAAAACGAAACCCGGTATTTCACAGTGTTTCAAGTGACTTCAGATAAAGTATACATTTCAGCAGCAACTTGTCTTCCCATGAAACCTTATTGAGGTGTGCAATAATCCCTAATGACTCTTTCAAATATCCCTATTCCACACACTTGAAAAATAATAAAGAAGTGAAATGTTACTTATCAAAAAAACACTTCGAGAAATTTCCTTGGTTGTCATATTCAGAGGAACTACAAGGGCTTTTCTGTAAATATTGCGTGGTTTTTGCAAAATTAGGAGGAGTACATAAATCAACTAAATTTTGAAAACTTGTTACCGTACCACTGAAGAAATTTTCGAAATTGTATGGCAAAACCGGTGATTGAGAGACACATGAGAACTCAATATGTCATACAGAAGCAGTTTCAGATGCTACAAACCGTTTAAAGATTTACGAAAATCCAGAGAATGATATAAGAAATATAATAGGTTCAGAGCGAATTAAGCAAGTATCAGAGAATTGGCAAAGGTTGACTCCTATAATAGAATCTACACTTAGAGGGCATATAGATAGGGGACGACTTTTTTCTAATGACAGCACGAATGACGAGGATGTCCTTATTAATGAAGGGCATTTCAGAGAATTAATACTGTTTAGAGTCGAGAGCGGCGACAATTTATTGAAAAAAAACTTAGAGAACTAAAAAGCATATGCTACGTACATAAGCAGCCGCGTCCAAAATGAAATTATAGAATTTCGTGGCGAAGAAATCTTGGATAAAGTTTTAAGTCGCGTCAGGCAAAGTCAGTATTACAGTGTTATATTTGACGAAACTACAGACATTAGCCATAAGTCAAAAATGAAATCGTATTGCAATATTGTTATCAAAAACATATTTACGAGGACTTCATGAGATTTGTGGATTGCTACTCAAATTTTGATGAAGATACAATGGAGCCCAAACTCACAGACCAAATTCTTGCTCAGTCAAGCATTTCATTAAAACCAATAACTTAGACTCAAAACTATGTGTGGGCATTGGTACTAATACATGCAACCTAATGTTAGGTGAACAAAAGCAATAACAAGCAAGCAAATGAACAGACCGAACATAGTTACGTCTGACAATCATTACAGACTGAACCTTTGCTAGATAATGTATTATAATAATGTATACCGGTTCAATGAAGAATCTTTGAATATATACAACTTTAATATTTTCTTTGCGTCAGTATTTAATTCGAAAGCTGAAGTAGTGGACATATTAGAAACAATCTTTGATTATTTACGTGGACTCAGTAGTAACGAAAACAAAAATTTAATAAGTACCACATTAAAAGCAGAATTTGACCTTTGGAAGTCACGTACACAAGATATTATAGACAGTGGATTGTCACTGTATTTATCATGTGATGAAAACATTTTTCCTTCAATCAATAGATGCCTACAATTATTGATTTCATTGCCGATAAGTGTTGCGACATCTAAAAAAAGTTTCTCCCATCTAAAGAGGATAATAACTTGGCTGCGCTCCACTATGTTACAAGAGCGATTAGTGAGTTTAGCTCTTTTGTATATGCATAGGGATATTAAAATAGACGTGAATACTATCATAGATCGGTTTACCAGCAAAAATATTCGCCTTGATTTTGTAATATGATAACACCTGAACTTTGCCTAAGGTTGTCTCTCAAATCCATCTCCCTTCTGTTGGCCAATAAATAAAAAAGCAGATGTAGTTAAGGTTTACCTACGTTTAAACCACCATGGTGATCTTTTCCGAGGTATCCAATTAAAATATGTGGTTTTATTTATTGACCAGCAGATTGATATAAAAGTCTGTTCAAATTCTGTTCAAATCACTTTCTAAGCTAATGTAATGATTGTTTTATTTTGAGACTGTAAACTGATGTAGTTTCATAGTGTATATGTTTTTGTTTTTTGAGACTGGCTAAGAGAATGTAGTTATGCAATGAATATTTCTTATGTTTTTCTCATGATTAAGAATTTTATTTTAACTTACATTCAGTTTTATACTTTATAGAAGTCGTAACATATTTGTTATTGTTATTTTTTTCATGAAGATGTATTCTTTGTTGTTTTGTCTGACATTGTTATGTAGACAAGTCTGTGATAGATTATATTCATAATCAAATCATATTCACTCATATGAAACACATCATCACTCCACATTAGCATGGCTTTTTTCCTGGTAGATCGACTACATCTAATCTTGCATGTTTCAAACAGCATGCTGCTGAAATTTTAGATACTTGCGGACAGATTGACGTTATCTATACGGATTTCTCAAAAGCATTTGACAGACTTGACCATGGAGTACTAATACAGAAGCTTTTAAGATGTGGTATATCACTTGGATTCGCAAATTTCCTCAGATCTTATCTGTTGGACAGAATACTTTTCGTTGAGTACCGTGGTTTTAGGTCTGTCAGTGTTTCTGTGACATCTGGGGTGCCCCAGGGCTCCGTCCTGGGTCCGCTATTATTCGCTATATTTGTGAATGATCTCAGTGGCCAACTAAATTGTTGCAACTTATTGTACGCAGACGACTTGAAATTATTTTCTAGAATTGACACAATTGTCGATTGTGTGAAGCTTCAGGATGAACTAGTACGTCTGTATGAGTGGTGTTGCCTGAATCAGCTGTGCCTGAATATTACAAAATGCCAGACTATGTCTTTCACACGTAAGCAGAATATAATTGGTTAGGCTTATCACATAAATGGTCAAGTCTTGGATGGTTGTTCCATTGTGAGGGATCTAGGTGTTTCTTTCGACCCACAGTTAACTTTTGTGCAACACATTACTGAAATTGTAACCGGTGCGCACAAGACGATGGGTTTCATACTTAGATGTGGCAAGAGCTTCAATAATGATAAAACTCTTTTATTGTTATTCAATGCGTTTGTTAGATGTTAGCTCGAATACTGTAGTATAATTTGGTACCCTGCATATGATGTACATTCGGACAGCATTGAAAAGATCCAGCTACGTTTTGCTAAATATTTATGGTTCAAGGAAGATGGGATTTATCCTGAGGCTGGATTTGGCAATGACTTATTGCTCAGTAGATTTAATATGGTAAATTTATCTAAGCGCAGAAATTACGGCGCTGTGGTTTTATTATATAAAATTTTGAACAACACAGTTGTTTGCCAGTTTCTATTAGAAAAACTGTCATTACACGTACCGTACCGAAACATAAGGTTTAACAATACCAATTTCTATCTACCTGTGCCTCGTACCAATGTGTTACTTTTTTCGCCATTATATGTAATGTGTAACAGCTATGAAAAAGTAAAGAATTTAGTGGACATTTTTCATTGCACTATATCGCTTTTAAAAAGGTCGTTTTTGACTGTAGGTTAAGAACTTATTTAGATGTAATGTGTGTAATGTACTTGATACGTTGTTTATTGATTTTTTTTTTTTTGTATGTTGTATATTTCCTGTTCGTTAAATGGAATCATCTGTTCGAGCAGTGTACTGACCGCAAATAAATAAATAAAAAAATAAATATTACTTTGCATTTTTGATTTAATATATGAAGATTGCTCGAGCTTGGTTTGATGTATTTACACTTTGATTCCGTATGATTCAAAATAAAAAAAATGTATTTTCTACAGAAATTACTGTAACAAATTCATATGTCTGCATATGTCCATGCTTTTAATGTTAAATCATTATAACACTTCAGTACGTCACACTGAGAATTTACTTTTCATTTATCCCTCCCAGACTGAAATCCTGGGAGCGCCACTGCTTTTGTGCCTCCATAGATAATCTCCGTGAAAGTAATTGAGCCCGATCTGAGATATAACCCACCAAGTCAGGCAGTGGAATTTTAGTTTTGACCTAAATACTGATGGTGCCACTACAGTAAATATTGATATTGATATAAAATGTCTTCGAATTTGATGTGAGCGATGATTTTTAGTATCATCCCACGATATCCGCTAGCTCTTGATCATTAGAGTCGCTTAAATCGCGACTAAAAAATCACATTACACTCTGCATTAAATATCCACACAGCACTTACCTATATACATAAGTATAATGGTACCAAGAACTTCAGAGAGAAATGAAACAGCATACGGGGCTTCCTTTGGCTTTTCTTCTTCCATAGTTGGCTATTCAGTCTAATAAATACGAATATCAATATGTTAGTTCAGCACCCGTTTCTTCCAACAGTCGTTGAATAAATGTCAAAATGGCATTATAACAAACAACCTTCAAGTAATCCAGTTCGCGTTTACAAACGTCTGCGTTTACGAGACGAGTTAACCACTATACAGGGTACTATCAGAAACTAATACAAAATATTTTATACAAAAATTGAACATCTCACGATCCAGGTCTAGCAAGATAATTTTTACACCGTGACACATTTGTCGAAAAAATGGGCTCCTAGGGGGAGGCGTCGCTATCGTTTCCCCTCTCAGTCAGCCCGTGAACCATATTAGCTTGTGATCTTTCTCCAAATGACTAGAACTATACCATACTGATGTTTGCTAAAAAGCATGAAAAAACTTTGTATACCGTTGGCTATGGTCTCAGAAATGGAAGACAAACAGATTCAGTCTGTGTTTTGCGTATTGTTCTAATCATTTGTCCCCAAAAGCTGTTTCAACTGTCACACTTTTTGAGTGAAACCATTTTATTTCAGGTATGAGGACCACACTATGCCTCTACACCTTCAATTTGGACTTGGAAAAGCAAAGAGGAGAATTAAGGAAAGCGTGTTCGAAATATGGTCACATCGCCCAACCCGCAAGAAGAGTCAATACCACAATGAGACTTGCCGCCTTCAGGAACCTCATGACTGACGAAACTGTGCTGTTGACACTGCCTATACAAGCTTATTTGATCACCTCGTCGGACGAACATCAGGTAATATTTCCGCCTCTTTGTTCCTCCGCAAAGTTTGATCCAAATTTTGAACGAAGGCAGACAGATCCTTGTTAGGAGGACGATAATAGACTCCAACAGCAAATTTGAAACTCTCAATGACAACCGAGATAAGCTGACTTTCATAAAAATCAAATTGTAACATGCCAATGACATAAATGGCGTAACCGCCAAAAACCGTAAGAAGAAGCGTTTTTGTTCATTTGAAATCCTAGATCAGACGACCCTCATTCCTCAAGGAACACGAATAAATGCAATCCCTAGACCTCCGAACCTCACGTGGATGTTCTTACTGGAAATTGGTTTTTAATGAGATAGAGAGAGAAAGAGAGAGGTAATTTTTCAATTTTCTCTTTTTTTTAGAGTATCGATATAGACGGCTTTGAAAAACGGCGAGAATACATTTCCGGCTTCAGTGGAAGCTATGGTGATGCCGTGGTTACTCTTGACAAGGCTGCTCTTTGGACCGATGGTCGTTACCATTTACAGGTATAAATAATTGTATAAAATTATTCTTGAATCATTAAACATGCTCAGAGCTTTTAAAATTTACTAATTTTGTGAACAGATCTAGTTAGCAAGCCGAAATTTGGGGGTAATGAAATTGATGCACGGACACGATATTTTAGCGTAAAGGTAGCAGTTGGAATTTTCAAGATAGCGGCTGGTCGCCATATTAGAACGCTTTTTAAATATAATGAGAGATAGTGCGATACCTCATTTTGAAGCTCCTTATAAGTAATTCAGAGACCTAGAATATAAAATCACCAACTTTGAAAATAGTACACTGGCAGATTGTCATATCTGAGCTTATTTGTACATCGGGTCGCAATAACCAATCGTCAAAAAGATATAGTATGTTACATTAATCTTCTTCTCTTGGAGAAAATGTAATGTGACATTAGAAGTGTTACACCCAGTAACATCGCGTAACTTAAAAAATGGCGCAGTCAAGATAGGTAAGCGTATCATTCGATAGAGAATCCAAAGATCCGCAGTTTTTTCGCTCTTTTCAAAACTCGTCAGCTTTGAGTTACGCTGTGTCAGAGCTAAGGCGACAATATACACGAACACTATTAACTCAACTGCTGTCTTGATTCGGGTCTAAAGGCCTTCGTCGCTTTGTCCAATCATCACCCAAGTCAGAAGTATGGGGTCATCAGAACCCTGACAGAACGAGCTCGAAGGATTTGCGAACCGGATAACCTCCAGACAGAACTTGAACACCTGAAAACTGCGTTCGAAGCAAATGGCTACAGCAAGAGGGACATCGAAAGATCAATGGGCTCGAGACCAGCCAGGCCACGTGAAACCGAACCGCGTCCCACCGCCTCTCAAGCGTATCTTCCATTTGTGCCAAGAGTCACGGACAGGATTGGCAGAGTCCTGAAGAGACATGACATTAAAACAATCTTCAAGCCTACGAAGAAGATCCAACAAACCATCAGATCGGCAAAGGTCAAGAAGGACCCACTCTCATCTGCAGGAGCATACCGTGTTCATGCGGCAAAGTATACATTGGAACCACGAAAAGATCAATGGGAACGAGACTCAAGGAGCACAAAGCAAATTGCCGGCTAGGACAACATGCACTAAGCAATGGGGACCACAGGATACACTTTGGGAGCTGCAGGTTGCTGTCATCAGTCAACGGCTATCACAATAGACTGGCCAGGGAAGCTATCGAGATTCACAAACATCCAGATAACTTCAATAGGAAGGAAGAGACCCTCAGACTCAACCCCATCTGGCACCCGGTCCTCGGAAATACCCGAGCAGTGCCAATCGACATCCCGAAGTCAACCGGAGCGGAACAAGCCACGTCCCCTACCCTCCGGTATAAATACAACTTGCGCAAGAGAAATCGTCAATCTGGATTACGACCCAAGAACAATAAGGCGTCATAAAAGACCGAAAAGCCAGAAGAAATTTGGCCCTAGCAGCTGATGAGGCCAAAGAGCAGTGGAGAAGACCGACAATAGTTGTACACCCAAGAGGGGAAAGAACAGCCCGTGTACAACGGGTGGACAAAAAGAAGCCTGTCGATTGAGGTGGCCAGAGTCAAGCACGGACTCGGGGCTAACGTCGGGAGACGAAGACAAACAGCAAATGACTGACTGACTGACTCCAGTCGACGAGGAAAGAGCGAAGGCTCACCAACCTTAATGCGGGGCTTAGGTCAAAGCTCCCAGCGCAGGACCCCCAAGAAAGAGGCCGTCCATAAAAGTCGAGAACCGACAGTTGGATGAAACGCTCACCACGAGCTTCCGCGACGCGTGCGCGATCGAGTCAAATTTCGGGAAAAAGGGGCAAAATTGGGGAGGGGGGTTAGCTCGTTCGGCAGCACACACTCGGGGAATGCGCAGCGGCCTGAACCACGCAGCGCCACGCAGGCCTTCGGGCGGGAGAGGAATGAGGAGCAGATTGCTCTTCCCCCCACTCCTCAAGGGTTTGAGGTTGCCTGGAACAGGGGCGGTGGAGGGATCGCACAGGGTAGGAGGGTGCAGTGTTGCCATACGTAGCGGAATTCCGCTATTTGTAGCGGATTATTTTGAGAAGAGCGGCGTAGCGGCGGTAGAGCAAATTAGCCCAAAATGTAGCGGAATTTATTACATACAAAACTATCATATTTATTTCACTGTTTTAACGTTAATAACGTTCTAAATCCTGAATAGTCAGTGGCTAGAGTCTGATTTATTATCACATTAATAATAAAATTGGTGCATTTGGTGCCGCTTGAGCCATCTAGGAACAGAGAAGAGAATTATTCCACTTGCCTTTTTTTTCAATAACAGATGGCGTACGTACTGCTTTCAATACTAATCGTTTCTAACAGGTCTCAGCAGGCAGACATAATATTAGGATTCTCGCTTTGTATTGTATGTTTCAGCTCTGGGTATATACTGTTTAGTTTCGTTTATATTAGTGTTCTTATTTTTGTGTTGATCATTTTATTGATATATCATTTGCTGCAGATTTTAATATTAAATCTACTGGTAAGTAACAAAACTGCTTAAATATCTAACATATTATAGTTTGATCCAGAAATAAATCTTAGTCGCGAAATTTGTTTTTAACGCTTTTTCTTCTGAAAAATAGGAATAATGGAAAGGCGACAGTAGACCATTAACGATTTTTTTGATAAAAATCCTTCTAAAAAACAAACGGTGAAACCAAACGTGGCCGTACCATCCACTTCGACTGCATCTGTGTCGGACTCGGAGCATCCCGAACCTGAATACAGACAAAATAGAAGAGCGGAATCTAGTGGAATCAGGTCTGAGCCTGATAATTCGACTTGCGAATCTCAGGATAACCAAGAGCCAGAGCAACCTGTTAAGAAAAAGACACGAAAACAAATGTTTACTTCATCATGGCTAGAAGATCCGTTATTTAAAGGCTGGTTGGGACCTATTGAAAATGACAAGTTGAAAGCAAAATGCTTGTAATCAAATAATGGGTGCTAAAAAATCAGATTTAGTGAATCATTCGAAATCAAAAAGGCATGCCACTAATGTACAAGCAATTTCGAATGTAAGAACGTTAGATAGCACTTTTCAGTCTCGGGAAGCACGTGAGTTGGAAAAACGGCAAATATTTGCTTGCTTAAGATATAGTCTTTTAGTTGTAGTTTTAGAACTGTTGATCATATAACAGGAGTTAGTTAATTATGTTTTAAAGACCCAGATCTCTCTACCTCACTTAAATTAAAAAGATCCAAATGCATAAGTATAATTAAAAATGTGCTGGCTCCTGTTATTAAAGACGAAATAAATTTCAGAATTGGAAAATAAACCATTTTCTATTTTATTGGATGAGAGTACAGACCTGAGCAATACAAGACTACTATGCATTCTTGTAAGGTATATTCATAAAAATTCAATTAAAACCCATTTATTAGATATCATTAAAATAAACGCAGATGAAGGTACCGCCAAAGGTTTATAATCTCTTTTTAAAAAATGCGTTATATCCAATCAAGTAAAAATTACCAATATTGTTGGATACTGTTCCGACAACGCTAGTGTTATGATTGGCAATAACGAATCTTTCAAAACTTATCTTTTAAAAGATAATCCTAATATAATTGTCAATTGCTGCATTTGCCACTCTGCTCATTTAGTGGCGGTGGCGGCAGCTGAAAAGATTCCAAGCAACGTTGAAGCTCTTTTACAAAACTTATATTCTTACTTCTCAAGAAGCCCAAAAAGGCAGTGTGTTCTTGAAGAATTACAGGAATATTTCAAAAAGGCTAAATTAAAAAAATTTTAAGCACTGGTAAAACAAGGTGGCTTGCTTTATCCAAATGTGTTGATAGAGTTTTGTATCAGTGGGACATCTTGCTTAGCCTATTTAGATTAGCTTCTATTGAAGACAAAAATCCTGTAGCAACTGTAATACTTAATGAGTTACAGAATCCATTTGTTAAGGCGTATTTAATGTTTTTTAAATTCGTGTTGCCCATTTTCAACCAATTTAATGCTCTCTTTCAATCAGAGAAAGTTATGCTCAATATCATATCAATAGAGAGTGAGCGATTTGTACGTCATCTATGTACAAACTTTATGGGACCAGAATATTTTAAAAATGAGAAATTATATAATCTAAATCCTAATGATCCCCACTGCTTATTACCAATTGAACAAGTGATTGTTGGTCCGCATACAATGGATGCAATAAAACACTGCAATAACACGGCAATCGAACAATTTAAATTAAAATGTGTCACATTTTACCAAAAATCGGTAGAAGAGTCCCTTAAAAGATTTCCTATCAAAGACAACTTCTTTTCAGAGCTAAAGTTTCTCTCACCGGTTGATGTGATGAACAATCGTCTTATTATAAGTGATACCTTTCATGACGCCGTTTTAAAAAAAATTGCCCTTCATATTGAAACCGAAAAGGCAATTTTGGAACTAAAGAAAATATGTATTTATTTTAGTGATAGTGAGAAAGAGGAAATTTTAAAAACAAAAAGTAATGTCATTGAATTTTGGTCGTTTGTGAACGACCTCAGAAATTTTAATGACGAATATTTATTTCGCAATATAGGTAAACTGGCTCTAATCATTTTAACATTGCCTCATGCTTGATTACAAAACAAAAAAAAGAAATAAAATAATACCATCAACTTTGTCTGTACTACTTACAATTAAATTAGACTTGGAATCAAAAAAACAGTGCTGTTTATCCTATAATTTTAATGAGAATCATTTAAACAAATATAAAAAGAATTTATATAATGTAAATAAGGAAGAACAAGCTGAAGAAGAAGTAATTTCTGATTCTGACTGTGAATAAAATAAGCAAACGTAGGCATTTCCACGTTTCCGCTTCTTCTTTGTCCTATTTTTTTTTCTATAAAAATTAAGATATTGGTGATAGCTTCTATTTTTTTATTAGTTCCTAATTCTAAACCAAAGACAGTTCTGTTTTTTAGAGGTATACTTCATATGTTTTTACGAAAAATTGCAATTATATTATGTTACTGTTTGTATTTTTAGTAGGGTTTTTAGACAGTGTAAAAAATGTATGTAAAAAATATATTTGTTGTTTATTTTAAGCCTCCCTCCCCCCCCCCCCCTTAAATTTTTAGACCGTAGCGGCATGTATCGGAATGTTGCGATACGTGTGACGGATATTTTAAACTTCGCTCTGGCAAAACTGGGAGGGTGTGTGTGTGTGTGTGTGTGTGTGTGTGAAATCGTCAATCGTCAGTCTACATCCAGCTATCCAGCATCGGAAACGGAAGGACCTCTGAAGAAGCTTGCCACTCGTGCTAGCGAAGCGTTAGGAAGAAATTCCAACCGACCACGGCCTTTAGACCCGAATCAAGACAGCAGTTTATCAACTGGCCGCGAAAGCCTTAACCAATTTGTCACTATTAACTCATTCAGTTCGCCAGAAACATACTAGCCCTAAACGCAATATCTTGCTATTTTTACGCCTTTTTATAATATTTTTTTAAACATAATATTTTTTTAAATTGGATGTACCCCGATAGTGTTCACTTCTCGATCTAAATCACTGTAATGCTACCTACAGTTGTTTCAAGAAATTAATTTATGTTTGATATCGATAATATCAACCGTTTTTAAGAAACATAAATATATCCGTGTTTTTTCAGGTCGCTGAGGACATATCTGTTATGAGAATTAACAAATTTTCAAATCAGGCTAACTAGTATCCAGTATTTGGGTACGGTACCATAATTTATAAAACTGTACCAGAATAAATAAGACTGGAGACACTAATATCCTCCTGAATATGAGTCCTGTGACCCCCCGTTGACACAAATGCTGGATCCGCCCTTGCTTACATTTTCATATTCACGAAAACTTTTCAAATTATTTATGCTTTGTGGAATACACAAATCTCTTTAGGCAGACGAACAGCTGGACTGCAACTGGCTCCTCTTCCGCGAAGGTCATCGAGGAGTCCCCTCCATGTCCAAATGGCTGAGAGAACAACTCCCCGCTGGAAGCAGAGTTGGTCTAAACCCAAAAATCGTTTCTCGGTACACTTGGGACGCACTACACGGGTCCCTGGCTGCCCATGGGATATCACTAGTCGCCTTGAACGTCAGTCTCGTCGATGTGATTTGGCCAGAAGAAGAGAGACCTCCAAGGACTGTTAAAGAGGCCTTCGTCTATGATATTGAATATGCAGGTACTTGTGCTTTTTGTTTACGAGACAAGCGTGATCAGGCCATGCCTTTCTCCAAGAAATTAACGATAAATATTTTTAGTGGGAACCATTTCGCAAATTATACTAAGTGACATATAAATCCAAACACCCAGTTTAAATGGTTTTATTTTAATTAAAGTTGGTGAATGTATTTATCTTACTGTAAATAACAAGTGAAAAAATGTTCAGCCTTATCAGTTGGACATTCCGGTTTTTATACTGCTTTTTTTTAATTCACTAACGCTCTAAAAATGAATATTTCAGCCGCAATAAAGAATCAACGTTGGCGGATTTTGGTTCTTGACATCCTTTATGATCGGTTACGATGCCTAGAGTACAGAGACCTGTACGATTTCGTCAACTTAGTGAGTTTGATAGGGGCCGTATAGTGGGACTTCGGGAAGCTGGACTTTCTTTTCGGGCAATTGCAGTTAGAGTGCAAAGAAGTATAGACACTGTGGTTAGGTGTTGTCAGGCATGGCTTCGAGAAGGCCGTACGCAAAGAGCAAGGGACACTGGACGCCGCCGTAGAACAACAGACCGTGAAGATCGCCGCCTAAGATTATTGGCCTTAAGGGACCGTTTCTCCACTACCAGGTCCATTGCAAATGAATGGTTTGCAGAACACGGAAGACCTATTGGCATGCGAAGTGTTTACCGACGAATGAGAAGTTTTGGCTTGTTTTCATACCGGCCACACTGGGTCCTCCCTTTAACTCGAGAACACCGACGTAATCGCCTTGAGTGGTGCAGACAACGGTCACTCTGGGATCAGGAATGGAACAGTATTGTCTTTAGTGACGAGTCTCGATTTTGTTTGGGCATGCACGATGGTCGTGTCAGGGTTAGAAGGCGACGTGGTAAAAGGAGGAATCCACAGTTTTTTGTTGAAAGACATGTTCATCACACTGTTGGAGTTATGGTTTGGGGTGCTATAGCTTTTGGTTCCAGTTCACCTTTAATCTTCATCAGAGGTAACATGAACGCGCAGCGTTATATCCACGAAGTTCTAGAACCCCATCTTTTACCCTATCTTGACACCCTGGCAAATCCAACTTTCCAACAAGATAATGCCCGACCACATGTTGCAAGAGTCACAATAGACTTCTTTCAACATAATGATGTCACATTGTTACCATGGCCACCAAGATCTCCCGACTTATCCCCAATTGAGCACGTGTGGGATATGATGGGTAGGAGATTGCTCAATTTGCAACGTCCTCCTCAGACTCTAGAAGCACTTCGAGAAGAGTTGGTGGTTGCCTGGAATGAAATACCATAGGAGGACATTGACCACCTGATCAGAAGTATGCCTAGGCGCGTTGGAGAATGCGTAGCACATCAGGGTGCATCCGCACATTATTAAAGGTCAAAGGGCTTTAAAGCAGTGCAAACATTTTGAAATCTTTATCATTTACTTATTATGCTTCATTAAGTACTTATACAAAATTTTATTAAAATAAAACCATTTAAACTGGGTGTTCGGATTTATATGTCACTTAGTATAGAAATATTGAGCAAGTTAGTAAATGTATTATTTCAGGCCATATGACGGAAGTTATAGATAATTGTTCAGGGGGTGATTGTAAGAGCAGAATATGAAAATGAATGAAAACTTATCAAAAGGGATGCTCTATAAGAAATGTGTGATATCTGGAAAAAATGACCGCAGCTATTTATTACAAGTTCATAACAAGCAACACGTTGAAAAAATAGTAGTGTGTAGTTCACGTAAGAACTAGTTCTATCCAACAATTCTTATGATTGAAGTAAGTGAACCAGTTCATCATTCCTTGAAAGACTCGTTCACTCGTTCACTACGAATGACTGGTATTACAGGATCCCGATGTTCCAATAGTACTAGTTTTGACTGAACGAACGAGAAGGAGATAGGAGGAAGGAGACGGAACACAACTATAAGCAATAGGTTGCATAACTGATTGCCTGGAAGTTATGGAAAAGAAGATAAATGCTATTAGTTATAAGGTCTGAAGAAATTAAACATTAGCTAGCTGCCATAAAAAAGACCACCCATTGCGGCTCGTGAAGAAATTAAAATACTAAAATGAATATGTAAATTAATTAATGTCAAAGGCATTAATTTTTCAACTTTATCGGCTTCTAGTTCATTTCGGATGAAATATTGAGTGGGAACGCTTTCACTGACATTATTCTTGTGTAAAATAAATAGTTCGTTCGCGAACTTGTTTCTAAACGCAGTTCGTTTTAGTGAGCGCGACCTATTGAACTAGTTTGCTGAAATGAACTAGAGAGCATTTTACTAGTTAAAAATATGCACAGATGTGAGGGTATATCGTGTTCTCATGAATATCAGTATTGTTAATGTAACAACTGAAACTTATCCTGTGGTTTTCATGTTGATAATTCTCCATGTTTGTATAGCTGCTAAATGAAACCACATACTGTTTACTGATGACACCATTTCGGCCACAACGATGGCCTTTTTCAAGTACAACTACCCTCAATCCATGAGGCGCTGTCTAAAGCGCCATCTATCACCAAACTTGCCCACTGCAGTTATTTGTTGGAACTGTAAAGACCCGGTTCGCGATTAATAGTCACCATGTAACCGCTAGATGGCTGACGATTCTGGCTGTATACTGAATGTGGTCTACTTGCCATTAAACAAACTAAACAGCTGTTTCTTACTGTTTGTCTACTCATCAGCATGGTCTAGGCTTAGTCTCTGGTCTCTGAGACAACGAATGAAAGCACCGAAACTCTATGCAGGAGGCACGCAATTCTAGGAAATAGTTTGAAGGAAAAAATTGTGAATTTGTTGCTGAGTACTCGATTTCTTATGAAAATGATCCTTTTGGCTTTGATCATCGTTATCTCAGGAACCAATCATCCTACAGACAATCAAAAATAGTTGGACAGGATTCTCTAAAACGATCAATGATCGTTTATGGATAAAAAAACATTTATATATATATATATATATATATATATATATACATATATATACAGGGTGTTTCAGTTTATTGTTGCATAACTTTAAGATTCGATAGAACTTTTAAAATTAATGCATAAAGTCTATATAAACATGGGTCGAAAAATGCGTGGCTTCCGAAATACAGGGTGTTTAAATTTACTTTCTAAAATAGTTTTTTTTAAATATTTCGAACAATATTTTATGTATAACAGTGAAAATTGGTATACAAGGGTTTTTTGGTACGACAAAACGAACCATGGGCATAGTTTTAGTGTAGCCGCTAGAGGGCGCTCTCTACTGTACCTGTAGTGTATTAAAATGACCGAAAATTTTTTCTTTGTGCAATTTTTTGCTTTTTGAATAAAAAAACTGATTCTTCGCACTTTTCAACATAAAAAAGCTCTCCTGTGAGTTTTCGTTATAGTTAGCCATTTTTGAGATATTTCGATTTTTAAGGTTCGCATTTTTAATTATTTATGGGAAAATAATATTTTTTTTACCTTTTTGATTTGGGCATTACAAGTAATTAAGATGATCGTTTAGATTGTGTTTTTAAACACAGCAATAATTCCTAACTCCAAATAAACACAAAAAACAGAATATTAATTTGTTTAATTTACCAACATTATTTTTAACAAATTAAATTAATTATTTACAACTAAAATGCTATTGGATAGTTAGGACATACATACACAATCTAAAGTAGTTGCTCGAAATGTAAACCCAATTGTTCAATACACAATTCACATCTACGAATGATCGAACGTGGTATAGCATTAATCAAATAAGGCCGTATTTCATCACATGCATTCCTGATTCTGTCTATTAGCATATCTCTTGTGGTTACGGTAGTCTGGTACACTTTTTCTTTTAGAAATCCCCACACAAAGAAATCTAATGGATTTAGGTCAGGGGATCGTGGAGGCCAGGCGACTGGTCCTCCACGGCCAATCCATCTTTCTGGATAATTTTCGTCTCGCCAGTTTCTAACTATTCTCGAATAATGAGCTGGACAACCATCAAGCTGGAACCAGGCCAATCTTCTTAAATCTAGCATAACATCATCCCACATATTTGCATGTTCAGCCTTTAAAAATTCCAAGAAGGTCGCAGCATTTTACCTTGCAGGCAAAAGGTAGGGTCCAAATAGTCGATTACGGTAGATACCAATCCACACGTTCACACTAAATTCATGCTGAAAATTTCTTTCCCGAACTGCATGCGGATTTTCATGCGACCAAATATGCTGATTATGAAAATTTACCACTCCACGTCTAGTGAAGCATGACTCATCGGTCCATAAAACGTTACTTAAAAACTCCCTATTATTATCAGTTCTATCAAGAATCCACTGACAAAATGTGATTCTTCGTTCTCCGTCCCCTGGCTGTAGTCTTTGCACAGGTTGCAAATGGTAAGGACGTCTATGGTCATTTCTAAGAACATGGTGAACATGGCTTGCTGAAAGTCCCAAGGCACCAGAAACTCTCCTAACACTTGTGGTCGGATCTCTATCAAACTCACGCAGAATCATACGGGTAAATCTGCGCTGACGAACATTTATGTTTTGATCCCTTTGGAGATTTCCAAAACCATTTTCAATTATTTGGCGATGCACTCTTATAAATACTGAGCGAGTTGGATGTCGTCTGTTTGGAAATCTTCGTGCGTATTCTCTGGCTGTTTCTGCTGCGTTTCCAATTACAAAGCCATACACAAAATGAATATCCGCTAACTCTTGATTGGAGAATAAAAATGGCATTTTTATAAAACTTACAAAAAAAAAACAGGTAAAAGAAACTAAATTTCGTGCAATCACAATTGCAAAAAAACGTTTCAGGTTTCAACAGACAACAAAACTAACTGTCAACTAATTGACGTTTAACCTTATTCTGCTTTCAATTTCAAAAATATTTGCAGGCACAGCCTATTTCTAAAAATTATCGGGACACTGACTTTTTAACGTTATTTTATCATAAATAATTAAAAATGCATCGAACCTTCAAAATCGAAATATCTCAAAAACGGCTAACTATAACGAAAATTCACAAGAGAGATTTTTTATGTTGAAAAGTGCGAAGAATCAGTTTTTTATTCAGAAGGCAAAAAATTGCACACATTTTTTCGGTCATTTTAATACATTACAGGTACAGTAGAGAGCGCCCTCTAGCGGCTAGAGTAAAACTATGCCCATGGTTCGTTTTGTCGTACCAAAAAACCGTTGTATACCAATTTTTACTGTTATACATCAAATATTGTTCGAAATATTTAAAAAAAACTATTTTAGAAAGAAAATTTAAACACCCTGTATTTCGGAAGACACGCATTTTTCGACCCATGTTTATATAGACTTTATGCATTAATTTTAAAAGTTCTATCGGATCTTAAAGTTATGCAACAATAAACTGAAACACCCTGTATATATATATAACAAGATAGCTAATGTTGAGTTTGATTTTTCCAGACCGATATTCTCACAATAACCCTATGAAATTTCACTTTGATCTAATCGTTTTTTTTTTTTGTTTTTAAGAATCGCAAAAATTAAAAGATCATGTTTATTGAAATGTTAAACTATTTTTATGAGCTTTTCCTACATTTTACTTAAAGAAGGGTTACATTACAAAATGTAAAAAAGGCTCAAAGAACTGTTTTCTATTTTATAGATTTTAGCATCAATAAGCGTGATACATTAATTTTTTTTAAATTTTGATTGTTCAAAACAAGAAGACGTCGGGGTAGATCAAAGTGACTAAGAGTCTCGCTCAATATTAGCCATGTTGTCAATATTTGGAATTTAGCCCTTAGTTGTTCAAAAAAAGCATACACTTTTTCCTGTTTTTTCCAGCCCATATGTTTTTCCGTAATTGTTCATTGACCTTCTTAGAAAATCAATTCCAGCTTTTGAAACCATGCTTAGATCTTCTATACGATGTTTGATATCTGAGCAAGAAATGGTCCTATCGATGTTTTGAAATAAGCACACTAAAGCTAAATAAACAGCCTAAAAATTTACAATTTTTATTTGATCCTTTAATTTTTTCCATTCCATAAGTGTCTGTATCACTATATCTGCTGAGCTATTTTGTTGGCTATACAGGGTGTCCCGAAAAAAGTGTGCAATATTCTACCAGGTTTATAGAGCTTAAAATATGAAGAAAAGTTTACATAAACATCGCCTAAGGGCGCTACGCTCTTTTAAAGGGGCTCCCCTGAAGATGGTTTGTCCTTAATATTTCCGAAACGTGTTGAGACAAAGACATAAAATTTGGTATTCTAGCCTAGTTTTTTATGCTGGATTTAAAAATATTAACAATTTTAGACAGTTTTGTTTGGAAGCGTATCTAACAGGGACCGACTCAGGTTATTTTAGACCCAAAACTTTTGTGTGATTCTATTTTTGAAATTCAATTTTAGAATTTGAAAATTTAGGGTTTTCTACATAAAAAAGATACTCCTATTGAATATCGATAAATTGTGGGATTTTTGAATAAAATCAAACTAAAAAATTTGTCACGTAGTTGGCCATGACTGCGAACAAAAGTTGTTTTGATTTGTTATGACTTATTTTGACGTTAAGCTGACATTGTTAGTAGTGTAAAATTACTAGATTAAAATCAAAATTTTTATTAAATCGATTTAAAATGCCAAGATTTACAGACAGAGTACTGACTGACATGCATTTTGTGTACGGGTTTTGCAATGGCAGTTCAATGGCAGCCGTAAGAGAATATCAAAGATTTCCCAATCGCATAGTACCTGGACGTCGAATGTTTACTGATATTCACCGGAATTTGTCAAACCATGGAAGTTTTCAGCGCATGCAGGGCTAAGGAAGGCCACTGGGAAATCATCGTATGGATATTGCTTTAAATATGTTTGAAAATAATCCGCAAATAAGCATACGAAATGTTTCTGAAATCATGGATATACCTCGATCAATAGTAAGAAAAATTTATGAATACCTATTTGATAGTTATCCTAAAAATAATAATTTTAGATAGGAATAATGGGAAGAATGCAAGGATTACATCCTTATCATTTAAAACAGGTGCGGCATGTAACGGATGCAGATTTTTTACCACGAATCGAGTTTTGCCGGTGGATATTAGCAAATGGAAACGCTATTCCTAGAATATTATGGTCGGATGAGTCAATATGTACTAGGAATGGTGCTTTTAATTTCCATAACATGCATCACTGGTCAGATGAAAATCCAAAAGTTGTTCGCCGTACAAATTTCCAACATAGATTTTCATTGAACTTATGGGCAGGAGTAATTGAGGACCAAGTAATTGGGCCTATTGTACTTCCCAATCGTCTTAATTCAGAGGTGTATCTGAAGTTTCTTCAGAATGAGCTCATGGATATAATATCATTGGATGTGCGTCAGCAGTTTCAAGAAAATATGTTTTTTCGACATGATGGCGCCCCTGCACATTTTGGACGCAATGTTCGAAATTGGTTGAATGTCAATTTTCCAGACAGGTGGTTAGGCCGAGGACCTAAATCCATTGTATTTCTATTTTTGGAGGTCATTGAAATACCTAGTTTACTTGAGTGAAGTAAATACTCAAGAAGATTTACTTCAAAGAACCCATCAGGCTGCAAATGAAATAAGAAGAAAAAGGTTTTCTACTTTTCGGGCTACGCAATCATTAGTTCGTCGAGCGAGATTCTGTATCCAACAAAATGGGAATTTATTTGTACACTTATTGTAAAGCTAGTTTCAAGTATATCCAACTGTATGTCTTCTCTTTTAAACAAATTTCAATTTCGTTCGTAGAAAAAATTTATTTCTTTTGTTTTTGCCCAAATGTTAGCTATGTTGCAATAGAAATATGTATTTATGTATTATTTACCAATTATTAAATTAGTTTATTAGTTGCCATCGCTAATTGTTCAACAATTCATTTAAATTCGCAGTACATTTCCTATCATGTGACAAATTTTTTAGTTTGATTTTATTCAAAAATGGCACAATTTATCGATATTCAATAGGAGTACCTTTTTTATGTAGAAAACCCTAAATTTCCAAATTCCAAATTCTCAAATTTCAAAAATAGAATCACATAAAAATTTTGGGGCCAAAATAACCTGAGTCCGTCCCTGTTACATACGCTTCCAAACAAAACTGTCTAAAATTGTTATTATTTTTAAATCCAGCATAAAAAACTAGGCTAGAATACCAAATTGTATGTCTTTATCTCAACACGTTTCTGAAATATATATTAAGGAAAAACCATCTTCAGGGGAACCCCTTTAAAAGACCGTAGCGATCTTAGGAGACGTTTGTCGACCTATATTTATATAAACTTTTCTTCCTATTTTAAGCTCTAGAAACCGCTGGTAGAATATCGCACACTTTTTTCGGGACACCCTGTATATGGTTGCTGTTAGAATACCATCAGGAGTCAAGTAAACTGGTTAACCAATAAAACGATTATTATTTTGATGTAGATATTCTTCTGAAATATCCTAAAGTATTGCAGGTAAGAACTACACAACCAAAGTGGAAGAAGTGCGATCCGAACTAAGAAAAGTTGGTGCAGACGCGATGGTGGTCACAGCTTTAGACGAGATAGCATGGATGCTGAACATCAGAGGCAGGGACGTACCTAATTCCCCGTATTTACGAAGTTACGTCGTACTTGACATGCAAAAGGTCTTTTTGTACGTAAACTCCAGCCAGTTGAATGGTACAGTCAGGAGCCACTTGGGAATAGGTTCCAGGATCGTCAAAAGCGACTCCGTGTAGTAAGTAACAGTAAGTGGACTGTCAGATTTAGAATCAAGATAGCCGGTTTTTCTTGGACAGCGAAACACTTTCCTGGCATTTCGATACGTGGAGTTAATTGTAAGAAGCTCGTGCATTAGGTTAACGTCAAAAATGTTCAAGGTATAGATACTATTGAAGGCATTTTCAAGAGCTATCGTGTACCTGCAGTTCCAAAACAAACCTCTTTCTTGGGTGGATTACGTATGTATGCCAGTTTTTGCAGAGGTCGTTCTTTTTTGTTTTTAGCTACGGGGAATGAAAGTGGATATTTTACTTTGAACGTTTTTAAAAGCTAAGCAAGGGCTATTAATGACTGAGATCAACAGTAGACAACAGAAGGCCCATGTTTATACTCAAAAAGTGCTACGCGACAGTTGGCATTTTTTTCAAGGTTATATTCAGAATCAGGGTTTAAAATTTTCTCAGTACTTATATCTAATTTCAAAATGTGTTGGACAACTGAGATATAGACAAAATTTCGTTTCTTACATAAATTGAATAAACCAAGCTAACCAGCCCTTGTTTTAGACAAAACTGTATTACAACGGAAATATACAGAGTGTCTCAGACGTCGTACTACTATTCCTCGTTGTTCGTCAGGGCAATCCGGTTGACATTAGCTCTTAGTTAAAATCTAAGTCGTGTTCTTCACTTCGTCCAAGGAAAAATTTAAATTTGTAGTAATGGGAACTAAAAAATCATCACAGGGTGTAGATTTTTCCGTTTTTTTAAAGCCTACAATTTGAAAACTACAAGATTTAGATTGTTTATATTTTTCTAATAATTATTACGACTTGGCCTATCCCCCGTTTTCGACTTCTGGATCACCCTGTAGACGAAATTTCGTTTCTTACATGAATTGAATAAACTAGCAAAAATAGGCCATATTTTGACAACACCTGTTTTACAACGGAATTATATACTTTAATGTAACCGAAAAGCCACCTCTTCGAGAGATAGAAAAAGTTTTTCTGGGAAGCTTTTTTATTAAACGTCAAAATTGGAAAAATCACTTTTTCGCGTGTATTCAAATACTTATGAGTTATTGGTATGAGTGGTCAATATAAAGTTGCAGGAGACGCAAATACCTTTAATAGGGTGATTCTTAAGAGGTATAGGATTTGATTTTCAAGAAAAACACAAAAAAATTGAAAAAACTATTAAATCTTTATTTGAGTCGATATAACGGTCGATATAATTTAATGTTTAAAGATTATTTCATGTAAATGTTGGCCGCGGCTCCGCTTTAGATGGCCCATGCGCAAGGTCCAATTTTGGCACACTCTCTCCAACATATCGGCCGGTATCTCACGAATAAATGCTTCAATATTGGCTTCCAGTGCGTCAATCGTTGCTGGTTTATCCCTGTAGACATTAGCCTTAACATGGCCCCACAAGAAATAGTTCAACGGCGTTAAATCACACGACCTAGGCGGCCAATTGACGGGCCCCAAACGTGAGATAGGGCCATTGTTTCGTGTGCGGTGTGGCATGTGGCGCCGTCTTGTTGAAACCGCATGTCAGCCAAGTCCAGCTCTTTCATTTTGGGCAAAAAAAAGTTTGTTATCATCGCTCGGTAGCGCTCGCCATTCACATTTACGGTCCGGCCATTGTCGTCTTTGAATGATGCCACCGGCCCATAATCCACACCAAACAGTGATTTTTTCGGGATGCATTGGTAGCTCTTGCAATGCTTATGGCTGGTCTTCACTCCAGATGCGGCAATTTTGCTTGTTAACGTACCTATTCAACCAGAAATGAGCTTCGTCGCTGAACACAATTTTTCGATAAAAATGTGGATCTTCCTCCAACTTTGCCAGCGCCCATTCACCAAATGTTAAACGTTGTGGGAGGTCGTGTGGCTGCAATTCTTGCACCAGCTGTATCTTATAAGGTTTTACACCCAAATCCTGTCGCAAAATTGTCCACGTAGTGGAGTAACAGAGGCCCAATTGCTGCGAACGGCGGCGAATCGACATTTCACGGTCATCACTAACACTGGCGGATACAGCCGCAATATTTTCTTCAGTC
Source organism: Acanthoscelides obtectus (assembly GCA_963669975.1). NCBI lineage: Eukaryota > Metazoa > Arthropoda > Insecta > Coleoptera > Chrysomelidae > Acanthoscelides > Acanthoscelides obtectus. The sequence goes on from CAVLJG010000009.1 coordinate 65,785,639, forward strand.
CTCACTCTACGTGTGCGTGTTGGTGGTTTAATGTCCAATAATGTAAACTGGGTTCGAAATTTAGTCACAAGCTTCCGAATAGCTCCCTCAGTAGGCCGACCAAATTGCCCATAAATTGGAAGCAGTGCTCGATGCACTCTCTTAACCGAGCATGAATTTTGATTGTAAAATTCAATAATTTGCAAGCGTTGTTCGTTCGTAAGTCGATTCATGGTTAAATTATAGACCAAACTAAACAGGTTTGACAATGACACAAGACACGATTCACGCGTCATCTGTCAAAAACAGTGTTGCCAAAAAGATACTAGCAAAAAAATCACCCATTATAAGACCTTACACGTACAATTTGATGTGACGGTTAATTTGTTGTTACAAAAAAGCGCCAAAAGACGTCGATTTCTACAATAACTTTTCACCGGAAAATACCTAGTAAATCTGAAATACAAACTATAAGATGAAGCCTTTGTGGCGCGTAAAATTAAAAAGAGATTCGATCAAAAATACTTAACACTTTCTCCAAACTTCTGATTGTAATTTTTTGAGAGAATTGTTGTTTTCACGAGTTATCATGGACTTTGAACAATCGTATGAGCTCGCTGCTACTGGGCTTTCTTTTGCTACAACTTAAGATCGTCTTAAAAGAGATGACAGATCTTTCTATACTAACTATGCGGAAAAACGTTACCTTATATACAATTAAAAGGTGGATAATTGAGGGTGATGTTTTTAGATTTTAGAAAATATTTATATTACATTGTAAATGTTGAGTATAAAACCAAAAATAAAGACATTTTATATAATAAACATAAGCTGTTAGGTACTCCGACAAACCCATGACGTCATTTGAATTCGCTGAGGTATTCCATACCGAAGAGTCTCATCTCTTTAACGTGTGCGTAGACGTAATATGAAATAATGTACTTTTGAACAGGCAGTTTCGTAAACATCACATCTTCTTCTATACGTCAGTTTAAAAGCGACGCTTAATCTTGGTTACTAAAGTCACGGTAATTTCTTTGAGAAAAAAATGTGGGCCCCCAAAGTCCAAAAGAGGTTTTTTGTCAAAGTGTATATTTCTCAGATTTTTAGCTAATCACAACTGTCAAAATCAACCGACTTATTCTAATTATTGTTTGTAAGACAAAAGTACGACTAGATGTACCATTGGCGACACTGTTTTACGTTGTTCGTATAAGAAAATTTGGTATCTTTTTTAATACTTTGAAGACTGCAGCAAGAGCGTGAGTCCCAAACCAGTCTACTTGATTGATCCAAAGTCGCTGGACAGCAAATCAAATGTGAGCATTTTTATAAAAAAGTAACAATTAGGAATTTGGAGAAACCTTTGGGCAAGCATTTTTTGCGTCAAAAAGGATTTAACTGTTTGCTATTATTTCAGATTTGGTGTTACCCATTTTCGGCAATAAATAAATATAGAGTTCGACGACTTTTTAACGCGTTATTGGCCATGTAAGGTATTTCCATCCCCTAAAACTTTTTTGAAAGCAAAAATTCATAACTATTTGAATATACGCAGAAGAGTGACTTTTCTAGCCATATAAAAAACTTACACAGGAAATTTTTTTTGAATCTCTTGATGCGGGGCATTTTCATTTTTAAACAGGATTTTAAACAGGATTAACAGGAGGCAGGAAGTCTTGAAAAGTCACTCCAAATGAGGCTTCAAGGTCACAACATCTTTTTAAATAAAAATTGCGTGCGCATCTAAGACTGAATCAAAAGATTCAACTGGAAATATACCTGTTGATATAAGACAGCGCAAACCGCATAGTCGATTCTGGTGTGATTGATGGCTCTTATTTTGATAGACCGCACCGATGCTTTCGTTCGTTTGTCCAGAGACAAAAGACCTAGACCATGCTAATGAGTAGACAATAAACACGAAACAGCTGTGCATGGTTGTCTATCTTTTTGGTCGGACGAAAGCATCATGTAAAGTTTATATCTTTCGATACTCGACTTTCTTTATACGACTTAAAAAATCGCTTTCAGTTTGCGAGACTACGATGACATTTGGACGGATCTAAGAACAGAATCGCAGTACTACAAAAAGATCCTAGTGCCATCTTACTGCGTATACAGTGAAGGTGCTAGCCATGCAATCTACCAGCACATTGATCCTGAAAGAAGATTGCCAATGCAGTCTCCAATCATATATCTAAAAGCTTTGAAAAATCAGGTGGAAATCAAAGGAATGCTAGAAGCCAATGTGAAAGATTCTGCTGCTGTGTGTGACTGTTTTGCGTATATCGAACAACGGGTAAGTGGATAAATCAAGAAGACTGACTCGATAGTCAAAGTTACTTATGTAGTTAACTAATAAAATAAGCATTACAAAGCTTCGCAATTCCGACTATTTCTGGAGATGAAAGAAACCGAATTTTCCCAAAATCGTTTTTATTTTTTCCTGATTTTATTTATTTTCCTGTACCACATGGCATAATTACAGTTTCATCACGTTCCGCCTTTTGTTCTCAATCAACAACTTTAATTATCCTTACGATCGCCATATTGGATGTTTGAAAAGGTGAATAGTTTTTAATTTGAAATTCTGAGTATGCAGTCTTATAAAAGAGAAAACGTGGCAATGTTAGTGCACTTTTTATTTTGAAATCTGATATTTCAAATAAAGTCAGTTAAATACATGGTGTCCGCAAAGTTGGGATTTTCCTTTACACGACGTGTAGATCTTGAAAACATAAGCAATTTTTCTTAGTACCATATACACCAATGTCTTAAGGGAACCGAGATAAAGGGCTCTGCAATATCAAAAATATCTGAATACCGTCCTGTAGCTGCGACTCGCGACATCCCCAATTGGTACTAGGACACTAGTTCAACCCGACGACAGAACTGGATCGGGGTCAGGGTGTCAGGTCAGTATGCAACCTTCAACAGACGGTTACGGTCAGGCGTGTAGAGGTAAACGAACCCGTATAATCGATTGCGTTTCAAAAAACAACAAGCACTAGAGACGTGGCTAGAGAAGTGCAAGTATCAAAAACTAAAGTGTGGCAAACGCTGCGTGAAGAGGGGCTGTATCCGTTTCACGTCCAACGTGTACAAGCCCTTCAACCTAACGATTTTCCAGCAAGACTGCAGTTTTGTGAGTGGTTGTTGCATCAACATGACAATAATCAGGACTTTTTGAAGTGCATATTGGTGACAGACGAATCTACGTTCACGCCTAATGGGGTGAACAACTTTCGCAACACTCATGTTTGGTCAGTAGAAAATCCGCACGCTGTCCGTCGGGCACATTTTCAACAAAGATTTTCGGTGAATGTTTGGGCTGGCATGGTGAACTGTATGCTCATTGGACCATTTATTCTCCAAAATCGATTGGACGGGATGCAATACCTAGACTTTTTACGCAACATTTTGCCTTCTTTGTTTACCTGCGTCTGCTCGGTAGCGCATCAGCTGATTTCATTTTCTGTTGGAGTGGTATGATTTCAGGCAGAGACGTACTTAGCCCTTCTCGTCAACTGGAGAGTGAGTACTTTTTCCTTTATTTTTTTTACTTGGTCGCTCTCGTTTCACTACACATTACCTTTGTTATTTCAAGGGTAGTTGTTTCTGAAAAGGAAAACCCCAACTTTGCGGACACCCTGTATAACGTATACTGAGAAAATTCGTATCTCTTACCGTTTCTGAGATCCAAATGGTGAGATTCGAGTTTGAAACACGCGGTACACAGATCGGCGTTCTTGGAAATGCTCGATGAAACTTGACTTCAAAAAAAGTATGACTGTAGGATCCCGGATGTGCAAAGAGTTTGTGATTGATAACATCTTAAAAAATTGAGCTTGATATAAATGCAAATAAAATTCCTAGCCTTCTCTAAACTTCAAAGAAATGTCTTGACTGTACAAAAATAAACCGGAACTTCAAAGATTTAGGAATTTTTATATCACTGATAGAATAATCGTGTTTTTTAGATAACTGATGGTGAGAACTTCACAGAACTAGACGTCGTCAGAATCCTGGACGAATACAGATACGAACAGAGACTATCACTGGGCAACAGTTTTCGGACTGTAGTAGCGTTTGGTGAAAATTCAGCTTACCCAAACTATGAACCTACTATAAATACAAATACCCAAATTTTCACAAACAGCACAATCGTTTTGGACTCAGGAGGGCAATACTTTGGTAAGTGATATTGCTGCTTAAGGTCTAGTCAACACAATTCGTGTAATGACCATCTGTAATGTAGACGGCCTAGAAAGAGGAAGAAGACATGCAGGAAGTAGGATTTGAATAATTGTTACCTGCTGTTTTAAAATTGATTTCAATAGGATATACGAGTAGATATGGATTTACTTTACATTTCAGTTTTGTTTATAGCGTGATCATTTGAACCCGAATTGCAAAAATTCTAAGGAATGGTTTACGGATTACTATACGTCAATAGAGATATTATGCATATTGTTAAATATTCAGCAAGGACGTAAAAATTGAAACAACTTACTATACCAATATTTTGAGACGTAAAACTTATATTGTATAGTATAATAAAATCACTGAGCCAAACGATACTCTTCAATTATGATTATAATCTTGTATAAAATAAACATATTTGCTATGCAATGTTTGATCAGTGTGTTGTTAAAGACGTGTGTTGACATAACTGACTATATATTATTTGAATATAATTCGTGGAATACTCGGCATACGTAATACCAGGTAGAATACGTTAATCAATACTAATACAATTGATTTTACTTCAAGAATGAGAAAATTGAAGACATTCTGGTGTTCAAGAGATACCTATAACTCTATCCACGCTAGGCCATCTCGCCAAAGTTGAATATGGCAATGATTCCAATCTGTTTAACAGATACCAGTTCAAATTCCAACCAGAACCCTTACGTTTATTTTGCAGCGATTAAAATGATCTTATTTTGTACCGGTCCCTTAAGCAGCTCCCACATCTGATGAATATGGAACTTACCTTCGCAATCCACTTCTCACGTATTTCCAACTTTCCGCAGATATCCCTAAAAGGCTGGCACATAACTGAAAAGGCTTTGATCCTTTCACGAGTTAATTCTCAATATCATCATTCATCTATAATGTCCCAAAATTCAGATTTGAATCAAATATATAACGCACTTTTTCTTCTTTAGAATTTTATTTTTTATACACAGTATACAGTATAGGGTTATGAGACAGATAGATGAATATGCTTTATTATCTGAAGAATATAAGAATGAGTATATTGTTCAAACAATTAAGCATATTTATAATTATTAATGATAAAGCTTACTTAAAACTAAAAAGAAAATTACATGTGAACATGAATTATAGAACTCACACATGGTATAATAAAGCTTACATATTAGTTTTTACGTTCACGGCAGAATGCTTTAAATTATTGATTTTTTTGATAACATCAGGAACGTAGTCCATTATGAATTATGAACTCTTTCACAACTGTTGATCTGTTGATTTAGGTACTAATGATTTAAGATCTTGTTTTCGTCTAATGTCGTAACACATTTAATGTTTTGAGTTTACATTTATTTTCAGTCATTATTTTAAGATTTAGAAATAAATACCTGCATGTATCTCTAGGATTGCTTTCAGTTCTATATCTAATAGTTTATCTTGTAGAATAAGTACTGTATTAAAAAAAATTGTGAGCAGGCACATCAAAAGAATGCTCTATCTCAATCTACTTTCTAATGCAAAGTATCTGCTTAAGGCTTTGCTTTTCCCTACGTTGTAACTAATTGTTCTTATAATGCAGGAAATATTTGCCAGTTAAGCATGCAATCGGTCTACATGATTAGAAAAATTTTATTTGTGATCAATGGTAAATATTTGATGGCGTCTGTTTTGTGTGTCAATTCATTATTTAAATTTATAAAATGGAGGAAACATTCAAATATCATATTTTTTATTATTAGTATTGAAAGTGGAGTTATTGAAAATTTCCATTGCCACTTTGCATAAATAATGTTCGTTGATACGTTAGATTTCTTACCTCAATCCACGACTGTCTGTTTAAATTGAACAAAATTGGTAACGCATGCATTTTAAGAAAACGGTGCCAGATCTCGTGAAATAATTCAATTACTGCATGAGACATTTCTTGGTCTTGTATTCTCATTCGTATGGATCGGATAACATTCAGGTGAATAACGTGAGGTTTCAACAGTGCCGTGACACATGCCATACAGAATTGGCTCCCTAGATCAACTGATTTAACACCATTGGACAAACGTACATTGAAAGAGAAAATTCAACGGCGGCCCAACGAAATTCAGCCACATGTATGCAAATCATCTCTTGCATGCATTTTAAAGCTTCGCGACCATGATTTGTCGCCGACTATCAGTTTGCTGATTGTCAGCAAACTGGCACTGTGTACAAATCAGTAGTTTGAACTATTTTTATTCATTCTTGGATTTAGAACCTCATATATCGTTTTGGTTGGGAGCTAAAACTTTTAAGCTTAGAACATGTATTTACAGGTGGCACAACGGACATTACCAGAACACTGCACTTTGGTTCTCCATCTGACGACGTGAAAGAAGCTTATACAAGGGTGCTATCAGGAATGATCCAGCTGTCTATGTTGACATTCCCCAGCCGTTTGAAAATGGCAATGGTCGATGTTGTGGCCAGATCAGCTTTGTGGGAAGTTGGAATGGACTATTTCCAAGACACTGGTCATGGCGTTGGATCGTTTTTGGGCGTTAGAGAATGTGAGCAACCTTCCTATAATAATATGGCAACGCCATTTGAATTTACATAAATAAATAAATTAGTAACCTTTATTTTATATAGAATATAATATACAGGGTGGCGCATCGAAACCGAAACAGACGCATTTACTGGCAGCCCAGTTTTTTTTTGGAAAAACGCTCAGACCCGTCGATTTTGTTTTCGAGGGGGACACAAGTTTGGCAAAAAATCACGAAGAGCAGAAATATTTAATGAGCTACATGAGAACAGTAACGTGCATCGAAAATATGTTCTAGAACTTGTAGCTAAATTTCAGGAAACTGGGTCAGTCGCCAATAAAAAATCCCATAAGGAACGAAGCAATAGAAGTGGGGGTTTTAGGTGAAGTTTATGTAGATCCTACGTTAAGTACCCGCAAATTGCACACTGTGTGTGGTGTTAGTCGACGTACTGTCCAACGGATTCTGAAGGCCCATAGTTTTCATCCGTATAAAATTCACCTGGTACAAGAACTTAATGATCACGATTTTGATCGGCGATTACAATTTTGTGAAGATATGAGTGAACGAATTATAAACGATGAACATGTTCTATTCAACACTTGCTTTTCCAACGAATGTTCCTTTTTCTTAAATGGCGTAGTAAATCGTCAGAACTGCCGATATTGGTCCGATTCTAATCCCAGAATTTATCATGAGGTTCATACACAGCAGCCACAAAAATTAAATGTTTAGGCTGGTATTTTTGGCGATCATTTAGTTGGTCCCTTTTTCTTACCTGGAAATTTGACCGGCAAAATGTATTTGGAATTACTGGAAGACGCCATAGATCCTGCATTAACAGCCATAATTGAAAATCAGAATGATCGGCGGTACATTGCCAATAGGTTGATGTTCCAACAGGATGGTGCCCCACCACATTACGCATTACGTGTTCGACAATATTTAGATCAGACGTTTCCAGATCGATGGATTGGTAGAAGAGGTGCCATTGAATGGCCCCCAAGATCGCCAGATTTATCACCTTTTTATATCTTTATGTGGGGTCATTTAAAAAGCAAAATCTATGCTACTCACCCAATATCATTAGAAGACCTGTGACAAAGAAATGTGAATGAGTGCGTTCAAATTACTCCTCAAATATTGCAAAATTTGCGGCAACGGTTTGAGCAAAATCTTTATTATTGCACTGAGAGTCATTTTCAACATTTACTTGCCTAACGGGTCTGTTCATTCTTCATTTTTAAATTACTTTGCTGCCAAATGTATTGACCTCCACTAATGATGATGTATTAGTTTTATTTAAGCTTTAAATCAATAAATCTTCAAAACTACTGAACTGAAGTACATTAATTTTATATCATTATAAAGGGAATTGAAAGACCTTTAAAATTAGGTATCACGCGACCCCCCTTTCCATTTAAGATTTGCTAACGTGATTTTTTGCCAAACTTGTATCCCCCTCGAAAACAAAATCGACGGGTCTGAGCGTTTTTCAAAAAAAAAAACTGAGCTGCCAGTAAATGCGTGTTTCGTTTTCGATGGGCCACCCTGTATGTGGTGCCTTTGTTCAAAGTAATTGGCCTGTATGATTCTGGTAGTCTAGGAACTTTACCACATTTATGGAGAATATCATTTCACCCAATTTCCAACGTCGAGGAAAATATCTAGACTAACTTACATAACGATCAACTATGAAAATCGAAATGTTTTATAAATTAAAGATAATATTAGAATATTCGTGCATATCTGCAATTTCGACAAAAACCCATCAAATATGTACGTGATTTATTTGTTTTATTTCCAGCTCCGATCAAAATCAACTTTAATTCTAAAGTCAGTTCGGAACAAACATTCAAACCCGGATACTTCCTCTCAAATGGTGAGTCAACAAATAATGTTACTTTTATATTTTCTACGTTATTAAGTCAATGCGAGAGGGAAGGGATATTTGAGAATAAAGATTTGCTATATGCAACATCATTCAGATTTTATTTTTTTATCTATTTTAGAGCCTGGATATTACAGAGACGGGCAGTTTGGAATAAAGCTGGAAAACATACTACAAGTTGTTGATAAGCCATGGTTAAATCATGGAGGACATGCATTCCTTGGATTTAAAGTGATAACCTTGGTTCCATTTGAACCAAACTTGATCAAACTGGAGTTGCTTTCACCTCATCAGGTTAGTGGTACAAAATACCTTTTTTTATTTTACCTCGTAGCTTTGATTCTGGTATCTGAAGCTCTCTTGAATAAATAAAATGCAAAGCTCAAATGAAGCTTATAAAATTGAAGTCAATGCAACTTGCAGACCCAACAAAAATTTTACTAGTTTTACTTTCCACGCCTACCGGAGAGGAAGTATTGTAATAGCGGAAAATTTCAAAAATGAGTTTTTTTGACCGCTTGTGGAAGCGGGCCTGTCCACGGATTTTAGAAAAAATGGAAAAAGAGCAATACCGGTCGGTGATTCAATTCTTGTTTTTGATGTAAAAAACTGGTTTAACGGGATTCCACGTAGTCGCACGTCGGTTTTTGATGAGCCACGCCCAGGTGGCCCGAAAACGGCTACCACGGAGGATAACGTGACAAAAATCCACGATGGGTACCTCCTTAGCTCACTCCGTCATCAAGCGGAATCGTGAGTCCACTTCAGAGCAGTGTTTGGCGCTGTTTAAGAACAATCCGAAGGAGTTTCTGCATCGTTTCGTGACAGTCGATGAAACATGGATCCACTGGTACACACCACAGACCAAGGAACAGTCGACACTGGGATTCACAATGTGTAATCTACATCGACTACCTGGAGAAGGGCTTAATCAACTATGCCGAATTATTGGGCCGATTCGACGCCGAACTGCAGAAAAAACGGCCCCATTTAGCGACGAAAAAGGTGCTCTTCGACCATGGCAATGTACTGGCTCATACCTCCGCCGTCGCCATTGCCAAAATGGTCAAATTAAGCTACGAACTGCTGCCTCGTCCACCGTAGTCTCCAGATTTGGCACCGTGCGACTTTTGTTTGTTTCCAAACTTGAAAGAGTCACTCGCCGGACAGAAACTTGAGTCGAATGAGGAGATTATCGCCGCCACGGAGTCCTACTTTGCAGACCTCCAGAAAACGTATTTTTCAGACGAGTTTGAAAAAGTTGCAGCATCGCTAGTTGAAGTTTATTGAGCTAAAAGTAGACTATGTTGAGAAATAAATCGCCATTTTAAAAAAAAATTGTAGGCTAAGTACTTATCGGACCGCCCTCGTACTCGTTTCCGTCGGTCTGCTCTCTAATAATAAAATTGAAAGTAAAGGTTGGAATTTGATGAAACTTCCATACAAGGATATTGCTATGCCAGCAACGAAGGGGCTTTCTAGTTTTTGAAAAATCGGCTGCGGAGAAAAAAGCCAAAAACGAAAGGAATAAAAATCACTCAAACTTCGTATTTTGACGTTTCAGGGAATTCTGATCATTGTTGAACAAAATTTTAGGGGTAAAGCATTGAGGGGTTAGGGGTTGTATAGGGATGGGGGAGTGTTGTCTCTTGATTATAGTATATTTATACGCTCCCAACCTCGGTAGTTCTACGCACATCTTAGTCATATTTCACATATCCCCTTAAAGCAGAATGATTGAGAAATGCTTTCGATACGCGCACTGCTTCTGCTGTCTGGAATCACCGGCGAGCGTGCCGGCCTTGGTGTTCTGGCCTTACTGCCGCGTTGTGCCGTCCGGTTTCGGGGAAAGGCGACGTTACCAGATGGACTATCAGTAGGGCAGGGAATTTCTATGTACTAATTGTGTGGGCCTGTTTGACTGACTTGATCCATTTAATGTGTATGTTACCCAGAGGGTCTAACATGAGCTGAACACAATCCTTTATGAACTGATGACGGCGTTGCGTGAGAAGTACATAGTCAAACTGCTTGTCATTTTTTGTATATTTTGTGATTAAAAGGGAAGCTAAATTACAAAGTGCTTAGCTAGTAAGTGTAAAGCTGTACTCAAGAAAGGTGTTACTCTCTTACAGAGAAGATGGCTGAACAAATACAATGAACAAATTCGACAGCATGTAGGAGCAGAATTGAAGAGACAGAACCGGATGCATGGTTTCTATTGGATGATGGATAAAACTAAGTATATTCCAGAAAATGGGAGTAGAAGCCTCATCGCAAATCTGTTGTTAGCTGTAACGAGCACTGCCTTTATATGCTTTGTGGTATAAGATATTATTTTTGTATTGTATAAGCTATTAATTTATTGTAAAGGAAATATCGAAAAGATTTATAGTTTTTTACACCATACTTGTTTTTATAGATTAAAAAATCACTGCACATCTTTGTCTCATTCAATCAATTACTGTGGAATCAGCTGATGCTATTAAAATAGCGATTTGCATATGAGTACACTATATGGTCCATGTATATTATAAAAAAAACTAATGTATTACTATCATATCTATATATTACATCAACCGTAATACAAATAAAAAAAGAACATCACATCCCTTACATTACTCAGAATCGCTCGCACTAGACTCAAAGTCACCTACATCTATAGAGAATTTATATTCCTGATCACATCCTGAATAAGCATCACTCATGAAGTACAGGGCATAGTTATGATGGCCGGGACTTGGTGCAACAAAGTCCAACTTTACGCGAGCTTTCTGTTGTAGCGTTAGCCTTTTGATGGATAGTAGAGAATTTGTCTTTGCATCACCGATCACCACCCACCAACCTTCCTCACGTTTCTGAAACAAAAAAGGATCATGTATAACTGTGATGCTCAATTTCTAAGGAAAACGAGGTCGTCACATTAAACCAAAGAGTAGTTATGCAAAGGGAAGAGAGACAAGGCAAATAAAATTTGAGAGAGATAAGAGATGACTTCAAGAACATGGCGTCCACAAAACAGCTGACGGCGTCTAAACACGGGTGCTCTCATTTAATGCGTTGTTGCCAGATAGATAATGCTTTTTGGATGAATTCATTTAGCATAACTTGAAGTTGACGCACTTTTTGCTCTGACTTTTTGACGTAACCGCCAATATATATATAGAGTAAATTATCATGCGAAGAAAGGTATATAACAAAAATAGGAAAATAATGGGCAAAATCCGCAAAAAGTGGATTTGAGCAGAATAGGATAGGTAACTCGAGCGATACGTATTTCTGCTGGTTGGCTTCATCAGGCCCGAAATGAATGCACATATGCAACTACAAAAGTAGAGACACATGCCCATACATCCGGATACGGGTGTAACCTGAGGAAACAAAGATGGAGAGGAAGGATGGATGTATGGGCATGTGTCTCTACTTTTGTAGTTGCATATGTGCATTCATTTCGGGCCTGATGAAGCCAACCAGCAGAAATACGTATCGCTCGGGTTACCTATCCTATTCTGCTCAAATCCACTTTTTGCGGATTTTGCCCATTATTTTCCTATTTTTGTTATATACCTTTCTCCGCATGATAATTTACTCTTTGTAGAGCCTTTGGGCTTGAAGTACCACAGCAAGTGGCTATAACCGGCCGCGTGGTTGTGGTTATTTGTCGCCTTGAAAATTCTAGGTCTTCTAGCCATTTTATACTACAATGTGTAGGTTGGCTCTTGTTGTGGACTTCGTGTGTCTTTTTTTTCCTCTCCATCTTTGTTTCCTCAGGTTACACCCGTATCCGGATGTATGGACATGTTTCTCTACTTTTGTAGTTGCATATGTGCATTCATTTCGGGCCTGATGAAGCCAACCAGCAGAAATACGTATCGCTCGGGTTACCTATCCTATTCTGCTCAAATCCACTTTTTGCGGATTTTGCCCATTATTTTCCTATTTTTGTTATATATATATATATAAATATTTTATGGCAGCTTGGCCAGACCACATATATGGATGTTTTTATTTGTAAACCAGTAATAGTCTAAGAGCCGGCCGCAATGTTTTGGTTACAAAGCGAACTCAAATGGAATCTTAAAAAACTAGTAAAAGTATGTTGATGCTAATCAGTCAAGTTTGAATCATATCATATCAGGGTGTGATGATATAACAAAAAAATTACGATCGGCTTCCCTATGCAGATGACTCCCAAGATCAATGGGATCAACCACGAAGTGTCTTCACCTGATATAATTACTATATGTCTAAACCACATACAAATTCAAAATTGTCTAAAACCATAGCTACCTATACCTAACATGCCACGAAGTACTAAACTTCGCAACGTTGCGGTCTGCCTCTATTACCCTCTCCGGAGCCACCCTTGTTGCTTTATACATGTAATTCGTTTTCATGAAGCATAAGGGGTTGGTTGTGCTCCGAATCCGTAGTTTTTCAGAAAAAAAATGTGATTACGCAAAGTGAAATTCGGGGATGGAAATATCTATAATACAGGGTCCGGCACAAAGGACGGATGTATTTGAAATGGCTAGTTCTCTCCAACTATTCGGGTGAGAATGATGGGGAGAGTGCCGTTCGACTCAGGCGTTCCTAGCATTTTTACCAGTAGACATTATGAAGCAGTGGATGGTAGAGCACGGCTTTTTTCGCGTACGACAGTTTTGTCCGACATAATGAGTCTATCACGGCTGTATAGCGCGAGTTTCGTCGCCACTTCAATATTCAATATTCGGAACCGAGCTGTTCCTTCTCGAAACACAATTCTTCGTTGGGTTCAATCACTTCGCACACGTGGTGTTACTGATCAACAAAAGACCACCAGGAGCTGCACGAACGGTTCGAACCCATGTCCTAGTATCGCTCGGAATTGACTGTCGCGCCGCATAGGAAAAAGACTCAACATCTGTTCAGCACAAGATTTCCGTGATAAGTAATTACTTATTTCCTTTAAAGCATGGACTGATTGGATTTTATAAGGATAAAAACCCTTTTTTTTTCTTCATTATGCCATGCAGTGTTGACCTACGAATTCACAAAGCAGCGGAACGCCTAGGATTTGCAATGACCGAATCACTTACTCAACGCACATTTTCTTCGGTTGATACAGTAGTTGTGGAGCCAGGAATGAGTTGACTAAGAGGAGAGCCTTGGTCGGCAAATGTTGTATAGTGTACAAAATTTCCGAAGGGCAGCTGCATATGAATCACCACTCTCAAAGTAAGCCTCGATAGTAAAAGCACGTTGCGCTCCGGTCCAACGTTCCATTGTGTCTATTTAACTTGCACGCCGAACACGCCGATCAAGACCTCTCCCCACTTCCTCGCGTATACGGTTACCGCGTAATTCAAATTTGAAATGTGAACTTTTCCACTGGACACCCTGTACCAAAGAGCCGTTCATTTCATTCAAAAAAAAAAAACAGAAACACTCACCTGTGGGAAGAACGGTGCAATAACAGGACCGCTAACTTCATCCTCTCTTTCCAACTGAACTGCTACATGGACTGATGATCCAGAATGTATTTGGTCCTTGTCCATCACCTCATATGTCAGTTCGATATTGGGATAACGGTTGCAGAATCGAGCGACGTCTGCCATTTGACTGTCAGTAAGCTGGAGTAGCTTGCTTCTGTCTTCATCTTCTAGTTCCATTATGTCAAACACAGTTTCGACACGCTACAAAGATCAAAATAATTTACGTAAGAGTGGTTGATTCAAAAGGAGATTTAGAAAAAAATAAAGAGAGTTTGAGAATGTTAAAGCAAATACAGTGGACCGGCGGTAATCCGGCGGCCCTTGTAATCCGACACTGTCGAAAATTTTGGCAAATCTTCCTTAATATAATGCATGATTGGACATGCACCTAATATCTTCACAAAAGCGAAAGCACAAAACATTGACAATCAAAGAAAAAGATGATATTCTGGATCGCTTACATCGTAATAAATCCCTCAGCAGTTTAGCAAGTGAATACGGTGCAGGTTGATCTACAATTTTTGACATTGACTACGAGAAGATTGAAACCAGTGTGTCAACTACTGACTGTGGGCCAGGCAAAAGACAGATACTCAAGAGAGCTGAACATCCAGAGGTAGAAGAAGCTTTGTACTTTTTATTTCTTTCATGTTGCCCACGAAACCTACGTTTTTTTTTTTAAATAATGAAAAAAGATGACTTGGTGGCTAGCAAGGGATGGCTAGAATAGTTAAAAAGTCCGAAATCGGCCAGCAAAACATTTGTCAGATTACCGTGGTTCACTATCTGTCAATTTGACCTGAGAGAGCGGATTAAAATGGTGTGGAACAAGCGAAAAACTTACTTTATCAGCGCATCTCTTGATGATTTCATTAGTAAAGTGAGGCAACTGCTTCAGGTACGAATCTTTACTCCACATGGCTTGCGTTGCCATCTGTGCAAGTTCCATGGCAGCAACAGCTGGTGACAGCCAACCATTTGAACTGAGCACATCCACGCAAGCTTGGATCAAGCGAATAGCCTGTAAAAAAAATAATGAGAAATGTTGTAAATGATGCTCGATGGTCAACAACACAACTAAGGGCAATGCTACCACACAAAAACAGTGAGATAATAACTGTCGATATTCTAAAAGAGCTGCGGTAACCACACAGTTCTATAACAGTGACCAATATAGTAGTATTTCGATTCATAGTTGAAACAGTAATAGTGTACTGATGTCAAAAAATAGTTCCAGTTGTCCTAAAATTTTCTTTGACTCAAATTAAATGGTCTCCAAAGCGCCATTTTTTGAACAAATTTCAGTAAGAGGACCTACGTCAACATTTGCATTGATAAGATGTATCGTTAGTGGACTAGTGATACCAAAAGTCCAGAACATTGAACGTCAAGACATAGTAGGGTATCAAAATATTCGGTTATATTGCTTTACGTGCTTTCTACAGTCACTGTCGCTAAACATTTGTTCCACTGTGACGATTTTATAGACATTTTAAGTGGTATGATTCTGCGGTTTTTATGCTGTACCATACCATATAAAGGGTACAGCAACATAACTGCTTTTTCAAAGCTCAATAAAACCCATTTTATGAATCGGAACATTTTGATCTGTTTTTTATAATGTAGTTTTGTTTTACACGGTTTGAAGATAAAATAAGATAGGTGACGTCGTCCATTCTCCATACACTGAGTAAACCGAATTCTGGCGTTCGTCATGACTCTTGCCAGCATAGCAGGCGTTATAATTGCAATTTTTTCCTGAATTTTGGTCTTTACATCTGATGGGGCCCTTGGACGGTTCAAATAATCACAGAATTTCATAAAACGCCATAGAAAAAATCACAAGGGGCCAAATCGGGAGAGTGAGCTGGCCACTCCAAATCGCCTCAGAACAGCCATCGATGCTCTTGATGTGTGTGTCATATTGCACCGTCTCGTTGGAACCAAATGTCCCCTAAAACCAACTCATCTAGCCGTGGAAAAAACATTCCTGTAACATGTTTAAATACCAGTCCGACCAATAATTCTAGCTGAGGATGACGCCACCACACTTTGAATTTAGGTGCATGCAAAGGCCTTTGATTTTGATGCAATTCTCGAGTACTAGTAACAGCCCAGTAGAGCATGTTTTGTTTCTTGGCCGATCCACCCAAATGAAAATGGGCTTCAACGCGATAAAAAAAACAGCGTTCATCCGAGAACTGTCACTTTCAGCAAGTTCCTGCACAATTGCCATCTTGTAACGATGGAAATGAAGATCACATTCTCACAGTATGATCGGAAGGTCCAAGGGCAGACGCAAGTGACCCACCTAACAACCGATTTCCGGTCCGGGAGTAAATTGAAGCGATTGCGATCCCAGAACATCCGCTTGGAAAGTAGGCCTCAAGGGCAAAAGCATCCTCCTCACTGTTCCAACGCATGATGGCGGCTGAAAAGTGTCAAGACAAAACTTTATAGTCTCGCCTCTCGAACGAGACCATTAGTGCTTTGCTAAGACATCAACCGACTGAATGACAGGCATTTTAAAAAAGAAAGTTAAGCTGCCACACCCAGTATTTATAAAATTGCCTTAACTTTTTTTTTGATGATCCGGGTTTCTTATCCGTTTCAATTACTACCTGCATTAGACAATGTTTACAAAAGACGTCATCACACGGATATTTGAGTCAAACGTTCCTAGTACACCACTTACAGTGGTACAGTAGTTTGTAAGAATTTCATGACTTACTGAGGTATTTGGAAAAACTAGAATTTGGCGAAATAATTTTAATTTTTTTCTGACTTTAAGAATTATCAAATAACTATTGGAATTTTTTCATTAGCACTTTTCAGGTACTACACGATGGGTGATTTTATACCTCAGTAAGCCATGAATTTTTCACAAGTTTGTCAACGGCATGTAAATACACCTCGAATAACGTAAAGTTTTCCTAATTTATTCCTATACAGGTATCGAGATCCCCATGGGTATTACCCTTATCTTGGCCACCCTGTACAAAAATAAATATCTTTTCATCCTCAAACATTTTTGTCTTACCTTGGACAGTACGATCTCGGTATCACTCTGCAACTCAGTTCCCAATTGCAACCTGCACAGATGCGCTTGCAATAGAAGATTCGTCTTGACGTGTGGATCATTGTACTTCGCTTGTCCACCGCCAGAGGCCGTCGGTTTGTTGGGCAGCTTCTGAGCCAGCTGACGTAAAACATTCTGTTCGTGATGCCTGACTGGAATGTCCTCGTATTCGGCCGCTGACGAGATGATCTCCAGCAAGCCTCGGATTTTGGTTTTGCTGTTCAGGGATAAACTGAACAATTCTGAAAAAAGTAATAATTTTTTATGCCCTCAAATGAAGCTTTTGAGAAATATGTTAAAGTTGGGTACTTGATCCAAATATGCGCCTTGACAAGATCTAATATATTTTAATATATCCTTAATTAAAATATTCATTCAAACATTGTTCACGGTACTAGAAACAAAATAAGACATACCTATAGTTGTATAATTGATGTAATAGTACGCTGCAATCATTCCCAAATTCAAAGGTATACAATCAATTTCATCTTCGATACTGATACACTTGGACTGCTCCAAATCTGACAATGTACTTTCCACTAGTTCCGACAGATGGTCAGAAAGATGTCTGTGTGTCACGCCTTGCAGATTGTAGTAGTTGGGATTTTGTGTCAGTCGTCTGTATAAGAACGTCCATGTGAGGTAGTCTACAGCATCCTGTTTGTTCTCAATTGTTTTTGTGACGATTTCAGCGTTGAAATGGTCATGTAGACGGTGATCCAGATGGCTCTGCAACAAAATTAAACACTCAATAATGCAATAAAAGATATAGGGAATAGGAAAGATGCCGATATCATTATTTGGCTTCCATGTTAAAAGATTCCATGTATGTGGAATAGTCCTAGCATACGAAAAACATATTTGGGGAAAATGGTCTTTTGAGTTAACAAAGCTTCACGGCGTAAGCCAATTTGTAGTTACATGACATCACTACTTTTATCTGTCTCAAAGCCCCGGTTTTTCAGTCGGAGGTTAACCATGATTTTTAACTTACAGTTATATATGAAAAAGCGTTTTTCAATGTCATGCTTACAGTAAAACGGTATTTAACTTTAACCAGAAGACCATCTATGAGTTAACTAGTAAGGCTGTTGTTAAATAGAAATACCTGGCATTTGTTGACACAGACTTTGGCGTTTATTCAAACATTCACAAATTAATAATAATAATAACATACGTCATTATTTATCCACAATTACATTGTAGTATAGCCAAATGTTAGACTTACATGGCGAAGTTTAGCATGCTGCTACTCTTACACTTAACCATATAGTCTCTAGCAGATGTTCAAAAGAATACACTATCCACAAACAGATTTGGTTCATTACATCGAAAGTAAAATTTAAAAAAAGAGAAAAAGGCATACTTTCCAAACCCAAATGCACCAAAAATTATTAATCTGAATTAAAGATGGAATAAAAAAGAAATGAATGATTACGTAAATTATATGTTTGGAGGGTTGAGTAATAATTTTTTAACTTTTTGTCGAAAGACAGGTAATGAAAATTCTTTATATACTTTAGGAAGGTCATTATAAATAATAGCAACATTGTAAGAAAAACTGCGTTTAAAAAGTGTAGACGTATGCAGGGGTATTCTAATATTATTTTCTCTGAGAGTTCTACAGTGAACATCATTATTAAATGAAATTTTTTTCTTCAAGTAATAAGGTTTAGACGTGAGCAGCAATTTGTGACCAAAAACTGAATAGTTATACTCGTACTTGACCATGTCATTAATTATTAACCAGTTTAAAACAGGATATTTCGCTGATACATGATCAAATTTACGTAAGCCAAAAATGAATCGTATACAATTGTTTTGCATAACTTGAATAACGTTTTTAGTGAAATTGTCTAAACAAGTATAGTATACGATATTACAATAATTTAGTATAGATATGACCAATGCTTCACATAGTTTTTTACGCAACTTAAAATTTAGTAAATACCTGTTTGCTATAAGAGTGCGCATCCGTAGGTAGGTTTTCTGAGATAGATTTTTAACATGTTCAATAAACCTTAATTTTGTATCAAAAACAACACCAAGAATTTTTGCAGAATCAGAAAATTGCAACATTTGGTTATTTATCTGAATGTTCAAGAGCTGTGTTACATTGTATGTTTTTCTTTGTGCGCAAAATAATAACATTTTAGGTTTTTGTGGATTAATAAGTAGATTGTGATCTAAAGAGTATTTAATTAATTTATTAACACCGTTTTGTAAAATTTGAGTAGTATTATTGACATTATCTGGGTTAAAATTATGAAGCAATTGCGTATCGTCTGCAAATGACTGGACATGAGAATTATCAATACCTTGGCTTAAGTCGAACGTATATATGAGGAACAGAAGCGGCCCCAATACAGAGCCCTGAGGTACGCCTGAGGGAATTATTGTCACTTGAGACATTTCTTGATTGAGAAAAACACACTGAGTTCTTTGATGAAGGTAACTGTCGAAAAATGAAAGGGATACACTGTCAAGACCTATGTAATTTAATTTAGCAAGTAATAATTTATGATTGATGCTGTCAAAGGCTTTCGAATAGTCTATAGAGATTAAGGCTAGTGCCATTTTCTTATCTAAGGCACTTAAAATTTTGTCTTGCAGATTAAGTAGGCCAGATGTTGTACTATAATTTTTTCTAAATCCGGATTGAGTGTCGGGAAGTATAAAGAATTTTTCTAGGTAAGCGGTCAATTGGAACCTTATAATTTTTTCTAAAATTTTGGATAAGAATGGTAAAAAACTGATAGGTCTGAGATCATTACACTCAGTTCAGTGGGTTTAATTTTTTTAGGAATTGGAATAATTAGGGCTTGTTTCCATGTGTTTGGAAAGTAGCCTTTTTCCAAACAGTCGTTAAAGATGTGGACGATGTGATGGAGAATAACTGGCATGCAAAGCTGGATCATTGATAGGGATATACCATCAATTCCCTTCGCATCAGATTTTAGGCTCCCTATTGCCTGTAATACGTCATTTGAACTAATCTTATTCAATGAAAAAATATATTCAGAGCTTAATTTATTTTTGAAATAGTTTTCGCAAACTAGTGAATCAAAAGGTTTGTAGCTATAAACAGACATAAAATTCGTATCTATCTTCTAGTCTATATATGAAAATGAATCCCACTTTCGCGTGGTCACGCCATAACTTAAGCACGACTTTACCAATTTCAATCATTTTTTTTAAGTCTTCTAATGCTGTATAGAAGGTTCTTGCAGAAAGAAAAATCAAGAAAACTGCGCAGAAAATTGGGAAATCATTGAAAACCTAATGAGTATTTAAGCTACGCGCATTTGACAGTTTGTTTGAGCATGGAGCAGGCACAGTAGAAGAAATATCTCAAGTACCAAAAGAAACAGGCACTCCTCTCCGCAAATAGCTATTCATAGCTATGTGAGAGAAAATTCACAACAGATAGTTGCTATTGGACCAATTAACGTTGTGAGTCCACATTGCAAGGCTTTCAAGTTTAAAAATTGAGCCTCTGGATTATGTTGTGGCAGTGGAAAAACGGGAATAGCCATATGTTTTTCGCCGGGATATTAAGGCTGATTGCACTTACCACCTTCTCGTTGTTGTTGAAGATTTATTTAGCATTAATGCTACAATGTCAATTTTGTATAATGATTCGGTTACATATTTTTCTTCACTCCATTTTCTGTAATTTTACATTCTTGTCTATTAAAATTAAAATTACGTCACTATGCATTTTGATTATTCATAAAGTGATTCTTTAATTTCACCTTAAACATTTTTAAATTCGAACTCATCATTATTCAATTTATTAAATTCAAATACTCCCTTTTAAAATATAGATTTACTAGTTATCCTACTATTACAATTTTGCAGATGAAAATCTATACTGCCTCTAGTTTGTGTAATACTGGTCCTTTAAAGCCATAGTAACGCAATTTCATTAACAATTTGTCCCTATATATAGTCTCAAATGCCTTTTTGAAGTTGTTACAATATATTCTTTCTTATCTATACTTCTTCTCCAGTCTTCCACCACCATTTGGATTGCCGTTTCTATGGAACATTTTTTTCTAAATCCAGCTTGATTTTTTATAAAAATTTTGGTCTCTTCAATAAATTCTATGATTTGTTCGTATATTATCCCTTCGAACAGCTTCTCGACATCGGGCAAGGCATTAATCAGCCGCATATTTGTATACAGCTGAGAATGTTGAACTTTTGGCACAGGAATAATGGTGGAGCACTTTAATTTTGATGGAAATTCACCATGTACTAAACAATGATTCACCAATAATAATAGTTTCTCTCCAATTATATTGAAACAATCATTTAGAATATTTTCTGAGAGATTCTCACTTGGATTTTTATTAGATTTCAATTTTTAGCTTTTCTTAGATTGTTGATGTTAATTGTCCTAAATTGCTTCATTGATGGATGGATCATCGTCATCCATCGTCTTCACTATTTGATTTACACAGATAAAATGCTATTAGTGGCACCGAATTTCAGTCCTTTGAAGAACGCGATACAGCCTCAAACATCTGGTCATGAACAATCTTTGCATCCACTGTAGTGACAATACCTTCTTCACCTATTTGGGGCAATAATAGGTTATGGATATGCTTAAGAGCTATCGAAATTCAAGAAAAATCAGTTCCAACTACTCACCTCTACCGGCAAAGGATCACTCAAAAACTTCTTAAAGAAATCCTTCTTGCTATTCTGACACATCAGCACGCATTTAGCGTCATCGTCTTCAAGTGGCCTATTCGCTCTGCCCACCATCTGCAGTACGTCCGTGATTGGGTAGTCCTCGTACGCGTGGATCTTGCCGTTATAAAACTCCGTGTCCATGATTACCACGAGGTAGCTGAAGATGTTTACCGCCCAGCAGAGGTCACGAGTGACCACGGCCACTTGGACAGCGCCGGAGTCGAACAGTTGCTCTACTAGACGTAGGTCGCTGGCGGAGAGGCCTTCGTGCATGTAGGCTACGCCTTGCGAGAGAGTTTCCTTTAGGGTCTGTAGAATAACAAATTTTCGGAATAAGTCAAATTGCATTCGTTTTCAATATTGTCAAAATTTACAAGAAGAAATAGAAAGATATCTTGCAGTTTGTGGAAATCGAACACACAACCCAATAATCCGTATCACTACGTCTGCATTTACGCTGTGCTAAGCCACAATGTACAGAATTTTTTTATACTATAACTACCACGAAGCTCTAAGGCCTAAACACCCATGGTTGCCGTGGGGCTATAGGGGGATACAGGTGAAAGGGGGGACGCCACACGGACTCTGGTGAGGAAACACGTGTGCATGCAACATGACACATTCTGGCCTCGCCTATGAGATCCGCCGGGTGGTCCCTCCGCTTTCGACAGTCAGAGACCGTCTATCACCTATGGACAATCACAACACCCATAGCCAAGAGAAAAATTTCCCTTTTAGGGTCGCGTTGATTTGGGTGTTCCTGGAAAACGGCGTTCCTGCAGTGCAAATTATATCAATGACAATCGTATCAAACGTCACTCCATTTTTCAGGTCCTCTTATTTCTGAAGGACCATCGTCACCAGCTTCAAATAGTCCATTTTGGAATGATTAGGTATTCAGATACCCTACATTGCTCTTAACGATTCAATTTCTACATTTATGGGTGGTTTTCAATATGGGTCGCGCTCAATTTAGCAAGAAAAAACTATTGTGGAGGGAGAGCTAAACGAAGCGACTGTGATGTCGAGCCACAGTGTCGTCGTATACCGCATCTACGCACTGCAATAGCGTCTGCCAGAATGGTTTCTGTCCCGGTAGATCAACGGAGAGTGCATCATATTCCTATAACTGTCTTGATATAAGAACACTGGTTGGTGCGCTCTTCTTTGATCTATCAAAGACATTTAACACAATTGACTCTACCCTTATAGGAAACAAGTTGTTTAAAAATGGCTTTCGTGGTAATACACTAATCGTGGTTCAAGTCGGAAGTTTGTTGTACAAGTCCCTCTTGGTGTACCTCGAGGGTCGATTCCTGGCCCTTTGATTTCCACTCTTTTTGTAGACTATTTTACACTGATGATACAACCGAATCTCAGGAAGAACTTCACACCAGGATGGTAGCAATAGCGGGAGAGTTCACATCATGGTGTAAAATGTAAAAGGAACTCCCTGTTAGGAAGTTGCAGAAAAACTTTGTGCATGTTGGCTTTGGATCTTGCAGCAACATTGACGATTTAGAAAGCATGATAATACGACTTAGTATGAAAGTAGTCCCTATTACATGGGCCAAAAACTTTACATCTCTTTGCCAATATCTGTAAAATGTTCCAAAAATGAAACTTCATTCATGAATTCATTGAAGGATAGTTTGTTAAACAGTTGTTTTCACTCTGTTCAAGAACTATTAAATCATTAAATTGTGTATTATTTGTTTCTGTTATTTTTATATACAGGGTGACTTCGAAGTTGAGTCATTTATTTTAACAGTGAGTAGATCTGATCAAAAGAAATGTTTTTTTCCTTTACCATTTTTCTGGTAAAATTAAAGTAACAAAGTTATAGCCCTTTGGAAGTTTGAGTACCGCCCTGTCTCAATAATAATATCATGTACTCGTGTTTGGCAACAACGGATATAATCCGCCTTACCGGTTCATCGCATCGGAAACAAAAAAGCGAAAGAATTTGGAACGATGTTTTTGCAATTAAGTATTTTATTCAGTTCAGTTATACATACAGTCAGTGTCTGTCGGTTAGCGTGTGAATAGTGTCTGTTGCGTGGCTCAAACGAAATAAAAAATGGTACATGTTTATGCGGATCGGTTTCCCAATCGAGTGCAACCAACCCCTCGTGCCTTTGTTAACGTAGTACAACGGGCTCGTGAATCAGGTGACTTAAGACCTCACAGGGGACCTCACGATCAAATACAGGTCCGCACTGAAATACTTGTCGGGAGGATACTTTATAAAACAAGGTAAAATTTTTTTTTATTTTTACACACATATTCTGGTTTATCTTCCTTCTACAATCATTATCTGAAAATTAATGACTCAACTTCAAAGTCACCCTATATATATATATATATATATATATATATATATATATATATATATATGTTTATGTGTTCATGTGTGTCCAAAAAATGTTTTAACGATCATCATACAAACGTCATTAATTTAATCTATTACATATATTGTGATGACATGTTGAATATCTGTGAAGATTTGAAGGATGAATAAATTATTTCTTATAAAAAATAATCGCTGTACTCCGTGATTTATGTGTCACACTTTTAGCGTCCGTTGAGGATGTCACTTAAAACCGCTATTATTTTTATCTTAGGAAGAGATTTAAACAATTGTAAAACCGAAACAGTGATCGACAAATATACCTGATACGTTTGACACAATATCTTTCAATATTGTAGCAATATTTCTTTATGTGCGGTATCAGAAAATGTTTCAGTTTAGTAGCTCATGAAGTATTATTTTAACAAGCATCCAAACCTCATTTACTTCGCCTCAAAGTGAACGCGAGCAATCCTTTGCAAAATTTTCGCACCTTGTTGCGAACTGACCAATAGGAGCACGAGGATTTTTAGTTCGTATGCTAGTGTTTGTTTTGAAGCGTCATAAATGAGGTTTGAGTAAAAAAAGTTGTAAAGCTTTACCTTGTCACTCATTCTGTCTAAGAATGGCTTAATATCTTCTTCTTCAGCATGGAAAAACTTGCTGGGCTGACCCTCAGCTGCTGCATAGGTCAGCAAGTCTATCGCAGTGAGTCTTGCTTGCTTTCTTGTTGGTACAAACACTATAGCTGGCTTATGTGGACTGTATCTGAAGAAAAAATTAAAACTAATGATAATACAATAATAGAACTACACATCAAACTAACAAGTCCTTACCTCACTATAGCGTTGTACACGGGCTTTGCCATGGCGATCAACCGGGACGCATTGTGTGTAATATTGATTCCTTGTACGTGTAAGGTCAACGGTATAGGCCTGACGCTTGGGTGGAAATTGAAGGTACAGTTTGTGTTACAACCAAGCCACTGAGCAACATCCTTGTAATCTGAAAACAAAAACTATTATAACTATTCCAAAAAGTACACTGTTGGTTACAAATGTTATATTTTTTACCAAAGCATACAGGGTGTCGCAGAACTCGACGCCATACCGGAAACGGGGGATAGGCCAAGTCATGATAATTATGAGAAAAAATATAAAAAAATCCAACTCGTGTACTTTTCAACTTATAGGCTTTAAAAAAATCGGAAAATCTACATCTTTTAGTTGCCATTGATACAAATTTCAATTTTTTCTTAGATGGTGTGATTGATAGTGTCATTCTATGTACGAAGTCACAGCAAGACAGAGAGTAATACCACTTTTATTAATTTCTGAATATATTTATTAAATTCACAATAAATGTGCAAACTGCCTTCCTTGAAATTTGTAGTAATGGGATCTAAAAAATCATACCAGTTTTTCCATTTTTTTTTAAAAGAACACGACTTAGATTTTTTTATACTAGGGATGTCTTTTAAGTTTTGCATATAGAAACATAGTAGGCCGCGCGGATCGAACGACAGTACTGAATCTTAACCTTACTCTTTAGTAAAGTTAAATTCAAAGTTTCACAACAAAACGTGCAGTGTTCTCACTACAGTGAATTTTTAAGTGTCACCAAGTCATTAGAAAAATGGAACTCAACCGAGAACATTTTCGCGCTATAATTTGTTACAACTTTCAGAGACAATTATCGCAACAAGAATGCCTTGCTGAGTTACTGTCTGTTTTCGGCAACGAAGCGCCACATCAGTCGACAATTTCCCGTTGGTATGGAGAATTCAAACGTGGACGGGTGAGTTTTAGCGACGATCCCAGGGTGGGTGCACCAAAAGCGGCAGTCACCCAGGAAAATGTCGATGCTGTGCGCAAACTCATCATTGAAGATAGACATGTGACATATCGCGAGAATGAGGCGTCCTTGAAGATCTCAAAGACCTCTATTCAAAAAATTTTACATGAAGAATTAGGAGTAAAAAAATTAGTTTCTCGTTGGATACCCCACCAGTTGACTGAAGAGCAGAAAGCAGCCAGGGTTAATTGGTGTCAAAAAACACTTACCCGTTTCAATTCCGGAAACTCAAAAAATGTGTACAGCATTGTTAGTGGTGATGAATCGTGGATTTACTGTTATAAACCAGAAAATAAACGACAGTCGGCTATTTGGGTGTTCCAAGGTGAAGATAAGCCAACATAAGTCATCCGTTCTCGAAGTGTTTCGAAAAAGATTGTCGCGACATTTGTGTCAAAAGCGGGTCATATTGCAGCAATTCCTCTTAATGAGCAAAGAACTGTTACTGCGGATTGGTATACAACCATTTGTTTGCCAAAAGTCATCACCGAGCTTCGAAAAATCAACCCCGAAAGAAGAATCATCCTCCACCAAGACAAAGCAAGCTCGCACACAGCCCAAAAAACAAGGCAGTATTTAACGGAAGAAATTATTGGACCATCCTCCATATAGTCCCGATCTAAGTCCTAACGATTTCTTTACTTAACTAAAATTAAAAACAGACTGCGTGGTCAACGGTTCCAGTCACCAGAAGAAGCAGTTGGCGCATTCAAAAATGCCATTTTGGATCTGCCAGCAAACGAGTGGAATAAGTGCTTCGAAAATTGGTTCGAGCGCATGCAGATGTGTATTAATCTTCAAAAACAATAGTCATTTAAAACTACCTACCGTGTTGTTTTATTTCCAAATGCAAAACTTAAAAGACATCCCTCGTATTTTTCTGACAGCTATTATGAATTGACCTGTCCTCCGTTCCGGCATGACGTCGACTTCTATACCTACCACTTGCATGATTCTTAAATATTTGAAAATTAAAACTTCTGAAAATACCGTTTATACAGTAACTTACGACGTTTTGCATACACAAAGCTGCACAACGATTTTTTGGGCGTTAATTTCTAAGAATAATAAATCATTTCTATGAATAAAGAAGCCTTTCAACACGCAAATACGTATATAATCTTAACAACACCAATGGCAGCTTAAACAATCCAGAGAACCAACTCCACCGAAAAAAAAAAAAATAGTTACCGGTGCATTGCTAACACTATACACTGTAATCATTTTCACTACTAAAAGGTGTCTCAATAAGAGCGCCGGCTTTGATTTTCAAGAAAAACACAATTTCTTTTCGAATTAAGCGAGTATTTATATTTCAACATGAAGAGGAATAGTTGCAATTAAACATGAAATAGGAAATCCTGTAAATGGCCACCACGAAACCTCTGGCACAGCGTCAGTCTTATCTTAAAATTCTGGATAACGTTTTCGCACAACTGTGGCTCTATTTCGTCGATAACGCACCGTATCTCTTCTTTAAGGCGTTCAACTGTTTGTGGCTTGTGCGCATACACCTTTTCCTTCACATAGCCCCAGAGGAAGAAGTCCATCGGCGTTAGATCGCACGATCTTGGTGGCCAATTTTGTCTTATTGGACGAACATATCCTCCACATCAATTCGATCCAACTGGGGCCACAAAAACTCGGTTAACATTTCAACATACCGCACACCATTAACAGTTACCGTAGTTACAGCTGCATTTGCGAATAAATACGGTCCAATCACTCCGCCACACCACAATGACACCAAACGGTAACTCGCGCGGATGCATTGGTTGTTCGATTAGAACAGGCTTTTCAGAACCCCAAATTCTTCAGTTCTGCTTAATGACGTACCTTTTCAGTTGGAGATGTGCCTCATCAGAGAGAATGATTTTCTTCGAGAAATCCGCATCAATTTGGTGGTGCTCCAGCGGCCAATCAACGAATTCACAGCGCTGCGCATGGTCCGTTGGCTTGAGTTCGATGCCGAATGGAAGTGCCTGGATTCTCGGCCAACTTTCCCGCACTGCGACTATATATTCGAGGGACCGACCAACGAACAGTGGTCCTTACATTCAGCAACGTGAATTCTGTATCAAATTTTGTAATGTCGACTCATTTAGCGCATCATTGCGACCGAAAATTGCTCGTAATTTGCGAACTGTTTCCGCGTAATTTTCTCCATAATTAAACGTTGCTCGTTTGAATACTGCTCCATGACGTCTAATCGCGTGGTCTGGACATGACAGCTGTCATCAAGTAAACACCATACCATTTATACAAAAAAAAATAGCAGCAAATTCAAATCCGGCACTCTTGTCAGCCACCCTTAAAGTCCTTTGTATCCTCAATACAATTCATGCGAAAATATGAGTTCCTCCTACCTGTTAGAGAAGCACTTAAGGCGATGATCCTAATAGGTTTCTCAATCTGAGACGAAATGTATCGCATTCTCGAGCACACCACTTCTATAACGGGACCATCTTCCCCTCCAATGAGGTGCAATTCGTCTACGATGAACAGATTGATATTTTGTACGTTCTTTCTTTGTTTCCATCTCCTAGAAAGAACGTCCCATTTCTCCGCCGTGGTGATGATGATCTGACCTTTGGCCAGCAGTTTCAAATCTGTACCAGTTTCGCCAGTTAGAAGAACCACCTACAAATGAGACAAGAAATTATAGAAACGGAATTTATTTGTTCGACCTAGGATATCAATTTTATCAAAGAGCATATGACTAAAGAAAACTGCATTATAATTGAGTACATAGAGGAACTGAATGAATTGAAAATAATTTAAAAATAAACTGCGAAAGAGGTACTAACTACCAAAGTTTAAAATTCGTAAAAAGTTATGACCAGATTCGCATTATAAACCAATTTCTTCTCAGTTCAAATTGGGGCATCGCTCCTACTCAGCAGTGAGATTTTTCAATCTCCAGAAACTTGCCTTTTTGCCAATATTCTGTCCAAATTTGTTATGCCAATCAGCGAAAATCAGCTCAGCCAGAGCGTCTTTTGGAACCAGATAAACACATCTGCCTTCTGGATTTCTGTCAAACAGTCTCAATATGGCAAATTCAGCTATTGTGGTTTTGCCTGATCCAGTTGGAGCTCCAATGAAGATGTTGTCATCACTGTTGTACACCGAATTGAAAACCTGAAAACAGAAAAAATCGTTTAAGTACCAATATCCAACATTCAGCACAATAGAAATTATATAATCACAAAGTCTTCGAAATTACAAACGCAAGTGATTCAGAAAACAGTTTCTATGAAAATATCTTACCTGCGTTTGTATGGGATTAAACTGTGGAAATTTATCAGCATACAGTGCTTCATATTTTTCATTTCTCAAAGCTGTTATGGGTAACGGCTGCAGATCCAACAATTCAGTGGGTGGGAAATTCTTCTCTGGTAGTATCAGATGCCTAGAATAATTCAAATGAAACGAATTAGGTTCGCTGTAAGCATTTCGTATTACAGATTATTTTTCTCGAAGAAACGTAAAGTTGCAAATGGCTAACCATCAAACAGGTTGCCTAGAAATAATTTTATTATTATGAGTATAAAAATTGAAATACCTGAAAGACACAGGTAGTTGCGTTTCTGCTCCAATCCATCGATCCGAGACGATTCTGAGGAAATACTGTGGTGGTAAAGGTTCAAAAATTGGTACGAAGAACTTGACGTGATGTTCATCCTGGGCGTATTTTGATTTCAATAAAAAGTACTCGTGATGCAGTATCACTTCCGAATCTACGTCTTCTACCAGAATCCAAAAAGCTTCAGATTGTCCGTGGACTTTTTCCTCCCACTGAAAGTCCGGAGTGATGGTCAACTCAACCTTGAACATAGAAAAAAAAATCAGTATTAGCTTTAACAATTTCGCTTCATTCATCTCGCGAAAAAGATCACAGTCATATTTATTATTACTAAAGTTTCGGTTGAAGCAACTGTTGCTTCTCCAGATGCAAAATCTTAGAAAGGAGACCTGTATCAGCTATGGTTTTTTACTAACCTTCAGCATCGATCGCGTTATTGGTTGGATATGGGTGGACAGCTCCAACTTAGGAAACTGATGAACATACTTGTGGATCGTTTTCCCCAGTTTGGGTACACGAATCAGTTCGCCGATTTCGTTAGGGCCCAGATCGTATAACCTAAAAATACGAATGATAATAAAGTAATAAGAGACTCATAATAAACCTATTTGATAATAATAATGATATTTATTGATGATGTATATGCAAATTTGCGAGGGCAAAGAAACTTTTAAGTTTGGTGATCAGGTTATTGACGTACTCTTCCCTGTTCAAGCGAGTGTCCATATGAAAGCCAAGAGATTTTACATAGATATTGTTACCATGATATCCCAATGAGAAATTCATGGTTTGTGTTTTGTCTTTGTTTAAGGCTAGTCTATAGTCTATCTGTAAATAACCAGACTTCAACATACTCTACATTTATTGCAGTTTCTTGACTAAAGTCTTCAAGTTTGTCTCTTCTGCAGATAGACGTAGTGTTTTCAGCATATAGCACTAGACGCTGAAGATGTCGTTAATAAAAATTATGAACAAAGTGGGACCTAGAATGGATCCCTGGGGTATCCCTAACCTAACCGTCTGTTGTTTGACTTCTCTTTATCCAGTGCTACATACTATTATGTAGGTATTTACTTCAACTATCAACTATACTATTGGTGTGTAAGTAATCCTTCCTAAAATAAATGCGAAGTCCTACCGTTCCCACGGGAAATTCTTCTTCTCAATCTTTTTGACAATCTCTTCCGGTATCTTCCTGAACTGCCTGAGCGGAGACATAGACTGCCACATCCGCTTGTCCACCATCTTGCACAGCGCCAGAGCTTTGTCGGCTAACTGGGCCCAACCTCTGTGGAGGACGATTTCGAATATGGCGCGCATCAGACGTGATGCGGATTGGGTCACGTATACCATGTCAGACATCAAGGCGAAACCTTCAAGTTTCAGTTGGGAGATGTACGCTTGAAGAAGGACGTTCACTTTGGCGCTCGGCTCTTCCATGCTTTCCTGGAAATAAGGTTTCATGTTCGTAGCAATATCTCTACATCAATATGGAATGCCTTGAAACGGAAATGAAAAAAAAAGATACCAC
This sequence comes from Acanthoscelides obtectus, assembly GCA_963669975.1. Classification (NCBI taxonomy): domain Eukaryota; kingdom Metazoa; phylum Arthropoda; class Insecta; order Coleoptera; family Chrysomelidae; genus Acanthoscelides; species Acanthoscelides obtectus. The sequence goes on from CAVLJG010000009.1 coordinate 65,816,824, forward strand.
AATTAACATGATAAAAGATGAACAAAATCATACATTTAAAGTAAAACAAGAAATTGCTAACAAATATGTAGAATATTTTTCTAATATAGGGGGGACACTCAGGAACAATATTAGAAAAAAAATTCAAGATATAGTGAGTCTCCACAGAAAAAATACACACCAAATTCACTCTACTTAGCAAATGCTGTTGTTATTGAAACTATAATAAGTTAAAAAAAAAACAAAAAATCACCAGGTATCATATCCTATATAAGAGAAACTTTAAAAATTACAGTTATCTATATGGTTACACCTCTTACATTCATAATAAATTGGATTTCTCAAACTGGTGATTAACCCAATGCAAACGGCTTTAATTACACCAATACATATAAGTGGAGAAAAAACAGAACTGAATAAGTAGACCAATTTATAAAAATTTGGTATAATACGACGAGATCAATTTATTGATAAATTCAAATTAATCTGGACTCCGACCAGCCGAAAAGAACGGCTTTTTGGTAGAACTCGGCCATCCATCGAAACCGGATGAGCACTAGAACGCTTTTTGTTGTAGAGTGCTGTCACCGGCAAGTCATTGATCGTACAGGGAAGAAAGTCGTTAATATGCAAGAAGAACAGTGTCGGAGCCAAGACGATCTCTGGGGAACACCCGCGTTGGCGTTGTGGGATGAAGTGGAGAGCCCATCGATTATGACGGAAATCTTGCGACCAGAGAGAAAGTCAGCCATCCATCTGCAAAGCTTCGCTCGGAGGCCACATGAAAGAAGTTTGCATAAGAGGGCAGCATGTCCACCGGGTATTCCCGAAAGAAAAGATTCCAGTAAAACTTATCACAGATAAATATTGCACTCTGGTAGGTCAGACTTTAAAAAATTGAGATGCGGTGAAGTATCATGCAAAGTATCGTTAAGATTCCATACCTGTTAAAACTGCAAGGATTATATATCGAAAGTGCTAAGACAAATGATCATTTTTTTTTCTCATAGCTAAATCGATCCGTATGTCTCGATTTTTTTAATTTAGTAATAATAAATCCAATTTCGTGAATCATAAGAATAGTAACTTACTTTGATAGGGATAGGCACCCTCTCCATCAGCTTCTGCAGCTCCAACTTCTCCTCCTCCCTCACAGCAATATTCTTGAACTCCCCAGACAACGAGAACACTCTGAACAGCTCTATCTCGCTCAACATTGGCTTCAACAGTTGGTTATACGTGTGCATCGTTTCGTGGGTGCAATAGTAATGAGATGCTATTCTCCCCAGCTCGGTCACTTGGAACTGTCCTGTCTTCCTGTCGTATTTGATCAGACCGCTCTTGTCCAAATGTAGAGCTGCCGTATGAATGAGGTCGGCTCTATGTTGTTCCAGAAGAGGGTCTTTCTTCAGATGGTCGTGGGAGACGCCGTACAAAGTTGGTTGTCTCAACATCCTGGAAAACAATAAAAGTAGGGTTTTTACATATCCGTAGCGATAGAAAGTAGGGTTTTTACATATCCTACGTTCCAAAGCGATAGAAAGTAGGGTAATCAGGTCATCCGGAAAACGATATGTTTGAATCGAAGATTTTCGTGATGTCAATACCTGCCACGCCATTGATCTAAATTTTGAAATGTTTGACAATTACCATATTTAAATCCCCCATATTTCTCTGGCCAATTCAAACTACATGTTTTGGTCACAATAGTGACTTTCTCCAGTGCAATGACATATTTTATTTATCTGTCTTGGCGTCTTCGGAACGATGGACGAGGGTGACACATCTGGTACATTTAAAAAAAACGACAGATATCCTTATGCTCGTTTGTCATTTTGGAGATCTGGGCATTCTTTTTTGGGAGTGGGAATGCCTACTCCTGGGCGGTCCTGGGCTATGCTGGTTTTGCGTGGTGCCATCTTAAAATTAGAAATAATGACTTCACGCAATCTCAGCATGTCACGGGCCTTCCAGACTATTGTAGTAACACATTCAATAAGAATACGAAAATGCAAAGAAAAAACAAACAGATACAACATTAATTACCACGCTTCTTTTCATATTGTCTGAACTACAAAAAATCACATGAGTAACTAATCATTTTCACAAAAGATTCTATAAATATTTCCTCAAAAACAATCTGTGATGTCTGTTAAGACAATGAAAATTTGGTAACCCATTTAAAATCTCTTCATTCAGTAAAGTTTTTTAGACTTACCTTATGTACAGATATGTGTACCCCAACCAAGTAACAGCATCCCTAAGATTCTGAACGGTGCCTAGCACGATCTCAGCGTTAAGCATGTCAGGCAACTTAGAGACAAGCTGAGATTCAATCGGAAGCTGTTGATTGAGGAGCGATAGGTAATACTGGAGCTCACTGTGGTTGGTGATCAGTATACCTTCACCTTTGCTATCGTACTGAGGTCTACCAGCTCTACCCAGCATCTGCAGTACATCTAGAGCACCTAACTCTACCCACCTGCCTTTTTCCGGGTTGTATATTTGTGTACCTGAAACAAATGATACGCGACTATTGTAATACAGTGGGAAAGTTCACATTTCAAATTTGAATTACGCGGCAACCGTATACGCGAGGAAGTGGGGAGAGGTCTTGATCGTTCGGCGTGCGGGTTAAATAGCCACAATGGAACGTTGGACCGGAGCGCAACGTCCTTTTGCTATCGCAGCTTACTTTAAGAGTGGTGATTCACATCCAGCTGCCCTCCGGAAATTTTGTATACGATACAACATTCGACCAAGAGACGCCCCAAGTAAGAACCTATAGAAAAAGTAGATTGAGTGATTCCATGGAACAGGCTCTACTCTTAGTCAACATATTCCTAGCCCCACACCTACTGTATCAACTGAAGAAAATGTGCGTCGAGTGATTCGGTCATTGCAAATCATCGGCGTTCTGAACAGAAGCTGCTTTGGGAATCCCTAGGTCAACACTGCATGGCATAATGAAGAAAAAAATGGGTTTTCATCATTATAAAATCCAATCAGTCTATGCTTTAAAGAAAGTGATTAGGTACAAGGACATGATTCACACTTTTTTTGCTCCTGTTGTAAGAACATAACGTCGATTTAACAGACACACATGGTTTCAACAGGATGGGGCCACTGCTCATACTTCCAGAGAATCGATGGATACAGTGAAAGCACTTTTTCCTCAAAAAGTTATATCGAAGTTTGGAGACATTCACTGACCTTCTAGGTCACCCGACGTCACGCCATGCGATTATTTTTTGTGGGGTTATCTAAAGTCAAAAGTGTATTCCAATAATCCAAGAACACTCCAGGAGTTTAAAGACCGTATTCGAGAAATAAACAACATCACTTCGGAGTCTGCAAGAGAGTCTTTCAGAATTTGCGCGCGCGATTAGAAGAGTGTGTCCGAAGGGATGACAAACATTTGGGCGGAATGATATTTAAGAAATAAAGCCCGTCGAATTTACGAATATGTTGGTAGTAATAAATATTTTCTTTTCATTAAGTTTATACTTCTTTTCTTGAATCAAAAAGTGAATTTTCCGACTGGACTAGCTTGTGAATCCTTTCAAATGGACACGCGACGCCGAAGCTGTATAATTGGACTGTACACAGAAGACATAAGCGTTGAGTTTCTGTACGTATAGTCCAAAAAAATGACTTACCCTTGATAATGACAGTATGCGCCGGCAAATTCACACCCCAGGCCAACGTAGCCGTCGACACCAAAACCTGTATGTGCCTGTCTGCGAACAGATCCTCTACCAACGTCCTGTCCACCCTGGTCATCCCAGCGTGATGTATCGCGAACCCATATGGCAGCAGGTCCTTCAGTTCTTGGTTCTTCACCTGTTCAGCCTCTGTCCTCAATACCTAGATCAAACAGTTGGTGAGTATTCGCTACGTCAAAATATTGCAAGTCTACATCATCTAAGATGATCACAGGAGTGAAGGTGTTACACTAAAATGCGACTTTTCCAAGGCGTTTGACTGTGTAAATCATGATATATTATTATAGAAATTAAATAACTATGGTTGTACTGGAACTTCACTCAATTGGCTTAAAACATCTGCAAAGTATCTGATTCCAAACGGCAAAATAATCAAAATATTATATTTCAAATAAATTATATACGCAGAGGTCTTCAAGAGTCAGTAGTAGGTCTAATCCTATTTTTAGTCTAAATCAATCGTTTCATCAATTTAAAGATAAGTGGTAAATTCATAGCATGTGCTGATGATAGCACAAAGCTTGGGCAAGACACAGATATAAATAAAATAAGGCAAATATTGATAGTGGTATATGATCAATCAAAAATGGTGTTACAACAATTACCTAACTTTAAATGTTAATAAGACAAAATTGATGACATTCAAATGCTCCCTTAATTTTATAAATTCAAATAATGGATTGATACACAAAACAGACACCATCAAATTTTTAGGACTGACCAGTGATCATAAGTTAGATTTTGCTAATCATGTAGACAAATTGCTTACTCAACTAGCAAAGATTTCCTTTATTATAAGAACAACTGGTAACAATGTAGGAAAAAGCACAGCCTTAAGCAGTACGTTGTTTAATTTGAAAGATTCCCTTTGGTGTGCCTGTTCCCAAAATTGTTTAAAACAAAGTGCTGATTCTACAAAAACGAACTAGATGCAGGCCGTTATTTCTAAATGTTAACACAAAAACTTACATTAGTAGTACCTAAGACCTAAGACAAGACTTGTGAAACACTCTATAATTTATAATAGTCTGAAAAATTACATGTCTCCCTGATCCTATCAAAAGGATTAACAATTTAAAAATATTCCACCGGCAACATAAAAACTTTCTAATACGCAGACCATATTACACCAGGTGTGAGTTCCGCAATTCATTTACTTAAGATCCACATATGTAATTATGTTATACAAGTAGTTTAATGTTAGCTTTGTCATTAAGAATAATTGTATTCTGCAGACAATAAATCATATTTATCTATCTAACATACCTCCATGGAAGCGGATCCTTCTCTTAGGAACTGACCCAACGTGTCCTTCTCTAGGCACATGTCTCTGATGGCGCGAGCAGTTTTGCCGGTTTCCTTGCGCGAATGCACGAAGATGAGGACTTGGTTTCTGCCAGCGTGTTCCATAGTTTTTTCGTACACGATTTCGTTCATCACCTTCGAAAAATCAAAATAAAAATAGTAACAATGAATTACAAAAATAATTACCATACAAACTCCATAACCATCATCAAATATATCATTTCTAGCTAAAATACTTATTTATAATTTTCTCATGATTCTCATGTAAATATCAGAATTTAATTGAGAGTCAGCAGAACCCGAAGGTATTTAAAAGTTTCTATGAATTCAATATTTTCACAACATCTAACATAGCTTAGTTTCAAGTCTCAATTTATTTGACAGACACTAACCTGACTATTTTGAGTACTTATATAAATCAAAGAGTTGTGGGCGAAAATTTGAATTTCGCATTTTCCACTACAGCAGGTAAATCTTTTATGTATAAAATGAAAAGAAGTGGTCCCAGAATTCTGCCCTGTGGAAACACCTAACGTATTTTCAATTTTAATTGTTAAAGAGATATGGTCCAAAAAAGTCCTCCAAGGTTGTGAGACCTCACACATAGATGTTACTGTATGTAAGGAACATGTCCAATCATCATCATCATAAGCTAACGCTCTTAGTATCATTGCAAATACATTCCAAAATATTTCGGGACATGATCGAAAACTGATCCTCCACGATTTTCTTGCAAACAACGTCATTTTTTATAAAAAAAGTTGGAGTATATCCAACTGCCATCAAGGCCTAAATACCCATGGGGTACCGTGGGGCTATAGGGGGATGCACGCGAAAGGGGGGACGCCACACGGACTCTGGCGAGGGAACACGTGTGCATGCAACATGCACACATTCTGGCCCCGCGTACGAGATCCGCCGGGTGGTACCTCCGTGTTCGACAGTCAGAGACCGTCTACCACCTGCGGACAATCACAACATCCATAGCCAAGAGAAAAATTTATCTTAGGACGGAATTCGAACCCGCGCAGCGCACGGCGACTGATCAGGAGACTGAAGAGTCTACCACTGCGGCCACCGCTGCTGCCTGAACACGATGTCATTTAAAAATAAATAAATAGAAAACTCTGTGATGCTATATAAGAAAAATAAAATTTATTTACTAATATCCAATTTTTATCCTCAGATTCACTCCAATGAGCAACTTATTACCTGGTATCTCTTAAGTGCTTTCTTCTCAGTCACACCAATGTACTGCTGTTCCAATGCTACAGGCCTGAAGCTATTATCAAAATAATACAAGCCAGTATCTGCTTTAACTCTGAGGAAGGCAGCTACGTCCTGGTAATTCGGCAATGTAGCTGATAAACCGACCATCCGTACGTCCTCTTGAGTGGACTCGATCATTCTGATCGTACGAGCAACCAAGGCCTCTAGTACTGGTCCTCTTTCATCATGCAGAAGGTGAATTTCATCGATGATGATTAATCTGCCAATCAAAAAGTAACTAATTAGTTATGTTTCTTCCAGCTCCAAAACCACAAATAAAAATTAGGGAAAACCACGTGGAAGTGGATGAAAGAACTTATTCAAAACATCCCAAAAACTCTGCAGACAACCCCTTATACAGTATGGTATACGATACAAGTTTTGACATCTGACAAATGACCACTTGTATTAATGTTGTACTTTACAGTGATGAAATGTAGATTGACAGATGACCTTTTACGTTGGAATACTGTGAAATGTTATTTTTTGACCGCATAAATTATTGCAGAGACATGTTATGATACTTGATAATAGTCGACTAATTCCTAACCACGTTTTCTGCGTCCATTGTATTTATTATAAGAGAATCTATGTATACAAGGTACCCGATTTATCGTGAACGTATTCTGCAAATTTTGTGAAGTTTTTGATAACCAAATAAGGTAAACAAACAATGAACCATGAGGATAACAAGTGACAGCACTCTTATTCCCAAGGTTTCGACGGGAAAAAAGTGCGCTTTTGACGTTTCAAAAGGATTACTTTGTTCTATTTCCGAACGCATACAGCAGGCATGTCAAACAATTCCGAAAATTTCAGTAGCATTTCGGAGCTTATCAAAAACAGAAAAATTCTAAGTCAACTTGAAATCTGGTGATAAACATTAGCAATTACGACTACATTGATTGGTTCATTCTGGCTGTGTGTCAAAACTTGCATAATAACTTTAAGCAAAATAAATCATAATATATAGAAGAAAATATAGATTTTCAAAAACAAGATTTTATCTAGCTGCTAGAGCAAACTAAAAATTCTGAAATATTTTTCTAAGATTGTAAATATGCTTTTTTATATGTCTTAAACTGTAAACAATATTGAAGCTCATTCATCTCAAGTTTTCAAATAAGTGTGTTCTCCCCCCAATATCGTTTAATGTTTAAGAGTAAAAAACGAATTATTTCCAATAGAAAAAAAAGGATTCTGAATTTTTAATTCGTTTTAACAGCTGAGCAAGCAGTCTTGTCAGCTGTAAAAATATTGTTCTTGAATGGAAATTTGTAGTTAATTTACATTATTATTTTATTATCGTCTTAATGTCTTCATTATCCGCAACAGGCGATCTTTTTTTATAAAAGTTAGCTAATTTTTATTTATTTTCAGCCTTCATAGCCTGTGAATGGGTCACAGTTGGACAATAAATGCTATTATAATTATATAGTGACTTACCTCACAAGAGAAGTGAACGTCTTCTCTCCACCCTTCCTGGTGATGATATCCCACTTTTCAGGAGTGCAAACGATGATCTGGGTCGCCTGGATCTGCTCTCTGGTCAGCTGATGATCGCCCGTCAACTCTGACACGGTTATGTTGTAGCTGCTTAGCCTCTTGCCGAAGTTTCCTACCATTTCTTGTACCAACGACCGCATAGGGGCCACGTAGATGATTTTAAAATCGTCCGCATTTATCGTGCCATCCTCCGCGTTTATGTGTTTGCCTGCAAAATAACAATGATATACTCTCTATGAAGTATAATGCAAAAAACGTAATCGGTAAACTATTAATGTTGTCAAGTTTTGACGTGTTGAGTTATTATCTGAGAAAATAGTTTTTTATATTCCTCGCATATGGCTAAAGCTCAACTTCCATTGTAACGGAAGAACTGGCTTTGTTATAATCTCGTCGATAGTGGAACTATTTCCAGCCAAGACTGCTTCCGATTTCGCGAGGTCTCGATTTTTCCAGCTTGACACAACGGCGGCCCCTATGGACGGCATTGTTAATAACAAAAACCTTAGATTAAAAACAAGTTTCCGTTAATGCGAACTTACCAATTTCTCTCATCATACACAGTAAAGCTACGTTGGTTTTACCGGCACCAGTGGGTGCACACAGCAATAGATTCTCGTCCGATTCCAGGGCCGTCTTGCAAAGCTTGCTCTGGATACGATTTAGCGTCTTGAAACCCTCAAAGACGGGCTGCACGTAACGAGGTAGTTGATCTACGGGCACCAGTTTTTCGTTCTCCCCGAACGGTTTCGGTTTCAACGCGGGTACGTGGACCTCTTCATAGCCTGAAAAAGAAGGTTAATAATCTTAGGAAGCTAGACGTAGATGAGGCTAGTTAAAATAGCGGTCATGTTTAACGTGACGAACATTTTAAGATGAGGTTCGCAGGGTATTTCAGAAGAAGAAAACCGAGTTTGTCTTCAACCACACTAGTGCTGCCTAGTGGGAGAAAAAATGGGCATTGCTCTCATTGCAACTATCAAGTTAAAGCATCGAGCATATATACCAGAAGAAGCGGAAAAATGAGAAAAAACCCAAAACTTCACGCCTGACTGAGGGCGCACTGATAAAAGCGAGTATCAGCTACTTCGCACGTACAGGGTATCTGAGGTTATAGTACGCGATCTGGCCGCTTGAATCTGCAAGTATCTGTATTTGCCAGGCAACGTTGCTGTAATCTATTCAACTATTATTTATCATTCATAAAAAATAAGCTTTATAAAAAAACAGCAGATGCATCTTAGACTTTTAGGAAAGTGTTCGTAGGCCGGATCTGTTAGAGCACATTGCGAGATGGGTAAGACAGAATTGCGCCGGAACAAGCACAAAAATCCTTCAGAATTGCTAAAAATCCCCAAAGCACGGTTAACTAATGGAAGGGGTAGCTTTGGTTCAAAGAGCAGGGGATGCTTTCAATTCGTGAAACGTGTAATTTCCCCCTAAAAAATTCGTCAAATTTTGGGAAAAATCTCCCAACATGGCAACCCTGTCAATGAACCACTGGTTTTCTTATACAGCGAGAAAGTAGCAGAAATAATACAAATGATGAAAAATAAAACAGCAAGTCATTTTAAGTTCTCTTGATAATAATAACCCACCAACAATTTAAAAACAGGGATATTAGTCGCGTGAGTTTTACACACAATATATCAGATACTTCCGCCTCACTTCAGGTTGCTCAATTTATTGCACCTTATTTCTATCAAAACTCAGTTTAGATGAGGTTAAATCTTCCAACCAACCCAGCTGAGTGAGATTATTGACATCACTTGCAGCTTTTAAGTAAAGTTTATTTTATAAAAAATCCTCCAAATTCAATTGTGACATTTTTACTTTGCTTACAATTATATTTCTGTAATGATCCATGTCAGCAAACTGCATGAAATGACATTTTTCAGTCTATGATCAGATGAATGTTAACTGAGCTTTTCTCTTGGAACACTGAAGTAAGCCAGACATCCATTGATTTGATATCTATCTATCTCACTTCACTGGCAAAACAAACGTAACTATTGTTTCCTCATAGACCCTATAACTTATAAAGTACTATTTGGACAAAACCCAAATAGTACTTTCATACAAAATTACTATCATACCAATGACAAAAAACTGAAGATTTCAAAAATCAGTCCAACGGTAGCGGAGTTATGAGCAAAAAATAAACATTCCAAAATGTTCCCAAACTTTAGATGTTCTTTGGGTATCGACTTCTTTTCGGGTGTGGTTTTTCTTGGATCCGATTTACGTTTTTCAACAATCTGGTCACTTTAAGGCATAGTCAATTCAAGATTTACATGAGTGTCTGGGGAGTATGATGGAGTCAATTTACTTGACTCAATCGTTCTTTGTTTTTTTTTTGTTTGGCCTTTACCTTTCCTCTGCTTCCTGAATGACCCATCTGGCAACTGACACCTCTTGTTGGCCATGAAGTGTGACCCCTGTGAGAACACCAAGTCCTCAAAATCGATGAGGTGTCTTGACCCTGCCACTTGAGCACTGCTAGTGTCCATATCATCATCTTCATTTCTTCTTCTTCTGTGTCTGGCAGCATTGTCGTCTTCATTGTCGTCATCATCACCTTTTCCAGTTTCGAGAAGCTTCAGGATGCGGTTTAGAGATGAATCCTCAGACATCTTGTCCTTGACCTTCTGGCGTTCGGAGTCTGATTGCGATTTAGCCAGCAAAGTGCAATAGAGAACTAAAACGAAAAAGTTGTTTAAAACCCTGAAACAAGCAGGTGTTCAAATACTCTACTTATACTCACTCATTTTTCTATGTTTCTTCAACTGTTTTATGAAATCAAAACAGTCATATCCTAACAAGAGTACCAACTGGTTCTCACATTCTCTATCATCACTTGCATTTTTGAGTACCTCTAAAACTTCATTTGCTTTTGCTTGTGAGACCATAGCATCATCATAGACTTTGGATAACCTTCTTTGCAACCAGTAGGCATCTATGTCTAAGGGATGAAGAGGTTTTTCCTTCTTCAGTTCTTCTACACCTCCAAGCTGTAGAAAATAGAAGAAAAACGAGAATAGAGATGATCAATGAGGCAATATGTGTATTGATAATGCAAGGATGATGATAAATATACTATTTTTTATGGTATTTTAGGATATTCTGATGTCCATTTGTTCAATCAGCACTTAGCCAACTTGAAATGTAAGCATGATCATTAATAGCTAGTAGCTATAACAATAATTCATCATTCTATCTCTATGAATCATGAAGCAGTGAGTACTGCTACTAAATATATGTTTCAAATTTCACTAATCACCTGTTATTTGTTAGGTTTTCATGTGTTGCAGTTTGAAGTATTGTGGAAAATAATGTAAAATTTAATTATGTCAAAATAAATTAACAGAGAAAGCTTACGTTTTCTGCATGTATCGCACCATCTTCCTTTGCCTCTTCTCCTTCTTCTTCATCCATTTCTTCTCTAACTTCCCCATACATGTCTTCATCATCTTCTTCCTCAGATTCTTCAAACTGCACATTTATGCCATATTGTTCATCAATATTCTCCTCACCTGTAGTCTGCTTGTTTTCTTCATTACCAAAATCTGTTATTTTCTTGCCTAGGTTTACAAGCAATGCAAACCTTTCATCTGCTATGGTGCCTGGTAAAATAAGATTCCCTTTCTTAGAAGCAATACAAGCTTTAATCTAAAGGAGTTGTGATAATATTGTAATTTTAAAGAAACAATAAATATGGTTCTGTATACGCATGAGATGGTTGAATAGCATTGTTTCATTAGCCAGGAAGCTAATCAACTAAAAAGCTACTATTACTAAGGACCTATACCATATTCAAATCTAATTTACCCCATAAATAAAATCTGAATACAGTTCAAGGTAATGTTTCATTTCAACCGGACATCAATTAATTACCTAGTAGTGCTTCAGTCTCCTTCTTTTTCTCTCTTTCTTTTAATCTGTCATTCTTCAATACCTGCAGTACCTCATCTGCTGCACCACAAAGTATATCTCTAGGTTGGTCACCAAGTGCTTCCTGCAGAAAACTTAACAATACTTCATATGTCTGTCTGGTCTCTTGAGTTTTTGGTTTGTAGATGATTCCCACCATCTCATCCACACCTTCTGATAGAAGAGTCGCCCCACGCATTCTCGCAAAGTCATACTGGGCTTCATCACGTTTCTGGCGCCTACAATTGTAGATAGAAAGTTGATACTTCAAAGTGAAATTCAAATTTCTGTATATTGGGTTATTATAATGCTATAAAATAAATCATAACATACTTCACTTTGCGTTCTTCGGCCTTCCCTGGTCGAGTTCTTTGAGCTCTGTCTCCCATTTTAGTACCAATGAGCTTTCCCACAAGAGACATAACCTCTCCAGTAGCTTCATCTCGGCTTCTCCTCTCAATAAGTCTGACATCAGCTTGCAGTACGAGATTAGAGTTCTACAAGGAAAATGGGTCTCAAACAATATTTTTCTCAAAATGTAGCAATTATGTAAAGAACTAAGTTGTACTTACCGCTTTATACTCATACTGGAGCTGTCGAGCCGCAGCATCCGCCATGGTGCCGAGTTTATGAAATCACGGCTGCAAGTTGCTCAATTTACTGAAAGTATTTTATAAAAGCACGCAGTCTTTCAGATTAAAATTTAAGATGAAAGAAACGTAATAAAATGTAAATACATACACCATCCAAATAAAACCAAACTTTTGCAAACGTCAATAATTGCCACTTGACATTAGTTGTCATTTCTACGTAAAGCATGTCATTTTTGAGATAGACATAAGGAATAGACATACAACTCTCTTTATTACTGTCTACCATCTTTGTTCCTAAAGCTTATCAGTTTAGCAATGAATTATTTATTTTGTCTTTCAACCACCAGGACATTTGCTAAGAAGACTAATGTTGGAGACATGGCAGCCACAGACTACAGTCAATGTAGCATCTGAAACTTATCCTGTGGTTTACGTGTCGATAATCTCCCATGCTTGTCTGCATGTCAGCGAATAAACCACATGTATTGATAAAATCCTTAACGTGAACGTTCCCATAAAAAAGGTGGGCCCGAGAAAAGATAACATGGCCACGTAAGACAACTATTATTAGCGATTTTTTTCTCGAAATAGTTGCACGTTGCACACCGCTTAAAAATGCAAATGAAGATTGGAAAACTGCCGCTTTGAAATACTAAATGACTCCGTGGTTACCTCGGGATAGACATACGTTTTGGCAATTGACCTTATCAATCGTGTTACCTAGATTATAGCGTTGCCAGCTCATGGAACAATTTAGTTACCTCTGCTATTTTGATAGAATGTTATAATAAAAAGAAATATAAAATAAATATAAAATTTGAGGCGTAGCAATGTTTGCCAAAAAACTCAACTTCCATAACTGCCCAGTTTAATAGGATAAAATACTTTTTGAATACAGGAATTCTTCCAACAATTGGAAAAAACAATATTTTATTATATAAATATATTTATTAACTGTTCCAGTCAGAGAAATTTTATATATAAATGCAAATGGTATCAAAAACTAAAGTATGAACATTATTTCCCTCGTCTTAATTTCTAACAATCACAAACGCGCGCAATTTTGAATTACAAATGATTCCTAGATGGAAAAATTGTATGACAGTACCTCAGCATTTTTTTTAAGTTTACCTGTGGCAAAACTTGACAGCTGTTGTCACCAAAAATTATAAATCCTATGATAACAAGTAATTGTGGTCTCCTATTAGGACACCAGAAAACGACGCTAAGTAATTTTTCTGATTGTATTGTCAATAAATTTTGTAATATTGTTTTTAAGCAGTACTACTAGTGCTAGTCAGCTTATGTAGTGAAAATGAGTCGGTTTGGAAATGATCTTTGACTAATATTGATCTGGCGATTGAGAAATACCTCAGTATATGACTAATCCTCAGTGACTGCAATGTGCACAATTTATTAAAGAAAACATTCTAGCAAAATGGCAGAGATAGCAAAATTGTCTGATGAGCTGGCAACGCCGCAATCTAGGTGACAAGAATGACAAGATCGTATGTCTATCCCGGGGTAACGACGGAGTCATGTAGTACATCAAAGCGGCAGTTTCCAAATCTTCATTTGCATTTTTCAAGTGGTGTGCAACGATTTCGAGAAAAATTTCGATACGGATAGTCTTCTAGATTCTAGGAGAGTATATTTCAATAGTTGTCTTGCGTGGCTGTGGCCTTCAGTATAATAACATATTGTCAGATCACATTTGTGATTGAAACTTTTGTATTAAAGATTCTGTCAATACATGTGGTTTTATGGCCAGGCAATCATGATCGCTAAATCTAAAATGGCGTGTAAGTGTACTTGCATAATGATAATATCCATTGTCGGCAAAGTTTGCAATCTCGTATTTTCTCTTTTATGATATTCATGTTTCGTGTCTGGTATATGCTCATCTGCCTTGTTTGTTCCGTGCCCGTTCAGTCATTCGGTGAGGTGCCTGTGGTAGTGAGTGTTGATCTTTTTGATTTGTTTCCTTTACGAACAGACTCAAAATTCGTTTTAAAAATGAGTGCTACGGGCATCTTACCTACTCACCAAAGATTCGTGAACGGTGTTCCTGTCCCCTCATCAAGACGTTCTTTTCGCGCCCGTGAACGATACGTGATTTTTTTGGTTTTTCTTACGTTCGGCCTGATATGTTTTGGTACTTTCTTTTTCCTGCCCGAATTCAAAACCGGAGGAACGGCCGAGAGCGTGTATAAAGTATACGATCAGATAAAAAGAGCCGGTCCTGAGCTGCTTATCCCGCCTCCACCTCACCTTGAAGACACCAGAGAAGCCCCGAGAGTGTTCAGACACGAGACCTTCGTTAAGGAAGACCCACATCTTATAGGCGACCGTGAAGCTCTCAGAGCCAAAATAGAGCAAGATGGGGAGCTCAAAGTGCTCGAAAGGCCCGACTGGGGAATGCAGAAGAGCTCATCCACTTCAAAGACCAATGACCTGAATCAAGTGGATGAAAGTGTTATAGCAGAGGGGACTGTTGCAGAAAAAATTGTCACTGTGCCGCCTGCAATAAGTGATCATTACCCAATTGTTAAAGGGGGTGAAGATCCAGATCCAGCAGTTAGAGAAAAGAGAGACAAAGTTAAAGAGGTATACATTTTATTTATGTACCCACTGCTTTTCAGTCTCAACTTCTGTTTCACAATGTTTTCATCACCATCTTTGAAAGATATAAATCCATTTTTGCTTTAGTCCATTACACATAAATAAAAAAAAATGGTTCTTTGTTCTGGGAGGTAAGGAAGTATGGAGCAGCAAGAACAGAGTTTACTTGCCTTTGTATATTGTTGTTCTTACTTCATTCAGAAGATAACACAAGAATTAACTAGAATGCAGAACATAGTGACTGTTTTTGCTTGCAATGCATGAAGAAGTAGATATTATTAGATTATATTTATGAGTTTGGATAAATTTTATTACAAATTATTATTATAAGGTATGAAATGATGAAACATAATTTTCAACCAATTTAATATAAGCTGTAAAAAGGGTAAAGGGCAGATCTTGTGGAAGGTTTACCATTATCACATTCTGACAAAGCACTATCAATACTATATTACTACAAAGGCTGAAAACTGCCTCCCCTTGGCTGACATTTAACACCAAGAAACATTATTATTATGCTTTTATTATAAGAGGGATCTCTACCTATAGGGCATATTATTATTTCAAAATAGTTTTAAATGTCATTGTGCATATACAGTAGCTTGGTGTTGATAGAATAATCTCTTGATTGCTAAAGGAAGAGGAGTGTATTTGATTTTTTATTTATTTTGAGGTCTCAGTGTTAAAAGACACTATTTACAATTTTATGTCTAAAAATTGTGATTCAACCCTAATCCTTGATTCAAAGAATACAATTGAGATACTGTCCTCTGACACCATAAGAACAAAGCACTTGAACACCAAATGGAGTATGATGGTAGTGATTTCACAAGAATTATAAATGTTGCCACTAGTACCTTGATGTGTTAACCTTCTTAGGTGTTAAAGACCCAGGAAGCTGTTACCCTTTGTCACAAGTATTCAAAAAAAATTGAGCTATTGTTACAGTGAATACAGAAAACATATATATGATAGCTGATAATTAAAAAATGTAATTTCAGCAGAATCATTCCTATATATATAATCCTTATTAATAACAGTAATGCGTGACAAACACTGCAAATGTTAATGTTTTATGATTTTCCAAGGGTTTTCAGATTCCATACTCACACAGTTGGTGATCAAATATAATATGCTATTGCAACCTTACCCTGGGGGAGCCCCTAAATGTCCAATTATCAAACAAAATATCCAAAAATAATCTGAATAGTACTCTGCCCCATCTCTTTTTGCTCTGTCTTATTGCCTCTTTTGCTGCAGGCCTTAGGTGCCTTTACATCACCTACTGCTCAGAAGATAGGGGTTTTAAATTGTCTGGACAAAATATTGAGTAACATATTTTCTTAATGCTTGTCAGCTTAATAATAAACATTTTGTTATGTTATAACAATACAAAATTGTTTCAAAAATATTTACTAATCTTTACCATGAAGTCATGTTTTCTTTTCATATTCAAAAACAGTATGAAACAACAATAAAAAATATACATTCTTTTTAGTTACTATTATAAAATTCAGTATTTTCTATAGGATAACAAAAAAAATAAACAATAATAATCCAGCTTTATTTATACAAAGTATAAAAAGAAGTGTCGCTAAAAAGCGTTTTTCAACTTAAGCCATGTATTTTTTTCTGTTTTAAGCTCATTGTTAAACTATCCACATGTATGGCCATTTTTACATTTTTATTCCATGTTCAATGTTTTAATGCTTCCAGCTGTAATTTCGTCCAAGGAAGTGGATTGTTGATAGTGATAATGAACTTTTCCATAACAAAGCCAATGCCAAATTATTTTTATTCTAACCTTGACATTCTAACTCCCATCTATTAGCGTTTGAATTTCAATTGAATTTGGTCTACTTTCTCCAATTTCATGTTTCCAATATTCATTCCATGGCTGTCCGAAATTTTTCTAGGTTACTTATCTTTTGTATGCTGTTCAGAACGTGATAGAAAGTGCGCGTTACTTTACGAGACATAAATGCGTCAAATGTTCAAACAACTGATAGATACGTCTAAAATCATATACCGCTGTCCGTAGTTTAATCATATACCGCTGTCGGTAGTTTAATCATATGCGAATGTGGAATAAGAAGCATAATTAATTTATTTTAGAATCAAGATGGGAGAATTGGGTATTTCCGAAAATGCTTATTTCGACAAAATATAAATATTTTTTTTTCTTATTTTCCAAAGTATATTCTGTGATTTCCCCTTTTTTGATGAACGAGAAGCGACAAAACTTATTCTCCAACACTTAAACGTAAAATATCGTGCAAAAGCTGTGATTAGTTCTAGCCTCTACTCTCTGACGTTCAGGTTGATACAACACTATCGTCACGTTCTATCCGTGTCTGGAATCGAAATCAACTTCTATTAGTTGATTCCTTCGACAGGAAATGAGAGTATTTAAATTGATCTATTTTGATATACGAGGTCTGTAAATTAAGTAATGAGACTGCCAACGTAGCATTCGATCTGGCAACACTCGTAGCGCAGGGCTTGGAGGGGAGACAGGGGAACATGTGATACGCCTTTAGTTCAAGTTTGACCTCGCTCCAGTCATTTGGTTATCAGTTGCGATTTTTTTAAACCGTTTTTTTATTGTGTTCTAAAAATGAGTGACATCAATTTCGAGCAACGGTGTGCTAAGATGAACCTCGAAGCGGAAGGACTTCATCTTCTAGAACCGATGAAAATATCGACACAAAATGATCGGGGAACCACCGTTCATCAGATGTTGACCAGTGAATTGGGGATGATAAAAATATGCGCAGAAATGGTTTCGTAAGACGAAAAAGACATCAGGAAGGAAAGGTGCCTTAATATTTTGGATTCGATTGAAAATGGTCCCCATTTTCGGCAACGTGTCATTACTGGTGACGAGCTGACGAGTCTTGGGTATTTGAGTACGACCCAGAAACCAAGCGTCAGAGCATGAAGTAGCATACTTCGTCCTGCCTAATGCCCAAAAAAGCAATAAAGACGAAATTGAAAAGGGAACTCACAGAAATTAAAAACAGACATCACTTATTTTACAGAGTTAAAAAATACATTTAACTATCCACGTCTACTGACGGGAAATATTCCGATCTGAAAATGAGAATGTGTTTTGGATTTTACATATACGAAAACCCGTGTCACTTACTTCCATTGCAGAACCACTGACTTGAAATGAGACTGAATTTGTTTCTTGAATATCTGCACCTGCATCCTATTAGAATTAGGGTTTGAGTTTTTGGTTTACTTTTGCAATGGTACGACGAAAAAAAAGAACTGTTGTACTACTTGGACGGATTTTTACTTCCTACGCCACTGGCGAGGAAGTATTGTGATTGCGAAAAATTTCGAAAATGAGATAAATATCATACGTTTAATATAATTTAGTATTAACGTATATGGGGTTGTCCAAAACGGACGCAGGAAAGTAAACGCATATTAAAACAAGAAAGATTGATATTCAAATCAAGTTGGGTACTTTATTTTGAAGGTTCATTTATACCATTTATGTATGAAAAATAATATCGCTCAAATGTTCACCACGACTGGATTTACAGACGTCCACGCGATGGTCGAAATTTTCAATGACATTTTGCAACATGGTCGGTTCTATGGCATTTATCTCGGCAATGATGTTGTTTTTGAGTTCTTGGAGGGTGGCTGGTTTGTTGACGTAGACTTCGCTTTTCAAATATCCCCATATAAAGAAGTCCAAGGGAGTCAAATCGCACGATCTTGGTGGCCATGGCACATTTCCTCTGCGCGAAATCACGCGATCACCGAAGAAGGACTGCAATCGATGGATATTGACGTTGGTTGTGTGGCATGTTGCACCGTCTTGTTGGAAATAAACATCGTCCATATCCATTCCTCCTTCAAGTTGCGGCAAAAAATAGTCCTCTATCATCACGTGATATCGCTCAGAATTGACGGTAACGGCGTCCCCGGCCGCATTTTCGAAAAAGTAAGGTCCGATGATGCCTTTTGACCACAATGCACACCACACAGTCACTTTTTGAGGATGCATCGGCTGCTCTTGATACTCACGGGGATTTTCGTTCGCCCAGATGCGGCAGTTTTGCTTGTTTACCGTCCCATTCAAAGTGAAACGCGCTTCATCGCTGAACATGATTTTTGATGAAAAATTGGCATCAATTTGGCGGTGTTCAAGGAGCCAATCTGAGAACGTTCGGCGCGAAAACTGGTCGGCCCGACGCAGCTCTTGCGTCAATTGGATCTTGTAGGCGTGTACATTCAAATCCTTGTGGAGAATGCGGATCAAACTGGTTCTCGAAATGTCCAATTCTTGGAATCAACGCGTTGTTGATTGTTTCGGATCGTCTCTAACACTCTCCTTCACAACAGCAATATTTTCCGGTGTGCGAACGCTCCTTGGCCGGCTAGAGCCTGGCAGATTTGCCACAGAACCTGTCGCCTCGAATTTACGCACCAGACGATGGTTGTTTCGTTTGGGCGTTTGTTGCGACCGAAATGTTCACGAAGCGCGCGAAACGTGTTTTTTATTTTTGCACCATTTTTGTAGTGCTCTTGAATAACTTTAATGCGGTCTTCAATCGAATACGACTCCATAGCGATCAATGGTACACATTCAACTAACAAAATGACATGTCGGTGACAGAAAACAAAGATGGCGTCTATGTCAAATTGACGTTTACTTTCCTGTGTCCCTATTGGACAACCCTTTACATTAAAGAAGAATGTTAAATTCACGTGGTTTCATTGGCCAGACAAAGATGGGGGATTACCCACCGGTACTTGCGCTTATACTGCGTGATGACTGAAGCACTGAAGTATGAAAAAATCAAGTTCTTTCTTAGTATTTTGCACTTCACCTGATCCTCACACTATTTTTTTTGTTCTTTTCTAATCTACAATTTTAATATAGCCCGATAAGATAGCAAATGTCTAAATAGAAAATATCAAGTCCGTGTGTTCATGGCTTGACCAGCAGAATTTCTGATCTGACATTTGTTCAGTTTTTGTTCTCCCTAGTCTAGATAAAGATAAAAACTACAGACCTATGGGATCTGGAGACCGAAGCATAATAGAACAACAGCGAAAAGCAAATACAAAAACTTCAAGTATGAGCGAGTAATTCTTAGAAAACGAATGACCCGATGCATTTAAGGGCAAAGATCTCCGTAAAGATCCCACTGACCTTCATGGCGAGACATAACGAAGTTGATATTTTTCTAATCAAATATTCAATTAAATTTTGCCGGCTGATTGTACCATCTGTACATGCACGGGAAGTAAAAGGTAGAAGGTAAGACGTAAACAGGATGCTACTAAATATTCATATTCTCAGTTCTGGAAAATTTAATTCAAGTAGGGTTCTGTTTTCTGTTGTATTTAAAACGGCCGTTAAAATCTACAGGATGTCCCAGACTGGCACGCCAACCTCTCGCATGAAGAAGGCAAAAAGATGGTGCTACAAGTTTCTATAAAACCGTTTTACGTTTACTCCTAGAGGACGCGACTGAAAGTAGATTTTTTTCAAATAACGAATCGAAAACGAAACAGACGCATTTACTGGCAGCTCAGTTTTTTTTTTTTTTGGAAAAACGCTCAGACCCGTCGATTTCTTTTCGAGGGGGACACAAGTTTGGCAAAAAATCACGTTAACACATGCAGCCCCCTGGGCGGGGGTGACACCAACCCTAAAATCTTGAATGGAGAGGGGGGTCGAGTGATACCTTATTTTAAAGGTCTTTCAATTCCCTTTATAATGATGTAAAATACATGAGCTTCAGTTAAGTAGTTTTGAAGATTTATTGATTTAAAGCTAAAAGTAGACTTTAATAGAATTTATTTAATAAGTAAATATTTTTCTTCACTACGCCCATGGTTTGTTCATCATTTTGTTGTTGAAAATAGCTATTGGAGCGTTTTTTGTGTCAAAAAAGTTATTTCTTGAAGAAAGATAAGGAAATATCTCGTACCAATAAAAAACGCAACATTGAAAATCCCATAAGGAACGAAGCAATAGAAGTGGGGGTTTTAGGGCAAGTTTATGTAGATCCTACGTTAAGTACCCGCAAATTGGAGACTGTGTGTGGTGTTAATCGACCTATGGTCCAACGGATTCTAAAGGCCCATAGTTTTCATCCGTATAAAATTCACCTGGTACAAGAACTTAATGAAGACGATTTTGATCGGCGATTACAATTTTGTGAAGATATGAGTGAACGAATTATAAACGATGAACATTTTCTATTCAACACTTGCTTTTCCGACGAATGTTCCTTTTTCTTAAATGGCGTAGTAAATCGTCATAACTGCCGATATTGGTCCGATTCTAATCCCAGAATTTATCATGAGGTTCATACATACATACAGCAGCCACAAAAATTAAATGTTTGGGCTGGTATTTTTAGCGATCGTTTAGTTGGTCCTTTTTTCTTAGCTGGAAATTTGACCGGTGAAATATGTTTGGAATTACTGAAAGACGCCATAGATCCTGCATTAACAGCCATAATTGAAAATCAGAATGATCGGCGGTACATTGCGAATAGGTTGATGTTCCAACAGGATGGTGCCTCACCACATTACGCATTACGTGTCCGACAATATTTAGATCAGACGTTTCCAGATCGATGGATTGGTAGAAGAGGTGCCATTGAATGGCCCCCAAGATCGCCAGATTTATCACCTTTGGATTTCTTTATGTGGGGTCATTTAAAAAGCAAAATCTATGCTACTCGGCCAACATAATTAGAAGACCTGCGACAAATAATTGTGAATGAGTGCCTTCAAATTACTCGTCAAATATTGCAAAATTTGCGGCAACATTTTGAGTAAAACCTTTATTATTGCATGGAGAGTCATGGTGGCCATTTTCAACATTTACTTGCCTAACGGGTCAGTTCATTCTTCATTTTTAAATTACTTTGCTGCCAAATGTATTGATCTCCACTAATGATGATGTATTAGTTTTATTTAAGCTTTAAATCAATAAATCTTCAAAACTACTGAACTGAAGCTCATGTATTTTACATCATTATAAAGGGAATTGAAAGACCTTTAAAATAAGGTATCACTCGACCCCCCTTTCCATTTAAGATTTTTGGGGTGGTGTCACCCCCGCTTAGGGGGCTGCACGTGCTAACGTGATTTTTTGCCAAACTTGTGTCCCCTCGAAAACAAAATCGACGGGTCTGAGCGTTTTTCAAAAAAAACCTGAGCTGCCAGTAAATGCGTGTTTCGTTTTCGGTGCGCCACCCTGTATAAATAAATGCATCGAAATATCCTGACCATAATCGTTAATATTGATTACCTCATCATAGGCACGGAGTTTAAATTCTACCTGGTAACCTGGTTAACAATTGCTGATGAAGACTGGCGCCCTAGCGCTTTTACGGCATACGGATACAGAACAGTATTTACTCATAGAATTGTGCTGCTGTATGGCTATCTAAGCGTTTCGTAAACGTGGCCGTTGGTTATTTGTTATTTTTGATCATATGATCACTCATTCAGCAAATAATAATTTTGTACATCAAGTATTTCTGTTTATAACTCTCGTGTCAGTTGATAATTTCGCATAAAATTATCTTCACCTTGAATGCTTGAGGTAGGATCGAATTGCTATATTTGCACAGTAACAATTTATCATTGATAAGCATTTTTATGAATAATTGTAATTCACTCTAGATATATGGTACGTCGAATAACGAACATTTTCATTAATTGAAAAAAATCGTTCACTGGAAACTTTTAACAACGAAGGACGTACATGGAAATTTTTATTTGAGAAACTGGTAAATCGGGAGAGTAGATCAGAGTGTATAAAAACTGCCTACTCTCTTATTCAAATATGACAGACGTTCGATAATTAATCGTTCTAAGTGGAAAAATTATAGGTTTTAGACGCTCTTTTGGCCCCTTTTTGTAATGTAGTACGAGGTCTGTAAATTAAGTGATGAGTCTGGCAACGTAGCGTTCGATCTGGCAACACTGGTCGCGCCGAGCTTGGACGGAAGACACGGGCACAGGGGAACATGTGATCCGCCTTTAGTACAAGTTTGTACCCGCTCGAGTAGCGATTTTTTTTCTGAAACAGTTTTTTCTAGAACGACATTAATTTTTAGCAACGTTGTGCTATCGGGTTTTGTTTCAGTCTTTGGCACATTGCAACGAAAACTCTTGCTAAACTTCAACAGGCCTTCGGAGATAGTGTTTTGTCAAGAGCCCATGTTTTTCGGCGGTTTATTGCATTTTCAGAAGGAAGAGAGTCGATTGAGGATGAACCACGAAGCGGAAGGCCTTCATCTTCAACAACCGATGAAAATATCGACAGAATCAGCCTCCTTATTCGCCTGGCTTGAGTCCTTGTGAATTTCTTCTTTTCCCAAAGTGGAAAAATCACCTCAAGGGATTTTGGGACAGTCGGAAACAGTCAAGCCGCTGTAACCGACCAGCTGAACGCTATTTCAGTATCGGAGTTATAACACTGCTATGAGGATTGGAAGAACCATCTCCAGCGCTGTGTGGCTTTAGAAGGAAGTTATTTTGATGGTCACAATATAAAATTGTAATTATATTTGGACGAAAAAATTAAAAAAATCAGTCTCACTACTTAATTTACAGACCTCGTATACTCGAGTGTGAAATAGACAGTCTATTTTGGGAACCACAAGAACCAGCAATATTCGTAGATAGTGCGCTTTTGAATCACTGAAAAATCCCCAAATCAGTTCATGTTTACATTTTTTGTTTACACGATTTTCAAAATTATCATTCACAACACACGCTGTTACAAAATCGACGCTGACCATTCTCTCGTTCCGTGGCCAAGATCAGATTTGTGATTGGCTGCCGTCAGCCGCGCCATATCTGCGGCTCACGCGCGTTTACGCTCTGTGTTTACTTATTTTCTTGTAATGATGACCGATAACGACCTTTAATGATAACGAAGGAAATCTATATGGTGCACCTATAGTGATCGACAGATCCGGCATGGGATATTTTGGTTTTGTAGTAGCATTGATTAACGTATTCTCCCTTAATATAGCCGACCGTGTAGTGGACTGCGGCGTCCACAAAAGAGTCTGTAGCATATTCAGCTTGTAATAATTTAAATGCGATTCCAGATTATGCAAAGCACAGGTCCAGGTCTGAAACTTAACGTTCAAGAACCAGGATTATCATTTTTAACACGCTTTTATTAGCTTGGCTTGTATGTACGAGCCCCTTCCCACTTCAGTTGGCCCAACTATTGGGATATTTAGTTTTTTCTTATCAAACACGAATAATAAAAATGCAGCAGGGTGTTATAGGTTCAAAATATTAACAATGAATATTTTGATAAGATATAGTAGAAAACTCCAACTTAATCACTCCCTAATCAAATTTGCAGCATAAAAATAACACATGTTGCAATTACAACATATCAACCTATTTTCATTTCAATGCAAAATAAGTCTATAACGCATAGGTGGCTGTGAAAAATAAAAGACATGACAATTGTTTTTATTAATCACAGCTGTCAGAATACGTTTAAAATAGTTTTAGGTAGTACAGGTTTTCAAAATGGGTAGAGGAAAGGTTATTAGTGAGAAAATTCGGTTACTGATAATTACATTTTTTAATTCTGGGAAATCAAACTCAGAAATTGCTACTTTGTTAGACTTATCGCGGTACAGTGTGAGAAATATTGTTAGAAGATATAACGTAACCGGTTCAGTTAATATTAAGATACGATATGTGAAAAAAAGTAATAATCATAAATGCCGACCGAGGAGCATTAAGAAGAATAATCGTGAAAAACAGGCGTGCCAATTATTTACAATTAAATGTTCTGTGGAGTGACGCTGTAGGAAGGAGAATTTCGAGGTCCACAACTCGTAGAGAGGCCCACAAACTGGGATTTAGCACTTGCAAGGTAAGTTTTCTTATAAAAAAAAGTGAAGTAAAAACCCTAAAGTTGCACAACTTGTTTATAGGCCAAAGAAAAGCTACTATTAACTCCACTGCAAAAGAAAAATCGGCTTAGATTGGCTAAAGAACATAGACAATGGACACCTCAACAATGGTGTGCAATACAATGGAGTGATGAGGCCCGATTCGAAGTTTGTGTTGGTGACAGTCGCAGTAGAGTTATTCGCAAAAAAATGAAGCATTCTATGTTGACTGTATGAAGAGAAAAGTGAAATTTCCAGCATCCATTATGGTCTGGGGCAGTATGTCATCAAAAGGAGTAGGAAAACATTTTAATGATGGAAATGTGGATACAAAGAAATATTTGGCAATTTTAGAAGAATCGCTTTTACCTGTGATGGAAGAATGTTTGACATCCGGCCAAGATTTTGTGTTTCAGCAAGATGGTGCAGCGTGCCATACCTCAAAAAAGGCTATAAAACGGATGGAAGAAGATAATGTACCACTTTTGAAATGGGTTTCTAGCAGTCCAGATCTGTCACCTATTGAAACTTTGTGGCACGAGATGAAAAAGGTTCTACGACAACATCCTGCTCGTACAATCACCGAACTGAGACAAAAGCTTCAAGAAATATGGGATTGTTTTACATCAAATTTTTGCCAAAACTTGGTTAACACTATGCCCCAAAGAATTTCAGCCGTAATAAAAAATAAAGGTGATGTTACCCAATGGTAATCTTTCAATTGTTGCTTTGTTGACTTCGCGCATTTATTCGCACAGTGTTTATTTGTTCAGATCTTCTATTAGTTATAGGTCGAAGTGATTTCAAATATGTATTTTTTACGACTAGAGTGTATCTAAAATGTTTTTGAGAAAATAAATTGTTTTAGAAGCAAATAATTTCGTCATGTTTAGTTTATAAAGGCATATTTTGGTACAAATCTTGAAGTTATCCAACTGAAGTTTGATCAACTCCAAACTTCACACACGTATAAAGGACCGATGACAATGCGGCGGCGGATCCGTTGATGATAACCGCGATGTTGCCAAATCTACCGTTTTCCAGAAACTGATAGCATTTTTGTTTTTCTTATGGAGTGGTATACATTTTATTCGATATTAAAAGGTATTGTTTTCTGTGACTAGAAAGAAGTTTGACATTTTAGCTCTGTTTACAGGTAACAAAATGTCACTTCTTATGAAATTACTTTTTCCCCGGGAATAAAATGAGTACTTTTTTCCTGGATATTGAATTCGCGGTTTCGTAAATTTTCCGCGATTTAGCTGGTAATGATTTTTGTTACGCTACTTTAGCTACTTCTACTAATTCTGGTGGAGTCAAAGAAAACTCGGAATCAGACATTTTTTACTTTATAGTATTAAAAATAACTTCTAAACAACCACAAGTTCACAATTTTTAAAGCAAATCACAAAATTAAATTGACAGCTATTTGATTACTTTAAAAGTTTCGTTAGCAACGCAGGTCTAATTGTCGCTATAAGTACAACATACAGCCTTGGCCAAAAGTATTGAGCACGCTCGATATCTTTAAATTCTAGGGGACCATTAAGTTGGGAGAAATTCACACAATTTTTTCTAGCTTTATATGGCTTAGTATTGAAAGAAAATCAATATTTTGTGGTACCACCCTTCGCCTTAATCACGGCAGAAATTCTTTTAGGTAAAGATCGTACAAGTTTATTACATTCTGCGTAAGTTAAAGCGTTCCATTCCTCACGTAGACGGCGCTTCAGGTCTTCTTTATTCTTGAATGTATGACGCCTGATCTTGCGCTTCAATAAGCCCCACAAATGTTCAATCGGGTTCAAGTCTGGTGACTGGGCTGGCCAATCCAGAAGCTCGATGCAGTTTTCTCTGAACCAAGCCATTGTCCGTGCAGCTTTATGGCAAGGCGCATTGTCCTGCTGAAATTTGACGCCATTCATGTTGGTATCGCCATAAAGTGCAGTAAACGACGGCAAAAGAGCATTTTCGAGTACGTTTATGTACTTTGTGGCATCCATGCGACCCTCACACACGAACATTTCTCCCACTCCTGAAGCACTCATGCAGCCCCAGACCATTACGCTACCGCCACCATGTTTCAAAGTAGGCACCACATACTCCTGATTGAATTCTTCTCCTACTCGACGACGAACAAATGTCACACCAGGTGTACCAAAAATCTGAAAAATGAAGAAATGTCATTAAGTAGTTGCTTAGTTGAATATTTTCTTCTTGTCATTTTGTTTCAAAAATTATTGTTACACCTCGTTACTGCATCAAATTAACCAACGTACCTCAAAGTTTGATTCGTCTGACCATACAATATTTGACCAATCCTCTTCAGTGAAGCTTTTGTATTTTAAAGCCCATTTATATCGAGCCTTTTTGTTTTTGTCTGAGAGCCATGGCTTCTTTCTAGCTTTGCGGCCATTTAGACCAACTTCTTGAAGCCTTCGGCGAACAGTTCGAGTAGAAATCGGTCTATTAATTTGCTCTGATAGTTCGGCAGCGAGGACCAAAGAAGTTTTTTTCCGATTTTTCAAAGATTCTCTCGTCAATATTCGGTCTTCGCGATCTGTAGTGATCCGTTTGCGGCCAGATCTTGGCCTATCTTTATGTGAACTGGTCTGAGAGAATCGCTGGATAGTGTATTGTACACATCGACGCGAGCACTTCACTGTTTTTGCAATGTCTACTTGGGACTTCCCTTGTTCATGGAGAACCTGTATTTTCGCACGTTTTTCAATGCTCAGTTCATTCGTTTTTGCCATATTACAAGAGTTGAACTCAGATTCTCGAAATAAAATCATCAATATTGCACTAAATCACTTGACTGTTCACAATGAGCGATAGCATCAAACTGATGAACACGCACTAAAAAGGTAAAACTGACTAGTCTCCAAAAAACTACGTGTTTTAACGAAAATAAGGAGATAAGAAATTATTTACAAACCGGTTTTGATACCTACAAATATTTGTATAACCATTAGTTTTTCTTTTCGTCTATCATTATAGCGTACGTGAAATATTTTCGGGGTGCTCAATACTTCTGGCCAAGGCAGTAGCTTGCTAATTTCAAAATTCAAATTTCACATCGATAATTTGCTGACATAAATATTGTAATAATATAATTTTTCAATATTAAATCGTCGTTTTTCCGTCACAGAAAAAAATTGTGTATTATACACGGGAAAATACTAGATTTTAGCTTTCGGTTTTTTTGTCTAATACAAGCTCAAGCTAAAATCTAGTACTTTTTTCCCTTGTATAATAAATAACTATTTTTCACCTAAGCAATGGAAAAATGGAAAATAATTTCCTGTCATTTCTGACATTGAAAAGTCCGTTGAGCTTTGTTGGTAGAGTTAATGAAAATATGATTTATTTAACTAAAATCAAGAGGATAGAAATTCTAATATTGATTAAACTAGAGTATTTGGTATTCCAAGGAAACAAGAGAAAAATCAAAAACAAAGAAAACGGTAAAACCTAGTTGTTAATTTAAACTTCAAAACAAGTTAAAAATCATAATAAATGTTTAAATTGCCGTCCATATACTTCTTGGCAAGAAGCTAGATATTGCGGAAATGCGTCTAGATCATTTTGAAGACATCCGCTTTCCTCGATTCTTCTGCATTCATTTTCTATTCGTTGTTTTAGTTCCTCCAAATCAAATGGTTTGGTTTTGTATACTACTTTTTCTAAGTGTCCCCACAAAAAATAATCGAGGGGTGTGAGGTCGGGAGACCGAGGTGGCCATTCAATTGTACCTCTTGTACCTATCCATCTTCCAAAAACTGTTTGATCCAAAAATTCGCGAATATTTCGAGCGTAATGCGGAGTTGCACCATCTTGTTGAAGCCATCTTCTATCATTGGCTACTCTTATTATTTACTAAAAGAAAACAATATTGATATTTTGCAAGATACATCTGTAAAAGATTTTTCCAGTTGTAAGATGATTTTTTCCTCTTAACTCCACTGCTCTACATTCGATTATCACTTATGTCACTATTCTTCTTGATTGAAATATATATAAAATGCAGAAATGTCTTTCAACGTACATTCTAATCCGTAAAATATCTCAATCTGGTTATATTAGTATAATGAATACTTCCTCTAGAGTCCAGTCTTATTCATATTGTATCTGGGTATATTGGGAATGATCTGGATATATACCGTCGTTAAAACGCGGTCTACAATTGATGGTATAAGTCAAATCCAAGCACTTTGTTATATGTGGTTCTCACCATAACCCTTGAGTACAATGTTTGTATAATGTTGTCTTTTATGGTTTGTAGTAATTACTTTTCAGGCTCATACGCCACGCTATTGTGGTAATAAAATGGATATACAAATAAAATCGTCTTTTAAGGGCAAATAGCTTTGGTTTTCCTGGTATTCTAGAGGGGCTATACAGTTTTCTCCTCGGGCAGTAGCGGACTTGAAAAACCAGTAACTTCTGTGTATACCCATTGACTGAGAGAAAATACTAAACCCTTTATGTATTGGGACGTTCACATACAATTTCCATCGTCACAGTTATTTTGTTGCAAGTGAGAAAAAATATTCCATTTTCCTTTTAAAGAAGCCTTCTATTGTGCGCACGTAGATAGAAAACTTCGCCACCTACCACTGGTTTCACCCAGTACCATCATCCACGTGCGATGCAGATGATTGAGATGCCCTTACGCTCGTGACGATCGTCAGTTTTTGTTTACGTTGCCTGCCTCTGTGACTAGACCTAAGACCTATACCGCACCGATGAGTTGCTGATATGCACGAAACAGCGCTGTCTGTGGTCGGTCATTGTCACAGAGATGGAAAGCAAACATGTCCTTTCTTTTATACCCAAACATTACATAAACCTGCCTAAAAAATAAATCCCATACTATGTGTGCGAGATGTGGCAACCCTGTCACCTAAAGACGGTGGTCGACACGTATACAGGGTGTCCGCAAAGTTGGGGTTGTCCTTTTCAGAAACAACTACCCTTGAAATAACAAAGGTAATGTGTAGTGAAACGAGGGCGATCAAGTAAAAAAAAATAAAGGAAAAAGTACTCACCCTCCAGTTGTCGAGAAGGGCTAAGTACGTCTCTGCCCGAAATCATACCGCTCCAACAGAAAATGAAATCAGCTGATGCGCTACCGAGCACACGCAGGCGGTGGTGCAGACCACGAACAGAGGTAACAAATGTGACGGCGTTGCCGCGTTTTCAGTTTTTAGGTAAACGTACTTTATAGGTATTGTTCGAAGTTATCGCCGTTTGATTCAAAAACACAGGTGCGTGCACGACGTAGCCAAGCATCGGTGCAGGCTTTGAGAATGGAGTCCCTCCCCCGAATGAAAGCACCAGCTTGTTCAATTCTGAGACTAAGTTCGTCAACCGTATGTACTTCAGTTTTGTACACTAAGCGTTTCATTTCTCCCCAAAGAAAAAAATCACATGGTGTTAAGTCTGGAGATCGCGGAGGCTACACTACGGGTCCATTACGTCCGATCCACCAATTCGGAAATAATTCATTCAAAAACTCATGCATTTCGCGTCTAAAATGGGGCGGTGCACCATCGTGCAGAAACCACATTTATTGTCTTACACTTAATGGCACATCTTCTAACAAGGAAGGCAAAATGTTGCGTAAAAAGTCTAGGTATTGCATCCCGTCCAATCGATTTGGGAGAATAAATGGTCCAATGAGCATACCGTTCACCATGCCAGCCCAAACATTCACCGAAAATGTTTGCTGAAAATGTGCCCGACGGACAGCGTGCGGATTTTCTACTGACCAAACATGAGTGTTGCGAAAGTTATTCACCCCATTACGCGTGAACGTAGATTCTTCTGTCACCAATATGCACTTCAAAAAGTCCGGATTATTGTCATGTTGATGCAACAACCACTCACAAAACCGCACTCTTGCTGGAAAATCGTCAGGTTGAAGGGCTTGTACACGTTGGACGTGAAACGGATACAGCCCCTCTTCACGCAGCGTTTACCACACTTCAGTTTTTGATACTTGCACTTCTCTAGCCACGTCTCTAGTGCTTGTTGAGGGATTCTCGTCTATGCGATTCAGTAGTTCTTCCTCAACTTGCACCATTCGTGGTTGTCCAGGCCTCCCACTGTGCCCACCTCGAAATTGCCTCCAAATGGCCCGTGTCCCTGACTCTCTGGACCAGGTACACAAATCTGCGGGGCCTTGGATGATGTCGTCTAGGGAAACGATCTGCATACACTCGCGAAGCCTCTGTAGCATTTTGAAGACATTCACCATAAATTAACAACATATCAACGAGTTCATTATTGGTGTATGATTGTGCCATTATTATTTTTTTTTTGAAACACAATCGATTATACGGGTTCGTTTACCTCTACACGCGTGACCGTAACCGTCGGTTGAAGGTTGCATACTGACCTGATACACTGACCCCGACCCAGTTCTGTCGTCGGGTTGAGCCAGTGACCTTGTACCACTCGGTGATGTCGCGGGTCGCGGCTACAGGACGGTATTCAGATATTTTTGATGTTGCAGAGCCCTTTATCTCGGTTCCCTTAAGACATAGGTGTATATGGTACTAAGAAAAATTGTTTATGTTTTCAAGATCTACACGTCGTGTAAAGAAAAACCCCAACTTTGCGGACACCCTGTATAATTGTACGCAAAGCCCGTTTTTTCCCAGACACAGATTTATTTTGTGTTGAGTATATGCAATATGTAAATGAATGACATAATTATCCTTCCGATTCTATTTGAAATCCATCCTTGATCCAGCCCTGTTAAATTGATAGTGTCGGCTTCTTTGAGTGATATGAATGAGTAACAAGTCATTGGTCTTCATCAGTTTTGAATCTGCTTTCGACTCACACAGTGTACCCGAAAATTAAGTAGGAACCGTTCAGTCATTAGACGAGTACCTTCCGTTTGAACTGCTTAAGTGTATTTCAACTAAAACTCAATAGATTTTTTATCGTAATTCGTTTAACATCTGCTTAGTGTTCAACTTTCCTCAAGTTGAATTAAGTTCTTGCTATAGTGTTAGTTTGTCAAGCAGTGCTGTATATTGAATTTCTCCAATCTCGGTGGTATTTGTGGTGAATTTTTTGAAAGTAGGATTGTTCATAATGCAGCAAAAAGCGGGTGGCGCGATGTTAGGTGGTACTTTGATAGTGATGGCTTGGACTGGGATATACTTTTCCAGACACCCTAGGTCGGTTCCGGCATATAATGATTCTACTTTTGAAGACAACGATAACGCTACTTATTCCTACGAAGTTGAAGATGTCGTTGATGCCGAAAACTATGCTAGAAGGGATAAAGTCAAAGAGGTATGGTTGCTTAGATCTTTATGTTATGGATCTTTCTGAAATATTACCTCGCTTTATGAGCTTAATACAATCAGTTCCAGCTTTGTTAAATTTTCATGCATTCACTGAACTCTTTCTTGCGTTCAAAAACCATAAAATAAAAAACCTGTAAGGTGATCGAAAATTCGTATCCAAGCTGATAAAAAAATATTTTGGAAAAAACAACCTTTATTGCTTTTTCTTTTGTCATAAAACCGAAGTGAAAAATTTGGGCACGTAGATCATGAATTTGATGTTTTTCACTGGAAATCGACGGGAGGCCCCAAATGTCCCATTACTGTGTTCCAAATAGGGCTGGTCACATTTAAGCTGTTTTTCATGGCCAAATTCGAAATCAACATCTCACACTACCTGTATGTCATATTCGCTTGTAACAACGGAGCGGGCCGAAAATGGAATTTCTGCATTAGGAAACTTTAAAATCTTCATAGTTTTTTTTTGTAAATACACCAAATCGGCATTGTTGAATCCTCGCGAGGTCTCAATTCAGTTCAATTTTTCCCATTCTTTGATTCCATTGGTAAGCTTCTATTGTGAGTGACTGTATTCATTGTTGTATAGCAAAAATAAATCAGGTAGCACTGTATTGTGTGTGGTACCAGGATTGTATGTGCAGGTAGTTCGGGCTATCGGAGAAACTGTTAGCGATATTGTAGATAGTTTAAGAAGGAGAAAGTTCGAGTTAAGATTACAATGTTAGTGTTACAATATATGTTATTGACCTTCTTATTATAGTTTACTCTCAACCTTAATGTTCAGATTTCGATCGAATCGATCAGTACGGTAATTTAAAAATCCATACTAAGAGCGATCTTGATCTTTTCTACCGCTATGTCAACAAGCTTTGCTTCTCAGATCTCTCCTCCATAACGCAGGCGTACATTGAGTCTGCTATACGGCACCGCCTGTCTTCTGCCTACTTTGTTTCTAGTGTGTCGAGATTGTGGAATATTCTGCCTGAGGTGGCTTTTTACATATTTAAGGCAGCTCTAAAATCAGATTAACAAGGTGCCTCGGAATTTAGGTTTCAGCCTTCGTGGCTGTATTAGTATAAAAAACATTTCATAAATACTGATACTGTCATATTTGATATATTCATTTTTGGAACATACAGTAATGGTCAAAAGTATATAGACAAATTAATATTGTGCTGTATTTCTTTTTTAACTTGTTTTATTAATACACCAACTTGTATGCATAATTCGTTATAGCATAATACTCAATTATACATAAATAAATTAATTAGACTCCCTTCAATAAAAAATTAATTGAAAAAAACTGCAACTATGAAGGACAAAAATATATAGACGAAGCAAAACAATTATAGAAAAAAGAAGCAAAGTTCACTGAATTTTATAAAACCAACCATGGAAACGTTTCCTCGGGTTACACCCGTATCCGGATGTATGGGCATGTGTATCTACTTTTGTAGTTGCATATGTGCATTCATTTCGGGCCTGATGAAGCCAACCAGCAGAAATACGTATCGCTCGGGTTACCTATCCTATTTTCTGCTCGAATCCACTTTTTGCGGATTTTGCCCATTATTTTCCTATTTTTGTTATATACCTTTCTCCGCATGATAATTTTCTCTTTGTAGATCCTTTGGGCTTGAAGTACCACAGCAAGTGGCTATAACCGGCCGCGTGGTTGTGGTTATTTGTCGCCTTGAAAATTCAAGGTCTTCTAGCCATTTTATACTACAATGTGTAGGTTGGCTCTTGTTGTGGACTTCGTGTGTCTTTTTTTCCCCTCTCCATCTTGGTTTCCTCGGGTTACACCCGTATCCGGATGTGTGGGCATGTGTATCTACTTTTGTAGTTGCATATGTGCATTCATTTCGGGCCTGATGAAGCCAACCAGCAGAAATACGTATCGCTCGGGTTACCTATCCTATTTTCTGCTCGAATCCACTTTTTGCGGATTTTGCCCATTATTTTCCTATTTTGTGTTATATATATATATATATATATATATATTAATATATCTATAGTAATTTGTCTATATACTTTTGTCCATTACTGTATGTCCCATGTGCTTCTATTACAAATAAAAACAGTTTCTATGCAATGCCTGGTGAGTAGTGTCTGGAGTAACGTAACTATTTTCCTAATTTTCCATCGAACGTCAAGATACATCGTCTGATAAAATTCATTCAAATCTTTAACTAATGAACAAATAATTGATTGTTAATGAATAACGTAAGGTTCATATTGAGGTCATTCATAATCATCTTGCTCGTGGTGACTGATTTCTCATCCAGAATAAATGGAATATAGAAATAATAAAAAAAAATTAAAGGTACCTTGGAAAACAAGACCTAATAATTTTAATCTGCTTAGGGCTAAATAACCCTCTATAACAAATAGTATTGCCAAATTTCAACAGAATCGAGTACTAAATATTTTTTAAGATATCAATACATTTCTAATTTATGTTAAAAACTCCTCAATTCCGGACCCATGTATAGGAACTTTTTTCATATTTTTTAACAAGGAATCACCCTCTGAAATATTTCCGTCTATTTTTCATACACCCTTTAAGTAGGTATATCTTAAAATTGAAACCAAGAAGCTTAAGTATCGTTTAAAGGTTAGGAAGTATAAAAGAACATCTTTCCAATAAAAAATTATTATTTCTAAATGATTACTTCGTTTCATTAACAACTAAATAAAAGCTAGTTTTTGTTTTTTACTTGTCAAATTTTGGATCTCAGAAGCGGTAAGAGGTACGAAATCGCCGACCAAAGTACTTCCGAAGAGAGACGAAAAAAAAACGAATTTTACCAAAATCGTTTTAATTTTTCCTATCTTTATTTCTAGTGGAATGTTAAAACAAATTGCACATTATCATTGCCACTTTATCTCCTCTACAAGATGGCATAATTAGAATTTCAGTATGACGCTTCACATCTTCATTTTTCTCATAGACGCCGTATTTGATTTTTGCGTAGATGAATATAGTTTTTAATTGATTTCAAATTTGTATAATATGTTATACATTGACATTGCCAAACCTCTATTGTTCCAGAAGATAGAATTTCCTAGGTAGGCCTTGAAAGTATCAGTCATTTGTTTCATATACCAGACTAAACAACTGAAATCTTTACTCGCTCCGTAACAGAATCTCTAAATCTTCATCACCCTGAATCTCGGTAGGGGATCATCTTTGGACCCGTATTTATACGAGCTTTTTTTGTTTTTATGGATGTACTTTCTATCCTAGAAATATTCGCACGTCTTTCTGATACACCCTGTATAGAAAAATGGCTAAATGCTTAAGCTTTAGAATGGTGTATAATGCTTTTTTAAGTACTTAAAAAGTAAAATTACACACGTTAATGTGTAAACACTTTAATGTGAAGATTTCAATTCGATCTAATTGCCGCCTCACTGATTGCTGGTCAGTCATGAGAACTAATAGTTTTTTTTTAATTAGTAGTAGGATCAAATCCCATTATCCAAGTCCATTAAGGAATAGGTTACCTATTATAGAGAACGCATTTAGTTGTATTTTTGACATAATTTTGCCCGAAATCACTAGGATACTGTAGAAGGAATTTACGATTGTCTCACAAATGGCTTGCTTCTAAAAGGCTAATCTTGTTAGTTGGGAAGTCATCAAAAATTCACAATTTGAAAGGCTTCATGTCATCTATTTAGGAGATCTTTGTGAAACGTTACTTCTTGTAATTAAAAGAGTTTTGATGTATATTCCTTAGAGTAATAATAACAGAAATGCAAAATGATAGTTTTCATCAAGCCTTTGTTATTCTCTAAGACAGTAGTCGCTAACCGGTAGCTGGCAAAGAAAATTCTGGTTGCTCACAACATATTTTAAAAAAGGTGTAAAAATCATAGAAGCTTCCGTAAATTTTGTAAATTCTCATAATAAATACAAGCAGCGGCAACACTGCGGTGAGCGATCTGTTCGAGAACGATCTCGATTACTTTGACCGGAATAAGTACGCAAATACACTGAGACCACTGCTCTAAGATGTTTAGTCTTGTGTTTCCTGGTTTATATTTGCAATAATCCTCAAAACAATGTCGGTGATTTCAATACGTACAGTCAATGGAGCATTGCATAATACGTTTTCACAATTCCATTATCATCAATTGAATACAAACAATAGTTTTTTTCAGACTTCGTTGCACATGAATTATTCCTGTAATAAAATGTAAAGCTTACTTTATGTAGTTTTCCCACGTTTGTAGGTATTGATTGTCAGATAGGTTTATTATCAGTTGACTTTTTCCCATTGATTTGGGATAGATCAGAAGAATTTAATCTTACTTTATTATACTAAGTGACATATAAATCCGAACACCCAGGTTAAATGGTTTTATTTTAATAAAAGTTGGTGAATGTATTTATCTTACTGTAAATAACAAGTGAAAAAATGTTCAGCCTTATCAGTTGGACATTCCGATTTTTATACTGCTTTTTTTTAAATTCACTAACGCTCTAAAAATGAATATTTCAGCCGCAGTAAAGAATCAACGTTGGCGGATTTTGGTTCTTGACATCCTTTACGATCGGTTACGATGCCTAGAGTACGGAGACCTGTACGATTTCGTCAACTTAGTGAGTTTGATAGGGGCCGTATAGTGGGACTTCGGGAAGCTGGACTTTCTTTTCGGGCAATTGCAGTTAGAGTGCAAAGAAGTGTAGACACTGTGGTTAGGTGTTGTCAGGCATGGCTTCGAGAAGGCCGTACGCAAAGAGCAAGGGGCACTGGACGCCGCCGTAGAACAACAGACCGTGAAGATCGCCGCCTAAGGTTATTGGCCTTAAGGGACCGTTTCTCCACTACCAGGTCCATTGCAAATGAATGGTTTGCAGAACACGGAAGACCTATTGGCATGCGAAGTGTTTACCGACGAATGAGAAGTTTTGGCTTGTTTTCATACCGGCCACACTGGGTCCTCCCTTTAACTCGAGAACACCGACGTAATCGCCTTGAGTGGTGCAGACAACGGTCACTCTGGGATCAGGAATGGAACAGTATTGTCTTTAGTGACGAGTCTCGATTTTGTTTAGGCATGCACAATGGTCGTGCCAGGGTTAGAAGGCGACGTGGTGAAAGGAGGAATCCACAGTTTTTTGTTGAAAGACATGTTCATCACACTGTTGGAGTTATGGTTTGGGGTGCTATAGCACCACCAGGTCACCTTTAATCTCCATCAGAGGTAACATGAACGCGCAGCGTTATATCCACGAAGTTCTAGAACCCCATCTTTTACCCTATCTTGACACCCTGGCAGATCCAACTTTCCAACAAGATAATGCCCGACTACATGTTGCAAGAGTCACAATAGACTTCTTTCAACATAATGATGTCACATTGTTACCATGGCCACCAAAATCTCCCGACTTATCCCCAATTGAGCACGTGTAGGATATGATGGGTAGGAGATTGCTCAATTTGCAACGTCCTCCTCAGACTCTAGAAGCACTTCGAGAGGAGTTGGTGGTTGCCTGGAATGAGATACCACAGGAGGACATTGACCACCTGATCAGAAGCATGCCTAGGCGCGTTGGAGAATGCGTAGGACATCAGGGTGTATCCACACATTATTAAAGGTCAAAGGGCTTTAAAGCAGTGCAATCATTTTGAAATTTTTATCATTTACTTATTATGCTTCATTAAGTACTTATACAAAATTTTATTAAAATAAAACCATTTAAACTGGGTGTTCGGATTTATATGTCACTTAGTATCTAAGGCCTTCTTTCTTCCGTTTCTTTGTCGGCTAGAGATGGCGAGTGTACTCGAATTCAGATGATTCAGAATCGAATAATAACGATTGTGGGGCTCCTAGAACGACGCCTACAATGTTATTCGACAACTTCCACGTTTCGGTTAGAATTTGATGAGGATGAATCCATCGCAGAATGATAGTAAAATATCGCAGATAATGGTGGGTCTACTTACAGATTCGTCATAATAATCTGACACCGGATGAAACTGCATTAAACTTACTACATACTTGCTGTATCAAACTTATTACCTCCTTACGTTATTAAAAACCACTATATTGTTACTAGTCCTATTGAGAATTCTCCAACTTGTGGCACATCTATTCCAGCACAAAAATATAAAAATCAACATATTTCACAGTCACCCCTACGACATGAGTTTCAAATCAAAGGGATCGATGAGGGAAACATAATAAGCAAAGTGACATTGTAAGGATGATGGTCACGATTACCATGACACTTCTCAAAATCTTCCTATAAGGTGTCATAAAGGAATATTTCTTTTAATATACTGATTTTCCTAATTTTTAGTCCGGGAACTACAATCGGCACATTCACCATTTTTGCAAACTGGGCAAACTTTATCCGCCTATTTCTCAGAAACTAATCATAGGTTTGCTTTGGTGCTATGAATACTTTTGTTCGGGAAGTCAAGAAATATATCATACTGAATTTTTAGTCAAATCGACTAGAACCGATTTTCCATATGTTTTGTGCCAGGTCCTTTGTCACGAGTACAATACTTCCTTGTTAGTCGGCGTGGGAATTAAAAAAAATCTGCAAATGAAAATGAGAACACAAATAATTTAAAAGGCACCCGTATACATTTTTCGTGGAAAGTTTATATTGTATGCATTTTCGAATAACACGCTATAGGTACCCGTATTTATCAAAAATTACATACAATTATAGAAATTACATTCAACGTCGCATTTATTATTCAAAACATCCCATTATATCATGTATTAATAAAGCAATGGTATCTTCACAAGGCATGAATCCGGGATATGATCTATGATATATGCGCGTGTCCCCTTTTTTAACGAGATGAGCTGCAGTTATATTTAATTTCTCATCAAAGAGTAAGCTTTGCGGTATTATTAATTTTAAAAATTAGTTTCGATATATTAGTGACACAATAATATTATCGTGCAAAGTATATAGGCTCAGTACTTGGTTGCATGTCCATATTTGAGTTATGCTCAAATAAAAATTCTAAACGTTGTAATAATAAACTGAAACTATGAAGTTTTATAGCCATTGAAGGTATTCAAAATGGCCGACATTTTAAACTTTCGATCGGATTACATTGCTCCTACTCGATTCGATTCACGGTAAAACTCCTTTAACTTCTTTCTTGTCATAATATGTATTTAAAACTAGCCAATACGGCGTCTCCTTTGTTCTAAGATAGTCGTGAATGTGGAACAACCAGCTGTGCGAAATTCAAAACTCTTTACTGGAAGTTATCTGAAAGCTCAACTTTGTTTTGCTATCAGACGAGAGAAGATTAACTTCGTATATGTTGATCTGCATACATACAGTAAAGAAAGGTCCTCCTGAAATAGCTTGTAGCTAAATTTCACCTTAAATAAAAGTTGTTTATTATTATTATAACTGTTTTTTTTTTAACAGGTTAACGAGCTATTCGGGTTGATGAGATTGATACATTAATGCTATATTTTAACGTAAACATAACAGTTGAACATTTCAAGATGACAGCTTTGTAACATTTTTTTGAAGGGAATTGAGGGGTCATGTGGTATCTGATCTTGGAGCTCCTATTGAGTATTTAATAAGAAAATACAAGTACTAACCTTCAAGGTGGCAGGCTGACAGACTTTCAAAGTTGAGCGTTTTTGTTCATTGAAATTATGACATCAATCTTCGTCTATTGGGAGGGTTTATCTGAATGTGTTTAGCTCTTGTGTCATAGTATCGATTTGTAAGCTTGTCAGGTCTGGTAACCCAGAAACCAGACAATTTTGAGAAAAGAAAAAGGAGAAGGAAATTAGAGGAAGACTGGTATTGATGTTTTGATGATTGTCGCTTTATAAGTCAGTGCACAAAAACGCTCAAATTTGACAGCCTGTCATGTCAGATCTCCATTTTTAAAGACAGTGATTATATATTCTAGAGTTATAAAGGAGCTTCAAAATAAGGTATCACACGACCCCTCATTCAATTTAAAACATGTTCCAAGATATCCAAATTTTCAACCATCACCTTTACGCTAATATTCAATCAATTTCATTACCCGAATTTTATCTTACGAACTTGACCTTTACAAAAAATAAGTTCGGGGGGTATTCTTGAAAAACACTGTATATGACGATTGTAAAGATAGTTAACGAGCATTTTTAATGTGGTCACGGTAGAACCAATAAAATTAGAGCTATTACGATCACATTAACGGTAGCTCGACGATTCGTTGTTGCAGTTTTATGATTTTTTGAGTTTTAAATAGCACATGGCCTACTTAGAACACGTGAATGTTTTTAAGTATCAACAGAAATGCAACTAGAGTCATTATACAACAATATATACAGGGTTTGTCCGGAAAGTAATAGGACTCATTTTCTTCCGCCATGACTGTACTTCGGAGCGTGCGCGAACCGACTGGATTCGGTAGAGGGCGTTCGTAGCTAACGAATGAGCGGCTGGTCAGTTGTCTCCGAGCACTTGGAGAGTCAGGACAGGCATTTTTCCGCGACGTGTTTCTGTGAGTGGTGCAAGCCGAAAATGCAGCGTTCGAAAAGGCAAGCATTTTGAGACGACAGAGGGGATCCAAGCAGCATGCACCGCGGCTCTCAAGGCTATTCCGGAGTATGCCTTCCGTGACACCTTCAATGCTTGGAAATCGCGCTGGCAGCGCTGCATCGACGCAGAAGGAGCCTATTTTTAAAGTTTTTACAGAATTGTAACGATTGACTCAATAAATTTTTTTAAATCGACTCAGTCCTATTACTTTCCGGACAAACCCTGTACATATACAACTCTATGGATGTCATCAGATGGAAGATTGAATGCATGATAAAGTTTTGATAGTAGGCTTTGTCAACCTTTCATTGAACTTGACCGGTTTGTATGTTAGTACGTGGGACAAATCTTGGAACTGAATTTTGAACCTGTTAACCTTAACCGATTGAGTTCAAATTTTGTACACGCCTGGCAATACAAAATGAATTGATGCCATTTTGAATCCAGTATGACGGGTGATACAAAATGGCGATTCATTGATTTCCATAGTAACCTCTACGATATGGATATCAAATGAAAGGGCTTGAGAAGAGAAACACAATAAGCAAAGTGACGTCATTCTAAATCCAATATGGGGGCAATCGCACAATGGCGACTTCCATATTTCACAATCACCCCTACGACATGGATATCAAACGAACGGGCTTGATGAGATAAACACGATCATTTTAAATTCCATATGCCCATCGCCGCAAAATATCGATTTATCATTACATGACTATATCTATCGAAATTTTATAATCCAAATAAAGTAGGAATTTTTTTGTAACCCTATTAATAAACTACATGAAAATTATATAGAAATTACATAACTAGTTATTTTACACTATAAATACTAATAAGTAAAAAATAAACGCATTCTTTAAAAAAACTTTTTTTTTTAGCTGCTCATAAAATGAACCAAAGATTCAACAATATTTAATCCGATTGGGCAAATTTAAACGATAATGAAGCTCCTTTATCTCATGTTTTCAGATGAACGCATGTTTTGACAGCAGGATGGAAAACACCCTTTTATTTGAAAACTTGAGATGAATGAGTTCGTTTATCGTTTAAATATTTCCAATCGAAGGCAAATATTTTTAAATTTTTAGTTCATTATATGAACAGCTAAATATAAACTTGTTTTTAAAAATGTATTTTTTCATTTTATCCGCGTTCGAAACAATATTGCATCAGGTCGCAGTTATTTGACAAGCAATTAAAGTGCGCTTGATCTTCAAAAAGTATCATTCCAGAATATTTTTGTACCAGTACGTTGATCCACACCGTTGGACGAAAGTGCTTAACTTAGATTTTCTCATCTAGGCTAGAAAAAAGATGCAACCAGTGCAAGTAGTCCCTATCGTCGACCTCTTTAGCTATGAATCTACCATACTTTGTGAATACAAATGCACAATACTCGATCATCTAATTCTGAGCGACCTTCATCGAAATTATTGACGAACCCATAAAATTTACGACATACTGTAAACCAATCATTATTTTGTTTTTCTTCCGGTACAGTATGGTACATGTAAAGCCAGAGAGAGACGTTATCCTGAAAAGCTATGATATCGTACCTTGTAATTATCCAGAAACTTTATAACAGTATTTAGGTACCTATTACCTGTTGCCAGTGTGCAACATGTTATGCACATTGTTTTTATTACAGTACAGTGAAGCAACATTTTCCTTAATTTAACGCGATACCGCAGGCAGAATTTCTCTTTCGATACGTGGAATCAGCTATATATGTATTATCGTCTAATTAAATGGCATACCTTATTATAAAATCTGACACTCACTCATGTCCGTAGATCTGTGATTTTTATACGATATATGCGTTGATATTATGAAATAATTACGTCAAGTATATTGAATCTATACTTCATGCGCATTTTCAGTATGTCAGGGTTTCAGAATTTCAAAAAAAAGGTTGTTAGTCTATGCAAAAGACCGGAATGGAATCTAAACTTGGCTAGGTACGATATATCGTAACCATCGGTGTCTCATATTCCTGTTTTAATGGTAAATTCATGGAAAATATCCACAAATAAATCTTCATGCCCCTATTTTCAACCCCTTCACAAAATTTCTGAAAATGGGCAGAAGTTTCTGAAAGACCGAAGAACGAAGTCTCAGCTGTTTCTATTTTTTTTGTTTTGAAAACAAAATACTGTCAAAGTATGAGATGACAACTTGTCATTGAAACATTACCAGCTTATTGAATATTAAGAAATTACATATAATTCAGTCAAGAGTTTAAGAAATGTTTGATTTTTGAATTAAATTCATGTTTTAATTATTATTTTTGATTTTTTATTCATGTTTATATTATTTTCTTCAATTGATATGTGATACTGGGTGTTTTTTCCTATAAACCTCTTGCAGATAGCCATTAAGCACCTACTTCATGACAGGCTCTACCAAAAGGTATTGCTCGTTTCCAAACATTCATTCATTTACTTGCCGTTCATCAGAACCATTATGGCACCTTAGATTGATATTCCCACAAAACCATTCAGGTTTTTTGATATCCATACATCCA
Source organism: Acanthoscelides obtectus (assembly GCA_963669975.1). Taxonomy (NCBI): domain Eukaryota; kingdom Metazoa; phylum Arthropoda; class Insecta; order Coleoptera; family Chrysomelidae; genus Acanthoscelides; species Acanthoscelides obtectus. The sequence continues at coordinate 65,860,082 of CAVLJG010000009.1, forward strand.
TAAAGTTGAATATTTTTCGTTGTTCAGGAACTGAACAAACCTCCACACTATATTCACAGCTATTAAGAAATTCCCAAATATATGCCTTAAAGCTACCAGCAAACCTATAAAACCTGCAAAAAAACTACAAATTTGCCATATTTTTCTTTTTTCACGAGTACACATTCTAGGTTATATTTATATTAGACATTAATTGAATACAGCTGATTATTGCATTTCAAGGAGTAACACATGAGTGGGATCTGTCAACTCTTGGACCAGTCACAAAACATACTCTGAAGGTTTAATTCCATGCTATTCAATCACAACACGGTGACTTGTGTGGTTGTCAGCGGCCATTTTGTGAGGGTTCGACAGGGTTGCCAGATTGTGCATTAATATCCCGTTTCACCCTCCTGGTCGCAGTGGAGTAAGTTCAGCCAACTGTTGAAATATACTCTACTATGCTTTATAAGACTATTCGTGACATTTTTCCCAAAATCATTGCACAACACTTGAAAAAATGCAAATAAAAATTTAAAATTATTTCCACGACGCCGCAAAATAGCTCCGTCGGTACCTTGGGTTATACATCTTGACAGTAGGGATGTTCGATAGGATCCTATATTTAGAAGTATCAATACATTTCACGAGTATCGTCATCTTTCGATCCGGACTGTGTCAGAAAGAGCCATTTGGCTGCGACATTGCCCTGCCAAATCAGACATATCTTTCATCATTTTCAAAGAAATTGTACAAAATCTTCAAATTTGTGAAGTTAGCGAGTTTCACTTCATACGTTGTTACCAGACATGCCCAAATCATCAGTTGCTGCCGTGATATTCATCCCGACCACTGCATCCCCACGGCTAGGCGACCTGTATGTTAAATTTGTATTGATAGGGCAGCGGGTTATGCTAACATCCAAAACACGCATCATACCATTTTTCGCGATTGGCGTCCAAAGTAAAAAAATCTCAATGGTACATGACTGAATGCACTGAAGGATAATGGTAGGATGAAATTTTGACAAAGTGGTAGAGGTAAAAAAGTTGCTGCGGAGCAGATCTTAAGAACAAAAATGAAATACTATCTACATAAAATGTTAACAACGATGATGATGAAATATTTTTGTTGTAATTTACATGTGCCTTGTTCAAAATACGAGGTCTGTAAATTAAGTGAGGAAACTGACTTTTTAATTTTTTTTTATTCAAATAACAACTTTATTATTATATTATAATTAATTAAAGCCTGCTGAAGTTTAGCAAGAGTTTCCGTTGCACTGTGTCCAAGGCCGAAGCAATAGGAAAAACTGTTTGACAAAAAAAAAAACGCTACGGACAACCAAATGACTCGCGCGAGTTCAAACTTGTACTGAAGGCGGGTCACATGTTCTCCTATCTCCCCTCCAAGCCCGACGCCCCCAGTGTTGCCAGATCGAACGTTCTTTATTTTATTAATAACCTACCGATGAGATTTTAATTGTGTTCCTTCTTCCAGATGATGAAGCACGCCTGGGGTAACTACGTGCGTTACGCCTGGGGCAAAAACGAGTTGCGGCCCGTCAGCAAACGGGGCCACTCTGCGAGCATCTTCGGGGCTATGCCCATAGGGGCCACCATTCTCGACGGTCTCGACAGCCTGTACGTCATGGGGTTGGACACCGAATACAAACAGGCTAGAGATTGGGTAGCGAACGAATTGGATTTGGCAGCTATGGTAAGTGTTTGATGACCGAAATCCTCCAATTTGTAGATTGTGCATGCTTTTGGTGACAGTCGCCCATCATGTGATCGTATAGCTAGAACTTAGACTGACAATTTTGACTTCAGTGAGGTTGCTTTTGTGTTCTCACTGAAAGCAACTGCTAAGAATATGGCAGCTTCGTTTTGAGGTTGTTGAAAAAGACATTGAGTATCTACATACATGAGAAATCGAATCTTCGCGCGATTTCCAGCTGATCAATGCTGAGCCGTTGTTCGCGCACTTTTTTTTTTCATCTCGGTACTTGCTAGTGGGAATGCGAAATATAGACTATTTTTAATCTTACCTTGACTGAAAGAAAATCGTAGAAGTGATCAATGTTGTTAAAACTGTGCCATATTAAATTAATGTACCTTTCTTTCTTTATAGTAGTTTACCAATTGTGTCTATGTCTTTAGGCCGGCTTAAAAAACAGCGTAAGGTGTCACTCCACCTTTTCGTCACTTTTTTCCTATTAAGTCTATTATTTTGTTTGATGTGACGAAAAAAGGCCATTTATTATTATTACGAGGGCTGTCTTTTAAGTTTTGCACCACCCATTTCATCCAACCTTTAACTCGAGCAACTTCGTCTCTGAAGGTTCTCTGAATATTTCGTCAAGTAGATTGACTCGGTACTTATGACGCATTGATATCCAACGGACACGAACTAGCAAACCGACATAAATGAGAAACATGGACTTGTGTGATCTAGATATCTTTAAGCAACAGAAAACTTGTGAACCGAATTTCGAATATTATCGCGAGTTTAATACTTACACTGTTAGATAGTCCTAAATTTTTAAAATTGATCAAAAATAAAACAACACGGTAGGTAGTTTTAAATGACTTTATTGTTTTTCGAAGTATTCTCCAAGAAGATTAATACACATCTGCATGCGCTCGAACCAATTTTCGAAGCACTTATTCCACTCGTTTGCTGGCAGATCCAAAACGGCATTTTTGAATGCGTCAACTGCTTCTTCTGGTGACTGGAACCTTTGACCACGCAGTCTGTTTTTAATCTTCGGGAAAGTAAAGAAATCGTTAGGACTTAGATCGGGACTATATAGAGGATGGTCCAATAATTCCACGTTTTCTTCCGTTAAATACTGCCTTGTTTTTTGGGCTGTGTGCGAGCTTGCATTGTCTTGGTGGAGGATGATTCTTCGTTCGGGGTTGATTTTTCGAAGCTCGGTGATGACTTTTGTCAAACAAATGGTGTTTACCATCTGCAGTAACAGTTCTTTGCTCAATAAGAGGAATTGTTGCAATATGACCCGCTTTTGACACAAATGTCGCGACCATCTTTTTCGAAACACTTCAAGAACGGATGACTTATGTTGGCTTTTCTTCACCTTGGAACACCCAAACAGCCGACTGTCGTTTATTTTCTGGTTCGTAACAGTAAATCCACGATTCATTTTTGACACCAATTAACCCTGGCTGCTTTCTGCTCTTCAGTCAACAGGTGGAATATCCAACGAGAAACTAATTTTCTTACTCCTAATTCTTCATGTAAAATTTTTTGAATTGAGGTCTTTGAGATCTTCAAGGACGCCTCAATCTCCTGATATGTCACATGACTTTCTTCAATGATGAGTTTGCGCACAGCATCGACGTTTTCCTGGGTGACTGCCGTTTTTGGTGCACCCACCCTGGGATCGTTGCTAACACTCACCCGTCCACGTTTGAATTCTCCATACTAACGGGAAATTGTCGACAATGTGGCGCTTCGTTGCCGAAAACAGACAGTAACTCAGCAAGGCATTCTTGTTGCGATAATTGTCTCTGAAAGTTGTAATAAATTATGCCGCGAAAATGTTTTCGGTTGAGTTCCATTTTTCTAACGACTTGGTGACACTTAAAAATTCACTAAAGAGTTAGGTTAAGATTCAGTACTTACGTTCGTGTTATTAAAATAAATAATATTTTATCAACAATTACTATTGTTTTTTCTGTTTTTTTTATTAGTCTCGCCACATGATAAATAGAATGTTCTCTGACTCTTTTGGTCGGTTTATCGCGTATCTTTTAATAGGTAGAACGATACAGTTTTCTAAATTTCAGGTATTAATTAACTCCAATATTGAGGAAAGTACTATTGACGTGAAAGGTCTACGAAAAAACGATCTTATTTTGTATCGTGTAGAGGTTTCGTAAAGTCATATTCATAGTGGATTTCATTGAGAATTTACCTTCAATATAATTAAATTAGGCTTGCTTGAAGCAGATGAAAGCCAGACAGCAGGTGCACGTATTTATGGAGCATTAATATTACATATTTTATTTTGCATTCATACAAGACATAAAGATTAATGTACGTATAGTTTTTTTGGAGACCTAGTTCTTGAAAAATTACTATTCATTTAATGTTGCCTCAAGTTTGTGTGTCTTAGTATTGTGTGGTGGCTGTACATTATTTAAAACAGATAAACTTTGAAGAGAATCTAGACTTTACAATTATTTCGGGGAAATTTGCTAATATGATTAGACTATAGATCACGAATCTGATACTATAAAAATTGGACTTTCCGGCATTTTATCATTCTTTCTAAATTACCCCTGACGTACCGAGTTTCGTTCTAAAGTAATAACGGGAAATGAACATGGAAATTTTAGGGTTTAAAAGTTTGGAATGTACTAGGAATCTGATATCAGTTCTTCTTTCATGTCATTAAGAGTTCCCGAAAGTCCCATTTTCATACCACATATCCGCCTTCCGATACTTTAGCATTTTTTACTTCCCACGCCTGCTGGGCGCTATAAGTAAAGTATGACATGTACATCGCGAAAAAACGCATAATACTTAAATAATAAATTGCAGCAAGATACATAATTAAAATATTACGAACAGGGCAGAAAGCATTTATAAATCATCTGAGCTCAGCTCTGTAGCTATTACATATTTATAAAAAGAAAGCCCCGAAAAAATGTCTCAGTGATAGTACAAAAAATAAACTTTCATTAGTTTGATTGCTTGTGTCTCATTTATATTTAGTTTGCAATGAAAATCATGTTTTTATATTCGATTTTAAACTGGTTTGGATGCAGAATTTTCAAGTCATTTTGATTATAAAACCGATAATTGTTGTATGAGAAAGATCTATACTTGGAAAGTACTACTCGGATATGGATAAAATTTTTACACAAGATTGCTGCTATGCCAAGGACGGAAAAGCTTTGTAGGTTTTTAAAAATCATCCAACGGAGGCAGAAAAAATACCAACAACGAAGAAAAATAAAAATCGCTCTAACTTCGTTTTTTGACGGTTAGAGGATCCTGATCATATTTGAGAATTTTTCAGGGGTAAACAATTGTTGGATGGGACTGGTGGGGGGTTGGGGGAAAACCTATCGCAATTTTTTTGATTTTATTCACACATCATACATGAATATTTATTTAATTTATTTATTCATTCACTTCTGACTCCAACAGTCCGGACTACAAAAAAAACACAATTATTTCATAATACAAGCAAGAGTCGGTAGTTCAAACACAAAGCTGCTGTTTGCAAACATCATAGTGCAGATAAGAAAGCAAAAAAAACAGACAAAACCTCACAGAAATATATACAATTCTTCTGCAACGTAATTAATTGCCAAACAATTGATGCATATTCAAGCTTTGAACGAATATGTTAGTCATATAAAAGCTTAATTGTAATGTCTTGTAATTCACGACCACAGCGTATAGTAAAGCCCAATCTTTTCTGAGCAATAATTGTCTCCGTATGACTATTGAAGCAATACTTACTGTTAAAAATAATACCTAAATCATTGACTTCGCTTGAGCGATTGAGATATGCACCACCAATATTATAACCAAATGCTATTGCTTGAGTTTCGTTGGTATATCTGACCGCTTTGCAGCATTTATGTTTATTATAGTTATTTTTGCGGCACCAGCTGTCAGGCATGTTGATGTTATATTTCACAATCATCAATAGACCAAATCGGTCAAAGAAACTTGAGATCGCCGGCATATAGGAGAAAATGAACAACTAATCGAAAGTCTATAGCATTTATAAACATAATGAAAAATAATGGCCCCAGAGCAGACCCTTGAGGGCACCAGACGTAATCGTATAACTATTAGATCTGAAGCCGATGTGCATTACGTATCCCAGATAGATAGAATTTTATAAGCGAGATGAGATGCTTGGAGTGTACTTTTATGAAGTTACTTGATTTCATGAGGTAGTTTATACATACAGGGTGTCCGCAAAGTTGGGGTTTTCCTTTTCAGAAACAACTACCCCTGAAATAACAAAGGTAATGTGTAGTGAAACGAGGGCGACCAAGTAAAAAAAAATAAAGGAAAAAATACTCACTCTCCAGTTGATGAGAAGGGCTAAGTACGTCTCTGCCTGAAATCATACCGCTCCAACAGAAAATGAAATCAGCTCATGCGCTACCGAGCAGACGCCGGCGGTGGTGCAGACCAAACAAATAAGACGGCGTTGCCGCGTTTTCAGTTTTTAGGTAAACGTACTTTATAGGTATTGTTCGAAGTTATCGCCGTTTGATTCAAAAACACAGGTGCGTGCACGACGTAGCCAAGCATCGGTGCAGGCTTTGAGAATGGAGTCCCTCCCCCGAATGAAAGCACCAGCTTGTTCAATTCTGAGACGAAGTTCGTCAACCTTCACTTCAGTTTTGTACACTAAGCGTTTCATTTCTCCCCAAAGAAAAAAATCACATGGTGTTAAGTCTGGAGATCGCGGAGGCCACGCTACGGGTCCATTACGTCCGATCCACCTATTCGGAAATAATTCATTCAAAAACTCACGCATCTAAAACGGGGCGGTGCACCATCGTGCAGAAACCACATTGATTGTCTTACACTTAATGGCACATCTTCTAACAAGGAAGGCAAAATGTTGCGTAAAAAGTCTAGGTATTGCATCCCGTCCAATCGATTTGGGAGAATAAATGGTCCAATGAGCATACCGTTCACCATGCCAGCCCAAACATTCACCGAAAATGTTTGTTGAAAATGTGCCCGACGGACAGCGTGCGGATTTTCTCCTAACCAAACATGAGTGTTGCGAAAGTTATTCACCCCATTACGCGTGAACGTAGATTCGTCTGTCACCAATATGCACTCCAAAAAGTCCGGATTATTGTCATGTGGATGCAACAATCACTCACAAAACCGCACTCTTGCTGGAAAATCGTCAGGCTGAAGGGCTTGTACACGTTGGACGTGAAACCGATACAGCCCCTCTTCACGCAGCGTTTGCCACATTTTAGTTTTTGATACTTGCACTTCTCTAGCCACGTCTCTAGTGCTTGTTGAGGGATTCTCGTCTACGCGATTACCTCTACACGCATGACCGTAACCGTCGGTTGAAGGTTGCATACTGACCTGACACACTGACCCCGACCCAGTTCTGTCGTCGGGTTGAGCCAGTGACCTTGTACCACTCGGTGATGTCGCGGGTCGCGGCTACAGGACGGTATTCAGATATTTTTGATGTTGCAGAGCCCTTTATCTCGGTTCCCTTAAGACATTGGTGTATATGGTACTAAGAAAAATTGCTTATGTTTTCAAGATCTACACGTCGTGTAAAGGAAAACCCCAACTTTGCGGACACCCTGTATAGTATATATCGTATATAATAACAAGAGCTATTATAATCAGGTGGCAAACATTGTTGACAAACAGCTTTACACCAGAGCTCCAAAAAATGCGCCTACCATGTACGGACACGCACATTGCTGCAATCTGCAAGAATTTTTTTATGAAAAGCTCAAATAGTGCGTTACTGGTTGAGAACAAACCTTGTACTTTTTGGTGCTATTGCACTGTATGGAAAATAATAACCAAAAGTTGTTCGGAAAGCATAGGAAGACCCAATCTAAAGTCGAATTTTGAAATCATCACATCTTACCTCAGCGATCAGTTTCGTACAGGTGAAAAATGATCACCCTGTATGTCGATGTATGACTTGGGTGTACACAGATCGATAATCTGGCACTGATATTTTTGTAGAGCTATTAAACAAATCTTCCACATGTATCTCCGAAGATAGACCTGTTTATTTACATAGACGCATGTGTAGGAGCTTCTGCTTCTGTTTTTGTTGCGAGATTGCGACAGAAGAAAATGTGGTAATACTATTAAGTGGTTTTTACTCATTATAAACAAATGGTTTCGGATGCCGCATATGCGAACTGGCCTTGTCCAACATGATTCAATTTTTCAGTGTGACGTTGTTTAGTGAAAAACGATCTATCTGATCTTTAGATACGACCTACGTAGTCACTTTAGGTATCCGTTTTTAGCCTAACAACTTACACACGTTTAGGACGCATGTTGCGCAACATGCAATATCTGGCTCGGCATTTGTGCCGCAACATGTTGCAGAGCGTCACAACTTGTGGCACATTTTTTGTCCGTGCAAATGAAACGCGCAAGTTGTCCTTCATGGTTAGGTATTTTGCAATATGGCTTCAACCATTACTAGCTATCAAAAACTACATCCTTGGCATAGCAGTAACCTTGTGTGAAAATTTCATCAAAATCCGAGAGATACTTCTCAAGTTATAGGTGGTTATGGAATTAGTGGACAGATCGACAGACAGACAGACCGATGGAAATGGGTGACGTGATGTACGAGGGTGGTCCCAGAAGTACCCGACCCAACGAAGAAAACAAAATTTTTGTAAAAAAATGTATTTATTTTTCAACATAATCTCTTTTGAGCTCCATACACTTTTCCCAGCGATGTTCAATAAGTTCGCTACATTTTTTATAATAAGAACTGTCTTGCTCCTCCAGAAAATAATCCGAGGTAGCAATTCAAACTTTAATTCGTTAATTTTGGCAATTGCAATATCGGATTTGTGAGCTTTGGTTGATGAAACGGTTTCTTCTCAACCAAATGCGGCCGTTTTTGCTTGATTTCATCGCTCAAACGTTGCAATAGGTTCGCTTAATACTCGCCGTTGTTAGTTTTACCTTTTTCATCATAGTCAGTGAAAATTATCCCACGCGCATCCCAAAAAACCGACGCCATAACCTTGCCTGCAGATGAAACCGTCTTCGCCTTCTTTGGAGCTGGTTGTCCCTTTTGAGTCCATTGTTTTGATTGTTCTTTTGTGTCGGGTGTGAAGTGATGGACCCATGTTTCATCCATGGTTATGAAACGTCGCAAAAATTCTGCTTTGTCGCTGTGAAACTTCGCTAAACACTCAATTGAAACATCTGCACACAGCTTTCTCATGTCCAAATTTTCAGATAATATGCGATGAACCGCACTTTTTGAAATGCCTACTATGTCTGTTAGCTCGCGCACTTTCAGTCGACGATCGTTCAGTACCGCTTTGTGAATTTTCTTCACAATTTCTGGAGTCGTCACCTCATTTGGTCGACCACTGCGATACTCGTCTTGGCAGCTCATACGGTCTCGTTTAAACTCTGCCACCCAATATTTTACTGTTGTGTGTGCAGACTCACCCAGACTAGAATCCAGTTCAGATTTTATATTGGTTGAGCTGAGGCCTTTGAAATAAAAGTATTGTACCACATAACGATCACCAATTTTCTCCATTTTCAGAAATTCACTCAAAACGTTCAGTATTGATGGCTGCCAAACAAATACTAAACAGCGTGGCGTCTTCAAACTTGACACATATGCTTTATATGTTGCATACTTTCTAATACAATGATATTTTTCAAACAACTATCGCCATCTCTAGGTCAGGCCGGGTACGTCTGGGACCACCCTCGTAGATGTCATATATAATATCTAAAAAACATAATATCATAATATCTCAATTTTTCGCGATTGCAATACTTCTTCGCCAGTTTTGGCATGGAAAGTAGAAGCAAATTTTCTTGTTTTGAACTCGCTGGCCAAAAGTTTGATTCCAAAAAGATATAAATGGGGTGTAGATTATTTAATTTACGTCATTCAAGTACGTTTGTATCAGAATTCAGTCTGTGCTACCGTAAAATCATCACCGATACAATTTCGAGCGAACATTTGCATGATCAACAAGATAACGTAATCAACCTCATGCTGAGCTAATGATATAAAACATGTGTTGGACGAAATAATTCATTGAAGATTGTTATATTCGACCTTTAAATCTGATCGCGGTTATGATTTTAAAACTGGTATATTTTTTACGGCAACAAGTAATAATGGTTATTATTTATTTATGCTGCACGAATAGATAATTATTATTTTCGTGTATTTTTATCGCAATGGGAAAGATTGCAATTATATTCGTAAGAACATAGTAAATAATTATTTACGATGGTCCCATTAGCAAAGTCCACCTCATGAAAGATGTTTAATAAATAATTGCAAATATTTGCGACGTTATGTTCAATAATCGTGAAGAACTCTGCATGATATTTTTATGTCGTCGTTTCCAATGGCAAATAGCTGAGGTCAAGGTAGAAGTATCTATAAAATGTCTGGTTTGAATAATTATTGTCATGCCTTTGAACTTGACAAAATGTGTTGCTGCGGTTCGCAATACTTGTACAACGAGACAATAAAACATTGTCGTGAATGATTTTCGACACGGTAGTTCTTTATCTGGATATTGCGAAAGCCGTCGACAAGGTGTGGCATGTAGGCCTATTTTATAAGGGTTTCCCTTTTTGGCTTTTGAAATCACTCGAATCCTTCCTAGAAGAACATTTTAGAGTAGAAATAGACACGGCGAATTAGGGCTAGTGGTTTGCAGGGTCCTTTTTTCTTTTTTTTTGTGAGGGGGGAATGCGTTTACGCACCATACCATAGCCCGAGCTACGGCGTGTGTGGGACTCCAGGTTGCCCACCTAATACCCACTAAACCCTAAACCTCCGCGTGGCCCGACTCATCAGCGTCTCGGTAGGCCATGTGTTGTGCGTGACCTGCGGTCTGCTACAACGTCTCCTCATGTGTTTCAGTCTCTGGGAACGCCGGGTTGGTGCCCTTTACCTCGCACATTCTATCGATGTCGTTAAGCGATCATCGATAGAGGGTCTGCTAGGTTCTCTTGAAACTCTTGTTTTCGAAAAATCAAGAGTTTCAAGTCCTCTTAGAGATTCACGAATACTCTTATATTCGATTTTCATTCACGACATCCCCCACTCCAGCGGCTGTGAGGTATACCTGCGGGAAGGGATGGACGGGGTTTTAGAGTGGCTAATCAAAAATAATTTTTCTAAACAACGCCGGGGTGCCCCTTCAAAGATTATTATGGGTGACGATTTGATACCATGTGCTAAAACGGCCAAATAGACAAATTAATATTGTGTTGTATTTATTTTTTAACTGGTTTTATTAATACACCTACGTGTATACATAATTCGTTATACTCGTAGCATAATACTCACTTATATATAAATAAATTCATTAGACTCCCTTCAATAAAAAATTAATTGAAAAAAAACTGGAACTCTGAAGGACAAAAATATATAGACAAAGCAAAACAATTATAGAAAAAAGAAGCAAAAATCATTGAATTATAGAAAACCAACCATGTTTGTGTTAATATTTTGTAGCATAACCATTATTATCAATCACCGCCTGGCATCGTCTCGGCATAGATTGTAGAAGTTTCTTGATATAAGATTCATCAATCTGTCTCCACTTTTGCTCTAAAGCGGCACAAAGTTCATTCTGGTTTGAATAATATTTATCTCGTATTTGCTCATCTAAGTATTCCCATAGATTTTCTATGGGGTTTATATCGGGAGACTGTGAAGACCATTTGAGAACTGGTATTTTTTCATCCAGAAAGAATTTCTTTGCGAGATTTGAAGTGTGCTTCGGGTCATTATCTTGCTGGAAGATTGATCTTAAGGGCATATACGGTAACATGACATGCTTTAGTATGTCTGTGTATACAAATTTATCCGTAATGCCATCTATTCTATGTAAAGGTCCCATCCCAAACCCCGAAAAGCACCCCCAAACCATAACAGACCCGCCTCCATGTTTGACAGTGGGCAAAGTGTAGAAACACTGACAATTCCTTTTGTCTCGATTTCGGCTTTTATTTGTCTTGGGGTTTTAAACGGATCTTTGGACGAAATTACTTTTATTAATCTAACTGATCGAACATTTAGATTTCTAGGCCGACCACTTCTCTTAGAGGCGTCCAAGATACCTTTTGTTTATATTTGTTCAATATTGCCCAAACAGCTTTACGCTTCAGCTTCGAATTTTTGGCAATGTTGACTTGACCATCTTTATATAACTCAATGATCTTAGTTTTCACATCGAAAGAAATTTCTGGACGATACGGCATGGTCTTAAAATCACTCAACTTATTCCACAATACTTGATGAACACAAACTAATCCTCTTCTGACACGAAACTGTAGTAAACTAATGTTGAAAAGAATTTGTCTACATGATTTTGTCCCTCATAAAAAAGTGCTTAGATTCAGACTTGTATTGTGTTCATTGCAGATAATGTAAAAACAAGGAATTTAGGTGTTCTACTAATAACGCATTTGTTTCTGGAGCAATGAAGTATGAATTCGTTTTCTAAAGGTATTTAGGTAAATATTCATATTTGTCTATATACTTTTGTCCATAACTGTATGCGATGGATATTCGTGAAATATGATTTATGTAGCATGATTTTTAGGCGTTGCCCCTCTCCCCTACTCCCGCTCTTCAAAATGTTTTGGGTCAGGTATGCTATGCACAAAAGGTTATACTTTGCCGATGCTCGGGCCCCCTTGGAAAAATTCCTGCGGGCGCCCATGCCAGCTACGATACGCTGTACCATTGTTAGCAGGTACTTATGGTATTACATATCAATCAATTATGCTTTCTTCGAACCAAAATCAAACAGCTTTGTATTAGACTGGAAATAAGCAATTCTGCTCGAGCATCTTTTTCCGTTGACGAATTAGATAAAGTGATATGAGACCTTGAGCTATAACAAAAATCAAAAAAACAAAATATCTGAATAAGACAGCGCAAAGCGCTATCTATCACACCAAAATTGACCTCTGCGGAGAGCGCAAGGCTGCTATTTGTTGAACCACGTGACCGCTAGACGGCTGGCGATTCTGGCTGTAAAATAGATGTGGTCTATGTACTCCGGCCGAAAAACAGCCAACGATGGGCATCTGTTTCGCGCTTCTTGGCTACTCATCAGCATGGTCTAGACTTGGTCTTTTGTCTCTGGATATAAATTGTACTGTGTAAGATTCTTTCTCTGTATGAACCTTCTTCCATTTGTCCCAGTTTTGAGTATCATTTGTGTTCGGAAACTGTTGACCAGTAGTGTATGTTAACGATATAGATATCACGGGAACAGCCATTGCGTGTCCTTGTCTATTCGTTGCTATGCAACGGCGCATCTACCGGTGATATAGTAGTTCAGTCAATTGATTTTCAATTCTACTTATACGCTACTCTATTTTTTTTTTCGTTTGTTTTAAAGTTTTATATGCATCTCTAGCATAGTAAGCGTGTACGTTCTTAGCCGCTCTCAAATCCCATAGATTTTACAACTAAGCGACAACAGTCTATTTATATTAGTGTATAACGAGAGTTCTTTAAATACATTTTTCAGTCGATAATGTTTCCATGAAGAATGTATCGGGTTTGTTTTAATTACCACAGGCCATAGTTGCAACGATGTCTTCTTCTAATAATAATAATAATAATATTAACAATAATAATAATATTTATTACCCTCTTTAAATAGTATATACAAAGTTTACAAACAAAAAAAGCCTTAAGAGAATAAAGGGCGACATCAGCTTGCCCCTTAAATAAGCAGCTGCTAGAGCAAAAAAAAATAAACAAATTTAAACAATTCTATAGTAATACAAATGGCTATTAAGACATTGATAATTAATAATGTTTTAATATTAAGAAATATAGCGAAGTATAGTAAGTAGAGAAATGGAAATTTAGAGTGAGAAGAGAAAGAGAGGGAAAAGAGAAGAGTAGAAAAGGGGGAGCAGGATATGGGTTTTCTATGATATCTGAGACAGTAAATCACTTTTAAGGTTCCTCTTAAATGTAGCTACCGAGAGAGAAAAATTTTTAATTTTGAATTTATTTACAAAAAAGGCAATTTGATAAGAGAATGATTTCTTAAATGATTCGTCATTGTGTGATGGTATTACAATCAAATTCAATCTTCTAATGTTTAGATTATGTACATCAGTCAGGTAACTAATTTTTAAGTGAAGATAAGTGGAGCTTTTATATTTTATAATCTTGTAAAAAAAGGAAGTAGAGTGCAAGGTACGCCTCTGAGCCATATTCAACCATCCCAGTTCAGGTAGTCTGTGGGATACTCTTTGTCTACCCCTTATGCCAAATATCAGTCTCAGACAAGAATTTTGAGCTTTTTGAACCCGTTTTAGTTCCATACTATCAATAAATGGGCCATATACCATATCAGCAAAGTTGAAGTGGGACAACAGTAAAGCTTCGCAGAGAGTTTAGAGTCAACCACTTAGCCCAAATCCTTCACGGAATCCCTAATATTATATTGTCCCCTAGTTTGAGCTTAATATTATTTTCTAATACATTTCTATAGGAATCATTACAAAACAATATAACCGTCGATTTACTAGGGTTTATCTTTAACAAGTGATCTTCAGAGGTTTTGAGAAGGCTATTCAAGTCGGTATTCAGTCGGTTTGTTATAAGTTCTGTCAGATCAGGGTTAAAAGAGGCATAAATTTGCGTGTCGTCAGCATAAAGATGATATTGACAATAACTTAGCGACTTCATGAAATTAAAAGTATATAGGCTATACAATAATGGACCCAAAATACTGCCCTGGGGCATCCCTGATGTAATTATAACTGTATCTGATATGTTCCCGTGCAAAGTCACGCGCTGCATCCTTTCAGATAAAAAAGAATGTATTAATGCATAGACCGGCTGCTCTAATCCAATATATTTCAGAATAGCCATTAGTATCTCATGATTAATCATGTCAAATGCTTTCGTGTAGTCCAATAACACCAAGACAGTAGCATTTCCCGCATCCTGTTCTCTGATGATATCATCCACAAGATCTGTTAATGCTATGGAACAACTATACCCGGTTGTAAACCCTGACTGTCTAAGGGGGATGATATTGTTGGCAAAAACGTAGTTAGCAACTTGTATAGCGATTGCCTTTTCCAAAAGTTTAGCAAGGGTCGGTAAAAGCGAGATTGAACGTAGTTGACCAAATTCTGTCGGATTGTTAACCTTAGCTAATTTAAGAACATTGGCCAGCTTTTAGGAAAATAAGACCTTTTAATACAACTATTTATAATATGGGTAATATAAAGAGCTATAAAAGGGCAACACAAGGAAATCAGGGTAACGTTCAGGCTATCAGCGCCAAAAGACTTCGTCTTGATACTGACGATACTATTTAAAACAAAATCTTCGTCGATTAGGTTAAATGAGAAGGTTTCATTAAGCAAGGAGCTGTTATAGAAATGCAACAATTCTTGTTTTGGAGTATTATTTTATGATATTTGGGCAAAGAAATGGTTAAGTTAAATACTTTGTGCCTGACATTGGATTCCATTTACAAGTTTGTATAAAAAATAAGCGTTGAGTTTTTTAACTTGTAGAAGTATTTTTCGGTTTTTCATTTTTTGTTTTCTCTTAACAGACATCTGACGTATCGGTATTCGAGGTCAACATCAGATTCGTAGGAGGACTGCTGGCTTGCTTCGCTCTAACTGGAGATGTAATCTTCAGGGATAAAGCACAACAGATTGCTGATAAGCTGCTACCTGCATTTGATACTCCCACCGGTATACCAAATGCTTTGGTTAACTTCAAGACCGGGGTAAGTTTCAAATAACAAAAATGTCCATCATTTATATATTTGTTGATTTTTTGTTCATGTTCGCAGCCTGTCATTAAAATATTTACATAGATCGAAAATCGACACCATACGATTTTTCGTACAATTTGACATGTAAAACTTTTATGTATTATTTAAAAATTTGTAAAAGATATAATAAACTTCAAGACCGGGGTAAGTTTCAAATAACAAAAATTTCCATCATTTATATATTTGTTGATTTTTTGTTCATGTTCGCAGCCTGTCATTAAAATATTTACATAGATCGAAAACCGACACCATACGATTTTTCGTACAATTTGACATGTAAAACTTTTATCTATTATTTAAAAATTTGTAAAAGATATAATAATAAAAAACCGTCTTTATTGATTTTCACAGACAAACTAATTATGATTGTGATACAAAAAATCCAATACAAAGCCAATGGTGAAGCAAGTAGCTATTCTAGTTAGCCATTGGATAGTAGCGCCCAAATAAGTTCACAATGAAACTAGAATTGGACCGAAGAATCGTTGAAGTAAACAAACAAAAAATATATGGTAAATGAAGTTTTCCAAAAACAGTTGAGCAATACAAGCCTTCGCAAAGAAACATACATTATTATGCTTTTACCTTTTAACTACCTTACAGAATTTACAACTACGGGAGCAGTAAATTTTATGTAACCACTTTTGATAACTATCTATATACAATAATAAAGAAATAACAAAAAATTGAATTTGAAAAGTACTATCATTGATCGTACTGCATATCAAATATATAACGTTTTTATTTGAATTTGAACTTGTGTTGTTGAGAAGCCTGAATGTTTGTGGAATCTGATTACACATCCTGGTCGCGTTATACGAGGGATGTCTTTTATGTTTTGCATATGGAAATAAAACAACACGGTAGGTAGTTTTAAATGACTTTATTGTTTTTCGAAGTATTCGCCACGAAGACTAATACACATCTGCATGCGCTCGAACCAATTTTCGAAGCACTTATTCCACTCATTTGCTGGCAGATCCAAAACGGCATTTTTGAATGCGTCAACTGCTTCTTCTGGTGACTGGAACCGTTGACCACGCAGTCTGTTTTTAATTTTCGGGAAAATAAAGAAATCGTTATATATATACAATATATACAGGGTGACTTCGAAGTTGAGTCATTTATTTTAACAGTGAGTAGATCTGATCAAAAGAAATGTTTTTTTCCTTTACCATTTTTCTGGGAAAATTAAAGTAACAAAGTTATAGCCCTTTGGAAGTTTGAGTACCGCCCTGTCTCAATAATAATATTTTGTGCTCGTGTCTGGTTCATCGCATCGGAAACAAAAAAGCGAAAGAATTTGGAACGATGTTTTTACAATTATTTTAGTCAGTTGTATACAGTCAGTGTCAGTCGGTGACGCGTTTGGATAGTGGTGTCTGTTGCGTGGCTCAAACGAAATAAAAAATGGCACATGTTTATGCGGATCGGTTTCCCAATCGAGTGCAACCAAACCCTCGTGCCTTTGTTAATTTAGTACAACGGGCTCGTGAATCAGGTGACTTAAGACCACACAGGGGACTGCATGCCGGTGCTCCAAGACCTCACGATCAAATACAGGTCCGCACTGAAATACTTGTCGGGAGGATACTTTATAAAACAAGGTAAAATTTTTTTTTAAATTTTTTTTATTTTCACACACATATTTTGGTTTATCATCCTTCTACAATCATTATCTGAAAATTAATGACTCAACTTCAAAGTATATATATATAATAAACAAATGGTGGTATACCAATCCGAAGTTCTTTGCTCATTAAGAGGAATTGTTGCAATATGACCCGCTTTTGACACAAATGTCGCGACCATCTTTTTCGAAACACTTCGAGAATGGATGACTTTTGTTGACTTTTCTTCACCTTGGAAGACCCAAACAGCCGACTGTCGTTTATTTTCTGGTTCATAACAGTAAATCCACGATTCATCACCACTAACAATGCTGTACAGTTTTTTTGAGTTTCCCGAATTGAAACGGTCAAGCGTTTTTTGACACCAATTAACCCTGGCTGCTTTCTGCTCTTCAGTCAACAGGTGGGGTATCCAACGAGAAACTAATTTTCTTACTCCTAATTCTTCAGGTACAATTTTTTCAATTGAGGTCTTTGAGATCTTCAAGGACGTCTCAATCTCGCGATATATCACATGTCTATCTTCAATGATGAGTTTGCGCGCAGCATCGAAGTTTTCCTGGGTGACTGCCGTTTTTGGTGCACCCACCCTGGGATCGTCGCTAAGACTCACCCGTCCACGTTTGAATTCTCCATTCCAACGTGATGTGGCGCTTCGTTGCCGAAAACAGACAGTAACTCAGCAAGGCATTCTTGTTGCGATAATTGTCTCTAAAAGTTGTAATACATTATGGCGCGAAAATGTTCTCGGTTGAGTTCCATTTTTCTAATGACTTGGTGACACTTAAAAATTCACTCCAGTGAGAACACTGCACGTATTGTAGAGACACTTTGAATTTAAGTTTACTAAAGAGTGAGGTCAAGATTCAGTACTGACGTTCGATCCGCACGGCCTACTATGTTTCTATATGCAAAACTTAAAAGACATCCCTCGTAATAGAGCCAAGTCTCCTCACATGTCCCGATGCTATGCACATACAGAGATTGCCCCTTATCAACATGTTCAGCATCTTTCGGCACCAAGTCGTACGACAAATCTTCTGCTCTTCCGTTGATATATGAACGAAGTTTGGAACATGGCGGTCTTGTGCTGGGTGGTTGTGTAGTTCTATTTTGATCTAACATTCTTATGATGCGCATCTTTGCGAGGTATGAAATGTTTAATCAGACCTACAACATTTGAATTGTTGATCAATTGTAATGCGTAAAGTTACACAGGTGAAAGAGCCTCCTGGTAAGCCATTCACACCCTTTTATTTTGTGTGATATAGGGTCATACTTCCTGATTCCATATACCAACCTACAGCAGATATTTTCAACCCGTTGTATTTTTGTTATATCAGCAATAGTCAAACAGGGCCAATAAATAAAGCTTCAATAGTTGAAAATTATTATTTTCAACTATCGATCTTCATTGGTTGATAGTTACAGTTGCTATGTAACTTTCTATACCAATACTTTTTATATCACATCTGTAATCATAAAATTAATGAACATATCCTTTTTTGTTGCATTACGCAAGTTGCTGTAAATTTAATTGTACATTATTACCGAAGAAAGTCGTAACGATATGGCGCTTTCTTTCCCTGTAGCATATTTGGATAAATATGGCGCTTTGCCATGCCATGCATTGTATACGAACGCCAATTTTACAATGTTTGCATTGGATACCGTTATAATTAACCATCGCGTTTGCAAGAATCTTTTATTTATGTGCAATGAGGACGAAATCCCGTTTTTTATAACAGTGTGGTTCCCACAGCAGGATTTTGGTGAAACGATATATTATTCTGAGTCATCCACCTAAAAGTCATATTGGATGATATACAGGATGGTGCAGAAACAGTACCGATATTTGAAAAAGTGCGAAATATGCCATTTTCGGCACTGAAAAACATGAAAATATATAATGCTGCCAAAGTTCCTAAAGGGCCGGCCGCACTGCATCTCACACTCATGCAGAATATACATTAGGCACGCGCTTGATAGACAATTAAAAAACAAATGTTTACAAAAACAATATCCCATAAAAGGCTTCAACATTTTACTAATGGATGTTTGAAGAATATTTATAGACTTTACAAAGAACGTAGTCTTGCGGAAAAAAATGACCATCGTGGGCACGTCCGCAATAAACGAACATGAGCAGAAATATAAGGATTGGTTACCCGAGCGACGTACGTTTCTGCTTATTGGCTTCATCAGGATGTGCATCGAAAACACCGCAGTGAAAACATATGCCCATCACATCCGGATACGGGTGGAACTTGAAAGTAAACAAAGGTGGAAAGAGAAATACAACTAGAAGCTTGGAGAACTTTGTGACTTTGGTCAGATGACCTCGTGTCAGGCATCAACTAACGTTGGGACGGAGGTCAGCGACAACTGTCTACTGTGATACTTCAAGTCCATGAAGAATGATAAGATTCAGAATCTTTGACATCATTGAAATTTCCGTTTTTTCATATTATTTTGCGGGATAGAAAATGATTTTTTCGTTAATTTACATACAATAGGCGATTTCTTTTTTGTGGCTACTGTTGCTATAAATTATCTCCATTATATTCTCATTATAAATTGATTTAATAATGAGTTCTAATTTCAATACAATTTGATATTTCTCAGATTTTAATAAAAGTGCATTATTAAAGTTACCTGAGTTATTATATTGAAAAATAGGTAGATAAATATGCTTTTTTGTCTGAAGAATACAATTTTGAATGGCAAAGCTAATTTACATATGTAGATCTTGTAGAACACTGTTAATCGGAAAAAATCAATGTACAAATGTTCAACTAAATATTTCATAGAAAATTTTAAATACTTTGGAGTTTTTGTTATTCTCAATTAATTTATGATATTCATTATGAAAAAAATATAAATAAGATTAGTAGTAAAGTGGAATATTGAGACTTGCTGGATGTCAAATTATTTTTAATACTATCATTGTTCCAAATTTCTTTTACAAAACAAGAGCATGAGAATAATAGATACTGAATAAATTTAAATATACTCCAATGAAAAACTTTTTATCAAATATCTTGTAATGATATTCATTTTTAAAATAAAAAATAATATATTTCCTCAATGTCTCACTAATTTAACATTATCAAATGCCGACCATCATTTACATAATACCAGAAATAAAAAGTATAACATATGCTACAAATCTATACCCCATCAAGGGTTGATTGAATATAATAAATTGTATACAGAGATGAAAGACCAAGAAACTTTGACAAAATTCAAAGTAAAATTGAGAAATCACTTGTTAAATCTACAATTACAGCTTGCCCAGCAGTTACATCATATGACTTGAATTTACGAATTCTAAGTCGTTTATAATTATTCTGTTTATGTAGCCAAACTTGCTAAATAAATATTTCTACTACTACTGATCGACCAGCCAAAGATTGCTAGGGACGAAAGGGGGAAATGCGATGAAAAAACCTTACCATTAGACGATTTTATATGGAGTCATAGGCGGAGATCGGAGAGACTTGAATTATTAATTGAATTTATATTTTATTACAACTGGTAGTATTAATATTTTTTTGCGATTCATAATGACGTGATACCAAACATACATTATAAGAAATAAATATACACAAACACTGAATATTGAGAACAAAATAAATATATTTTTTAGGCAACAAGTAATATTCCTATGTACGCATTATGATTGAACAGCAAAACAAATTATGCATTCTTCTAAAATAGAATACAACAAGTCAAAAATATCTGACTGAATAGAAAAATATAGGAAAACAAAAAGTAATTTCTTGATGAAATAACCCATAAACAACACATAGAATTAGACTTTCTACTGAGATACTAAAAGCCACAAACCAATAGTATAATAAATGAATATCTAAAAATTCTAAAAGGTAGCCAATCTAGTATAGTTTCAATCCTGATTAGAGTCATGATCACTGTCTGAGGAACTGTCATTGCTATCACTTTCACCTCCTATGTTGATTATTATTTCTTCCTGTATTTCTTGAATGAGACTGTCTTTTTCCCAATATTCATCTTCAATTTTTATAACATGTCCAATAACCTTTTGCCAGTCACTGGCACTTACTGAAGCGATGGCCTTATTAGAAATTTCATCTAGTTTTTTTATAGTAAATTCGCCGCTTGTATTATGGCTTCTAATGAAAAATTTTACTTGTGCCCAAATCATCTCTATGGGATTAAACTGACACATATAGGGTGGCGTTCGAAGTGGGGTGTGTCCGAAACTTCTTATTAAATTATCTATCTTATAATTTTTCTCATCAGATGGTGGCCTATGTAGACAAGCTATTTCATAAAGCTCCATTTTTTTAGCATTAGGATCATGCTCTATACCTTTTTTGCTCAACCACGTGATGATGTCTCTTTTTAGAGAAGATCTAGTTGGAGGCTTGTCTTCCAAAGCTGAATGGTAAGGTGCATTATCCATTATTATAATACTATTAGGAGGAATGTTAGGAAATAGTTTTTCAGTAAGCCACTTCGTGAAATTTTCTTGGTTCATTTGACCGTGATAATCACCAGTGGCACAGCCAGCCTTGAAAATGAGACAGGCTCCAGGAACAAAACCATCTTGCGAACCCGCATGAACAATTATAAGTCGTCCTGGAAATGAATAAATAGCCTCATTTTAGTGTTATTTTAAGTTTGCCAACACCTTTTTGAATCACTATGTATAAAAAACATATTTTTGAGAAAAAAATACTTGCAAGGGATTATGTATTCAATTAGACAAATTAAATGAGCACTTATTAAGAATATTCCAAAATTGAGAAAAATGTATAATAAGCAAAATCGAGGTGAAAGAAACTTTATTACCTGTAGAACTTATATTGCTCAGGACACCCATAATTTCTTCGCTTTGCCAGCATTTCTTGAAAGTGAGGTCATTATCAACCCAAGTTTCGTCCAAATAAATAATATGCCTTCCTTCTTCCCGGAACTTTTTAATAGACCTAAGATACTTGTATCGCCAATGTAAAATACTGGGTCTTTCCATTAGTAATTTCCTTTTGTTGTGGCATTTACGCCAGTAAAATCCTTTTGCTTTTAAAAGCAGCCTCAACGATTCTTTACCAAATGGAAATTCCATTTCTTCCTTCAGTTTGATTAGAAGTTTACTACAAGTAGGTACCACTTTAAAATCACAGTAAAATTTTTCTATCATTCTCCGAATAATGGAAAAATCGACTCCATCAATTTTTTGGATCACAGAAGGGCGTGATCTCTTTTTTCCGGGAGAAGCTAAAGGCTGTGTGGAGGTTGCATTTTGCCTGTCTTTATCTTCTTTTCTAATTTTACTTATAGTTCGTTCACTAACACCCGTATAATATGCCGCCCTTGCATTTCTAGCTACCAGTGGATAAACGAAAGTATTGTTAGCCGCTTCTGCATCGCAAGCACGTATCACGTTTGCTATTATTTCCCTTGCCTGGCTGTGAATAACTTTCCCATGCTTGAATTCCATTATCACCACTAAACAGTAAATTATATTTTCAAAGTATTTGCCAACTGCCTACGCCTATGGGAGTAGGTTTATAAATGACCGTGCCATCGGCACGTTATTCTAGTTTCAGATAAGATAAGAGTTTTGGACCAATCAGCGACCGGATGTTTACCTGCGGCCTGGGTTTTCCAGCTACATTGCCAAATTCAGCGGAACAATTCTATATCTTAAATATGTTAATATGTATGGACCGCATTTTATGTAGAACATCTGACAACTTCGCAATTTTTTGTCCGCATTCTTTCGGCTTGCAATCTTTCGCTGGTCCAACTATACTATACTACTACTACACATGGTATAATGTGGTTTACATATTAAAGAATTTTTAAGTTCACGGCGAATCTTTAAATTGTTAAGTCTTTTGATAGCATCAGGTGTTGATTAAGGTACTACTAATTTAAGATCTTGTTTTCGTCTAATATTGTAACTTATACAAATATTTATTGTTTCAAATTTAGATTTGTTTTAAAAATAAGAGTTGCCGTTTCCAAAATGAACAGTGATACGACAGTCATTATTTTAAAACAAATAAAGGCCTGCATGTAGTTCAGTTATATATCTAATGTTTCGTTTTTGTGGAATAAGCACTTTTTTAAATAATTTTGAGAACAGACACGTGAAAAGGAAATACCATATCTCAACCTACTTTCAAATAAGGCAAAGTGGCTGCTTAAGGCTGTGATTTTTCCTACGTTGTAACTAATTCTTCGTATAATAAAGGAAATATTTGCTAGTTGAGTAAGCAATTTATTTATATGATTAGTAAAATCTAATTTATGATCAGTAGTCAGTCCCAAAAATTTGATGGTGTCTGTTTTGTGTATCAGTTCATTATTCCAATTTATAAAAGCTTGGCAGTATTTAAAAGTCATAAATGTTGCCTTATTAACGTTGAAAGTCAAATAATTGTTGTCGCACCTTTTCTTGATTGTTTATATATCACTATCAATGTTTGTCTTAACTTCATTTATATCTGTTTCTTGCCAAAGTATTATTGTATCGTCAGCAAAAACTACAATTTTATTATTTATGCTTAAGCTTATTAAATCATTAATATAAACTAAGAATAGGATCGGACCTAATACCGATCCTTGAGGTACCCCTGAGTTTATATTCAATTCATTTGAAATATAATGTCTTGATAATTTCACAACTCGGGATCGATTATTTAAATATGTTTTAAGCCAATTGAGTAAAGTTACAGTACAACCATATTTTTTAATAATGATTCACACAGTTAAAAACTTTGAGAGAATTAAAAAAGGGGCTATTGAAATTTGTTTCTTTCAAATTTGAGCATAACTGTTAGAGTAAAGTGAAAATAGCATCCATGGCATTTTTTTGTTTTTAAAATCTAAATTGGCTGAATTTTGTACAATATTGTATGTCTTTGTCTGTTATATGGGCAAGCAGACCTGATACACCTACAAAACATCAACAAGTCTGTAAAGGTACATGGAACATATGAAAAAATACGCGTTATAGGACAAATCATAGACAACCAGCTTATTGCCATGGTAACGGCAAAATACCATCACGAGCCAATTGACCGAGTTGGTCATCACAGAACCTCGTAAAATGCGCAAGTTTAAGCTGTGATCTTTAGTTACAAATGAAATGAGTTATTAGGAATTTCATAATTTAAAAAGTTAACATGAATCGTTCAGCAAACGTTAGAGAAACAGTCTTAACGTTTCTATCGTTGTCGCTTGAATTTGAACTTGACAATAAACGCATATTTTATTCTTTATTGCTAATTGTCGTATTGTGTGTTAACTGGGCAACCCAAACGTGTTCATTATCGAATTCTTGACGACACATGTAGCTGTATGTAATCCCTGATACTTGATTGGATGTATTCATTAGTTTAATTAATTTGTACAGTACGATAAAACGTATTCGGTCATCTCATTCAATAAATCAAATTTGTTGATACGGAAATATATTGGAATGTAATTCAGGATTGATCTAGTTTTATATGATACTTGAACTATATAGTAATGATGCATGTCAAGCCGCATCTAGCTTCAAAAATTAGAAAATGTTTTTGTATGCATACATGTGACTAGTGTCAACTATAAACTCTTTATATAGTGATGTGAATTATTATACACATGCTTTAATAAAGGATTTTCTTCTATTTTTTAACTTCCAGAACAGCAAAAACTACTACTGGGCCAGCGGTGGTTCGAGCATCCTGTCAGAATTCGGTACTCTCCATTTGGAAATGGCATACCTCAGCGACGTTACCGGAAATCCGATATATCGAAACAAGGTAGACCATATTAGAAAAGTGCTCCAAGGTTTGGAGAAACCCAACGGTCTCTATCCCAACTACTTGAACCCGAAAACTGGAAAATGGGGTCAACGTGAGTATTAAGCCTTTGATAAGAGATTTTATCTCACAAGTTAAAATTATTGCGAATTCAAAGGTTGTTTTTTGGAAGCAGTGTTAGTGATATGATTTCGCACTTGTTTGTTATCAGTGTTGATTACTGATAAATTCAAGTACAAACCTCATAAGAGCCAACGTTTTCTTCCACTGGTCCCCAGTAAATCAAGTGGATTTAAGTCAGGTGAAAGGGCTGGTCACGAAATTGTACCAGACCGACGTATCCATTCTCTAACTGAACGGGCATAGTACGCGGGTACCACATGTCTTTCTAAATGCTTAGTGGCACGTCTTCCATCAAATTTGGTAAATGTTTTTGTGAAAAGTCTAAATAAATATCGCCATTCAAATAACCCTGGCAGTTCAAAGGGTACAATGACTCTCCCGTTTAGAATCCCGGTCCACATGTTTACTTTAAGACGATCTATGGGCTCTATCTTGTATCATCAAGTGTGGATTCTCTACATGCCACATAAGCTGTGTAGATTCATGCATCCATCTTTTCTAAATCTCGTCTCATCAGTCCATAAGATTTTCTCAAAAAGTCGCGGATCTTTTTGGTGTCTTTGTAACATTGTTTGACAAAACGCAACTTGTTTGTTTGCTTAAGATTTATTTAGCATGATTGCTACAATTACATTCTTCTAAAAAACTAAACAATTACATAACATACAGATATTTAGAAAAAAACAAAATTTGCATCTATAAGAATTTTCACTGTCCATGAAATATTCCTTTAATTTTCTTTTAAACATCTTTAAATTACAAGTAGACTTTATATCATTATTCAGTTTATTAAATTCAAGTAATCCTTTCTGAAATATTGATTTGCTAGTTATATTACTATTGCAATTTTGTAAATGAAAATCGATATTTACTCTTGTATAATAATTGTGGCAATGATTATTCAATTCTATGTAGTGTTCTAAATGTTGTGGTAAAAGATGATTTTTATTTTAAATATAAAAATGAAAACCAAATATGATATTAAATTTTTTATATTGAACTACTGCAATTCTTGTAACATAGATTTTATTTTGGTGTACTTATTTTTATTCAATATTATTCTCATAGCTTTATTTTGCAAGACTTGTAATTTTGAGAATACAGCTTCATTGCCAGTGAATAAGATAGTTGAACCATATAGTAAATGCTGTAGAATAATTGTATTATAAACTATTTTCTTGGAATAGATACCAAGACTATGAGAAGCCCTATGAAAGTAATTGGTATTTTTTTTTCAATTATATCTCCATTTATTCTAACTATGATAGTATTTTCATTTAGGTAATTCCTTATTAGCATACATTTTGTTTTAGAAGTATTCAATTTTAGTTTATTTACATTTAGCCAATTTACGATTTTTGCCAAGTCAGAATTTGCCATTTTTAAAGCAGTGTATATATTTTCTTCTGAGATGTATATTAATGTACCATCTGCAAATATCCGAAGTTTACAATAATCTAAAATATTACAAACGTCATTAATGTATAAAATAAATAGTAGTGGACCTAGTTTACTACCTTGTGGTATACGAACAGAAATATTTTTTCATCTTGATAATGTAGATCAAATTTTGGTTTTTTGACTTCTGTCATTTAAGTAGTTTTGTAGAATTTTGAATACAGATCCCTTAAATCCGTAGTGATGCAATTTTGTAAGTAATTTATCCCTGTCAATAGTCTTAAACGCCTTTTGAAGTCCAAAAACACTGTTACTGTATGTTTCCTATTATCTGTACATCTCCAGTCCTCTAAAACCATTTGTGTTGTCGTTTCAGTTGAGTGTTTCTTCCTGAATCCAGCATGAAAATTGGTTCAAATGTTATTTCCCTCAATAAATTCGATGATCTGTTCGTAAATAATTTCTTCAAAAACTTTTTCAACATCTGGCAGAACATTTATTGGCTGCATATTGGTGTACAACTCAGAATTCTTAACTTTAGAAACAGGACTTATGGTAGAACACTTTAGTTTTGTTAGAAATTCGACATGTTTTAAACAGTAATTTATCAGGATTAATATTCTTGCTCCAATAATATAAAAACATTAATTAAGTACACTTTTAGACAGAATCTCACCCTTATTTTGATTTGATTTAATTTTTGATATAATCTTCTTGAGACGATTAATGTTTATTGGTCTAAACTCACTGAATGATGCATTATAATCTGAGCTAATGGGTCATTGGTTGGGATCCCCGTCAATAATTGATTTTACAATGTCGTTGACACTTTCTATGAAATAGGTATTAATTCGATCTGCTATTATTTCTTCAAAATAAACCGCCGTTGTGTCTTTTTTTGTCGTGGATGGCGTTGGTGCTTCGAGAGGTAAAACGAGCTGTCGTTCAAACCAATGGTTGACGATGGATAATCTCGAACGTTTTTTCGCGTTATGTAAAATACTCTGCGAAAGATGCTATTTGTATTTGTTTATTCCAGACCACATGTCAATGGGTGCTCTCGGTGACAGTTTCTACGAGTACCTCCTGAAAGTTTGGCTGCAAACCAACAAAGAAGACAACGAAGCTAGACAAATGTTCGACGATGCTATGCAGGCGGTGTTCCAACACATGCTGCGTACCTCACCAAGTGGACTATCGTACTTCGCTGAACTGAAGTTTGACAGGCTTGAGCACAAAATGGACCATTTAAGCTGTTTCTCTGGTGAGTAGATCAGATTGGATTCAGAATTTAAAGAGCGCAACAATAGGAATTTAGGGATTTTGTTTTCAAATCTAACTAATAATATTGGAAAAATTAAATACCATGGTTGTTTATTAGTGATTTAGCTTTCATCTGTCCAACCACAGCTGTTTCGTGCTTTTTGGCAACGTATGAGCATGGTTTAAGCTTGGTCTCATATAGGACAACGAACGAAAGCTGAGCAACTATCCTCTATACAGTATATCAGGTCTTTCGAAATAAGACAGCACAAAGTGTAATCTATTATCAGAAACGACCACTGCGAGAGGAAAAAGGCAAGCTGTCTGTTGGAACTGTATCCCACCTCGCATTTGACAGCCGGATCAACACTGTTTGTTTATATTATCAGAATGTAGAAGTGTGAGATTTATGTTTTCTAAATATTCTCCAAATGTCCATCACCTGTTTCTACAGATGTCATTCGACCTAAGTTTTCAGGAGTTTTTGCTGCTGCTTATCTAGTTGGGCTCATGAAAAGTCCATCTTTTATTTGTGGTAACGCTCGCCGTTTTTAGTAGGTTTACTCAATTCTGATGCATTCCTCCGCCGTAAATCGACCCAGAAACAATTGCCATGTTTCTGGATCACACATTATCAATTAGTCTAATCATATTAGCAATTTTCTCAGAAATAATTGTAAAGTTTAGTTTTAATGGTGCAAGTTGTTCAAGGGGGTATCTAAAACATGGTCGCAGAAAATGAGTACACCAATTTTTGTGGGAAAACTTTTCATTTGACAACAAAAAATGAGAAAACGTGTTTTTTGGGATTAAATCTAAAGTGTTGACAGGAACATGTTTTAAATACCCCCTCGAACAACTTGCACCAATAAAACCAGACTACAATTATTTCGCAAACCAGGGGTATTTTCTTCTAAATGTAAAATATGTGTAACCGTTGAAAATTTTTCTATAGGATGCCCAAAATTCATATTGTTTTTGTTTTTAGTTTTTCAATATGAATATTCCAACTCAAATTTAGATCAGTGTTTTAGGCCAAGGAATTTCATACTGCTAGCACATTGAATGGATTTAGTCGTAAGATTCATGTCCCCATATTGTTTCCATATGAGTGGCTATTGAATAAAATGGTTTTTTGATATTTAGAGTCAATTTACGAAAATATCAGTCACTCCAACAATTTTATTAACTCCATATACATACTTAGCTTAATTTGATCAATATTTTCAGAAAAGTAAATTATTGTAGTATGCATATAAACTCGTATCTCCTTCAAAAGGCATTGAAAAAACTGTATTGACATAAACATTAATAACAATGGCCCCAAAACTGATCACTGTAGAACTCCATAAGTGATTTGTCCAATGACTTGAACATCTGATCAGCAATTGACATTTTTGTTCATAACCTTAGACATGTCTCCCAGTCATCTATTTCCAGCTTTCCCATGTACTCCTCCCCATTACCAGGCCGCCGGATGACATAAGAAGGAGTTGTCATCGCATTTGGTTAACAATTACTTCGTTGATGGTCAGCGCCATTTTCTGGAACCCTTGAATGTCGCTACCATATAGTGATTTTTTTTTTGTTCCAGGTGGTTTGTTAGGCCTCGCCTCCAAAACCTTGAAGAACGACCAGTCCCAGCGGTACATGGACGTGGCCAAACAGATCACGAACACCTGTCACGAGTCGTACGATCGTTCCAACACGAAACTGGGACCGGAAGCGTTCCGGTTCACCGAAGGAGCGGAGGCACGCGCTATGAAGACGTCAGAGAAGTACTACATTTTGAGACCGGAAGTGATCGAGTCTTACTTCTACATGTGGCGGCTGACCAAGGACAAGAAGTACCGAGATTGGGGATGGGAAGCTGTGCAGGTGCGTCTGATTTTCTTTGTAGGGGGGGCTTAACAAGATTTGGAGGATAACTGACAACGTGACAAAAGTGAGGCTATGTAAAATGGCTAGGTACAAAGGTTAATTTAATGGAGATTTTCAAATCTACACCACTTTTTTATTATACCGAAGTAGTCTCGTAGGTAGAAGCCTAAATGCCGCGGCACCGCGGCTGTTATAAGGAGCTTGAAGAAACTTTTTTAATACGATTTTTGAACTGCTTAATGTTAGGAGGACTGGGAAAAGCCTCCTCAGGTAGATTATATGACAGTCTCTATACAAACGGACAAAGGAGCGGTCGTATTGGCATGTTCCAGTTTGACACGGTTAGGATCGTAGACCGAAGTCAGACGGGTATGTTTGGCATGCACATCGCGCGGCGTCATCATATAGGAGAGCTCTGAGGAGCAAAGCCCGTTGACATAGCGGTAGAAGAGAACCAGATCTTCGACGGTTCGTCGGTACATGACGCTCCCGAGACTGTCCGTTAGAGTTAGTCATCGATCAGTCGGATAGCCCTGTTCTGAACAGCACCGAGCATGGATAATGTAGCCGGCACTGCAGCACCCCAAACATGTGAGCAGTACTTGAGGTCTTATCTGGGCATTGTAAAGAGTGAGAAGGTTATGTGGCGACAAATACTTCCTAGCGCTAGACAGATTTTTTCTTACAGCTGCCTGTATTGACGAGATTTGTCCATACCAGATTAAGTCCTCTGTGATCTGGACCTCGACTGTAATAAACCTTTGCCATCCACCGAAACGAAATGAGTGCTAGGACGATCTTGTTATTCAATGTAACTATGTTTTGGAAGCATTAAACTTTGGCAGATTGTTACGTCTCAAGGCAGTGATAACCTCCAGGTCTCTCGTAATCAGCAAGGTCTGGATATGATTGATCATTATGATACTGATGAAGCTGTTGAGTCACAACGTTTATATCGAGGCACCGCGGGTGCTATAAAGATGTGAAAGATATTTTCTGGTCCGATTTTTTAAATGAGGTTGGTAGAACTGGGAAATACCTCTTGAGCTGGATTGTCCCTTATTATCGAGAACCCATGAAAAGGAGAACGCTCGTGCTAGAATGAGAAGTAGGGATCTGCTGACACGTCTACATCGTGGCGACATCATGGAGAACTCACAGTGTCAAAGTCTCCAAAAATATACTACTTTTAAAACTTGAAATTTTGTGAATATATTTTTCATAGGCCATACTGATCGATTCGAACGAAATCTGAACGCTAAAAGTGCAAGCCAGCTATAATACCTAGAAGAATAGAAGGTCAATAACTTATATTTTAACACTAACATTGTAATTTTCTGTTCATAATATCTCCTTCTTAGCCTGTCTATAATATGGCTAACAGTTTATTCGACTACCTCAACTACCTGCACACGCTACAAACCTCTACAATCCTGGTACCACACACAATATGGTACTGATTTGATCTTACAAGAAAAGAGGTCTTTGTTATTCAAGAGGAACAATGTCGGAGCCAAGACCGATCCCTGGGAATTCAGCCACCTACCTGCAAATCTTCTTTGGAGAAGTATAACTGTACTTTTTAGTTGTGAAGGTTATGAATCTCACTATTCGTCATTTGTTTGTCTGGGCGGTCTGTAGGAGCTTTACCCATTAGTCACTGTCTAATGTACGTTAGACCTGGTTGCCCAGAAACCAGACAATGTGAAGGAAAAGGAGAAACGGAAAGAGAAAAAAAAGGGAGAAGACCAAAGAAAAACAAGTGTTTAGTTTAAGAGGAAACACCTAGGCTTTTTGACTTGGTACACGGATTCATTTTGAGGTGAACTAAACAAATTTTGATTCGGTTATGTTAGAGTGTAAATTTAAGTTTACTAAAAGTTCGCGCTAATTTTTGATTGCAGTGCGAGCCGTGGCCTTGAATGTTTACGAACTTGCTCCACTATGTAGTCCACTGAGTCGCTGAAGCTTGACATAATCCGTCAAGTAAGGAATGTCAAGGTCTCGGTGTTGTGTCTGGTTTGAGACATACCATGGAGCATTGCAAATTGTTCGCAAAGTTCTACTTTGCAGTACTTGAAGACTTTGCATGTGTGTCTTGGCAAGAAAACACCAAGCCGCACATGCATAAGTAATGGCTGGTCTAATAATCATTTTATATAGGCGAACTTTGTTTATCAAACTCAATTTGGAGGATCCACATAACAAAGGATATAGTTGCCGAAACGCAATTTGGAATGTTGTTTTCAAGGCTGTTGTATGTTTCTGCCAGGTCACGCCTTTATCAAGGGTGACACCGAGGTACTTGGCAGAATTTGTCCATGGTACACCCTGGCCGTCTACAGAAACCTCTGCTGAAGGGTTGCGACGTTTTTTGGTACAATAAATAGCCTGCGATTAATTTTAATCAGCCACCGTTCCGCCCACTCTAGTACTTCTTCCACCGCACTCTGCAACCCATCGTGAACCAGATCACCAGCACACGACTGCGCGACAAGTGCAGTGTCGTCAGCATACAGGTAGACTTCACAGTTGCTGGGGCAAGGGTCATCATGGATAAAAAGCGAACAAAGGACTTGTCCTAGGACCGAACCCTGAGGAACACCGGCCCGTACTGGCCGTGTTGTTGACAAAACATTGTTAATTTTGATCCGAAACTTCCTTCGTTCAAGAAAGGATTTGAGTAATTTTAGAATTACGATTCTCAACATTGTTAGTGGAGTCAATGACAGTTGCCTTTTCCCACCCTTTTGCCAGATTGTCAGTTATACTTTCCTTCATATACAACTTTACACGCTCTCCTTTATTTTTCAGGCTTTGGAGAAATACTGCAGAGTTCCAGGTGGATATACAGGGATCAAGAATGTCTACGCAGAAGAACCACAACAAGACGATGTACAACAAAGTTTCTTCCTGGCAGAAACGTTAAAGGTGAGTTTTATTATTTCTACCAACTAATAGAAACTAGTAAATCGAAAACATCTGGAATGATATTTTCTCTTATGAACTGTTCTTACCAGAAGCAGTCTGACTGCAACCTAACTCCAACTCACTTTCGACTGCGAATTTTGTTTTCCAGGGGAGAACGAGAGTTTTTTTAAAAATCACCTTATTTTCTGCAGTTTTGAATCTCACTACTACTACAATAGTTGGTTGTTATATGATGACAGCACAAAGTATTCATTTGCTTTTATTATTATTATATTAGGTTACTTGACTGAGATGAATTCCAAGTTCGCTAACAGCAGCAGTCGAAGGATATTTCTTTAACGCTTTCAGGATGCAATGTAATAATTATATTGTACAGATTGAGCCAAAGTACATAACTTGCGTGAACTGCTTATTTCGTTTTGAAGCTACATTGATTACTT
This sequence comes from Acanthoscelides obtectus, assembly GCA_963669975.1. Classification (NCBI taxonomy): domain Eukaryota; kingdom Metazoa; phylum Arthropoda; class Insecta; order Coleoptera; family Chrysomelidae; genus Acanthoscelides; species Acanthoscelides obtectus. The sequence continues at coordinate 65,893,105 of CAVLJG010000009.1, forward strand.
TTTTAAAGTCGATTTCTAAATTCATTTTTGTGTTTTGCTACTGTTTCATAGATGGCGCTAGGATCTTATAGATCCCTTATTGGGCGTCGGAATAAGTATAAGGTTGGCTATCTTTATCAATACTCATCAACTATAAGCTTGATTGTTACAGTTCTTGTATCAGTGGTAGCTCTCCTGGAATTTTTTCAACACTGCTGCTCCAATTGATACGATTAAAACACAAAAATACGATACAGAAGTACATTTATCAATTTAGCTGAAGGGTCATAATGTTATATTGTTCGACTATTTTGTTCGCTGCTAACGAAACTGTATTTTCAAAATTACAAGTATCACAAAATGAAGCTATGGGAATCATCTTGAATAAAAATAAATATTCTAGAATACATATTATTATTATTTCAAGACCTACATACTTGGTTTTCATTTTCATATTACATTAAAAAATCATCTACCAAATCATTTAGAAAATTTTATCAAATCGACAACCACATAAGTATTTCAAAAAGGATTGTAACCAAATTTGAAAATATTTAAACGTAAATTGAAGAAATATTTCAGGGAAAACCAGAATTCATATTAAAATTTAGTATAAAAATATGTTGACTTGAAAACAAAATACCTGTATTATGTGTAACATTGAAATTGTAGATTAATGCTTAACAAACAAAATATCCACAGATATATTTCATCAAGGAAACTGTTTTGTTGAGTTGTGGTTGCTAGTTACCTTCGGTGAGAACGGTCCTCATTGCCCAGAATCATTTTTATCACCTATTTTTTTATTATAGTATCTCTACCTGCTGTTTTCGGACGACAACATCTTGTCGCTAGACGAATGGGTGTTAAATACAGAAGCTCATCCCTTGCCCATAAAGGGTGTGAACCCCAACTATAGAGAATCAACCCAATAATGGTAGACAGTCCTTCGTGTGCGACTGAATTCTGTATTCATTTAAATCTAGCGCCAATTTCCGGGGGAACTCAACGTAACCGATACATGAAAAGTGTTCACGAAACATGACTTAGCCAATGTTTTTGCGTGTCTTCTACGAACGAAATGCTGGAACTGTACATATAATTATAAGGTGAAAGTGTTTGATAATACCTGTGATCTACATTGACTTGAACAATGGACACGACGTTTGCTTTTTTGTTAGAGGGAAGAAAATGGTGGATATTTTTTAGGTACTTTTAGTGCGAGACAGATGAATATTCTACTCAACGTGCGTGTATATATAGTAGTTGTCTTCTAGTCAGTCATTTTTCGATGAGACTTTTCTCTGGGTAAGTGCAAAGGTAGAAGGTATTTTTGCATCTGAATGGCAGAATTGTCATACGGAAAATAGAAAAAGCTTTTCTTCCCTATTTTGTCCATCTTTACCTGTGATACGAATATTTATATTTTTTCAAAGCTTTTTGATGTGACTGACTGTGTTTTTCCGGACATTAATTGTTTATCTACGATTGTGCTATATGTATTTCGAGAATAATAAGCGTTTAAGTTGCTAGGCATGTTAGAGTCGTCTAAGGTTCCGGATTTACGCCCTAGACACACAAAAAATATAGCGGCATTTGATGAACATGGTTTGCACCATTGAGATACGGGCCTCTAAATTTTGTTTGTGAAATTGAAAGGACTTTTCAGTATTTTTTTGTTGTTCATGGATTCCAGATGCAAGTAGTGCCATCTACATTTGTATTTACAGCTAAATTTTGCTTTTACTGGAAGGGCATAAAATGTGATACTATTGTGGGATATTGTATGAATGTTGCCTTTATTAGAAACGACTATTTTATAAGGAGTAATAATTATTTAATGTGAAAATGTTTTAGGTCAATGCTAATTTTAATTTTAGTAAAATGAAGGTCGTTTTATAGTACGATTGTCATTTTGAATCATTACAATCAAAATTCATATTTTATCTATAATTTACTGTAAAGCAGGTTCAGTAATATAAATTTTCGTCGTGGACTGTTAATAAAAAATAGCATATGGAAGGACGGTTAAGGCCAAAATTTAAATTATAAACAATGTCTATAAAAATGTAATAATTATTGGTGACCTGTTTCGTACTTATTTCAGCAACTAAGGCGAAGCGCGTCATAAATTTTTAATTTTCATTTTGAAATGTTTGCATTAGTTATTTTTTATTAATAAATCTAACAAGAAAAATAATTCGTCACTTTTATAAAGTGATTAGTAGAGGCGCGAAATGAACTAATATAGCAGCACCCAGAATGTATCGATGTGAAAAAGTTTATGTTAGTTACATGAGTTATAAACCAAAAATGATATTTTGAGGAACTTCTGAGTACTGTTTAAATAATGATTAGTTACTAATCGGAGACTGTTTGATCATCTAATTCATGTGGACTTATGATTTTTCCGTGTAATCACATTTTTTTTTTGTAGTTTTATCTGACTATTGATATACTCGTATTTTGGCATAGCTTTAGATGTATTCCGTTTTTTTTTTAAGAAGAAACGTTTTATGTGATGGCAGCTGTTAACAGTGGCTTTTAGCTGACATGTTGATTGTCAGATGAAAATAAGCATTTATATTGTTTTAGTATCTTTAGCACACCCCATAAAAATTGTTAACCCAATTTTAATGTCTTTTCTTTTATATCATCTTCAGTACGGGCAATATCTTGACATCTGATGGGAAAAATATTCTGATTCGTATTTTTTGCATAATCTCATTCAAAAAGGGCCCTTTTTCATGAATTTGCATGTTGCCAGGTCCAAATTTTAGTCATAACTTATTCAACAAATTTCAGAAATTGTTCTTTTTGTGCTTCGGTGACAGTGTTTTTAAGTTTTTAGGACATTATAGAAAAAAGGTGCTTTAGAACTGGATAGTTTTCGAGATATAAGCGATACAATATTTGTAAAAGTGCGAAATATTCCATTTTCGATCTAGAAATACAGTATCAAAAAACGGAAATTTTAATTTTGCCAATGTTCTTAAATATGTTTCAAACAACCATTTACAAAATCCCAAAGCACCTGAGGAGACGTTGTTACTGTAAACCTTTGTTTTTTAATTGTTGTTTGTTGTTTAAAAATCGTCGACGCTAATTTGAGCCTGGCAACACGCAGGTTCGTTAAAAGTGGCGCTTTTTGAATACAATTATGCAATAAATCTGGATTAGAATATTTCCCCATCGGATGCGAAGATATTGCCCGTATGACTTTTATTATCCCATTTTGTTAACATTGAGAAAATATACATATGTTTACAATTATATGAATCGCTTAACTTTGTTGCATCGTACGTTTTTTGTTTTTTAGTTTTGTGTGATTGAATGAACAAATATTTTTCTGGGGTGTGTACTTTTGTCACTATGTCATGAAATATGGCAATATGTCATAGCACGACTTTTACTTTTTACTGTCAGAGAGGTAGTAAGTATTGTATAATATTGTATATATATGTTAACTAGATGTTATACACTTATATCGAAAACTAAACAATGTGCTAAATGATTGCATTTTATACAACTTCTATAGTTTGGTCTGAAGAAACTTTTTTTATAAAAATGTTTATGTATAATTTTATTTTTCTCACACCACCAGCGTATCTAAACAGAAGTTCCAAAACTAAAAATCTTTATTTAATGAGGCAAACTTCAATTTGGTAAGTGAATTTTTTTTAGTTTAAATCTCATTCTTTTAGATTCTTTAGACGAAGCTTGCCCAGTTAGAGAAGACTGAGTAATTTTGCGAGTGCCACTATTTTTGTAGAACACACCACATGTTTACATATTCAAAACCTAGTTTTTTGAAAATCGTATGCTCCTCTAAATTCGGTGAAACTATTTCATACTTTCAAAAAGTACTCACATCAGTTACTATGGGAAATTTTATGTGTTCGAAATTCTGACTAACTTTTCATTTATCTAATGCTGGAGGTATACTTGTCTTAATCTTTACTCATAAAGCTGACGTTTCGACATTTATTTGATGTCTTCATCAGCAGTACAAAATGCGAAGAATACATTTTGATGAATTACAATAAGACCAAAAAGTTATATGGATAAGAACATCAAAATAAACAAATATGTTAAAAACAGTAGTTGAATCTTGAATCAAAACATGAGACAAATATGATGAAAAAAACAGTAAATTGTAAAAAATGGAGAAGAGCAACCTTTTACCAGAATCCGAAAATTAAAACAAGAAACGTAACTTTTGTTTTGAGCTGAGGGCGTGGCAAATACTATCAGGCATTTTTTAAGAAATTGTCAAAGTTTGTATCTTGAATTGTATTGTTATCATGAAGTGCTTTTTATTGTATGAAATATTTCATGAGGAAAGATTACGTCGAAAGTATTATTTTGAGAAAACTATTTTTCAGAGTTCTTATGAATGCATTGCCTGTATTTCGTTGGTGTTCCGCAAGCTCCTCGTGTGTTGTGAAAAGTCTTAAAGATAAATGGAACTACCTGTAAAAAGTTGTTTACTATTTAAGAACAGAACTGTAAATACCAACATTTTAAATAAAAAAATATTAATTTATTGAATTGTGTTTCAATCTTGAAATTGAAAAAAAATGGGCCCTAATAAAAAATTCGATAGAATGTTTCTCACGTCAGTTGGCCAGAAAATATGGTGATCATGAGGCATTCTGAATCCAATTTTTTAATTTAGTATACACGTTTCCAACCCCTATAAGTATGCTATCACTTTTTTCCTGCAATCATTGAAATTTATTATGGGCTATCCTACCCTTGCTCTACTTTTTGTTAATGTGCAATCTTGTAAAATAGTCATAGTTCCGTTTAATGATCATGATCTTTAGGCGCCCTACCCACTCTCAAGAACGTTAGTTTTACTCGTTTTTTGCTCATTTTTACTCATATTTTCTTCCAAAATACTCATTTTTCTCGAGAGCCTGTAGAAACAGTAATGATCCAAATAATTGATATTTTCGAAAAAAATCTTATGTTCCTGGAATTTAGACCGACAACCGTGGAATCTTACAGGCACTGTGTTTTCAAATGGTCTATGGTCTATGTTTAGATATTACAATATCTCTTCAAAGGGTAAGTTTGTTCCTTCATTTTTACTTTCTTCGTTTTTACAATTTTGATAAACATCTTATGTTTGTTTAGTTTGGACCGACAAGTATGAAATAAGGCACTCAGTTTTCAGATATTCCATGCATACCCGTATTTTGGGATTTTTAGGCGGCTTACGACATCTTGTTTCGAAGTTGACTTTTGTCATTTGATTTTTCAATCATCGCAAAGAGTAATTAATTCTGAGATTCATACAACCATGACTTCAATTTTTTATTCACTAAACTACACATCAACATATATACACATGATTAACCTTTATATACATTTATCAAATATCTGTCCCGCAGGGTAGATGTTGGATGTTGTTAGATGTCAGTAGTCACTTACCAGTCTTTGAAATGACTACCAATCCTAGAAGTTATTTAGAGCTGTTTTCCTGGTTGATCCATTCAGTGGTGACCAAGTGCACGTTTCTCCTGAAGGAACAGAACAATGTGAACTAGGTTTTTATCGATAATTCAGCATTTTTGTAAGTAGAAGAAAAGGATTTTTCTCTGAAGAAGGGAACTGCCTACTATAATGTAACATCTGAAACTTATCTTGGGGTTTTCATGCCGATAATCCCCGATGTGTGACCTTAAAGAATTTCAAATATGGATTCGTTGACCAGACAAACGGGGGATTATAATAATATATTCACGCACAAAAAAATATTATAGTTGGGCAGCTTAAACAACTTTCGCGAGTGCCGCGTCGAATTTTGTTTTTTTCCAAGTTTTGCACGAACACTGAATTTAAATCCTATAGGCTTTCAATCTACTTTTGGGAGAAGGTTACAAAAGAAATTGACAACTGCTGGCTGTGGTGGCGGTAGTGCATATAAAAATAAAAGGTATTCAAAATGATATCGCTGATTCTCCGAATAGTTTTTTATACACGCAATAAAAAATGTCACAACCCTTCAGTTTGCATTGCTGCTGAAGCAAGGTAATTTGAACATTTATTGTGAATTTATTAAATACATTCACGAATTAATAAAACTGCGTTACCATCTGTCTTGCTGTCACTACCTAGAATGAGACTGTCTGCCACTCCGTCTAAGAAAAAAATTAAATTTGTGATAATGAGAACTAAAAGATCATCACAAGGTGTAGATTTTTCCGATTTTTTTAAGCCTATAATTTGAAAAATGCATGACTTAGTTTTTTTAATATTTTTTTATAACTATTATGACTTGGATTATCCTCCGTTGCCGACTTGAGGTCGATTTCTGGGACACCTTGAATGCTCGGCAAAACCGGACATCGAATATGCCGGGTACCGGATAGTAGTAGTAGTATATAGATATATATATATATATATATATATATATATATATATAGATACAAACCGAGTACAAACAAATGCGATTGTATGTAAGCAAAGCGAACTAAAAATACTTCCCGTGCTGATGCAAAAGTCTACTACTATCAAAATCTATAAAATTCTAAAAGTGATGCTTATCATTAACAAAAAGAAAATAGTACCAGCATCCGATGTTGTCCATCGTTTTCGAGGATATCAGCAACGTCAGGATTTTGGTCTTCTATTATTTCGTTGCTCCCTAAATATTCCTGACTGCAATAAAAGTCAACGAATTAATTTTGGTTGAATTTCAAACATTTAACTTAGAAGCTAAAATAAAAAGAAATAGATTGACTTTTCATATCTCTGTTCCCGTGGGAGATAAATGAAACCTTCGACGTTAGTAAAAAGACTTTTCTGACGCTTGGGCCATATTAATAATAATAATAATAATAATAATAATAATAATATTCTTTATTGCCAGCAAAATTTTAAAGAAAAAAACATAAGCAACGTCAAAAAAAAAAATGTAGTACAATACCAACGGGATATTATATGTATGTTTACAATATTAAAAACTATTAAAATGACAAATAAAAGTCCAGTATGTCACAACTTAGCTTAAAATGTTATTAAAATAAAATAATAGAGCTCAAATGTTAAAATCAAAGCTGTACAAACATCTGTCCAGCAAAAACTTTTTCACCGCTCTTTTAAACCTAATAGGCTTGCTCTCGGATTTTATATCTATAGGAAGCATATTGAAAGTTTTGACAGCCATGTATATGATGTCCTGTTTCAAAGTACAAATACAATGGTACATCTATTTAGTTTAAGTTTAAGTATTTTATTTGTACATGTACTTTGAAGAGGCCACCGCTGTTTTAACGTGTGCTAAATCTGTTTTCAAACATTTGTGGTCTGATTTATGAATATGAATCGGCGAGACAATCACAGGACAAATTTCATAAGTAGAATTATCTCATCGTCAAACGAAAATCTTTGAGAATATGCTACTACAGATTGTTTACTATTTTAGTATCGTCTTGATGTCGTGTTTAGAGAAATGCTGAACATTGGAAATTTGATACACTACATTATTACGGCTTTCGGCCACTTTGTCTTAGTATCATATCACCGAACTTTCTTTCCAGTCCTATCCTTTTATTATCACTTATAAGTTTGGGGAAGCATTTCAGATTCAATCAACAAGCCAAAAGAAAAGCCGAAAAGTATATATTGATGGGTATATTGATATATCCAAGGATAGGTGTAAATCCTAAGGACAAAAATAAGAAAATTCGACAAATTGAACTGGCAACATTGGGCATTCATATTTCTACTACTACTACTACTACTACTACTATTCTTTTTTATATTTTCAAAAACATATGATTCAAACAAATGCTTATCCAAAACTACTGGAATAATATCCTACAACATACAATACTTATACCAGTTTTCCAGATTTTGTCCTACAGTCCTGAAAATGAAGATGCCATGGTGGTTGTGCTATTTCGCGTTATATGACGCGGATAAAATTAACACATCTCGGTGAAACAGGAATTTATCCCAATAAAAAATAAGCAATCAAATTACAAAAAAGTGTGACCATCAAGCCACAACAACACCGTTTTCCTTTTTAGTCCATTCGCGCAAAATCTGAAAAACCGAGACCAATATTGTAAAACATTGTTCCCAAAGCAAACGCATTTTCAAAAAAATCCCGTATTTTTCGACGTATAAAGAAAAGAATCATGTTTTTACATATAAAGTGTAATACGTCAGGAACTAAGTTTCATTCAGATGATGATTTTTTCGAAGTCAGAGGTTAGAATCATGTTCCATCTAAAATGAACAAATACCTTTTAATATCGCTGCCGTCGCTCAACATCTCATTTGCATTGAAGTCATTTGAGCTACTTCCAAATATGTATCGCCTGTTCAGAGGTTTTTGAATGAGCCTTGACAAGTACCATCTGGGAAGCATTGACATATCAGCATCTCTACGAGTGCTGCTGATGTGGGAAGAGTCACTTCTTTTTCCATGACCTAAAAGTAAATCAATACGCGAATTGAACCAAGTCTTGTGGCATCTCCTTAGGATATTATCACTATCTACAAGTTGACATGATGACAAAACCTTGTCTAATATGACACTCTGACATGCATTGGTTTCATGCAATTTTGAGGAATCGTATGGTCATCGTCAAACATTAACCAAAAATGTTGAAAGGTTTTCATTTGAATTTTTAGTGGAACTATCGCCGTTATACCCTCTGCGTGCGTCTCCACGATATTGGTTTAATTTCTTCAATCGGAAATATGAAATAAGTATAACATCTGAATTTTGTACTTACCACCCCAACATGCATGACCATAGCTTAGGCAGGACCCTGTAAAAAATCCGTGTGAGTGAGTAGTGATCAATGTTTCCCTTAATCAATTGTGGACGTGTGACAATGCGCCCACGAAAAATTTTTGGTGAGAATTTTGGGCGCACGGCGTCGTTAGTTTTGGAAAAATTGCTGAGCTTATTAGCAAAAAGCATTATTGCATAAATATACCAATATTTCACTATCTTAGCATAAAATACTTTTTTCATCTGATATTAACTAACCTACCCGTCACATCTTTTCTGTCTAACAATATTCTAAATAATGAATAGCAATATTATCTAAAAATTAGTCAACGAGAGGTAAAGTTTAAAAAGCGGAATATGGGAGTTTTTTAAACCGAATCGGTTTTCTATACGTAGACGGTTCAAATTTTAACGAGACTTAAAAAACCGTCATTTAAGATTCATGCCAGGTAAAATTGATTGCCTATAATTGCATATATTGCAGCTATATAGCCCCCTCGTTATTATTTGCTCGCTGGTGAGGGTAAGGTGAATTTGCCTACAAGATTGTACAATTTGACTTCATTAGGCATTTGCTTGTCTTACGTTTTGAGAAAACTAAACCTCGTGGATCAGCGCTAACTATAGCTCTAGCGAATAGACATCGAAGATTTAAACACCGCCAAAGTCCACAAAAAATATCATATGTAACTACATACATAGGTTTTCCAAATAGAAAAGAATTCCGATATTATCTTAGATATAACTATTACTACATTTTACACCGACACAGCTACTATAAAAAAAGTTTTTGCGGATCCGCACAGAGTCGTAAAATATGTACTACTATAAACTTTAGCTAAAAAACAATAACTGAATGAAAAATGCGATAACAATTTTTGGCCCACTCCAGATTATTACACTTCCCATTCATTATTTCATCGCTATTTCGACATGGTGTGTTTATTATTTTTTCATTTTTGTTATGATTAAATTAATATACCCGTAAACGGTGTTCGAGGAACGCAGCGTATATTTCAGTACTTAATTAAACATGCTCAGGTTTGCTATATTTCTGCATTAATATAACATTCAATATAATATCTATTCCAGGAAAAAGCAATATATTACGCTCTTAGGAAAAAAACTACGTGCAATTTTATTTTTGCATCTTGTACAGCGGAAAAAATCTCTTCGCGATTTTTTCAGTAGCTTTGAACTGGTTTGTCTCAAAAAATCTCTCGATACCTACTAAAATGGATATAAAAGCTTTTACAACGGGTTTAAAAATGTTTGAAGATAGCAAATCCCAAAAATCCTCAAACTTGTACACAAAATCATCTTAAATATTCAAATTTTAAGGGGGGTCACGGCGTTCCACTTCCACCCCTTGTGGGTGGCCGCGAGTACCCTTCAATTTTCAAACACTTTAATCTTGGAACATGTAAATTAACTACTGGTTTGCAAATTTTGGAGTTTAGAGGATACCCTATACATCTTTTGATAGCTTAGAATTTCTCAACATAAGTGTTGATTCATTGTGGATAAATGGTGAAAACACACCTTGGGATTTTGTTCAGTGCATCTTTGAGGTAGTTACTAAGATATTAGTATCCATAAAGCGTTAAAATTTGCCAAAAATTGTTTTTTCCAATATATCGAAAACTACTATTTTCCCGGGTATTTTGGGAAGTTTTACTCGTAAAGCAAGTTACTTTTTGCCATGAATTTAAAACTCTGATCTTATCGACTTATAAAAGAAATAGACATTTATTTTTTTTTAAAAATAGTAGGTACAAGGTGTCAGAAACATAAGCGTATTTTGTGTTGTTTCGTGAAACGGCAATATCCAATTCATTAAAGATCAGTGGCGTTCGTAGAAAAGGCTTTTAAAACATGCACCAGCTTCACAACGGCATTATAGTATAATGTGGGCAGTGACCTAAGCATCTTAAAAATCGAGAAGACAATGCTCTGATAGGACACATCGCCCATGGTATTTATTCATAAAAACACCCTTCAAAATGATACGTGATCTATTGGTACTTAGGGTACCAGAAACTTTTTACTCATCCGTAAGTTACCCTTTTGGTTAATGTTGAAACCATTTGAGTTCGTTGACAGTATGTACAGTCTGTGAAACTCAAAGGTTCGCCTCTTATTAGCCTACCAAGCAAGGACTATAAACCATCTAAACCTAAAATATTCTTCTGGGCCTTGTACGGCAAGGTTTGAACTTTAATTTAGGCACCTGGCAACCTCAAAAATTATGTCTTTTAAAAATTTTCAAGACCTTTATAATGATCACTTGCAGAGATCGTCAAGACCCCTGAATGGCAAAATATTTCCTCAGATTTCAGTATACAGCAAGGTTTTAAGCTTTTCGATTCATGGTTAGTAACTCTTCTCTGAACTTGATAGTTTTTTCAAGTTATAAGCCATTCAGTGTGAGAAAAACCCTAAACAGGGCATTTTCAATGCTTGAAAGCTTGGTTGAAAATTATTGTTTTGGAGGTTGCCAAGTGTCTAGATCAAAACGGAAAGGGGGACCCTTCAAAAAAATATGTTGTGAATGTTCCACAAATCACATCTACTTAACTATGCCTGATTTATTTCTATCTATTTGCATTTCATTGTTTTATCCATATATATATACAGGGTGTAAACGTTATGGTAGTCATTATTGAAATGGGTAATAGGGGGGTCAAAACATGGTCCAAAAGTCAATAGATTTTTGTCTAAATGGCTTTATAGTTTACAACTTTAAGTGCTTTATATCGACTAGAATCACCACAATCTTACTAATTTTTATAATCTAATCTAAAACGTTTTTAAATTGGGTAATTAACAAATAAATGGCATAAGGTTTTTCTAAGTTGAACCAAAATTTGTAGTCAGTAAGTAAGTTAGTTAAATTAAATTGAATATTTAAAACCCACATGACAACAGCGCGTCGGTCATCATCACCCTTATCGAACCGGCAATCGATCGCAATCGGTAACAGTGGTTATCTATCGGGCATCGGGCGTGTTGTTTACAATGTTCTCGAATCAAGAGTTCGCCGAAATGTTAGTTTACGGTGAAGCTCGTCAGAATTCAAATATTGCGTGAGAAGTAATAATTTAGTCGTTTGAAAGCAACACACAGATAATATATAAAAAATGCCTGCTATAGTTCAAATTGTATATACCTGTTTTTTGCGCGTACATATCCATCAGAATTTAAACAGGGTGCTCATGCTCATGCACCATAACATGGTAGGTACATTTTTGTGGCGTTCATGAAGTAATCCTTTACCCTCTATTACAGACAGAGAAATATTCATAGTTTTCGTTAATCGGCTCTGTTGCGATAGAGTAACAAGAAAAAATTTATTTCATCAGCGGTACTTCTATTACTTGGAAAGTGTCACTAGATTTTGAAGAAATTTTGAAAGGCCCGTCTGGTACCAGTATTATGACCAAAAAATCAATAACTCGCCTAAACTTGACTATCTTTTTTCGTTACTGTTTAATGCGATAAAAAATTCCCATAGAGGAGACAAAAACCAGAGAGAAGTCTAACTTTGTTTATTGATGTATTTTGGTTTATTTGAAGGATTCAAAGATTGTGAAATCCGGCTAATCTCGTTTTCTAAATTATAAGCATCCACTCATTTTGTACAACTCCAAACACGAGCAACGCGATGTGTGCACTTCGAAAATATGTGGAGTGGAATCTGCGTTGAAAAATAGGCAAATGTAATCTAAAAACGCCACAAAATTTATGTGATCAGGCTAACTAGCTGAACCCTGTTGTTATTGAAATTGTACTGAAAGATTATATATATATATATATATATATATATACTAAGTGACATATAAATCCGAACACCCAGTTTAAATGGTTTTATTTTAATAAAATTTTGTATAAGTACTTAATGAATCATAATAAGTAAATGATAAAAATTTCAAAATGATTGCACTGCTTTAAAGCCCTTTGACCTTTAATAATGTGTGGATGCACCCTGATGTGCTACGCATTCTCCAACGCGCCTAGGCATGCTTCTGATCAGGTGGTCAATGTCCTCCTGTGGTATCTCATTCCAGGCAACCACCAACTCATCTCGAAGTGCTTCTAGAGTCTGAGGAGGACATTGCAAATTGAGCAATCTCCTACCCATCATACCCCACACGTACTCAATTGGGGATAAGTCGGGAGATCTTGGTGGCCATGGTAACAATGTGACATCATTATGTTGAAAGAAGTCTATTGTGACTCTTGCAACATGTGGTCGGGCATTATCTTGTTGGAAATTTGGATCTGCCAGGGTGTCAAGATAGGGTAAAAGATGGGGTTCTAGAACTTCGTGGATATAACGCTGCGCGTTCATGTTACCTCTGATGAAGATTAAAGGTGACCTGGAACCATAAGCTATAGCACCCCAAACCATAACTCCAACAGTGTGATGAACATGTCTTTCAACAAAAAACTGTGGATTCCTCCTTTCACCACGTCGCCTTCTAACCCTGGCAACGACCATCGTGCATGCCTAAACAAAATCGAGACTCGTCACTAAAGACAATACTGTTCCATTCCGGATCCCAGAGTGACCGTTGTCTGCACCACTCAAGGCGATTACGTCGGTGTTCTCGAGTTAAAGGGAGGACCCAGTGTGGCCGGTATGAAAACAAGCCAAAACTTCTCATTCGTCGGTAAACACTTCGCATGCCAATATGTCTTCCGTGTTCTGCAAACCATTCATTTGCAATGGACCTGGTAGTGGAGAAACGGTCCCTTAAGGCCAATAAACTTAGGCTGCGATCTTCACGGTCTGTTGTTCTACGGCGGCGTCCAGTGCCCCTTGCTCTTTGCGTACGGCCTTCTCGAAGCCATGCCTGACAACACCTAACCACAGTGTCTACACTTCTTTGCACTCTAACTGCAATTGCCCGAAAAGAAAGTCCAGCTTCCCGAAGTCCGACTATACGGCCCCTATCAAACTCACTAAGTTGACGAAATCGTACAGGTCTCCGTGCTCTAGGCATCGTAACCGATCGTAAAGGATGTCAAGAACCAAAATCCGCCAACGTTGATTCTTTACTGCGGCTGAAATATTCATTTTTAGAGCGTTAGTGAATTAAAAAAAAGCAGTATAAAAACCGGAATGTCCAACTGATAAGGCTGAACATTTTTTCACTTGTTATTTACAGTAAGATAAATACATTCACCAACTTTTATTAAAATAAAACCATTTAAACTGGGTGTTCGGATTTATATGTCACTTAGTATATATACGAGGGATGTCTTTTAAGTTTTGCATATGGAAATAAAACAACACGGTAGGTAGTTTTGAATGACTTTACTGTTTTTCGAAGTATTCTCCACGAAGGTTAATACACATCTGCATGCGCTCGAAAACGGCATTTTTGAATGTGTCAACTGCTTCTTCTGGTGACTGGAACCTTTGACCACGCAGTCTGTTTTTAATTTTCGGGAAAGTAAAGAAATCGTTAGGACTTAGATCGGGACTATATGGAGGATGGTCCAATAATTCCACGTTTTCTTCCGTTAAATACTGCCTTGTTTTTTGGGCTGTGTGCGAGCTTGCATTGTCTTGGTGGAGGATGATTCTTCTTTCGGGGTTGATTTTTCGAAGCTCGGTGATGACTTTTGGCAAACAAATGGTGGTATACCAATCCGCAGTAACAGTCCTTTGCTCATTAAGAGGAATTGTTGCAATATGACCAGCTTTTGACACAAATGTCGCGACCATCTTATTCTCAACACTTCGAGAACGGATGACTTTTGTTGGCTTTTCTTCACCTTGGAACACCCAAACAGCCGACTGTCGTTTATTTTCTGGTTCGTAACAGTAAATCCACGATTCATCACCACTAACAATGTTGTACACATTTTTTGAGTTTCCGGAATTGAAACGGTCATGCGTTTTTTGACCTTGGCTGCTTTCTGCTCTTCAGTCAACAGGTGGGGTATACAACGAGAAACTTTCTTACTCCTAATTCTTCATGTAAATTTTTTTGAATTGAGGTCTTTGAGATCTTCAAGGACGCCTCAATTTCGCGATATGTCACATGTCTATCTTCAATGATGAGTTTGCGCGCAGCATCGACGTTTTCCTGGGTGACTGCCGTTTTTGGTGCACCCACCCTGATATCGTCGCTCGTCACCCATCCACGTTTGAATTCTCCATACCAACGGCAAATTGTCGACTGATGTGGCACTTCGTTGCCGAAAACAGACTGTAACTCAGCAAGGCATTCTTGTTGCGATAATTGTCTCTGAAAGTTGTAATAAATTATGGCGCAAAAATGTTCTCGGTTCAGTTCCATTTTTCTAATGAGTTGGTGAAACTTAAGAATTCACTGTAGTGAGAACACTGCACGAATTGTTGTGAAACTTTGAACTTAAGTTCACTAAAGAGTGAGGTAAAGATTCAGTACTGACGTTCGATCTACGCGGCCTACTATGTTTCTATATGCAAAACTTCCCTCGTATATATATATATATATACATTTTCTCCACGTGAAACAGATGTAGGAGGTTAGAAGGGACGGTTTTTCCCCCAAAATTGCAGTTCAATAACTTTTAATGTGTTCGGGTGTATTGTTAACACCTAACGATGGTTTCCGTCGTTATCATTAAACCCAATGTCTCCGTCCTTTTGATTTTATATTTGTAACAAGTGCTCTCATCCACGGTTTCGTTTTGAAACACCATTTGGCGACGACTCCTGAAGATGGCTCCAAAGTGAAGCCGAAAGCTCGAGATTACCGTTAAACGAATTTACTAAAGCCTAACAAGAACTTTTCCAATTTCCCAATTAACAAATGATTGTATTTCTAGCGTCCTATATATATATATATATATTCTCCAAAGTGAATGTAAAGGCCCCTCATCTCCAAATAAAGAATCATGGGTAACTTTTTTACCAAACTTCAAAGTTATCCGTCTAAAGAACAACTCAGATAGGAATGAAGACGGCTTCAAAATGAGAACTACCTACTGGGTATGTCGAGTTCGTTGCAACGGTTAATTGGTTATTGCAAAAATCATTCATTTTTAGTATAACAAGCCAAACGTTAAAGCCTGTTTAATGATTAACATCAAAAAAAAAATATCAAAAATGCTCTAGCTATCCAGCGACGTAACTACTGCAACAAGTTAGACATGCATGGTGAGTTTTTGGTATGTACGAGTAGTTGGACAATATCTCCATCACTATAAAACAATCAAAAATGTTATTAACAAAAATTGTGGACTATATGCTTCCTACTTGAAATATACCGCTCCATACAGCAGTAATTGATGAATAATATCACGTAGGAATCTATTTATACAGTTTTTAGCATAATTAATCCTAGTAATTTCTCATCTAATAGGTATTGATTCAGCTTATGGAAAACCCTATACAAGTATTATTTTTGTAAAAAATGTTCTCTTCATCAACTTTCAACCCCCCAGGGTACGCCCTTGTCTCCTACAAGACTTCGAAAAGCTTTTCAGGCTTAGTCTATTTCAGAGGAATTTTTAACCTTCCTTGGTAGTGGAAGAGGCGGGTTTTTGGTTTTCGCAGACTGTACATATGGCAGGCAATAAAACTGAAAGGAAGTTTCTGTTGTTTGTAAACTAGCTTTATAACGTTGAGTCCGTAGTAAAACCGCAATCTCACATTATGATATTGCTAGATAAAACACGTCATCTACCTCTGCAAAGCCTGTTGAAATTAATCAGCAATGTGCGAGTCGAAAAGCTTTTGTGTAAAACATTGCGCGATGAGGTGGAAAGGGAATATCTGTAATTAGGTAGGGCTGTCTGCGTGGATTACAGATAAAAAGGGACTTCTTTCTTTTTACGCTCTGCGCGAGTCAAAGGTTTTCTTTCAGTAATTTGAAAATAACTGTTGCAGGCATTTGGGGATTTCTACAACGTCTCACACAATTCCAAATCACATTTGATTTGATATGTTTAAAGCCCCAGTGCCCACGCTTTAAGATGTTATACATTTTTTTTTGATGCGAAAGGATCTGTAGGAATCGACTGACAGTGTGCGGTACCAAAACTTGTTTTAGAACTTTGAAGTATTTATGTGCCATTATACAGGGGTTACTCTTTTGGTGATAACAAAGAAAGAAGCTCATACGAACGTAGGTACATTAATGCTTCATTTGCGAGATACAGTGTTTATAAAATTGGTTTTACTTCCCACGCCTACTGACGAGGAAGTATTGCAATCGTGAAAAATTTCGAAAATAGGATTTAAAGTTTTTGAGTACATACCTTATTAATGCTGTCAACAGATAATTAAGATTTGTAATACGTAACTCAAAGGAATTAAGTAACAAAGATGCGATGATTATGCTTTATAATTCATGCATACTCTCTAAATTAGAATATGGATGGCTAATATGGAATCCAAGCTATGTTACATCTTGTGGCTCTCTGGAGAAGATTCAACGGAAATTTCTGAAATTTCTTCCATTCAAAATTGACGGTACGTACCCACCTATTGGGGTCCCACAGGAATACCTGTTACGTAAGCACAAGTTTACCAGTCTTGATAACAGAAGAAAGATTCACTCGCTAATATTCCTGCATAAAGTAGTGCATAGCAGTTACGATTGTCCATCATTTCTAGCATAGATTAAATTTGATGCTCCGAAATTTGTTACTCGCGATGCACTCACTTTTTACCTACCTACCCCAGGAACTAACTTACTGTTGCACTCATCTTTGTACTCGATGTGTTCATGTTATAATAGTCTACAGAGTACATTTGATTTGTTCGGTACAAGTATTTCGAATATTAAGACAGTTTGCCGTGAAATGATTTAGTTTTTAGTTTTCGTTGTATTTTTATATGTTTTTTTTACTATTTCTATTGTTGTTTTGCCACCAGTAATTGGTTAACACTGTTGGTGGTGGATTAAATAAATAAATAAATAAATATCGCGAAAAAACATGTCACTCATTCCCGTTGGTCTGTCTGTGCGCTAATCCTTGGTCCGTTTGTAACTTAAATTACCGTTTGATTGAACTTGGGTGTTAAGATATACTTAGCTTTCCATATCCAGTGAGAATTGTTTTAACTCGAAGAAATCACGTGTTGTATTTTTGCCAATGGAGTCGCTCATGGCTACTAAAATCACATAATAGACTGAAGCTGAATAAAAGGCGCTACCAATGAATAACAAAATCGGTGACTTCATTATGACTTACATGCAAGTTAATACGAGCCCCTTCCCACTTCAGTTGGCCCACTTCAAGATTTGTACCAAAATATGCCTTTATAAACTAAACATGACGAAACTATTTACTTCTAAAACAATTTATTTTCTCAAAATTATTTTAGATGCACTCTAGTCGTAAAAAATACATATTTGAAATCACTTATACCTATAACTAATAGAACATCTGAAAAAATAAACAATGTGAGAATAAATGCGCGAAGTTAACAAAGCAACAATAGAAAGATTACCATTGGGTAAGATCACCTTTATTTTATATTACGGCTGAAATTCTTTGGAGCATAGTGTTAACCAAGTTTTGGCAAAAATTTGGTGTAAAACAATCCCATATTTCTTGAAGCTTTTGTCTCAGTTCGGTGATTGTACTAGCAGGATGTTGTCGTAGAACCTTTTTCATCTCGTGCCATAAAGTTTCAATAGGTGACAGATCTGGACTGCTAGAAAGAAACCCATTTCAAAAGTGGTACATTATTTTCTTCCATCCAGGTATGGCACGCTGCACCATCCTGCTGAAACACAAAATCTTGGCAGGATGTCAAACATTCTTCCATCACTGGTAAAAGCGATTCTTCTAAAATTGCCAAATATTTGTTTGTATTCACATTTCCATCAGGAAAATGAAGTTTTCCTACTCCTTTTGATGACATACTGCCCCCGACCATAATGAATGCTGGAAATTTCACTTTTCTCTTCAGACAGTCAACATGGAATGCTTCATTTTTTTGCGAATAACTCTACTGCGACTGTCACCAACACAAACTTCGAATCGAGCCTCATCACTCCATTGTATTGCACACCATTGTTGAGGTGTCCATTGTCTATGTTCTTTAGCCCATCTAAGCCAATTTTTCTTTTGCAGTGGAGTTATTAGTGGTTTGTCTTTGGCCTATAAACAAGTTGTGCAACTTTAGGGTTTTTACTTCACTTTTTTTTATAAGAAAACTTACCTTGCAAGTGCTAAATCCCAGTTTGTGAGCCTGTCTATGCGCTGTGGACCTCGAAATTCTCTTTCCAACAGCGTCACTCCACAGAGCACTTAATTGTAAATAATAATTGGCAGGCCTGTTTTTCACGATTATTCTCCTTAATGCTCTTCGGTCGGCATTTGTGATATTACTTTTTTTCACATTTCGTGGCTTAATATTAACTGAACCAGTTACGTTATATCTTCTAACAATATTTCTCACAATGTACAGCGATAAGTCTAACAAAGTTGCAATTTCTGAGTTTGATTTCCCAGAATTAAAAAGTTTAATTATCAGTAACCGAATTTTCTCACTAATAATCTTTCCTCTACCCATTTTGAAAACCTTAACTACCCAAAACTATTTTAAACGTATTCTGACAGCTGTGATTTATAAAAACAATTATCATGGCTTTTATTCTTCACAGCCACCTATGCGTTATAGACTTATTTTGCATTGAAATGAAAATAGGTTGATATGCTGTAATTGCAACATGTGTTATTTTTATGCTGCAAATTTGATTAGGGCACTCCCTATCACTATAAAGTTGGTGTTTTCCACTATATATTATCAAAATATTCATTGTTAATATTTTAAACCTGTAACACCCTGCTACATTTTTATTATCTGTATTTGATAAGAAAAAAACTAAGATTTCAATAGTTCGGTCAACTGAAGTGGGAAGGGGCTCCTACATGTTTTTTACATGCTTTGTTCGTTTTACTACCTACGTCACATGCGCGTTTGCCTGACTGTCGGGCTGTTCGCTAATCTTTGACCCCTCTAAAATTTGGTCGGATTTTGATGAAATTTTCACACAAAGCTACTACTACGAGTATGCCAATGATGGTAAAGTTTGGTAATTTTGGAAAATCGGTCCACAGGCGGCAGATCTAAGGGCAAGCAACGACAGAAATCAAAAGTTACTCAAACTTTGTTTTTCGACGTTTCAGACTCCTGATTATTTTTGAATTTATTGAGGGAAAGAAGTTAGGGTATGGGGATTGTAAGGGGTGGGGGAGGATGTATCTCAATGTTTCGGTGGTAGTGTAGTATTTCACACATACGAGGGCGGTTCAATAAGTACCCGCGTTTGACGACAGAGGGCGTTCCTGAGGGAAGTTAGTGTTACCTGCTGCCATCTATCAGACGACGGCACAACAAATTTTAGACTGACTGATAGTTTAGTTTTGATTTGGCAGTCATTCAAGTAACACGTGTTTCGTGATTTTCGCTAAGATGGAAAAAGCAGTATCGTTCGGTAATTCACTTTTTGTTTTTGGATGGGAAAAAATACGAGGAGATAAAGGTAAAGTTGGATGCTGTTTAGTTAGATATTGGTTCAACGAATTTAAGCGAGGGCGAACATCCATTTTTGATGAGGATCGACCAGGACGAGTTGTCACCGTCGATGAAACCTGGATTCATCATTATTCACCAGAAACTAAGCAACAATCAAAAAAATGGATTTCTCCCGGGTATCTGCTCCAAAGAAGGCGACGGTCCCATCGGCCGGAAAGGTCATGGCGACGATTTTTTGAGATGCGAACGGCGTCATCCTCGTGGATTTTTTAGACAAAGGAAAAACGATCGCTGGACAATACTATAGTGAGTTATTGGACAAAAAAATTGAAAGAGACACGCCCACATTTGACGATATAGAAGGTGCTGTTTCACCACGATTACGCACCAGCACATTCGTCCGCCAAACTGCATGAACTGCGTAATGAGGTGCTGCCGCACCCCCCGTATTCACTCGATCTGCCCCCCTGCGACTTTTTCTTGTTCCCTGACATGAAGAAATGGCTCGCGGGGAAAAATTTTACCTCAAACGAGGAAGTCATCGCCGAGACAGAGGCCTATTTTGGAGAGTTCGACAAATCCTATTTTTTGGGGGGTTAAGAAAATGGCAGGTACGTTGGGAAAAGTGTATCTTTCTCAAAGGGGATTATGTTGAGAAATAAAAATAATTTTTTTGGAAAAAATGGTGTCTTCATTTCTAATACGGGTACTTATTGAACCGCCCTCGTATTTATACGCTTTCAGCTCTAGTAGTTTTACCCATTTATCAGTACTTATTTCTCACATCGAGGATTTCCCCGTACATTTGTCTGACTTACACACGCCGAGCCCTGCCTTGCCTCTGACAGCATCATCGGCAGGAATGTTATGTTATAGTATCGTGGCTAGTATTTATGACGTGTTTGACTGGTGTGGTCCAGCAACGCTGCCAGACAGTCGGTACTTAGTACAGGGAAGAAGCCAGCGGAGGATGTACTAACTGTATATCGGTCTGTTTGGCTGACTTGACCCATTTAATATTTTTATCATACATAATCCTTTATGAACTGCGGTGCATGGGAAATGCAGAGTGAACCTACTTGACCCCTTTTTTTTACTGATTTTCATAGCCAGCAGACAATAAAGATATCAGAGCGTACAAAAGTCGACTCAGATACTATATACGAGGTCTCTAAAATAACAGATGAGACTGGTAGCGTTCGATCCGGCAACACTGGAGGCGCCGGGCTTCGATTATTTTTAAACAGTTTTTTCTATTGTATCTTCAAAATGAGTGACATCAATTTTAAGAAACTATGTGCTATAAGGTACTGCTTCAGACTTGGGCACAGGCCTAAGGAGATAGTGTTTTGTCAAGAGTCCAGGTTTTTCGGTTGTTTAACGCATTTTTAGAAAGGAGAGAGTCGATTGAACCACGAAGCGGAAGGCCTTCATCTTCAAGAACCGATTAAAATATCGACAGAATCCGGGATCTTGTGCATTCAGATCGAAGGTTAACAGTCAGAATGATCGGTACGAGTATCATGTAAAAAACCTATAAAACGTCAAAAAAACCTATAAGATGTCAACTTGCAGACTAGGTAGTTTCTAGGGCACAAACACTCATTCCACGTTTGTTCACTAGGATCGTTGTGAACGTCCATCTATGGAGGAATAACTCAACTAAACCTCACGCATTATTGGTTGCATATGTTTTGTGAGGCTGAGTGGTCCGTGTCTGTAGTTTTTATCTCTGAAAAGAAAGTTGGTAGAATAGCAAGATCGCATCTGGATGATTTATGTGTATTGGTCTGCATGTGTATAAAATATTTGCTGTGTGATAAAATCATTACTGAATATGCTGAATATGACGGCTTATTTATATGTTGTGCTTTCTGAAGAGAGGTTATGTTCAAAGTTATAAATTACGAAAAACGGGAAATCATTAACGCGCCCGCGTTCTGTATAATTACTGTTAGCACGTGTATGGCTTTTACTTCGTCCATGTACAGTGAATATAATTATTTCTTATCTCTCTCATTGTCCTTGTGACTTTTTTCTCCTCCCGAAGTTGAAAATTCACCTCAAGGGAACTCATTTTGGGTCAGTCGAGTACGTTGAAACTGCTGTAATCGGCCAGCTGAAGGCAATTCCAGTATCGGAGTTCCAGTACTTCGATGATGAGTGGAAGAACCATCAGCGGTGTGTGGCTTCAGAAGGACGTTGTTTAGCTGGTGATATTGTAATTATATTTAAATAAAAAAAAAATAGAAAAAATCAGTCTCGTCACTTGCTTTACAGACCTCGTACATGATGCATATTTAAAGATCATTGTTTGGGAAGTGCACAGTCATTTACTTGACGACTTTTTTCTCTTGCGAAGCTCCATTTGTGGACCTTGTCGTTGATGTGGTCGTGTAGGCCGCTATTAAATGTCAAGTGAGGTATACAATACACTAATGTTCCAAGAACGAATCTCAAATGATACACTGTAGCTAATTGGAAAAGATCATTAATAACCGTACAGAGGGCTGGTGTCGATTTCCTGATATGTGTGACGTTTGTTGACTCATTATATTCGATGGGATATCAGGAAATTGAATTAGCAGGTTGGTTCAGGTCTTTCATGTCAGTTGGACTTTTTGTGTATTTGTGTTACGTAAATGGCATTATTACATTATCAGAAGAGGGATTTAACATGAAATCGAGATGATAAAGAGGCCTTTGGCCTTGTACTTCTTTCTGGGCAACTTGAACGAGGCAAATGTCCATTAGCAGTTTTAATGCTGAACACGAATTTATTACGATTCCAAATGAAGCTGAATTTTGGATCGTTTGAGATATACTGATAAATCCATATACCTCTGACGTTGTGATGTGTACGAGAGAGAGAGGAACGTCAGAAGCGTGCAATACGTATGTTAGAAAGAGATAGCAGCACCAGGTTGCCTAGCAGCCCGAGTATACGAAGCCACGTTTCTCTCATACACGCCAGTGATATTTGGATTTTTCTGTGTAGTTAATTGTCGTTAACAAAAATGTCATGCTGAGATTGATCCAAACGCAGGTATAGTTGTAGTCACCGTTCTCGGCGGTGACGTCACCAACGCCATCCGAAATAAGTAAACAGATGCAGTCTCCGCGCCATGGGCGGAAAAAATCACGTTAGCACGTGCAGCCCCCTAGGCGGGGGTGACACCACCCCCAAAATCTTAAATAGAAAGATGGGTCGAGTGATACCTTATTTTAAAGGTCTTTCAATTCCCTTTGTAATGATATAAAATTAATGGACTTCAGTTCAGTAGTTTTGAAGATTTATTGATTTAAAGCTTAAATAAAACTAATACATCATTATTAGCGGAGATCAATACATTTGGCAGCAAAGTTATTTAAAAATGAAGAATGAACTGACCCGATAGGCAAGTAAATGTTGAAAAAGGCCACCATGACTCTCCGTGCAATAATAAAGATTTTGCTCGAAATGTTGCCGCTTATTTTGCAATATTTGAGGAGTAATTTGAAGGCACTCATTCACAATTCTTTGTCGCAGGTCTTCTAATGATGTTGGCTGAGTAGCATAGATTTTGCTTTTTAAATGACCCCACATAAAGAAATCCAAAGGTGATAAATCTGGCGATCTTGGGGGCCATTCAATGGCACCTCTTCTACCAATCCATCGATCTGGAAACGTCTGATATAAATATTGTCCAAAACGTAATTCGTAATCTGGTGGGGCACCATCCTGTTGGAACATCAACCTATTCGCAATGTACCGCCGATCATTCTGATTTTCAATTATGGCTGTTAATGCAGGATCTATGGCGTCTTCCAGTAATTCCAAATACATTTCACCGGTCAAATTTCCAGGTAAGAAAAGAGGACCAACTAAATGATCGCCAAAAATACCAGCCCAAACATTTAATTGTTCTGGCTGCTGTGTATGAACCACATGATAAGTTCTGGGATTAGAATCGGACCAATATCGGCAGTTATGACGATTTACTATGCCATTTAAGAAAAAGGAACATTCGTCGGAAAAGTAACTGTTGAATAGAAAATTTTCATCGTTTATAATTCGTTCACTCATATCTTCACAAAATTGTAATCGCCGATCAGAATCGTCTTCATTAAGTTCTTGCAGCATGTGAATTTTATACGGATGAAAACTATGGGCCTTTAGAATCCGTTGGACAGTACGTCGACTAATACCACACACAGTCTCCAATTTGCGGGTACTTACGTAGGATCTACATAAACTTGCCCTAAAACCCCCACTTCTATTGCTTCGTTCCTTATGGGATTTTCAATGTTGCGTTTTTTATTGGAGACTGACCCAGTTTCCCGAAATTTAGCTACAAGTTCTAGAACATATTTTCGATGCACGTTACTGTTCTCATGTCGCTCATCAAATATTTCTGCTGTTCTATTAGCGCACTGATTATTTTCGTAATATATTTCGATAATTTCAACTCTTTCTGCAGTGGAATATATCATGGTTAATTTATGTAATAAAGCGTTACAAGTTATTTTAGCAACAAAGTTTGGTCAAATCAATCGCAAACTATGTACTAAATTCCTATTTAAAATAAGTACTAGATATTTCTTTATCTTTCTTCAAGAAATAACTTTTTTGTCACAAAAAAACGCTCCAATAGCTATTTTCAACAACAAAATGATAAACAAACCATGGGCGTAGTGAAGAAAAGCATTTACTTATTAAGTAAATTCTTTTAGTTAAATTTCTTTTGAAGGTAGTACAAACTAATCTGATGTACCTACCTATTAAAGTCTACTTTATACTTTAAATCAATAAATCTTCAAAACTACTGAACTGAAGCTCATGTATTTTACATCGTTATAAAGGGAATTGAAAGACCTTTAAAATAAGGTATCACTCGACCCCACTTTCCATTTAAGATTTTAGGGTTGGTGTCACCTCCGCCCAGGGGGCTGCACGTGTTAACGTGATTTTTTGCCAAACTTGTGCCCCCTCGAAAACAAAATCGACGGGTCTGACCGTTTTTCCAAAAAAAAACTGAGCTGCCAGTAAACGCGTCTGTTTTGTTTTCGATGAGCCACCCTGTATTTAGGACGAGCTGTCGACCTTCTCCATTGATCGTATTTTCGAGCATTGTACAATTTTATATTAAAGACTGATAACAGGACAACTTAAATTTCACGCCGATGTCATGTAAGTTCTCACTCTGACAAATATGATTGAAGGGCACTCATAGGTAACGAGTTTTGGAGACGGAGACTGAAAAACGTAGGTATGTCTTTGAGCTTACCGAACAAACGTTCACACACAGAGGTAGGCTGTATTCGTATATATGAGGGAGATGGAGAAATATACAGCGATACTGGTAGTGTTACTTTGACCCGTCAAGAACGGTGACTACAACTATAGAAAGCTCGATGTCTGACAAATCAGTCGATGGTGCATTCAAATGCAATCAGTTATATTTAAATTGCTTAAAGTATATTTTGATATGTAAATTTTTTGGTGTTATTGGCATCTTCTGACGTGACCATCAAATTTTTTCCAATAAATTCTGTGTCACACGATCAGTAATTTCTGTGGTCCATAGCCTATGTACTGATGATTCTGTCAGTGGCAGTGGACTTCTACGTAACCGTTTAGAATAATAATTACTGAAGTGACTTGATTTATCAATACAAAGATTTTTACACAAATTACTAAACAATCAACTTGATTGTCACGTAATATTAAGTAAAATTAATTTTTGCGTTCGTAAGTTAGGTAGACGCTGTCAGAATTTGTTTTACCCTGGCATTAGAAAAAACAAACATCGCGGGTAAGTCACCGTTAAACTATGTATGCAAGTGTTTCAATGCGATTTGTTCCACTTGTGGTATTTTTTGTGATCGAGAAAACTCTATTGGATTGTTACCAAGATTGGTACCTTGATGTGATATAGAATCAATATGCTAAAAACTATTTACCATTTCAAATACTGCCATACTTGTGCACATTTATTTGTTTTTCTTGTTTTTTTTTTGTTCGTTGTTAAATTATTTATTGATTCATTTCCGTTTTTGCTACATTTCCTGTATTTGGGTGTAACCTGTTGGGAATTATAAATAAATAAATAAGCAAAATGAAGTCACTGTAAATCCAAGATGGCGTTTATAATTACCATAGTCACCCCTATGTTGTAGCTATCAAACTATAGTCCCGCCAGGAATTTTTGAGCCAACCTATAGATACAGTGTACATGTGGCATGTCAGAAATATTTACAAATGCAATGTAGTCACTAAGCATGCCCTCACTATAATGCAGCAGTACAATGTAAAATTCCTAAAAACAACCTAAACAAAAGTAACAAAAGATGGTACAATAAAAAACACGATCAAAAGATTGGCTTCATATTTAAAAATTCATTTGTAAATTGGGATGTTCGTATTTCCTATATTTTGAATAAGAATAATGTACATAGAAAATTAATGTTAGTTTGCTCTATAAACTATGGTCCAAAAATGTTTCCTTACAAAAACTGGGGGTGTTGAGGTTTTAGGAAAAAAATGGAAATTAATTAATATTTTTAGAACCGCTCCAGATATTTCATTGATATTTAGTACGTAGTGAAAGTTAATAAAGTTGCATATTTTTTAAGAAAAAAATGGTTCACCAATGGTTTTTTGCCAAATAAAAATTATTTTTGAATTCTCCGTTCAATTTAAAACAAATGATCTCTCTTGAATTGTTTTCCTTCGATGCACCATTTTTGAGTAAAAAAATAAAAACCGTTGTATTGTCCGTGAAAATTAATGTAATAATTGAAGAATGCAACTTAGCGATAAGAATCTAGTTGCTCTGGAATATGTCACTGGCTTTTGACATCTGACAAGTCTCTGTTATTCAAATCTGTTCGCTGTGACATCTTTTTCATTATTTAGTTTTTACAATCTTGTTTAATGGTGAATCATTTAAATGCAGAAATCTCGGAAATGCATTACGTATATGGCCTTGCCGACGGTAATGGTGAGCAAGCCAGACGGATTTATCACCAGATATATCCCGATCGTGCTTTGTCATATAGTCGAACATTTTCTGATATTCATCCTCGTCTTGTTGAAACTAGTTCTGTCCGAAAAGGAACATCTGAAGGTAGACCTCTAAGTGTGAGAACACCTGAAATTGAGGAATCAGTGCTGCACGAAGTCGAAGAACATCCTGAAACGAGTACGAGGAAGATCGACAGACACTTCAATATTTGCCATCAAATTGTTTGGAGAATTTTAGTGGATTTTTTTTATATCCTTACCATATTTTAAGTGTGCAGGCATTACGTCCCATTGATTTTCCAAGGCGTGTGACCTTTTGTCAGTGGTATCTTCAAAAATTACATAAAATCCGCAATTTGAGTCAATGATTCTGTTCACGGACGAAGCTAATTTTTTTCGAAACGTCATTCAGATTTGCCACAATGCTCATGTGTGGGCAGAAGAAAATTCCTATGCCGTAACCGAAACCCATTTCCAACACCAATTTTCGGTTAACGTATGGGAAGGAATTATTGGCAACCACTTTATTGGCCCATTCTTCTTGCCAGGACGACTTGACGGACGTGATGGTGCACCAGCACATTTCAGTGTAGCGGTTCGTAATTATTTACAAACTGTTTGTCCAAATCGTTGGATTAGCCCCGGTGGGCCCCAAGAATGACCACCAAGGTCCCCAGACCTCAACAGTTTAGATTTCTTTTTGGTGGGCTATCTTAAGACACTAGTGTAGACAAGTCCCATTACCACTGTAGATGAATTAAGATAAAGAATAGTTGCAGCTTGTGATAGAATAAAAACCACTCCAGGGATATTTCAAACAGTGCACAATTCCATGAGAAGGAGGGCGGAAGCATGCATGCAAGTGAAGGGGGCCATTTTTAACAATTTTTGTAATCATTTCGTTGGTTTTAATGTTATGTGTATGTTGTCAATTGTTTGTTATTCATTACCTCTAATGTGTTTAATTTTTCCAATTAAATTAATAATAATTTTGCAAGTTAGACAATAGAACGGTTTTTATTTTTTTACTAAAAAATGCGGCATCGAAACATAACAATTCTAGAAAGGTCATTTGTTTTAAATTGAACGGGGAATTCAAAAATAATTTTTATTAGGCAAAACACTTTTGGCGTACAATTTTTTTCTTAAAAAATATCGAAGTCAATACCCGTACGCACGCCACTGGTAAAGCTAAAATTATTTTTGCATTGAAAAATATGCAACTTTATTCACTTCCACTACGTATTAAATATCAGTGAAATATCTAAAGCGGTTCTGAAAATATTAATTAATTTTCATTTTTTCCCTAACCCCGAGTTGTTGTAAGAATACATTCTTGAACCAAAGTTTATAAAGCAAACTAACATTATTTTTCATGTAGAGTCACTCCCTCAAATTAAGGAACACCCTGTATACGTTATTCCTTTTCTTGATCGAGCCACATTTAACCTACGGTATATTGACATGGGGAGCTACAAGCTCAACTGATATTTATGATTTGGGTATTTTTCAAAAAATGATTTTAAAAACAAACCAAAATTGTGTCCAAGATAACAGTTTTATCTCTTACATGCTATAACCATCCATCACAACTAAGAGGAACGGTTGCACCTAGGCCAAATAAATCTATAACACTCAGAACGATAATACCTTTATTTAGGTCCAAAATTATACGTAAATTTACCTGACGATATAAAGGGAATCATTTCAAGAGAAAGTTAAAAGAATGGATTTTTTCCCTGGCAAGACCGAGGCACACAAATTAATAGTAAATCTAAACATTAAATAATTCATTGATTATTTATATGTCTATCCATATTTCAATATCTGCAATTGCAATTAACACATTCTTTATATTGTGTTTTAGGAGTGATTAAATATTATTACTATTATTATAATGTGCGTGTCTCATGAGGAAGCTTTTAACTTCCGCTTTGAATTTGTTCTAGCTTTTGAATGTCGTAATAACCTGAGGTAACCTGTCAAATAAGACGACACAATCATAGAAAGGAGACTTTTTGAAGCATCAGGCAGAATACATGTGAATGAGTTTTGGTTGACGTTTCGTTTTTTCTAGTTCTTATCATAGAGTATTGAGTTTCTTTTCCTATTTTCGGCAAAACAATAAAGAGTTCACACTTACCAGCCGCGCATTCAGCAAAATAGAACAACACAAAAATTCCGAAAATCATGAATGTGGCCCTGCCGAATTTTTCGCTGTAGTTGCACATGTTGCGCTTGTTGCTGGTGCGGATGAAGCCGGGAACTGTGCGGAAGCGTGCAGAGTTTTGGCGGGTTTTATAGGAAGCTCAGGGGGTTGGGGGTTGTTTGGGATGGCTTTATCTTTTATTGCGCCGATATATGGGCGGAGGAAGTGGAGGTGGTGCCTTTATCAAGTACTTTGTTTTTATTTGACGAGCTCGGACGTGTTACAGATATAAATATGATTATGTTGGCTTTGATGCCTTTCCTACAGATTTTTTTTATTACGCAAATACCGATAGATTGCGAGAGATTCGGATGAATTTTCTACGAGAAAAAGAAATGTCAAGTAAGTTTATCCTACACTTCCAAAGCAACGCTGTTACGATTGATGTCTTTTAAGTTTTGCATATGGAAATAAAACAACACGGTAGGCAGTTTTAAATGACATTTTTGAATGCGTCAACTGCTTCTTCTGGTGACTGGAACCTTCGACCACGCAGTCTGTTTTTAATTGTCGGTAAAGTAAAGAAATCGTTATGACTTAGATCGGGACTATATGGAGGATGGTCCAATAATTCCACGTTTTCTTACGTTAAATACTGCTTTGTTTTTTGGGCTGTGTGCGAGCTTGCATTGTTTTGGTGGATGATGATTCTTCTTTCGGGGTTGATTTTTCGAAGCTCGGTGATGACTTTTGTCAAACAAATGGTGGTATACCAATCCGCAGTAACAGTTCTTTGCTCATTAAATATCGCGACCATCTTTTTCGAAACACTTCGAGAACGGATGACTTTTGTTGGCTTTTCTTCACCTTGGAACACCCAAACAGCCGACTGTCGTTTATTTGCTGGTTCATAACAGTAAATCCACGATTCATCACCACTAGCAATGCTGTACACATTTTTTGAGTTTCCGGAATTGAAACGGTCAAGCGTTTTTTGACACCAATTAACCTTGGCTGATTCCTGCTCTTCAGTCAACAGGTGGGGTATCCAACGAGAAACTAATTTTCTTACTCCTAATTCTTCATGTGAAATTTTTTGATTTGAGGTCTTTGAGATCTTCAAGGACGCCTCAATCTCGCGATATGTCACATGTCTATCTTCAATGATGAGTTTGCGCACAGCATCGACGTTTTCCTGGGTGACTGCCGTTTTTGGTGCACCCACCCTGGGATCGTCGCTAAGACTCACCCGTCCACGTTTGAATTCTCCATACCAACGGAAATTGTCGACTGATGTGGCGCTTCGTTGCCGAAAACAGACAGTAACTCAGCAAGGCATTCTTGTTGCGATAATTGTCTCTGAAAGTTGTAATAAATTATGGCGCGAAAATGTTCTCGGTTGAGTTCCATTTTTCTAATAACTTGGTAACACTTAAAAATTCACTGTAATGAGAACACTGCACGTTTTGTTGTGAAATTTTGAATTTAAGTTTACTAAAAAGTGAGGTTAAGATTCAGTACTTACGTTCGATCCGCGCGGCCTACTATATGCAAAACTTAAAAGACATCCCTCGTATATAATAATAATAAGAACAATAATAATAAATGTCTTTATAGGGTTAACCAAAAGGAGGAGTTCACATTGGGTGCTTTTTCACTAAATCTTACAAGGACATAAAAAAAATAAAATAGAAAGTACGAGTTGAATGTTTCACGGAATCAACTAAAGGATAAAAATTGAATATATGAATCATATAATTCCGTTCTTGCTGTTTTAAAAAAAAATAGGATACAATTGTCTAGTTCCCTCAGCCGCAGAAATTACTGAAGCATGTTATATCCTTCAGCTGAAGCTCCTTTCGCATATAGTGGTTCCATGGGTAGGAGGAGTGTTGAGAACTTTGCATTTAATATATATTAATGTTGTGAACTTCTGATCGAAATTTCATTTTTTTATACAGGTAGGTCTGTTTTGTGAAATAATTTTATGATATACGGAAATCGCTGAAATTCTGGATATGTTTTTCATATTGATCAGTTTAGTTTATAATTTTTTTTGTTTCTGCGACTTTTTACATCCAAACTACTATCGTTTATAGATGGAAGATAAGAGAACAGTGACGGTACAAGGCATACAGTTTCTTTAGTCTCATAATTTAAATGAATACTTGCGGTGGGGATTCATGATATCAGTTCATAAAGGATTGCGTTCCGCACAAGTTAGCCCCTTTAGCATACAGTTTTGGGAAAAATTATGATGAGTGAAATATATCTAATAGGTACGTAGTACCATCGTGGCTGGGAGCGTATATCAACGTCTTAAATTGAAATATAACTTATTAATCCTTCAACTTCCAACCACTACCAACATTTTCTGAAACGTCGAAAAACGCTTGGCATACCTTGTGTCAAAATCCAACCGTTATTTTCCAAGCTACAGCGAGGTTCAGGATTAGCAGACAGACTGACCAAACAGACGGACATGACTTACATGATTTTTCGTGATATATAACATCAAAAAACCTAATCTCATTTTCCAATTTTTTTGCGATTACAAGTTTTCCTTATCAGTAACAAAAAAATCACTTTGATCGCAAGTGGAACACTTTTTCAAGACTTATACCAATTCTTGACTTGTATCCTGTATTTTGAATTTTCACTTCAATGAATATCAATATCCTGGCTCTAGCAGGTATATTCTGAGTTTTTTCTTTTCCTTAAAGTTCAACTATGAAAGTTTACGCTAAAGCTGTGGGGTTACAAGTTCTAGCGTGACGTAGTACGTTTTTTTACGCCATGTCCTCAGAATTTGTAGCAAATAGCGTTTGTAAAAGGAGCAAGCCTATGGTTTGTTTGTCTCCAAAATATCATAATCTGTAGTTAGGATGAAAGTTTATACTACCAGCCGATCAGGTTTAAGCCGCCCAGTTTAACATTTCACATTAAATTCCTATTTTTCAGCGAAAACATATAAAAGTGCGTGGGTGCCGTGCAGTCCTAGCGTTCCAGACAATTTAAACAGAATAATTGACGGATAGGTGATAATATATTATAGTCATCGGCGTCGCGAAAGGGCATGTACTCCACGTGTAGCTTTTACCTAGACAGTTGTGGGATAATTTTGATTTATTCCAGATCACTTCGTGTTTCTTTGAATGCTTAGCCAGCATAAAAGATTTTTAGCATGAATGTATACCTAACAACAACATTGATAAATCCTGTGAACCGTATGTGAACTTTAATTTTGAATCTATAAGCTCTAAAGGAATGTATTTACTTTCACGTTTTAAATGGTAATTTTACGTTCTCATTTCATTGCCACGAAATCTCAGTGAGGAATCAAGTTTCTTCTAAATCTTTTTATTGAATAAAATCAGTTATTTATTTGCTTTTAGAATCTGCTCGGATTCCAACAAGTATTTAGAAAAACCGAGAAGAAAATCAAACAAGGTGCTCTTCTGTTTTCGATATCGGGTATTTTGCCACTGTTGCTGTTTGATGAAGGCAATTTTTCGAATTTTTCAGAAAATACCTGGTTCTTAAATTTTGGAAAGCTGCAATGATGATGTGGGGTACAATTGTTATAAGAAATGCAGTTTTTTCTCAGACGGCGTTATCCAGCGCAAGTACTTTTCAAGTTTATGAAAATGCACTGACAATTTCTTCCATACAAAACATGAAATGGAAAGTTTTATCTATCGAAATCAAAGCATTCTATAATATCCCTATTGATGACTTCAATACTACTACAGTTCCAATAGACATGCTGCTATTTTCCCATGAGAACATTTTTTTTAGAATTAAAGACCTCTTGCCTATTTTTATCGAAACCTACTACTTCCTTACTTATATATTGTTTGATTCCTTATAACTTGGAAAATTCCATTCCATTCCATACAATCATGAATAATTCCAATGTCCCATTTCAAATTACAATTTATGAGAAGAAACTCTTCATATTGATAGGTAGATATACGTAGTACGAGTACTTCTCATAGGCAATTTGAATTACATTATAGAGATTATTCGAAATAATGGTGGATGCGCCAACAAGAACATCATGCAACATTCACCTTAATTTAAACGGTACTACAGTTTTTGATTTTTAAATAACTTCCTTACAGCGTTCAGCAAAAAGGTATTCGTTTTTAGCACACTACTGCAAACATGTTTCTACTTCAATGGTTTTTTTCACATTAAACTTCACTCAATTTTGTCTCGATTGCAGAAATCGGAGAACTGATTGAGCAATTCTAAGACGAACACTTCATAGAAATTTGGGTCCGATTATGCCTTCTTCGGAAGACGCACAGAGAGAACTTTTTTAAATATCGATTATTCTTCAACTGTTGTTTTGGACTTTTGCGGAAATAAGACAAGTGTGTCGATAAAAGCGAGATCTCCAGATGGAAAAACCTAGACGGGTGTAACCTTTTGTGGCTTCAACAGGTCGATTTTCTAGCGATACGTTTGTACCCTTTTAATGTGTGCAAATTTGAACAAACACACGGTAATTTTATACTTTGTTCAGGTATACAGGGTGTTTCAGTTTATTGTTGCATAACTTTAAGATTCGATAAAACTTTTAAAATTAATGCATAAAGTCTATATAAACATATACAATAGTTTTTTTTTAAATATTTCGTACAATATTTGATGTATAACAGTGAAAATTGATATACAAGGGTTTTTTGGTACGACAACATAAAAGAGCTCTCCTGTGAGTTTTCGTTATAGTTAGCCGTTTTTGAGATATTTCGATTTTTAAAGTTTGATGCATTTTTAATTATTTATGGGAAAATAATATTTTTTTTACATTTTCGATTTGGGCATTACAATTAATTAAGATCATCGTTTAGATTGCGTTTTTAAACACAGCAAAAATTCCTAGCTCCAAAAAAACAGAATATTAATTTGTTTAATTTTCCAATATTATTTTTAACAAATTAAATTAATCATTTACAACTAAAATGCTATTGGATAGTTAGGACAAACATACAAAATCTAAAGTAGTTGCTCTAAATGTAAACCCAATTGTTCAATACACAATTCACATCTACGAATGATCGAACGTGGTATAGCATTATTCAAATAAAGGCGACTGGTCCTCCACGGCCGATCCATCTTTCTGGATAATTTTCGTCCAGCCAGTTTCTAACTATTCTCGAATAATAAGCTGGACAACCATCAAGCTGGAACCAGGCCAATCGTCTTAAATCTAACATAACATCATCCCACATATTTGCATGTTCAGCCTTTAAAAATTCCAAGGAGGTCGCAGCATTTAACCTTGCAGGCAAAAGGAAGGGTCCAAATAGTCGATTACGGTAGATACCAATCCACACGTTCACACTAAATTCATGCTGAAAATTTCTTTCCCGAACTGCATGCGGATTTTCATGCGACCAAATATGTTGATTATGAAAATTTCCCACTCCACGTCTAGTGAAGCATGACTCATCGGTCCATAAAACGTTACTTAAAAACTCCCTATTATTATCAGTTCTATCAAGATTCCACTGACAAAATGTGATTCTTCGTTCTCCGTTCCCTGGCTGTAGTCCTTGCACAGGTTGCAAATGGTAAGGACGACTATGGTCATTTCTAAGAACACGGTGAACATGGCATGCTGAAATTCCCAAGGCACCAGAAACTCTCCTAACACTTGTGGTCGGATCTCTATCAAACTCACGCAGAATCATACGGGTAAATCTGCGCTGACGAACATTTATGTTTTGATCCCTTTGGAGATTTCCAAAACCATTTTCAATTATTTGGCGATGCACTCTTACAAATACTGAGCGAGTTGGATGTCGTCTGTTTGGAAATCTTCGTGGGTATTCTCTGGCTGCTTCTGCTGCGTTTCCATTTACAAAACCATACACAAAATGAATATCTGCTAACTCTTGATTGGAGCATAAAAATGGCATTTTTATAAAACATACAAAAAAACAGATAAAAGAAACTAAATTTCGTGCATTCACAATTGCAAAAAAACGTTTCAGGTTTCAACAGACAACAAAACTAACTGTCAACTAATTGACGTTTAACCTTATTCTGCTTTCAATTTCAAAAATATTTGCAGGCACAGCCTACTTCTAAAAATTATCGAGATATTGACTTTTTAACGTTATTTTCCCATGAATAATTAAAAATGCATCGAACCTTAAAAATCGAAATATCTCAAAAACGGCTAACTATAACGAAAATTCACAAGAGAGCTTTTTTATGTTGAAAAGTGCGAAGAATCAGTTTTTTTATTCAAAAAGCAAAAAATTGCACTAAGAAAAAATTTTCGGTTTACATATTTTAATACACTACAGGTACAGTAAAGAGCGCCCTTTAGCGGCTACAGTAAAACTATGCCCATGGTTCGTTTTGTCGTACCAAAAAACCCTTGTATACCAATTTTCACTGTTATACATCAAATATTGTTCGAAATAGTTAAAAAAAACTATTTTGGAAAGTAAATTTAAACACCCTGTATTTCGGAAGCCACGCATTTTTCGACCCATGTTTATATAGACTTTATGCATTAATTTTAAAAGTTCTATCGAATCTTAAAGTTATGCAGCAATAAACTGAAACATCCTGTATATAGAATTGCTTGTATTGATATCTTATACGTATATTATTTCATTTGGTTTGATAATTTCGTTAAGATCCGGCAACACTGTCAGATAAAGCCGATGCAATGTCTACATCAAAGAACGGTGAGTAGGAGAAACACGCGGCTGCTACATGATAGTGTGCGAAAAAGGTACAATATGCTACGTACATCGATATATCATTCGTTTCCACTTATATTGAGATATTCCAATTAATAAGTATTCTAGAACCTAAAAGCTGCCGAAATAATTTTATAAAGTTCGACCAACAGCAATACCTAAAAATCGATAAAGGGTTTCATAGCAGCGACAATTCATTCATGCACACATTCATTATTTACATACAATTTGTTCACTGTCATTATTTACCTAGAGGGAGAAATGCAACTTCTCTTTAGAGGAATGCGGTGAACAATTATGATTTCTCAGGTAAAAACAAATATTTAGTTCGATTGCGAATATGGGGAATTGAGAATGCTCCACATACTCATCATGAGATAATAAAAAATTATCGCCATCAGAGATGATATCACTCTTAAGGTGCAGATGCACAATAAGATTGTTTCGTGATATTTTTGTCTCGTGAAATAAATATCTCAGCAAGCACAATTATTTGATAATTATCAATAATTTCATGGTATACTTTTTTCTCTGTTTCTCTCACGTAGATACTTTGGAAGCAGCTGAACTCTGAAACAAGCCGTCTCATGTGAGAGCAAAAATGGCATAAGACAAAAATCTCTTGAGATTCTAGTCTCCTTGTGGACACTTTAAAACGTGTCGCACTCGAGAACGAAAACTCAGTCACAATTTTCCAGTGCCTACTAGGATTAGTCGACTGGACTATTAGTTGTTTACCCTCGCGCTGGCCATGAAATTTAAAATACGTAAATATACTGCAAGTATTTTATTGTAAATTGGGAAACTTAAGGAACTATCAATCGTACCTCGAGAACGTCATAATGAATTTATTGCCTTTTTCCAGCATTGAAAAGGGAAATGACAATAGCGAAGTATCTTTTCATGACTGACTGAACCTATCAGAGGAGGATATTTGTCAAAAATGGACACAACGATTGAGAGAATTTCAGGACATTTAACTGGGAAAGGAATAGGTCCAGCAAAGCTGAATCGCATAGCAACCCCCTGCCGCTCTGCTCGAACTGTAAACAAAAATTGGAATGAAGCGTCTCATCCTAATTAGATTCACATTTTCACGAATTTTTACTACAATTTAGCCTACAGTGACAACAGATGTAGTAAAAGCATGACTAAAGATTGCTCAATTTGTTGGAATATAGACCACCAATCTTTTCTGGTGTAACCTAGCTGAACTACGTACGGGTAACGTTCTTCCTCCCTACTAGAAAAGAAACATTACTTCGTGGGTTATTAAGTGCCACATCTCTCTTTTGGAACGAAATAGGGGTACTTTGAAAAAAATGGGCATTTTCTTTTATTATATAAGTGGAAAATAATCAACAACTATCCACAAAAAATAAAAAAAAAGGAAATTAAAGATGAGAAAATTAAAGACCAATGGCTAAAAAAAGAGCACGGAATTCTATGTGTTTGTACATACAAGATACAATGAAAACTATTGCATTCGAAATTTCTCTCCTACCGAGATTCATTATTAATTGGATTCTTAGAATTGGTCAATTTCCTAAGACGCTGAAAGAAGCTGTAATTAGTTCCATATACAGGGTGTTTCAGTTTATTGTTGCATAACTTTAAGATTCGATAGAACTTTTAAAATTAATGCATAGGGTTTATATAAACACGGGTCGAAAAATGGCTTCCGAAATACAGGGTGTTTAAATTTACTTTCTAAAATAGTTTTTTTTAAAATATTTCGAACAATATTTGATATATAACAGTGAAAATTGGTATACAAGGGTTTTTTGGAACGACAAAACGAACCATGGGCATAGTTTTACTGTAGCCGCTAGAGGGCGCTCTCTACTGTACCTGTAATGTATTAAAATGACCAAAAAATTTTTCTTAGTGCAATTTTTTGCTTTTTGGATAAAAAAAATGATTCTTCGCACTTTTCAACATAAAAAAGCTCTCTTGTGAATTTTCGTTATAGTTAGCCGTTTTTGAGATGTTTCGATTTTTAAGGTTCGATGCATTTTTAATTATTTATGATAAAATAACGTTAAAAGGTCAGTATCTCGATAGTTTTTAGAAGTAGGCTGTGCCTGCAAATATTTTTGAAATTGAAAGCAGAATAAGGTTAAACGTCAATTAGTGGACAGTTAATTTTGTTGTCTGTTGAAACCTGAAACGTTTTTTTGCAATTGTGAATGCGCGAAATTTAGTTTCTTATACCTATTTTTGTTTTGTAAGTTTTATAAAAATGCCATTTTTATTCTACAATCAAGAATTAGCGGATATTCATTTTGTGTATGGCTTTGTAAATGGAAACGCAACAGAAGCAGCCAGAGAATACGCACGAAGATTTCCAAACAGACGACATCCAACTCGCTCAGTATTTGTAAGAGTGCATCGCCAAATAATTGAAAATGGTTTTGGAAATCTCCAAAGGGATCAAAACATAAATGTTCGTCAGCGCAGATTTACCCGTATGATTCTGCGTGAGTTTGATACAGATCCGACCACAAGTGTTAGGAGAGTTTCTGGTGCCTTGCGAATTTCAGCAAGCCTTGTTCACCGTGTTCTTAGAACTGACCATAGACGTCCTTACCATTTGCAACCTGTGCAAGAACTACAGCCAGGGGACGGAGAACAAAGAATCACATTTTGTCAGTGGATTCTTGATATAACTGATAATAATAGGGAGTTTTTAAGTAACGTTTTAATGACCGATGAGTGATGCTTCACTAGACGTGGAGTGGGAAATTTTCATAATCAACATATTTGAAAATCCACATGCAGTTCGGGAAAGAAATTTTCAGCATGAATTTAGTGTGAACGTGTGGATTGGTATCTACCGTAATCGACTATTTGGACCCTTCCTTTTGCCTGTAAGGTTAAATGCTGCGACCTTCTTGAAATTTTTAAAGGCTGAACATGCAAATATGTGGGATGATGTTATATTAGATTTAAGAAGATTGGCCTGGTTCTAGCTTGATGGTTGTCCAGCTCATTATTCGAGAATAGTTAGAAACTGGCTGGACAAAAATTATCCAGAAAGATGGATCGGCCGTGGAGGACCAGTCGCCTGGCCTCCACGATCCCCTGACCTAACTCCATTAGATTTCTTTGTGTGGGGATTTCTAAAAGAAAAAGTGTACCAGACTCCCGTAACCACAAGAGATATGCTAATAGACAGAATCAGGAACGCATGTGATGAAATAAGGCCTTATTTGAATAATGCTATACCACGTTCGATCATTCGTAGATGTGAATTGTGTATTGAACAATTGGGTTTACATTTCGAGCAACTACTTTAGATTTTGTATGTTTGTCCTATTTATCCAATAGCATTTTAGTTGTAAATAATTAATTTAATTTGTTAAAAATAATAATGGAAAATTAAACAAATTAATATTCTGTTTTTTTTGTGTTTATTTGGAGTTAGGGATTATTGCTGTATTTAAAAACTCAATCTAAACGATCATCTTAATTACTTGTAATGCCCAAATCGAAAATGTAAAAAAATATTATTTTCCCATAAATAATTAAAAATGCATCGAACCTTAAAAATCGAAATATCTCAAAAACGGCTAACTATAACGAAAACTGTAGGAGAGCCGATGAGCTTTGCGGACGACACTGTCGTTATTAATCATGGTCAAACATGGGATAAATTAAAGTATGACAGTGGAAAAACCTATCAGATCTTGTCACGTGGTAAACTGTAAAGTTATCACTGCCATATTATTTCCTGAAAATATCATCAGGAAATGCTTCAATCGAAATAAAAAGAAAAAAATCATTAAAGATTTAGGCATATATTTGGACTCTAGCATAAACTGGAACGAAGATATAGATTATTTGACTGCGAAACTCAGATTTCAAACATCTAAGTCAACTTGAAATAATACAAAAACAAATATTGAAATCAATACATAACCTAACAACAATGTCCATCTAATGAACCATTCAGGAAGTCTGAGACAGTTCTTATTAATTATTTTTATTACTATTGTTACCATTATTCCTTTCATCTTCATTGCGAGGAGTCAATAACAAACACCGTGTCTACATATTTTTTTCCGAAAGAAGTATCGCGTAACATCAGCGTCGGTAGTAAATTCTGTCAAAGTTTATATTTAAACTGCTTTTATAGAAGTTGAGTGAATCATTTGATTATATCCGCTTTTCCGCTTTGCTTTTATACAGCGTCGAAAATATTGTTCAAGCGCCAGCTCTCAAAGGATATGAGAATATTATTCACATACTCTCATCACATTATATCAATTTACTACGCATCACTGACGAGAGATAATATTGCAAGCATCGATATGAGATAAACAATTCATATAACATTCACGGCCAACCTCAAAACCGTCTAAAATATGCATCGTAACTAGCAATTACTTTAAAATACGGGAAGGCTCATGTATGGATAACGTAATTCCTGAAACTCATTCTGTAGTTTTCATGTTGTTAGAGCTCCACGATCTTCTGGCCAAATGAAACTACATTTGTATCAATTTTACATTTTACTGTCGCTTCGGCTACCATGGTGGTACCTAAGAAATACTGGGAATTAAATCAGGATCAGAGCAGAAGTTGATATAAGTTTTATAAGGAACAGTCCTGTCAACAATTGAAGGGACATTTTTTCTACCTAGGTCAAAATTTCGAAATTGGGATATGTTTTTTGGATGTTATACGACACGAAAAACCATGTCACTCATTTCTGTCCGTCTCTCCGCTAAATTCAAGGTTACTACTATGCCAAGAATGGAAAAGCTTTGTAGATTTTGAAAAGCGATCTGGTGTAGGCAGAACTATGGGAAAACTCGAAAAAAAAAGGTTAAGCTTCGTTTTTTGACGTTTCGGAAGCTCCTGATCATTTTTGAAAAATTTTGTGTAGAGGTTGAAACTTGGGGGTTGCAAGTGTAACGTCTTCAGTATTAGTCAAAGACGTTCCACCATCAAGAAGCTTCTGATCGTAGTAACAACGGAAAAATGAACTATAATATAAAATTGTCAAGGAACATGAATGACAAAAAAACCTAAAAATTTGTGACCCAGTCAACACTAGTCAAAACTACCATAAATTAAATAATACAAACATAATGTATACAAAATAACAACATGAACAAACAGATTAAAAAAATGTGAATAAGTAATAAATAAGTAAACAAAGGAATGACGGACGAACAGATTGAAAACAGTTTAAAAATTAATTATATGCAATAATCTAATTCACAAGACTGATAAGTATTCTTCAATGCTGTAAGAATTGTTTTCCATAAATACTTTTAACGCGGCGTTGAAAAGCATTGACAGCTTTCATAATAATCGGCAACTTGTTGAACAATCTGATAGGCATTATGAGGAGACCCTTTGCTGATAAAGCTAGGCTATGTTGAGGGGTACGCAGACACCATGTATCCCTTAGATTGTAACCATCCTCCACATTGCTTCCCGATGATCTGGTCTCCAGTGATATCGTCACTGGCACACCGCCACAGGATAAATATTTATATATTTTAGCAATATTTGGATATTAGGAGTACATACCTTTAGCGTTCTTCATGATTTTGTAAATAATGACTTAACTCTTTTTATATCTACACATATATTTTTCTGAATTTATTATCCGTAAATGTACCAGCCATTCCATCCAACCTTTAATTCGAGCTACTTCGTCTCTGATGGTTTTCTGAATATTTCGTCAAGTAGATTGGCTCACTACTTATGACGCATTGATATACAACAGACACGGACTAACAAACCGACATAAATGAGAAACACGGACTTGTGTGATCCAGATATCTTTAAGCAACAGAAAACTTATGAACCGAAGTTCGAATATTATCGAGAGTTTAATACTTACACTGTTAGGTAGTCGTAGATTTTTCAAATTGATCAAGAAGCGGCGGAAATAAAATCGATGGAACATAGTGTTACAGAATTTCAGAGATTCCTGCTCATTTTCAGAAATTGTTTAGAGGGGATAAAAATTGTAGGTTAGAAGCTGTATGCGATAAATGGTTGTATATTTGATGTCAGTGAAAGACCTTCTATTATTATAAAGCTGCTGATCACAGTGATACGAGGGATGTCTTTTAAGTTTTGCAAATGGAAATAAAACAACACAGTAGGTAGCTTTAAATGACTTTATTGTTTTTCGAAGTATTCTCCAAGAAGATTAATACACATCTGCATGCGCTCGAACCAATTTTCGAAGCACTTATTCCACTCGTTTGCTGGCAGATCCAAAACGGCATTTTTGAATGCGTCAACTGCTTCTTCTGGTGACTGGAACCTTTGACCACGCAGTCTGTTTTTAATTTTCGGGAAAGTAAAGAAATCGTTAAGATCGGGACTAAATGGAGGATGGTCCAATAATTCCTCGTTTTCTTCCGTTAAGTACTGCCTTGTTTTTTGGGCTGTGTGCGAGCTTGCATTGCCTTGGTGGAGGATGATTCTTCTTTCGGGGTTGATTTTTCGAAGCTCGGTGATGACTTTTGGCAAACAAATGGTGGTATACCAATCCGCAGTAACAGTTCTTTGCTCATTAAGAGGAATTGTTGCAATATGACCCGCTTTTGACACAAATGTCGCGACCATCTTTTTCGAAACACTTCGAGAACGGATGACTTTGTTGGCTTTTCTTCACCTTGGAACACCCAAACAGCCGACTGTCGTTTATTTTCTGGTTCATAAAAGTGAATCCACGATTCATCACCACTAACAATGCTGTACACATTTTTTGAGTTTCCGGAATTGAAACGGTCAAGCGTTTCTTGACACCAATTAACCCTGGCTGCTTTCTGTATCCAACGAGAAACTAATTTTCTTACTCCTAATTCTTCATGTACAATTTTTTGAATTGAGTTCTTTGAGATCTTCGAGGACGCGTCGCCTGTTTCCTGGATGACTGCCGTTTTTGGTGCACCCACCCCGGGATCGTCGGTAAGACTCACCATTATACGTTTGAATTTTCGATACCGACGGGAAATTGTCGAATGATGTAGCCCGCTTCGTTGCCGAAAACAGACAGTAACGCAGCAAGGCATTCTTGTTGCAATAATTGTCTCTGAAGGTTGTAATAAATTATGGCGCGAAAATGTTCTCGGTTGAGTTCCATTTTTCGAATGACTTGGTGACACTTAAAAATTCACTGTAGTGAGAACACTGCAAGTATTGTTGTGAAACTTTGAATTTAAGTTTACTAGAGAGTGAGGTTAAGATTCAGTACTGACGTTCGATCCGCGCGGCGTACTATGTTTCTATATAAAACTTAAAAGACATCCCTCGTACTATGCACCTGTTAGACATACCTAACAAGCACACATATTTTCCCTGCCACGGAAACAGAAATATGATACATTTGCTTTATATAGTTTAATATGCAGAGGTCGGAGATTCATCGTATCTAACTGAATCGACCTAATCACGATTTGATTTTGCCTTTTGAAACTATTCGACTCATCCCCTTTCCTTCTTTCCTGGAAACCAACGAAGGCGTAGGAAGTATAGAGTTAATCTCCTTGACGCCATTTTTTCAAAGTACTACGTGTATCTATATACAGGGTGGCGCATCGAAAACGAAACAGACGCATTTACTGGCAGCAAAGTTTTTTTTTTGGAAAACGCTCAGAGCCGTCGATTTTGTTTTCGAGGGGGACACAAGCAGCTTCCTAAGCGGTGGTGACACCACCCCCAAAATCTTAATTGGAAAGGGGGGTCGAGTGATATCTTATTTTAAAGGTCTTTCAATTCCCTTTATAATGATATGAAATTAATGTACTTCAGTTCAGTAGTTTTGAAGATTCATTGATTTAAAGCTTAAATAAAACTAATACATCATCATTAATGTGGTGGGGCACCATCCTGTTGGAACATCAACCTATTCGCAATGTACCGCCGATCATTCTGATTTTCAATTATGGCTGTTAATGCAGGATCTATGGCGTCTTCCAGTAATTCCAAATACATTTCACGGGTCAAATTTCCAGGTAAGAAAAAAGGACCAACTAAATGATCGCCAAAAATACCAGCCCAAATATTTAATTTTTGTGGCTGCTGTGTATGAACCTCATGATAAATTCTGGGATTAGAATCGGACCAATATCG
This sequence comes from Acanthoscelides obtectus, assembly GCA_963669975.1. Classification (NCBI taxonomy): domain Eukaryota; kingdom Metazoa; phylum Arthropoda; class Insecta; order Coleoptera; family Chrysomelidae; genus Acanthoscelides; species Acanthoscelides obtectus. The sequence goes on from CAVLJG010000009.1 coordinate 65,937,325, forward strand.
GCAGTTATGACGATTTACTACGACATTTAAGAAAAAGGAACATTCGTCGGAAAAGCAAGTGTTGAATAGAAAATGTTCATCGTTTATAATTCACTCACTCATATCTTCACAAAATTGTAATCGCCAATCAAAATCGTCTTCATTAAGTTCTTGTACCAGGTGAATTTTATACGGATGAAAACTATGGGCCTTTAGAATCCGTTGGACAGTCAGTCGACTAACACCACACACAGTCTCCGATTTGCGGCTACTTCTCTTCATAAACTTGCTCTAAAACCCATTTCTATTGCTTCGTTCCTTATGGGATTTTCAATGTTGCGTTTTTTATTGGCGACTGACCCAGTTTCCCAAAATTTAGCTACACGTTCTAGAACATATTTTCGATGCACGTTACTGTTCTCATGTCGCTCATTAAATATTTCTGCAGTTCTATTAGGGCACTGATTATTTCCGAAAAATATTTCGATAATTTCAACTCTTTCTGCTGTGGAATTTACCATGGTTAATTTATGTAATAAAGCGTTACAAGTTATTTTAGCAACAAAGTTTGGTCAAATCAATCGCTAACTATGTACTAAATTCCTATTTAAAATAAGTACGAGATATTTCCTTATCTTTCTTCAAGAAGTAACTTTTTTGCCACAAAAAAACGCTCCAATAGCTATTTTCAACAACAAAATGATAAACAAACCATGGGCGTAGTGAAGAAAAGCATTTACTTATTAAGTAAATTCTTTTAGTCAAATTTCTTTGAAAGTAGTACAAACTAATCTGATGTACCTATTGAAGTCTACTTTAAGCTTTAAATCAATAAATCTTCAAAACTACTGAACTGAAGCTCATGTATTTTACATCATTATAAAGGGAATTGAAAGACCTTTAAAATAAGGTATCACTCGACCCCCCTTTCCATTTAAGATTTTAGGGTTGGTGTCACCCCCGCCCAGGGGGCTGCACGTGTTAACGTGATTTTTTGCCAAACTTGGGTCCCCCTCGAAAACAAAATCGACGGGTCTGAGCGTTTTTCCAAAAAGAAAAAAACTGTGCTGCCAGTAAATGCGTCTGTTTCGTTTTCGATGCGCCACCCTGTATGTCAATAATAATAAAGTATAAAGATGATCATTGAGGACAAGAGACGAAACGTCAAATTGAAATTCTAATTATGTCTAAACATAAAACCGATTTTGCCAAAATTCAGTTTTTTTCCGTCTCTCACCAGAAATACTTTGAATTGCGGAATTTTCCGTTTTCTTTGTTGCACAGCTTTGCCCCTTTTTAACCGACTTCGTATCTTTAACCGTTTTCCAATTCCAATGGTGAACCCCCGGTGTGTTGTTGGAAAATGGAATATTTGGCATCTGCCGTGATCATAGCAAAAATGACGTCAGGTCCTTGATCTATGTGCCCCAACTAAAGGTTAAGTTGAAAAACGCTAATCTTAGCGACACTTAGGTATGAAATAAAGCCCAATTATTATTATTATTATTATAAATCTCTCTTGAAGCAATTTAGGGACATGCTTTTGAATTCAGGACTCAAAGCGTTGTATAAAACTGAAAAGAACGCTGAAATAAGGATGTAGAGTGGATAGCAGTAGTTATCATATTTGGAAGTCTAAGATGTATATCATGGATATTATGCTTAAAAATCAGCTTTTCTCTTAAGTACATAACTTTGTACATTAGTATTAGTTTATGAATGAACCCAAGTTAATGATATTGAACAATATTTTTGTTTCATCCAGATTAATTTTATAAGACTACCAGAAACATGGTCAAAGCGGCTTAATCCGCATATGAACCTAGCACAATTATTTTGCATAATAAAATGAATCCGATTTCTAGTAATAACATCAAGATCCGGATAATATATCAGGAAACCAAATAAGTTCGCGCGGTTGCTGTATATCCCACATTGCCATGGATGTTGTTGATCGATAGCGATTGTTTGTTACCTGTTGTCACTTTAGTATTAATTCTTCTTTTCTCACAACTTGCAGAAATGTTCAGAGTGAGTCCTGAAATTATTCGTTTGCATCTTCATCAGCTAGGAAAGACGTGGAAGTTAAGCAAATGGGTCCCACATGAACTGCCAAATTATAACAAATTAAGTCGTCTTACCATTTGTTCAGCGAACATTTCACGCAATGCTAATGAACAATTTCTTAATCGGTTATTAACCTGCGACGAAAAATCTTGTTTCCGAATTCTAAGCGTTCGTTTCATTGGTTGTCGCCTACTGATTCGGTACCACAAACGCCCAAGGCTTCCTTGCACCCAATCAAGGTTTTGTTGTGTGTTTGGTGGACAGCAACTGGAATTGTCCATTATGAGTTTTTGGAAAGGGGCCAAACCAACACTGCTAACCTTTATTGTGATCAGCCTTAACGAGTACAAGCAGCACTCATCCAGAAACAGCCATCTTTGATCAATCCGAAGAAAGTGATATTCTTGCAGGATAACGCCAAGTCTCATACCGCCCAGTGATTATCACCTTTTTTTGTCTCTTGACAACTGTTTGAGGCACCGACAGTTCACAACTCGAGATGGTGTAATAAATGCAGTCCGCCAATTTGTTGACATCAAATCCAGGGAGTTCTGCAATACCGGCATACAAAAATTGGTTCCACGTTGGCAAAAGGTCATTGAATGTGATGGTAATTGCTTCGACGAATAAAGAGTGTCTTATTGTTTCTCAATAAAAATTTATATTTTTCTAATAAAAACCGCACGAACTTATTTGGTCACCTGACAGACTATCACAGTAGTTGAAAATGGACCAAAGATGAGCGCAATTTTTTTCTTAGTTTAAATTTAAATATTACTTCACTAGCATATAGGGATCTCAGTCTTAAATAGGTTTTCTTTAAAAGGTTCTTGATATGACTGGTGAATCTAAGTTTGAGATCAATTATTCCACCAAGAATTTTAACCTCATGGATTTAGTCTTTGAGATCCAATTTAACCTCCTCTCTTAAACGATCTGAACAAAAAAATAAAAGGCTCAATTTACTAGGATTTATGGCCAGGTTGTGGATATTCGGAAATTCATGCAGTAGTGGACAAGTTGCGGATTGTCCGCGAAAGACTTGAGTTCACAGAAACTCACAGTCGTATGTAGATCCGCAACATATATCAGAAACAGCAAGGGACCCAAAACACATCCTTGGGGTACTCAAGATACTCCACCCCCTACAACCATCAAGCCCCAATTTTTAACCCATACAATTGTTTTTCTAAAAATGGTGTGCAGCCTCTGAAACCAAACGAAGTTTGAGCTATAATTATTTTCTTCGTTTTCGGCATTTTTGCTGCTGATGATTCCTTGAAATACGTTTCTTGAAAACTGGTTCCATGATCGGGGTTTTCCCAGTATGCAACATTTTGTGAATTATCTAGACATGTGGCCAATCCCGATGCCAACGTATTCGCACCAAAAAAAAAATATCGTCGAGTAGGCTGACTCTACAATTCTCAATGTTGGGAGCGTATAAATGTATGACAATCAAAAATTTGAGATATACCCTCCTCGTCACCTTAGAGCCCCCATCCTCAAGTTTTTTTTAAAATGATCAGGATCCTCTGCAACCTCAAAAAAATAAGCTTGAGCGATTTTTACTTTTTTGTTTTAGGCCTTTTTCTCTGTCGTCACTCTGGACCGAGTTTCAAAAAAGAAAAATTGAAAACCGAGCGGTACTTCTTGATTTATAGGCGGTTATAAGCCGTGCGGACAGTCAGACAAACGGACGGACAGGTAGACAGACCGACCAACAGAAATGAGAGACATGGGTTTTCGTGATGTACATGTCATGTAACATCCAAAAAACATAATATACTAAGTGACATATAAATCCGAACACCCAGTTTAAATGGTTTTATTTTAATAAAATTTTGTATAAGTACTTAATGAAGCATAATAAGTAAATGATAAAAGTTTCAAAATGATTGCACTGCTTTAAAGCCCTTTGACCTTTAATAATGTGTGGATGCACCCTGATGTGCACGCATTCTTCAACGCGTCTAGGCATGCTTCTGACAGGTGGTCAATGTCCTCCTGTGGTATCTCATTCCAGGCAACCACCAACTCCTCTCGAAGTGCTTCTAGAGTCTGAGGAGGACGTTGCAAATTGAGCAATCTCCTACCCATCATATCCCACACGTGCTCAATTGGGGATAAGTCGGGAGATCTTGGTGGCCATGGTAACAATGTGACATCGTTATGTTGAAAGAAGTCTATTGTGACTCTTGCAACATGTGGTCGGGCATTATCTTGTTGGAAAGTTGGATCTGCCAGGGTGTCAAGATAGGGTAAAAGATGGGGTTCTAGAACTCCGTGGATATAACGCTACCCGTTCATGTTACCTCTGATGAAGATTAAAGGTGACCTGGAACCATAAGCTATAGCACCCCAAACCATAACTCCAACAGTGTGATGAACATGTCTTTCAACAAAAAACTGTGGATTCCTCCTTTCACAACGTCGCCTTCTAACCCTGGCACGACCATCGTGCATGCCTAAACAAAATCGAGACTCGTCACTAAAGACAATACTGTTCCATTCCTGATCCCAGAGTGACCGTTGTCTGCACCACTCAAGGCGATTACGTCGGTGTTCTCGAGTTAAAGGGAGGACCCAGTGTGGCCGGTATGAAAACAAGCCAAAACTTCTCATTCGTCGGTAAACACTTCGCATGCCAATAGGTCTTCCGTGTTCTGCAAACCATTCATTTGCAATGGACCTGGTAGTGGAGAAACGGTCCCTTAAGGCCAATAATCTTAGGCGGCGATCTTCACGGTCTGTTGTTCTACGGCGATGTCCAGTGCCCCTTGCTCTTTGCGTACGGCCTTCTCGAAGCCATGCCTGACAACACCTTACCACAGTGTCTACACTTCTTTGCACTCTAACTGCAATTGCCCGAAAAGAAAGTCCAGCTTCCCGAAGTCCCACTATACGGCCCCTATCAAACTCACTAAGTTGACGAAATCGTACAGGTCTCCGTACTCTAGGCATCGTAACCGATCGTAAAGGATGTCAAGAACCAAAATCCGCCAACGTTGATTCTTTACTGCGGCTGAAATATTCATTTTTAGAGCGTTAGTGAATTAAAAAAAAAAGCAGTATAAAAACCGGAATGTCCAACTGATAAGGCTGAACATTTTTTCACTTGTTATTTACAGTAAGATAAATACATTCACCAACTTTTATTAAAATAAAACCATTTAAACTGGGTGTTCGGATTTATATGTCACTTAGTATATCTCATATTTGAAAGTTTTCGCGATTACAATACTTCCCCGCAAGTAGGCGTGGGAAGCAAGATTAATGGCCGATAGACCCATAGCACAGATAGCCTTTGAAATATCGGTATCGGCCGATGGCAAAAATCCTGCATTGGTCGATCTCTGGGCACTGATAACCTCCAGGTCAGAGAGGAAGTCGCCGGCTTTATGAAATATCCAAAATACATACCCAAATAAACAGTTTTTGCGGTCGCAATGCCTCCCCGCCCACTGACAGATGAAGTAAAAAACTGACATTGCGGACGTATATTTTCCCAACATTGCCAGCCAACAGAACTGTTTTCAGTTTGTTTGGAATACATCAGGGATATAACGTTTCGCATATGAAAGAGAAGAACAATAAAACAGCCGTGCACGTATTACTCATCCAGTTCAAACACTACCGTTTGAAGCAAAAAAGAAGTTGCAGTCAACCGGTTCAAAATTGCGCCATCGAAAAAAATTTTACGATGATTTTTTTTATTATTGTCAACATCGTGTACATATTTAGCCGTATTCATAAAACAAAGGATATCCTTGTACTTGCAAATTTTGAAGGAAATCCTCTAGATGGTATTTATAATAATTTGAAGTAAATGCTTTTGCTTTTTGAGTATAAGCATATCCTTCAAAGCCGTGACATAAGTAAAAGGATATTCATAATCTTCACCTTATACTTGGCATAGGAAGCATAACCTTCAAAAATTCTGAGTGTGGTCAGTAGCAGACTTAAATTCGTGACGGAAGGTGGTCAAACGATGATCGCGGAAATTGTGGATGTTAGGGATGTTAAAACGTACAAACCTCGTTTAACTTCACTTGGTCGTGACTTCAAAAAATCATTGTATAGGGTTCGACGAAGCAAATGTACAATGGCTTGCGGACAGATTTTCAGTTGAGAATGAGGAAACTCGAGGACGAGCACTTTCATGTATTCATAAAATGAAGATATGTCTACGCTATCTCGGTGACCTTGGATATCAACAAGGTATTGGTCAGGAACTTGGTGTTAGTCAAGCAACGGTATCTCGCACTGTGGATAGAGTTGTGAACAGCATAGTGGACCGAATGGATCAAGTTTCCAACTACCAACCATGAACTGATGGAGGCCAAGCGGATATGGCAAAACATGTATATATTTCCCACTTTGGTGTAATTGATTGTACACATATAGGAATCCTGAAACCAAATCGCCATGGAGATGAGTATATCAACCAAAATGGGAAACCTACTTTAAATGTGCAAGCCACTTGTGATGCCAGAGAGATGTTCACAAATGTTGATGTCAGAGAAGATGGAGAAATTCATAGACTAGATCACAACTAATAAATAAAGAAATTGTTGTACTACTTGGCGATGACGGTTATGGGATGGAGTCATGCCTTATGACTCACTTCAGAAATCCTACTCTAGGTTCAGAAATAAATTATAATAAGCTTTTAAAACAAGAAAGAGTTATAATTGAACGCTATTTCGGCCAACTGAAACGCTGGCTTCCTATCCTACAGTATGTTTGCCGCGTAAAGTTGGAAAATATGCCGAAAATAATTATTGCTTGTATTGTACTCCATAATGTTGCGAAGAACTTGGGCGATCCTGACTTTAAGTTAGTTGAACAAGACCCAGATGAAGATGAAGGAAATCATGAGAATGACGAATTTCCTCTCCGCCAACTAGCTCAACAACTAAGAAGAAACTTGATTATTATAATAAATAGTTTTACTGATTAAAGTGTATTGATAAGTTATAATAAGTTTTATTTTGTTGAACATCATAAGTTACAGATGGCTTCTGACGCTGCGTCATTTCTAATTTCGTTTTATAATATTCTTATTGTAAAATAATTGTTTGGTACTGTTGTAATACCACTAGCCGTTGCAGTTCTGTTGTAGTTAACCCTTTGGTTTCCGCAGTTTCGTATTTCTCTGTTGGTAATTTTCTTTTTGGTGGCAATGTATTCTGAATTGCTGGCACTGTAATATCTACTAACTGTTTGCTCACTGCGTTCGGTATATAGTTCACTTCCTTCTTCTTGAACAGTACGAACCTGAATGGCACCTCTAATTTTCATAATTGTAGGATGACAGTCACCTTCCATAGCTTTCAGCAACTTTCTTTCCTAATCTAACAATTTAATTGCTTTATTACCAGTTTTTTTTTAGATCTGTTTTTTTCTTCAATCTTGATTTCATGTTTTCGATTTTTTTAATAAGCCTTTAGTATCTAATGGTTTACCGAATGTTGATTGCTATTTTTTCAACATGTTCTTTCTCATTTTTATTTTTGGAACTTGTGCAAAATAGTGGGAGCAATGGCAATTTCATCTGCGATGAACTGCAGGCTGTTGCCATTATTTTCTATAGTTTCCTTCACTTGAGGATGACATGCTTATTAACTTATTAAAAAACTGTATCCAGTAAAAATACGGAACGGTCTGTGTAAGCTCTGGAGTACAACTGTCAGTGATGCTGATTGAACGAACTCCCACGTCAACTACAAGCTGGAACAAGTCAGGACATGTCGCTCAAGATACAAATACCAGTCAACCTTTTACTTCTTCTTGTAGGATATCCTAGCGAGTATAAGGTAATCATTATGAATATGAAAACAAGGAGATGCTTATACTTCTACCTTTTTCTTCGAAGCAAGACCTTATACTTTTACCTTATGCTTCCGAGGATATGCTTCTTTTTTATGAATACGGCCCATTGTTTCCAAACGTAGAACGAACTTTCAAGTGCTGCCCTTTGGGGACTTTCGAACCAATGCTCTGCTGCAATGACGAATGTAACCTGCACATGGCTTGGGTTGTTCGTTTCACTAAGAAGAAGTGGTCAAATAAACAGTTGTTCTAGGAAATTTTCTTTAACGGTAATCATTTTTTTAATCATTCTAGGTAACTAAATTATCTGGTTTATTTAACCTGAATTTTCTGGTACCAGTTTAATTGAAAGCAAACCATGTACCTGTCTTATTAAACTATTTAATTAGTTTAGGTTCATTTAAAACAATTAAAAACTTTGATAAAAACAGATAAACTGTCTATTTGAATCGCAAAATCGGCAGGACTCGTCCCTTTATTCGTGAATGATCGAGAGTATACGATAGATGCAGTGTCAGTGACGCGCTTCGAACTCCTCAGTAACACCTTTGTAGTTTTTTGAAATCGTTCCAATGGCGGCAGCAGAGAAAAAGGACAAAAACGAACAAAATGGAAATCGCCAAAACTTCACATATTCAGATATTGTTTGGAGGGGATAAAGATTGTAGGTTGCAAGCTGTATACGGTATATCGTTGCATCTTTGGTACCTTATCTATTATTAAAAATCGCCGATCACGGTAATATTATGCACCTGCTGGGCATAATAATGTCACATGTCTTCTCTACATCTGCCATGGAAACAGATATGTTTATATGTATTCTCTAGGCGCTGAAGAAAGAAACTAAACCCAAACAAATACACGCATATTGCTCGTGAGTGAGTGTTTAGGCGCAGGAGACATTACAGGACCGCATCAAGATATTATGGGTAGTCATCAAAAATTTCATACAATGTAATTATTATCTTTTACAGTAAATTTCAGTTAGAGATTCACAACTGAGTTAACTACACTTTTTAGTTATTAGTAAGTAAGCTGCGCGCACTCATTTAGAAGAGGAACTTGAATCTTCTGAATCGTTTAAATGAATTATTAGAGGTTCAATTTGGGTATCGATGACATTGTCCAAATACCACATTTTGACCTCAACCTTCTCCCGAACGTGGCGGATACAGTTTTTCCATTCCTCTGCCGTAACTCTATTGACTGCGATGTGAAAGAGATTTTTAACATCAGAAAATTTATAAGTATTATTATTCGACGCCACGTATTGCTTTATGTTGGCCCAAATCAGCTCAATAGGGTTCAGCTCACAATGGTAGGGTGGCAGTCTCAAGACAGTTTTATTTTGTTTTTTGGCCATTTCGTCGATCATTTTAAAATCGTATTTGTATTTATGTCTATTGACTATACTTATCAATTCACCCTTGACCATTGTTTCATCAAAATAGATCTGTTTTGAGGCCAGCCATTGTTGTATGTTTGCTTTTTTAGTTGCCATTGTGGGAATTTTTTCTATTTTTCTAGAATGGTACGGGGCATTATCCAGTACAATAACAGCGTTATTCTCCAGCTTTAGTAACATTTTGGAGAACCAATTTTCAAAGGAATTGCCCTCCATCTCCTCATGATAAGTCCCCTGTCTTTTTTGATTCAAAGGCCCACAGTGCTTCGGGAACAAAGCCGTCTTCACTACCTACGTGACAAATGATCAGCCGTTTGCCTTTTCCTGGAAATAAATTATTCCTTACACTATGGATTGATTAAATTTGAAGGAATGAGGCAATTGAGTTCATTTAGCTGAATTTAAGAGTCACGGAATGCTGATCAAAAACTGAAAAACGTAGAAAATTGAAGTTTGCAACTTCTCAAAACCCATTCAAAGCAAATTGACTGCACCCAAAAATGATAATAAATTTCAAAATAACGCTTAAAAGAGGGTCGAAGTTTTTTTCCTAATGACTACACTGCGAATGCACCATTTTTGGAGAATATCACACATTATCTGCTATCACAGCATATTATTTGCCCGAATTTATCAAAATTAAATTGCCGGATAGATGAAGGAGCTTACCTGCAGGATTTTTCAATCCAGCCGAAAGACCGTCTAGAAAAGCCTGCCTTGATGATGTTACTGATTTGTCGACCCAAACTTTCGCTTGAGTATGTCCAGCATTCACCCACGTTTCGTCCAAATAGTAAATTTTTCTTTTTTCATCGCGAAACTTCCGAATCTTCCTAAGGTATTCCCTTCTCCACACAACAATTTCTTCTTTCTCTATTAACATACTGTTTCTTCCCCGTTTCAAGAATCGAAAATTAAGTTCCTTCAAAAGTTTTTGGAATGTGGTTCTTTTAAATGATGGAAGATCCTCATCAGCATTAACTAATCTTAATATCTTATCTACTGTAGGTATCTCATTTCGGAAGAAAAAATTATGCACTTTCCTCCTGATGGCAGTTCTGTCAAAGTCATCTACTCCGTCCGTTATCCTTTTTCTTGCAGGATACGGTTTTGGCTCAGAAAGTGAGTGAGTGCTCCTATATTCCTTAATGATCCTATAAACACTGGACCGACATACTCTAGAAATATGTGCTACCTTACATATAACTTCGTCCACGACCAAATCGGGTTTTTCTTGAATTTGGTTTTTGTATATATTTAATATTATTTGTTTTTCATTTGCACTTAAATGTAGCTTCTTAGCCCTTTTTTTGGGTGGGGTTGCGCTGATGTCAACCACTTCGTCGGCTGTATCTGTGTCAGACATCGTATCTTAGGCAATATATAAACAAAACGTTCCACTCGCGAAAAACGAGTATACGCTACTGAATGCGTAATGCGTATGCAATGCAATCCTGTGCGTGAATTAACTGTTAGATGCCTGTCGTGTCATCTACAATCACGTTTACAAGTCCAAACCTGTGCAGATTCGTAGAGCGCCGACGACTGCTAGTGACCTTGAATTTGTCTGTAGATCGATGTTACTCCAGTCAATTTAGGTTCAAAGTGGATGTTTTCTAAACCAATTTGTTGTTCCTACATCAAACATATATCGATGATGTTTTGTACTGGGAGCTCATGAAAGATCAAGGTAATTTATTTTAACAGTCATCCTTTTTCTAGTCTCAAGATGACACGAAAAAGGGTCTGTGGATTCACTAGAAATACACTGCCGAGGATGTTTAGACCTAAAGTGACTGGAGTATATCCGTGGATGCTTTCGAGGGATCTGTTCACGTGCTTTTCACTGTTTACGTTTAATGTCTTTCTTCAGCGCCCAGAGTATAGAGGTCGAATATTCATCGTACCTAAAAGTAAAACTACCTAGTCACGATTAGATTCCGCATTTTGAAACGGCTTAACTAATCCATTTTATTTGAAACTTCCAACGAAGGCATACGAAGTATAGAGTCAATCTACTTGTTGCCATTTTTTGCGAGTGTTATCGGGGGGGGGGGGAGGTGTTAATGGGTACTACATCGGGTGGGCTCGTCCCGTGTCGGTGGGGAAGGGCGTGTTGGATAGTGGGAGAGGTGCCGTTTGTAACAGGATCTTCGTCCGAGACTCCCGGACCTCTCAATGTCGGGCCTTGAATATATAGTTCGGATCTCCAGTCAAATACTTCAATTTCTGGACTGGTCCGAGACCCCTCGAATTTCAAATTCTGTTACCTTTTACTTGTCTTCCTATAGGAGGTAGACTCGCGTAGAACCTGACATAAAGTTATATAATCTTGACTCATTGAAACACTCACTTTACGCGGAATGATGCTTCCTCTGTTCTCCAAGTAATCAGAGAATGTGGTAAACGCCCGAATGAATACTTTCGGAAATCTCGAACTCAGTTAGCTTCAGTTAATGAAATTAATGGAACTCAAGTTAAAGGAGACTCATTTTTATTAATAATTGAATTACAGACTCAAAACATCTATACACTCGTGAAGAGTGAAGTAGCAATGACAAAGAACAGTTAACTTCGTAAAAATAATAGGCTGGGGAAAAGATCACTGGAGGAGTGAATTACGACTAAGTTAAAAGGAACGGTGACAACTAAATTACAATAAATTTAAGTTTAAACCTAATAGCAAAATTAAACTCTAGAATCTCAACTTTACAATGCTAATTAATCAAGCTAATGCATAGAATCCTTAGTTGACTCGGTGTTAGCTTTAGCCAGAAGGGCTAATAAAGAAGGGAAAAGCCCCCTTTTAAGTAACTGGAAGTGCTTACTGATGAGAACTCAACTTGACACAAATTCTACCAATACAACACTTATTAACAGCCACTAACTGAGGGAAAATCGAAGCAACTTTTCAACCGTACAAATCAAAGATAAGAGAAGAACTGAAGTTTTACTTTCAAAATTATCGGAGGTCAGTAGCGGATTTTGCCCTGCATCAGAAGGCTGGTCATTTGACTTAGTGAGTTCAGCCCTTGTCCCTCATTGGTCGATCAGTTTACAACCCTTGCAATGGGCGTCTGATTCTCTAAAGATGGAAACTAACGTGACCAATGATTGTTAGACCTAATTTTTGAACTAAAAATGACCTTAAACTCTATTGGTTAATTACGTTCCCTTGTCCCACCTCAGGAGTGTCGTCAGCGTACAGTCTTCCCTTAAGTTTACGAATCACGCCCCCTTCAGTGGCGTCTCGGGGCTTTAATTGCTTTGGGGCAAACCCTGCAGTTTTCAATAATTTCAATGGATTGGGAATTCCTGTAATGCTGAGGCCACAATTCGAGATGTCCTCTCAAATAATTATAAAATTATACATAGCATTTAGGTAAAACTAACGGTGACCTCTTCTGGAAATTTTTTATATATTTTTAACAAAATTAGCTTCATTGGAACTACGCAGTCTTTCGTTAGTTTCACCTGCTCCTCTCTAATGATAATTTCCAACCCGCATCTGTCAACGCGTACGTTGACAGAAGGTAGAATCGTATCCAGCCTGGCGCACCTGCTCCTATCAGCTAGGGGAAAATTCTACTAAAAACCTAGCTGTTTGTCTCCTCTTTTTCATATTTTCCCACAATTTTGACAATTTTTAGTAATATGCTAGCCTTCGGAAGTCTTAGATATCCCATGATACGCCTCTGATGCGTGACCGTTCAGCGCTCGGGGTAGTTTCTAACATCTGCTAACCAAATGGTTGAGATTCAGATTTCTCGGCACTCCTTTGGTTGTAACTTTATAGTTATAGCAACCAAATGTTATTACAGAATATATCTCCAAACCCTGTTTTGTCCAACTTTATAGCATCCGGTTCTATTATCTATTTTCTTCGTAATATGAATTTGGTTTCCCTTGGCGTTCACTGGGTGGTTTACAGATGCGAATGTTTGTTCTGCCCTTAGTTTTTATGTTTATTTCTATTTTATGGATGCGACGAATCTTTACAAGGGTAGGCGGCATAACGAATTATTTCAACGAATTTAGAAATTGATAACTTGGTCGGCTACACGTTTCAGTTGGCAATATGGTTTGGAACGTTGAGCATCGTGTGTTCACTGTACGTCGGTACTTTAAAAATGGCGTCTCATTTCACCTCATGGCGATATTCCATGGCCCCCTTGCTCCCCGGACCTTCAACGTCTGATTTTTTTATGAGGCTACCTGAAATCAAAAGTTTACCAAAGCAATCCTCGGACCCTCGTCAATTTGAAGGAGGAAACCCAAATTCCTGCACGGGTGCTGGCCGATGCAATAGGCGGGAGAGGCTCAAGAGCGCCATATAGCCGACATCGTTTTTAAAACGTAAATTTTGTTTTACTCAAAAAAATGCCATGTATGACAATATAATAAAATATTTTTGCAAATACTGTACTACTCATTTAAAAAACATGCGTCCTTTCTGAAGGACCCTGTATTTCACAGCTATGCTTTTCGTCTCCATACTAATTAGAAATTTACTTTACTACTCTACAACTAGGTACTCGTATATTAGCATATATCGTATATTTGGCTAGAGGGCTATCTAGACCTTTCTAAAGTAGATTTCTAATTAGCGCGGAAAAGAGAAACATAACTCTAACAAATGCAGATAGAATACGTTAAGCCGCGTACAGCCCGAGATTCCAACGCAAGCCAAGGCATATGTGGTTACAGATTTGGCGCGAGCCAACATAAGCCAACGTCTTCCAAGGTCGGCGTTTGCGTTCGCTCCTTGATCGGTACATCAAAGGGAGGTTTGATTTGGTCTGGACAAGATTTGTTACGCCTCTAGTATTTACTCGTTTGTCTGCATTCGATGAGACGAGACTCGTCGCTCGACATTAGCACCGAACTTAACCCGACGCGGTCTAACTCGAAACTAAATTTAGATGTAGACGACGTGGAGACGAGCGCATTCAAATACCTTCCAACAACAAACGCCAACATCACATGTCTTGCATTCGTTTGTTCGGCGTTGGATTTTCGGTCTGTACGCGGCTTTATTCAATCCTGCAACCTCGAGATTCTTTAATTGTGTCTGTCTAAGAAATCCGTTTTCTATAAATATTGTTCTATATCAGAGTTCCCCAAACTTTTTTGTGTCGTAGACCCCTTGCCATGTTTTTCCGTGTTGGGTAGACCCCCTACTTACCTGATATTGATTTCCTGTAAATTTCTAACTGTAGTGAAGTTTAGTGTTAAAAACATAAAGTAGAAACACATGTTAATTTATACATTTATTAATTGAATTTAAATTAAAACTACTGAAAATAAAATTTTGTATATGTTATTGAAAAAAAATAAGGGGGATAAAATAAAAATAAGTGAAAAATAATTAAAAAAAAGTTTTTACTTAAAATAGTACAATAAGCGAGTTCGTTTATTAATTATAACATAAACGTATGTTCTACAATAATTTCACTGTTAGTTTGATTAAATTCCGCTTCTTATACGTTTAAGTTATCTAAAAATAGGCAAAAAATTTAACGAATTTTAGTGTGTACCTATCCTTGAATTTTCAGAATAATTTTAAAAAAAATATTTTCTATAAAGGGGGGTTCTTTAAAAAAATCAATGCGGGCACTTATTCCCAATGCGGGCATTTATTGGTAAGACACCAATAAACATAAAATAAACTATAAATAAAATAACATAAGCAATAAGTCAATATTTTTAGTGAGAAGGATGAACCTGATGCTTTAATAGTAAATTATCAACATTTGGCATCAATTTTGTAAGGGGTCTGTTTCTTTTTTTCGTTAGAAGATTGGTAACAGCGCTGAACCCCCTTTCCACTAGACATGACGATGGAAAGGCAATTAAAAGTTTCCTCGCTATATTCCATAATACGGGATAAGTAACGGGTATGTTGTTTTGCAGCCAGAATTGCTGATATCCGTTTTTAAACTGAACCTTAAGTTCTTCGTTTGTACTTAGTTCAGTCAGTTCCTCTTGTATTATGACATTCGTTTCTTCTATGTCACCATATGGATTAATTATCCACGGTGGTATTACCATAGTCAAAATATCCTCAAACCTAGATTCAAAATCTGAATAGAGGGCATTTAAATGTTGAACGTAAGTTGAAACGTCCTCTTCCTGACAGCTTGTCTGTGACAAATTGGGTAACTGAGAAAATTCGCCCCGTCCAATATTTTGCTTCATTAGTTTAACTCTGGCAAGAAACGCTGATAAGATGGACTTTGTTTTAATCAAATTTAAACTGTCGCCTTGTAATTGCAAATTAACCATATTAAATTTTGTAAACAAATCTGTTAAATAGGCGATGTCTGTTTTCCTCTCCATTAAATTTTCTTTCAACATTTTATCTTTAGTATCCAGAAATTCCAAAATAGTCTCAAAAAGTGCAAAAAATCTTGTCAAACATAAGCCTTTCGACAGCCAGCGTACTTCAGTGTGAAGGAGTAATTGATGAAAGTGTTCGTCATTTTCTTCACACAACGCGTTGCTTCGGATTCGGTTTACTGCATCAATGACTAAATGAAGTGATTCATGCAATCTAACACTCAAATTTTTAGCAACTGAATGTTGTCGATGGATGACGCAATGAATTGCTAACACCCCTGACACATTTTGTTTTAAATAGCTTATAAATCCACGATAACGTCCAACCATGGCAGGTGCTCCATCTGTAGCTACTGATATTATATTTGATAAAGGAATTGCTTTTTCAATGAAGTAATCCTTCAAAACATGAAATATTGATTCACCTTTAGTGTCGGTTATCAAAGTCCTTGCGAAGAGCAGTTCTTCGTAGATTTCTTGATTCTTAATATTTTTATCAGGTAAAATTGACTCGTCCAGTTGTATAGAGAAATGGGTCGTTTGCAAATAATTACATAAGAAGCTTTCAATATCATAACTCATTTCATCAATACGTCTTTCAACAGTATTGTTGCTTAAGGGAATTCTTTTTATGATATCAGATGCAGGTTTGTGTAAAACAGTTTTTAAAACATCTTCAACGGCTGGCAAAATTAACTTCTCTCCGATAGTATGCGGTTTTCCGGATTTTGTTATAAGTAACGAGATATTGTAAGACGCCTGCATACCATCATCATTTCTTTGTGACGTCGAAGAGAACATTCTGTCCAGTGTAGGTCTCTTCTGAAATTTATCTTTGAGTGTTTGAAAGTATTTCAAATCTTTCTCTGTTTTATCAGGGTGGCATCTTCTCAGATGATCTTGCAGTTTAGATGGTTTCTTAGAGTCATTGCCCAAAACTTTGTTGCATAAAAAGCACATAGGCGATTGTTTGTCCGGCAATGATGGAATGAAGCCAAATTTCAAATAATCAACACTGTACTGTCTACATTTCTTTTTAGATTCGGACATGGCATCAGTCATCTGTGGGCAAAATTAAATTATTTAAATAAGACAGAAAATCCAGCAGCTGTATATTAAAAATATTTTTTGATTTTTCCGAAAACATTCCATAATTCGAACATCTTCTTGCAACAATTTGCTCGAATTACGGAGATTGCACTGTAATTATAGTACCGATTGCTAAAACTTTCAAAAAGAAACTATTGAGGAGTACTCGTGTAATTTTGCATGATTGAATATTTAATTACTAATAACTAAAGTCATGATTGGCGTAATTCATCTATCTTTGCTAACTACGAGTACAAAACTAAAATTTAATAAAAAATAATGTACTTACTTTTCTCCAGCACTCTCAAACAAAATAACACTGACTCACTATAATTTGTGTGATATACTATCTGTTTTATTTTTTTAAATATTTTCTTAGCACTTTCCTTTTCCAGATTCAGGAAACGAATAAACGTATTTGTCCCACATTCGTATTTATAGAGTGACGAATTGAACAAGTCAGTGCAAGGTAGCGAAGCTCTGAGACTGCGACTCTCAGGTTTTTACAAGTTCAAAATGTATTGCGACCACAAAGCGAATACCAACATCCTACAACTTACACAATTTTATAAACATATATAATAAATTTTTTACTTCATAGGTACTTTTATAAATAATGTATATGTTTTGATATTATAAGATAGTATGATGTAAGTAAATAGGTACTATCAGTATATCTGTTGAGATCCACTATCGTGGACCCCCATATTCATCTCATGGACTCCCAAATTTTTTTTCGCTGACGTAGACCCCTTGCAGGTTGTCATAGACCCCTAGGGGTCGATATAGACCACTTTGGGAATCAATGTTCTATATGGTCATATTTATCGTGTAGCCCCGGCTTCTCTACCTATATTTGGTACACAGATAGAGGTTTAGCTTAGAAAACAGTTTATTATCGTTTACCAAAGTTTTTTGGATACATCGTAGAGCATAGTGCAAGGTGCATATGTATAAAATAAAACACAAGCGCCAAGAAGTATAGTATATTTACATTCAAATAAGAAAAGTAACAAAAAATTGGTCGGCCTTTTTAACGTAAACGCAAGTTCTACAATTCGACACTATAAATAAATTTTTATAAATTTTATAAATTATATCTCGTATTAGTCAGTACTATAAGGGCAGTACTTGTACGTTACTTCTGTCATCAGATTTCGTAGATATTGACAATGCATATCGTACAAGCCATGCATAATACAGGGTGTTGCTTAAAAATAGGCTGTATTTACAAGGGGGCATTCCTGAAACAAATTTAAGTGGAAAAGTTCATATAAGCATGTGGCCTAAGAAATCTGGTCTTCTTATATTGGGTCTCAAAGTTTATTAATACCTTAAAGATTCTTGTGCTGATTATGTTGAATGTTCATTGTGTTGTTCAATGTAATAAGACGTAAACTTAGCACCAACTAAAAGATAGTTATGAATTCCTGTGGCGTCTCGGTGGCAATCTCACGAATGAAATTGACAAAAAAATGTGCAGCGCTGATTTTATGAAAAACATATTTTTTTGTTAAGCAGCTGATGGTTCTTTTTTGTCTCTTGGTATCTCCCTGTATCCTACTCTGTTTGCGACAAAAAATAAACAACTTCATTGGATGCCGAAAAGTTATTAAAATAAGAACAAACTATCTTTGATCGTTGTCAAAGAGCGTTGTTGGGGTATTATAATTACATTTTTCACTATCCGTATCAGTTTGCTTTATTTTTTCTATCAATTTTTTTTAATAATTAACGCCCTGTAACATGAAAATAAGACTGTTCCGGTCACCTCTTTTTATGAACTTTTCTAAATGAATTTGGTTCAGGAATACGCTCTTGTAATTACGGCCTATAGTTAAGTAACACACTGTATAGAGAAAGATGTTAACAATAAATGCTGTTTGTGCGATGCTGTTGGAATCCAAATAGGCACTTCATAATAAAATAAATTTATTAGGATAGACATTAAACACTGGCAGAAGAAAATTAAAACATGAAATAAGGACAGTGTCTTCAAACTTCATAGCAATGGAGTTTTTGAATAAAGACTGTCATTTGTGAAATATACATAGAAAATCTTCAATCTGTTTTTTCTAGAATTATAATATTGTCTGACTATTTCGTCATATCCACGTCAAGTGTACTCCCAAGACATTAAGCAAAGCTTCCTCAACTTTTCCGGAGGTTTTCACTGATTAATGATTCATATCATCAAATTATTATTGGATGTACTAATTTAATAATGAAGAGAGGGTGAATATTATACCGCTTTAACAAAGGTCACAAAGCCAAAACAGATTATTCATTATTATTAGACAACAAAGTATTTCAGAATGATCAACTCCCACATTCTTCGATATTTTAATACTTCAGATATCAATATCAATCGCTTTTGTTATCATCAAAATTCAAGTTTATTGTGAAGTGGACTAGACAATATTTTAACAAGTATATTTACATATTCTGCAGCAGCACTCACATATATTGGGTATAATATCGTAATGATGTTGGGAAAATGAATATTATATCATAATCATTTATTATTTAAATGCTTTTATATCAGAATTCATTATATCTCTTTTAGCTTTCTTTATTAGTTTTTCCTTGATTGTGCATCATATCAGCAAAATTCTTAGAGAACAAATATACAACAATAATTTCTCAAAAAAGTATAACCGCGGTATGCCAAATGACGTGCAATTATCGATCTACGATAAACTGACTCAAGTATAATATTTTGTGATGTTAGTATTTTACTTTATTCCAGGAGCTAAGTAAAATGTATGCCTCGGAAATATGATAAAAATGTTACAGTCGTTCACGGTTAACCATCGAAAAACGAAGCTTCAACCCGATAGGAACAGGTTACTGAATAGCAAAGCATCCAGAAATAATATTTAAAGGTATTTACTTCATAGTATAGCTCGCTCTGTATTTATCCATCTCACACCATATAACTTCTTGAAAGTCTCAAACTCTATCAGAGGTTAGAGATAAACGCTTCATCGAGACGTTTACCAACTCTTCTACAGTTTTCCGAAGACAGCTTCTCTACAATCTTGATCCCTTAGTAAGAGTATCACATGACGTCTGGCTTATCCTTTTCATCGACCACCAAAGACGTTTCGCTCATTGGAGCGGCCGATTGTACCAGATTTCTATCATTAGAACCGGTACTTCTGTTCCTGCGGATAGTACTTCTTCTGAAACTACTTCTAAGGATAGAGGCCACCTCGGCGGCTGTCAAAGCCGTTGATGTGGACTCCAGGTTTCTCAGTCTTTGAAGTGTTGATATCCTGAAAGAAATTAAACAAGGAATAAGTATGACTCGAAGTAAGACAGCGTTAGCTAGCACCAGCACGTCATAATGACGTCGAAATTCGGTGATAAATCGTCAGCTGACGTGATTGTTCCAAATATCGACGTTGCAATGACGTCCAATTGTGTAAGTGAACTTAAGACGTTGTCATGACGTCTTTTTTGGTAATATTTTTTTAATTATACATATTTTTATATGTACGATGTTTTTGTTAATTTATACTCAGGTTCAAAATAAACGCAACAAGCAAAATTTAGGTCAAATTCGTAACGTCATAACTTTTTTATCTGATTCCATTGGTCACTTCGGCCGGTGGTAGGTACGCTCATTGGCTTTATCGTGTAAACATGAGTTTTTGATTGCAGTCACGTTTGGACTTATAGTCAACGCCAAACAAAGTGGCGTGCACGTCATCACGATAAAAATTCCCCGACCTAATGCCTAGGTTTCTATCACAAACAATTGCTCTATTGCAGTTTCATATTAATGTGATATATAAATTGTAAAATGGTCATTACTCTCTTATTATGGTTAATAGTCATATAAACATTGTTATTAAAATATCACATAAGTTGCTTTCTGATAAATTTAGACGCATTATGCGAAATAAAATGTTTTGCAAACGCTCCAATCACTTATCGACATGTAAACGCACTAAACCGATTTCGCAGCGTTGACACATTGTCACCTTGAAACTTATTTAAACTGGGAACTGACATTTGTATTAATTTTGACACTGAATCAATTTGTGGCATTTCAAATCTTTATAAATCCTTTGGCCCCGCATACTGTAAATCAACAACTGTTTGTTTCAAAACAAAATTATTCATTTTACGAGTAGATAAAGGCAATTTTGGTATATAAAGATGCCCAAACAGTTAAATAGTCGGTGTAAGGAACTCGTGGCCTCGTTAATGCACTACTTTGAGCAAGAAAGGGACAACAACGGGCCTTTGTTGCCTTTAAATGCTGTTCAAGAGGTAGGTTACTAATAATTATATGTAATGTATATTAATAATAGTGAAATTTTATTTCATTTTTTGTAGCGTGTTGCTAATTTAGAATCGCCCAAGAAAAAGCGGAGTTATATTAAACGTGTAACCAACACAGCGACATTGGATACAAGTGCCATTCGAGAAGTGATCTATAATATGTATCACAAAAGTAAGATCTTATTATAATAACTTATCAGAAATTTACATTAATTTGTTAACTAAATTATAATGTCATATTACACATGGTTTCAGAAGAACAAGTTAGTTACGATACAAACTTTATGGTCTCGATTAAGAGATAGGGCATTATTTGATGGTAGTGCCACGTCTTTAAGGCGGTTGCTTAGAGATCTTGGATTTAAGTGGCTTAAGGACAATCCGCGACGAGGGCTCATGGAACTACCAAGTATAGCTTTGAAAAGGGTGGAATTTCTAAGGCAATACAATCAAGCCAAGGTTGAGGCCTTATACCAGTTTGTCTTCCTCGATGAAACTTGGATATTTCAAAATGGGACCATAGGTCGCTCTTGGCAAAATGGAAACCAAAAAAGCGTGAAAGCTATTAAAACAGATGGTAAAAGGTATGTACTTTTACACAATTTGCACTATAAAATTTAAAACTAATATATTTTAGATACATTATATTACATGCTGGAAATGAAAATGGGTTTATTGAGGGTAGTAAAGCGATATTTTCTTCGAAAACAAAATTGAGCGATTACCATGGAGAGATGAACCAGGACAATTTTTTGAAATGGTTTCAACATCAGTTATTAGAAAAATTGGAGAGTCCATCTATGATTATACTGGATAACGCCCCTTATCACAGCATGATATTGAACAAAGTGCCCAACAATGCATGGACAAAAAAAAATATCCAAGACTGGTTGACAAATCAAAACATACCATTTTTAAACACAATGTTTAAAACAGAGCTATTGAGTATTGTTGCTCGGTACATAATGCTTCTTAATTATACAGGGTTACAGGAAAAGTCGTGCTAGATCCGTTAAGGGCGTGTAGTACCCATCATTTCTGACTTATTTCATTATGAAACACCCTACCCTAAACTTAACCCTTTTCGAGATATTCAACTTTTAATGTTTTTATTGAAAGTTGCCGATTTTTAGGCTACTAAATGTATTTATTTTTATTTTGTGTGTGTTATTATTACTATTATTGCATTTTAACATGTGTAATAAGATGCTTTAGGACGTCAATCATTAAAATAGTCCATAAGTTAATTGAATAGGCCGTAGTAGATAAGTGAATGTTAAGGAATTGAAAAAAATATCAGAAAGTTTATTTTTCTCGAAGGGATATCTAAAAAAAATATTATGGCAATTGTTCGGCAGATGTGTTTTAAAATATCTATGTTTTATCAGCTATCTAACGAGGTATAACAATCTAGGATTTGTATTACATTTCGTAGAAAAAAAGTAGTTGGGACGCTCCAGTAGCAGTTCCCACGCCTATTCTCCTTCAAGTTTAGACGCACCGTGCGAGCGAGACATGACGATTTAATGTGGGTGCGAATGAAAGAAAACATATTATAATAACCGGTTAGGGCTGGAAATCCAACACGGGATGTTGTTTTGGTTGTCAGTCTGCTTTTGTGCTTCGTACATAGTAGATGTGATATCGTTTTGCTCTTTTCCTCGACTTGGCTACGATTCTGGACTATTTCTTCTGATTTGTGAATACTGTGCTTGTTCACTGGACTCTGATTTGTACTTGTGATACGGAAGTGTTGAAGATGACGTTCTACACACCTGAGGAATATGCTGATATGCTTGTTTGTTACGGATACTGCGATTGTGTATCTGCGCAAGCTCGCAACGAATACAGAACTCGCTTCCCCGGTCGTCGAGTGCCGGATGTGGCCGTTTTTAACAGAGTTTATCTAAGACTTCGAGAAACTGGCTCTGTTTTGAGACGAAATACAGACCTGGGAAGATCACGAATTTATGACAACGAAGAACTGCAGGACAATGAGATAGTGCAACGCTTTCGAGCGGATCCGACCATTTCCACTAATCGTGTTGCCCGTGATCTGGGACTTTCGCAATGGAGAGTGTGGTTTACAGTGCATACTGCTGGCCTATACCCGTACCATTACACGCCGGTACACATTATTGAAGAAGGAGACCCCGCGAAAAGGTTGGACTTCAGCAGATTTATGCTAAATGCTGACGTAGAAGACCCAGATTTTCTAAGAAATATCTTATGGACAGATGAATCCAAATTTGATAACGATGGCATAACTAACTATCACAACGCCCATTACTGGGCCCCAAAAGTACTAAGGAATCCCAATAAGAAAAGAGTGGCGAGGTCCCAACGAAGATTCAGCGTGAATGTGTGGATGGGCATTATCTCCAACCATTTGATTGGACCTTACTTTCTCCCGGACAATCTAAATGGGGAAAATTACGAAAACTTCTTGAGAGGAGACTTCAGAGATTTGCTGGATGATCTGCCACTCAACTTGAGAAGGGACATGTGGTTCCAACATGATGGCTGCCCTGCCCATTTCAGGAGAAGTGTCAGAGACTGGCTGGACACAAATTATCCAAACAAATGGATAGGACGAGGTGGGCCGTTGCCATGGCCAGCAAGAAGTCCGGACCTAACCTCCATGGATTTTCATGTGTGGGGGTGCATGAAAAGTCTTGTCTACAGCGAGCCAAATCCAGTTTCGTCTGTGGAAGAATTAAGAGAAAGGATTGTCGATGCAGCAAATCAACTAAGGACAACGTTGACCACTGCAGTTGTAAAGACTGGTCTCCGTAGAAGGATGCGACAATGTATTAGAAACAGAGGCAGCCATGTTGAACATGAACTGTAGAGTAAGAAAAAGTTGTGTGAAAACCTGATTTAATAAATGATATTTCATGCTTACCTATTGTTTTATTTTACTTTTTAGGGCTAAGTATCAATTTTCTTCTCCACTGTCGCCTATGAAACTAAGTTTTTTCAATGCATTTAAATAAAATCCTAGATTGTTATACCTCGTTAGATAGCTGATAAAACATAGATATTTTAAAACACATCTGCCGAACAATTGCCATAATATTTTTTTTAGATATCCCTTCGAGAAAAATAAACTTTCTGATATTTTTTTCAATTTCTTAACATTCACTTATCTACTACGGCCTATTCAATTAACTTATGGACTATTTTAATGATTGACGTCCTAAAGCATCTTATTACACATGTTAAAATGCAATAATAGTAATAATAACACACACAAAATAAAAATAAATACATTTAGTAGCCTAAAAATCGGCAATTTTCAATAAAAACATTAAAAGTTGAATATCTCGAAAAGGGTTAAGTTTAGGGTAGGGTGTTTCATAATGAAATAAGTCAGAAATGATGGGTACTACACGCCCTTAACGGATCTAGCACGACTTTTCCTGTAACCCTGTATATATTTTGGTCGACAGTTTATATTTCTTTTGTTTATTCCTATTCTTAAAATAACTGCTTTTTTAGAAACAAACCACCTAAAATATACGTGATTGATGAATTGGCGGAACAACATGGGCACAAAGTTCTTCGTCTGCCTCCTTACCATTGTATATTTAACCCTATTGAGTTAATTTGGGGCATAGCAAAAGGTTACTATAACAGACATATTGGTAGAGATGGTAACAGTGAAAAAGACTGTTTGGATATGTGGAACGAGGCTCTACAAACGGTTACCCCAGACATGTGGAAAAATAGTGTTCGACATACTGAGCAAGAAATTTTTAAATGGTATGAGAGAGAACGAATTTTTGATCGACCAGACATCGAACCTTTAATAATCAACTTTGAGAGTGATGAAGATTCAGATTCAGACAGCGCTGAAGAAAGAAACTCCGACTAACTTTATTGTACAGAAAAAGCTTACACCAGTAGCTTACCTAATTTTAGAATGCATTTTTCTGTATGAATTCTGTAAAATAAATACCATGCATAAAATTTGGAGGACCCCATTTGGATTTTTATTCAGTACCTTTAAGCTATCAATTAAATATGGTAGTTTCATAGTGTCATCTGATCAATAATTGTCATACTTAATGATTATGCAAGTACAGATCTATAATTTTATTATACTATTATTTTTGTTCTCATTTGAGGTTAATATTGCTTATAAACCTAGATATGTAAATAATAAATTTTATTATTTTACAAAAAGTTTGGCAACAATGTAAATTTTTCAACACACCCACCTTGATGACGTGCACGCCACTTTGTTTGGCGTTGACTATATTGTACAGGGTAAATCAAAATGATGTTTCATTATCACATTTCATTTGAAAACATTTAAAACTCAAGCGTCAGTTGTGAAGCGCAGAAACACCAATTTTGTCTACTGTTTCGTGCTGTAGGTCCAAGCAATGCCTCGTTGCATACAGATTGAGAAAAGACGTATTCAGATGGTGGCCCTATTTCGTATCACCTCTCGTATATGAGTTGTTCTGTAAATAGATGTTCATGATCGCTATCGAACTAGTTATAAAAATGCAGCCTCTGAAATTTATGGGTTCTCTCTTATCCATCTTTCCTACTCTGGGTAATACATACATACAAATGTTGAACATATCAATTCCATGAGGTTTTGGCTGCCTCGGAATTATGACAAATAGGTTTGTAGAATCGAAATCTTCCTCCCTAAATTTTTCTTTAGACCCGCTCCTGCTACTCCATACGGTTTCTTACAGAGCATGGGGACAAATAAAATTTGTCAAAATTAATTGCGGTGGAATACGGCTTACCTTCGAGCTTCGCCATCGGGAACTGTTGTACATATCGTAGTTCCCGCAGCAGCATCACTGGTACTGGTAGCAGTATTCTCACTTCCCGCTCCGCTGCTGTTCATTTCAACCAACACAGCATTGTAATCCGGAGGTGGTGCAGGTCGAAATTCTTCTTGGCTGCGTATCGTATTTCTTTGCCTGAAAATGTGAATAGAGAAAAATGAAAGCCTCACTTCGGCCTCCCATTCTAACCGAATCGAACTTCGTGCATACAGAACTGGCCGATGCGACCGTCCCTTTGTCCCTAGGGAATCGAGATTATGGAACAGTCTATATGAGAAGTCTTTTCACAGTTCTGATAACCTAAGGCAGTTCAAAAATCGGGTTCGCAAAGTTTTTTAAGCTTCTCGGTGCCCTGGCATATAGGCTTCTACCTGCGTAGCTGTTTCTGTGTAAAAAAATTATAGAGAGATCCAGGATAATCGATCTTAGGATCCCTATATTTTGTCGGGAGTCGGTTTTCTTTATACTCAAGCAACTCGGAAGGAAATTGCCACTCTAGCCCCCAGTGGACGTATTTGACTTTTTGAATCGTATTCGCTTTTAGGATACTAACAGGCTCACTACCCCTACATCCGTACGTAATCCAACGACTTACCTAGACGATCCGGGTTCTCCCAGCACCCCAGCTGCTATCCTCCTCACGCTCCTCCTAATACTCTGCCTAAGCAGCTTGGCCAACCTCACTCCCGTTGCTGTAGTGTAGGAAGGGGGTGGCGTATACTTAGGGGGTGGATCTTCAGCAGGGGCGGAGCCTCCTGAAGATGGAGCGGAGCCCGTATTGGTTCTACTATTGGCGATAGGTGGGTCCGACATGTGCTCGCCTATCGGAGGTCGGTATAGAAGCTGCACCCTCTGGAAAATATCTTTTTTATTTACCTACTAGTACAACCTGAAGACTACTTATTAAATGCGCTTTGTGCTGTCTTATTTCGAGAAGTTATCTAAAATCTGGGGCACATTTGTGGTAACATTTGTTATGAACATTCACGGTTCCATCATTACAATGTTCATACAAAAATGAAAGTGAACTGTCCTATACTATAACTATCTAAAACTGTAATGACTCATCGATGTTCACGTGAACATCACTTAACTACCAGTAGTCGGCTGTTCATAGGCGGGGTATGAATGTTTAACATGGCTGAACTAGATTTGTCACATGCTTAATAAAGAGTGGTTTGAAACATATTGTAAGTCAAAAATTTGGGAATTACCTTTATTCATCGTCGCTTCCACTTACATCTGACAGTAATAAACTGTCGCTATCGCTTTCCTCGTTGAAATTGATTATAACTGGCTCTATGATGGTGTCGATGTGGTGGTCAAGCTGCCACATTTTTGTTTCTTCCTTCACAACATGACGGATAGCATTCTGCCAAGCTTCGGGCGTTACTAGCTGTATGGAAGTCTCAAGTAAAACCTTAACGTCTGGTAATTTGAAGGTTGTGTTATGGCGCACAATATAACCCTTCACTTGAGCCCAGATGAGCTCTATTGGGTTCATTTCACAGTGGTAGGGCGGTAACCGCAGCACAGTGACACCACATTGACGGGCCATCTCATCAGTCACGTAACTAATGTTCGCAGGTTTGTGCTATTTAATTTTTTCATACAATTCCGCTTTCACACATGAATCGTCAAACGGGATTGCTTTTTCGCGCAACCATTGCTGCATGTCACTTTTTCGGCTCGACAACTATGGTAGGAAGCATTATCCATGACGATCACAGAGTTGGGCTCAACTCGCTGAAGCACCCCTTGAAACCAGCTCTCGAAGCAGCTGGCATTCATTTCGTCATGGTAATCACCTCCTTTCTTAGAGACGAAAATCAAGTCACACTCTTCTAAAAAGCCACTATCGCTACCAATATGAGTTACGATCAATCTTTGACCTTTCCCTGACGGTCCACGAAGACCTGTTGACAAACCTTCAATGCTTGCTTGTCGGTTACTCACTACGTTTTTGTCTATCCAGGTTTTTTTAACTGTGTTACCTGCATTTATCCATGTCTCGTCCAAATAATAGATTTTTCTGCTTTGTCGCCTATATTCAATCATTTCGCGTAGGTATTTTCGACGCCAGGCGACTATTTCAGGTCTCTCTATCAATACTGACTTCCGATTACGCGTTTCGTAACGAAAATTAATTTCGTGCACGGATTTCCTCATTACCTCGACGCTCATTTGGGGTATAATTTCATTTTCCTTGATCGCTGCATGTACAGCCTTGAGGGTTGGTATCTCATTCTTAAAGAAGAATGAATGTACGGTTCGCCTTAACGTCATCCAATTTAACGGCCTTTCGTCCCTTCAAATTAAACTTTGGATCAGTAGTAGCTCCAGTTTTCTTCTTTTCATGCACCACCCTGCGAATGGTCCACTCTGGAACGCCTGTCATACTTTCACAACGCGCGAGTGCATCTCCCTGCGACATAGTTCTGTTCAGATAATTGAACACGTTGAGCACGATTTCTTTCGCGTCCCTGTTCAGTGCTTTACGAAGCCGTCTACTTGTTCCCTGGCTTTCAGTACTTCCACTCGTGCCATTTGTACTCTCCATGGTTAAGTATAACCAAAACAGTAACCACAGAAACCACAACTATAACAATCACACAACAATTCTTATAAAAACACACAATATGCGATCGCTCAACGAAACACGTTCCAATGCGTTGCCGACGCCTATGAGTCTGCCGGTCGAGGCGCGTCTCATTGGTTCTACCGGCGGAGAACAATCAGCCATTATTTCCATCTCTGTCTGTGCTGTTGACCACCGCAAAGCCACAGAAACGACATATGTCGTACGCTATACGGCTGTACTGGAAGGAAGCCGGGATCGAGCTCTGATCACGTGTTGATCACGCGTATGAGTCATTACAGTTTTAAATAGTTGTATAGTAAGTTTGCCCAGTTCTGGTACTTAACTTAAGTTAATTCATAACTTCCCGGAACTCTAGGAGACACATGATAAATATGAAATGTCTAGCACAAGTGATTGAAAAATCACAACAAATCTAAATCTTGAAGTATCTATTAGAGCACCATATACTATTTACGTGATTATTACAATAAAGTTATGTGCATCTTATTGACGTCTTAAAACTATCAGACATACACTTATTGAGTATAGAATACTAACATTATTTTCATCCACATATTCCTTGTGCAAGCATGAAATAATTAGAAGTAGGTTAGTTTTGAGAAAATAAATACATATAGAGAGAGAAAGAGATCCACGCGTACTCGTTTGACCCATCAATCAAACAATCATCTTCACAGGTATTATTCATTTATGTTAAATAAGTTGAATGAGTATATACCTCAAGAATATCATCTGGGCCATTGTTAAGATACCTATAACTTTGGATAACTGCAACGATCGGAATACAAAGTATTGGCAATAACTGCATCAAGCATCCAACTTGCCTAGTCCACAGTGACCAATACTCTACCGTAGGAGCACGGTGCCAAATGAACATATCTCTAAAGCTTCCGTTTCTAAACGTACTCACACAAAGAACCTAAAAAACGATAGGTTTTTAGTAAAATACATAATTGTTGAAAAATATTGTCGACACGTTGTTCACTAAGCTCAAGTCCCACAGACACCTTTGCTGAGCTTTTTGTTGGTGCAAACTTTGGAATCTTTAACTGTCAGTGCTAATAGTGCATTACCAATGCAAGGTGAAATGAGGCATCAAAATATTTAGTATTTTGCACTTGGTTCTTCAAAGACATTTTATTCTCACCATCAGTATCACTGGTAAAATGACATTCCAAGTAAAGGAAAGAAGAGCAGGAGCCCAAGTGAGGAAACATGCGTTATTATATCGATGAAACAGCTCCATTACAACTGTATCTCCACTGTAGGGTCTTCCTCGTACCATAAATACAGCAACAATTTGTAAGAGAATCACTATCAGTAACCACCAGATGCTTCCTATTGTGTAGTCAAAAAAGTATACCACGTAGATTCCCAACTAAAACAACAAAACAAAGATTGTCACACCTTAAGGAATACATAATGATGGCTGCCAATAAAAGTAGTCACTTCCTTCTGTGTCAAAAGCGAACTTTCAGGTGATTTTTAGCGTTTTCGTTTAGATATATAACGATACTGATAGTTTAATTTAAGTAGGATTACAATGACAACATGTCTGATAATTGAACGACCATAATGACTGGCTCATAGGGTCAGTAATCTTTTTTTTTGTAATAAGTATCTTTTGTATTTTCTTACCTCTGTTGCCATTGGCAGTCCCAGTACGAACCCACAGGCACAGCTGAAGAACGTTATAGTAGTTTCCCATGATTTCAAAACTTTTAAATTGATTGCCATGATGCCTGTGATGACACAGTGCCAAATAGCTAACTGCTGGATAATCCCAAACATGATCAAAATAAAATAAAAGAGAATCACCCAAAATGGAGACACTTGCTCTGCGCCAAGTGTTGCGAATGTTGCTGGTATCAACTCCGTTGCAAACCTCAGAACCTACAAAATAGTATAAAATGCCTGTGAAAACTGAAATGTATGGAATTTTATATTATAACAAGCTTATCTCAGAGTAGTTCTGTATATTCATAGTTTACTATTTTCGTATTATTGAATTCAGCTTTTTCTATAAATTGATTAAAATGAAATAATATGATATTAAATGCTAGGTTACCTGATAACCGCTTACTGACGTGACGTCTGTATTTGGACGAATAACTTTTTCTCCAACAACAAAGGATTGGTGGATCATATGCCTGATTGGTGTGTTAGCTAAATTTGGGGGCAGTGGATCTTTTATTGAACGAAGGAATACACTGGAAGACCGGTACTCTGCAAACACAAAACATAATCTTGATTGAGAGCCTTCCATCATCAACACGGCAACCTCGCCAGCATCCGTAGCTAACCTCTATATCAAAGTCAGCACAAAGTCCGATCTTTTACCGGAATCGGCCACCTCAAGAGAGAAGCAATAGCTGTGTGTTGGAACTGGACACCATTTCGCATTTGACAGTGGGTCACCACTGTGACCGCTAGTTGCTGCCGATTTTGGCAATACAGGGTGTCCGCAAAGTTGGGGTTTTCCTTTTCAGAAACAACTACCCTTGAAATAACAAAGGTAATGTGTAGTGAAACGAGGGCGACCAAGTAAAAAAAAATAAATGAAAAAGTACTCACTCTCCAGTTGACGAGAAGGGCTAAGTACGTCTCTGCCCGAAATCATACCGCTCCAACAGAAAATGAAATCAGCTGATGCGCTACCGAGCAGACGCCGGCGGTGGTGCAGACCACGAACAGAGGTAACAAATATGACGGCGTTGCCGCGTTTTCAGTTTTTAGGTAAACGTACTTTATAGGTATTGTTCGAAGTTATCGCCGTTTGATTCAAAAACACAGTTGCGTGCACGACGTAGCCAAGCATCGGTGCAGGCTTTGAGAATGGAGTCCCTCCCCCGAATGAAAGCACCAGCTTGTTCAATTCTGAGACGAAGTTCGTCAACCGTATGCACTTCAGGTTTGTACACCAAGCGTTTCATTTCTCCCCAAAGAAAAAAATCACATGGTGTTAAGTCTGGAGATCGCGGAGGCCACGCTACGGGTCCATTACGTCCGATCCACCTATGCGGAAATAATTCATTCAAAAACTCACGCACTTCGCGTCCAAAATGGGGCGGTGCACCATCGTGCAGAAACCACATTGATTGTCTTACACTTAATGGCACATCTTCTAACAAGGAAGGCAAAATGTTGCGTAAAAAGTCTAGGTATTGCATCCCGTCCAATCGATTTGGGAGAATAAATGGTCCAATGAGCATACCGTTCACCATGCCAGCCCAAACATTCACCGAAAATGTTTGTTGAAAATGTGCCCGACGGACAGCGTGCGGATTTTCTACTGACCAAACATGAGTGTTGCGAAAGTTATTCACCCCATTAGGCGTGAACGTAGATTCGTCTGTCACCAATATGCACTTCAAAAAGTCCGGATTATTGTCATGTTGATGCAACAACCACTCACAAAACCGCACTCTTGCTGGAAAATCGTCAGGTTGAAGGGCTTGTACACGTTGGACGTGAAACGGATACAGCCCCTCTTCACGCAGCATTTGCCACACTTTAGTTTTTGATACTTGCACTTCTCTAGTGCTTGTTGTTTTTTGAAACGCAATCGATTATACCGGTTCGTTTACCTCTGCACGCGTGACCGTAACCGTCGGTTGAAGGTTGCATACTGACCTGACACACTGACCCCGACCCAGTTCTGTCGTCGGGTTGAGCCAGTGACCTTGTACCAGTCGGTGATGTGGCAGGTCGCGGCTACAGGACGGTATTCAGATATTTTTGATGTTGCAGAGCCCTTTATCTCGGTTCCCTTAAGACATTGGTGTATATGGTACTAAGAAAAATTGCTTATGTTTTCAAGATCTACACGTCGTGTAAAGGAAAACCCCAACTTTGCGGACACCCTGTATAGTAGATACGGTATACTCGCTCTTAAACAAACTAGTGATGTAGCTTTCGTCCATCGTAACTGAGACCAAGCCTAGACATTTTTGATGAACTGCCAAAAAGCACGAAGCAGCTATCCATGGTTGGCTACGGATGCCGGCGATGTTGTCAAGGTAAGGGAAGACTATTAGGACCATAATTATGTTCTTTGATAACAACACTACTATAATACTCTCTCATGAATCTAGCGTTAACCATCGTATGCCACTGTTAACGAAGTGTTGCCTTTGAGCACATGTACACAAAGGCACATCGAGTAAGCAGTGGCGTATAATGAGTTAAGGTTTTTTTTCTTCCACTCTGGGACTATGCAAGCAATGCTACTTAAATAAAGATATGCTTACCAAAGGAGCTGGGTATGTAATTGTATCCATATGAGCTTAGAATAAGAACACAAGTATTCGCTAAAAACGCGGCGAGTATTAAAACTGTGAAAGTGATTACGATTACAAGACTAGAATCTCTTTGAAGTAGATGTTTGTGTTTATTTTGTGATGCTATTTGCATGGCTGATGCTCCCAGCAGACCCCAGGTCAGGAAAGCTTCTTGTCCAGCTGCTAACCAACTCTAGAAATAACACTAGGCATTACAAAAAAAAATAAGTAGGTACGTATTTTTACGATTTGGAAAAAAACTGTCTGAAATATTTAGGATGTTGCCAATGATAGACTTACATATAAATAAGTGAAGTACTATGTTTTGTGAAGCGTCGGCTTTTTTCCTACTGTGTTGACGCTTCTTTCGATCATCGACTGTACGTATCTCTACAGATAGCAAAACTTTTCAGTAACATTATAAACGAGCAAAATTTGGGTGGTTATCAAATCTTTTAAGCAAAATATCTGAAATACAAGTCCTTACCCTAGGATTGAGGAAAAATTCATCCCAAGCAGTTTCAGGGAAAATCACGTTAATGTATTCACTAGGCATTAAACCCAATACTTTGGCACATAGTACGAACATTCCTACAAGTGGTATCAGCGTGAAAGCATACACAACTTTTCCATATGACCTGCAAAAAGAGTATCCATTTAGACGATTTAAAAAATTCAGATTTTGGCCACCATCTACTCCGGGAAATATGAAGGAAATGATTAAGGATGCTTTTCTGAACATAAGGGAACACATGCTGTGTATTCAACATGGTGGAGATATTTTCGAGCAGTTTTTGTAGATTAGGTCTTGAGTAGTTATAGTTGTTTGTTTATGTTGTTGCTATAGTTGTTTTTCTCTATTACGCTTGAAGCTGGTTTATACTTTTCTGATTGTTATCAGTTTTTACGTCAAATCTGTACTCTTAGTGGCAATATGGAACTAGCCCACTGTTTGTCTTTTGTTTCCATGGATGATGTGATTTTTGAAATTTTTGAGAAAAAGTACAATTCGCGTTTTTGACCACCCTGTATGAGCAAAGACGAAAATTCGAAAAAGTAACAAATAAGATAAAAGCTGAGGTGTGTAAGTTTTTTTTGATACAACATTCAGCACTCCAAATTTCAAAATCGCGGATTGAGGGGTTACCGAAGTAGACGGTTTTTCTGGACAAAACACCTTACATCTCAGTAGCTAATTACCAAAACCCCAAATATGCATTAAAATTTGAGGTATTCCACTTAAAAGATCTCAGCTTTCTAGCTGTGTAGGTCAAAATTGGGACACCCTGTATGATTGCCAATATTTCAGAAATGTGCCCTCAAATGTCATGTATAACATGCCATAAATAGATTTTTTCAAAATGTATTTGTTTATGAGTAATATTCCGTTCACACATGGATGGGATACCAAAAATATGATACATACCTTATGCCTTTACTGAGGGATACGAATATGATCGTCCAGGCTACAGCTAAGTTAAAAGCTAGTTGGAATTTCACAGTCGCGTAGTTCTCTGTCGAGTTCAAATGATGCCTTTGCAAGACAATACCGTTCAAGTAATCTGGAATAGTTTCGCTTAGTTTTGCTGTGATGTTTACTGGAATAGTGGGCTCTGAAAAAAAAACTCGAATTAGTATAAATATTCAGAGTAACTTCTCTTGAAAACACGTTAATGCCAAAGAAAACGACTTTGAAGAAATGTATAGTATATCAATGCATAAGATTGGAAGTAGTATTCAGAAATATACATCATTGATCCATGTACAAAATTTCGCCGACAATTAAGAACAATATATAAACAAGGCCAGATGGCACAGCATAGAAATAACATGATTTTTTTTTGTAATGGAAGTAGGTGGAATAGAGTAAAAAAATTTAGGTCTGGACTTAAATACATATACATTACCATGCCTGTATATTCCAAATGGTTCAGCCCATCGGTATTGATCCTTGCTCGTTATGAACGAATCTCGAAAGAAAACGAACATCCATGATACCCCCGTGATACTGTAGAGTCCCAGAAGCGCTTGGGCAACCAATAACGACAAGCCAACACCTTGAAATAGGGGCGATATTCTCCACATATCGATGACACCGGCTTCTAGTTGCTGACCTACAAAAAACAATATACTAAAGTATGCTAACTACGTCGTCGAAAATTGTTTCAGTTACACTGACACTGACAGCTTATACCGACACGACATAGATCACTTATTTCGTACTGCTATGCGCCAGGAGTGAAGTGCATAGTGGGTGGGAACTAAATCGAATTTTCAAATGGTAAATCAAACTTACCTAAACATAACTGTAGCGTGAATAAGGGCAGGCCGAAAAAACATGATAGTAGCATGAATTGCAGCAGAAAATTAGCTCCAAAATGTACGGAGAGCACAGCAAATCTGCAGACGTTGAAAAGTCCTATGGTGCATCCCAAACAGGCCAGAGCTGGACTTAGACTGTGCGGCCACCGACCCATTGGCCTTTCTGGTTCGGTTTCGGTTACTGTTGGAATAGCAGATCCGTCACGTGACCTAAAAACAAAATGTGACAGTAAAACATTTTACTTCGAGTAAATCATTATAAAATATTTAGTATATATTGTAAAAGTTGCCGCAACAAGGTATTCAAGCGACGCCAAGTAAATAGTAAATGTGTCACACATCCCACAAAAATAGGATACCTGATCGATTAATGATTGATACCATAATATCATGATGAGGTCGAATAGGATCATAATAAATATATCTATTAATCGTCAGATCCTTCCAAATATTTGCCTTTCAAACATTCGATAACAGAATCCTCGTAGATAGTGAAATAATAATCAGTGGGATCTACTAAATAATCATAGTAATTGATAATCGAACTATTCGAAGAATTTTTAAGTAAGCGACTACAGGTTGTCTGAAATTAATCTTAGTCGACGATAGATGGTTAATCCCTACACTATGCCCATAATAAAGCTCCTCAAAGCTCTCCTCCATATTGCCGCCGCTGTACCTGTAGCTGCCAGACAGACCCGCCTGACTTCGGTCCCATGCTACTCGAACTTCGTATATCCAAAACTGGCCGATATGATCGCTCCTTTGTCGCTAGGGTATCGAGATCATGGAACAATCTACATGATGCTTCTTCTAATCTTAGGCAGTTCAAAAATCGGATAAACAAAGTTTATTTAAGCCGCGGTGTCCTGGCACGGCTGCTTCGGTGCAAAAAAATAAAGCTATAATTTTTTTTTTATTTTTCAAGTAATCCTAAAGTAAGGTCAGTTCACTTATTCAGCTAGTGCTCTAGCATTTTAATAGCTTGGTAAAAATGTGGTACGACTGTTGAAAACCAATCCTCTACCGAAGATATCACTTAAAAATTTTCTGTCGTTAATGCTATTTTAACCTTGGAGGTACTTTGACACTACTCAGGTCAGATCTTGCGAATGTAGTGAGTAATCCAACAATCCTAAGCCTGTTTGCATTTCTGTACAAGGTGTCTTTAAACACTCGAAAACTCAACACCAGCACTTGACTACAGGAAACGGCACAACCTCTCATACAAGCCACAATATTTAGATTTACTTACGGCTGTTTCCTCAATAGGATATATTTGTATTAAATGAATCAATAGTTCCAAGTATAAAGTTTTTATTTTGTCAACATATCTTTCCAATATCATTTGTTTTATTGCCAACAACATTCATAAAACAAACATCTGCAAAAGGCTCAAGCGCGGGGCATAGGTATCAATCTTCGCAAATTATATCGTTTACAATATATGTACAAAGTATCAGAATCGCGCCTTTTGGCAAGAAATACACTAGTTATCCCGACTTCTATCGTCGATTTATTAAAATGAATGTACTTATTTCTAGCTTACCCTGTATATAATTTCTTATTAGTAGATAAGTAAAATAAATAAACAATTAAGATAGGAAGCAGAACTATTATTATTAGTTATTACCTTCTGGAACTAGCTGTCGTATTA
The DNA here is from genome assembly GCA_963669975.1 of Acanthoscelides obtectus. Lineage (NCBI taxonomy): Eukaryota > Metazoa > Arthropoda > Insecta > Coleoptera > Chrysomelidae > Acanthoscelides > Acanthoscelides obtectus. Next base: position 65,974,007 of record CAVLJG010000009.1, read on the forward strand.
TTTTGGTCCTGTGAAGTTTGGGGCATAGATGCTGGAGGTATAGTTCCTTGAGTACTATAAAAAGTCGTTGTGGTACTAACTTCACTAGGGGACAAGCTTCGAGCTCTTCTCGATCTGAAATCATATTAGTAAACCAAATTAAGCGATTGCCCTTTTCTTTATTCCACGACTTCTTGAAATATCAGCAAACAAAGCACGTATGTTTAGGATTGTTCTTTATACAGGTTGTTCCTTAATGATATGGGAATATTTAAGAGTGTGAAGCTACATGAAAAATTAATGTTAGTTTGCTTTATAAACTATGGTCCAAAAATATTTCCTTACAAAACCTCGGGGTGTTGAAGTTTCAGGAAAAAATGGAAATTAATTAATATTTTCAGAACCGCTTCAGATATTTTACTGATATTTAGTACGTAGTGAAAGTTAATACAGTTGCATATTTTTCAATGCAAAAATAATTTTTAGCTTTAACAGTGGTGTGCATACGGGTATTGACTTCAATATTTTACAAGAAAAAAATGGTACGCCAATGGTTTTTTGACAAATAATAATTATTTTTGAACTCCCGTTCAATTTAAAATAAATCATCTCTCTTGAGTTGCTTTCCCTCGATGCGCTATTTTCGAGTCAAAAAAACAAAACCGTTCTATTGTCCGAGAAAATTAATGTAATAATTGAAAAATGCAATTTAGCAATAAATATATAGTTGTTCTGGAATATGACACTGGCTTTTGACATCTGACAAGTCTCTGTGTCAAATGCAGAAATGGGGGAAATGCATTACGAATATGGCCTTGCCGACGGTAATGGTGAGCAAGCCAGACGGATTTATCACCAGAGATATCCCGATCGTGCTTTGCCAGATTGTCGAACCTTTTCTAATAGTCATCGTCGTCTTGTTTAAACTGGTTCTGTTCGAAAAGGAACATCTGAAGGTAGACCTCAGAGTGTGAGAGCACCTGAAATTGAAGAAGCAGTGCTGCACGAAGTCGAAGAACACCCTGAAACGAGTACGAGGAAGATCGCTAGACACTTAAATATTTGTCATCAAATTGTTTGGAGAATTTTAGTGGATTTTTCTGTTATATCCTTACCATATTTAAAGAGTACAGGCATTACTTCCCATTGATTTTCCAAAGCGTGTGACCTTTTGTCAGTGGTAACTTCAAAAAATTACACAATATCCGCAATTTCAATCAATGATTCTGTTCACGGACGAAGCTAATTTTTCTCGAAATGCCATTCAGAACTTCCACAATAATCATTTGTGGTCAGAAGAAAATCGCCATGCTGTAACCAAAACCCATTTCCAACATCAATTTGCGGTTAACGTATGGGCAGGAATTATTGGCAACCACTTTATTGGCCCATTCTTCTTGCCGGGACGACTTGATGGACAGACTTACCTCAATTTTCTTTGCCTTTGCTGCTTGATGATGTTCCGTTAGTAATAAGAAACAATATGTGGTACATGCATGATGGTGCACCAGCGCATTTCAGAGTATCGGTTCGTAATTATTTACAAACTGTTTATCCAAATCGTTGGATTGGCCGCGGTGGACCCCAAGAATGGCCACCAAGGTCCCCAGACCTCAACAATTTAGATTTCTTTTTGTGGGGCTATCTTAAGACACTAGTGTACACAAGTCCCATTAACACTGTAGAGGAATTAAGAGAAAGAATAGTTGCAGATTGTGATAGAATAAAAAACACTCCATGGATACTTCAACGAGTGCGCAATTCCATGAGAAGGAGGGCGGAAGCAAACATACTAAGTGAAGGGGGCCGTTTTCAACAAGTTTTTTAATCATTTCGTTAGTTTTAATGTTATGTTTATGTTTTCAGTTGTTGCTGTTCATTACCCCAAATGTGATTAATTTTTAAAATTAAATTAATAATAATTTTGCAATAGAACGGTTTTTATTTTTTACTCAAAAATGGCGCATCGAAAGAAAGCAGCTCAAGGGAGATCATTTGTTTTAAATTGAATGGGGACTTAAAAAATAATTTGTATTTGGAAAAAACCATTGGCGTACCATTTTTTTCTTAAAAAATATCGATGTCAATACCCGTACGCACGGCACTGTTAAAGCTGAAAATTATGTTTGTATTGAAAAATATGCAAATTTATTAACTTTCCCTGTATACTAAATATCAGTGAAATATCAGAAGCGGTTCTGAAAATATTAATTAATTTCCATTTTTTCCTAAAACTTCAACACTCCGAGTTTTTGTAAGGAAACATTTTTGGACCATAGTTTATAAAGCAAACTAACGTCAATTTTTCATGTAGATTCACACCCTTAAATATACGCATATCATTAAGGAACACCCTGTATTCTACGACGTGTCGGTCCCAACGGTGACATTTTTCAAAGTACAAGTGACACTTACAATTGTACTTGAAGAAGACCGCCGTTGGGACTGAAATGACATATATGTTGTTACTTCGTACCAAATAAGTTTTAAGCTATGGTAAAGTACCAAAATGGAGAAGAGTAGCGTAACGCATCGTACGCCACTGATAACGCGATATGCCTTTGAGAACGGTAAAATTCACTGACGAAAAAGATTGGTGGATCTCTGAAAATACGTTTCTTCTTCAATATAATCATCTTTAAGTTCAACAGATTTTTCCAGTGATTTGGAGTGGTCGGCCCGCTCTGCCGATCTGGCCCCTTGTGATTTTTTTCTATGGGGTTTTTTGAAATACCGTGTTTATGTAAACCATCCAACCTACAAGTCCAGCATCAAGGAAGAAATTGCCATCATAACTCCTGCTATGCTGGCAAGAGTCATGACTAACGTCAGATATCGGTTTCCTCAGTGTATGAAGAATGAGGGACGTCACCTATCTGATCAATTTCTTCTCCAAAAGTATATAAAACAAAACTTTATTCAAACGCCTACATGACAAAAAAACGACTAAAAATGTTTTGTTTCATACAATTAAGTTTTGAAAAAAGGAAGTTATGATGTGGAACCCTGTACGTCTACTTCAAATCGCTGTAAAGAGATCAGCTTGAAACGGCATACCTGCGTGTTCGTAGGGAGCGTCTAGTCGTTTTCTAAAACCAGCGACTAGTGTATGCGAATCCAGAAGCTTTTTAAATCATCTACTTTCTAGTAAGTTATTCCATATTGATTCTTGACTATAGATATTTCAAAGAAACATACACATAAATCTCCTTTACCTCATGAAAATTTGAAATGTTTACAATATAAAGGAATAATATTTTCACGGCAAAAGAGTACCAAAGGTACTAAAACACGCCATACATATGTATGTTCCTCAAGGGCGGATTCAGGATTTCGTCTAGGGGGGGGGGCGCAAACGATATTTGGGGCTGGTCATTTTTTAACCTCAGTGGAATTTATCCTATTATTGCTCCTTAAATCCATTATGTTCTGACTGGTCAAGCCCAGCTTGAAAAAGAAAACGACGTTAGAAATTGCTCAAAAATCCTCAGAAAGCCAATATTTATATGAGAACAAAATAAGTACGTGGCATTTATAATTAACTAGTGTAATAATATTAAAGATTCAAACATAAAAAACTCTGTTAACCGACAAAAAATAAATAAAACATTCTGAGGGACCCCGAGACATATCCCAGTCGATTCCACACAAAACAATGTCTCTGATTGCGAAAACGAACATGAGACCAAAAAATTCACATTATCGTATGGACGCTAGACAAGACAAAGAAGGATGTCTGTAGACCATCTATAGATCGTGTCTTGAGACCGTCTCCAGACTGCCTTTAGACAAATTACGCAACGGGGTCTACTAGTATGTAATAAGCTTAAGGATTAAGACTCTGAACAAATCAAGTAAGTGGTGCACAATCAAGCATTTCCATTATATCAGCAGTATGAGGCATGTATTCCTCCATTCCGACCTGGATAATTTCGGTTATCGAAGAACAGACAGCCGACGCATCCTCGTCAGTGAAATAGACATTTCTCCAACGAAAGGTAGAGAAGAAGTCTCTGAACCCCTCCCAGTCGGCATGTCCGTAATGCCAAATTTTGCGGTCTGTGCGAGTTTCTGCTGAAACAGCGGGTTCTGACCGAAACCTTACCTCCACAACACAGTGGTCTGAGTTACCCAGGGGAGGCAGGACAGCAGAGCTGTAAGGGACAAGATGCGTGGTCAGAAAGAGATCCAGCAGGATACTGGCATGTGACGAGACGCGGGGCAAAAAAAGTAGGGCCCGTCACCAGCTGGGTCAGCCCTTGAGTAAGAGCGAACGCTTTAACTGCACGACCTGCTCCATCGGTCTTGTTTGAGCCCAACCAAAGCAAATTATGGTCATTGAAATCACCGAGGAAAATAATGTTCAGGAAGTCGATCTTGACGATGAGGTATTCAAGAAGGTCATCCCAGTTATGGTTCGAAAAGCGATAAAGGCAGCAAATAAATTTGGGGGATGTTTTGAAGTTGAGGCGAAGCCACAGAATGTCCTTCCGGTCTGATTTCAGAGAAACATCTCTGCAGCACGAAGGACTGCTGCGGACAAAGGCCACAACTCCCCCGTTCTTTCTCAAATTGGAGTGCACCTCGTAATTTGGTAAGCTAAGACGGTTAATCGGTACGGACTCTGAGATTTTTATGTTTGTACTAAACAAGTACGTGAAAACAGGGCTGTACATATTCACATACAGTGCAGCAGCTCTGTGATTTAAACGAATTCAATATAGCAACATAAATAGACACGTACATACGCTAGAAGAAATGCGGGACGTGTGGTATTGATTTTGAGCATCGATCGACACAGTTTCTAGACAGGCCACAGGTGCACCGCTAAACAAATCTCATAAATGTCTATTTCCAATTTAGGCATTCACCTAACATAGTGCTTCGCTACAACACCAACCCTGAACAAAATCAGTCAAGCTTTACACACTTTTCAAATTACTATTGAGCAACAAACAGAACATAAATCACTTTTTGAGTGGAATCTGTATACCTAATATATTACCCAGACTTAGATTTGTCACAAGTCACAATACTCATATATACTTATAAATCGTAAGAGTTGTGCTGTAAACAAGTGATGTCAAAGAGGGACGGACAGCATTTGGAATAGCAAAGGATACCAAAAAATCATAATGCACATGATGTGACAGAAAGTAACACAATGGTGTTAGATTGCAAAAGCAAATGTCAGACGTCTAGGTGGGGCGCCCCCTCTAAATCCGCCAGTGATATTCCTTGAACAAAATTCGTGAATATTTCTTGCTTAACTTACGTAGACGATAATGAGCTACTTCTAGTCCTACTCCGACGATTCGCTTCTTGTGATGATTCACTATGGTCCCTTGAAGTTACTGGTACTTCCGAAGGTGCACTAGAGGGCCTAGCAGTAGTCGTTTGAGCAGTCTCTAATCTTGAAGGTACGGGTTCTTGTGATGATATCTCTGTGGGCGACTGATCCGTAGGAATGCTGAAACAACACAAAAAGTGAAGCCTGATAGATTGGTTATTATCATATTAATAGTTGGGGATTATGCTCCAGTCATTTCTATGTTTCTAAGTTCAGTAACAATACGAATCCAAATCAAAAGTTTCCGATATGGTTAATGATTGCAAAAAATAACATCCGCTCAAGGATCTATGGGCCATTTTTTGAAGAGTCTAAAAACTATTTCGCCCGATATACAGGATGTCCGCAAAGTTGGGGTTTTCCTTTACACGACGTGTAGATCTTGAAAACATAAGCAATTTTTCTTAGTACCATATACACCAATGTCTTAAGGGAACCGAGATGAAGGGCTCTGCAATATCAAAAATATCTGAATACCGTCCTGTAGCCGCGACCCGCCGCGATATCCCCGACTGTTACAAGGTCTCAACCCGACGGCAGAACTGGGTCGGGGTCAGTGTGTCAGGTTAGTATGCAACCTTCAACCGAGGTAAACGAACTCGTATAATCGATTGCGTTTCAAAAAACAACAAGCACTAGAGACGTGGCTAGAGAAGTGCAAGTATCAAAAACTAAAGTGTGGCAAACGCTGCGTGAAGAGGGGCTGTATCCGTTTCACGTCCAACGTGTACAAGCCCCTCAACCTGACGATTTTCCAGCAAGAGTGCGGTTTTGTGAGTGGTTGTTGCATCATCATGACAATAATCCGGACTTTTTGAAGTGCATATTGGTGACAGCCGAATCTTCGTCCACGCGTAATGGGGTGAATAACTTTCGCAACACTCATGTTTGGTCAGTAGAAAATCCGCACGCTGTCCGTCGGGCACATTTTCAACAAACATTTTCGGTGAATGTTTGGGCTGGCATGGTGAACGGTATGCTCATTGGACCATTTATTCTCTCAAATCGATTCGACGGGATCCAATACCTAGACTATTTACGCAACATTTTGCCTTCCTTGTTAGAAGATGTGCCATTAAGAGTAAGACAATCAATGTGGTTTCTGCACGATGGTCATATTTGTTACCTCTGTTCGTGGTCTACAGGTCTGCACCACCGCCGGCGTCTGCTCAGTAGCGCATCAGCTGATTTCATTTTCTGTTGGAGCGGTATGGTTTCGGGCAGAGACGTACTTAGCCCTTCTCGTCAACTGGAGAGTGAGTACTTTTTTCTTTATTTTTTTTTACTTGGTCGCCCCCGTTTCACTACACATTACCTTTGTTATTTCAAGGGTAGTTGTTTCTGAAAAGGAAAACCCCAACTTTGCCGACACCCTGTATACTACAGATATGCATATTTTGTATATTGCATAGTACTCGTCAGTAAACCTGGGCCGCATTGGTCTGGAACACCGAAAATCTGACCAAAAAAATACAGTTTATACAAGTTTCAGCACAACAGAGTTTTTTGGTCGCTTTTTTTTATACTCCAACTACCACGAAGGCCTAAGGCCTAAGCACCCATTGGGTACCGTGGGGCTATGGGGGATACATGGGAAAGGGGGAACGCCACACGGACACACGTGTGCATGCAACATACACACATTCTGGCTCCGCCTACGAGATCCGCCGGGTGGTACCTCCGCGTTCGACAGTCAGAGACCGTCTACCACCTACGGACAATCACAACATCCATAGCCAAGAGAAAAATGTCTCCTGGGACGGGACTCGAACCCGCACAGCGCACGGCCACTGATCAGGAGACCGAAGAGTCTACTACTGCGGCCACCGCTGCTGCCTGGAGTATGGATGAAAGGTGATACAATTAAGAGTTTACGAAAATATTTGGCGAACGTAGTGATGGTACTTTATGTTGAGTAAATTGGGAATATTTTTACCTTAAGTTAATTATGCCTGTTACCTTAATCGGTCCATCCTTCTCATAGACCCTCTCCAACTGCCTCGCCGCCTCCTTTTTTCTACCTCAACCTCATCGTCACTTTTCGGCCACGTCGTGACGTCACTACTCGTATTGCACATCATGTTCTCATACTCTAATGACATATTCGGCCAAATTTGAGACGTGGAAGATGATATGGTAGAACTATCTTCCAGATTGCACCTAGAAAACAAAATAATTATACAAATAATGTCAGAGATTTACGGCTTTATAATCTACACGGTTTAATCACAATAGTGGAGAGTTACTGTGTAAAATCGACAACAATTTATAAAAAAATAACTTTTGTAAGCGTCCCACACGGACCCCTTTTGGGGCTGTTGTTCTAGAAGGTTGTGTAAGTTTATTATGGTCGATAAACAGCGTACCAGATAACGTCAGTATACCGATTTTTTTTCGCATCTAAGGTCAAGAGACTAGGATGGAAATTTTGCCTTGAGAAACTCCAAAGCTCAAGGAAGAAATCTAAGAGATATTTCGATCCCGTTTTTTAGGTAAGTCGAGTGAGTATATAAAGAATCTAATATCAGTTTTTACATACGCATGGACTAAGGTTGGTCTCAGGACAACGAACGAGAGCTGAGCAACTATCCTCTATTCAGAGTACAAGGTCTATAGAAGTGTCATCTATCACCAGAACCATTGCGACAGTGAAAACAATTAAGCTGTCTCTTGGACTGTAACTCAGTTCGCATTATCAGTCGAGTCATCACTGTGACCCCTAGATACCGCCGATAATGGAGCTGATTTCTCTCTCGCAGCGGTGATTCTGATAATAGATGGTAATGCATTAAACATTTTTTACTCTATCCAATCTCGACTAAAACTCATTTATGTCATTTTCCGCTGAGCTCATTGGGAGGTTCCCAGAAAGTCCATGTTTCCTCAAACGTTGCTACTCAACACAGATTCCTTAACGCGTAGACATGACGGATGAACATAAAAGCTTTGCACTATGCATTAACTTTAAATACATAATGAGTAAGAGACACTTATTAAACGTCTACCTTTCTATTGTATATCCCCACCTTTCTACCTCAAATATTTTGTGCTATAATGGGGATCGTCTGTTGATGCACAACGAATCTTTATCCTACAAAAGAGAATAGTCAGACTCTTATTCTCATTGAATCCTCTGGAGTCTTGACGAAAAATACGAGTATTTAAAGATGAAAAAATAATCACGTTAACATCATTACTCATTCTAGAGGCGTGTCTTCATGTGAAATCATATCCTTCCAAATTCACTTACCTAAAAGAGTCCCAGAGATACAATCTGAGCAATAATAAGGTTATATTGGACAACTATAGCCTCATCACATACCATAATAGCCCTGGCTACCTATATGGATCTCTCTTCAGTAACTTGCCCTCTGAGTTAAAAACCATCAACGACTTAAAAGTCTTCAAACAACATACTTGTACTCTTAAGTGTTTTTACTCTCTACCAGAGTTTTATAATTCTTAATAATTACATATTTAACTATTTTATTGATTCCTTTACTTACATAAATATTATGCTGCATACTTTTTTCTATTTTTAATAACGTATCACCTATTTTATTCTAATTTAATCATGTATATTTTTCTTTTACTTATGTAAATCTGACCTTTACCTGTTGACGTTTGATATCCGCAAAGCAATTCGAATAAAACTTATTATTCTTATAGTTATTATTATTAAACTTTGAAGCTTAAAAAATCTGAACAAACAAGAACGAAGTTGATAAACGACCTGCTAGAGTTTAACATATTGCAATGGTAAAAAAACGCAGAGAGACGAACCGACGAAAATAAGCGGCATGGCCTTCTGTGTGTAATCAAACATCAAAACAGTTTCACCATCATAACACTTCCTTTAAACGCGAGAATAGAAGGGTTTTTCAAAAAAGCTAGCTCCCTACCTAGCCCTCTTCTTGCTCCTCTTCCCTTCCAACTCCCTTCTTCCCACAGCCACAGTGGCGCACATCCTTTTGCTGGATCGCGTGCACCTCTCGTGAGCCTTTTCCTCGCAAACGGACGCGGGCCTAACTTCTGAGGGTGGCTCTGTATCCACATACCCGTTGTTCACGCACCCCTTAGCAAACATGGCATAGTTCTGTTCGATATGACGCAGATGGTCTCGCAGACACTCTGTCGTATCTTTGGAGGAGTACGTCGAGGTAGTGACGCTACTGCTGAGGTCCAGGGTGCCGCTTGACTCAGAAGACGTGTCCTCTTGGGTATTAAGATAGTTGTCCAGATCCTATAAAAAGAATTTGTCACATGAATTACTACAGTTTAGTTCCTCGCCTGAGAAGGTTTTGACAGGAAGAGTCTAAGAATTACAAAATCACTTTGAGGAGACTGCATCTACGAGGTCTGTAAATTAAGTGACGAGACTGGCAACGTAGGGTTCGAATCTTTTATGTTAACTTAGCACAAGCTATTTTATGTTGTTATGAACTCGTTTTGTAGGTGTACGTGTTGCTTAAATGTCAGCTAACAGCGATCATAGCAAGTAAACGTGGAATGAACTATTTGCACACTAAAAACTACCTAGTCTGCATGATGACATTTGGTAAATTTTTTTGACATAATAACCCTGCTGGGAAGTATTAACCACCGTTCATCAGATCAACAATAGCTGCTCCTTGTCAAACAGCGATGTCAATAAACGAGTTTTTGGCCAGTAAAACCATTCTGTGGCTCCTCAGCCTCGTTATTCGCCTGACTTGAGACATATTTGAATGATGCATTTAAAAAAATCATTCTCATCACTTAATTTACAGACTTCGAAGGAGCTATAATCTAGTCATATTAGGGGTTTCATCTTGGAATGAGTGATAATAAGCTGCAAACTCGTAGAAGCCTTTATTTTGTTATTCCAAAAGTGGTTTCAAAAGTCTTAGAAAATCTCGTGTCCGCGTCTCAAGATATCAAAGGCCAAAGGTCACAAGAAACGTTTTTTGCAAAAATTTCGCTTCGCTATTTGCATTTATCATGGATATTGTAGAGAATATAATTCTTTACTACTTTTGTTTCAAATATTTTTTCATAATATTCACCCTTTTTCAGATAAAGGGCCAACAGTGCGCAGCGCTTAGCTATTGTCAGTAGTGGAAGGTCAACCGTTAGTCCCGATAAATAATACGCCGTGTTAAGTGTATATAGATCATTAAAAAATATCTAGTTATGCATAATTAGCTTTTTCAATAATTTCTGCATTATATTTTTTATATTTTTGACATATTATAAAATACTCGTATATGCTTATATGAAAATTCGCAGAACTCAAAAGAAGAATTGCCATCAACAAGCTCACATATGTTATACAGGCTGAGTCGTAATAAAGTGCACATATCAAAATCAGGGAAACTACGCCCTATTTTATTGACGGAAAGATTATCAAAAAAAAAACAAAACCCATTAATTGATTTTTTATGAATATTTTCAAATTTTTAGAGGCAGCTGCTAACCCGATTCAAATAAATCGTTACAGCTTTTAAACCAAATGTCCTATAATATTGGAACACATTTTGTAGTGATAATTAATAATAGGCCGTGCCCATAAAGTGAAAAATTCCGATATAAGTAATGCCTTAAAGGGTATATGGGACGATCTTTTTAGAGATTTTAAAATGATGAAAAAAAAACAGATTTTCATCAAATTTCTGTTTATTTTAAATTTATGGCGTTACTTTTATCAATTTTTTTAGCTGTATGGCACATTTTTAAGAAGTATCTTCAGCGCATGTTCAAAAAATTATGGGCTCCAAGATGATTCTGTGCCTATAAGGGTTGGCTTCTCAAAACTGAAAAAAATACGTAGAACCCAAAGAAAGAGTTGTACCAACAAAAAAGTCATATATGTTATGATTTTTTGCATATATGTACTTGTTGGTGATGTAATTCTTCGTTTGAGTTCTGCGATTTTTTTTCGATTTTGGGTAGTCAATCTTTATAGGCACTAGAATCACTCTGTAGTCCCCAATTTTTGGCATAGCGATATAAGCTTGTAAATAATGTTATTACCTATAATATTCATAACAAATGCGAATAGCATTACACCCATAGGAAGTGATCTTTTTTCAAAAGACGCTTTTTGTGACTTTTGACCTTTGATGTCTTAAACGGTGGACAAGAGACTTTATGAGACTTTTACGATAGGTTTTATAATGGCAAAATAAAGGTTTCTAAGAGCTTACAGCTTATCTCATTCCGAGGTTGTCCCTTTTTTATGGTTTATACAATTTGACTACTAAGAAGCGCGAAATCAAAAAATCCCGCATACAGATACATGATATAGTCCTGATGTACTAATGAGTAGACGAAAAAGTAGTGGAGAAAATTGATTGGAAGTTCATGAAATATCTGAAGCACCTCCACTTTTTTAGAGACAAGCAGTATTGATACCGTCATCAGCGAGTTTCATCAAGCACTCGTGGAGTAAGCTGTGTGCGATATCTCCACTTCTATGCCAACATCAGAAAACCATTCGCTTCCAGGTATCTCAGAACTGGCAGCCTTCTTCTCGAACAAGCATGTGTTGCCCACCAGGGTGATACCAAGTGTCCTCCATGGTACCAGCTTTGGCTTTTATATAAAAACAGCGTAAACTATACACAGACGATAGATCATATCCGCTTGTGTGGTTTCCAGATGCTTGTCTCCAAGGCTACACCTATAACGCGCTGCTTTTTTTATACTCCAACTACCACGAAAGCCTAAGGCTTAAACACCCACTGGGTACCGTGGGGCTATAGGGTGATACAGGGGAAAGGGGGGACGCCACACGGACTCTGGCAAGGGAACACGTGTCCCAACTAGCAAAGTCGTGGTATAAGCTTTTGGTAAAAGAACCGTTCAGCCATAAAGGCTCTCTATTGTTGTTGCCTGAACACCAAAATGCTGGCTTAATGTTGTGTGGAATGCAAATTTGCTTTCTGCAACATATTTGCTCCAATGTAAGGTGATTAAAATATTCTTATAGCATAGTTATACAACACCTTATAGGGCAAATTTTTAACTGTTGCATAAGCGTTTACACAACTATTTTATATGGCATATTTGCACGTTAGTCAAAATGGTTGTGTTGTGGCATCCATGGTAACGTTTATAAAACAAACCCGAGCCTTGTTGCTTTGCTGTACAATTTGCTACTTTAGCCAACAAATTGCTCCCAACGGAAGCACTTATACAACTGTTGTTTAGTAACTGTTAAAGGCTGTACATATGCTAAATATGTTGGTATACAACTTCACCATAACCTAACTTTCTGCTGTCATATTTTTGTTAAAATGCCATAACCAAAGACAACCAACGCATGAATATTGGTTCAAAATGTTTTATCAACTGTTCAAACAGAAGATATAGATCTGGTACAAATTCTGGGTAAATCATTCGACTCTATCGGTATTTCATTTCAGACATTTATGAAATTGTTGTATAACACCTGCAGGCATCACCAAAATATTCTAATAACCTAAAGACAACATGGATGATGCCATGTTATACACAACCACCCGCCATATTGGGCAAACATTTATTCCTCTATTTAATATTAAATAATTATGTTTCAGTTCGAAATTACAGATATAAAGTGATAAATATTAGTGTAATTGTGTCTAAATATAGGATTTGTGGAAGATTTAACGCAGATAAGTTCAGTTTTCCATCTTAAAAATCTAGACGTACTTTTGATCATTATCAAAATATGAATCAAATACGAAGCCCGTAGAAATTGCGTAACTAATTTGCACGATAATCACAATAAAATTTGCTGCGCAAGTAATTCAATAGCCCTATATCACAGTGTAGAAGTTTATCATATTCCTGTGTATGAAATTCACAATGGCCGATATGTAAGTAGACAAGATGACTGTAATGTGTTAGTTATATATTCTTCTTCGTCTATACAATACATAAGAAATAGTTTGGTTGCAATAAAGTAGAATCACGTAACAGAATAGTTGTATAGTTGACAAAAACTGAATCTTGCACTGACGCAAATGTCCTATAGCGGCTGCAAGAGGCTTACACTTTTGTTGTATAACTGTTACCTGCAGCCCTTATACAACCTCTTAAATGACTTAAGTGTCCTATTAGGTGTGCCCATTCCGCTTGTAGGTATATCAGTTCTAAGAGCGTTTTGCCGATGTTCTTGCAGTATACAATGCTGTTTAAGGAATACTGTATAATCATTCTTGCAACTCTAATAGGAGTGATAATTGTTAGTAGGGGTGCATGCAACATGCACACATTCTGGCTCCGCCTACGAGATCCGTCGGGTGGTACCTCCGCGTTCGACAGTCAGAGACCGTCTACCAACTGCTTATTGCCAACAAATGCGAAACAACGTTGTATACTGTTGGTCATGTTCACAAAGACGAGAGCGAACAGATCTTATTCGTACAACAAGCTTCGTCGTTTGGATAATATGACGCTGTTGCTCGTGGTACTATCAAGTGAGCTGCGGGGACCAGTTTCAGACTGGCAAACTGCTTTCAATGCAATAAATGCATTTTTTTCTTTGATATTAAATTTGATTTTTGCAGATTCTAGGAGTGAATACTGCATCTTATTAAATATGAAGCACCTAAACTAACAGATCATCTTTGAAGGAACTTATTCAAACAGAGCTTTGAAAATTGCTGCAGTCGCTGGGATATAGATTGTTCTCACTTTCAAGCTTCTATCTCTACTCAAAAGCTGAGATAAGTGCTTCAAGTACCTGGAACGACTCACCGAATAATGCTTTTCTCATTCCACTAATCTTAACTAGCTCAAAACTAGTATCAACAGGTTCTCCAAGATCCATGTGTTTAGATAATATTATACAAAGATTACATTGTGTACGAGTATCTATATGTATATACAGTGCCCAACTAGCAAAGTAGTGTTATAAGCTTTTGGTAAAAGAACCATTCAGTCATAAAAGCTGTCTATTGTTGTTGCCTGAACACCAAAATGCTGGCTTAATGGTGTGTGGAACGCAAATTTGCTTTCTGCAACATATTTGCTCTAAAATGAGGTGTTTAAAATATTCTTATAGCATAGTTATACAACACCTTATAGAGCAAATTTTTAACTGTTGCATAAACGTTTATACAACTAATTTATACGGCATATTTGCACGTTAGTGTGTTGTGGCATCCATGGTAACGTTTATAAAACAAACCGGAGCCTTGTTTTGCTGTGCAATTTACTACCTTAGCCAACAAATTGCTCCCAACGGAAGCACTTATACAACTGTTGTTTAGTAACTGTTAAAGGCTGTACATATGCCAAATATGTTGGTATACAACTTCAACGTAACCTAACTTTCTGCTGTCATATTTTTGTTAAAATGCCATAACCAATGTTTTAAGACAAACAACGCATGTTGTATAACACCTGCAAACAACACCAAAATATTCTAATAAACTAAAGACAACATGGACGATGCCATGATTATACACAACCACCCGTCATACTGGGCAAACATGTATTCCTCTATTTAATATTAAATATTTATGTTTCAGTTCGAAATTACAGATATAAAGTGATAAACATTAGTGTAATTGTGTCTAAACATAGGATTTGTGGAAGATTTCCATCTTAAAAATCTAGACATACTTTTGATCATTATCAAAATATGAATCAAATACGAAGCCCGTAGAAATTGCGTAACTACTTTGCACGATAATCACAATAAAATTTGCTGCGCAAGTAATTCAATAGCCCTATATCACAGTGTAGAAGTTTATCATACCTGTGTATTAAATTCACAATGGCCGATATGTAAGTAAACAAGATGACTGTAATGTGTTAGTTATATATTGTTCACTTCGTCTATACAATACATAAGAAATAGTTTGGTTGCAATAAAGTAGAATCACGTAACAGAATAGTTGTATAGTTGACAAAAACTGAATCTTGCACTGACGCAAATGTTCTATAGCGGCTGCAAGAGGCTTACACTTTTGTTGTATAACTGTTACCTGCAGCCCTTATACAACCTCTTAAATGACTGAAGTGTCCTATTAGGTGTGCCCATTCCGCTTGTATAGCTGTTCTAAGAGGGTTTTGCCAATGTTCTTGCAGTATACAATGCTGTGTAAGGAATACTGTATAATCATTCTCGCAACTCTAATAGGAGTGATAATTGTTAGTTGGGTGGAATCCACTTGTAATGAACTTGGAAAATAATGGACACAATTTAAGGTCCTATAAATAATTACATGTAAAATCCTTGGATATTATAGACTCGCTTAAAATAGACCCTCGCTTACAGCGGACTATTTTAATCCATTATATGCGAGCTATTTTGGTAGTTCCTCGAAGCAGATAGCTGATCCAATCCTTTACGTCGATTTGGCTTCGCAGTTTGCATTCGAACTTGGCCACCAGTGTTATACTGTATTTATTAGAGTTATAAACATGTCGAAAAGTGCGAAACGTGCATTCACTTTACACGAAAAGTTCACAATAATTAGTGAGTTTGAGCAGGGTTCATCTCAAGCAAATATATGTGCTCGTATGGCTATAAAAACTACACTGTGTCAAATATTTGGAAAAACCGTGACAAAATTAAAAATGACTGGGAATCAAATAGTCAAAAGAGAAAAATGCGGTTATCGCTGCATCCCCAAGTCGATGATAATATGCTGTTTAACCCATTAACGCCCTCTGTACTCAAGCGAGTACACTCGTGTTTGTTCCTATCAGAGCCATCTCTGAGTCAACCACAGAAGTACTGCCTCTTATAAACATACAAATGTTTATGATGATGGTACATGCGACAGGGCACAAGAGCCATTTTTCATAAATTCTGTGAGTGTGCCGTTGTTTACAGTAGGTAATAGAAGTTATTGCTTATTTGATCTAAGGTAAGTTCGGATTTTACATAATTTTTTCTTATTGAGATGACCATCTAATAAACATAATCTTTTTATATTATGTATATGTAAAAGTTGTTTGTTTGATTTGCCGGGCATAAATTATTTTAACTGATTTGATGTAATTAGAATGTATGTTCGAGTTTGACTGTACTCAAATGAGTACACTGGGCAAATTCGTTATGAGTCGACTAATGCTATTTTTTTTTGTTTTAGATATGTATAAACCGTTTTTTGATGATCCTGTTAAAACATACGAGTATTACAATTTTCTGCCTGATGCTCGAGATGAGTTAAAAGATAACGATGATGTGGTCTTGCATCCAGACGCTCGTTATTTGACTGACGGGGAGGAATTGGACGAAAAGCAACTGATGGCAAATGGAATGCCACAAGATGTTTCTGGTCGTGTATAGCTGTTTCGCCAAAGTTCAGCTAATGACGAGTTCTGAAGCAGCGACTAAGGGTACGAACATAGTGGAGCGACGAGGTTTCAGATTCAGATAGAGGCTAACCGCGCGGTTTGCCGCTATGTGAGTCAAAAACACAGGTTGAAACCTGTCGGGCCATAGTAGCGCGATAAGGCATGCGTCGAGTCTCTAGGAGGTTTCGAGCGACGAGTTTTAAATAGTTGCATTCAATTTTTGTCACGCGTTTTCAAGCGATTTAATAATGGATGTTGTGCAATTAATAAATAGTGTATATCACAGAAGGGCTATATGGGATCAGAGTCATCCAGATCATCGCAACCGATACGTGCTAGATAAGTTATGGGAGGAGGTAGCCAATGAATGCAATAATCAGTCGGGTAAGTAAATAAATGTATTTTATACACATTTCAACAGCTAGAACTTACATCTTGCGGTAAAATTTTAAGCTGTCTCGTAACTGATTGGAAAGAAATTAACATAGTTACAGAAAATGTCGCGAACTCTTTGACCTTCACCCAGTTGCCTTCCTCTAGGTAATTCAAACATCTGATCTCTAGGAACTGCATCAGTTACTAATGTTAAATGTCGTTGAAATCCCTCTCGGTCCAGTATTGTATTATGCAAAATGCATATCGCCTTAATGATATCATCCGCAGTCTTTTCAGTAGTCTCTATAGCTTTGGACAGAAGACGCCACTTCGCGTACATAATTCCAAAGGTGCACTCGATAGTTTTGCGTGCTCTGGACAATCTTTGGTTAAAATTTATATGTTCCAAAGAGCGGTTCCTTCGATTGTATGGTTTTAGCAAATTGGGCATTAGTGGATACGCTTCATCTGCAATAAATACGTAGGGAGCGCGGACATTTGTTCCTGGTAAACTATCTGGATTTGGCACATTTAGTTTGTTTTGGTGTATCCGTTTGTACAAATTGGAACTCTGAAACGTTCCCCCATCGCTCTGTTTGCCGTAACCTCCGACATCTATCACAAGCAATTTGTAATTTGCGTCGCAAACTCCTTGTAGGACGATAGAAAAATAATGCTTATAATTGAAGTACATGGATCCGGAATGTTGTGGTGCTATAACTTTGACGTGTTTGCCGTCAACAGCTCCGATGCAATTGGGGAAGTTCCATACTTTCATGAAGTCTGCACTTACATTTAAAAATGTTGCCGTAGTAGGTTCTTGCATGTGAAGTGGTTGCAGCATGTTCCATAATATTTTAATCATATGTTTTATAATGCTCGCAACAGTACTCCTGCCCATTCGAAAGGAAAATGCCAAGTGTCTAAAGGACGCTCCTGTTGCAAGATATCTGAAAATTTTTGTTTGTTGCAGTTAAGAAAGTTTCTGAGAAGTGGAAAAATCTACGTGATTATTTCAGAAAAGAACTGAAGAAAATACCTCTGCCCCGGTCTGGTGATCCAGGCGAAGAGGCTCTTAAAAAGAGCTCCTGGCCTCATTTCAAAAGTTTATTGTTTCTGAGAGACCAGTTTCTGCCGAGATCCAGTCATAGCAACCTGTTGGATCCCGACAATGACACACAAGTTTCGACACCCTCTACGCAGATGGATGAAAATGATGGTGACTATGACGAAGACGAAATGGACGAAACGCAGGGTGTAGAAACGCAGGAAACAGAACCCGACCACACAGAATCAGTCACTCCAATTCAAAGCACACCAAAAGAACCACGAACTATTCTAAAGAATAGGGCCCGAAAACGGTCAAATCAACTTGACGCTTTTCTTGAGATAGAGAAGAAAAAACTACAATATTTAGATGAGAAACGTGTCGCTGCAGACCGTGGCAGAGCCCTACCAGTCACAGATGACGATAAACTGTTTTTTGATAGCCTTTTGCCCCACGTGGTGAAAATTAGGCCTCATCGAAAACTTCAGTTCCGCAATGAAATTCAAAATTTGGTTCAGAAGTATGCCTATGAAGAGTACTCGAACAATCAGTCCACCATCAATGTCAGTCATTCTGTTAATCATAGCCCGACATATACATCTCAACCACAAACATCGTTTGCACATTCATCCCATTTGTTGCAGGGGTTTAATTACGCAGATCAGTAAACATTATAAGTTATTATAAGTTATCGTTCGTTGTGTTCAGAAGACAGAATATTATTTTGCGTTACCGTTTGTTTGTTTATGAATAATAAAAGTATTATCCTTAATACATAATATTCTCTTACCGAATTGTTACCACCAACATTTCTTCGGTTCCTATAGGCGCTTGATTAAAATTTGTCCATTTCTTGTTGATGCAGGGTGTAACTTGTTCTAATATATACTGAAAGGTGGCAAGTTCCATTCGAATGTAGTCAAATAGCCTGTCGGGATAATTTTTCAGTTCTAGAAATAAATGATGGAATTCCCCTAGGCGTTTCCGACTTTTATTTACGTCGTGCACACTACACTGCCGCACTCCAGTCATTAAAAGCACTTGCAGGTAAGTATTATTGAGAAGAATGTCATCGTCACTGTCGGAATACATATTTTTACGTCTATCTTCGACAAAACGCGACGCTCTACTATAACCATAGGTGCCTCTTGCCTCTACGCTCTAGACGCTACCAGATATCTGAATCTGAAACCTCGTCGCTCCACTATGTTCGTACCGTAAATAAATCTAAACACGATGACTTGGACTGGGAGAAATGCAATCCTGAATATTCCATTTGGTCTGAGCCGCCACCGTTATGTGAAATGAATACCAATAGGGATAAACTAGTGGAAGAGATAAAGGATTTAAATCCAGTACAACTATTTGAATTTTTCTTTGATGATACGGTTTTGCGGCATATTGTCGATCAGTCCATGTTATATGCATCTCAAAATACTCGACACCAAAGAAGAAATGAAATCCTTCATAAATTCGGACATTTTCCTGCGAAGCTAGACAAGCAATTACGATGTACAGTATGCCATCCAAGGGTTCGTCAACACTACGTATTGAACGTGCCTGCTTCAAGTTATATCATACAAAATAAACGGTTTCGCTCATTGTACTCAAATGAGTACAGATATTTTTTTGGTAAAAATAATAAAATATAATGGGTGATTTTTTTGCTAGTATCTTTTTGGCAACATTGTTTTTGACAGATGACGCGTGAATCGTGTCTTGTGTCATTGTCAAACTTGTTCAGTTTGGTCTATAATTTAACCATGAATCGACTTACGAACGAACAACGCTTGCAAATTATTGAATTTTACTATCAAAATTCATGCTCGGTTAAGAGAGTGCATCGAGCACTACTTCCAATTTATGGGCAATTTGGTCGGCCTACTGAGGGAGCTATTCGGAAGCTTGTGACTAAATTTCGAACCCAGATTACATTATTGGTCATTAAACCACCAACACGCAGACGTAGAGTGAGGACTGAAGAAAATATTGCGGCTGTATCCGCCAGTGTTAGTGATGACCGTGAAATGTCGATTCGCCGCCGTTCGCAGCAATTGGGCCTCTGTTACTCCACTACGTGGAAAATTTTGCGACAGGATTTGGGTGTAAAACCTTATAAGATACAGCTGGTGCAAGAATTGAAGCCACACGACCTCCCACAACGTTTTCCATTTGGTGAATGGGCGCTGGCAAAGTTGGAGGATCCACATTTTTATCGAAAAATTGTGTTCAGCGACGAAGCTCATTTCTGGTTGAACGGGTACGTTAACAAGCAAAATTGCCGCATTTGGAGTGAAGACCAGCCAGAAGCATTGCAAGAGCTACCAATGCATCCCGAAAAAATCACTGTTTGGTGTGGATTATGGGCCGGTGGCATCATCGGGTCGTACTTCTTTAAAGACGATAATAGCCGGAGCGTAACTGTGAATGGCGAGCGCTACCGTGCGATGATAAGAAGCTTTTTTTGCCCAAAATGGAAGAGCTGGACTTGGCTGACATGTGGTTTCAACAAGACGGTGCCACATGCCACACCGCCCACGAAACAATGGCCCTATTGAGAGGCGAGTTCGGTGAACAGTTTATCTCACGTTTGGGGGCCGTCAATTGGCCGCCTAGATCGTGTGATTTAACGCCGTTGGACTATTTCTTGTGGGGCCATGTTAAGGCTAATGTCTACAGGGATAAATCAGCAACGATTGACGCACTGGAAGCCAATATTGAAGCAGTTATTCGTGAGATACCGGCCGATATGTTGGATAGAGTGTGCCAAAATTGGACCTTGCGCATGGGTCATCTAAAGCGGAGCCGCGGCCAACATTTACATGAAATAATCTTTAAACATTAAATTATATCGACCGTTCTATCGACTCAAATAAAGATTTAATCGTTTTTTCAAATTCTTTGTGTTTTTTTTGAAAATCAAATCCTATACCTCATAAAAAATCACCCGTTAGTTACTTCAACGTGCACCTCCTCAAAGCTTCGTGATAATATTTTCATCTATTTGCGTTATTAGATATACGCATCAGGAACCAAGAATGGAGATGACCAAATTTGCTTGGATCTTCCTTCATGGAAAAACTTTCGATTTTTCAGTACCGCATTCCGATTGCACTATGCATACATATGCTTTGTTCTAACAGTACCATATTCAGATGACAAGATACGTGAGATATGTTTTAAATAGCTCAAGAACGTATATGCATAATATGATTTATCGATCTTCGAAAAAATATTAGCGTAAGAAGAATACTGCCTGATGCTCCGAGTGAAGTTGGAAAACATCGAGAAATTTGAGATATACTACAACGTACAACTTCCAGCCCCCAGTTTAACCCTTGCAAAAATCTATCTGAAAATAATCAAGAACTTCTGAGACGTCAAAAAACGGAGACTTTTCCGTTTTGGGCCTCGTACTTGCAACGCCACTGGACCTATTTTCAAAAACTTCAAAGCTTTTTCGTCGTTGGTAGTAAGCTTCCGTAAGAATTTCATCCAAATCCGAACAGTACCTTCCAAGTTATAGACAGGCCAAGGGTCAGCGGACAGACGAACCGACTGACAGGCAGACACACCAACAGACCGACTGAAATGACTGACATGCTTTTCCGTTTTTGATTTTTAACTGAAGGACAGACAGACAGGCGAAAATAAGTGACATGGTGACATTTTCGAATTTTTTCGCGGCTATATGGCAAATATGTTGCTTACATGTGATGTAAAAAAATATCCCAATTTCGAAATTACTGAGAAAGTATTTGAACATCGTGATTCGGCTATTCCAGTAAAAACATCGATATCCATCAAGGAACAAGTTTTATTCAAATCAGTCCTTCACAATGATTTGCGTAACTTTTCTGTTATGTTATTCAGTAGCATTTCAGTTTAGATTTGTAGGTCATCTATAGATTCATCACAGTGAAATACCAAGGTTCTACCTACTCTTTTCATCAACTGATCAGATCATACCTGCCTACACTGTATTACTTCCTGCTGTTTCGTTAGAGCATATTAGTTATGTCTTCTTAAATTGACTGGATCGAACAAGAATTGCTTATAAAAAATGGCGCCAAGTGGGTTGACTCTGCACTTCCTATGCAACGCCATCATCCGTTCATAAAGGATTAAGTTCAGTCCAATTTAAATCCTCTGAGAAAATATTGAGTTATAGAAATGTAGAACAGAGAAATTAAACGTATTAAGTCAGCCAATTAGGTCCATATACGAGGGATGTCTTTTAAGTGTTGCATATGGAAATAAAACAACACGGTAGGTAGTTTTAAATGACTTTATTGTTTCTCGAAGTATTCTCCACGAAGATTAATACACATCTGCATGCGCTAGAACCAATTCTCCACTAATTTTCGAAGCACTTATTCCTCTCGTTTGCTGGCAGATCCAAAACGGCATTTTTGAATGCGTCAACTGCTTCTTCCGGTGACTGGAACCTGTGACCACGCAGTCTGTTTTTAATTTTCGGGAAAGTAAAGAAATCGTTAGGACTTAGATCGGGACTATATGGAGGAGGGTACAATAATTCCACGTTTTCTTCCGTTAAATACTGCCTTGTTTTTTGGGCTGTGTGCGAGCTTGCATTGTCTTGGTGGAGGATGATTCTTCTTTCGGGGTTGATTTTTCGAAGCTCGGTGATGACATTTGGCAAACGAATGGTGGTATACCAATCCGCAGTAACAGTTCTTTGCTCATTAAGAGGAATTGTTGCAATATAACCCACTTTTGACACAAATATCGCGACCATCTTTTTCGGAACACTTCGAGAACGGATGACTTTTGTTGGCTTTTCTTCACCTTGGAACACCCAAAAAGCCGACTGTCGTTTATTTTCTGGTTCATAACAGTAAATCCACGATTCATCACCACTAACTATGCTGTACACATTTTTTGAGTTTCCGAAATTGAAACGGTCAAGAGTTTTTTTACACCAATTAACCCTGGCTGCTTTCTGCTCTTCAGTCAACAGGTGGGGTATCCAACGAGAAACTAATTTTCTTACTCCTAATTCTTCATGTAAAATTTTTTGAATTGAGGTCTTCGAGATCTTCAAGGACGCCTTAATCTCGCGATATGTCACATGTCTATCTTCAATGATGAGTTTGCGCACAGCATCGACGTTTTCCTGGGTGACTGCCGTTTTTGGTGCACCCACCCTGGGATCGTCGCTAACATTCACCCGACCACGTTTGAATTCTCCGTACCAACGGAAAATTGTCGACTGATGTGGCGCTTCGTTGCCGAAAACAGACAGTAACTCAGCAAGGCATTTTTGTTGCGACAGTTGTCTTTGAAAGTTGTAATAAATTATGGCGCAAAAATGTTCTCGGTTGAGTTCCATTTTTCTAATGACTTGGTGACATTTAAAAATTCACTGTAGTGAGAACATTGCACGGATTGTTGTGAAACTTTGAATTTAAGTTTACTAAAGAGTGAGGCCTACTATGGTTCTATATGCATATTCTTTTCCCGCCCTACTGGTAGTTACTGACCATGTGGCAACGTTGTCCCTTTCCACATCGACGTGGAATCACCGCAGTAAGTTGTCTTTTGTTTTAAGTGAGCTGCTTATGTTTTTTGAGCTTCAATACGAATACATAAAAAAGCCGGACTGATTCGGCAGGCGGTTAACTTTGATAAGCTAAAATACGCCATCGAAAATATTTCTCGTTTTAATGAAAAATGTACGGGTAAATCCATGTGTGAAATATGGCTAATAGGTGCATACAGTTACCGGGGTTGAGAGCGTACAAATACTCGTATACCAAAATCAAAAAAAAAATATTATACCCCAAATTTAAACCCCTACAAACATTTTTCTGAAAATGATCAGGACCCTCTAAAATGCCAAAAAAACGAAGTCTGGGCGATTTTTATCTTTTTCTGCTTTTGTTCTTTCCCCGCCACCACGAATCCGATTTTTAAAAACTAACAAAAACTTTTTCATCCTTGGCATAGTGGTATCCTAGTGTGAAAATTTCATCAAAATCCGAGCGGTACTTCTCAAGTTATAGGCGGTTGTAAAATTAATGAACAAACCGACAGACAGAGACAGACAGACTGACGTCATATAACATTCCAAAAATATAATAGCTCAATTTTTCGCGATTACAATGCTTTCTCACCAGTTTCGGCATAGAAAATCATACACTTTGCTGAAACTTTGATAGTGCGCCATTTTTTTCATATTCCTAAGCCCGGCGTCCTTTATTAATGGGTTATCTACTATGCATTGAACCACGCTTGACGAAAGGCTGAACATCTGCGATAAATAATGGTTATACAGGGTGTCCGCAAAGTTGGGGTTTTCCTTTTCAGAAACAACTACAACAACAAAGGTAATGTGTAGTGAAACGAGGGCGACCAAGTAAAAAAAATAAAGGAAAAAGTACTCACTCTCCAGTTGACGAGAAGGGCTAAGTTCGTCTCTGCGAAATCATACCGCTCCAACAGAAAATGAAATCAGCTGATGCGCTACCGAGCAGACGCAGGCAAACAAGGAAGGCAAAATGTTGCGTAAAAAGTCTAGGTATTGCATCCCGTCCAATCGATTTGAGAGAATAAATGGTCCAATGAGCATACCGTTCACCATACCAGCCCAAAAATTCACCGAAAATGTTTGTTGAAAATGTGCCCGACGGACAGCGTGCGAATTTTCTACTGACCAAACATGAGTGTTGCGAAAGTTATTCACCCCGTTACGCGTGAACGTAGATTCGTCTGTCACCAATATGCACTTCAAAAAGTCCGGATTATTGTCATGTTGATGCAACAACCACTCACAAAACCGCACTCTTGCTGGAAAATCGTCAGGTTGAAGGGCTTGTACACGTTGGACGTGAAACGGATACAGCTCCGCTTCACGCAGCGTTTGCCACACTTTAGTTTTTGATACTTGCACTTCTCTAGCCACGTCTCTAGTGCTTGTTGTTTTTTGAAACGCAATCGATTATACGGGTTCGTTTACCTCTACACGCGTGACCGTAACCGTCGGTTGAAAGTTGCATACTGACCTGACACACTGACCCCGACCCAGTTCTGTCGTCGGGTTGAGCCAGTGACCTTGTACCAGTCGGTGATGTCGCGAGTCGCGGCTACAGGACGGTATTCAGATATTTTTGATGTTGCAGAGCCCTTTATCTCGGTTCCCTTAAGACATTGGTGTATATGGTACTAAGAAAAATTGCTTCTGTTTTCAAGATCTACACATCGTGTAAAGGCTAACCCCAACTTTGCGGACACCCTCTATAATATCAAATACCTTCTAAAAACTGACCCACTTATTGTGTAATAATATTCTGTACCTGCAGACAATCTTCAATATCTCGTTGTTCACTCCCACAGTCTTCACTCCCACAGTCTTCACTCCCTTCAGACCCCCCAGACATGTCCATCAAGGTCGCATTTAGCACCTCATCCAGATTCTGCAGAACAGTCAACGCTTCCAAGTGATTGTCGCAAAGATCGAAAAAATTACTATCTTTTTGGGACTCATCCACGACATCATATCTACACCTTTCTATATCGACAGGAGGTCCGTCCACAGTATCTTGTTGAGGCTGATGATCTTCATCATCAATGACGATGAGTATATCCTCGACGTCGATACTGTTTTTCCTGAGGAGATTCTCGTCTTGGTGTGATGGCACTGATTTAAGCTTCTTTTCCAAAATTGGCAGTTCGGTATCGATGAGGTTGTCAGAGTCTTCCAGGTAAAGCGAGACTGTTGTGGCTCTGGGAAGAACCGGAGATTGTACGTGGAAGTCGATGAGGTCTTCGTGAGGTGGGTCTTCTTGGGTCGACATGGCGGGATGGGGTCATGTCCTGGAACAAAAAATTACAAGTTTTTATTCAACTTGACCTGTTTGTTAAAATGGAATAAATATTGGAATTGAATTTTGCACCAGTTAACCTTAACCAATTGAGCAGAGATTTTGTACACATGTTTGGTTTGTATGGCAGTACAAAATGGTGATTTCCTCAGTAACCCCTATGATATGGAAGGTCATGATGAGAGAAGCAAAGTGACTAAAGCCAATATGGCGGCTTCCGCAAAATAGCGATCTACATTTTTCATAGATATGGGTATCAAATTAAAGGGATTTACAGGAGAAAGGCAATATACAAAGTGGAGTCATTTCGTATCCAATTAATGTGCAACTATTTTTGGTACGTCAGTATCAGTTTAGTAGTAAATAAACAAAAACGTTTAAATACAGGCGTACATATGATTTATCAGGTAACCAAATAAGTTCGTCCGGTTGCTGTATATCGCACATTGCCATGGATATTGTTGATCGATAGCGATTGTTTGTTACCTGTTGTCACTTTAGTATGAATCCTTCTTTTCTCACACACATAAAAAGTTGCTGAAAATTGTTACACACCTAGTTTTAATAATTAAAAATGGCAACGAATAAAACAGTAATTCGAAGTTGTTTACTGTATGAGTACAAACTTGGTACAAAAGCTGCAGCGGCGGCGCGAAAAGTTTGTACCGCATTCGGAGATGATGCCGTTAGTGATCGAACAGCACAGAAGTGGTTCAAAAAATGTTCTTCAGGAGATCTCAGTTTGATCGATGAACCGCACTCAGGGAGATCAAAAATCATGAACAACGATGATCCTCGACAGGTTGTGGACGCAGATTCCAGGACAACGTGCCAAGAACTTGCAGAAATGTTCAGTGTGAGTCCTGAAACTATTCGTTTGCATCTTCATCAGCTAGGATAGACGTGGAAGTTAAGCAAATGGGTCCCAAATGAACTGACAAATGATAACAAATTAAGTCGTCTTACCATTTGTTCAGCAAACATTTCACGCAACGCTAATGAACCATTTCTTAATCGGTCATTAACCTGAGACGAAAATGGATCTTGTATTCTAATTCTAAGCGTTCGCATCATTGGTTGTCGCCTAATGATTCGGTACCACACACGACCAAGGCTTCCTCGCACCCAAACAAGGTTTTGTTGTGTGTGTGATGGACAGCAACTGGAATTGTCCATTATGAGTTTATGGAAAGGAGTCAAACCATCACTGCTAACTTGTATTGTAAGCAGCTTCAACGAGTACAAGCAGCACTCATCCAGAAACAGCCTTCTTTGATCAATTGGAAGAAAGTGATATTCTTGCAGGATAACGCCAAGCCTCATACCGCAAAAGTGACCCGAGAAAAAATGTCTGAACTCGGCTGGAAAACCCGCCCAATTCTCCCGACATTTCGCCTAGTGATTATCACCCTTTTTTGTCTCTTGACAACTGTATGAGGCACCGACAGTTCACAACTCGAGATGGTGTAATAAATGCAGTCCGCCATTTTTTTTACTGCAAATCCAGGGAGTGCTACAATACCGGCATACAAGAATTGGTTCCAGGTTGGCAAAAGGTCATTAAATGTTACCTGATAGACTGTATAAATACATACTCGTATAAGCGGTAACATACGAAATTTAGATAACAGATATTAGAAATAAATTGATAAGCAACAACTTTGGCCTAAAATATAAATTGGATTTTCAATTAATCAAAAAATTATTCGATACTATAGGGAGCTATTTTATTTAAATGTGTGTCAGTTGCGTTCTAAAAGCACCCACTTTAGCTCAAGGTTTTTAGTTTTTTCAATACCGTGGGGTGAAATTACTATACTAAGTGACATATAAATCCGAACACCCAGTTTAAATAGTTTTATTTTAATAAAATTTTGTATAAGTACTTAATGAAGCATAATAAGTAAATGATAAAAATTTCAAAATGATTGCACTGCTTTAAAGCCCTTTGACCTTTAATAATGTGTGGATGCACCCTGATGTGCTACGCATTCTCTAACGCGCCTAGGCAAGCTTCTGATCAGGTGGTCAATGTCCTCCTGTGGTATCTCATTCCAGGCAACCACCAACTCCTCTCGAAGTGCTTCTAGAGTCTGAGGAGGACATTGCAAATTGAGCAATCTCCTACCCATCATATCCCACACGTGCTCAATTGGGGATAAGTCGGGAGATCTTGGTGGCCATGGTAACAATGTGACATCATTATGTTGAAAGAAGTCTATTGTGACTCTTGCAACATGTGGTCGGGCATTATCTTGTTGGAAAGTTGGATCTGCCAGGGTGTCAAGATAGGGTAAAAGATGGGGTTCTAGAACTTCGTGGATATAACGCTGCGCGTTCATGTTACCTCTGATGAAGATTAAAGGTGACCTGGAACCATAAGCTATAGCACCCCAAACCATAACTCCAACAGTGTAATGAACATGTCTTTCAACAAAAAACGGTGGATTCCTCCTTTCACCACGTCGCCTTCTAACCCTGGCACGACCATCGTGCATGCCTAAACAAAATCGAGACTCGTCACTAAAGACAATACTGTTCCATTCCCGATCCCAGAGTGACCGTTGTCTGCACCACTCAAGGCGATTACGTCGGTGTTCTCGAGTTAAAGGGAGGACCCAGTGTGGCCGGTATGAAAACAAGCCAAAACTTCTCATTCGTCGGTAAACACTTCGCATGCCAATAGGTCTTCCGTGTTCTGCAAACCATTCATTTGCAATGGACCTGGTAGTGGAGAAACGGTCCCTTAAGGCCAATAATCTTAGGCGGCGATCTTCACGGTCTGTTGTTCTACGGCGGCGTCCAGTGCCCCTTGCTCTTTGCGTACGGCCTTCTCGAAGCCATGCCTGACAACACCTAACCACAGTGTCTACACTTCTTTGCACTCTAACTGCAATTGCCCGAAAAGAAAGTCCGGCTTCCCGAAGTCCCACTATACGGCCCCTATCAAACTCACTAAGTTGACGAAATCGTACAGGTCTAGGCGTCGTAACCGATCGTAAAGGATGTCAAGAACCAAAATCTGCCAACGTTTATTCTTTACTGCGGCTGAAATATTCATTTTTAGAGCGTTAGTGAATTAAAAAAAAGCAGTATAAAAACCGGAATGTCCAACTGATAAGGCTGAAAATTTTTTCACTTGTTATTTACAGTAGGATAAATACATTCACCAACTTGTATTAAAATAAAACCATTTAAACTGGGTGTTCGGATTTATATGTCACTTAGTATATTTTATGTTTTTCTCTAGTGTCATGATTATGTAGGTATATCAGACTATTGATCGTATCAACTGATGATAAATGCTTATAATGTCATGATACCCATCAATCCCCTAAATATGCTCTTCCTCCATGGGTCGTCGTGCTTGTCTTTGACAATGCACCGCACTCTGCAGCCTTCTGGATTATACAATCTCTTTGCAAATTTTATATGATTTATATTTATCGATATTTTATAAAGTAAGGAAATTTATCGAATCCTGCTAATAGAATATAAGATTATACAGAAATTACCAAATTAGTCATTTGATATTATTATTATTATTATTATTATGTCTTTATTGAGTATTGTTATATACAACCATAAATACTAAAAAGTTTAATTAAAATGACAAAATACATTACTAAAAACAAGATTCTATTTTGCTGTTAATAAAATGAACTAAAAACATGAAAATACTTTTTATCGATTGGAAATATTTATACTACGATGAAGCTTCTTCATCTCAAGTTTTCAAATAAAAACATTTTATACGTACATTTTGACAGTCGGGTGAAAAAAGGGTGAAATACGCTTTTATTTGAAAACCTGAGATGACGGAACTTCGGAAAAAATATTCGTAAATTTTTTGGTACATTTTATTAACAGCTAAACAAAAAGCTGGTTTTTAAAAATGCATTTTTCATTTTACCTATGATCATTACCTTAAAAATAATGACGCTTCTGGATGTGCTAGGAAATCAAAAAATTGTATACAACATAAGGAATTAAGCGCCACCAGCATTAAAACATATTGTCGACCAGACTCTGCAGGTGTATTTGCTTCATAGATTGAATATTTTTTGACAAATACATGTTCAATCAAAATCAGACAGTCTCGGAACCTTTTCGCATCGGCGAGTACCTAGATCCTTCTACCTACACACCCAAAATACACGAGTGCTAGACTTTACACGTTATGGTCAGTGTTGGAAGATGCTACCCATTTTGAAAGCAACTTACAGAGCTTGTGTAAATGTTTCGATAATGCTTAAGAACAATTAGAGGTCCCCTGATATAGTACCCACGAATACCACGTTGCCCTACTTTTTCCCGAGTCCGAAACTGTTATGAAAACCTGTGCAGGTGTTTGAATAACAAAATAGCAATACGGTTCTTTTATCGTATCGTACATTTCAGAAGAATTAAAAACAAAAGGAGCAATGGAGAATATGGAAAACATAGAAGAAGTAACATACAGGTGGAAGTGTATAAATGATCAGGCAAAAATTCGGTGAACTTCTCATCCTTACAAACTTACATCAACATGCATATTATGTGTTCCACAAAAATCGATCATAGGCCTAGCAAAAAGTTTATGCGCATATCATTCGATTAGTGCTGTACAACTATTGCACGATTACTATATACCGTACAAGATATCCTAGCGGAGGACTAATTACTATTCTTGACGGAAGCTTAATAAAAACGTGACTTGGAATAAGCGAAATGCTAATTTGATCGAAACGCTAAACAATTCTTTTATTCTTTCATTTATTCTCAACCGTAACTAGGATTAGTATCCCGATATGAAATAACAACTCCAGTAATGGAATGTATTTCTCTTGTCTGATATTATGCTGTCATTCTCCTATTAGATTACATTTTAGTCTCTTACTCGCGCAGCATGTTAATAGTTTTATATCGGATTCCTTTATCAATTCCCTCACCTTCCAGTCATGAAAGACAGCTGAAGAATATGTTGTCCAATATTATTCTCATTGTTAGTCGTTGAGAAAAATTCTCATATGCAGAAGTGTCAGTACCTACAGTAAATGATCAAAAATGTCATATTGAAATGGTATGCATAATCCGGACTCCCAAGATAACCGATGAATAAATTTTTAGGTATAAGATTTTTTCTAACAGCGTCTTACTTTCAACATGCATCTGCGTGCAGAAAAGATATGTGTGCGGCAAAGTACTACCTTCTTCACGCAGATGCGTGTTGAAAGTTGAGTCCTTTCCGCACGCTGGTAGAAAAAAATATACCTATAATATTCAAAACCCATTGTTGTTTGCATAAAGATGACTTACTCGATCAGTGATGATGATTTCTGTCAACACCAGTGGACTTATACATCTATACACCTTATACATCAATAGTTAATTAGTTGCGTTAGTGCAAACCAATCAATATATATCATATTCCCTCATATATACTAACGAATCATTGTATAAATACTGATATTCACCTTATGGAAGCTCTGTGTCATCCAAATATTTTATGACTGCACATTCTCGCTACCCTATTAACAAGAAAGTGATCGTCCTTATCTTTTTGATAAAGTGTGATTTCTATAATAAAAATGAATTCTGCGAATCAACTAAAACCTACAATGAATCTTATTTATTTGGGCGCAGTAAATACAACGCAATGCTTTTCCTGGATTATGAGTAATTTTTTGTTTACCTGGTTTTAGGATTACATTAAAAGTAGTATTGGGAACTTAAAACATGTTGAATACCGATTCCAAGATTTTTACGTAGTTGAATCAAACAGTGGAGCTTTGTTTCTCAGAGATGCCGTGTATGATTTGTGCGATTTCTAATGGAACCTGACACAAGTCCATTTTTTCATCTCCACATTTTAGATTTTGCGTAAAAACTACGAGTATTGATCTTGTCTTGAGCTACGGTATATTTCCGACTAACCTTAATTATTCTAGACGCAATTAACTCAACTGTAGTAATTAATGTGATAGTATCATTGTAAATTAAAATTACCGTCTCACAGATAAAGGCTGACATTCAGCCATGATTCCACGTCCATATCGACCGGAAGTTCTTGTTTCATCTTCAAAAGTGATATTGACCTTTTTAAAACGACAGCTTAGTACAGAGGACGTTTACTTTCGTCATTACGAATTAACCTACTTGACCTCATATATTAACGCATTAACTCAGACCGTAATATATGCCTGTTGCACTCATTTACTTGATTAGAGATGCAGACAAGTTTTAAGACTAAATGTTTATTCGCACTTCTGACAACTGATTACTTCATTTGTATATTGCTATAGTATTCATTTTGAAAGCTGTCTCCAACGAGATCCTTCACAGAGACCTTGACATCCCTTACCTATGGGACTACATCAAACAACAAGCGCAGGTACGTTGTAGTCAAGCGGAATCGCATAGCAACCCTTTGTTGCGCGAGTCAGTAGACTACACAGTCGAGCAAGTTCGTAAGCACACAAGCCCGCGACTCGCACTGTGAACAAAATTAAATCGTGCGACTTTAGGTCCAACCAAAATTATAACAACAATCTCAAAATTAATTATAAGATCGTTTTAAAGTTGCCGAGCTCTAATTAGCAATGCCAAGGCACCCCTCAAATTCACGCACTTCTTTTTTCTTTGCTCTCCCTCCTTCCTTCCTTTCCTCTTCCCTTCTTTCTCCCTGACTTTGTTTGGTATCTGGGAACCAGACCTGACAGACCTACTGACTTTAACCAAGAGCAAAGGTGCTACGGATCGCTTTGACAGACAATGACGAATAAAAAAATTTGAATGCTTTATGTAAAAGAAGTAAGGTGTCGAAGTGCTTACGTGTTTATGTTCTTCAAAGCTTTTCCGTGTTGCAAAAGAGAATCAGTAAATACGAGCCCCTTCCCACTTCAGTTGCCCCAACTATTGAAATCTTAGTTTTTTTCTTATCAAACACAAATAATAAAGATGTAGCAGGGTATAGGTTTAAAATATTAACAATGAATATTTTGATTATAGTAGAAAACACCAACTTTATTACTCCCTAATCAAATTTGCAGCATAAAAATAACACATGTTGCAATTACAGCATATCAACTTATTTTCATTTCAATGCAAATAAGTCTATAACGCATAGGTGGCTGAAAAAATAAAAGCCATGACAATTGTTTTTATTAATCACAGCTGTCAGAATACGTTTAAAATAGCTTTGGGTAGTTAAGGTTTTCAAAATGGGTAGAGGAAAGGTTATTAGTGAGAAAATTCGGTTACTGATAATTAAATTTTTTAATTCTCGGAAATCAAACTCAGAAATTGCAACTTTGTTAGATTTATCGCGGTACAGTGTGAGAAATATTGTTAGAAGATATAACGTAACTGGTTCAGTTAATATTAAGCCACGAAATGTGAAAAAAAGTAATATCACAAATGCCGCCCGAAGAGCATTAATAAGAATAATCATGAAAAACAGGCGCGCCAATTATTTACACTTAAGTGCTCTGTGGAGTGACGCGGTTGTAAGGAGAATTTCGAGGTCCACAACTCATAGAGAGGCCCACAAATTGGGATTTAGCACTTGCAAGGTAAGTTTTCTTATAAAAAAAAGTGAAGTAAAAACCCTAAAGTTGCACAACTTGTTTATAGGCCAAAGAAAAGCCACTATTAACTCCACTGCAAAAGAAAAATCGACTTAGATGGGCTAAAGAACATAGACAATAGACACCTCAACAATGGAGTGATAAGGTGCGATTCGAAGTTTGTGTTGGTGACAGTCGCAGTAGAGTTATTCGCAATAAAAAAAAGAAGCATTCCATGTTGACTGTCTGAAGAGAAAAGTGAAATTTCCAGCATCCATTATGGTCTAGGGCAGTATGTCATCAAAAGGAGTTACTGGAAATGTAGATACAAACAAATATTTGGCAATTTTAGAAGAATCGCTTTTCCCAGTGATGCAAGAATGTTTGACATCCGGCCAAGATTTTGTGTTTCAGCAAGATGGTGCAGCGTGCCATACCTCAAAAAAGGCTACTTATAAAATGGATGGAAGAAAATAATGTACCACTTTTGAAACTTTGTGGCACAAATTGAAAAAGATTCTACGACAACATCCTGCTCCTACAATCACCGAACTGAGACAAAAGCTTCAAGAAATATGGAATTGTTTTACACCAAATTTTTGCCAAAACTTGGTTAACACTATGCCTCAAAGAATTTCAGCCGTAATAAAAAATAAAGGTGATGTTACCCAATGGTAGTCTTTCAATTGTTGCTTTGTGAACTTCGCGCATTTATTCGCACATTGTTTATTTGTTCAGATGTTCTATTAGTTATAGGTCTAAGTGATTTCAAATATTTATTTTTACGACTAGAGTGTATCTAAAATGTTTTTGAGAAAATAAATTGTTTTAGAAGTAAATAGTTTCGTCATGTTTAGCTTATAAAGGCATACTTTGGTACAAATCTTGAAGTGGGCCAACTGAAGTGGGAAGGGGCTCGTATTGTATACTGGGTAATGTTTTGAGTGGAAGAATATGTCGGAGTAACAACTGCTGTAGAAACGTAGGTAGTTCACACGTTTTTCTTTTTTCAACTATACTAGCTTACAATAGATTAGACGTTTATACGATAAGGGCACTTATCAACCGATATGTCATAGCACCTAATCAGCCCAATGAGTAACAACAAATATTGACATATTCTACAAAAGAATGGTTTGGTAAATCACCTGCACTGTACCTACAACATTACTGATAATACTTCACTTTATTTACCAAACTAATAAACCATATCAGATGTTCCGCATTCGTTGTAAACATCCATTGTACACACAATTAACGGTTTGCCGAACTTGAATCGAATCAACTTATTCTGGATTCCCCGAACATCATATTTCGTAGTCTTATCGCAACGTATATTTTATTGCAGAAATTTTTTGCAGCAATAAAAGTTTAATTGCCATGACTATTGGATCTTTTAGTCTAGGAATTATAAGTATACAGCTTTACCAGCTGTCACGCCAATTTCTTGACCGTTTATAAATTGACCCCTCTATAACTTTTTTATATTACCTTTTACGAGAAACAGTTGTATATAAAAGTTATACAGGGTGTCCCAGAAGTCGACGTCAAGCCGGAAACGGGGACAGGCCAAAACGTAATAATCAGAAGAATTAAGAAAAAATTTAAGTCGTATACTTTTCAAGCTATAGGCTTTAAAAAATCTAGATAATCGGAAAAATCCACGGTCTGTGATGGATTCTCATTACTACAAATTTCAATTTTTTCTTAGATGGGGTGACGGTCAGTGTCATTTTAGGTAGTGACAGCAAGACAGATGATAGCAGCGCCACTTTTATTAATTCATTATTCTGTAGTGCCACCATGTTAGAGTACACCGTACAGGAATATGCCAAGATGGACCTCATTTATGGGTAATGTAGATGCAATGCTAGTGCTGCAGCTAGGCTTTATCGCGAGACGTACCGCCAAATAAGGCTCGTCACCGAGTTTTCGTGAATGTGCAATCTGGTATAGGACTGGAATACATATGATTAAATGACTCACAGACTTCAAGTTTTCGACTAAAGTAATGATAATAAGTTTAAGAAACCATATACAGGGTGGCGCATCGAAAACGAAACAGACGCATTTCCTGGCAGCTCAGTTTTTTTTTTGGAAAAACGATCAGACCCGTCGATTTTGTTTTGTTAACACGTGCAGCCCCCTGGGCGGGGGTGACACCAACCCTAAAAACTTAAATGGAAAGGGGGGTCGAGTGATACCTTATTTTAAAGGTCTTTCAATTCCCTTTATAATGATGTAAAATACATGAGCTTCAGTTCAGTAGTTTTTGAGATTTATTGATTTGAAGCTTGAAGTAGACTTTAATAGGTACGTCAGATTAGTTTGTACTACTTTCAGAAGAAATTTGACTAAAATAATTTACATAATAAGTAAATGCTTTTCTTCACTACGCCCATGGTTTGTTTATCATTTTGTTGTTAAAAATAGCTATTGGAGCGTGTGGCAAAAAAGTTATTTCTTGAAGAAAGATAAGGAAATATCTCGTACCTATTTTAAACAGGAATTTAGTACATAGTTTGCGATTGATTTGACCAAACTTTGTTGCTAAAATAACTTGTAACGCTTTATTACATAAATTAACCATGGAAGCAATAGAAGTAGGGGTTTTAGGGCAAGTTTATGTAGATCCTAAGTTAAGTACCCGCAAATTGGAGACTGCGTGTGGTGTAAGTCGACGTACTGTCCAACGGATTCTAAAGGCCCATAGTTTTCATCCGTATAAAATTAACTTGGTACAAGAACTTAATCAAGACGATTTTGATCGGCGATTACAATTTTGTGAAGATATGAGTGAACGAATTATAAACGATGAACATTTTCTATTCAACACTTGCTTTTCCGACGAATGTTCCTTTTTCTTAAATGACGTAGTAAATCGCATAACTGCCGATATTGGTCCGATTCTAATCCCAGAATTTATCATGAGGTTCATACACAGCAGCCACAAAAATTAAATGTTTGGGCTGGTATTTTTGGCGATCATTTAGTTGGTCCTTTTTTCTTACCTGGAAATTTGACCGGTGAAATGTATTTGGAATTACTGGAAGACGCCATAGATCCTGCACTAACAGCCATAATTGAAAATCAGAATGATCGGCGGTACATTGCGAATAGGTTGATGTTCCAACAGAATGGTGCCCCACCACATTACGCATTACGTGTTCGACAATATTTAGATCAGAGGTTTCCAGATAGATGGATTAGTAGAAGAGGTGCCATTGAATGGCCTCCATGATCGCCAGATTTATCACCTTTGGATTTCTTTATGTGGGGTCATTTAAAAAGCAAAATCTATGCTACTTAGCCAACATCATTAGAAGATCTGCGACAAAGAATGGTGAATGAGTGCCTTCAAATTACTCCTCAAATATTGCAAAATGTGCGGCAACGTTTTGAGCGAAATCTTTATTATTGCATGGAGAGTCATGGTGGCCATATTCAACATTTACTTACCTAACGGGTCAGTTCATTCTTCATTTTTAAATTACTTTGCTGCCAAATGTATTGATCTCCGCTAATGATGATGTATTAGTTTTATTTAAGCTTTAAATCAATAAATCTTCAAAACTACTGAACTGAGGTACATTAATTTTATATCATTATAAAGGGAATTGAAAGACCTTTAAAATAAGGTATCACTCGACCCCCCTTTCCATTTAAGATTTTGGGGGTGGTGTCACCCCCGCTTAGGGGGCTGCACGTGCTAATGTGGTTTTTTGTCAAACTTGTGTCCCCTTCGAAAACAAAATCGACGGGTCTGAGCGTTTTTCAAAAAAAAACTGAGCTGCCAGTAAATGCGTCTGTTTCGTTTTAGATGCGCCACCCTGTACATTTGGAGTCGTAATAAAGGGACTATCATTTTGACTGAAAATATACAGGGCTTTCCATTTAAAAAAAATACAACTTTATTCGACAGCACTTTTCTGAGATACCTGGTATACAAAAAACAACTACATGAAAAACTTCACATTAAATCCTTTTATAAACAATTTTTTTTAGAAGGTCATATGAAAAAGATAAAGTGGGGGTCAATTTATAGCCGACACCCGTTACATTTGAAATGGCTGGCGCTTGTTATTGCAACGCCCTCGTAACTAGAACCAATGAGACACCTTCTTACATTGACGCTTATGCAACCAGAACTACGCACGTCGCGAAAGTTTGTCACGTTAAAAAATTGACCGACTTCTAGCAAGCCTCGATGAAGAATCGGCAGCGAATGATGAGTCAGTAGCGCGGAACACCACAATCCAGTCGACATAGCCATAAATTTGTAATAATTAGTTGCGAGTGCTTAGACTTCAAAATGGTAAAATCGGTGTTTTCGTTAGAATATGTTAGGGTCTTTAGGGGAAGGTTGAATCCTAAACTAGTGGCGTATACAAGCTTGTACCCAATGTTTTTTCAATTATATTTATATTTTCTTCGATACACCAAGAACAAGAGGTCAGTTAGTGGCGTCAGTTAGTTTTTGATTTATAAGGATGATACAGAAATATAAAAATGGGTCTTAATATACCCCCTTTCTAAGTTAGAGGGTAGTGAAGTTGTAATTATGAAATCGATAAAAATGTATCTTCAAATATGGATTTGTATTTTGTAAATGTAGTGCTGACATCACAGCCGATAAATACAAAAATGTTTGTGCCTGAGTCTATACCGGAAGCGTAGCAATTGCCAAATTTTGGCTCCTACAGAAGAAATATGAAATTTATTTTCTATACCTTTTGAATCATCAATTCAATTTTACGTGAATTGCTTCTCTTGCTATTTTTTATGCCAAACTTCTGTTGGGGAAAATTGGTTCGAATATATAAGGTAAAATCCATATAAAATGCTTCAACCCTTTCTAATTTCTAAACACGCCGAAGTTAGTAATGTTTGACAATGTGTCCTTATTTGGTCTCATGAGTGGCTTAGAAATCTACAACAATTAAGACCAATGTTTAAAAATTTTTTTTGTCATTTTTTCATGTACTTTCTATCCTGTTTTAACGAAACTTCTTATACGAGGGCGGTTCAATAAGTACCCGTGTTAGAAATAAAGACACCGTTTTTTTCCAAAAGAATTCTTTTTATTTCTCAACATAATCCCCTTTTAGAAAGATACGGTTTTTCCACAGTTCTAGTGATCGTTCTTCCTATTTCTAAAAAAAGCCACGAGGATGACGCCGTTCTCATCCCAAAAAATCGTCGCCATGACTTTTCCGACCGATGGGACCGCCTTTTTTGGAGCAGATTAATGATGAATCCAGGTTTCATCGACGGTGACAACTCGGTGCAAAAACTCCTTCGGATTTCGCTTAAGTTGCTCCAAACACTGCTTCGAAGTTAACAGCCGCATCCGCTTGTTGTCTACCATGAGCAATCGCGGCACCCATCGGGCTGACAATTTTTTCATAGCCAACTTATCATGTAAAATATTGATTGCCGTTCCGGTCGACACACCTACGGCCTCTGCTACTTCGCGCACTTCCGTTCGTCGATCAGAGAGAATCATGTCGAGGACTTTTTGAATGATTTCCTCGGTAACCACGTCTGCCGGGCGTCGTGGTTGAGCCTCATGAAAAACAGATGTTCGCCCACGTTTAAATTCGATGAACCAATAACTAACTGTGGTCATGGATGGCGAAGTGTCCCCATAAACAGCATCCAACTTTGCTTTTATCTCCTCGCATTTTTTCGCATCCAAAAACAAAAAGCGAATTACCGAACGATACTGCTCTT
Source organism: Acanthoscelides obtectus (assembly GCA_963669975.1). Taxonomy (NCBI): domain Eukaryota; kingdom Metazoa; phylum Arthropoda; class Insecta; order Coleoptera; family Chrysomelidae; genus Acanthoscelides; species Acanthoscelides obtectus. The sequence goes on from CAVLJG010000009.1 coordinate 66,013,163, forward strand.
TTGCCATCTTAGCGAAAAAAACGAAACACGTGTTATTCGCATAGCTGCCAAATCCAAACTAACCTATCAATCAGTCTGAAATTTGATGTTCCGTCGTTTGACAGATGGCAGCACACGATGATAACATTAACTTCTCTCAGGAACGCCCTCTATCGTCGAACACGGGTACTTATTCAACCGCCCTCGTATAGTGCAGCATTGGGGTGGCAAGTAAAATACCACGAGTGTGTCTAGCATGCTCATAGAGTAGCATCATTATAGATAAAACACATACATACATAGATAGGTATTGGTCTTCTGATATGTACTTTTGTCAATTTCGATGTTGATATACCAATACACGTTCTAAATTATAAACTAAGCTACTGAAAAAAGTGTATTTTTATTTATAATGGTCTATTACTGGAAGCTATAAATTATGTTTATGATGAATTTTTATGAAACATGACAGGATATACTGTTTACAAGTCTGAGGACACAGGATATGTTGCCAATAACGTACTGATCGTCATAAAATAAACACAATAAGGTAGAGTAGGTTAATCTATGATATAATGTTCCATAAGTGTGTTTTATTACTTTCCTTTCGAATGAGCGCAGATACAAACAAATACAGTGGGGTAATTTAAGAACTGAACAGTTGAGAATAAGTAATGCGTAAGGAATTTTTTTGGACAGCAAGTTACAAGATTATATCCTCAATTATTTATATAGTGCATTTCTGCCCTATATTCATTTTTTGAACAGATAAAGTTAGGAAGCTGAACATTTTAACATGACCTCTCAGTCTATTCAAAAATGTTTCAAAATAAAATCCAAGTGCCATCTCTAAATATTCACCTGCAGCCTTTACGTTAGAATATACTATTTATGCATGAATCTCATCGCCCCAAATTTCAGCATGATAACGGGACCCATTCAAAAAATAAGCAGAGGGGACAACTTATAACTGTATATCCGTTCTATATTGGCATGCTCATACAGTTTTTTAACTTGCTTATCAACGTCCAGTTTAAGAATTTTATAATCTATATACGAGCCCCTTCCCACTTCAGTTGGCCCACTTCAAGATTTGTACCAAAATATGACTTTGTAAACTAAACATGACGAAACTATTTACTTCTAAAACAATTTATTTTCTCAAAAACATTTTATATACACTCTAGTAGTAAAAAATACATATTTGAAATCACTTAGACCTATAACTAATAGAACATCTGAACAAATAAACAATCTGCGAATAAATGCGCGAAGTTAACAAAGCCTTTATTTTTTATTACGGCTGAAATTCTTTGGGGCATAGTGTTAACCAAGTTTTGGCAAAAATTTCTTTTTCATCTCATGCCACAAAGTTTCAATAGGTGACAGATCTGGACTGCTAGAAACCCATTTCAAAATTTATACATCCATTTTATAGCCTTTTTTGAGGTATGGCACGCTGCACCATCTTGTTGAAATACAAAATTTTGGCCGGATGTCAAACATTCTTCGCTCACTGGTAAAAGCGATTCTTCTAAAATTGCCAAATATTTGTTTGTATCCACATTTCCATCAATAAAATGAAGTTTTCCTACTCCTTTTGATGACATACTGCCCCAGACCATAATGGATGCTGGAAATTTCACTTTTCTCTTCAGACAGTCAACTTCGAATCGGGCCTCATCACTCCATTGTATTGCACACCATTGTTGAGGTGTCCATTGTCTATGTTCTTTAGCTCATCTAAGCCGATTTTTCTTTTGCAGTGGAGTTAATAGTGACTTTTCTTTAGCCCATAAACTAGTTGTGCAACTTTAGGGTTTTTACTTCACTTTTAATTTTAAATTAATTCTCTTTCCAACAGTGTCACTCCACCGAGCACTTAATTGTAAATAATTGGCACGCCTGTTTTTCCCGATTTCTCTTCTGAATGTTCTCGGTCGGCATTTGTGATATTACTTTTTTTCACATATCGTGGCTTAATATTAACTGAAACAAGTTACGTTATATTATCTTCTAACAATATTTCTCACACTGTGCCGAGATAAGTCTAACAAAGTTGCAATTTCTGAGTTTGATTTCCCAGAATTAAAAAATTTAATTATCAGTAACCGAATTTTCTCACTAATAACCTTTCCTCTACCCATTTTGGAAACCTTAACTACCCAAAACTATTTTAAACGTATTCTGACAGCTGTGATTAATAAAAACAATTGTCATGGCTTTTATTTTTCACAGCCACCTATGCGTTATAGACTTATTTTGCATTGAAATGAAAATAGGTTGATATGCTGTAATTGCAACATGTATTATTTTTATGTTGCAAATTTGATTAGGGAGTGATAAAGTTGGTGTTTTCTACTATATATTATTAAAATATTCATTGTTAATATTTTTAACCTATAACACCCTGCTACATTTTTATTATTTGTGTTTGATAAGAAAAAAACTAAGATTTCAATAGTTGGGCCAACTGAAGTGGGAAGAGGCTCGTATATATATATATATATATATATATATATATATATATATATATATATATTGCTGACTTACAGCTGTGTGAATTTTATATTAATTTTAACGAATGTACTATTTATCCAGCTTTCACCAGGCTACTAAACGTTTCCCTCAACCTAGCCGTTAATAACATTTAGCAACAATCTCACATACAAATCTCCTGATGAAGATGGCAAAGTCCATTGAAAGCTAGAGACTAATAAAGTATAAAGAGTCCTCATTGCTTGAATTTTGTCGAAGTACCCAACTAAAGGCGGAAACTTTATTTTTCACCTAACTGGTCTAGAAGTTATGTATATATATATAACAAAGCTAATCTGTCAGAATTATTGAAACAGACAATAGAGTGTACCTACTTCTCTTTTGTAATTTATGCCTCCTGTTAAGTTTACCTACTATAACTCTTTATATCTCCATAAAAATTTAAAAGATGTATTTGGGTTCAAATGAACTTTTTGATGGTTATGATATAAGTACCAAAGACAAAAAGTAATGACCTCCCCAGCAATCCTTTTTGAATGGGCGTTATCATATCAGCACTATTTGCTGGAAGCTGTCCATAAAATTTGCATATAACCCTTGTAAATGAAAGATTAATATTTCCTAATACATCTAACCACATTTCGCGTGCCAGATATAGAATGAACTCCACCCTTTCTAGGAGTAACATGCGATTATAATTATGTCCAAAGCATTTTACATCAGATTATGCTTCTGGCCGCGTCGTATATGTACAGCTGCGAGTTCTTTTCCCCAGCACTCGTGAGAACCATGGAATTATTAGAAATATTGGGAATGAAATGAATAAGGAACAGTTCTTTAAACAATTGAAAGGAGATAAAATTATAAGATCAAACGAACTTACCTTAAGTGATGTTCGATCTTGATTATATTACGGTCCCGTCGAAGTAAATAAAGAAGTCTGTAGTACCTCCGTTCTGCGTTTCCGGACCACAATTTTTAAAGAAATCTGCATCTGGCAACACCGCACCCCACTCCGAACCTTCAGGTGCCTCGCTGCTTCAGTCATTTTAAAGTTGTTGTTGCAAAGGGGAATTCCAGTGGATTATTTTTTATAATAACAGGGCAGGGTGGGACTTTATTTACTTCGACGGGACCGTAATATAATCAAGATCGAACATCACTTAAGGTAAGTTCGTTTGATCTTATAATTATATTACGGTCCCGTCTCCTAAATAAAGAAGTCTGTAGATGTTTAAAGTAATTGCAACAACGCATAAATTTATTTGAATAATGGTTGAAATAACATGGTAACTAAAAATAATTACTATCTCAACTAAATTAAGTTTCAACTCCTTACTTATTTTAAGATACACAAGTTTATTATAATTTTTTTTTTTTTTTTTTTTTTTTAACAATTTAGTATAACTTTTGCAAACTTAGAATTGTCTACGACAGGGCGATTATAAAAGTTTGCGAACGTTCTAGAATCGTTAGACCAACCTGCCGCTAATCTTATGGAATCAAAACTGACCCCAGCCCTTGCTGCAGAAGAGGTGGATGCATGTCTTGTACTTTGTGGTTTAAATATGGTCATATCTACTCCACTATTTTCTAGCATATCTTTAATCCATCTGGATATAGTAGAAACAGATGCCTTGTTGTGTGGTTTCTTAAAGGTAATAAAAAGCCAATCACAAGAGTTTCTTAACTTCTCGGTAGCACTAAGATATGTTAATAGTGTTCTAGCTACGCATAGTTGCGGATCATTATCAAAAAAATGTAAAACTAAAAGGGGTTGCGGTTTATTTATTGAGGATGTTTTGATACGGTCTGGTATCTTTATATTGATTATGTGAGATTGAACTGAGATATTATTAATCTTTATAAGTGTTAATGTTTGTATACGTTGGCCGGTGGCCAAGGCCAACAAAACCGCAAGTTTTTTGCTTAAGGTTGCTAGAGAAAGAGTTTTAGTTCCAAGCGTCTTTACATAGGATAATACTATTTGGGGATCCCAAATATTCTCATATCTAGCTGTAGGTGGTTTTTTGCTAAAAACTCCTTTGAAGAAACGCTTGGCCCTAAAATCTTGGCCAAATTGTGGCCCTGCAATCTGAGATATGGCCGATCTATAAGAATTAAGGGTTCCATAAGTTGCGCCTTTCTCAAAGTGAATGGTTAAAAATTCCAGAACGTCCTCCACAGCTACCTCATATGGAATAATGTTTTTGTTAACACAAAACTCCCACCACAGGCGTAGACCCCCATTATACTGTTTCAAAGTTGATTCTGTGATCGAAGCTAAACAAATATCCAGAGTAGCTAAAGGCACCTTCCCTTGTAGAAGTGCTTCCCTGATAACCGCCCTGCTACCAGGGAAAGGTTTTTCCATAAGGGGTGTGGGGTCCCGCTAAATGAAAGTAGAGTTTCGTTAGGGCCAAAAACTAGGGGTTCCTGTATCAATAAGGATTTAAATAGTGGGTACCAGGGTTGTGAACACCATCGAGGTACAACGACAATGCCTTCCGCCTTATCTCTAATTATTTTTTGCAACGTTCTTAATATTAAGGAAAAGGGTGGAAAGGCATAAAAGTTCAACCCATTCCAACTTAAGGTGAAAGCATCTATTCCGTGAGCCTCCGGGTCTTGAAACCATGATATAAAGAGTTTACATTTTTTGTTAATGCGACTTGCGAACAGGTCAATTTTCGGGTCACCAAATTTACTGGAAATTTTTGAAAAGGCAGCTTCGGAAATTGACCATTCTGTTTCTCTGTGAATCTGACGGGAGGCTCTATCGGCATGTACATTATCTTTGGAATTAATATATGATGCAAAGATAATTATATCTTTTCTCTCGCAGTAATTCCAGATCTTTCTGGCTAATTTATTCAGAGCTGGAAACCGTACGCTTCCAAATCTGTTAATAGTGGAAAATGCAGTGGTGTTATCAATTCTGCATAGAATATAACAATCAGATAGACCCTGCGTAAAACACTTTATCGCAAAAAAGACTGCCAATAATTCCAATTCATTAATATGTTTTTGTTTTTCTTGAAGTGACCAGAAACCAAATGTAGTTTTACCTTCACAGTACGCCCCCCACCCAGATTTAGAAGCGTCTGAAAAGATTTCAAGAGCGAATTCCTCATTATGAATGGAATTATTCGATAAAGTGACGTGTTTAAGCCACCAAGACAAATCAGATAACAAATGCGGGGAAATATTCATTTTTGCGTCATAGTTTCCCTGAACATGATATAAGGCCTTCATTTTGGCACGTTCAAATAGTTTAGTGTACAAAAAACTATATTTTAGTGCTGGAGCGGCTGAAACCAAATTTCCAATAAATTTGGAGAACTCTCTTATGGTGCAAGTTTTAGTTTTAGTAAAACGTAGTAACAATTTTTGCAACCTAGCACGTTTTTCTTCGGGTAATGACACTGTCATATAAATAGAATTGTATTGAAAACCAAGAAAAACGCAACTTTGATTAGGAATGAGAGAACTTTTTTTATAATTTATAATAAAGCCTAAGTATTCTAAGAGTTTAATAGTTTCCCTTGTATTAACTACACACTCTTTGTAAGTTCTTCCAAGAAGTAGAAAATCGTCTAAATATATGACGGAGAGTAACCCACGTTTTCTAAGATGAGATACAACTGGCCTTAAAATCTTCGTAAAAATTAGAGGCGCGCAGCTCAATCCAAATGGCAAACAATTAAATTCATAAATGTAGCCCTTAAACTGAAAACGTAGGTACTTTTTATGTGAATCATGTATTGGTACTAAATAATAGGCGTCCTTCAAATCAATATTGCACATGAAACAGTTTGGTGTAACTATCTGGGTAACTGTCCTGTGATTTTCCAACTTAAAATGTGATGCTGCTACAAATGTGTTAAAGGATTTCAAATTAATGATCAATCGATTAGTGCCATCAGGTTTTGGCACGATAAAAACATTTGAAATAAATTGATCTTTACAGGGTTTTACTATAGAAAAAATTCCCTCTTGCAAGGATTTTTTAATAATAATATCAATAGCATCACATTCTTTTTTTGACCTTAAGGGCTCTAAAGGAGCCGTTTTTTGTCTGGGCTTGTTAATAAGAGGAATTTTTAGACCAGTTATATATGAAATAACCTTCTTATGAAAACCTAGCTTTTTCCACCTATTGGAAAAAGGTAGTAATCCGCCACACGGCTTACTAACCTCTAAGAACTGTGTCACATCTAGATACTGCTGCTGCTGTGATAGTGATTCCACTGAATCATTCAATGACGGCGTCTCCTCTCGACGCTGCTGTTGATACGATGACTCTGAGAATAGTAATGAGTCTGGGATCTTCTCGGGTTGTTGTTTTGCGATAGAGTGCGTCTCTGAACTTTTTGACCCATCTGTTGCACTCCCTTTGCAAATGGGCGCCGGAAGTTTCCCTGTTTTGAAGTAGTGGCCATGGTGGAAAACGATGGCCTATATTTTTTAATCTTCAGCTGCTCCCCAGACTTTTCAAGCTTCTTTGCAGCCTCTATGGTGGTTTCTAGCTCTTTACCAAATAAATACTCTGAAATGATGGTATTTTTTAAGGTTTCCTTAAGGTCCTTATTCAAATTTAGCAGTAAAAGCTCCCTTCTTGACACTGATTCATGATAAAAAACATCACAAAGCAGGCGTAACGCGTCATTTGTAGTCTCAATATGTTTAATATTTTCCTCCCCACTTTCTTTCGCCAATTTTGATGTGAATTTTATTAATATTGAAATGACAGCTGCAACCTGTCCTTGTAGATTAGACAGCCTTGCATCCCTCTTCAATGTGTTTTCTTGAACAGCTACTTTGACCTCGGGGTTGATTACAGGAGGTACAATGACCTTGAAATTTTCCGGAGGAAGATATTTCTTGATAAGGTCCGTTTTTACCTCCTCTTTCATCCGCATAGCAAAACCTTGGTATAGCGGGGAACTAACTCTTCAAGTATAGGCTCCGAAAAAACCCTTTCTTGAATTTCATCTTCACCGAGAATAGAACTAATGTTTACTGTTGTTGGTATCAAGTTGTCTGTAACACCAAAAGAAAAAAGGGGCATAGCATATCTATAACCACTCTAGGTTAGATAACGATAACAATAGGTGCTAATAAAATGGAGAAAATCATGAATTAAAGGAGCATCCCATCATGTGTCACTCTACACACATTTCACAAACTGTAACCACTCTAGATTAAGTTAAAAAGCCTTGTGGAACGTGTCACTCTAGACACAGGCTGTTTTTTCCGAAAAAACTTGAATCACTCTAGATTAAGTTGAATCAGAAGCATTATATGTCCTGCGTCACTCTAGACTCGGGCTGCTTTAGTATAAGTACATATATCTATACCACTCTAGGTACAAATAATGTCGAAAAAATAAATATAGTATCTTAACATATGAATCACCAAATCAACAAAATTCCTAACCAAAAAATTTTTCTTACCAGCGGCAACGCTCTCAGGAGCGTTGTTGTTTCCTTGAACACTCTGTGACTCATCTTCACCTGTAATCAACTCGTCAGCGTCAGCATCGTCGTCATAATGATCCAAATCATTATAACTTCCCGTCGAATAGTCAAACGAAGGGGTTAGGGATCGACGATAACGTTTCTGTTCCTGTTCGATTGCACTCAACCTCCGCATCACTGTTTTGAACATTGATTTAATCTCAGAACTATCCAAATGTTTTCTGTCTGAGCTCCTTGGTCGTTTTGTACTTCTGTCCGCCATTATGCACAATAAATTTCGGAAGCGATAGCGTATCTATGTGATCCGTAGTACACAAAAACGAAGACTGAAGCAGCGAGGCACCTGAAGGTTCGGAGTGGGGTGCGGTGTTGCCAGATGCAGATTTCTTTAAAAATTGTGGTCCGGAAACGCAGAACGGAGGTACTACAGACTTCTTTATTTAGGAGACGGGACCGTAATATAATTACCAATTTTTGCTTCATATAAAACCATGTCACTCATTTCCGTCGGTCTGTCCGCTAATATTATAACAAAGATGAAAAAGCTTTGTTGTTTTTGAAAATTGGCCTAGTGGTGGCGGAGGTAGGGGCAAGAACACGAAAAAAAAAATCGCTCAATAATCGTTGTTTGAAGTATAACCTTCGATTTATGCTACTCCATGTATGATGATTTCCTCAATATTTAGTGAAGTAGATTGACTCTGTACTTATGACGCATTGTGAACCAAAGTTCGAATGTTATTGCGGGTTTAATACTTTCATCGTTTAGGTAGTCGTAGATTTTTTAAATCGCTGGAACACAGTGTTACAATGTTTCTGATATAGATATTTGGTGTCAGTGAAAGACCTTCTGTTATTAAGAAGCTGCTGACCTCAGTGATACTATGTACCTGTTAGACACAATAAGAAACACAATTTTCCTTACATCTGCCATGGAAACAGAAATATGATAGATTTGCTTTACATAGTTTTATGTTCAGAGGACGAAGATTCATTGCTCCTAAGTGAACCTACCTAATCACCTACCTTTTCTCTGAAACCTCCAATGAAGGCGTAGGAAGTATATAGCGACAAGCCATTTTTTGTTCGTGATTCATTTCAGAAATGAGTCTTATCTGGTATCGCATTAACACATATATGAGAAATTTTCTCAAAATATGCAGACGTATAGAAAATATAAATAAATAATGCTGTAGTTTTCATTGCATTGTCTATTTCAGCGAGGTATGTCCAAAATGTTTATTTCATCGGAATATCAATATTTTGCCTCCAAATGGCATATTCTGGGTTATTGTACCCCTTGCTATGAACACGAAGTCGGAAACCTCCAAAATATCGTGCCAAGGGGTGACGTACGATAAAGAAAAATGTTATTGGCTGATTGCTTGGGCGAGAAATACGGGGATTTAAGATTTTCCTTTCACTGCACGACCAGTGAAAAACGATGATGAACTGAGTCATTTTTTTAAAAATGGGTGTATTACAGCTATTAAAAATGCATGTTTTTCAAGATGGACAATTTTCCCCCATTATCCAGAAATATATACTAAGTGACATATAAATCCGAACACCCAGTTTAAATGGTTTTATTTTAATAAAAGTTGGTGAATGTATTTATCTTACTGTAAATAACAAGTGAAAAAATTTTCAGCCTTATCAGTTGGACATTCCGGTTTTTATACTGCTTTTTTTAATTCACTAACGCTCTAAAGATGAATATTTCAGCAGCAGTAAAGAATCAACGTTGGCGGATTTTGGTTCTTGACATCCTTTACGATCGGTTACGATGCCTAGAGTACGGAGACCTGTACGATTTCGTCAACTTAGTGAGTTTGATAGGGGCCGTATAGTGGGACTTCGGGAAGCTGGACTTTCTTTTCTGGAAATTTCAGTTAGAGTGCAAAGAAGTGTAGACACTGTGGTTAGGTGTTGTCAGGCATGGCTTCGAGAAGGCCGTACGCAAAGAGCAAGGGGCACTGGACGCCGCCGTAGAACAACAGACCGTGAAGATCGCCGCCTAAGATTACTGGCCTTAAGGGACCGTTTCTCCACTACCAGGTCCATTGCAAATGAATGGTTTGCAGAACACGGAAGACCTATTGGCATGCGAAGTGTTTACCGACGAATTAGAAGTTTTGGCTTGTTTTCATACCGGCCACACTGGGTCCTCCCTTTAACTCGAGAACACCGACGTAATTGCCTTGAGTGGTGCACACAACGGTCACTCTGGGATCAGGAATGGAACAGTATTGTCTTTAGTGACGAGTCTCGATTTTGTTTAGGCATGCACGATGGTCGTGCCAGGGTTAGAAGGCGACGTGATGAAAGGAGGAATCCACAGTTTTTTGTTGAGAGACATGTTCATCACACTGTTGGAGTTATGGTTTGGGGTGCTATAGCTTATGGTTCCAGGTCACCTTTAATCTTCATCAGAGGTAACATGAACTCGCAGCGTTATATCCACGAAGTTCTAGAACTCCATCTTTTACCCTATCTTGACACCCTGGCAGATCCAACTTTCCAACAAGATAATGCCCGACCACATGTTGCAAGAGTCACAATAGACTTCTTTCAACATAATGATGTCACATTGTTACCATGGCCACCAAGATCTCCCGACTTATACCCAATTGAGCACGTGTGGGATATGATGGGTAGGAGATTGCTCAATTTGCAACGTCCTCCTCAGACTCTAGAAGCACTTCGAGAGGAGTTGGTGGTTGCCTGGAATGAGATACCACAGGAGGACATTGACCACCTGCTCAGAAGCATGCCTAGGCGCGTTGGAGAATGCGTAGCACATCAGGGTGCATCCACACATTATTAAAGGCCAAAGGGCTTTAAAGCAGTGCAATCATTTTGAATTTTTTATCATTTACTTATTATGCTTCATTAAGTACTTATACAAAATTTTATTAAAATAAAACCATTTAAACTGGGTGTTCGGATTTATATGTCACTTAGTATATCAATAGTTAACGACACATATAATATAAGGACAAATGCATCCCACGTGCCTTTTAGGGTCAAAGTAAACAAATAGATTTATTATTATTATAGGTGGTGGACTGTATCAGGTTGTTGAGCGTGGAGGTACCACCCGGCGGCACTCAAAGGCGGGGCCAGAATGTCTGCTCGTTCCTCTGTACAGACGGTACCCCGGGTGTTTAGGCCTTAGGCCTGCGTGGTGATTCGAGAATAAAGAAATCGTTTTAAATGAGCGATAATGTAAGTTAAGTTGTAACGTTTTTTCTCCCTATGATGATCTTGGTAACATACTGTACATATTTAAGTCTATCACAGCCTGCCAGATTTGGCGGTTCAAGGTGAAAAACAGAAAGCTCGTAAAAATTTATTACAGCCAATGTAAGCTGATAATTTGTTTAAGTAGATTTGTGTACGTATAAATAATGTGACACATCGTTTTACGATGCATTCATGGCAATGTTGACAACATGGAGTTGCAGGATTAATTTCACATAAAGTTATATTTAGCAAGTAGTGGAATCCAGAAATATTATTTACAACCTCGTGTATTGTTTATAAATTTAGAGTTTGCAAGGATACGCTGGATTATACAGGGTATCGAATAAGTACCACAACAAACTTAAGGAGAAGGTAGGCTTTGGACTGGCCTCCCAAACAACAAAAACTTACCTATATAAAAATGTCACCGTTTTTTGAGATATTGATTTTTTTCTTAAATAAAAAAAACTAACCTTTTCATCTGTGGTCTGCTGTATGTACAAATAAGGTAATACTTTTTCTATAAAATACTTCTACATAGTTTCTTTATCATATACAAATGCAATGTAGTTAACAGATATTATAACATCTCAAGAACGGTGGCACTTTTATATAGGTAAGTTTTTGTTATTTGCAAGGTCAGTTCAAAGCCTACATTCTCCTTAAGTTTCTCGTGGTACTTATTGTACACCCTGTATATAGCAAATGCGGTAACAGATACTGCAATAATAAATTTTACACGGCTGTATTGTAAACCTGTTATAAAAAATCTCAGACCAGAAGTTTTCATCCAACGGCTGATATAACAAATTCTATGAAATGCACACAGACAAGAACGGCATATGATTACGAAAAACAGTGCTACAACGAGTTGCAACAATCCAGCGACGACTTTGAACGGATTTTTCATCTTTGGCAACATAGTAGAAGGCTGAGAACGATGAGTTTGAATACTCGTTATGTGTCTGCATTACCGTGCCTAACCAAATCATTTGGGTACAGATTGGTGAGTTGCTATAAATACATTATTTTTATGCTATCCTCATGTATGAACACTATAGGTACCTTTCCCATTTGACGATGCAAAGATAAGGATGATGAAAAACTTAAGCACAGTTTTTGAGGAAAATTGTAAAATGGTTTCAACCGCTGATACGCCAAGATGGAACAATTTTGACCGACTTTAAAGCTAAGGCCGAGGTATACTCGCCTATATAGCTTTGCAGTCATCTCTACCATAGATACTTCTTTCAACACTCAAATGTCATGGATTAATATCTTCACAACTGGGGAAGAAGCTTTCGGGTATAAGATAAGTAGACAGGCGCTATTGGCATTTGACGAAACAAAACCTCTGATCCCGAAAATCTGGTCAACTGCATGAAGTGATGTGCTCATCGTCCTTTGACGACTATTTCAGAAGATTTCGGCACTTTCCCAGGGGAGTGGCGTCAAGTAGTTTGACTCTCATCAGTTTTTGTTGGTAGGTTTATGTCGCTGGTCTTAAAATCAACCAAACAATCAAGACTTCGAGTTCACGTGGCTCTCCTAAATACAGTGGACCGCCGGTAATCCTACAAACATTATGCAGGGCAGTGTCGGACTATCGAATTTGTCGGATTATAGAGCACTGCCTAAGACCCCCTATAGTCCGGAATTTTTTACAAAAGAGTACCTTGTAATCCGACAAATTACATATCCAATGGTAAGATTATATATGTTATGTATATGTATGTACTTTGAAGTACAAATCATACATAATTTATGTATGTCGAATTTATTAAATTAAATAACAATAGAGAGCTTACGTTTTATCATAAAATTAAGCATAAATGCACATACATATGTACCAAAATAATCAAGAAATATTAATCAAAATCAGTAATGAATTTATCAAATTATGAAGCTTGGAAATATTCATCAATTTTTTTTTAAGGTTGTTATAACGCGAGATCCGAGCTTTGTCCCTCAGTCTTCTCAAAAGTAAAAGTTCGTTTTAGGATGTACCATTCTCTTCAGCCCATTGTAAACCTAGCTCAAAGGCGTTAATTGCGTCTTGTGCTGTGACTTGTGGAGCAGTTGCAATCACGTCGTCGTTATTTTTCTGATTGTTTGCTGTATAATTAGAAACCTCTTTTATAATCTCTTCGTCAGACATTTAATGAAAAACATTTTCCTCTTTATCCATTCCACGGCACCAGATTTCCAAATCTTCCGGACTTATCTGTGTTTCAGTAGTGACTTGTTCTATAACTTCCGAAGTAACACTGATTTGTGGAACGTTGCTAGGAGTGGTGACTATATCTGGCCATAACTTTTTCCAAGACGATTGAGCAAAAACCAAGTCCTTCATATTAAATTCTTTTAAAGTTTTCTCTATTGGTTGGTCTTTTGATACGGCTCTCAGAAGTAGGTTTTTCTTATAGTCTTGCTTGACAAACTGAATGATATTCTGGTCCATTGGTTGAATCAGTGCAGTGCAATTTGGCGGAAGAAACATCGCAGTGATGCATTTATCCTCAGTTGTTAGTTCTTCTTCAGACGGATGACCGGGAGCGTTATCAAGAAGCAACAACGCTTTTTGAGGAAAATTATGATCTTTTAACCATTTTCTAACTTCAGGTACGAAGCATTGAAAAGGTCTTTTGCCTTCCATGCACTTTTTTGTCCGTAATACTGTACAGGTAAATCAATGTGTTTGAATGCCCGTGGTTTATTAGATTTCCCAATGACCATCATCTTAAGCGCGTGTGTGCCCGCAGCGTTAGCACATGGTAGTATGGTTACACACTCTTTACTTACTTTTCGTCCAGGTACGGATTTTTCGTTACAAGAATCGAAAGTTTTGTTAGGCATCACACGCCAAAAAAGGCCTGATTCGTCTGCATTGTACACCTGTGACGGGTCAACATTTAAATCGATCACCTTTTGCAAAAATCTAAAGGGCTCTATGCAGGTGGCATCGTTAGAAAGTTTCCCTCCTGTAATAGTCATTAAACGTATGCCATGACGACTTTTAAAAACGTTCTAGCCATCCTTTGCTGGCCACAAAATCATCTTTTTTTGTTATTTCCTTATACAAAAACTTAGCTTTTATGGCCAACATGGGTCCTGGAATTGGTGCATGCCTATTTTTTTCCTGAAAAAGCCAGATGTACAAAGCTTCTTCCACTTCTGGATGTTCAGCTTTCTTGAGTGTCTGTCTCTTGCCTGGCCCGCAGTCAGTGGTTGACACGAACTTCTTGATCTTCTCGTGGTTTCTTTTAATGTCATAAGTTGTAAATCGGCCTGCGCCGTATTCACTTGCTAAACTACTGAAAGTTTCATTGCGATTTAAGCGGTCTAAAATATCACATTTTTCTTTAATTGTCAATGTTTTGTGCTTTCGCTTCTGAGTTTGTGATGACATTACTAGGTACTATACTTAATACACAATGAATAAATAGTAAACAATGAACGCACGCTAGGCCGCACCGCTATCACCAGTAGTCAAATTCAAACTTAGTAAAACAATGCTTACGCGTCGAGCACGAAAGCGATGGCGCGTACAAGTTGCAACCTGTTCAAACCTGCGTGATCTACATTAGCGAAGATTGTCAAATACGTATGTATGTAACACATATTCAAGGACATGTCGGATTACAGGGGGCGTCGGATTAGACAGGGGTCGGATTATCGGGGGTCCACTGTAAACAGGTGTTTCCCAGTGATCAAATACCTGGTTCTGGGGTTAACACCATATTGCATGAGAGTCGTTAATTGAGTATTACCAATGGATTGGGGAGCAGCGTACTTTCCGCGGCTTCTTCTTTGGCGCAAGAAAGCGAGCTTATCACTGCTAGAACGATATATTGAATAGTCTTCTGTAACGTACACGAAAACACTACATACTGTATTCAAACAATCTCATAATCAAAATGCATACAAGCAAATGGATGTTTTTAATAACACCCACCTTGAATGTACATGATAATCAAGTTACTGTACAAATCCATACGGTATCGAAGCACTTAGCAATCTTATAAAATTAGTAACTAATTGTCATGTATTATCGATGTCTATTGGTATGTCGAATGCATTATTCCGTAAAATTGTGCGTGCAGTCAGCCGCTGTTTGTTGGTTAATGGTGCCACCAGTACGATCGTTGCTACACATGATATGCCACACATCAAGCTCGCCTACAATTGCATTCATTCATTCATTTTCTTCTTGCCTAATTTCCACGCTAGTGCATTAAAAACTGTCTATCGATGAAAGCTGCGATTATTCCCTAGAAATTTCTTTCTTGTAGGATAATTAACAAGATATTATCTTTTCTCGTTATCACGTTATGGCATAAGTAATTGCAGCAATTTTCTAGGCTAATTAGTACTCTAGTACTACATATCGTAGGTCTATCGTATCTATTCGTCATTTGTTTGTCTGGGCGGTCCCTAGGACCTTTGCCCATTAGTCAATATCTAATGTACGTTAGTCGAATCTGTCAGTACTGGTTGCCCAGAAACCAGACAATGTCAAGGAAAAAGAGAAAGGGAAAGAGAAGAAAAATGGAGAAGACCAAAGAAAAACAGAGGTGTTTAGTTTAAGAGAAGACACCTAGGCTTTTTGACTTGGTACACGGATTAATTTTGAGGTGAACTAAACAAATTTTGATTCGGTTTTGTTAGAGTGTAATTTTGAGTTTACTAAAAATTTGTGCTAACTTATGATTACAGTGCGAGCCGTGGCCTTGAATGTTTACGAACTTGCTCCACTGTGTAGTCCACTAAGGCCCGTATCGTCAGTCGTCCCTACAATAATTGTAGGGAGCGTTTATGGCCTCCTTGATTGTTACACTCCTTGCTTTCCTTCAAAAATTTCTAGATTACACTTGTCCCGTGTCAGCGTCAGCGCTCTCCTATTGTGAAGTTACGTTATCTTTTTAAATTGTAGGAAATTTCAGGCTGATAAAACATGATATAACTCAAAAGCAAGCACAATTTGATGCAAATAGATGTTTGTGACATAACCTCAAAATAGAGCGCTGACACGGAGAAGTAGAAAACTATGACAATCAAGGAGGCCATAAAGGCGCCCTACAATTGTAGGGACGACTGACGATACGGGCCTAAGTCACGCAACAGAAGGTTGCTGTGCGATTTCGCTTGACTGCGCCTGAAGCTTGACATAATCTCTCAAGTAAGGAATGTCAAGGTCTCTGTGTAGTGTCTCATTTGAGACATACCATGGAGCGTTGCAAATTGTTCGCAAAGTTCTACTTTGCAGTACTTGAAGACTTTGCATATGTGTCTTGGCAAGAAAACACCAAGCCGCACATGCACAAGTAATGTCTGGTCTAATAATCATTTTATCTAGGCGAACTTTGTTTGTCAAACTCAATTTGGAGGATCTACATAACAAAGGATATAGTTGCCGAAACGCAATCTGGAATTTTGTTTTCAAGGCTGCTGTATGTTTCTGTCAGGTCATGCCGTTATCAAAGGTGACACCGAGGTACTAGGCAGAATTTGTCCATAGTACACGATTGCCGTCTACAGAGACCTCTGCTGGGGGGCCTCGACGATTAATTTTAATCAGCCACCGTTCCGCCCACTCTAGTTCTTCTTCCACCGCACGCTGCAACGCATCATGGACCAGATCACCAGTACATGACTGGGTGACAAGTGCAGTGTCGTAAGCGTAGGGGTAGACTTCACAGTTGCTGGGACAAGGGACATCATGGATGAAAAGCGAATAAAGGATTGGTCCTAAGATTGAACCCTGAGGAACACCGGCCAGTACTGGCCGTGTTGTTGACAAAACATTGTTAATTTTGATCCGAAACTTCCTTCCTTCAAGAAATGATATCAGTAATTTTATAAGCCAGAAAGGAAAACCCTTTTGGATTAGTTTATAAAGGAGGCCCGCGTGCCAAATGCTTTTGAGAGATCTAAAAGCAAGATGCCAGTACCCATACTGAGGGTGAACGCTCTGGTCACATGTTACACCAGCCTGATTGCCTGTAGCTCGGTGCTATGCTCGGACCGAAAACCGAATTGAACGTCAGGAATCACATGGTGATGTGACGAAAAATTCTCAAGGTGACGATATATCACCTTTTCGGCGAGCTTAGAAGGAGCTGACAGCAGACTTATGGTGCGGTAATCCTGAGGAATTTCGAACCCACCTTCTTTAGAATCATGATGACCTCAGCAGTCTTCCACCCAGCAGGGATTCCGAGCGTCGCATTGATTATTGTCACCAAATATGTCAGGGCTTTCGGCGAGAGCAGCTTCAAAGCCTTGTTGGTGAAGGTCCATCGCATTTTGCTTCTAGTAGTTTGCAGATTCAATCTTTTAATCTTGAATCATGTGCCCAATTGTACAGGTTCCTTGCCAGTGCTCTATTGGTTCTAGTCTAGAGTTTTATGTCGATGTATATTCACTTCTGCTCGTGGTAGTTGGACGTCGCCCAATTTGGGGAATGAAAGTACGTATCACGTCGTTAGGCGCTTCTATTGGCTTTGAGCCCAGATTGAGAGTTATCAGACGCTATTTCAGTGGCACAAATATGGAGTGGAGCTTTACTAATTTACTTCTGCTCTGGGTCGATGGATACCGTGGAATGTCGGGTAATAAAAGGGCTTATCACGTGGTTAGACTGGATGGTAGATGCTCATGTATTGGTTTCGAACCCAGATTGGGAGTTACTCGTATAAGATGCGAAGTCAGTGGCGGAAATGTGCGATGGAACTAATCTCTAAAGAACGTACGGTAAGTAAATTACCAAACTGGTTCGCGTAGAAGATTCAGAAACTTTGATACCAGCAGTATGAGTATGAGTTAACATACCAAAAGTCACCTATACAGGGTTATCCAAATTAAGTGTCCACCATTAGTAACTTTGTTATTAGTGAAAATACAAAGTTGTTTGAATTAGCAAACTAGTAGCATTTTTAACGCTGGTAAAAATGAGAAATAAAAAAAAAACAATTGAGAGTCGTTATTTTGATTTTTTTCAGTAAAATAACATTTTTTTAAATGGAAACCCCTGTATATTATATTTTTTTCTGTTAAAGCATCAAATTTTAAACAAAAAAGTTCATAATGACTTTTCCGCTAAAGTCAAAAATAAAGTCAAAATAACGATAAATATTTTTAATTATTTGCAGTATTATAATATTAAGACGGCTATGAAAACAACATGGCGTTCGCGATTTGACAGCATTAAGATAAGCGACAAATTGTTAAACTGGACATACTCGCAACTAGAAGGCTTTGGAAAACAATGATAAAATCAAATAATGTCAAACATTAGTGTAAATACTTGTTTATAAGCTTTATTGTGTCATTAATTTAAAGAAAAATGTTCTCCCATGAAGAAAAGTGTGATATGTTAGAAAGCTATTTAGTGTGCAGAAAATCCTCCTTGAGAGCAAGAGAATACTACAGTGAATTATATCCCGCTCGCATTCAACCGTATGAACGATATTTTCTCAGACTTTATCGAAAATTTAGGGGCAACGAAAATGTTTTTGCTAAAACAAGGGCAAAAAAAGAATTCATAATAAGCGAGGCCACGGAAATTGCAGTTATTGGATATTTTAAAGCTTGTCGTGAGAATTCAATAGCAGATATTCTCAAGGACTCTAATTTCAGTTATGGTACTGTTCAAAGGATTTTAAAAAAATACAAATTTATTCCGTATAAGTACCGACCAGTTCAAACGCTTTTGGCAGGGGATCCAGAGAGAAGACTTGTTTTTTGCCATTGGTATCTTAGCTTCTGTCGCCAAAATGTAAATAACTTTCGTTACCTTTTATGGACAGATGAATCAAATTTTTCAAATTCTGGAATGTTTAATAGAAAAAACCACCATTATTGGTCAAGAGAAAATCTTTTGTTAGTACATCCAAGAGGCCCACAAGTCCGTTTCAGTTTCAACTTTTGGTGCGGTATAATTGGTTCAAAAATTGTTAGCCCGTTCTTTTATGAGGGAACCCTAACTGGTGAAAGATATGTGGAATTTATGTCAGAAATTCTGACTAATTTCTTAGACGAATTGGATCTTATAAGTAGACATCATCTGCATTTTCAGCAAGATGGCGCACCTGCCCACAACTCCAGAGGTACTTATCATTTTCTAAGTACTACTTTTAATGATCAGTGGATAGGAACAAATGGCCCAATACAGTGGCCTCCCAGATCACCAGATCTAAACCCACTTGATTACTTCTTGTGGGGTTACTTAAAGAACCAAATTTACAAGCGAAGGTACGATAACCTTGACGCGTTAAAGACTGCAGTTAGGGAAAAGATAACCCAGATAGATGGTAGGACCATACTTAAGACAGTTCGAGCAGTTGAAAAACGTGCCCAAAAATGTATTGAAGAACAAGGTGGTGTTTTCGAGCATCTTCTTTAAAAAAAATTGTTATTGTATTTTGTAAGATTATAAGTTGATGTTGAAAATAAAGTTTGTCGATACAATTTAATTGTTTCAGATTGGAGGCCATAACTTCAACAATTTGTAACCTAGGAGAAAAGTTATTGTAAGCTTTTTTGTTTAAAATTTGATGCTTTAACAGAAAAAAATATAATATACAGGGGTTTCCATTTAAAAAAATGTTATTTTACTGAAAAAAATCAAAATAACGACTCTCAATTGTTTTTTTTTATTTCTCATTTTTACCAGCGTTAAAAATGCTACTAGTTTGCTAATTCAAACAACTTTGTATTTTCACTAATAACAAAGTTACTAATGGTGGACACTTAATTTGGATAACCCTGTATAGGGTATGCCTTAATGATATGCGAATATTTAAGGGTGTGAGTCTACATGAAAAATTAATGTTAGTTTGCTTCATAAACTTAGGTCCAAAAATGTTTCCTTACAAAACCTCGGGGTGTTGGCCATTTTCAACAACTTTTGTAATCATTTCATTGGTTTTAATTTTATATTTATGTTGTCAGTTGTTGTTGTTCATTACCCCTAATGTGTTTAATTTTTCCAATGAAATGAATAATAATTGCAAGTTAGACAATAGAAAGATTTTTATTCTTTTACTCAAAAATGGCGCATCGAAGGAAAACAATTCAAGAGAGATCATTTGTTTTAAATTGAACGGAGAAAAATAATTTTTATTTGACAAAAAACCATTGGCGTGCCATTTTTTTCTTAAAAAATATCGAAGCCAATACCCGTACGCACGCCACTGTTATAGCTAAACATTATTTTTGAATTGAAAAATATGCAACTTCATTAACTTTCACTACGTACTAAATATCAGTGAAATATCTGAAGCGGTTCTGAAAATATTAATTAATTTCCATTTTTTCCTAAATCTTCAACACCCCGAGTTTTTGTAAGGAAACATTTTTGGACCATAGTTTATAAAGCAAACTAACATTAATTTTTCATGTAGATTCACACCCTTAAATATTCGCATATCGTTAAGGAGCACGCTGTATAAAAGTTACATAAGAGAGCTAGTTTTCACTATTAAACATTATTTAAAAAAATCATTATGAAGTTAAACGGATACCGTTTTTCCAAAAACCGTCCCCATTGTTCGATTAACGCTTCGAAAATAAAATCCTGGTAACCACGAATTAAATCACAAGCATTTTCTGTACGCTATTGAAGTTACAGAGTATTTACTGCTACATCACGATAAACCAACTCTTTCAAACAGCCCCACAGAAAAAATCACAAAGCGTTACATCCGTGGAGCGGGCACACCAAGGAATGAACGTTTCGTCTAAAATGTGGTGGAGTCCCATCATGTAGTAACCACATACTCGAATTCTGTCCCATATGTAGACGAACATCTTCTAATAATTGTGACAGATTGTGTCGAAGAAAATCTAAATCAACTTCATCTGTCAGTCGAGGTGGCAAAAAGCTGGGTATAATAAGCATGCTTTTACATTATATTTCTACAGTTTTCTGTAATTGAAGAGATGACAATTTAATTGATGTCCATTTTCAATGCTCGAAGCACCTTCAAGTTCATCGCAAAAAGTGTATGGTTATTGACAGAATAGAAAAATCAACGAGCAATAGGAATGGTAATGCCAAGATAGGAACAAATTACAAATGCTAAATAAAGTATTACAAGGACGTTACGAATGAAATCAGCATCGCGGTTCAGAAATTTCTTAGGCAACAATACAAGCTGAAACACATCTTTAAATAAAATAAGGAAGTTGCTTGTGCATATGACATCATTACAGTTTCCTGAAGAATAGACAGAAGATTTTTTTAGTGGAATAACCTATGAAATGGCAATTATACATATACTAAGTGACATATAAATCCGAACACCCAGTTTAAATGGTTTTATTTTAATAAAATTTAGTATAAGTACTTAATGAAGCATAATAAGTAAATGATAAAAATTTCAAAATGATTGCATTGCTTTAAAGTCCTTTGACCTTTAATAATGTGTGGATGCACCCTGATGTGCTACGCATTCTCCAACGCGCCTAGGCATGCTTCTGATCAGGTGGTCAATGTCCTCCTGTGGTATCTCATTCCAGGCAACCACCAACTCCTCTCGAAGTGCTTCTAGAGTCTGAGGAGGACGTTGCAAATTGAGCAATCTCCTACCCATCATATCCCACACGTGCTCAATTGGGGATAAGTCGGGAGATCTTGGTGGCCATGGTAACAATGTGACATCATTATGTTGAAAGAAGTCTATTGTGACTCTTGCAACATGTGGTCGGGCATTATCTTGTTGGATAGTTGGATCTGCCAGGGTGTCAAGATAGGGTAAAAGATGGGGTTCTAGAACTTCGTGAATATAACGCTGCGCGTTCATGTTACCTCTGATGAAGATTAAAGGTGACCTGGAACCATAAGCTATAGAACCCCAAACCATAACTCCAACAGTGTGATGAACATGTCTTTCAACAAAAAACTGTGGATTCCTCCTTTCACCACGTCGCCTTCTAACCCTGGCACGACCATCGTGCATGCCTAAACAAAATCGAGACTCGTCACTAAAGACAATACTGTTCCATTCCTGATCCCAGAATGACCGTTGTCTGCACCACTCAAGGCGATTACGTCGGTGTTCTCGAGTTAAAGTGAGGACCCAGTGTGGCCGGTATGAAAACAAGCCAAAACTTCTCATTCGTCGGTAATCACTTCGCATTCCAATAGGTCTTCCGTGTTCTGCAAACCATTCATTTGCAATGGACCTGGTAGTGGAGAAACGGTCCCTTAAGGCCAATAATCTTAGGCGGCGATCTTCACGGTCTGTTGTTCTACGGCGGCGTCCAGTGCCGCTTGCTCTTTGCGTACGGCCCTCTCGAAGCCATGCCTGACAACACCTAACCACAGTGTCTACACTCTAACTGCAATTGCCCGAAAAGAAAGTCCAGCTTCCCGAAGTCCCACTATACGGCCCCTATCAAACTCACTATGTTGACGAAATCGTACAGGTCTCCGAACTCTAGGCATCGTAACCGATCGTAAAGGATGTCAAGAACCAAAATCCGCCAACGTTGATTCTTTACTGCGGCTGAAATATTCATTTTTAGAGCGTTAGTGAATTAAAAAAAAGCAGTATAAAAACCGGAATGTCCAACTGATAAGGCTGAAAATTTTTGGATGGACACATTGCTCCAATATCAGAACAGATTACAATCACCGTTCACCAGATTTCATTTCTTTAAAGAACTGATTTTTATGCTTATAATTATAGACTTAGGAAATATGTCTAAAGGATTCAGGTTATAACGAATTATCAATTTTCTTCACAATGGAGCAACTAAAATTACTGTGACACAAGACGCGCTATTGTTCTTATTTTATCTGCCTGCGAAATATGAGTGAAAGTTGTACGCCATGATTTTGTACAGTCAACATTTGTACTGCGATTAGGAGAAGCAAGGATGACATATTTTCGCAAATATTATCGATTGTAGGTGTTTCAGATCAAACTTTGATAACTCTTTCATATTTAGCGCAGATAGCAGACAGGAAATACCAATTGTCAAGTTTTGCACCTACGACGAGGTCACCATTACTTTCAAGAGCGGTTTCCTGGACTAAATTTAAGTAGAAAAGATCATATAAACATGTGTCCTAAAAAGTGTGGTTTCCAGGATAAAGGGTGTCAAAATTTTATTAAATTTTTTGTTAATAAACATCTCAAAGATCTTCATGCTGATTTTGTTGAATATTGGCTGTGTCGTTCATTGCAATAACGCGCCAAGTTAGCATTGACGAGAAGACAATTATAAATTCCAGCTCGGGGGGAGTCTCATGAGTAATGCTGATAAAAAAATGTATGCCACTGACTTTTTAAAAAAATATATATGTTTTTTCGGTATAAGCAGGAATAATAAGGAATGAACTTTTTTGCCTCCTGGTATCTCTTCATATCCCCGTTTTCGAGGAAAAAAATAAACACGACTTCATGACATCTCGAATGTGCTAAAATAAAATCAATTTAATTTGATCGATGCACAATATTAAGCCCTTTCGTATTTTAACAATTTTTCGACATGCAATAAAGTCGTTTTCATTTTTGTTCTTGGAAACGAAGTAAGAAACAAAGAGCTACCAAGAGACAAAAAAATTGTTTTTTAAAAAGTCAGTGGCCTGCATTTTTCTGTCAGTATCATTCGTGAAACTGCCCCCGAGACGCCAATAGATTTCATAATCATCTTTTAGTTAGTGTTAACTTGGCGCCATATTGCCATAAACAAGGCAGCCAAAATTCAACAAAATCGGCACAAAGATCTTTGAGATATTAATAAGGAATCAGAATTTTTATAAATCTTGGAAACCAGACTTTTTAAGACACATCTTTATATGACCTTTTCTACTTTTATTTGGTTCAGGAGTGCATCATTGTAATTATAGCCTATCATTATGTTGTATAACCTGCATAACTGTTGTGTGACTTACTTTTTGATATCAATCCTCAACGTACTATATTAATTTAATTCTAACACAATGCTTTTCACGTCAATGTGTGCAATAGTGATTATACACAGTCAATATTTGTACTATTCAATTAAAACACATATAGAATCACGTACGAGAATGTTTCTAAACGAGCTACCACATGAAAGTTTCATTATCGTTACACCTAGTAAAATTATACATTCATTATAATTCCTTTACTTACGACCTACGCACAGACTGGTATATTACTATTGTGTATCGTCATTTTGTTGCACGTAATCATAAAATGATAATGAATGGAAATGCATACGGGTGTTCATTTTAAAGCTTCCCACCACGAATTTATCGAAAACTACTGATGAAGAAAAAAAGCCGAGACACGTTAAAAGATTTATCAAGGGGGACAACTTTTTAACCAAAAACTACTTCACCCTCTGCTCCCCAGGTTCATCGCCTTAGGGATTTTAAAGGGTATCGAGTAATAGCTTGTTTGAAAGGTATTTCGAAGTTCTTTTTTATGACGTTTGAATTTTTAAAATCGGTCGACTCGATTTCAAGAAAATTAGAAAAATCTTTATTTATCTTAATTTTTTCAAATAGAAAACAAAAACACACGAAAATATCACTTTTTATTTCACACAACATGTTTTTGAAAATGTCCGTCAGGAATTTGAACATCGCCTACTATTTATAATAACGGGCAACATTTTAAACACTTATTGAAATAAAAGTGATGTTTTCGTGTGTTTTTGTTTTTTATCCGAACAAATTAAGATGAATAAAGATTTTTCTAATTTTCTCGAAAACGAATCGACTGATTTCAAAAAATCAAACGTCAAAACAAAGGACTTAGAAATACCTTTCAAACAAGCTGTTACTCGACACCTATTGTCGCTTAAAACTTTTAAGGGAAAGGCGCTGGGGGGCCGAGGGTGAAAGGGGGTCGAAGTAGTTTTTGATTAAAAAGTTATCCCGCGTGACAAATCTTTTGTGTCACTGCGTTTTTTCTTTTAATCAGTGGGTTTCGATAAATCCGTGGTGGGAGGTTTTCAAATGAATACACTATATAAGAAATTCAGGTCGTAGCGTTATTAGAAGGAACCTACCAACTATGCTAACTTTGGCCCTTTGAGTCGACACCGAAAATGAGCACTGAACAACCAGTATACCAGAGTCAGGAAATAAGCTTTCTTTCCCAGTAATAAGTGCAATATCATTTTTTTTGTGGTTTCGTTAGCATATTGATTTCTAATGATAAGGTCAAATTATAGGGATAGGGCATTGGCCTATAGCTGATGAGTCTTTCTTCTTATAATATACAGGGTGTTTCGGTTTATTGTTGCATAACTTTAAGATTCGATAGAACTTTTAAAATTAATGCATAAAGTCTATATAAACATGGGTCGAAAAATGCGTGGCTTCCGAAATACAGGGTGCTTAAATTTACTTTCTAAAATTGTTTTTTTAAATATTTCGAACAATATTTGATGTATAACAGTGAAAATTGGTATTCAAGGGTTTTTTGGTACGACAAAACGAACCATGGGCACAGTTTTACTGTAGCCGCTAGATGGCGCTCTCTACTGTACCTGTAGTGTATTAAAATGACCGAAAAATGTTTCTTAGTGCAATTTTTTGCTTTTTGAATAAAAAAATTATTCTTCGCACTTTTCAACATAAAAAAGCTCTCCTGTGAGTTTTCGTTATAGTTTTTGATGCATTTTTAATTATTTATGGGAAAATAATATTTTTTTTACATTTTCGATTTGGGCATTACAAGTAATTAAGATGATCGTTTAGATTGTGTTTTTAAACACAGCAATAATTCCTACCTCCAAATAAGCACAAAAAAACAATATTAATTTGTTTAATTTTCCAATATTATTTTTAACAAATTAAATTAATTATTTACAACTAAAATGCTATTGGATAGTTAGGACAAACATACAAAATCTAAAGTAGTTGCTCGAAATGTAAACCCAATTGTTCAATACACAATTCACATCTACGAATGATCGAACGTGGTATAGCATTATTCAAATAAGGCCTTATTTCATCACATGCATTCCTGATTCTGTCTATTAGCATATCTCTTGTGG
The DNA here is from genome assembly GCA_963669975.1 of Acanthoscelides obtectus. Taxonomy (NCBI): domain Eukaryota; kingdom Metazoa; phylum Arthropoda; class Insecta; order Coleoptera; family Chrysomelidae; genus Acanthoscelides; species Acanthoscelides obtectus. The sequence continues at coordinate 66,039,370 of CAVLJG010000009.1, forward strand.
TTACGGGAGTCTGGTACACTTTTTCTTTTAGAAATCCCCACACAAAGAAATCTAATGGATTTAGGTCAGGGGATCGTGGAGGCCAGGCGACTGGTCCTCCCCGGCCGATCCATCTTTCTGGATAATTTTCGTCCAGCCAGTTTCTAACTATTCTCGACTAATGAGCTGGAGAACCATCAAGCTGGAACCAGGTCAATCTTCTTAAATATAACATAACATCATCCCACATATTTGCATGTTCAGCCTTTAAAAATCCCAAGAAGGTCGCAGCATTTAACCTTGCAGGCAAAAGGTAGGGTCCAAATAGTCGATTACGGTAGATACCAATCCACACGTTCACACTAAATTCATGCTGAAAATTTCTTTCCCGAACTGCATGCGGATTTTCATGCGACCAAATATGTTGATTATGAAAATTTAGCACTCCACGTCTAGTGAAGCATGACTCATCGGTCATAAAACGTTACTTAAAAACTCCCTATTATTATCAGTTCTATCAAGAATCCACTGACAAAATGTGATTCTTCGTTCTCCGTCTCCTGGCTGTAGTCCTTGACAGGTTGCGAATGGTAATGACGTCTATGGTCATTTCTAAAAACACGGTGAACATGGCTTGCTGAAATTCCCAAGGCACCAGAAACTCTCCTAACACTTGTGGTCGGATCTCTATCAAACTCACGCAGAATCATACGGGTAAATCTGCGCTGACGAACATTTATGTTTTGATCCCTTTGGAGATTCCCAAAACCATTTTCAATTATTTGGCGATGCACTCTTACAAATACTGAGCGAGTTGGATGTCGTGTATTCTCTGGCTGCTTCTGCTGCGTTTCCATTTACAAAGCCATACACAAAATGAATATCCGCTAACTCTTGATTGGAGAATAAAAATGGCATTTTTATAAAACAAAAAACAGGTAAGAGAAACTAAATCTCGTGCATTCACAATTGCAAAAAAACCTTTCAGGTTTCAACAGACAACAAAACTAACTGTCAACTAATTGACGTTTAACCTTATTCTGATTTCAATTTCAAAAATATTTGCAGGCACAGCCTACTTCTAAAAATTATCTAGATACTGACTTTTTAACGTTATTTTATCATAAATAATTAAAAATGCATCGAACCTTAAAAATCGAAATATCTCAAAAACGGCTAACTATAACGAAAATTCACAAGAGAGCTTTTTTATGTTGAAAAGTGCGACGAGTCAGTTTTTAAAAAAGCAAAAAATTGCACTACGAAAAAAGTTTAGGTAATTTTAATACACTACAGGTACAGTAGAGAACGCCCTCTAGCGGCTACAGTAAAACTATGGGCATGGTTCGTTTTGTCATACCAAAAAACCCTTGTATACCAATTTTCACTGTTATACATCAAATATTGTTCGAAATATTTAAAAAAAAACTATTTTAGAAAGTAAATTTAAACACCCTGTATTTCGGAAGCCACGCATTTTTTGACCCATGTTTATATAGACTTTATGCATTAATTTTTAAAGTTCTATCGAATCTTAAAGTTATGCAGCAATAAACTGAAACACCCTGTATATACAAGTTTATTTGAAATCTGTCATTTTTTGTAGCCTCAACTTTATTTCGGCCTCTTTGAATTCAGAATTTCTCGTAGAATAACCAGAAATAAAAAACTCTACAGAAATGACTGTTTGAGATTACTCAGAAACAAGAAAAAGGTAGTTTGATTATAGGGTTGTTACAGCAAGCAGTTCTGAACTAGTTTAAAACTAATAGCAAGTTATTTTTATGCCATGCCTGATGTGAGTATAGTTCAGAACTAGTTCCGTTTTAACAAAATTACATGGCATTTTGATAAACGCGCTTATTCAGGTATTAATTTCTTGTTTGAGAACTAGAAATACCAAAAGCTCCCATTGTGAGAGAGTTAGATCTAATTTGCTTCTAAAGTCGCCAGTATTAGGTGTGTGAAAATTTTAGTTCAAGTTATGCTGTTTGTGATATAAATTTCGACAGTATCTCAAAAACACAGAATTGTGGACGTTTGTACTTGGACAGAGAAATTACATAAATGGGCTATCCGCTTCTCAATATGTCCGACATTTAGCTTTCACTATAAATTTCTTGTAAATGTCTACTTTATATTTTTTTTCTAGAGGTTAACAGTATTGATGCTTGACAATTTAAAAATCATATTATTTTTTTTTCTGTAATCTGTTGAACTTTCGTAATTTAATTATTGCTTATATTTTATATCCATTAATTGTTTTTTTTTTTCATTTATTTTGATTTTATGTGGTATGCTTATGTATTAACGTCCTGTAATTGGGAGATTGTTGGGAAATAAAGGTAAAGATTGTTATTATCATTAATAAAATGTCTCGATCCTATAAAAAAAAAATAGTAGAAACAATTTTGCAGGAAATTCTATTCTAGAATCTATTATTTTGATTCAATAGACATTTGTCGAATAGTCAACAGGTTACGAGTAATTCAAGGGTAAAAGTAGATGTAATGATATTTTTTTACACAGAAGTTGTTACAAAATTTATTACAAAATTTCCCGCGTTTTTTCGATAGCTTGTTGGTTCTTGAAGCATAAGGAGGGAAAATTAAACATTCATATCAAAACAGTGGCGCGGCATATATTACGCGGTACGTACGTAGGATTTTACATTAACCTAGGTGTTCCACAGGCATCGGTTTTAGATCCAACTTCGTTTATGTTACGCATTAACGCGCTTCTTCCGATCTCTGCAGTACTGCGTACTTGGTTTTTAAAGATGACAAAGCTTTGGCAAACAGTCATTTATTCTTGATTATAGGCTTATAGAAGTTTAAACTACAGAAGTCATGTTATTTGGCACGAACTTGCTTCATCATTTGAAGCAGATGCTCGAAAGAAGTTGGATTATTTGTTCAGAACTAAGATGAACTTTTTACCAATGCAGCCTCACTCTCTACAAAGCTCAGAAAAGACCGGCAAAGGTATTATGTAAACAAACCTATAAAATGTCATCTTGCAGACTAGGTAGTTTTTAGGGTGCAAACAGTCATTCCACGTTTGCTCACTGGAATCGTTGTGTGCGTCCCTCTATGGAGGAATGACTCAACTACACTACACGCATCGTTGGTTGCATATGCTTTGTGAAGCCGAGTAGTCTGTAGTTTTCATATCTGAGTTGGTTGAATAGCAAGATCGCATCTGGTTGATTACGTGCATTTGTCTGCATATGTATAAAATCAGTGATATTTGCTGTGTGAGAAAATTATTACTGAATATGCTGCCAATGCAGTATATCTACATATTAGCTGTGCCCAACGGGTTATTTATATGTTGTCCTTTCTGACAAATTACGATTTTTTACGTTTTTTTGTACCTACTTTCAAAAACTTTCAGGAGAATTACAGGAAATCACCACCGCGACCGCGTTATGTGTAATGACTATTAGCCTGTAAATGACTCGTAATTCGATAGTGTACAGTGAATATAATTATTTCTTATCTCTCTCATTTTTGTGTGTGTGGATGCGCAACTAATTTCTATCTTTGCATCTCAAGTAAGTGTATTTGAGACAAGATTCCAATGGAATTATCTTCAACACATACATTAGCAAATCCTCACTATGCACCTATGCATTGCCATTTCCTTCTAGCTAAGGAATACAACTTACAGCTTAGACCTCCAGTAATGGAATCTCCGAAGCGATTTTACATCACATCAAAGTCAAACATTGATAACTAAAGCCTCATGACGATTAGGCAACCCAACTAACAATTATCACTCCAATTAGAGTTGCAAGAATGATTATACAGTATTCCCTAAACAGCATTGTATACTGTAAGAACATTGGCAAAACCCTCTTAGAACTGCTATACAAGCGGAATGGGCACATCTTATAGGACACTTCAGTCATTTAAGAGGTTGTACAAGGGCTGCAGGTAACAGTTATACAACAAAAGTGTAAGCCTCTTGCCGCCGCTCTAGGACATTTGCGTCAGTGCAAGACTCAGTTTTTGTCAACTATACGACTATTCTGTTACGTAATTCTACTTTATTGCAACCACAGTATTTCTTATGTATTGTATAGACGAAGAAGAATATATAACTAACACATTACAGTCATCTTGTTTATTTACATATCGGCCATTGTGAATTTCATACACAGGTATATGATAAACTTCTACACTGTGATATAGGGCTATTGAATTGCTTGCGCAGCAAATTTTATTGTGATTATCGTGCAAATTAGTTACGCAATTTCTACGGGCTTCGTATTTGATTCATATTTTGATAATGATCAAAAGTATTTCTAGATTTTTAAGATGGACAACTGAACTTATCTGCGTTAAATCTTCCACAAATCCTATATTTAGACACAATCACACTAATGTTTATCACTTTATATCTGTAATTTCGAACTGAAACATAATTATTTAATATTAAATAGAGGAATAAATGTTTGCCCAATATGGCGGGTGGTTGTGTATAATCATGGCATCGTCCAGGTTGTCTTTAGGTTATTAGAATATTTTGGTGTTGCCTGCAGAGTTATACAACAATTTGACAAATGTCTGAAATGAAATACCGACAGAGTCGAATGATTTACCCAGAATTTGTACCAGATCTATATCTTCTGTTTGAACAGTTGATAAAACATTTTGAACCAATATGCATGCGTTGTTTGTCTTAAAACATTGGTTATGGCATTTTAACAAAAATATGACAGCAAAAAGTTAGGTTATGGTGAAGTTGTATACCAACATATTTAGCATATGTACACACAGCCTTTAACAGTTACTAAACAACAGTTGTATAAGTGGTTCCGTTGGGAGCAATTTGTTGGCTAAAGTAGTAAATTGCACTGCAAAACAACAAGACTCGGTTTTGTTTTATAAACGTTACCATTCATGCCACAACAGAACCATTTTGACTAACGTGCAAATATGCCGTATAAAATAGTTGTATAAACGTTTATGCAACAGTTAAAAATTTGCCCTATAAGGTGTTGTATAACTATGCTATAAGAATATTTTAAACACCTCACTTTAGCAAATATGTTGCAGAAAAGAAATTTGCATTCCACACAACATTAAGCCAGCATTTTGGTGTTCAGGCAACAACAATAGAGAGCTTTTATGGCTGAACGGTTGTTTTACCACAAGCTTATACCACTACTTTGCTAGTTGGGAACACGTGCAACTACAAAACGAGTTCACGAGTCCATCAGCTAGTGCTAAGTTAACATCTTGTAGAAAAACCTTGATCAATTTTCATTTGCTACTTGCAGTGTTCACCTACCTCTGATAATAATAATCGTCTTTCGTCTTTTGTATAAGGAATAATAAGGAAATTACGACTATAAATCATGTTAAGCTGCATATAGTACAATACATGAAACGTATTTCAAACAATTATCTCACAACTATTTATTTGGACCTAACCTACATATACGTAGATACGCATAGATATAACTTCTCAAGGTCTTGTAACAAATTCGAACCAGCAAGCGATACATGATGTTTGTTTTCTACTGGCCAAATGTAAATGGCAAATTCTAAACGTGATACAACAACCAAACAAAACAGTAAGTCGCATTTGTACAGTTGAATTACAAAGTAAGAAGTAGCGGTAATTTATGGAAATATGGTGAGCTATATGAGAATTTCGGGGTCACGGATGTGACACAGCAAAGAAGGTAATTATGAGAACATTAGACCTATTACGATAATAGCGCCCTAATACAGAGGAGAGCACGTTATGTGACCTAAAAATGTATATAGGCATCAACTTTAGATATGGTTTAAAAATATTAAAGAATAAATGGTAGGAAATTCTTAACAAAATAATATTTCATAAAATCATTGGAAAAGGTTCACAGAATATCTGTAGGGTACTTCAAATCGTTTAAGAGTCTAGAGGCTTTCGTTACTAATTTTTTGATATCTGGTTTCATTTATGGACCAGAAAAATATGAAGGTATTTTTCTTGCCAACAGATTGGCTGTTTCGTTGGTTTTCTGGGGGCCACTTGAAATGAGGGATTAGAAAGTGGGCGTAGTTCTTTTACCTTCCGGGGAATTTTGCTCCTCAACAGTGTTAGAATACCCGCTCCCCAAGTCATGGGTCAGGCATTGTGCTAAGTTATCTTAGACATAATAATGAAACAGCCACAAAATTGTTTTAGCTTCATCCATCTGTTTCCACAGATCCTTCGAAGATTCAATAACATATTGAAAGAAACAAAGTATATTTAGCCCTATTGCTCCAAGTTAAATGCCTTATAGCTTGACCAGAAATATAGTAGAGTATATTACGACATAATAGAAATACAGTATAATTGCGAAAACCACAGAACACAGTCTAAAGCTTCTCTCTAATGTTAACATTAGTATGCATGTATAGTGAAAAACTAAATAATGGAATAATTGTAACAATGACAACACATTTAGTTTTTGATTCGGTAAAGGTTGAAAGCATAGTAATAAGTAGTGGATAAAAACCAAATAAGAACTAACCAGAGATAATTATTTATCAAATTCTCATCAATATCTCCAGATCACATCTTAAATGTTAAAAAACCTCTCGAGCGGCCGACAACCTTCCAAGTTTTCAACCAGTCATCCTGATGTACGTCGGTTTCTACAAAGAGTACTGCTCGGAGTACTGTATTTTTTTTCTAATTATACGATTGTTGCACTCTCTCGTTCCCGCGGTCATTACCCATTGTCGAGAAATTATACTTTGGGTCCAGTCCGAAGACATCACTTTGTTTATTCACTATGTAGTCCGCCCCTGGAGTACGATCCGCGCACCAAGTTGAAAGACGAGAATCCCCACCTCCTCGCCGCGCCCTGGCCACTCGCGTTGAATCATTCGCTTTTTGGTGCGCGATCCGTGCAGTCGCCCGGCCTGCTTCAGTTCAGAAAACGCGTGCGATTTCTCTTTTCGGTACATAGTGCTCAGTGAGTAGGTAGGTAAGTTCACAACAAGGCTATTCTTTTTGATACCACTTAGCAGTCTGTTACATAATTGATTGGCGTATTCAACCAGATTGAATACGTTAACCAATGGTTATACTTGTTTAACAGAAACCATGGAAAAATCAGGAATTTCGGAGGCCAATTCACCCAGCTCCTTGAGAGACATGATTCGGGCCATTTTACAGGAGGAGCTCGAGGCAAGGTCAGGTGGTTATCGTTCTCGCACTAATTCGAGAAGTTTATCCCGAAAGAGTCGACACAGCAGATCCATGTCTCGTACCAATTCACCTCATCATTTTAGACGCTCCCGCTCTCGCATCAGCCGTAGGCGTTCAAGGTCACGTTTTAGGAGTAGTAACAGTCGCAGTCGATCACCGAGCGTGTCGAGGCGACGTAGAGAGAGACGGGAATATTTGCGTCAAGAGAAAAACTCAGGCAGCCCATCTGATAAGGTACAGCGTCAGGTAGACTCGGCTGGCCGTTCTCCGTGCGAGGCGGAAGCTCAGATTCTGACAGGGCCGGACTTGGGAACGGTACCAACTGAGAAAAATGATATGGAGGATGTTTTGATGCTTAGTGAAGGTGAGTGTCTCCCATTATCGGAAGACATATTAAATATCCTGGGTGTAGATCCTAAAAAAGCCAATAGGTCTAACTTCCAACTACACGGTGTCTTAGCTTCTCGATGGTCCCACATTTTGGCCAACGGACTTTCCACCGAGGACACCACCATCATTAGAGAAAAACACATTGTGCCTTCTAACTGTGCCTCTTTACACCCTCCGAAGATAAACCCCGAAGTGAAAGCCATTCTCTCTTCTACTCATTTAACGAGAGATGCCACCCATTCCGGGTACCAATTGAACATTGGTACCGGACTGACCGCCATGGGGAAAGCTTTTAACGTCATTTTGGAAGAAGAAACCCAGATTCCCAAGGATACCAAGGAAAAGATTTTATCGAATTTGACAGATTCTGCGCGAATCTTGGCGGCACTCTTTCACGACATCTCAAAAACTAGAAAGTACCTGATCAGCCCAGTACTCAACAAATCAGTTAAAGAACTGACTGAAAACACCTTACCAGGGGAGTTCTTATTCGGGCCAGATTTAGGTGAGCGGGCGAAAAATTTGAAATCTTTGGAGAAGGCCGGACAGGACCTACGTTTGTCCTCTATCCCCTCACGCAGTAGCTCTCAAGCGACTCGGTCTTTCAGTAATCCTGAAAGAAGAGGGGGGGGAGGCAACTCGTCAAAGAATGTAGGCGCTTTAAACAGGTATCGCCCGTCTTACCGCAAGAGGGAGGTGAGGCAGCACAAGGGCAATTCCTCAAAACAGTTTGCTCCGAACAGACAACAGCAGTCCAGAAAACGTTGAAGGTAAAACAAGTTCTATTTGCTGGTCGGCTACAATTTTACCTCAACTCTTGGTCAAAACTAACTTCAAATCCGATAGTCTTATCCTGGGTTCAAGGTTACCGGATTCCCTTTAAATGCACACCTCCATTACGTCAACCTTTGGGCACAAATAATTTTTCTTCGACAGAAACATCGCTAGTTCGAGTAGCTATACGCGACTTGCAGAAGTCCGGGGCCATAATCAAATCTGAGTCAAGGCCCGATCAATTTATCTCTCCATATTTTCTTGCAGATAAATCCAACGGGGGAAAAAGATTTATATTAAACCTGAAACAGTTAAATGAATATGTGGAATGCCCGCATTTCAAAATGGAGGACCTTCGTACGGCTATAAAATTGACTCATAAAAACGTGTACATGTGCACAATCGACTTGAGAGATGCGTATTTTTTAGTACCTGTCCACAGCGACCATCAACAATTTCTAAAATTCTACTTTGATGGCCAATTGTATCAATTCACTTGCCTACCGTTTGGGTTATGTACAGCTCCGTTATGTTTCACAAAGCTTATGAAGCCAGTCGTCTCTTTTCTCCGCAATTTAGGCATCTCTACAGTCAATTATTTAGACGATTTTCTAATCTTTGGAGTTTCCTATGAATCCTGCCTTAATAATGTTAGCACAACCATTCGGTTTTTAAGCTCATTGGGTCTTATCATCAATAACAGCAAAAGCATTCTGGTACCCACTACTCGTATAAGATTCCTCGGCTTTCTGATAGATAGTGTTAATTTAACAATTGAACTTCCTGCCGAAAAGAAAAATCACATCCTCAGGTTAGCCTCATATTATTTGAACCAATCGAGATGTAGAATTCGCGACTGGGCAAGGTTCATTGGCACCTTGGTGTCGGCTTGTCCTGGTGTGAAATACGGGTTTCTTTATTGCAAATCTCTAGAAAGGGAAAAATTCTTAGCTTTAGAGAAAAACAATGGAAATTATAACGCAAGTATGGCTATTCCTGAAAACATAAAGAGCGATATTTCATGGTGGAAAGATCACATTTCAACAGCTTTCAATGACATAAGGTATGATTCCTTTCATATCACCATCTTTACCGACGCATCGCTAACAGGATGGGGGGCTTGCTCTGGCCAGGATAGAACCCACGGTTTCTGGTCCGACTCCCAAAAACTATTGCATATAAATAATTTGGAATTATGGGCTATATTTTACGGCATCCAGTGTTATGCAAAACTTTTAAAAAAAAAAAAAAAAAAATTGCAATATTCTAATTCGATGCGACAATACAACAGCCGTTTCTTACATTAACAGAATGGGGAGTGTTCGGTTTCCAGAGCTATGTTCTCTGGCTAAACAAATTTGGCAATGGTGTGAGGAAAGAAATCTCTGGCTTTTTGCATCATACATCCCATCTAAAGATAACGCTATAGCAGACGATGAGTCCAGGAGCTTGAATTTTGAAACGGAATGGTCATTATCTCAAACTGCCTTCGACCATTTAACCGACATCTTCGGAAAACCAGAGATCGATCTTTTTGCCTCTCATACCAATGCGAAATGCGAGGTATACGCTTCCTGGCATAGAGATCCAGGATCTACATATATCGATGCGTTTACAATTCGCTGGAACAGTTTTTATTTTTATGCATTCCCCCCTTTTACCTTAATTCTCCGAGTTTTACAAAAAATAATTCAGGATAAGGCTGTCGGAATTTTGGTGGTTCCTTGGTGGCCTTCACAACCTTGGTACCCACTTTTCCGTCAGTTATTGATCGACCAAGAAATTCATTTTCCCCCTTCACCTGATTTACTATCTTGTGCGGTTTCCAGGTCACATCCGCTGTCGAAAACCCTTACCCTGGTAGCAGCGAAGTTATCAGGCAAGCGTTTTTGAGTAGAGAGGTGCCGGAATCTGCTATTTCTACAATCATCGCCTCAGTCTCCAGATCCACATTGCAGCAATATAACAGCTCCTACAAATTGTGGTGGGAATTTTGCTTTAGTAATGACATTTCGATCTTTAAACCCACAATCAAAGACGTGGTGTCATTCTTGCAAGAGTTGACAAAGAAGAAAAACCTCACGTCTGGCACTTTTAATTCTCATACATCTGCTCTTTCACTAATTTGCTCAACTGATTTAGCATCCAATCCTATAATTAGACGCTTCAAAAAAGGCATTCATCGTTTACGGCCTTCTCGGCCAAAATATTCGGCCACCTGGGATCCTATACCTCTCCTAAGTTATCTAGAAAAGTTACCATCTCCACTTAGCCTCCAAAGTCTGTCACAAAAATTGACAACGTTATTAGCTCTAATAACAGGAGAAAGACTCCAGACAATTTCTCTTATTCGGCTTTCACATACCTCCCATGGTCCCAGCGAAACTACCATTAATATTTCAGACCCAATTAAAACCAGTCGAATTGGGAAACCTCAACCAACCTTGCATATACCGGTTTTTCAACAAAACCCTTTCCTGTGCGTAGCCACCATCCTGAAGGAATATATTGACAGAACAGCTAGCGTGAGAGAACCCGACAACGATTTTCTATTCGTGACATATAAAAAACCACATACCAGGGCGTCCAAAGACACTTTAAGCAGATGGGTAAAACAGACTCTTGCATCGGCGGGTGTCAACACAACACTTTTTACGCCTCATTCAGTCAGGCATGCGGCTACCTCAACGGCGTTAAGAAAAGGCGTTTCCGTAGATAGTATATGTAAAACAGTTGGTTGGACGCAACATTCCACATTTGCAAAGTTTTATAATCGTCCTTTACAAACCTACAATGAGTTTGCAAATGCCATTTTGGACATAAATGCCTGATTAGTTAGAACAGTTTAAGAGTTTGTGACGTACTTTAGGTACTCTAGTTGTTTTTTGAAAAAATATTACTATTAGGGTAAATGTTAAAAATCGACCCCTTGTTTTTTGCTTTTGTTTATGAGAATGCAGAATATATGTTTTTGCCTTTTTGTGTTTGTATACTTGTATTTTTTATATCATCAACTCGCTCGCAACTCTATCTCATCTTTAAACATCTACATAGTGAATAAACAAAGTGATGTCTTCGGACTGGACCCAAAGTATAATTGATCGATCAAACGAACTTACCTGAAGTGAAGTTCGATCGTAATTATACGAGGGTCCAGTCCGAAGACATCACCCCCACCCTATATGCAACCCTCCCAAGTTGCGAGCAAGTACCATTTCTTTAAACAAATGATTCAACGCGAGTGGCCAGGGCGCGGCGAGGAGGTGGGGATTCTCGTCTTTCAACTTGGTGCGCGGATCGTACTCCAGGGGCGGACTACATAGTGAATAAACAAAGTGATGTCTTCGGACTGGACCCTCGTATAATTACGATCGAACTTCACTTCAGGTAAGTTCGTTTGATCGATCAATTATTCAACTGTCACACGTAAAATTATTTTATTTATACGCGTTACACTATTGTATTGTTTTTTAGTATATATTAGCGACAAGTAGAGAATACGTTAATCAAATGTAGAATTGGTTAACGTATTCAATTACTAATCCAAAAGGGTCTATAATACATAAATACTAGTTAAGCCTTGACAACCATATACAGGGTGGCGCATCGAAAACGAAACAGACGCATTTACTGGCAGCTCAGTTTTTTTTTTTGGAAAAACGCTCAGACCCGTCGATTTTGTTTTCGAGGGGGACACAAGTTTGGCAAAAAATCACGTGCAGCCAACTGGGTGGGGGTGACACCAACCCTAAACCCTTAAATGGAAAGGGGGGTCGAGCGATACCTTATTTTAAAGGTCTTTCAATTCCCTTTATAATGATATAAAATTATTGTACTTCAGTTCAGTAGTTTTGAAGATTTATTGATTTAAAGCTTAAAGTAGACTTTAATAGGTACATCAGATTAGTTTGTACTACTTTCAGAAGAAATTTGACTAAAAGAATTTACTTAATAGGTAAACGCTTTTCTTCACTACACCCATGGTTTGTTTATCATTTTGATGTTGAAAATAGCTATTGGAGCGTTTTTTTGTGGCAAAAAAGTTATTTCTTGAAGAAAGATAAGAAAATATCTCGTACTTATTTTAAATGGGAATTTAATATACATAGTTTGCGATTGATTTCACCAAACTTTATTGCTAAAATAACTTGTAACGCTTTATTACATAAATTAACCATGGTATATTTCACAGCAGAAAGAGTTGAAATTATCGAAATATTTTTCGGAAATAATCAGTGCGCTAATAGAACAGCAGAAATATTTAATGAGCCACATGAGAACAGTAACGTGCATCGAAAATATGTTCTAGAACTTGTAGCTAAATTTCGGGAAACTGGGTCAGTCGTCAATAAAAAACGCAACATTGAAAATCCCATAAGGAACGAAGCAATAGAAGTTTGGGTTTTAGGGCAAGTTTATGTAGATCCTACGTTAAGTACCCGCAAATTGGAGACTGTGTGTGGTGTTAGTCGACGTACTGTCCAACAGATTCTAAAGGCCCATAGTTTTCATCCGTATAAAATTCACCTGGTACAAGAACTTAATGAAGACGATTTTGATCGGCGATTACAATTTTGTGAAGATATGAGTGAACGAATTATAAACGATGAACATTTTCTATTCAACACTTGCTTTTCCGACGAATGTTCCTTTTTCTTAAATGGCGTAGTAAATCGTCATAACTGCCGATATTGGTCCGATACTAATCCCAGAATTTATCATGAGGTTCATACACAGCAGCCACAAAAATTAAATGTTTGGGCTGGTATTTTTTGGCCATCATTTAGTTGGTCCTTTTTTCTTACCTGGAAATTTGACCGGTGAAATGTATTTGGAATTACTGGAAGACGCCATAACTGAAAATCAGAATGATCGGCGGTACATTGCGAATAGGTTGATGTTCCAACAGGATGGTGCTCCACCACATTACGCATTACGTGTTCGACAATATTTAGATCAGACGTTTCCAGATAGATGGATTGGTAGAAGAGGTGCCATTGAATGGCCCCCAAGATCGGATTTCTTTATGTGGGGTCATTTAACAAGCAAAATCTGTGCTACTCAGCCAACATCATTAGAAGACCTGCGACAAAGAATTGTGAATGAGTGCCTTTAAATTACTCCTCAAATATTGCAAAATGTGCGGCAACGTTTTGAGCAAAATCTTTATTATTGCATGGAGAGTCATGGTGGCCATTTTCAACATTTACTTGCCTAACGGGTCAGTTCATTCCTCATTTTTAAATTACTTTGCTGCCAAATATATTGATCTCCACTAATGATGATGTATTAGTTTTATTTAAGCTTTAAATCAATAAATCTTCAAAACTACTGAACCGAAGTGCATTAATTTTATATCATTATAAAGGGAATTGAAAGACCTTTAAAATAAGGTATCACTCGACCCGCCTTTCCATTTAAGATTTTGGGGGTGGTGCACGTGCTAACGTGATTTTTTGCCAAACTTGTGTCCCCCTGGAGAACAAAATCGACGGGTCTGAGCGTTTTTCAAAAAAAAAACTGAGCTGCCAGTAAATGCGTCTGTTTCGTTTTCGATGCGTCACACTGTATATCATAGTCCATAAATAAATAACATACATAGGTAAAAACAATGACATGTAAAACATTATTTCTACACACAGACCAAACAAACTATAAACAAGTACATACGACAAAGAACGAAGTAAACTGCACCATTCAATAAGAATTTTTGGGAGCGCTCTCGAATCTTTTTCCATTGAGACATCTTACAGATTTCGGCAATTATATAGTTGCAAATAGCACAGATTTATACATGTAAAAGGGATGGTACAGTTAAAATGCTATGTTTCTTAAGCACTGATCTACAGGATTCTCCAAATTTCACATTTAATATCTATCCTTCTCTGAGTTAAAAAAAAATATTTTTGCTGATGGCGAATTATCCCATATAACGTGATATGATATATGCGGATACAATTGTCAAATAGACACTCAGAAGCTGCGAGGTATTGAAACAACTTCTTAATTGTTTGCTCAGTTCGTCGATGTTCGTTCTCTAACTCATGTCATTATCAATATAAAGTCCCATAAGCTTTGTGATGTTTGAGAGAGAAATCTGGTCAGAATCTATAGCAGAAATACAACTGTAATTTCTCCTATTAGATCCTGACCACGCACAAAACTGCATCGCTATTGTCTTTCTGGCATCTACAATTAAGAATTTGTTCCTCCAGTCGTAAATTCACCAGCAACTACATTCATCTTGCGATTCAGTTCTTCTACAGTTCAGCATCTAGGTGATATATGATGGTAAATCGTTGATAAGTAATATAAATATAAGCGGTCCCGAAATTGAGCTTTGGAGGTTCCCTAAACAAATATCGTACGTTTCTGGGGTATAATCTTTGACCTACATCACAAATTTTTGATGATTCAAATATGATTGAAGAAAGTCTTCTCAAGGAATATGCTCAACACCATACTGTATTAAATACAATTCAAATTTGGATATCACAAATACAGCTTCTGTCGTCACAGCCATGTTTTATTAATAATAATATTCATTTAATACATTAAAACAACGTGAGTTAATAAATATAAAATAAAAACAGTTACATAGTGGGTATTGTCTGTGCAGACCAATACTTTCATGGTAGAAATACAAATCACAGAAAAGAGTTATAGTAATAATATACTAAGTGACATTATAAATCCGAACACCCAGTTTAAATGGTTTCATTTTAATAAGAGTTGGTGAATGTATTTATCTTACTGTAAATAACAAGTGAAAAAATTTTCAGCCTTATCAGTTGGACATTCCGGTTTTTATACTGCTTTTTTTTAATTCACTAACGCTCTAAAAATGAATATTTCAGCCGCAGTAAAGAATCAACGTTGGCGGATTTTGGTTCTTGACATCCTTTACGATCGGTTACGATGCCTAGAGTACGGAGACCTGTACGATTTCGTCAACTTAGTGAGTTTGATAGGGGCTGTATAGTGGGACTTCGGGAAGCTGGATTTTCTTTTCGGACAATTGCAGTTAGAGTGCAAAGAAGTGTAGACACTGTGGTTAGGTGTTGTCAGGCATGGCTTCGAGAAGGCCGTACGCAAAGAGCAAGGGGCACTGGACGCCGCAGTAGAACAACAGACCGTGAAGATCGCCGCCTAAGATTATTGGCCTTAAGGGACCGTTTCTCCACTACCAGGTCCATTGCAAATGAATGGTTTGCAGAACACGGAAGACCTATTGGCATGCGAAGTGTTTACCGACGAATGAGAAGTTTTGGCTTGTTTTCATACCGGCCACACTGGGTCCTCCCTTTAACTCGAGAACACTGACGTAATCGCCTTGAGTGGTGCAGACAACGGTCACTCTGGGATCAGGAATGGAACAGTATTGTCTTTAGTGACGAGTCTCGATTTTGTTTAGGCATGCTCGATGGTCGTGCCAGGGTTAGAAGGCGACGTGGTGAAAGGAGGAATCCACAGTTTTTTGTTGAAAGACATGTTCATCACACTGTTGGAGTTATGGTTTGGGGTGCTATAGCTTATGGTTCCAGGTCATCAGGGGTAACATGAACGCGCAGCGTTATATCCACGAAGTTCTAGAACCCCATCTTTTACCCTATCTTGACACCCTGGCAGATCCAACTTTCCAACAAGATAATGCCTGACCACATATTGCAAGAGTCACAATAGACTTCTTTCAACATAATGATGGCACATTTTTACCATGGTCACCAAGATCTCCCGACTTATCCCCAATTGACCACGTGTGGGATATGATGGGTAGGAGATTGCTCAATCTGCAACGTCCTCCTCAGACTCTAGAAGCACTTCGAGAGGAGTTGGTGGTTGCCTGGAATGAGATACCACAGGAGGACATTGACCACCTGATCAGAAGCATGCCTAGGCGCGTTGGAGAATGCGTAGCACATCAGGGTACATCCACACATTATTAAAGGTCAAAGGGCTTTAAAGCAGTGCAATCATTTTGAAATTTTTATCATTTACTTATTATGCTTCATTAAGTACTTATACAAAATTTTATTATAATAAAACCATTTAAACTGGGTGTTCGGATTTATATGTCACTTAGTATAATTCGTTAGTTTGATAAACCTCCGGTGATTTGAATATCATTGTTAAAATGTTTTTTTTTTTTAAAATACCTAAATTATAATATAATCACAGCATTCCCATGCTAATTGTTAGAATATTCGCAAGATATAAACAAATCTGACTTTTTCTAACTTTCTTTAAAATATAATTGAGGTATGCTTGGCACTCTGTCAATCAATTAAAAAATACATGCAAGTATTATTAAAGTGCAAGAGCAAAATTTTACGTATTTACCTCGGAAAATCTTTAATGAGTAAACAAAGTTTATAGGAACCACCAATTTGAAAGGACTAAAAAGATCCTTAAAGCTTGTAGATATTGTTTCTACTCTACAAGTTGAAAACATAAAACCATGAAAATGTCCTCAGAGAAACACGAAAAATCTAGTTGTCGATTTCAGGGAAAGATCGCATTCGTTTCAATATTGCCATGGCTTACCAGAACCCAAGCTGTATAATCGCCAGTGAATACTGGACAAAAATGAAACCTGAATGTTTGTAATTCGTAATACACGGCAACACGCGTAAGAAGTGGAACGATGATGTGGCCTCCTTTCATAACATAGGACATATAGGATGTTCCTTCGTTTTTGGAAAAAATATGTCTATGCATTTGGCAGAGACCCACGAACATCGTAAGCAGAAGGTATACACACATAATGTATAGATATTCTGGAGACTGGGCCTGAAAGCAGCATCACTAGTTGTACTCGCATGCCTTAAAATATCTGCAGAAATCAGCTCTATTGACCGACGCGGGAGGAAATACTTGATCAAAGTAAAATATCAATGCTTTGGGCGAAAAGCGAATTTCCACGTCTTCGGTGAGTGACGTTTGATCGCAAGGGGCAACAATTCTTTGGAAAGACCAGCTTAAAACCAACCTATCAAGTTAATTTTTCATCATCGATAATAATAATAATATTTATTCACTTAATGTACAAAGATAACAAACAATATGAGTAAATAAATATAAAATCAAAATAGGCCCAATAGAAGGCATCGCCTGTACATGGACCAATAATTTTAAGTTGCAACTGTAGAATGCAAATGACAAAAAAGGCCAAATTTAGCTACAGTAGATTATGTATTTACTTGATGTTCGTATTTATGAGTTTATGAATTTCAGTCCTAGATATAGAATGTAGCCACTTTTTTAAATTTCTTTTGAAACAATTTCCGAAACGTAAATCTTTTAAGTCTTTAGGTATAATTTCATAAAATTTAGGCGCTAAATAGAGATATGATCGTTGCATTATAGATTTATGCGGCTGAGGAACTACTGTGCCACGAATTTTGTACCTTGTATAATGAATATGTTTAATTTTTTGGTCGGTGTTTTCAAATTTATGGTAGCGAGTGATACTGTGTAAGAAATAAAGCTGTCTTATATCATACATTCGAACATCTGCGTATAATTTGTCAGTGGGATAAAGTTTCGGTTTTTTAAGTATCATTTTTAGAATACTTTTTTGAAAAACATCTAAATTATAGATATGTGAGGAACATGCAGCTCCCCATGCTAATATACTATATGTGAGATGAGGCACAATCAGTGCATGGTATAATGTTCGAAGATATTTTTCTGTCAATATATTCTCAAGGTATTTAATTTTGTAGGATACAAATCTAACTTTCTTTAAGATATAATTGACATGGATGTCCCATCGTATGTGAGGATCCAAGACCACTCCAAGGTATTTTATGTTGGGCACTCTATTAATTTGCATTTTTTGATCATTAATGTTCAAGGAGAAATTTGTGTAATTTGGCAGATGTCTAGCATAAGATCCAAATGGTGAAAAATGTGTTTTAGAATAGTTAATGCTTAATTTTCTACTGTTAAACCACCGAATAATTTTGATAAAATCATTTAATTTGGAAAATATCATTTAAATATATATTGACTAACAGCGGACCTAAGACAGTTCCTTGTGGGACACCACACTTAATATACATTTCTTCACTAAACGATCCTGATATCTGCACAGATTGTGGGCGATTTGACAAATAATTTCCGATCAGTGAGTACGCATTTCTTCTGAAACCAATTATCTCCAATGCTTCTAATAATAACTTGTGATTAACTGTGTCGAAAGCTTTCTTTAAATCAACAAAAATGCAGGGATTCTGTTATCAATATTTTGATGTATTTGATTTATAATTTTAGTTATTGCGATGTAGCCTTCCCTTCTGTAAATCCATATTGATGTTCACTTAAAATTTTGAATTTTGTGAGGTATCGAATCATTCTAGTAGATAAAACTTTGTCAAAAACCTTTGCTACACTGGATATTATTGATATTAGTCTATAGTTGTTAACATCAGTTTTTGTTTCTGATTTATGTATCGGTATTATATTACCTTTTTTTAAAATTGAGGGATATATGCCAGATTCAAAGCATTTGTTGATTAGGTAAGTGAGTGGTTCTGTTATGTCCTCGGCTATAATTTTCAAATGCTCGCTTTTAATACCATCGAACCCAGGACTTTTTCGATTTTTTAAGGACATAACAGTGGTGTATACTTCACATTGCTGGACTTTATCCAAAATAAATGAGTTCAAAGATCTTTTTGGAGGCTGAGTATTTTGTACATTTGCTTGTATATTCCTTGCTAAATTTTCGCCTATGTCAGTAAAAAATTGTACAAATTCATCGCATATTTGTTGAGTATTTTTTAATACTGTTCCCGAACTCGTGGGGTTCTGAACATGGCGGACGATACATTGCAGAAACCTCAATTTTGTTATGGTTAATTTGGATCATTATGTTTAAAATTTTGATTCCATCGCGCATCGGTGAAAGTGACTGTATCATGATCATGTTGAAGTTTATTTCTTACAAAAACTATCACCCCATCGTTTTGGTTATAAGTGCCAAAGTTATACAGCGTGTCATATCCCTGCTGATTGAAGCAAGAAATATCAACCACTTGCCACGTGTCAGTTAAAACTATTAGATCAAAATTGTACCATATTTGGTCGAGTAGTATTTTTAAGTAATCAATGTTGTGTTTTATACTCCTTATGTTCATATTAAAAATTCGAAATTTTGCATCAGAATTGTGTGTACATAAATTAAGTTCATCGACGTTTTGTGCTATATTTGTTGCAATACTTGGAATTTGGAAATCATTAATGTAATTATTTACTGACATTTTTAGGTCCTCTTTAGAGATAGGAGTATCAAAAGATGAACTTGAATTTAAAAAAAGTATCCTGAAGTTTTGTTGTTGATGAAGTGAAACATTTACGTAACAGAAAATCTCACTTGCGTTAACTGCACCTTATAGAACAAAACATTAATTTAATTACTGTCTTTCTGATCAAACAGTCACACATCAATCACTTGGACTCTAATTACAGTTTTCTCAGATGTCTGACTAATGTGTATGTCTCTTCTACCTGTATTCGATGACATTCTGCATTCTCATCCACAATGTATGAGTGCCTGTCTCATTAAACAGATAAGCCTGTCAAGCAACTATATAATCATCTAATGTGTAAGAGTTCGAGATCTTTCTCAGGGCTTTCGTCAACCTGGAGTTTTACGTTAACTATACGAGGAAGTTTTGGATATGGAAATAAAACAACACGGTAGGTAGTTTTAAGTGACTTCATTGTTTTTTGAAGTATTCTTCACGAAGATTAATACACATCTGCATGCGCTCGAACCAATTTTCGAAGCACTTATTCCACTCGTTTGCTGGCCGATCCAAAACGGCATTTTTGAATGCGTCAACTGCTTTGAATTTAAGTTTACTAAAGAGTGAGGTTAAGATTCAGTACTGACGTTCGATCCGCGCGGCCTACTATGTTTCTATATGCAAAATTTAAGAGGCATCCCTCGTAAAAGCTTACGTCTGCATTCCAAACCAAAATGACATTAACACAATCCAATGTCACACAATCAGTATTTACCGTGGTCCGTACGATCAGTATTCACTGATCATTCCGTCAGTGTCAGTGGATTTCTAAGTAGCCTCATAAATCAATAATTACTGACGTTCAGGCTACACGCTCAATACATATTACATTCCATAGTAAATACATACTGACGGATCATAGTAAATACTGATCCTGTGACATTTACCAATGTTCGATGACTTTCTTTGTAAATATACCCGATATTATACTGAAAAGGTTTGATAATGATTATATTCTATATGATATTTTCAGACAGCATTAATGGTGGGTCAAAATCGTAATAATACATAATAATTATAATAATAATAACATAAGTTTATTCACGTATAAAGTATTACAGTTTATTGAAAATAAATATGCATATATACGCTAATAAACTCAAATAATCCCACAGAAGAATTTAATTCTTGTGCGTGGGAAAACATTTTTCATAACAATTTTTGCTTTGAACATAGTTAAATATAGTTAATACATAAATTTAAACACAACACAACCATAAAGGTAAGTGTAGTAATATTATATTCAAATACTAATTTATTTTTATTTTAGTGAGTTTTTCTATTTCATGTCCAGGAATTCTTTTATTTAAATTTTTAATCTATTTTTATTTGAAATGGATTTTATATGGCTTGGTAAAAAGTTATAAAATCTAGTGGAGAGGTAACTGCAGCATCTTTGACCTACATTTTTTGTTGTAAATGGTGTTCTTTTAATATCCTCGACTTTACTTCTTGTTTCATATTTGTGGTCCGATGAAATGGGGTTTGTTTTATTTTTGAATAAATTGTTTAAAACATTGTAAAAATAGCGTTGCCTAAGATTGAGTAGCCTCGTTTCGGAATATAACATATCAGGTGGATATAGAATTGACCGTTTAAAAATAATTTTCAAAAATTGTTTTTGGATTATTCCAAGCTTCTTAATTTGGTTGGTGAGAGCACCACCGCAAGCTAGTATAGCATAATTTATGAATCATTAAGTTTAAGAATTTAAGAACTACACATGAAGGAACCTTGGAAAAATAGACTTCGTGCACTATAAAGATTAATGGCCAAGTACAAAAGTACAGTTGACATTTTGATTTGAAGATTAATGGAAATGTCCTGAAAGATGTCTAATGCAGACAAAGATTGCTAGTCATTCTTTATACATAAAAGTGACGATGCGAAGGTAATTAAGCGAGTTCGTTAATTATATTTTGGATACGTTATACCTAAATTAATGATTATGTAATATATTTCGTAATAGTGTCTGTTTACGATTTATTATTTACACTGATTCCTGTCCTTAGGCTACTGGTATATGAATTTTTTCATATTGATAAATTATGATTCGAAACACATGTTTTAACGTATGACCTGGCTATAAAAAGTGATACCATCCATATTCTTTTCCATCTCCATCGAATCATTTGTCATTATTGTTTCAAATAATCATTTTTAGAAAACACTTATATGCAAATCTTCAATTATTACTTTTCTGTATTATATCCAAGTCTTCCTTTGTTTTCTTTTGTTTCAGCTCATTCTCATTGACCTTGATTTAAGCGAAATAGCAATCTTTGTTGCATATTATTATGTAAATGAATGATATATGGCATCTTGAAAAGGTTCTACTAATAAAATTTAAATAAATCAACCCAAAATGTGCATTTTCGGGAAGGAGAGAGTTGACTGAAGATGAACTACGACGCGGAAGACCTTCATCTTCAAGAACTGATGAATATAACTACAGAATCTTGACTTGAGTCCTTGTGACTTTTTTTTCTTATCAAAGTTGTAAAATCACCTGAAGAGAACTCATGTTTGGACAGTCGAAAACATTCAAACGGGTCTAACCGTCCAGCTGAAGGCTATTCCAGTATCCGAGTTAATGCACTGCTATCAGGAGTGGAAGAACCATCTCCAACGCTATGTGGCGTCAGAAACAAGTTATTTTGAGGGTAACAACATAAAATTGCAATTATATTTGGATTCAAAAATTGAAAAAAATTAGTTTCATCACTTAATTTACAGACCTCGTATACCTATTGTCTCCCGCTAGACCACAAAGTAGCTTTGAGGTATGTGTAGTTGTCATCGTACATTTAGGGTATACGTTATTTGTTCAGTTAACATATTCGAAAAAATGCCTAAGCAAAAGAAAAGTCAGAGAATCATCCATAAAAGCTCAGTTTTATACATGCTTAAAGGTAACTGATACCCGTATTTGGCATACGAACCTAAAAACAGATGAAACCTAATTCCTGTATACATATTGTCACTTCGAACTACAGTAGTTTCAAATCTAGTTCTTATCTCTCAACCGTCTAAATGAAATAAAACTATTAACGGAGAGAATATCGGAGTCGCTTGCAAAAAATAGATAGGTACAGTTAGTGAGCGAGCTTTCTTCAACTAACTGTTTATTTCAGTATATGTAACTGTTTCATCGTTCCCATCTACATTAAAATCATACAAAAATATGTCGTTTTTAAAGAATGGCTTTAAACCGGCCCATATGTTGCCACACTTTCTATATCCTCGGGCGTTTTATCTGACAAGTAACTTTATAACCATACGTGATCTAGATAGATGTTTTCATTCCAGTGTCTTGGATTCCTGATTAGTGTTACTGAAATAAAGCATTCAGAAGAATTCTTGATCTGCGGTGTTTAATAAGTTCGAGCATGGAATGCCAGAATAAATGATATTTGTCGATATAAACAAGGTTTTAATTCTAACATAGTACAGAGTAGCATATTCGTAGCTCGAAAATTGAAGTCGGCAGGAATTTGCAGTAGTGGAGCGCCCATTCTAGAGAAAATATATTTCCCAGGATATATCCCAAGTTCTATTTGCATTTGACACAGTCCAGCATGTTTAAAATCACAAGCCGTAGCACCGCTTCCGCGAACAACTCTGATATAACCAGTCAGAAACATTTCTGTCTTATCGACACTAGTGATATATAAAGTGCCAGCGATATCCGACCACAAGGTACTCCAGTCATCATTTGATAGCACGAGCTTTCCTGTGTTTGGCCAACTGTGCACATAATTCAGTCAAGAATCACTTGCATTCCATTTGGATAGTATATATGTTATTGTCGCGAAGAATTTCGAAAATGGAATATTATGTTTTTTGGAGGTAGCATGACATGTACATCACAAAAAAAACATGTCACTCCTTTCCGTCGGTCTATCTGTCTTTTGTAGCAATCTGGATGTGTCTTCTCAATTTTTCATATTTTTATTATGATTGCTCAATAAATATTATTCTATTCTATCTGTCTGTTGGCCTGTCTGTCTGTTGGCCTGTCTGTCTGTCGGTCTGTCTATCGGTCGGTATGTCTGTCTCCCCTACGAGTGCTAGACCAAAATCGCTCATCTATTATCATGGTGGTGGAAAGCTTGCCTTGGAATGTACGAGATGCGGTGTTGCCAAGCGGTAGCGGCAGATTGCTGCGCCAGCTATCCAGGAGGAATCTATCTCTTTCTAACATATGTGTCTATACACACTTCTGTCTCGTACACATTGAACTCAATCCATCATGCAGTGTATTTTCTTCTCTTGCAAGAGTATCTATATGTGCTATGGAACATTTAGTTAAAAGGAAATTGACGGGTAATGCTACCGACATGACCTTTTAGTTGTATACGGGATCCAGTACTACCGTGAAAGTCTTAGCAAAATTACTGTGTACAGTAGTAATTGTCTTTCAAAGTAAATTATGAGGAAAAATTACAATTCTTTCATAGAAGACGTCATAATAATACACATTTGAAATAAATAACTGTACATTTAATTTCGCATTCATTGGCACAACGAACTGGGGCAGGAGACCGTGAAACCCGGGGTTTTTTAAGTCAGGTCTAATTATCAGGTAGATTGTAGACTGAATAAATGTTTCAATGAATTAAGTAAGTGTGTTTCAATATCACGTATACATTGTATTGAAATGTTCTATAATCAAGGTAGGCTACTGGGCACCTTAGCAATAGCATTTATACTCTTCACTGTATCAATTATAGATACAAGTGTATATGGGGGCGAAATTTTGTACAGTCTCCTAAAGGGCTTTAAATGAGCAACGAAAGAGGTCAAAAATACTCAATCGGTAGTGTATTCAAATGTCATTCACGCTTCGTCCGAACTAACATTAGCGCAAGATCTTCAAATTCGGGCGCTCCTATTGGCCAACGGGTCATAAATGCCTGGGTAGCCAGCGACAAGCCAATAGAGATTTTGAGATTAAGTCTTGAAAACGAGAGAGTAGAATAAACAATAAAAGGGCATAGTTTTTTGAGCTATTGCTGATAGCTTTTGACATTCAACAAATACCTAGTGCATGCATTCATTTTCTGTTATTTTCACCACAAAATCGACTTTGCCTTTTAAAATCAGACTGATGGACGATAGCGACACTCCCGTACTTATTCTCCTGCTATTCATTAAGAGAATGACACGAAGAAAAAAATGTCTACAATTAGGCTGACGTCATCGAAATAAAACAGCGCCATCGATCTTATATCCTGGATATAAGATAATTGTTGTTCGTTCGTTGTCTCAGAAACCAACCCTAGACCATAATGATGAGTTGAAAAAAAGCACGAAACAGGTGTCTGTTGTTGGCGGCCTTTGGTTGAAAGCAGCGTGTTTAAGTTAGACCCACTGAGAAAAAAGTTAGGGAAATGTATAACAGAGAAATTAAACGGATCGAGTCCGTCTTACTGGTCGCATCGCCTCTCCCTAATACATGACAAGCTTGATGCGTCACACGCGACAGATCACCAGTCAGGCAGGACAGAGACGAACACCGGCATGCCGGCCGCGGAACAACAGGTCAGCAGATGCGGGGACGCTTGTCGGAAACATCTTCTAACGCTAAAAATGTTTGGGCGCATTTAAAAATTCCTGGAGGGGTCCCAACTAGCAAAGTAGTGCTATAAGCATTTGATAAAACAACCTTTCAGCCATAAAAGCTCTCTATTGTTTTTGACTGAACACCAAAAAGCTGGCATAATGTTGTGTGGAATGCAAATTGCAAATGCATTTATACAACTATTTTATACGGCATATTTGCACGTTAGTCAAAATGGTTGTGTTGTGGCATCCATCGTAACGTTTATAAAACAAACCCGAGCCTTGTTGTTTTGCTGTGCAAATTTACTACTTTAGCCAACAAATTGCTCCCAACGGAAGCACTTTTATTTTTATCAACTGTTCAAACAGAAGATATTGATCTGGTACAAATTCTGGGTAAATCATTCAACTCTGACGGTATTTCATTTCAGACATTTGTCAAATTGTTGTATAACACCTGCAGGCAACACCAAATATTCTAATAAACTAAAGACAACATGGACGATGCCATGATTATACACAACCACCCGCCATATTGGGCAAACATTTATTCCTCTATTTAATATTAAATAATTATGTTTCAGTTCGAAATTACAGATATAAAGTGATAAACATTACTGTAATTGTGTCTAAATATAGGATTTGTGGAAGATTTAACGTAGATAAGTTCATTTTTCCATCTTAAAAATCTAGATATACTTTTGATCATCATTAAAATATGAATCAAATACCGAGCCCGTAGAAATTGCGTAACTACTTTGCACGATAATCACAATAAAATTTGCTGCGCAAGTAATTCAATAGCCCCATATCACAGTGTAGAAGTTTATCATATACCTGTGTATGAAATTCACAATGGCCGATATGTAAGTAAACAAGATGACTGTACGTATAATGTGTTAGATATTCTTCACTTCGTCTATACAACATAAGAAATAGTTTGGTTGCAATGAAGTAGAATCATGTAGCAGAATAGTTGTATAGTTGACAAAAACTGAATCTTACACTGACGCAAAGGTTCTACAGCGGCTGCAAGAGGTTTAAACTTTTGTTGTATAACTGTTACCTGCAGCCCTTATACAACCTCTTAAATGACTGAAGTGTCCTATTAGGTGTGCCCATTCCGATTGTATAGCTGTTCTAAGAGCGTTTTGCCAATGTTCTTACAGCATAGAATGCTGTGTAAGGAATTCTGTATAATCATTCTTTCAACTCTAATAGGAGTGATAATTGTTAGTTGGGGTTACAATTTCGGAAGATTTTAAAAACTCACTACCGGATGGAGCATAGTCAAAAGCACTATTATGAAGCTGATAAAATTTAAATCTTTAGCTCACTTTTAACTGACTCTTAAAACTAATGTTTTACAATCCACAAACTGTCTCAAATGGCCGCCGTTGATTTTGTTTGGATAGCTGGAGGAAAGCCAAGTTTCTCAATCTCAGGTAACGGTGACCGTAGCACAGCGGAAATATAGCTGTTATTCTGGGTCAAGAGCAAAATTAAAAGTATGTCATCTGAATTCGCGTTAAATTTACAGTTTTCAGCATAAATCGGATACTAACTTTATAAATCCGCATCAGTAATATATGGGTATACAGGCTCAAGTCCTGGATCAAATGAAAGGTTAATTTTGAAGTCATCTTTTGTGATTTCTCAATCAGCTTTTTACAGAATATGTACCCAAAATATGTATCATTGAAGAATAGCTATCAGTAAAAAATTAGTTCATTATTGAAGGTACATATTTTGTCAAAAATAATGCAACATATTCAGGCCTCTAGAAAAAACTAGACATATGAACTGTACATAGTTAAGAAAAACTTCGGGACATTATGGCCTTCCGAAAAAGCTTTTAAGTAGTCAGATGTGCTAAATAGTTGCCGCGCAAAATAGACAACATGTTACAGGCACCCTTAAGCTTGAAAATGCCCATTCCACAAACAACCAAGGCACAACTAGTCCTTAAGCGCAAATCAATTAAGGGACGGTGGCTTTGACATCATTTTGAGTGACAAAAGGGTGTGCCGTATTACCTAACCCGATAATACAATGACGTACTTATTCCACTTGTATGATTCTATTCTACCTATTTGCAGTTAAGGATTTACTGTCCGTTTCTTCTATTTAGATTACAGAAAGTTATAAATGTTGGTTATAGGATCAGGTAATACGGCACTGTCTCTGTAATACTTTTGCTACCGAAATTTATATCAAGCCCGTCTACCCTTGGACTATTTAGACCTAGAATTGATTCAAGTTTGAAGACATCTGGTGCCCTAATTGTCTTCTCGTTCTATTCGGCATGTAGGTTGCCCCAATCGCGAAGTTTTTCATATCTGTGGACGCTTTATTTATAAACTAATTTTTTGTACAGGCCTTGTTGAATATGCAGATTTAATGACTTCTGAAAAAATAATACAGTCTGAAAGAAGCGATTTTCTACAAATTCTTTAAAATGGCGACATCTCAAAAACCGTGCACAATCTGATTGAAAACGCCTAGCCTTTCACCCCCTCTCATTTGGGCATGACTTTTGGGACAACCTGTATAAACTTTTAACAGGATGTCTAAAAGATGACATACATTTTCTTAAATGATCAAGAAAAGGTCAGCAGTCGTTAGCTATGTCTTTAGCACTATTGCACCATTAATATATACAAAAATCCGCCATAAATTGTATTCTTTATGTATTTCACAATAGTTTTCGTGTACGTAATTTCACCATGCCGTACATCCTTGAGCTATTATTCTACTAAACTGCTAAGAATGTGGGTAACATGTATCATTGACAGTCTCGTTGTTTCCTAATGGAGACTTAAGATTTCCTTTGTTCGTTTGATGAAATATTTGTGTATAATCAATAAAAATCATCTTCTAATACGGAGACGTACATTCCCTCTATACAAATCCCATTTTTACACAACTATTATGTTGAAGACATCCAGACCGAACTGAAGTCTGTTACGTCCTTGAGGGTAAGACAAACTTAGGATGATACCAAATTCTGGAAGCTGTTGACGTTTAGCGAATCAGTTCGTAAATGCAATCATATTCTGCAAAATAGTATAATCCTAGTGTTCTTCATATCTTCATTTCATTAAATCTCTCACCGCAAAGGTCCCTTCATCAGGGCGACGGTGAAACTTCCTCATTTCTTCTTCTGAGAATGACTCGAGGAGCGACTCTTCTATCAGTGTTACAGAATTCAGTTCCGCGAAAGGTAATAGAATCAGAAAGGCATGGAGAAACGACTGCAAACTGAGAGACAATAGCTCAACCTTCTGGTGAGTTTTCTCAGGAGACACTGCACATATCAGAGCGAATGAAAAATCAATCTACTACATGTGCAGGAAGGAGGATGAGACGGTCGTGGACTTCATAGGAGAATACTCCTGGACTGACAGTGTAAGTGCCGATAATTTTTTGAATTAGAGTAATGTCAAACTCTCAGGTTCTAACAAAAAGATAATTATTGTAAACAAAAAGTTATATGCAAGTTCATTTGATAGTTATTAGTCAGTACTTGTTGAACATGATTTTGATATTTTATATCAATGAGCCACCAGGCCACCACCATGAATAACTGGAGATTCACAATATATTTTTTAAGGATTCTATTTTTTTATGATGATATTTATAATATCCAAATAAAATGTATCCAACCATGAATTAATTTGGATCAAAGTACATACAAACATCACATCTTTACCTTTTCGCAAATCTAAGCTTTCGTAAATAAATTTACCACTGAGCGAAAAGATAACTGACCTCCATAGGTTTAAAAATACTCATATTTCTCGAAGGTCACCATTTTTAAGCATGGCAGGTAACACTTATGTAAATTATGGTTCAACAGAATTTAATCTAATAATAATAATGATAAAGCAAATAAAATTAACATTAAACTGTCTATATTATAAAAGACAACAAAACAGATGGTAATATCAAGAGATATGCACATAGCTTTTATAAACATCATCAAAAAAGCTAGAACGCCAAATTTTGAAACTACCGGTAAATGAAATATGTTCCTCGCACATAAAAATTAAAATATATGCCTCCTTAAAGAAGCTGCAAATATTTCCAGGAAGAACAGTCGATAGATAAAATACACAGATACTTCTGTTTGATATCACATATTGCACATAGATTCACAATCACTGCTTTGATACACACTGCCACTAGCGCATCAAGAAAAAAATTCTGGGGGGGTCACATTTCACAAAAGCTACTGGAAGCAAATTAAGTCAAATCCCCCAATTTTCACATACAGATGCGGCTATACGAAAAAAATAAAGGTAGAGAAATTCAAATGCACTAAAATATAACAGCTACAGTTTCTCTGAAAATGGTAGTTGCAGATGTTTATTGTTCTCATTCTTCTAGCATGATTCTTAACAAAAAATGTTTTGTCACACAATAAATTGATAAAAAGTGTCAAATATAGGTAGAATTTTTAGATTGCTAAATATTTACATAAAAAAAATATTTCGAAACTGGGCAATACTGAAGCACTTGGAACACAACATATGAGGTGGTATCTTAAAAAAATGCATTTTCGTAGATACCATTTTGATCATACTGTATGTAGTATAATCTCCAGAAATAAGTTCTGTCGCAAAGTACATCTAAAGAGTTGTACTATAGGTCAAGCTTCAAAGCCCCACTCAATAACAAAAACAAAGTTGCCCAAAACGTTTTCCCCTAACAGGTCTCGTCCATGCTAGACACAATTGTGACTTTGCAAGAACAGTATCTATAAGATAGATTTGTATAACCAAAATTTCATAAGCGTCATAAAACAATAATAGTCATATATTTCAAATTTCGCACTACAGCTGACAAAATGCACATACATCTCCCAAAAAAAAACAACGGTAAAGGTACGAAAATCATATCTCGTCAAAGAGGTGTCAATACTCTCACGAACGAAGAACATATTGAAATCAATAATAAAAACAAATATACAAACGCAACTTGTTTGATATCACACATTGCACACAGATCTCAACTTTGATATTGCACCACACCGCACATACCTAACAAACTCGTTCAAGATGTTTTTCCACAACCTTATCCTCGACTTGATGGACACAATAACCACAACTGACCACGGATGGCACACCCGTTGCACCCACGAAGGGTCTCCAGGCCAACACACTCTCACAACAAAGCGAAAACTAGCCTGCACGCAGACACGCACCGAGCGCTAGGGTCCCGTTTTCTCAGAATCCGAACATCCGGTTCATCTGTGGACGGTACTTCTTGGTTCTTGTTGGTACCACTGACGGGTACCACGATTGAAGCGCTGTTGGTTCTGCGATGGCGGAGCGAACCAGCGCTCTGCGGCAAGAGGCGGTGGGAATACTGTCGCCGTCGACGCCGTGGCGTAGACCTGGTGACTGGCCAGCAGGAGTCAAGAGTGTCGATAACGTGGGGCTGGGTAGGTGAGGTGCGTGACATGTGTGCTGCGTGCTTGATGGTTGTAAGCAAGTTCGAAGCTCGATCTAAGAACAGAGCGCGAAACAACTTCCATTTGACAAATTCCCGATGGAAAAACTGCTATTCGTATTGTCCAGAGTATTCTGAAAATTGGAAAATTCACATATGCAAGGGTGTTTCAGTTTATTGTTGCATAACTTTAAGATTCGATAGAACTTTTAAAATTAATGCATAAAGTCTATATAAACATGGGTCGGTAAAATGCGTGGCTTCCGAAATACCGAGTGTTCAAATTTACTTTCTAAAATAGTTTTTTTTTAAATATTTCGAACAATATTTGATGTATAACAGTGAAAATGGGTATACAAGTGTTTTTTGGAACGACAAAACGAACCATGGGCATAGTTTTACTGTAGCCGCTAGAGGGCGCTCTCTACTGTACCTGTAGTGTATTAAAATGACCGACAAAATTTTCTTAGTGCAATTTTTTGCTTTTTGAATAAAAAAACTTATTCTTCGCACTTTTCAACATAAACAAGCTCTCTTGTGAATTATCGTTATAGTTAGCCGTTTTTGAGATATTTCGATTGTTAAGGTTCGATGCATTTTTAATTATTTATGATAAAATAATGTGAAAAAGTCAGTATCTCGATAATTTTTAGAAGTAGGCTGTGCCTGCAAATATTTTTGAAATTGAAAGCAGAATAAGGTTAAACGTCAATTAGTTGACAGTTAGTTTTGTTGTCTGTTGAAACCTGAAAGGTTTTTTTGCAATTGTGAATGCACGAAATTTAGTTTCTTTTACCTGTTTTTTTTGTAAGTTTTATAAAAATGCTATTTTTATTCTCCAATCAAGAGTTAGCGAATATTCATTTTGTGTATGGCTTTGTAAATGGAAACGCAGCAGAAGCAGCCAGAGAATACGCACGAAGATTTCCAAACAGACGACATCCAACTTGCTCAGTATTTGTAAGAGTGCATCGCCAAATAATTGAAAATGGTTTTGGAAATCTCCAAAGGGATCAAAACATAAATGTTCGTCAGCGCAGATTTACTCGTATGATTCTGCGTGAGTTTGATAGAGATCTGACCACATATGTTAGGAGAGTTTCTGGTGCCTTGGGAATTTCAGCAAGCCATGTTCACCGTGTTCTTAGAAATGACCATGGACGTCCTCACCATTTGCAACCTGTGCAAGGACTACAGCCAGGGGACGGAGAACGAAGAATCACATTTTGTCAGTGGATTCTTGATAGAACTGATAATAATAGGGAGTTTTTAAGTAACGTTTTATGGACCGATGAGTCATGCTTCACTAGACGTGGAGTGGTAAATTTTCATAATCAACATATTTGGTCGCATGAAAATTCGCATGCAGTTCGGGAAAGAAATTTTCAGCATGAATTCAGTGTGAACGTGTGGATTGGTATCTACCGTAATCGACTATTTGGACCCTATCTTTTGCCTGCAAGGTTAAATGCTGCGACCTTCTTAGAATTTTTAAAGGCTGAACATGCAAATATGTGGTATGTTGTTATGTCAGATTTAAGAAGATTGTCCTGGTTCCAGCTTGATGGTTCGACATGGCTCATTATTCGAGAATAATTAGAAACTGGCTGGACGAAAATTATCCAGAAAGATGGATCGGCCGTGGAGGACCAGTCGCCTGGCCTCCACGATCCCCTGACCTAAATCCATTAGATTTCTTTGTGTGGGGATTTCTAAAAGAAAAAGCCTACCAGACCCCCGTAACCACATGAGATATGCTAATAGACAGAATCAGGAATGCATGTGATGAAATAAGGCCTTATTTGAATAATGCTATACCACGTTCGATCATTCGTAGATGTGAATTGTGTATTGAACAATTGGGTTTACATTTCGAGCAACTACTTTAGATTTTGTATGTTTGTCCTAACTATCCAATAGCATTTTAGTTGTAAATAATTAATTTAATTTGTTAAAAATAATATTGGAAAATTAAACAAATTAATATTCTGTTTTTTTTTGTGTTTATCTGGAGTTAGGAATTATTGCTGTGTTTAAAAACACAATCTAAACGATCATCTTAATTACTTGTAATGCCCAAATCGAAAATATAAAAAAAAATATTATTTTCCCATAAATAATTAAAAATGCATCGAACCTTAAAAATCGAAATATCTCAAAAACGGCTAACTATAACGAAAACTCACAGGAGAGCTTTTTTATGTTGAAAAGTGCGAAGAATCAGTTTTTTATTCAAAAAGCAAAAAATTACACTAAGTATAATTTTTCGGTCATTTTAATACACTACAGGTACAGTAGAGAGCGCCCTCTAGCGGCTACAGTAAAACTATGCCCATGGTTCGTTTTGTCGTACCAAAAAACCCTTGTATATCAATTTTCACTGTTATACATCAAATATTGTTCGAAATATTTAAAAAAAAACTATTTTAGAAAGTAAATTTAAACACCCTGTATTTCGGAAGCCACGCATTTTTCGACCCATGTTTATATAGACTTTATGCATTAATTTTAAAAGTTCTATCGATTCTTAAAGTTATGCAACAATAAACTGAAATACCCTGTATAACCCAGAAATATCTTGGGTTCAAACCTAGCTACAATAGAAAAGGGATGCAGATAATGCGGAGGCTAGCAACATTGAGTGCACTGCCGCCCTACCCAGGATTTAATAATGAAATTTAATTATGTTTACTTTTTTGTTAGTCAAGTATGTGATTTCAATTATTACATTATCTACGCGCTGGTAGACAAAATGTCCCTAACTCTTGCGGAAAGTATCTTTTCCGCACTCGACTGCTGGACGAAAGTGTCACTTATAGCACTTGTTAGGAAAATAACTATTTTGTTTATCTGTCTTCAGGGCAGTGGCGAAGCGTCCATGTAACCATTGTTACCATTGGTAACAGTTTAAAGTCTTAAAAATAAATATTTTATGACTATGTGAAATAATTTCATTTATTTGTTTACCAACAGCTATATGTAATAGTAATTCAGTAAATAGCAAATTAGCCCCACGAAATAAATGCGCCCTATAGTGTCTAGGTTTTACGAACACGATGAAGCTGACTCGCCTCGACTTGGTTGTCGGTTGTTACCATTTTCATTTATGGATACACTTGGTAGTCCGTCGGGGACCGTCGGTACCGGCTCGTGCCTGATCGCAGTCGCCCGAGTGCGTGGGGCGCTGCGACTATTATGTGGGCTTGTTACCATTTTTTCATTTGGTTACTGGTTAGTAGCCGTTTTGGTTACTGGATGTAGTGTGCGTGCAATTAAAAATGGATGAGTGTCGCTGCGTAATAGATCAACTACTTGAAAATTCATTCTCCTTGTATAATTTTTAAGAAAAAAAAGGATATCATTGAAAATGGAAGACCAACGCCTACTTTAGATAATTTTAAAAAGGAATAAAAAAACGTACTTTTATATTTTAAATTAAGTTGGTATATGGAAACTCTTGGCTATATGCAAAAAAAACAGATTGTATTGTTGGCGATGTCTTCTGTTTTATATAGAAAAAAATGGGTCAACGATTTAAATAGTTTTAGGGCTCTAAAGAGGAGACATGAAATTTCTCCGTTACACGTGAGATGTGTAGCCAATTTAATTCAGTTTGGCAAAAGAAGAATCGAAAGTTGTCTTAATCAAGCTTTTAGGCAGCACACTTCTAGATACCGTATGTCTTTTGGCAAACAGGAATTACCGTTCATTTTGAAGGGGATGACTCTGACAATAGAGGAAGTTACAGAGAATTGTTAACATTCATTGCCAAAAAAAGATCAAAAATTTTCCGAAAATCTAGAAACATCGACTGTTTTTTCGGACGGCTTGGATTAGTCATAGCATAAGACGATTAGGTATATCAAATGCCCCAGACGCTCAGTCCAGGAATGTTTACCTTAATTTGAAGATATTTTAAATAAAATACCTAAAATAAGCAAAAAATTATATTTGGGAGGTTCAAAATAAACTTTACTTAATAAGATTTTTCACATCTGGTTTTGGTAACAGTTTAGGAAAAGTCACGCGTCGCCACCGCTTCAGGGTAACAATTTATTCTTTTTTTCTTTTCTTCAATCATATGCAGTGAGTTACAACAGATAGAGCTGTCCTGTAGCATGGCAAGATCGCGCGAAGCCGTCATTACAAGGCCAAACTGTTATCCTTTATACTAATTCTCCACAAAACAAGCGACATGGTTTATTTTAGTACCATTTCTCACATTTCAGGTCTATGTACAATGCACATGCAGCATTAGTAGTCCATGGTTGCATAACAGTTGATCGGCGTGTTGCGATAATAGTTTTGGGTGGGTTTTTCGCCATCTCGAAGGGCGTGTAGCGTTTTCGGGATCATTGACGAGAGTGACGTGTCTGGTACATTAAAAAAACGAATGGTAGTCATATGCTCGTTTCTCGCTTTAGGGGGCTGGATGTGTTTTGGGAACGGCAATCCTGGGCTTTTACGCGTTGCCATATTCAAATTATAATGATGAAAAAGGGTATCGTGGTAGCCGAAACGTCGTCCAATCAAAAATGCAAGCGCAACACCCAACTAACAATTATCACTCCTATTAGAGTTGCAAGAATGATTATACAGTATTCCTTACACAGCATTGTATACTGTAAGAACATTGGCAAAACCCTCTTAGAACAGCTATACAAGCGGAATGGGCACACCTAATAGGACACCTCAGTCATTTAAGAGGTTGTATAAGGGCTGCAGGTAACAGTTATACAACAAAAGTGTAAGCGTCTTGTAGCCGCTATAGGACATTTGCGTCAGTGCAAGATTCAGTTTTTGGCAACTGTACAACTATTCTGTTACGTAATTCTACTTTATTGCAACCAAACTATTTCTTATGTATTGTATA
Source organism: Acanthoscelides obtectus (assembly GCA_963669975.1). Classification (NCBI taxonomy): domain Eukaryota; kingdom Metazoa; phylum Arthropoda; class Insecta; order Coleoptera; family Chrysomelidae; genus Acanthoscelides; species Acanthoscelides obtectus. Next base: position 66,074,914 of record CAVLJG010000009.1, read on the forward strand.
GACGAAGTAAAGAATATATGACTAACACAATACAGGCATCTTGTTTACTTACATATCGGCCATTGTGAATTTCATACACAGGTATATGATAAACTTCTACACTATGATATAGGGCTATTGAATTACTTGCGCAGCAAATTTTTTATGATTATCGTGCAAAGTAGTTACGCAATTTCTACGGGCTTCGTATTTGATTCATATTTTGATAATGATCAAAAGTATGTCTAGATTTTTAAGATGGAAAACTGAACTTATCTGCGTTAAATCTTCCACAAATCCTATATTTAGACACAATCACACTAATGTTTATCACTTTATATCTGTAATTTCGAACTGAAACATAATTATTTAATATCAAATAGAGGAATAAATGTTTGCCCAATATGGCGGGTGGTTGTGTATAATCATGGCATCGTCCATGTTGTCTTTAGTTTATTAGAATATTTTGATGTTACCTGCAGGTGTTATACAACAATTTGACAAATGTCAGAAATGAAATACCGACAGAGTCGAATGATTTACCTAGAATTTTTACCAGATCTATATCTTCTGTTTGAACAGTTGATAAAACCTTTTTAACCAATATCCATGCGTTATTTGTCTTAAAACATTGGTTATGGCATTTTAACTAAAATATGACAGCAGAAAGTTAGGTTATGGTGAAGTTGTATACCAACATATTTAGCATATGTACAGCCTTTAACAGTTACTAAACAACAGTTGTATAAGTGCTTCCGTTGGGAGCAATTTGTTGGCTAAAGTAGTAAATTTGCACAGCAAAACAACAAGGCTCGGGTTTGTTTTATAAACGTTACCATGGATGCCACAACACAACCATTTTGACTAACCTGCAAATATGCCGTATAAAATAGTTGTAGAAACGTTTATGCAGCAGTAAAAAATTTGTCCTATAAGGTGTTGTGTAACTATGGTATAAGAATATTTTAAACACCTCATTTTACAGCAAATATGTTGTAGAAAGCAAATTTGCATTCCACACAACATTAATGCAGCATTTTGGTGTTCAGGCAACAACAATAGAGAGCTTTTATGGCTGAACGGTTCTTTTACCAAAAGCTTATAGCACTACTTTGCTAGTTGGGCAGTCTTGCCTCCAGCATGTGGCAAGCGGAGCTCTCCAAGGTTCAGGCTTGGGGCCCGTGCTTTTCGTTTTATACACAAGTGACCTGCCTGCCTTGTTTTACTCCAAATGTTCTGCTTATGCCGATGACACGAAATTTTACAACACATTTGCAAGCTCTGCTCTGCTTCAGCAAGATCTTGACATTGTTCGTCAATGGTCGGACAGTTGGCTTGGCCCTGGAACCTACCAAAGCGTTGGGTCTTTCACCTCGGGAAAACCAATCCGCGGTTAGTATACAAGATCTCTGATTGCACCATCGAAACAGTCCCTGGACATACTTGGCGTTGCAGTCAACGAACGTTTATCCTCGTCAGAGCATTTACACTTCGTAATAACTAAAGCCAAGAAGCTTCTATACATTCTGGAGAGGTCTTTCAAAGGATCTACGTCAACACGTGCACCTTCAGTTACAAGACAGTTGTAAGGCCAATTCTTGAATTTGCTGGCCCTGTATAGGAAACTATGGTTGTGAGCGACAGAAATCGAATTACCTTTAGAATATTTCATGGCTTAATTGGAACCAATCTGAAGCACCAATACTAAGTGAGGTTAATGCTACGTCAGTGAATAGCTCCGAAGTGTATTATGATAGGTGGAACAGTGAACAAGCTTTATAGATATGAACTTTTTGTTTTTATTTTATGTAGTACGATACATGAGCTTATAGTATTGTATTTGTACTCTGCTCATTTATATGTTCTAATAATAATAATAATAATAATAATAATAATAATAATATATGTGGTTTGATTCGGCTAGACAATGGAGTCAAACGAAATACTGCAAAAAAACGATCTGGATACACTCGCGAAGCCTCATATCGACCAACTCATTATTCAAATTCAAGTTCAAAATTTGGTTTATTATCTTTAGAATATAACAAGCCAAAATTACAAAATCCATATTCAATTTATCAATTATTGTCATCAATTTGTTTTTTGACATGTGCAATTTTCTCAATTCCGATCTATGAACAAACAGCTCGGTCTACCTACACAAAGGGTTGAATGCTGACGTGCGACGTATCTTTTCACCTCATTTTCCGCTGAATACGGTAAATATCCTTACAATACAATATGGTCGGAATTTGGAATGGATATCAGCCGAAGTAGGTAATGAAGACACAGGAAAGGCACATGAGCTTTTGAGGAAGGTTGTTTCCAAAAGATGGATGGTCCTGTACAGGGTCCTAAAGAACGCCACTAAACATCGATTTTCTTGAATCACCATCATTTGACAATTAACTCATTTGGATCATCAGGGACGGACTAGCAATGTTGCAATGATTGCTAATTTTCTACACTCTGTCTGATGGCTTCGAAATAGGTCTGTTTAATCGGATTGACTAATTATATGATGTGCGGAGCTTAGCTTACCCAAGCGAAATTGCACACTGCGCAATCCTACCCTTTAAGGCAACTGCCACTCGCTCTTGCACAAACGCATGAATTGGATAAATAAATTTAACCTAGACCGCCAACATTGTAGTTGTATATGCAGGCATTACTATCTTTTATATTGAAGACCAACAAAAGTTAAACTCAAATCGTTGCCCTTTGCAAGAAGATTGTCATACTGACACTGACAAGTATAAATGTCTAAGTCTCGTATATTCCAAGCGTCAAGATGAAACTAAGAAACGTATGTATGTGAGGCTACATAAACAAACGTCCGCCCATAGTGGTCGATTGCAATTGTACGAACGGGGTGTCCGGCTATAAAAATACCCCCTCTAATCTTTATATATGACCTTCTAGGAAAATAAGTTGTATATAAATGTTATAGGGTGGTCTACTTTGATGTTTCATGTTATTCTTTTTTGTATAGAAAAGCGATGTCAAGTAAAGTTGTATTTTATGCGCCCTGTATATTTTCAGGGAAAAATTCTTGTTTATTTCAATGAATATGAAAACTTCCTTATGTCGGTACGGTTTTCATCGATTATGATGTTAACTCCAATGTACTGACTTCGGAATTTTAATAACAGATTCAAGGTAAGAGATCCTAACAAGCCCTGAGCATAAGTTTTAGGCCCGTATCGTCAGTCGCCCCTACAATTGTAGGGCGCGTTTATGGCCTCCTTGATTGTCATACTCTTTTCTCTTCTTAAAAAATTTCTAGATTACACTCGTCCCGTGTCAGCGTTAGCGCTCTCCTATTGTTAAGATATGTTTTCCTTTTAAATTGTAGGAAATTTCAGGCTGATAAAACATGATATAACTCAAAAGCAAGCACAATTTGATGCAAATAGATGTTTGTGACATAACCTCAAAATAGAGCGCTGACACGGAGAAGTAGAAAACTATGACAATCAAGGAGGCCATAAACGCACCCTACAATTGTAGGGACGACTGACGATACGGCCTTAGGCTTTTGTCTAACTTAAGCATACGGAATTAGAGACAATCTGTCCCCAGTAATCTAAACGAATTGATCTTTTTACATGGATGCTGTAATATTAATCCTTAAATAATATCTATAAAATCAAGTTTCCGTTGTACAAAAATTATTTAGAAAAAATATTTGCATATGGCGTACTCTGGGACTTGTAGTCACCAGAGAGAATAATCTTAAGCTAACCGAATAAACCTCTTCTTAGATTTTCGGCCAATGGTTTGGAGACACCTTGCATACTAAGGGCGAACTAACAGTCTTTTTAGAAAAATTCTTGCTCACAAGGTGCAAATTCGTGAAATTGTCACGAACAGCGCGATTTAGACGAAACCTTCGGGATAATGAAATATTTGAAAATATATTGTGACACTGTAGCGTTATCACTCAACTCCTGACATATCGCTCATCAAACATCTTCAACATAATCAGCGATCAAAAGTATAGCGACAAATAGACAGACGAATCAACAGAAATGAAGGAAACATATACATATCTGTATATGATCCATGTCCATGATTTTCTTTTCCAATTTTTAGAGCAGCAGTTTGCATGTCATTGACTTTAACAGCTGAAACTTGCTTATGTAAGAACCGTGTGCTTTGTTTTCACTTTTAGGGATATTATATTATCCTTTCATTGTTAGGAAGTGTGCCTTTTCAAACAAAATTGTCTGTCGATTTCGCTTTAACACACTGTTGGATAAGTTATACCGCACAAATTGTGAATCAACCAAACTTTCTAATAAAAATCGATACAGTTTAATTGTTATTGTGTACAATGTGCAGATATTTGTAATGCTATATTATGTTCAGTCATATCAGCTTTTTTGTTATCCTGCAAGGTTTCACCAAAAGCGCTAGTCATTCCTATAAAAATTGGAACAAGTTTTGTATGTAGTGCAATGTACCATTTAGCGTTTGATATAGCAGTTTTACATAGTCATTGTCAGAATTTTTATGGTGGATCATTTTGAATTGTACTAAAGCAAATATACTCAGTGACGAGAACACCCTGAAAAAGTGATTTATTTGAAGTAAATTTTGTATAGGTAAACATGAGGAAGTAGCAATTAAAGTTTGGTTTCTGTGTGGCAAGTAGTCAAAAAAACATAAGTTAACTTTTTCGACTTATACAAAATCAACTAAGGCTTTTTTACGAAGGAGACTACACGAGTCTGATTCTAGCCTCAATTTTGATTGTGACTTTAATTTCCTTTATGCCTTATATCTAAAATGTAAAAATGTTATAGATTGAAAAAGTTACTCATTGCCTTTTAAATATTTGCAACAGAATTGAAAACATTTGCAGTATCGTTGGATTTTCGATAATAAACTGGGCGACCCCAATACCGTACACATCTGTCCAGTCATCGGGGCATGTTTCTGGTGAGGTGATCTGGGTGTTCTCATCCCAAGCTAGCTGTACTTGGCCCAAGTATTTGAACTTCTCTGCCTTCCTATAGTCGCCCCGCGAATGCTTTTGGCAGTTCTCTATGTATAACTATAACTATCTAAAACTGTAATGACTCATCGATGTTCACGTGAACATCACTTAACTATCAGTAGTCGGCTGTTCATAGGCGGGGTATGAATGTTTAACATAGGTGAACTAGATTTGTCACATGCTTAATAAAGAGTGGTTTGAAACATATTGTAAGTCAAAAATTTGGGAATTACCTTTATTCATCCTCGCTTCCACTTACATCTGACAGTAATAAACTGTCGCTATCGCTTTCCTCGTTGAAATTGACTATAACTGGCTCTATGATGGTGTCGATGTGGTGGTCAAGCTGCCACATTTTTGTTTCTTCCTTCACAACATGACGGATAGCGTTCTGCCAAGCTTCGGGCGTTACTAGCTGTATGGAAGTCTCAAGTAAAACCTTAACGTCTGGTAATTTGAAGGTTGTGTTATGGCGCGCAATATAACCCTTCACTTGAGCCCAGGTGAGCTCTATTGGGTTCAGTTCACAGTGGTAGGGCGGTAACCGCAGCACAGTGACACCACATTGACGGGCCATCTCATCAGTCACGTAACTAATGTTCGCAGGTTTGTGCTGTTTAATTTTTCTATACAATTCCACTTTCACACATGAATCTCAAACGGGATTCCTTTTTCGCGCAACCATTGCTGCATGTCACTTTTTCGAGATCCCATAGTCGGTACACGTTCGGATCGATGACTATGGTAGGAAGCATTATCCATGACGATCACAGAGTTGGGCTCAACTCGCTGAAGCACCCCTTGAAACCAGCTCTCGAAGCGGCTGGCATTCATTTCGTCATGGTAATCACCTCCTTTCTTAGAGACGAAAATCAAGTCACACTCTTCTAAAAAGCCACTATCGCTACCAATATGAGTTACGATCAATCTTTGACCTTTCCTGACGGTCCACGAAGACCTGTTGACAAACCTTCAATGCTTGCTTGTCGGTTACTCACTACGTTTTTGTCTATCCAGGTTTTTTTAACTGTGTGACCTGCATTTACCCATGTCTCGTCCAAATAATAGATTTTTCTGCTTTGTTGCCTATATTCAATCATTTTGCGTAGGTATTTTCGACGCCAGGCGACTATTTCATCAATACTGACTTCCGATTACGCGTTTCGTAACGAAAATGAATTTCGTGCAGGGATTTCCTCATTACCTCGACGCTCATTTGGGGTATAATTTAATTTTCCTTGATCGCTGCATGTACAGCCTTGAGGGTTGGTATCTCATTCCTAAAGAAGAATGAATGTACGGTTCGCCTTAACGCCATTTTGCTATCGTCATCCAATTTAACGGCCTTTCGTCCCTTCAAATTAAACTTTGGATCAGTAGTAGCTCCAGTGTTCGTCATTTCATGCACCACCCTGCGAATGGTCCACTCTGGAACGCCTGTCATACTTTCACAACGCGCGAGTGCATCTCCCTGCGACATAGTTCTGTTCAGACAATTGTACACGTTGAGCACGATTTCTTTCGCGTCCCTCTTCAGTGCTTTACGAAGCCGTCTACTTGTTCCCTGGCTTTCAGTACTTCCACTAGTGCCATTTGTACTCTCCATGGTTAAGTATAACCAAAACAGTAACCACAGAAACCACAACAATAACAATCACACAACAATTCTTATAAAAACACACAATATGCGATCGCTCAACGAAACACGTTCCAATGCGTTGCCGACGCCTATGAGTCTGCCGGTCGAGGCGCGTCTTTGATTTCATTGGTTCTACCGGCGGAGAACAATCAGCCATTATTTCCATCTCTGTCTGTGCTGTTTTTTTTTTTTTTTTTGGCTTTAGGACCGAGCCATGCAGCCAGAAACTAGGTTGGTATTTTTATATATCTAATTATGGACAAACACACGACGTCACAACATCCATGGCGAAGGCGAGATTCGAACTCGCGGCCCGGCCGGCCGGCTGATCAGTAGCACGACACTCTGACCCACGCGGCCAACCGAGGTCCCCAAGTCTGTGCTGTTGACCACCGCAAAGCCACAGAAACGACATATGTCGTACGCTATACGGCTGTACTGGAAGGAAGCCGGGATCGAGCTCTGATCACGTGTTGATCACGCGTATGGGTCATTACAGTTTTAAATAGTATATAGTATAGCTTACTGTACAAGTAATGTAGTCCTTTAATATAGATCTATTGGAACCAGGTCGACGTCAACCAATAAACTTATTGCAAAAGAAACTGGTAAATATGAATCGTTTCAAAATTGCTTATACAGGGTGGCCAGTATATAAGTGACTGATTTAAATTGCGCGCCATTTTTGATACACGCATTTCAATAGGTCGCGCCGCATTAGTTGTTTAAAGCACATGTGTCCAATCTATCATGGACCACTACACGATTTCACAACGCGTCCGTATTGTTAAAACGTTTTACTTTACAGTTTGGTGCGGTGTTTGGTATGGAGGTGTATTGGACCTTACGTTGCAGGCTCCTCAAATCCAACAATGTAACTTGCAAAACATGTGGTTCCAGCAGGACGGAGAAGCTTGTCACACAGCTAGGAAAACAATTAATCTTTTGCAAACAATATCTCGGAGACGTTCAATTTCTCGATTTGATGATGTTAACTGGCCACCAAGGTCACCGGATTTAACGGCTCCTGACTTTTTTTATGGGGATTTTTGAAAAATACAAACAAACCAAATACTGTAGAGCAGCTGAAGAACAATATTACGGAAGCGTTTGAAAATATTCATCCCGAAACTTACCAAAAAGTGATGGAGTTAGGTTTGCGTGGCTTCTAGAGGCCGACATTTATCTGATATTATTTTTCATAGATAATTTCTAAGTTTCAGTAAAATATAAAAATGGAAAAGATGGACGTATTTCAAAAATATTTTAGATACAAACCAGTCAGTTACATATCGGCCACCCTGATGTAGTTTCATCCTAAACCAGAAACAAATCAACATTTCATAAAAGGACTTGGTAATATGTACTTATTGATGATTATGAAAAGTATTTTTATACTTCCACCTGGTTGATCGATAGGTGGGGGTCGTTTTTGTGCCAAAATATATTTTCGAGTCATTGCTCTAAGTAACTGGAAATGTTAACTTTATAGTCAGAAACAATCGGGAAAAGGGTTGTGTAACAACACTGCCATGGTCATTAGTCTAATTAGCGTTACTTAGCTAAGTGCCCGTTTTTTTTTAGCTAAAAAGCTTATTTTCAATGAGACTTCGACATTTCTAATCTGGTTTAAAAGTTTTGGAGAGCAAATGAGGACGCTTTTGGAGTTATTTGGAATATTAAAAAGTATGTTAGACTTACTGGATGGCAAAAAGGGTCAAAGGTACCCTAGTTGCCAGGCTTCGCCTCGCTTCTACGAGGGATGTCTTTTAAGTTTTGCATATGGAAATAAAACAACCCGGTAGGTAGTTTTAAATGACTTTATTGTTTTTCGAAGTATTCTCCACGAAGATTAATACACATCTGCATGCGCTCGAACTAATTTTCGAAGCACTTATTCCACTCGTTTGCTGGCAGATCCAAAACGGCATGTTTGAATGCGTCAACTGCTTCTTCTGGTGACTGGAACCTTTGACCGCGCAGTCTGTTTTTATTTTTCGGGAACGTAAAGAAATCGTTAGGATTTAGGTCGGGACTATATGGAGGATGGTCCAATAATTCCACGTTTTCTTCCGTTAAATACTGCCTTGTTTTTTGGGTTGTGTGCGAGCTTGCATTGTCTTGGTGGAGGATGATTCTTCTTTCGGGGTTGATTTTTCGAAGCTCGGTGATGACTTTTGGCAAACAAATGGTGGTATACCAATCCGCAGTAACAGTTCTTTGCTCATTAAGAGGAATTGTTGCAATATGACCCGCTTTTGACACAAATGTCGCGACCATATTTTTCGATACACTTCGAGAACGGATGACTTTTGTTGGCTTTTCTTCACCTTGGAACACCCAAACAGCCGACTGTCGTTTATTTTCTGGTTCATAACAGTAAATCCACGATTCGTCACCACTAACAATGCTGTACACATTTTTTGAGTTTCCGGAATTGAAACAGTCAAGCGTTTTTTGACACCAATTAACCCCGGCTGCTTTCTGCTCTTCAGTCAACAGGTGGGGTATCCAACGAGAAACTAATTTTCTTACTCCTAATTATTCATGTAAAATTTTTTGAATTGAGATCTTTGAGATCTTCAAGGACGCCTCAATCTCGCGATATGTCACATGTCTATCTTCAATGATGAGTTTGCGCACAGCATCGACGTTTTTCTGGGTGATTGCCGTTTTTGGTGCACCCGCCCTGGGATCGTCGCTAAGACTCACCCGTCCACGTTTGTTTGAATTCTCCATACCAACAGGAGATTGTCGACTGATGTGGTGCTTCGTTGCCGAAAACAGACAGTAACTCAGCAAGGCATTCTTGTTGCGATAATTGTCTCTGAAAGTTGTAATAAATTATGGCGCGAAAATGTTCTCGGTTGAGTTCCATTTTTCTAAGGACTTGGTGACACTTAAAAATTCACTGTAGTGAGAACACTGCACGTATTATTGTGAAACCTTGAATTTATGTTTACTAAAGAGTGAGGTTAAGATTCAGTACTGACGTTCGATCCGCGCGGCCTACTATGTTTCTATATGCAAAACTTAAAAGACATCCCTCGTGCTACTACTAGACCTCAACTCATCTTGGACATGAGGTAAATTTCTTTAGTGTCAATCGAAACATTTATATTAATGCGTGGGATATCCAACAAACTCCTCGGGTCTACGAACCTTAATTAGAATGAGCTTTTACTTGAAGCCATAATAATGTAACGCCCGCAACTAATCTCTTAAAGTAGGGCAGGTGAACAGGTTAGCGTCCCCTTGAACAATACTTCGTACATGCCCGTGTTTTTAAGGAACAAAATAAGGCTGTTGGTAGACGATATCGATCAGGTGGAGCACATTCGATGGCCACCTTCAATGCTATTCATTAACCTTTCCCGAAATAGAGCAGTAAGGAACATCACACGTTTATACAGGGTGGGCCAGAATATGTGAGCAACCTTTCGAATCAATGTTTTCCCAAAAACATCTCATTTTATCGAGGAAGTGTTTTTATCTGATAAGAGGATGAGCTGGAGAGAAGAGGGCTAGCAGCGTCTGCCTCTCTCACGAGAGGTCTGCTGGTTATAACCTGTTGGAAACGCAACAATATAGGGTGCGCCATCTTTTATGTTGGTATGTAAACATAAAATAACTTTGAAAACAAAAAACTGATTTCTATATATCTATCTATCGGGTATTTTTATTAAATATGGTCATTTACAATTTATTGGAACTAGTTTTTGAACACAACATCTACCAAGTAGCCACCTTTAGTGACCAAAACAACATGTGCCCGTTTTGCTGCGTTTTCCATTAATTTTTCGATCATCTCTGGTGGTATAGCGGCGATTGTGCTACGCATGTTTGCCTTGAGTTCTTCAGTGGTCTGGGGTTTGCTAGCGTACACTTGAGTTTTCAAATAACCCCACAAGAAGAAGTCCGGTGTGGTCAAATCTGGAGACCTGGGTGGCCAGTCAAAGTCACCTCTTTTTGACATTAGACGTCCAGGGAATTTTCGGTGCAGAAACTGAATTGTCGCGCACCGTCTTGTTGAAACCGATACTTTTTCACGCATTTGTGGGCAGACATAATGAGCCGACATCCACCGATTTCCATTGACTGTTTCGTTTTCGTTGAAGAAAAATGGCCTAATGATGGTTTTAGTGCAAACGCCCGACCATACAGTCACTTTCCGGTCATGCAACGACATTTCATCTTATGTGGATTTTCCGTCTCCCAGTTTTGCTTATTAACGCCGCCAGAGAGCGTGAAATGCGAGCGACTGTTTGGGCGTATTCCAAGCGACGTGGATGGTCAGTTGGCAATATTTGTAGTGTTAACTGCACCTTATAAGGAAACAAATGCAAATCATCATTCAAAATGCGCCGCAACGTGGTTCCAATGATGCCAAAATGCTGAGCGCGGTGACGATACGACACTTTTGGGTTCTGGGCAACGCTGTCTCTGACCGCTTCAACCAATTCATTGGAACGTCTTGGTCGTTGATGAACGGTATGTTAATGATCTCTCACTGTCTCCAACTCAAGAAAATTTGAAACCAAACGACTGATAGTGTGAGAGAACCAAATCACTCGGTTGGTAAATATCAAAGTCATTCGATGTTTCAATACCGACATAAAAGATGGCGCACCCGGTACACTTCAATGCTCCCAAAATCCAGTACTGTACCGTGAATATCATGAAGCGCCCTAGCGCCCGTCCGGATTCGATGGATGGCCGAGTTCTACTAAAGACCCATTCATCTCGGCTGGTCAGAGCCCAGATCACCAAGGCCTTGATCTGGCATGAACACAACTCGTAAATCGCGGTAGCTGATGGGAAAAAGCTATGCTTCTTAAGGCTAAGAAGTACTTTTCTCACTCACTAACCCCCCAGATAACGCCTACCCTTGAGTACTGCTCACATATTTGGGATGCTGCCGCTTCAACTACGTGCATTGGCTCCTCCTCCTCAGAGCTCGCTTCCAGACAGATCCGCCTGACTACGGCCTGCCATCCTAACCATGTCGTATATCTAGAACATGCCGATACGACGGCTTCTTTGAGCCTAGAGTATCGAGACGGTGGAACAATCTGCCTGAGGAGGCATTTCCCAGTTCTACTAACCTTAAGCAGTCAAAAAATCGGATCATAAGGTGTAATTAAGCTCCTTACAGCAGCGGGGTGCCCCATTATTTGGGCTCCTGCCCATATGAAAAAAAACACTAAGAGAAGCGGGTTATCTGCCGGTCCACAGTACCTTTTATCGGGAAACACCGCTATTTTCCAGGAAGTGGTCTATGTGGCATTGCCCTATGGATTTCGTATTCATATAGACCATGGCATGGGAATCTCTTCACAAGTCTAGGCAGCAATCTGTACTTGTAGGATAATTTCAGATTGGTTATGGAGACGTGAGAACGTACTAATGCTTTGGAGGATGTTACAGCGAATCATTAGGTGCCTGACTCCAACTAATCCATCGGTATTCAGTTTGTATTATTTACGTACTTGTTCCCTTTAGTGGCATAATCAAAACAATTTCCGCATGGATTTCATGTAAAAAACCTATAAAACCTCAAAAACCTATAATATGTCATCTTGCAAACTTGGTAGTTTTTAGGGCGCAGTCATTCCACGTTTGCTCACTAGGATCGTTGTGAACGTCCATCTAAGGAGGAATTACTCAACTAAACTACACGCATTATTGGTTGCATATGTTTTGTGAGGCCAAATGGTCCTTGTCTGTAGTTTTTATTTCTGAGAAAAAAGTTGGTTGAAGAGCAAGATCGCATCTGGATTATTATGTGTATTGGTGTGCATGTGTATAAAATCAGTGATATTTGCTGTGTGAGGAAATCGTTACTGAATATGCTGTCAATGAAGTATATCTATTGGCTGTGCGCGACGGGTTATTTTTATGTTGAGCTTTCTGAAGAGAGGTTATGTTCAAAGTCATAAATTATGAAAAACTGAGGCGAATTACGGGAAATCATCACAGCGCCTGCGTTGTATGTAATTACTGTTAGCATGTACTATATGGCTTGTGAGTCGATAGTGTACAGTGAATATAATTGCTTCTTATCTCTCTCATCTTTTTAAATTCAGCAAATTTGTATATGTAATTTTCAGAATGGATAAGAAAAAGTGGATACGCAACTAATTTCTAGCTTTGAATCTCAATTAAGTGTATTTGAGACAAGAACTCAACGTAATTATCGTCAACACATACGACTTACAGCTTAGACCTCCAGTAATGCCATCTCAGAAGCAGATTTTACATCACATCAGATCCAAAGATTGATAACAAGCCTCATTACGTTTAGGCAACACGTACAACTAGTGCTAAGTTAATAAACCAGCATAATGTCAAAAAAAATCGGCATAATGTCACCTTTCAAGATACGTGATAACCATGCCGGTTAAAAGAATATGACATTTAGGTCAGATATATATATATACAGGGACTTTGAAGTTGAGTCATTAATTTTCAGATAATGATTGTAGAAGGAAGATAAACCAAAATATGCATGTAAAAATAAAAAAATAATTAAAAAAAAAATGTTACCTTGTTTTATAAAGTATCCTCCCGACAAGTATTTCAGTGCGGACCTGTATTTGATCGTGCGGTCTTGGAGCACCGGCATGCCCTCCCCTGTGAGGTCTTAAGTCACCTGATTCACGAGCCCTTTGTACTACATTAACAAAGGCACGAGGGGTTGATTGCACTCGATTGGGAAACCGATTCGCATAAATCCGTAATGCCGCGGCAGCATTTTGTAAAGACTCCCCCCCCCCCCGTATATAAGAATCATGTCCACAAGTTCAGCATTTTCGTAAACATGTGCCATTTTTTATTTCGTTTGAGCCACGCAACAAACATCACTATTCACTCACGCGTTACCGACTCACACATTGACTGACATCGTAATAAACGTTTCAAGTTCTTTCGCTTTTTTGTTTCCGATGCGATGAACCGATAAGGCGGATTATATCCGTTGTTGCCAAACACGAGCACATAATATTATTATTGAGACAGGGCGGTACTCAAACTTCTAAAGGGCTATAACTTTGTTAATTTAATTTTACCAGAAAAATGTTAAAGGAAAAAAAACATTTCTTTTGATCAGATCTACTCACTGTTAAAATAAGTGACTCAACTTCGAAGTCACCCTTATATGATTGCAAGTAGTTTGTCAGAGAAATGAAGTAAATTACGGAGTTGGCTTTTGTCCGCGTCTTTCCTGTTCTAGAGACGTTTCTTTTGAATCAGACCGGAAGGACAATCTCTGGCTTTGCCTTGACGCCAAAATATCCCCAAATTTGCATGCTGCCTTTATCGCTCTCCCTTGGACCATAGCTGGGATGAACCACTTGAATACCTCGCTGTCAAGATCGACTTTCTGAAATCAGTCACCCTGCTTCAGAAGTTCTTCTCCTCGGTGATTTCAATGGCCATAATGATCGTTGGTTGGGCTCAAACAATACCGATGCAACAGGTCGTGCAGGTGAACCAAGGACTAACCTATCTGGTGACGAGCCCTACTTTTTTCTCCGCGTTTTGTCACTCGCCACAACCTCAACGCGGGTGTTCCCCAGGGATCAATTTTCTATCCGACACTGTTTCTCTTACATATCAACGATCTCCTTTCCTATACGGTCAATCCAATTCACAGCGTTGCTGTTGACAGGACTCTCTCTCACTGCACGGTGAGGTGGAAGGTGGAAGGCTATTTCTTTAGGGCTGAGAAGTACTTTTCTTCGCATGCCTTCCTCACTCTATATAAGGCTTCTCCCAGTTCAAAATCGGATTAACAAAATTTGCTTTGGGATCCTCATAGCAGCCGCTGTGTCCTGGCATTTAGGCTTCTGCCTGCGCGGCTGATTCGGTATAATAATCATGCACTGGTTTTGTTTTCCCACGATTGAATTATTCTTTACATACACATGATCCGCTATGGTAATTTAGGCACTGCGATGATAATTTCTACACAAAGATCATCTAAAGCGAGGTGACCAGATTATATCATATTTATGGCGACATTGCAGTTAATTTTAAAGGTCGAAGTTCAGCTAGAATTAGACGCCATTAGTATGTGCTAAATTTAAGTTTTTCAAAGACATCCATAGTTGCTTCCACTGGATGAAACTAGAGGGGCTATGAACTCTATGCCTTTTGGAAGAACAGTTACAGCTGTCGGAGGAAGTTAAATACTTGGGGGTAATACCTGTACGAGACTCCAAACTTACCTGGAACACACAGATAAAACATATATATTAAAAGGAGAGTATAGTCGCTTTTAATGTTGTCTAGACGCTCTCATAGTAAAATGTGGAGCTTAAGCGCTTCCATGATGTACATGCTGATGCCCAAAGGTGCGAAAACGCAAATTCGAGGAGCAAGCCACAATAAGCCCAAGAGGCTGCGGTGCCATCAAGGACTTTAGTGGAAAAAGAATGTCCTGAGCCGTCGATAAACAAGTATCTGAAACCTATCCTATGCACGGTTGTCATGCTGATAGATCTCCATTTTTTCTGACTAAAATGAAACTACATGTAAAGAATTTAAACTGACGTTTCGGCCTCCTCGGTGGCCTTTTTCAAAGTATAAACCATTGAAAATGGTCACCAATGTTTCCAAAACGTTAGAAAACAATCAATTCTACATATTATGTGGTCTCATTTAACGGCCAGAAAATCATGTTGAATTGTGGAGAAACATGGTAGTACAAGTACGTTTTTCTCTATCTTTGGATAAGAATACGATATGATGTGAGCCCCTCCTCAAGGAGGCTGTCACATTTTGGGTAGCGTTTAGGTCCCAGGGTATATCATGGGTAGATTAATTACTATAGTTTTTTGTGCTGGCACCAGGATCTCAGCGTAGAACTTGTTTATAGTTTCGGGGACATCCTGTATAGACGTAAAATTCTAACGAGCACAAGCAAAAGCTAAGCTATCGATTTTTCTTGTTTACCGCACTTACCTCTATGTGTCTCTTTATTAATCCTAGTTGGCGAACAACTACAAGTAGGTTAAAATTCAATTAAGTTTGAGTATTGCTCTTCGTTTTATAGAAAACGACACGACATAGGAAACATTTGGCTTCATGCAACTTGAAAACAGTTCGATATGTATGATTTACAAGGGTGAAATGAAAACATTTATATGGAAAATGGGGTACAATTAAATATTCTGATATGTCTAAACGAGAATCACTCAGAGAGTAAATCTTACTAGATAATCAAAAATATAACTAATATTGACTTATTCTCTGATGAAAACCTCAACGTTATCACTGGTGATAGAGAATTAGAGAAAAACTGCGTCTTTTGGAGCGTATGTAGTATGAGACACTTGAAAAAATGTCATGGCTGAGGTATTTGGGAAAAACTGAAATTTGGCAGAATCATCTTTATTTTTTCTGACTTTATTTGAGAAATATCAAAAAACTGCAGTGGCGACGCGGTGACTTTTCTTAAACTGTTACCAAAACCAGATGTGAAGAATCTTATTAAAAAAAGGTAAACAGGTAAACATTCCTGGACTGAGCGTCTGGGGCACTTGATATACCTCATCGTCTTATGCTATGACTAATCCAAGCCGTCCGAAAAAGCAGTCGACGTTTCTAGATGTTCGGAAAATTTTTAATCTTTTTTGGCAATGAATGTTAACAATTCCCTGTAATTTCCACTATTGTCAGAGTCATCCACTTCAAGATAAACGGTAATTCCTGTTTTGCCAAAAAACATACGGTATCTAGAAGTGTGCCGCCTAAAAGCTTGGTTAAGACATCTTTCGATTTCTGTTTTGCCAAACTGAATTAAATTGGCTACACATCTCACGTGTAACGGAGAAAATTCATGTCTCCTCTTTAGAGCCCTAAAACTATTTAAATCGTTGACTCCGCTGCTGGTCCACCCATTTTTTTCTGTATAATACAGAAGACATCGCCAACAATACAATCTGTTTTTTTTATAACCACATAACTAAGAGTTTCCATATACCAATTTAATTTAAAATATCAAACTACGTTTTTTTATTCCTTTTTAAAATTATCTAAAATAGGTGTTGGTCTTCCATTTTCAATGATCTCCTTTTTTTCTTAAAAATTATATATATATAACTGTTACCAATGGACGCTTCGCCACTGAAAAACTGATAGAACTTTCATTGGCACTCTTCAGGAACTACATGATGGTGTTTTTAAATTTTGTTCCGTTTCTGAGAAACCATCATCACCTTTATTTTTTTATATGGTCCGGAAAAAGGTACACCCTGTATCTGAAAGCATCTTTTCCTACGAATTCAATGATATATCACATGTTACATTTGGGTTTTTAGTTATAAAGATTTTTTATTGTTTTATTTTATTTAAGTAGATGTTTCAAATAAACGCTTCATTCTGAACGAACCATATCCATTCAAATTTTGAGCCAACTATAAGAAAATGGACTTACTTGACTGCCTTCTTTCGGGAAATTTATCAAGATACATTTCTGCAGTATTTTTTGTAATTTCGTAGCACAAAATGTAACACCTCAGCATGTCGAACTTTTCTTTGTTTGCAACGCCTACTTATTAAATTTTAGTTTTTCCCAAATACCTCAGTAAGCCATGAAATTTTCTCAACGGCATGTAAATACGCCCCAAAAACGCAACTTTTTTATAATTTAAGCTGTATCTCCGACAGGAATTGAGATCTTCATTCATAGGATCCTTATCTTGGACATCCTGTATTGGTTCTAAGACTCGGTACTGCACCCTAACTAATAAGAGGCACTCAAACGCACATCCGGTTTGAATGCTTTGCGTCATGAAGCCATTCGTTCCGCCTTATAGAAGTTCATGAACAGGGTTTGGCACGAGCATCACTAGTAATTGTAGCAACTCTTGCCAAGAAGCTGGTTTAAGTATTCATTCAGAGCTAGCAAGTATTGTTCACCATCTACCTCCGTAGACTAGATAAGACCGAAATACAGCTCACATTTCTGGGGAGCTGCTGGCCAGATCACAGTACATTTTTTTATATACCAAAGCGGCCGCACAGGCAGAAGCCTAAATACGAGGGCTCCGCGGCTGGTATAAGAAGCTTGAAGAAACTTTGTTACTCCAATTTTTGAATTGCCCAAGGTTAGTATAAATTAGAAAAGCCTCCTCAGATAGATTGTTCGAAAATCTCGATACCCTAGGGCGGCGAAAGGGCGGTCATATCGGCAAGTTGTGAAGATAGGCAAATATACAGGGTGTTCCTTAATGAAAAATTAATGCTAGTTTGCCAAACTATCGTCCAAAAATGTTTCCTTACAAAAACTCGGGGTGTTGAAGTATTAAAATTTTGCAACATTTTTCCGTCTAGATTGATCATAATATGGATTAGGTAGCCCATTTATTGGGCTTCAGTATCCTGTTTTTAAATCTCGTTGCGATCATTTGGCGCGGAGATATCTGACTTTAAATGAAAACTTGGAATAAATCTCCAATAAAATGTGATTGCAATCTTTGAGGAAATTTTTTTGTTTCCTTGGTGTTGATCTTAAAAATGTAAAAAAAGTTATTTTTGCCTTGGTTTGAAAACCGTCCGCATTTTTTTTGACTGCTAACCAGAGGGTTCATGTCTTTGTTGGGTTTTCTTATATCTCAACGTATCCCTAATAACCTTGCGCGACAGCAGATGGATCCATTGTACTGTTTGTCCGTACCGAAAAATTCCTAAATCCGGCTTTGAGAACCCTCAGAAAATATTTTCCAGATCCGCCCCTGGTCAGATTTTATTTTTAATATTCCATGGATAAAAGAATAAACTGTTGCCAATCCCTTTTTTAAAACTGAAGGCGTTACAGATGTCCAATAGTGACAACAAAAGAAGAAAAATAATTTTTCCAAATCAGATGATTGATTTGTTTCAAATTTTGACCAGTCGGTCCGGAGGAACCCTAAGATGGATCGACCTGCCATAGTGCAGGGTTATTAGGGATACATTGGGGTATAAAAGTGCATATAAATATTAACCTTCTCATTAGCAGTCACAAAAATGCGGTCGATTTTGCAAAACATGGCAAAAAGTGCGTTTTTTTACTTTTTAAAATCAAGACTATGGAAACAAGAAAAAATCCTCAAAATTGCGATAAAATCGTATATGAGATATATTACAGTTTTCGGAAATCCCCTTACATTTTCTATGCTATCACAGTTATCAGTGGTCGATGAAAAAAATATTCTTTTTCATTCAAGGTCAGATATCTCTGCGTCAAATGATCGTCTCGTGACTGCCAAATTTAATTTGTTTCGAGTATATAGTTTTCATACAAATCGAATTTGTCAAACCCGAGTCAAGTCATTCGAACGAATGGAAAAAAATTGATTTTAGAGAAATTATTGCTTGCCACACTGTATATTCTATAAAGCAATACTTACCTTGCTTTTAGAGCATTCTTTCGACGTAAACATCTCTTTCCTCCTCCTGTATGTCTCCTTGATAGCGGAGCACGGGCTTTAGGCATTTTAACAAAAACCAGCTGCGAGAATAACGTTAGAACAAAACACCAATTAGCACCAAATACACTTAAAACAATGAAAATAATCACAGCTACAACACTTATGTACTCAAAGAATAAATCACACGCGTGGCAATACGGTCAGCATGGCTTTTTTTTTTTTTTTTGGTGAGGGGGGAATGCATTTACGCACCATACCATAGCCCGAGCTACGGCGTGTGTGGGGCTCCAGGGTCTTGAAGAGATCACCTAATACCCACTAAACCCTAAACCTCCGCGTGGCCCGACTCATGAGCGTCTCGGTAGGCCATGTGTTGTGCGTGACCTGCGGTCTGCTACAACGTCTCCTCATGTGTTTCAGTCTCTGGGAACGCCGGGTTGGTTCCCTTTACCTCGCACATTCTATCGATGTCGTTAAGCGATCATCGATAGAGGGTCTGCTGGTTCTGTTGAAACTCTTGTTTTCGAAAAATCAAGAGTTTCTAGTCCTCTGACCAATATGTTGTTCCTGGTCCTGGTCCTGAGGGGTCCTGGTCCTGGTGGGTCCTGGTCGTGGCGGGTCCTGGTCCTGGTTGGTCCTGGTCCCGGTGGGTCCTGGTCCCGGTGGTTCCTGGTCCCGGTGGTTCCTGGTCCTCTGCATCCACGCCGTGGGGGGGGGGGGGGAGCAACCGCGGGTTCTCCTAGTCTCCTAGTCAAGGTTCCAGTTAGCGGGTGCCAACTGGGACCTTGGTCTAGGGTACCTGGTTCTGCGGTTGCGAGGCCTCTCGTCCGGATCGTAGTCCATGAGGAATCGTAGCTGCTCGTTCGGGTGGTCCTGAGCTTTCTCGAAGGTCTTCCCCGCTTTTTTCCTCATGTACTCGTGGATGGTGTCCCAATGCAGG
This sequence comes from Acanthoscelides obtectus, assembly GCA_963669975.1. NCBI lineage: Eukaryota > Metazoa > Arthropoda > Insecta > Coleoptera > Chrysomelidae > Acanthoscelides > Acanthoscelides obtectus. The sequence goes on from CAVLJG010000009.1 coordinate 66,094,890, forward strand.
TCTCTACGCGAGGTTGAGTTTCTTACGTAGGATGGTGCACTGGTGGCGATCCGGAGTAGCTTCATCTCTAGAGCAGCAAGTCGCTTGCGGTAGCTGGGGGCAGCGTACCCCCAGACCGCGGAGGCGTAAGCGAGCTGAGGTCTGGCGATGGCCTTGATCAGCCGTAGCTTGGTCGCTAGCGGCATCCGGCTGTGTCTACCTAGTAATGGGTAGAGTTGAGCCATGGCTGCTCTGGTCTTTGCGATGACAGCTTCTATGTGGGCTTTCCAGGTGAGGGACTTGTCAAATACGATCCCCAGATATTTGACTTTGTCGCTCCACTGGATATCTTCGTCGAGAGGTCTTGCAATCCTTCTTCGTTGAATGAAGATTGCCTGCGTCTTCTGGACGTTGATGCGGATTTTCCATTTCACGCACCAGTCCTGGATGTGGTCCAGTTCATCCTGTAGTCTCCTACGGATGATCTCGGGTCGTCTATGCTTGGCGGCTATAGCAGTGTCGTCTGCATATAGGGCCAGCATTGTGTCAGCTGTCTTCGGCACATCGTGAGTATAGATGTTGTAGAGCAGGGGGGCTAAGGCTGACCCCTGGGGCACGCCAGCTTCCAGCTGTCGTCTTGTTGAATGGCATGTACCAATCTTCACCGTGAGCCATCTTTGTGTTAGATTCAGCATGGCGAACGACGCACCTGTCTTAAATAAGGCCAATAATCTTCCGCCGAGGGCGTGGTCAGCGGGAGGCGTGGTTTTGCCAAAATATTTGTCAAATTACATTTACAACTCAAAAACCGTTTGAGCAAACGAGTTGATTTTTTCTTTGATGGCTTGTTCTTTCAGTTCTTTATGTCTTTTATCCACATACTTTCAAAAAATCGTTTTCCTTCAAAAGAAAAATAAAATTTTTATGCGAAAAATAAATTATATGTGGAAAATGAGCGATAAAGGACGTTCCTTAATTCATAATGCAATTACTTAATTTCATGTCTTTACGATTATTTGTTTCGAAGCTGGGACTGTAAAAAAATTGGCAAAAAAAAGTTGTCATTTTGACAAAAAAACATGAGATTATCATAACTCAGTTATTTTTATACACACCCTGAAATAATCAGACAATAAGTGCTCATAATACTGCTCCAAACGCACAGTTGAAAAAAGGGACGTGCGACCTTAAGAACAGAACATTGAAGCTGAATAAACGGCCTATCGGGTCCATTTGATGGCACAACAGAAATAAAATTCGTGGACTAAAAAGAAGTACTCAAAAGATTTGCACAAATTTTTATTTCCATGAGAACGGTTGCTTCTAAAGCTTATCAGCTAAAAAACCTGAATACTGGAAGCTTGAAGATTCAAAATGCTGATTTTATATTCTAGATACGACCATTTTTCACCAAAACACAGCTGGTCAAAAATCAACAAAAATTTGTTTTTCTTCTTGCTTCCTTAATTTTTTTGAGTAGTGTTTGAAAAATTAGAACCGATGTATGTGCAATAAGATCAAAGCATAAAAATGCTTCGTTGACCACAGTGATTTTTATTTTTTCCCTAAACCTTACTCTTGCACGATAGTGCTCAAAGACTGTGACGAACATGTACGCACCAAGTGAGTCCGTGAGATTTTTTTACTACGCTTTATGGTTTTTAAAATTAACTCGCCAATTAGATCATTCATGTGAATATTAAAACTTTATTTACAATTTAAGTAGCCCTTGCATCACGCTCGCGTATAAGGAAACATGAGATCAATGCCCAAGATATAATCAGAAAGTAAAATAGATAGGCAGAAGATTTGAAAGATTTGCAAGTACAACTGTTGTGAAAAGAGATCGAAATTGTTTTCCTTCATTCTGGCTAGACGTTTTGTAAGAGTATTGCTTCTCATTAGAACTTATCTGTTTTAGCCACAACCTCCTGAAAATTCAAAACAGCTTACAAAATGTTGTATACTTTTGCAAGGCCTGTAAATTGAGTGATGGAACTGGCAACGTAGAGTTCGATCCGGCAACATTGGAGGCGCCAGGCTTGGAGGGCAGAGAGGGGAACATGCGATCCGTCTTCAGTACAAGTTTGAACTCGCTCGAGTCATTTGGTTGTCAGTAGCGATTTTTTCGTGAAACCGTTTTTCCTATTGTGTTCTAAAAATGATCAATTTCAAGCAACGGTATGCTGTCAGGTTTTGCTTCAGACTTGGACACAGTGCAACGGAACATTCAAACGGCTGTAATCGACCAGGTGAAGGCAATTCCAGTATCGGAGTGCCAGCACTGCTATGAGGAGTGGAAGAACCGTCTCCAGCTCTGTGAGGCTTTAGAGGGAAGTTTTATTGCAGGTGGCAATATGAAATTGTAATTCTATTTGAATGAGAAAAAAAAGAGTCTCAGACCTCGTAAGTGAGTCTAAACTACCACCAAACTCTTCGTTCACTATAGCAAGCGGTGTATATCAGTGTTTTGCTTGTGTGGCTGATGTGTGTGAAAAAATGAGTTAAATAGCTAAACTAAATACCTACTTCCCACGCAATGATATAAAACTGTTTAAAATTGTAAATACGTCGTCGCCAAATATTTTAATTAACCATCCAATTAAGAGTCTAGCCTCTTTACTGAATTACGCTGCTGCACTAGCTTCCTAAATAAAATTCAGCCTTTGTATAATATAATGACAGGTAAATAGGTGTAAAACATTTTAGGAGGTGATAGTACAGCTCCTTTGCTATCAAAATTAGTATATAATACCATACCCTATATTCAAAAGTTATGGAAGATTGAATTTTTTTTAAAAACAACCCAGATTACAGAGTAAAATAGTTGAGATAAAAAAAGTTGGTGATTAAACATTCTTTTTTGGTGTTTTCAGGTTATTATTTAAATAAATAATTCTCATAAATTAAAGAACATATGAAAACACTACTGAAAACGTATTTATTTTCATTTAAATGTTAAATGAAAATTTTTATTTTCAACTTTCACATTAAGAAGTCTTTTTTTTCAAAAAAATCATAATAAAGAAAATGTACAAATAACTGCAAAAACTTCCTCGTTTCTTTAGGTTTCTAAAATGGTATAATAACATATCAGTAAGTAAACCATTAAACAAAACAATATTACTTTGCTAGAAAGGACCGCTAAGTGCATTTCATTGTACTGAGCAGGTAAACCAAGCCTTTCATGGTTCGACCCCTTTTGTTATTTTTTGTGCCCTGTGCCGTTATTCGGGTTTAAGTATTCGGAATCTGTAGTCGCTCCTCGGAAGCAAGCTCTGCGTGTGTTTTGAATTGACACAGCTGACGGATCAAGGAAAGGGAACTAACGCTTAGGTTAGTTAGTAGAATATCAACCTTTAACGCTGTAGGACGTACTTTTACTTTTTTGATCAGTTTTAATAATGGCGAGTTACCGTAACGAAGAATACGCTGATATGGTTTAAGTGATGGAAATTCCGTTGAAGCCAGGCGAGAATACGAAAACCGTTTTCCGAATCGGCGAATACCGAGTCATCGAGTATTTGCTTCTGTGTACCAACGCGTCAAGGAAAGTGGACAGGTTCATGAGAGACGTCATGATGCTAGTAGACCTCGGTTGTTTGACGACGAAGATCGAGAGGCAATACTGGAATGCTACGGCAGAGACCCGACGACGCCTACACGAGTTATAGCAAAGCAGCTTGGTTTAACTCAGTGGAAAGTTTGGTTCGTTTTGCATTCGGCGAGACTTTACCCTTTCCATTACACACCGGTTCAAGTATTAGAAGAAGGAGATCCGCAAGAAGAATTGATTTTTGTCGATACATGCTTCATCGGGATCAAGAAGAAAACGACTATTTAACTAAAATATTGTGGACCGACGAGTCTAAGTTTGACAGAGAGGGGACAACAAATTATCACAACTTACATTATTGGGCCCCACGAGAGGCAAATCCCCACATGGCAAAGCCCATCAAAGAAGATTTTCGGCAAACGTGTGGATGGGAATCATTCATACGTATTAATTGGACCAGTTTTTTTGCCTGACAACCTGAATGGCGAATCCTATGAAAACTTTTTGAGATCCGAACTCTGGGAGTATCTCGAAGACCTGCCTCTGAATATCAGGATGCAGATGATCTGCCAATACGATGGCTGTCCCGCGCATTTCCGTCTGGGTGTTAGATAGTGGCTGGACGAGAAATATCCTTGGATTGGCCGAGGTGGACCGACACCCCAGATTTAACACCGTGTGACTATTATTTATGGGGGCACATGAAGTCATTGGTGTACGCTGAGCCCATAGACACTCTTGCACAGTTGAAAGAAAGAATTATGGCTGCTGCTGACACTATCAGAGGACAACTAACTGGCCGCATCACGTGTACCAACATGAGAAAAAGACTACGGGCTTGCATAAGAAACGGCGGACGTCAGTTCGAACAACAATTGCAATGAATTTTACCTTCATTTCATTATTGTATTTTACTTACCAATTGTAGTAACTTTTAGTCAGTTTTTATTATTCTGTAGTACAATTACAACTGTGTAAATAATCTAATCGTGTAACTTAACCGTAGTTTAAAATAATAACTATCCCATAGCTTACAGTTACATTATTTTCACAAAAACACTTTACTCCCTATTGTTGTATGTATGTGTGAAACTCAGTTTTTGTGCACTTATCACACCAATTTAGATTCCTTATGAAACAAGGATATTATTTAAATTGTTTGTACGTTTTTTTGTATACTGATTTTTTTGTAAAACAACTTACTTACTGTAAAACGTTATTTGTCTTTCTTAGTTAAACATTTTTGAATGAAAATAAATACGTTGTTTGGTATTGTTCTCGAATCTTTTTTAATTTATAATAGTTAATTATTGAAATAATAACCCAAAACCACAAAAAACAAATGTTTAATCTCCAACTTTTTTCTCTCTCGACTTTTTCACTCTGAAATATGGATTGTTTTTAAAAAAATCTTAAATCTTCAATAACTTTTCAACCTTTGAATATAGGGTATGGTATTATATACTAATTTCGATAGCAAAGGGGCTGTACTATCACCTCCTAAAATGTTTTACCCCTATTTACCTGTCACCCTGTAGATATAATAACTGTCAGATGCTTAGACCATTCATACAATAGGACAGCCATGAGACAAAAAATATGGAATATACAGGGTGACTTTGAAGTTGAGTCATTAATTTTCAGATAATGATTGTAGAAGGAAGATAAACCAAAATATGTGTGTAAAAATAAAAAAAATTAAAAAAAAAATGTTACCTTGTTTTATAAAGTATCCTCCCGACAAGTATTTCAGTGCGGACCTGTGCGCCCAAAAGCATGTCACAAAAACTGTTCGAAATGATTTCCGTTTTGCTCGACGCACAGCTGGGCGCGTCTTAGCCATGTCTCTTTACAAGCACGCAATAAAATCACTGGTTGATTTCTGATCACTGTACTCATTTCCTCAATTCGAGCACGTAATTCTTCGCGTGTATTAACCGGTGTTTTATACACTAGAGTTTTTAGCCAACCCCACAAACAAAAGTCTAAAGGATTTAAGTCCGGAGACCTTGGCGGCCAAGGTACAAAACCGCCACGGCCGATCCAACGATTATTAAATTGTCTATTTAAAAATTCACGCACATTTCTTGCATAATGGGGTGGTGCCCCATCTTGTAAAAACCACATGTTTTGTCTAATATTTAAAGGCACATCTTCCAGTAAACCAGGCAAAATGTGTTGCAAGAAATCAAAATAATTTTCACCAGTTAAGCGATTTGGTAATTCAAAAGGCCCCACTAAAATTCCATTAACAATTCCCGCCCACAGGTTGATTGGTTCAAATCGCTGTTGAAAATTGGTTTCCCTTATTTCATGGGGATTTTCAATAGCCCAAACGTGAGAATTAATAATTCCGTTTCTAGTAAAGAGGGCTTCATCACTCACTAAAATTTGATTTAAAAAATTGTCATCATTTTGATGTTTATTTAAAAGCCAATTGCAAAAGTCAACCCTTTGTTCATGATCTTCCGGTTGTAAGGCCTGCACTTTTTGTATGTGAAACGGATAGAACTGATTTTCACGTAGAGTTTTCCAAGTTTTATACTGACTAATCGCCAATTGAGTTGAAATTTGTCGGGTGCTTACTGTTGGATCATCACTTACTAATTCTAAAATTTGTTCTTCTAGTTCTATTTGATCGTGTGGTCTTGGAGCACCGGCATGATCTCCTCTGTGAGGTCTTAAGTCACCTGATTCACGAGCTCTTTGCACTACATTAACAGAGGCACGAGGGGTTGGTTGCACTCGATTGGGAAACCGATCCGCATAGATCCGTGATGCCGCGGCAGCATTTTGTAAAGACTCCCCAGTAAATAAGAACCATGTCCACAAGTTCAGCATTTTCGTAAACATGTGCCATTTTTGATTTGAGCCTCGCAACAGACACGATTATTCACTTACGCGTAACCGACTACCAACTGATACTGACTGTATACAACTGAAGAAAATAATTGTAAAAAGATCGTTCCAAATTCTTTCGCTGTTTTGTTTCCGATGCGATGAACGGATAAGGCGGATTATATCTTTTGTTGCCAAACACGAGAACATAATATCATTATTGAGACAGGGCGGTACTCAAACTTCCAAAGGGCTATAACTTTGTTACTTTAATTTTACCAGAAAAATGGTAAAGGAAAAAAACATTTCTTTTGATCAGATCTACTCACTGTTAAAATAAATGACTCAACTTCGAAGTCACCCTGTATAATATATTCCAAAACCCAGTACTGTACTTTGACTAATAAGAAGCGCCCTAGCGCTCATCTCGTTCCGAGGAATGGCCGTTCATTTTGGGTGGTCAAAGTACAAATCACCGAGGACTCGGTCTGGCACGAACACATCTCGTCAACAGTGGCAGTAGCATAACCTTCCCACTTTGTACAAGGCTCAGATGAGAGCTATCCTCAAGTACTGCTCACATGTTTGGGGTGCTGCCGCCCCGACTACATGCTCGATGGAGTTCATAAGAGGGCGGTCAGACTGATTGAAAACTCTTGTGTAACGGACAGTCTAGGCACCCCTTTCGGATTAACGGAGTTTCTTTAAGCTCAACATTTTGCGATGTCAAGTAGAAAATACGCCAAGATGTGAGGCACTGCGAAAATGTTTTGAGTGTGATGCGTCATTCCTAATTTTTCTGTGATTTCAGTAATAATTTTCTCATACATCAAATACTCGTATCACTGATTTTCTACACATGCACACCAATACACGCAATCACCATACAATCATCCAGATTTGATCTCACTGCTCTGCTGCTCAACTAATTTTCTATATCCTCTCAGAAATATACCCTACAGACTACCTCAGCATTCTGCAACCAACAAAGCATGCTGGGGAATTGACTTGCAGCTGGTCTTTGAGTGTGTCGTTGAGTCATCCGCCTCAGTTGACGCTTTTAGTGACGCTCTCAGCGCTCATAGCGAGCAAAAGCGGAACAAACTATTTGCACACTAGTCAGCAAATCGTTTTTTTGACATTATATAGGTTTTTTACGTAATAACCCTTCCGGACTGCTCTGACAAATAACGACGAATACTAGTAGCACTTTAGGGTTTTAGAATTAAAACGCCCATAACTTTATTCACTTGAACATTTATTTACACTTTAAGTATTCCTTGCGCTACATTCGCATGAATGGCAACATTGATAAGATCATTGCCCAAGAAATAATCAGTAGCCACAATGTTCGTTTCGTTTACCCATTCGTCTCTGAACCACTTTGTCACTTCTCCATTTATTTCTTGCGCGAGCTTTTTCAGACTGTTCGTCCTGAATATGATGTCCAACGGCGTAGGTGTCAACTCGGCCATGAGTGCCCACATTGGATTTGGTGAGACTGGTCGTTGTTCTCTGATAGTACGTTCTAGATATCGTTTCAGTTCGGGAACTTTGTTGGTGTCGCCCCAGAATTGTTGGAGTGGAGACCATAACCATTGATTATCTGAAAAGATGGAAGAGAGTGAGTTTGTGTAACAGAAAAAGAATATGCATGTTCCTTTACTATATGCTCAACAATACGTCAAACTGGGAGCTTCTAATCATATCATAGAATTAGAGGTGGTTATGGTTATGGTTATATGAAGAGAGGATACTTCATGGAATGTCTTTATAATCTGCCGCTCAGTTCCATTCTCTTTGGGGTTCTTCTGCATTCTAGTAAGCAAATTTTACACAGCGTGCTGATATGACATGCTGCAAACTAGTCAAATCTTACGTATTTTGATGCTCAACAGCAAATATGTCGAGTTTGCGATCTATTTCTCTTGGTTTGATGATTCCCTCATAGATGGCTCGACATTCTGCTACAGCTCCGCGTGTTACGCTTTGCATTTACCGAGGCGGTGTTGCCCAACTGGCGTAAAATGTTTAGAGAACGCTACATTTATACTGAGCACGAAATATTCATTAAATATTTATTCAATATTTAATCAATATCTTTTATATATTTCAAATATAATATTTCTTTTATAATATTCATCAAGTACTTACTTTTCAGTCAATGTAAAACATTAAAACTCCATTATTTAGAAAATATTCAATAAACATTAGAAATACTTTTTCAGAGTATAGAATAAATATTTATTTTTCGATTAATGGAAAATGCCGCTTATTCACAACATATTTAACAAGGAAGTGAAAAAGTGATCAATTTAAATTTAACGAAACGCGGCTGACAGATAAAAATTTTTGAGACATCCATGAATATCCTATGTACCTATGACCATGAGTTCACTATAGTATTGATTTTTTTACAGCGCGTGTAGCTAAGCAAGTGTAAAGACATAATTGTCCATATTAACTTATACAAGTTCGTACGAGTACATTACATGTGTATATTCCTCGACATGGAGATAACATAGGTCTGTTTACAACAGATGGTAATTTCTAACATGCCTTATCTAACGTAAATATGGTATGTTCCTCCAGTGAGGTTTTTTCGTATTAATATGAATCCACAGTTGCATCTTATAACTCTTTAAACATATGTCAGCGGAAAAAACGTAATCCATATACGAACACCAGATTTCGAATTTGGCGCCATCAGAATCCAGTTGTGTGTGTGACCCCGAGCGACCAATGGCACAATAGCAAGCCAACTTGAACCTGAGCCGACCCCCTTGTCGACTTCCAGTTTGCCTGTGAGAGCGTGCATCCTGTGTAACTCCAAGTGGTACATTATTTGAGTGTTTTTTTTTTTTTGAGGAAAGTGTAGGTTTTGCGGTAATTACTTAGCTTAATTTATCTGAAACATTATTGTGCCAGTTGAGTATAAAGGGTATTTGCAAGACCATAAATAACTAGCCTTGAAGTGTGACAGAGTTATTTGGGATAGAATATAATAGGGCCTCGTAGGACTTTGGGATTCGTGGATTTATCTGAAAATTTATAGGAAAATTATATTTATAAAATCCTAATGAGAAGTCACCACAATCTCAACTTGATCGAAATACATCAAAAATGTTTTGCCAGCGGTATTTTTGTCTTAGCAGGGGGCAAATCAGCTATAACTATTTTAAGATTTCAATAGTGATGTGCCACAGATTTTAGCAATCGAAAATACTATATTTCGCCTCTTGAATTATAATATAACCTCCCAAAACAGTTATGGCTAAATTAGCATCCTACTACTGCAAAAAGTCACATTTCAGCAAAATCAATAAGTGGTTCATTTTCAAAAACCCTTTTCTTTTTGAGTGCTAGTCTAAGGATTAAGTTGTGTCCATGTACATTTTTCATCAAGATATCTAAAACATACCAAATTTTCCTTCAAATTACCAAATCTCAAACTCCCATAAGAAGTATATGCCGAGTCCTTTTAGGTGCAGTTTGCAGCTGCTTTTCAGTTACTCACCCATGTAACATAGGTCCACTGCATTTTATATTCCTATATAATATAATTAGTGAGCTTGTTTTTTTAGGGGCATGGATTTGCAAGATGCAGAAGAGGTCTATAATATTATTTGATGATATTTTACTTTATAAACCCAATTTTAGAAAAGCATCCCTATAGATTTTGCTAAAATGACCCATGAAGAATTTTCAAGAATACACTGTGGTTGGTCAAGGCCTAAATACCAAGGACCTCCATAATTTAACCATAATAGACGGTCAATATGACCAGTCGTTCTTAGGTTTGGCCGGGTATGTACTTGTGAATGGGGTATTTTCGAAAACTTTTGTTATGACAAAATATTAGATGATATATTGTCTCAAAAAAGTATGGCATGTGTTTTTATTTTTTTTATGAATGAGTAGTTGTAAAAATTGCAAATGTTCAAGTATGACATATAGCGCCAAAAAAAACAAAGGATTTAAATGAGTTTTGTTTCAGTGTACGAATCACTAACTAAAAAATGAGTTTAAAACACATCGCCATTCAAAAAATAGCGTCAAGAAGTTCATAAAAGGTTATGTTTAGCACAAATCATTCCGTTTAGGAAACACGTCAACTACGAACATGTATAACAAAGGAATTAAATAGGCCCATACAAATAGTGTCTGGTCCCCACAAGCAACGGCGACGTTGCGATTACAATTCCAATGAATGAACAGGTAGAGGTAGCGGCTACATTGGTACAGGTTTAACTACTGTTTTCGTTGCGTGCTCCACTTGGGTGTCAGAAATGTTTCTATCGATCTGAGTATTAAGGGCAGTCTCATTTTCAAAATTTTCGCGTTTACATTGCTTCCTCGGCAATTGACGTGAGAAGAAATGAATGTTTGTGGAAGACGGTCCATTGCATTACGTAAAATTATTAAATGCATTGTTAAATGAATGTTGCATACCTCTTACTATTTCCCTCTCCGCATAGCAAATAATCAGATTCCTATTCCTGGCCCAAATGTCGTTTAGCGTAGGCCCTTCTCCTGATTGTAACTGCCAAGAGGGTAGAGCAAACTGTCCCAATTCTTTATACAGAATGTCTACAAACTGACGATGAATTTCATGCGAAAAGTTTGTTGGATATGGAAACCTATGGAAGTCTACCACAACGATTTCTTTTGGTGCTAGCTCCAGAAACTTTCTTATTTCTTGGAGAATAGGTCCTATTCTAGTTACTCGTATCAAGTCATGATTGATGAAGAACCTGAAAATGCAAAATAATTATACTTCAACGATATTATTCAAAAATATCTTGCGAAATTGTAATATCTGTCAAACGAGGAACAATACTACAATTAGAAGACATTTGATCCATTTTTTGTTTTTCCGGCAGACGAATAAAGACTAGGTAGAAGGAGCCAGTCAAAGATTTGCTTGTCTCCTGATTCTCATAGGCTGTAATGAGCATCGAAGTGTACTTGACATATATGTCAATTTTTTGACAGTCCTGTCACCAAAGTCATATTTTTACTGATATGTTTTAAACAATGTGAGTGTTTGCAGATAATAGTAGTGTTGGACGATATCAAGACATTTTTTACACCGAAGCAGCCGCGCAGACAGAAGCCTAAATGCCATAGCACCACGGCTGCTGTAGATCCCAAAGAAACTTCGTTAACCGGATTTTTTAACTGCCTAAGGTTAGTAGAACTGGGAAAAGCCTCCTCTTCTAAAGTTTTCGACAGTGTCGACACCCTAGCGACAAAGGAGCGGTCGTATCGGCCAGTCCTGGATGTACGGAGTTCGACATGGCTAGGATGGGAGGCGGAAGTTAGGCGGGTCTGTCTGGCGGGCACATCGCGCGGCAACGCAACGCTATCTCTTTGGAAGGCATTGATAAACAGTGCAATGAACTTATACAAGGGTGGTCCCAGAAGTACCCGGCCTGTCCTAGAGATGGCGATAGTTGTTTGAAAAATATCATTGTATTAGGAAGTATACAACCTATAAAGCATATGTGTCAAGTCTGAAGACGCCACGTTGTTTAGTATTTGTTTGGCAGCCATCAATACTGAACGTTTTCAGTGAATTTGTGAAAATGGAGAAAATTGGTCATCGTTATGTGGTACAATACTGTTATTTTAAAGGCCTCAGCCCAACCAATATAAAAGCTAAACTGGATTCTACTCTGAGTGAGTTTGCTACTTCGTTTACAATAGTAAAATATCGGGTAGCAGAGTTTAAACGAGGCCGTATGAGCTACCAAGACGAGCATCGCAGTGGTGGACCAAATGAGGTGACGACTCCAGAAATGGTGAAGAAAATTCACAAAGGGGTACTGAATGATCGTCGACTGAAAGTGAGCGAGCTAGCAGACATAGTAGGCATTTCAAAAAGTGCGGTTCATCGCATATTATCTGAAAATTTGGACATGAGAAAGCTGTGTGCAAGATGGGTGCCGCGAATGCTCACAATCGAGCAAAAACAGTGTCGTGAAGATGTTTCAATTGAGTGTTTAACGAAGTTTCACACCAATAAAGCAGCATTTTTGCGTCGTTTCATAACCATGGATGAAACATGGGTCCATCACTTCATACCCCAGACAAAAGAACAATCAAAACAATGGACTCAAAAGGGACAACCGGCTCCAAAGAAGGCGAAGACCGTTTCATCTGCAGGGAAGTTTATGGCGTCGGTTTTTTGGGATGCGCGTGAGATAATTTGCATTTACTATCTTGAAAAGGGTAAAACTATCAACGGCGAGTATTATGCGAACTTATTGCAGCGTTTGAGCGATGAAATCAAGCAAAAACGGCCGCATTTGGCTAAGAAGAAAGTATTGTTTCATCAAGAGAATGCACCAGCTCACAAATCCGTTATTGCAATAGCCAAAATTAACGAATTAAAGTTTGAATTACTACCCCATGCATCCTATTTACCAGCCCCCCTCAGATTATTTTCTGTTTCCAAACTTGAAAAAATGGCTCAGTAGTCAAAGATTTTCCAACGATGAAGAAGTGATGTCGGCAGTTAATGGCTATTTTGAGGAGCAGACAGTTCTTATTATAAAAAGGTTATCGAACTTATTGAACGTCGCTGGGAAAAGTGTATAGAGCTCAAAGGAGATTATATTGAAAAATAAATACACTTTTTTACAAAAATTTTGTGTTTTCTTCGTTGGGTCGGGTACTTCTGGGGCCGCCCTCGTATAGGCTTGGCTGCCATTGCTGAATAAAAGAAATTGTTTAGAGCCTCCAGCATGATCGCCAACTTAACTAGTGTCATCTACCTTTAGCTTTCCTGATTACTCTCGTTTAACAAGAATTATTACTAAATTTGATACCTACCCTTCACGGTTATAATACCCGATCCGAAAATCTAGATAGCGTATACCGGAAACCAGTTGTGTCCATACATTTCTGTCCTGATTCAAAACATAATTTTCAACTAGTGGCGAAACACCAGCGTACGAACCAGAATCGTGTGTCCCTGGTATAAACATGGAACCTATGTTGAGCTTCCCAATCTTATCACTGAAAATAAAAACAAAATCACGATCTGAAGCACAATATTTATAACAATTTAAGCAATAGTAGTTTTTATATCACTGATAGAATGATGTATTTTCTATTAAGAAAAAACTCCATCGAAAAATATCAATAGCACTATTATTTTTTATAACAAAATATTCGACTTGCTTTATTTATTAATGAATGAGAGGTGGAACCTGATAAATTACTGAAAATTGTAGGCTCTCAAAAATTACAATAGTTGCAATAGAGATGAAATGTTGAGGAATCTTGAATTAAACAGATTTAAACTGTCTTTCGGGAACTCTCCTGAATCGCAATCTATACATATAACGGGTGATTTTTTTGCTAGTATCTTTTTGGCGACACTGTTTTTGACAGATGACGCGTGAATCGTGTCTTGTGTCATTGTCAAACTTGTTCAGTTTGGTCTGTAATTTAACCATGAATCGACTTACGAATGAACCACGCTTGCAAATTATTGAATTTTACTATCAAAATTCATGTTCGGTTAAGAGAGTGCATCGAGCACGGCTTCCAATTTATGGGCAATTTGGTCGGCCTACTGAGGGAGCTATTCGGAAGCTTGTGACTAAATTTCGAACCCAGTTTACATTATTGGACATTAAACCACCAACACGCAGACGTAGAGTGAGGACTGAAGAAAATATTGCGGCTGTATCCGCCAGTGTTAGTGATGACCGTGAAATGCCGATTCGCCGCCGTTCGCAGCAATTGGGCCTCTGTTACTCCACTACGTGGAAAATTTTGCGACAGGATTTGGCTGTAAAACCTTATAAGATACAGCTGGTGCAAGAATTAAAGCCACACGACCTCCCACAACGTTTCCCATTTGGTGAATGGACGCTGGCAAAGTTGGAGGAAGATCCACATTTTTATCGAAAAATTGTGTTCAGCGACGAAGCTCATTTTTGGTTGAATGGGTACGTTAACAAGCAAAATTGCCGCATCTGGAGTGAAGACTTTTTTTTGCCCAAAATGGAAGAGCTGGACTTGGCTGACATGTGGTTTCAACAAGACGGTGCCACATGCCACACCGCACACGAAATAATAGCCCTATTGAGTTGGGTGAACAGTTTATTTATCTCACGTTTGGGGCCCGTCATTTGGCCGCCTAGATCATGTGATTTAACGCCGTTGGACTATTTCTTGTGGGGCCATGTTAAGGCTAATGTCTACAGGGATAAACGAGCAACCATTGACGCAGTAGTAACTAATATTGAAGCATTTATTCGTGAGATACCGGCCGATATGTTGGAGAGAGTGTGCCAAAATTGGACCTTGCGCATGGGCCATCTAAAGCGGAGCCGCGGCCAACATTTACATGAAATAATCTTTAAACATTAAATTATATCGACCGTTATATCGACTCAAATAAAGATTTAATCGTTTTTCAAATTTTTTGTGTTTTTTTTTTTTGAAATCAAATATTATACCTCTTAAAAAATCACCCGTTACTTGATAAAATTTCTATTGAAACCATCTGTCTCAGATACTTAAATAGGTACCTTTGTCTTGTACCTATTGTCACTCATCCACGTTGGCCGTATTCCAAGGCAGTTGGTGTCAAGAGTAACGTTCTCAGCAACAGCTGCGATCCAATATGGGTAGCAGTGTAGTCCAGGCTCAGCTCTAGTAGAAGCTGGATCGTACTCCCATCCTCCTGGTAACCATGGGTATCCGAACTTGATTTTAGTACGGTAGTACCCACTTGGGTAGTCTGAGAATTTCACTTTGGCAAGCACTCCTGGGTCTTCCTGAATAGAGGAATACATTTTAAATAACTAAACTGTAGAACTGTGTTTGAAAGGGTGTATATTCAATTTCGCTTATTACGAGACGAATATTTTCCTTCTAATTACAGACATACGAGGGATGTCTTTAAAGTTTGGCATATAGAAACATAGTACGCCGCCCGGATCGAACGTCAGTACTGAATCTTAACCTCACTCTTTAGTAAACTTAAATTCAAAGTTTCACAACAATACGTGCAGTGTTCTCACTACAGTGTATTTTTAAGTGTCACCAAGTCA
This sequence comes from Acanthoscelides obtectus, assembly GCA_963669975.1. Classification (NCBI taxonomy): domain Eukaryota; kingdom Metazoa; phylum Arthropoda; class Insecta; order Coleoptera; family Chrysomelidae; genus Acanthoscelides; species Acanthoscelides obtectus. Next base: position 66,110,337 of record CAVLJG010000009.1, read on the forward strand.
TTAGAAAAATGGAACTCAACCGAGAACATTTTCGCGCCATAATTCAATACAACTTTCAGAGACAATTATCGCAACAAGAATGCCTTGCTGAGTTACTGTCTGTTTTCGGCAACGAAGTGACACATTAGTCGACAATTGCCCATTGGTATGGAGAATTCAAACGTGGGCGGGTGAGTCTTCGTCATTGAAGATAGACATGTGACATATCGCGAGATGGAGCCACCCTTGAAGATCTCAAAGACCTCAATTCAAAAAATTTTACATGAAGAATTAGGAGTAACAAAATTAGTTTCTCGTTGGATACCCCACCTGTTGACTGAAGAGCAGAAAGCAGCCAGGGTTAAAAGGTGTCAAAAAACGCTTGACCTTTTCAATTCCGGAAACTCAAAAAATGTGTACAGCATTGTTAGTGGTGATGAATCGTGGATTTACTGTTATGAACCAGAAAATAAACGACAGTCGGCTGTTTGGGTGTTCCAAGGTGAAGAAAAGTCAACAAAAGTCATTTGTTCTCGAAGTGTTTCGAAAAGGATGGTCGCCGCATTTGTGTAAAAAACTGGTCATATTGCAACAATTTCTCTTAATGAGCAAAGAACTGTTACTGCGGATTGGTATACCACCATTTGTTTGCCAAAAGACATCACCGAGCTTCAAAAAATCAACCCCGAAAGAAGAATCATCCTCCACCAAGACAGTCCAAAAAGTCCAAAAAACAAGGCAGTATTTAACGGAAGAAAACGTGGAATTATTGGACCATCCTCCGTATAGTCCCGGTCTAATTCCTAACGATTTCTTTACTTTCCCGAAAATTAAAAACAAACTGCGTGGTCAAAGGTTCCAGTCACCAGAAGAAGCAGTTGAAGCATTCAAAAATGCCGTTTTGGATCTGCCAGCAAACGAGTGGAATAAGTGCTTTGAAAATTGGTTCGAGCGCATGCAGATGTGTATCAATCTTCGTGGAGAATACTTCGAAAGACAATAAAGTCATTTAACCCTACCTATCATGTTGTTTCATTTCCATATGCAAAACTTAAAAGACATCCCTCGTACCTCGTAGTATAGTCATAAATTTTGCTCTTGGTATACCACACAGGAAGAGTTACTGGGTATCAACTATGGCGATCTCGGAGGTGGTGTAATATTACCATAGCAAATAATCGGACCACTATCTTCGAAAATACGAATTACGTAATGACAATCTTAGTCAACGATTTTTTTAATTGGACCCTGTAGTTTTGATCACGGAAGTGGATAGAGATGAAAATTTTACGTTCAGCCATGAGCCTGGCTGAAAAATATTTTGACCTTCAACGTCCTTGTCGGTGCAATCATGAATTTGTAATAACATATCAATTATTTCGAACTCGTATGTCTATTTTAACTGCACAACTCTCCGTCCAGCCTAAACGAAATGTCATCAAAATATCGTCATTCCTTTGTCTAATCGCCCTGCACTAATAACGTGAAGATGATTCTTGGAATCTCTGAAGCTGTATGTCAATATTGGCGCGCTTCGTGTCTACTGGTCTTGCAATTGTTTGTGCTTTTTGAACGAATTTTGATAGATCATCATCGGTTAGTGTGAGTGATCGAAATGGCGGTTAGTGAAAACAACAACTCGTTACGGAAAAACGTAGAACAATAAACATTTTCTGTGATAGTGACCACTGTAATGGTGAAGCTTGAAGACTAGAAAAGCACGTATGACTGTTGGTGGTAGGTAAGAATAGTATAGTAGAGTTTAATACAGATATGAAATAAAAAGAAGCTTTCCAATAACTATAGGTGCAGGTTTCCAAATAATTCAGCCTTTGGTAAGTCATTTTTAAACATTTAGCCATGTAATTGGGTATGGGGTGTATGGCTATTATCGTTTAGTAGATTTCATCGTTTATGCAAATGGGCGCCCCTGAACTTCTAAATAATAATAATAATAATGTTTATTTGCAACATACAGTTAGGTGAAAATAGTAGCAAAATATATTTAAATGAGATATATTACAAAAAAAGGGCTGGATGATTACCTATTACACATTCATATATATATATATATATATATATAATTGCATATGTGCATTCATTTCGGGCCTGATGAAGCCAACCAGCAGAAATACGTATCGCTCGGGTTACCTATCCTACATTCTGCTCGAATCCACTTTTTGCGGATTTTGCCCATTATTTTCCTATTTTTGTTATATACCTTTCTCCGCATGATAATTTTCTCTTTATATATATATACACACATACATACATATATATATATACTTACATATATAAAAAGAAAGATCTACCTTAGAAAGCCTGGAATAATAGATTTAGAATAATAGAGTTATAGTACAAAAAAACTCTTTTTCATTAGTTTGGTCACTTGTGCCTCAGTTACATTAATGCGCGCTGAAGTGTTTTTCAAACATAAATTTTTTATATTTGATTTTGAACTGGTTTGGATGCGGAATTTTAAAGTCATTAGGAATTTGATTGTAAAGCCGGTAAATGTTGTATAAGAAAGATCTACAAAAAAGAGAAGTTTGATGAGGAGGAGGTGATATGTAGCCCGGAAACCGCAAATTTAAGTGATGGACATCGGTGCGAAAAGTTATTCTATTGAATAAATATGGTGGTTGCTTAAAAAATATAATCTTGTGAAAAAGATTACATGCTTGCAACTCACATCGACATCGCGTATTCAACCGGTTTGCATCAAGCAACTTATGTTAAACTCTTTCAAACTTACACCATAAATAAATCGTAGGCAGGACTTCTGTTCAGGTTCAATTGTATCCATGTCAATCTTGTCTAAGCAAAACCCATAAACGCTGTTACCAAAATTAAAATGGCTGGAGTACTATTACTTCACAAAGCAATATTTTAAGTTTAACAGGGAGGATATATCGATGAGCATATAGAAATTTTTGGAGGAGCATAAACTTTGTGGATACATTTACTAATATAAGGCTTAAATCTTAGATATGAGTCGAATTCTACTCCCAAATTTTTCACAGTGGCAGAACAAGGTAAAGATTCACTTTTTATTTTGACCTGAAAAGTGGGTACAATATTGTCTCTCAATCTGCCAAATAACATTAGTTGTGATTTGCTTGCATTAATCTGTAGGCCATGATTTTCTGAAAATACAACTAATCTTTCAATATCTCGATTAATAATGGCCAATGTATCACGTTTCTTCTAAAGGCTTGAGGTATACATACTAAAAATCAGAAATCCTAAAATGGAGCCTTGTGTAATACCCGATAGGATGACATCTTTGGAGGACATACCTTTATCTGTTTCTACATATTGTGTTCTGTTAGTTAAATAGTGGCACATAAGAGTGCTAGCAGATTCGAAAAACCCTATATAGTGTAAAATACCAAACAGCATTTCGTGATTTAGTTTATCAAATGCCTTGGAGTATTGTTCTCAGTTAAATAATCTCTTATTTGTTGATCCAATATAATCTCTATTAGTTTTGATAGCACTGGTAAAATACTTATGGAGCGAAGATCATTGTAGTCGTTAATATCAGACCTCTTTGATATTGGTATAATTTTGGCAATTTTCCGTGAATCTGGAAATTCTCTATCTAAAATACAGGAGTTTATTATACTAAGTGACATATAAATCCGAACACCCAGTTTAAATGGTTTTATTTTAATAAAATTTTGTATAAGTACTTAATGAAGCATAATAAGTAAATGATAAAAATTTCAAAATGATTGCACTGCTTTAAAGCCCTTTGACCGTTAATAATGTGTGGATGCACCCTGATGTGCTACGCATTCTCCAACGCGCCTAGGCATGCTTCTGATCAGGTGGTCAATGTCCTCCTGTGGTATCTCATTCCAGGCAACCACCAACTCCTCTCGAAGTGCTTCTAGAGTCTGAGGAGGACGTTACAAATTGAGCAATCTCCTACTCATCATATCCCACACGTGCTCAATTGGGGATAAGTCGGGAGATCTTGGTGGCCATGGTAACAATGTGACATCATTATGTTGAAAGAAGTCTATTGTGACTCTTGCAACATGTGGTCGGGCATTATCTTGTTGGAAAGTTGGATCTGCCAGTGTGTCAAGTAGGGTAAAAGATGGGGTTCTAGAACTTCGTGGATATAACGCTGCGCGTTCATGTTACCTCTGATGAAGATTAAAGGTGACCTGGAGCCATAAGCTATAGCACCCCAAACCATAACTTCAACAGTGTGATGAACATGTCTTTCAACAAGAAACTGTGGATTCCTCCTTTCACCACGTCGCCTTCTAACCCTGGCACGACCATCGTGCATGCCTAAACAAAATCGAGACTCGTCACTAAAGACAATACTGTTCCATTCCTGATCCCAGAGTGACCGTTGTCTGCACCACTTAAGGCGATTGCGTCGGTGTTCTCGAGTTAAAGGGAGGACCCAGTGTGGCCGGTATGAAAACAAGCCAAAACTTCTCATTCGTCGGTAAACACTTCGCATGCCAATAGGTCTTCCGTGTTCTGCAAACCATTCATTTGCAATGGACCTGGTAGTGGAGAAACGGTCCCTTAAGGCCAATAATCTTAGGCGGCGATCTTCACGGTCTGTTGTTCTACGGCGGCGTCCAGTGCCCCTTGCTGTTTGCGTACGGCCTTCGCGAAGCCATGCCTGACAACACCTAACCACAGTGTCTACACTTCTTTGCACTCTAACTGCAATTTCCCGAAAAGCAAGTCCAGCTTCCCGAAGTCCTACTATACGGCCCCTATCAAACTCACTAAGTTGACGAAATTGTACAGGTCTCCGTACTCTAGGCATCGTAACCGATCGTAAAGGATGTCAAGAACCAAAATCCGCCAACGTTGATTCATTACTGCGGCTGAAATATTCATTTTTAGAGCGTTAGTGAATTAAAAAAAAGCAGTATAAAAACCGGAATGTCCAACTGATAAGGCTGAAAATTTGTTCACTTGTTATTTACAGTAAAATAAATACATTCACCAACTTTTATTAAAATAAAACCATTTAAACTGGGTGTTCGGATTTATATGTCACTTAGTATATATTTGGAGATTTAGGAGATGATTTTATGAGAACACAATAAGATCATTTCTAGCTTTAGACCATCAGCACCTATGGCAAGCGATTTAATTCTGAGAAGTGCATTTTTAACGACATGCTGAGAAACTGTGTGGAATTCAAAAAGAGTGTTGACGTGAGTACGCCTATTGATAAAATAGTAATCCAAAGTGTCATAGTCTATTGATGAGCTTGCTCGAGAGATCTAAAGAAAATGGTTATTTATGTCATCCGGATTATTCAGCTGATCGGGAATCGAGAAATCAAGACAGCTTCTTCTTATAAAATAAACAGCTGCGTATACCTAGTGTTGTCAGGGGTCATGTGATATTTATGACCCTATAATGTAAATTCGCGTCTTACTTCTAACCCACCAACCAATCATCAGCGCTGCAGTATATCACTCTTCTTCTCTTGGAAAGATCTTTCCCAGCATATAATACAATATTCCATTTAAAATAAGTTGTCAAAAACTGTCCAGTGTTTCAGAATCAGATAGACAGACCTCTTCGAAAGAAGATCGGTATACCTATCATACCGTAGCGTTATTACTCAATGATAAACTTACATCTCTCTCTGCGACGTTCTTGCTTGAAAGCAAAATGTATTCGGGCATCACATCGTTGTGGTCACAGTCGGTCACCCAATTCAGTTCCAAATTAGAGTGATCTTGCGACGATACCGTTAGATGAACCTGGCCGCAATTAGATCCACCTGGAAAAGCGCAACCGTAGAAAAACATCATCATTATTACATGACCAGCTAACTATACCGCACGCTTTCATCCGTACGAGAAAAAAGCAATTTACTGGAAAATTAGGAGCCGGCTCCGGTAAGGCTAAGGTAGCTTGGAAAGGATTAAGTGAAGAGTGAAAACCTGTTATTTATAATAGCTATGGTGATTCTAAAACTTTGAGACAATGTTAGCTTGGGATCTTGGATACCACACGGACACTTGAGCTTCAAATAAAGGAGACAAGGACGCCCAAACGTTAGGTAATTCAGTTCTTCTTCTCGATTTATTTGTAGTATCAATGTTATAAACATCGTCAGAAGTCAAAACACAGATGGAATACGAGGGATGACTTTTAAGTTTTGCATATAGAAACATAGTATGCCGCGCGGATCGAACGTCAGTACTGAATCTTAACCTCACTCTTTAGTAAACTTAAATTCAAAGTTTCACAACAATACGTGCAGTGTTCTCAGTGCAGTGAATTTTTAAGTGTCACCAAGTCATTAGAAAAATTGAAATCAACCGAGAACATTTTCGCGCCATAATTTATTACAACTTTCAGAGACAATTATCGCAACAAGAATGCCTTGGTGAGTTACTGTCTGTTTTCGACAACGAAGTTACACGTCTGTCGACAATTTCCCGTTGGTATGGAGAATTCAAACGTGGACGGGTGAGTCTTAGCGACGATTCCAGGGTGGGTGCACCAAAAACGGCAGTCACCCAGGAAAACGTCGATGCTATGCGCAAACTCATCATTGAAGATAGACATGTGACATATTGCGAGATTGAGGCGTCCTTGAAGATCTCAAAGACCTCAATTCAAAAAAATTTACATGAAGAATTACGATTAAGGAAATTAGTTTCTCGTTGGATACCCCACCTGTTGACTGAAGAGCAGAATGCAGCCAGGGTTAATTGGTGTCAAAAAACGCTTGAATGTTTCAATTCTGGGAACTCAAAAAATGTGTACAGCATTGTTAGTAGTGGTTTTACTGTTATGAACCAGAAAATAAACGACAGTCGGCTGTTTGGGTGTTCCAAGGTGAAGAAAAGCCAACAAAAGTCATCCGTTCTCGAAGTGTTTCGAAAAAGATGGTCGCGACATTTGTGTCAAAAGCGGGTCATATTGCAACAATTCCTATTAATGAGCAAAGAACTGTTACTGCGGATTGGTATACCACCATTTGCTTGCCAAAAGTCATCACCGAGCTTCGAAAAATCAACCCCGAAAGAAGAATCATCCTCCACCAAGCCAATGCAAGCTCGCACACAGCCCAAAAAACAAGGCAGTATTTAACGGAAGAAAACGTGGAATTATTGGACCATCCTCCATATAGTCGCGATCTAAGTCCTGACGATTTCTTTACTTTCCCGAAAATTAAAAACAGACTGCGTGGTCACAGGTTCCAGTCACCAGAATAAGCAGTTGACGCATTCAAAAATGCCGTTTTGGATCTGCAAACGAGTGGAATAAGTGCTTCGAAAATTGGTTCGAGCGAATGCAGATGTGTATTAATCTTCGTGGAGAATACTTTGAAAAACAATAAAGTCATTTAAAACTACCTACCGTGTTGTTTTATTTCCATATGCAAAACTTAAAAGACGAAAATCGACAATTACCAATTTGCATTCAAACTCGGTTAATTCAACTTGAGGAATTCACTTTCGGTAGTGATATTTTGGGGTACGTTTGCGGAGACAAACTCATTTTTTTACACCGAATTACCCGCGCAGGCAGAAGCCTAAATGCCAGGACACCTCGGCTGCTGTGAAGATCCCAAAGAAATTTTGTTAATACGATTTTTGAACTGCCTAAGGTGTAGATTGTTCCACGACACCCTTGGGACAAAGGAGCGGTCGTATCGGCCAGTTCTGGATGTATCTCGCAAATGAAGCAAGATATGAGAGAAACTCGAGGAAAAAAAAGTTTTATTTTTAACTGCTTCATTCAAAAAAACTAAATAAAAAAATTGAATAAAGTCAGTAGCACACAAATTATTTGTTAAAGATTTTGATTAGGGTGTTTTTCGGAAATTCAAAGAAAATCGACTAAAAGATATTTAGGAAAAACTTATTTTCAAAAAAAAGTTTCACATCTTGAAGATGAAGCATTTCTTGACCTATGTTTATAACAACTTTTCATCTTGAAATTACTCAAAGAATTACCTCCTGAAGTTTGGCCACGTACTTGAATAACATCCTGTATATAAGTCTGATGATTTTATATAAATGACATGAAACTTAAACATGTGTACGTGTAGAGTTATACAAAATACGGCGTTTGGTCATAAATCCTATGTATTACTTTACTTTAGTAATTTGTCTGTATTCACGGTTGTACGTTTAATTCTTGGTCGAGTTGGAAAATACCTTAATACCATTTCAAATCTTTGATTTTAAATCCTGGTGACTCACCTTACTCAAAATGAAAATTTATGTTGGAGAATCGAATAAAGGCATGTTGTTATTAATATTATTATTTTGGCAGACATGTACTCGTACGTTAGGCCAATGATTTCTTTCAAAACTTATTCTTAAAATCCCAATTATTTCTAAGCAAATGTGATCACCCTCTATGTCGCTCCGGGATATGGAGTTTTCTCGGTAGGCTCATTCTTTCAAAACAGACATATTTTAACAATTTCCTAGAAAGTGCGGGGAAATATTGGAGTTAAAAAAATGTTAATGCTTATACCATTTTCACCGCATCATTAAAATACCCCTGGTTTGCGAAATAATTGTGAAGTCTGGTTTTATTGGTGCAAGTTGCTCAAGGACGTATTTCAAACATGGACGCATAAAATGGGTACAGCAATTTTTGTGGGAAAACTTTTTATTCGACAACAAAGAATGAGAAAACGTGTTTTTGGGATTCAATCTAAAGTGTTGGCAGCAACGAAAAAACTCTTAATATATGATTTTTAGGTATTTATAAGACCTACAAAATGAGACCACACGTGAAAGTATCCGACTAATAGCAAAAAAGTTATGGCGGAAAACCGAGGTAAACTGCAGGTTTTGGCACTTCTCCAAAACAAAATTGGAGTAGTTTTTGTTTATCTCAAAACACCTATCTTCCGGCCATCACTACTAGTTTATTGAGCAATATACAGGGTTAGTTCAAAGGGCATTTTATGGAAAAATACACTAGCTTATCTTGCCGATATGAATCGCAAAACATTCCGGAAAGTAAATGTTATTTTTAAGCAAAAAACAAAGGTTACGTTTTTTCTTCTAAACAAATTCAAACATTTTGTATTTGTGAGTAATTGAACAAATGCGCTACGATTTTCGAAAAACATACGTTACTATAAACATTTTAAAATAAAGCAGATGTGTCTATCATATTTAGTTGTGAATTACTCATAAATATGAAATGTTTGAATTTGTTTAGAAGAAATTCATATCGGCAAGGTAAATTAGTGTATTTTGCTATAAAATGCCCTTTGAACTAACCCTGTATCTTTCTCAATAAACTAGTAGTGATGGCTGGAAAACAGGTGTTTTTGGATAAAGAATTAGAAATTCTCAAAAACTACTTGACCAATATAATCCAATTTTGTTGTTGTTATTTAGAAATATGAATCCTACGGATTTGAAGAATGTCAAGTAGTTGCGTGAAATTATCGTCGCATTACCAACAAGTGCCAAGACCTGCATTTTGCCTCGTTTGTCGTCCATAACATTTTTGATATTAGTCGGATTTTTTCTCATTCTTTGTTGTCAAATAAAAAGTTCTCCCACAAAAATTGGTGAACCCATTTTATGCGTCCATGTTTTAAATACCCCCTTGCACAATTTTCACCAATTAAACCAGACTTTAAAATTATTTCGGGGAAATTTGCTAATATGATTAGACTATACTGCGCTCTAATGGTAGCAATTATAATAGATTATTAATACAAAATTGCCTTTATCGTTAATAATGGATTATTAATAACAAATTGTCCTTATCGTCACGTCATTCACCACAACTATATTATATTTATGATTCTTACGTATATAGGTACTATACTAAGTGACATATAAATCCGAACACCCAGTTTAAATGGTTTTATTTTAATAAAATTTTGTATAAGTACTTAATGAAGCATAATAAGTAAATGATAAAAATTTCAAAATGATTGCACTTCTTTAAATCCCTTTGACCTTTAATAATGTGTGGATGCACCCTGATGTGCTACGCATTCTCCAACGCGCCTAGGCATGCTTCTGATCAGGTGGTCAATGTCCTCCTGTGGTATCTCATTCCAGGCAACCACCAACTCCTCTCGAAGTGCTTCTAGAGTCTGAGGAGGACGTTGCAAATTGAGCAATCTCCTACCCATCATATCCCACACGTGCTCAATTGGGGATAAGTCGGGAGATCTTGGTGGCCATGGTAACAATGTGACGTCATTATGTTGAAAGAAGTTGTTGTTGGAAAGTTGGATCTACCAGGGTGTCAAGATAGGGTAAAAGATGGGGTTCTAGAACTTCGTGGATATAACGCTGGGCATTCATGTTACCTCTGATGAAGATTAAAGGTGACCTGGAACCATAAGCTATAGCACCCCAAACCATAACTCCAACAGTGTGATGAACATGTCTTTCAACAAAAAACTGTGGATTCCTCCTTTCACCACGTCGCCTTCTAACCCTGGCACGACCATCGTGCATGCCTAAACAAAATCGAGACTCGTCACTAAAGACAATACCGTTCCATTCCTGATCCCAGAGTGACCGTTGTCTGCACCACTCAAGGCGATTACGTCGGTGTTCTCGAGTTAAAGGGAGGACCCAGTGTGGCCGGTATGAAAACAAGCCAAAGCTTCTCATTCGTCGGTAAACACTTGGCATGCCAATAGGTCTTCCGTGTTCTGCAAACCATTCATTTGCATTGGACCTGGTAGTGGAGAAACGGTCCTTTAAGGCCAATAATCTTAGGTGGCGATCTTCACGGTCTGTTGTTCTACGGCGGCGTCCAGTGCCCCTTGCTCTTTGCGTACGGCCTTCTCGAATCCATGCCTGACAACACCTAACCACAGTGTCTACACTTCTTTGCACTCTAACTGCAATTGCCCGAAAAGAAAGTCCAGCTTCCCGAAGTCCCACTATACGGCCCCTATCAAACTCACTAAGTTGACGAAATCGTACAGGTCTCCGTACTCTAGGCATCGTAACCGATCGTAAAGGATGTCAAGAATCAAAATCCGCCAACGTTGATTCTTTACTGCGGCTGAAATATTCATTTTTAGAGCGTTAGTGAATTAAAAAAAAGCAGTAGAAAAACCGGAATGTCCAACTGATAAGGCTGAAAATAAATAAAACCATTTAAACTGGGTGTTCGGATTTATATGTCACTTAGTATATTTTATCATTTTATATTTAGGTTTACGGCTAAGCTTATTTTTTACTCAAATAAAAAATATATATCCCATCAACTACCAATATGTTAATCTGTGACAAAAAACTGCTGATTATAATATCTAATCTGTAATATAACGGTAATGTCTATAAAGTGGTCTGGTATCATCATCTTCGATGATTATCATTTTATGTAATTTTCCAGAACTTTTTATTACTACGTGTTCAAATGATCTGAACCAGCATAGATACATATATTTCTGTTTTTAAAGACTACTATACTAGTACATGAGTGTTGAGTGTTCAAGATACTCGTAAATATAGCCCCATAAAAGAGTACGTATCGTCGGTCTCCGCACGTACCGGCGTAACTAACATTTTACAAGTTTTACAGGAGAGCTAGAAAACGAAAATCAGCAATAAATGAGATTGAAAATGACATACTGATTTTTTAGTCTGAACGTTGCGGTTTTTTTTTGTTAGACTAAAATGATGTAGAACCAGTTTTAACGCAGAGGCGTAAATCTATTTAAGCCGGTACGTGAAAATTGTTTTCGGAATTTTATAACTTAGGCAATTTTCAGAAAATTTTAATTCTTAGCAGCGAAGTGATATACAGCTAAGTCACTTCGTGAAGTAAGAGACTACAGAAAAATCTGTGAAATTACGGCATAACTCGATTTTAGATTATTTGTCATTTACGCCTGTACGTGCGGAGACCGACGATATATTTTCAAGTCATATTCCAGGACGGCATCCTGTGGATTTTCCATAAAATTGAGCATCCTAATAGATACTGGTTCGAAGTTCTGCACTGCCCCAAAGCGCATCTATGATACATGACACAAATTTCAAAGTTGAAAATCCTGAAATCGGGCCACTGGAGTTGGGCGACAAACGAGTCTTCGCCGGGAGCGAAATGCATAGTGGGGCGACTGAATCGATCGCCGCGCACGACGTGCGTAGTCACTGAAAAACGTCACGGTACCTGTTGCATTGTGAATTGCAAAAACTTGTATTATAAAATGTCGCGCTATGATACTGTATAATGAACGGAGAATTCAATATGTAGATTCACATAATTTTAGGCTTTATTAAAACATGGATGACACAAATACTATTAAGCTAATACCTAAAGTGTTCTTCTATTGTTACAGAAATCATAAATAATATAAGATTAAGGAAAATATTCGAAACGGTTATTTATTCTCCAAAAAAGAAACCATAATGCTTAGCTGATTGTAGCTATCAAGCACATAATACAAAGAGGTGAAGATTATCCACTTTACCCAAACACACGGTAGAGTGAATACATATTGCAACTGGCTAAGAAATTGACTTTATTACAAAATATTATACAGGGTGTTCGAAAAATAGACGGTGATATTTTAGAGGATGATTCCCTGTTAAAAAATATGAGAAAAGTTTCTATAAACATGCAGAGTTTTCAAAGTACAGGGTGATAAATTAAAAAAAAGTTTTAGAGAAAAGAAAATTGCGTGGATAATTTTTTTCTAGAAGAACTGATGCGCAAATGTCAAACATCCATGCAGAAATGACCTTTTGTTTTCCAAAACACTTGTATTTTTGTAACAAAAATTACTAAACCAATTTTGTCCAGTGACTTGGAATAAAACGGCCATTAATTTTTTTTTTCGTGAAAACGAAGTGAGATACGAAAAAAACACAAGCGGCTAAGAAGTTGTATTTTTAGATGCTTAATCAAACAAAAAAAATATTGAAATTACGAAACAGGCAGTGGAGTACACTTTTTGCCAATAGCACTAGCCAAGGTGCCCCGGGACGCCACTGCACCTAATAATTTTAATCTATTTAATATTAAATTAGCCTCTTAATACAACAAATAATATTGCCAAATTTCTCAAGAATCGAGTAAACATTTTTCAAGATATTAATAAAAAAAGATTTTTTTCCGGATCCAGGTTTAAAGAAACTTTTTTAATATTTTTTAACAAGGAATCATCTAAAGTATCTCCGTCTATTTTTCTAACACCCAGCATAGACTGAGGAGAACAACCGTCAACGCTCCCATATTCTGAACATTCTTTATGCCATCACTGATTTTCCCGGGTGCGTTTATCTATTATACAAATCTATTGAGGTTTGTTTTGTTTTTCAGATCGGGACCCCTGATTTGTTTTATTTTCATTTAGAATTTTCTGCAGCAAAATACCAATTATAACAACAAAAATCAACGGTCAAGTACAGTATTCACTTTGCCATATTCGCTTTGTATACAGAGTGTCCAAAATAAGGATCCTATACAATGCGGATCTCGATACCTGTGGGAGATACTGCTTAGGTTAAATTAGGAAAAAGCTGCGTTCCTTCTAATAATTTCATGGCTTACTGAGTTTCTCTAGCTAGGCTAAGAAGGTGGTAACCCCGCGCGGTTCCGGTGAAAAAAGTGCTATGTAACACACAAGCTACAATTATTGTACATGGGAAACTACTGTTGTCACTAATCTTAAATGTAAAACTACTATCAGGTTAGAAGACAACGAAAGCTACACGAAGGTAAAATACGCATATTTAGTTTTATAACGTCCCTATGATAGCAGAAGTTTGTTCCCTTTTAGTGCTTCTACCCATAAGTAATAGGAAATGGAATAATCTCCAACACCAAAAAATTTTTTCTAACTCAGCAGCTCAAGACTACTTTAACCATCTGCCCCATTTATAGAAGAAAAACTGATGCATGACTTTTATGATTACACATTATGGCAAGCCTTTTGTACACGATTGCACTAAAAAATGTTTTGGATCCAGGTTAAATGAAACTTTTAACAACTGGTGAAATTCACCAGATCGTCTTACACATAAAAAAATATGTTTACTGTTGTTCATGTAGATTTTAAGTTCTCTGTTACAATAACAAAATTAAGCTTACTAGTACCTAGTATATTAAGTTGACTGGACCACGCCTTTCGTAAAAATGTTCATTAAATTTGTTTCTTATCTATTTGCATTTAACTGTCTCTACGATGATGCCCCAATACATTATTAAATAATTTTTCACCTTTCATTTTCCCAAAATAAACAAGCACCAGAGAGCTTAAACCTTCAAACCCGTTTTTCTCGAAACTCCTTATTTTGACATAACACCTTCTTTGCCTGTACCGCTCATTTGTTTTCTTAGTTATAAGGAAAAATTATTTTTTTATTTTATTCAAATAGGCGTTGCAAACAAATGCTTGATTTAAGATCAGGTGATTACTGGTAGATGCATATTATACAGGGTATTCCTTAATGATATGCGAATATTTAAGGGTGTAAATCTACATGAAAAATTAATGTTAGTTTGCTTTATGAACTATGGTCCAAAAATGTTTCCTTACAAAAACTCGGGGTGTTAAAGTTTTAGGAAAAAAAATGGAAATTAATTAATATTTTCAGAACCGCTTCAGATATTTCACTGATATTTAGTACATAGTGGAAGTTGATAAAGTTGAATATTTTTCAATGCAAAAATAATTTTTAGCTTCAACAGTGGCGTGCGTATGGGTATTGACTTCGATATTTCTTAAGAAATAAATATACGCCGATGGTATTTTGCCAACTAAAAATTATTTTTGAACTCCCCGTTCAATTTAAAACAAATGATCTATCTTGAATTGTTTTCCTTTAATGCGCCATTTTTGAGTAAAAAAATAAAAACCGTTCTATTGTCTAACTTGCAAAATTATCATTAATTTAGTTGGAAAAATTAAACACATTAGGGGTAATGAATAACAATTACTGACAACATAACCCTAACATTGAAACCAACGAAATGATTACAAAAATTGTTGAAAATGGGCCCCTTCACTTAGTATGCATGCTTCCGCCCTCCTCCTCATGGAATTGCGCACTCGTTGAGAATATCCCTGGAGTGTTTTTTATTCTATCACAAGCTGCAACTATTCTTTCTCTTAATTCCTCTACAGTGTTAATGGGACTTGTGTTCTTAAGATAGCCCCACAAATAGAAATCTAAACTGTTGAGGTCTGGGGACCTTGGTGGCCATTCTTGGGGCCCACCGCGGCCAATCCAACGATTTGGATAAACAGTTTGTAAATAATTATGAACCGTTACACTGAAATGCGTTGGTGCACCATCATGCCGATCATTAAGGAACACCCTGTATATTACATATTACATAGGTAGTAAAATTTGATAAAACGACGATTAATCTAGTGATTTCAGAATAATGAATAAATTCGCAGTTCGCTATCCCCTGGTCTAAGTCATTGGCAAATCCTGAATTTATAGGGTTATCTATTTTTACGCAAAATAAATTGGGCTGTGGA
Organism: Acanthoscelides obtectus; assembly: GCA_963669975.1. NCBI lineage: Eukaryota > Metazoa > Arthropoda > Insecta > Coleoptera > Chrysomelidae > Acanthoscelides > Acanthoscelides obtectus. The sequence goes on from CAVLJG010000009.1 coordinate 66,125,776, forward strand.
TTTAGCTACTCTACATTTTGCTAAATTTGCCTAGTTGATATCTCAGAGTTCTCAGCAACTACTTGCAAAACACTATTCTGAGTCTCTCAAGGTTCCTTTTTTGAAACGTAACAGCAGTAGGCTTTTTGAATTAATAAAATTCATGTAAAATTCGAGTCAACTCTAAGAAAATGGACTTGCATGGCTGCCTTCTTTCGGAAAATTTATCAAGATACATTTCTGCAGTATTTTTAGTATTTTTGTATCACAAAATGGAGCAGATCAGCATGTCGAACATTTCTTCATTGCTAAAATGACCGCCTGGCATCTTTGACGATAATCTTGCAATATTAACAATACACAATAATAGCAATACTTGGTCACAGTCAAGCATCTGTTTGCAACGCCTACTTAAAAAAATAAAAAATCAGAAAAAAACGCATTTTTTGTATAAAAAATGCTATTAGATACAGGACATACTATATAAAAAAATTAAGTTAATGATGGTTTGTTTCTCAAAAACGAACCGTCACGAACAAAATTTAAAAAGTGTAAGTAGTGCCTAAAAGTGACAATGGAAAAGTTCCATCAGTTTTTTCATATGTTTCAAAATACAGTTAAAAAAAATGATTTGCCATAATTTATTTTTCCCAAAATATCTCAGTAAGCCATGAAATTTTCTACGGTAAAAGACGCAACTTTTCCTAAGCTGAATCTCCATTCATAGGATCCTTATCTACAATTATTGCCGATTATTGAAGCAAGGTAGACAAATATGTACTGTTTGGTCATGCCTACTCATGGTTTGGATGTATAAGTAGGAATTCGGTTTGCCAGGAGTGTTCTGTTGGCCCTGGTTTCTCCCGTTTTAATTCGAGGTAGTCAGAAGTGAACTTACCGTCAATGTTTCTGCAACAAAACAGCAAAATCAAAGCACAAAGGATGTACATTTCTACCTGCCGCTTTTAACACCTGCTGAACGCACGAACATGAAAGCACCAATAGGTGACGTGCTTATGAATAGTAGTGGCAACGATATCTGTTATATAAACGCAAATATAGATATAGACAAAAGATTAACGATACAGCAGGCGAATTGTAGGGAAATATTCAATTGTGATTCACTCTGAATCGACGTCGCGACAACGCAACGTCGGTCATTTCTGCTGATCGCTGCCGTACCACTTGGGAACTGCAAGTACTGCGAGTGTGCGAGTGGATCCTAGTCCCCTTGTGATTGTACGTGTTGCTTGTTAATGATTTGCCTTTTGTGAGAGCATAGTCCGATAAAACTAGGATTTTGATGGAAAAAGCGAACAACAAGGAAGTGAAAGTGTGGATTTTCGTTACGAAACAAAACCGAAGCGTTTGAATGCGAAAAATGAAAATGACTCATGCATTATTTTATAATGTGTCAATAGCGACAATGTATTTATGTTTTATTGTTTTGAAGTTGCTTACATCTGGTATGCGTTTTTTTTTATCAATGGAATAGCAGGTAAAAAGAGAGTAACGGCTCTTCGGTGTGTCGACGTAGGAAGACAGCTTAGAATTAACTCGGTATATATATACTATTTATACTAAGTGACATATAAATCCGAACACCCAGTTTAAATGGTTTTATTTTAATAAGTACTTAATGAAGCATAATAAGTAAATGATAAAAATTTCAAAATGATTGCACTGCTTTAAAGCCCTTTGACCTTTAATAATGTGTGATGCACCCTGATGTGCTACGCATTCTCCAACGCGCCTAGGCATGCTTCTGATCAGCTCCTCTCGAAGTGCTTCTAGAGTCTGAGGAGGACGTTGCAAATTGAGCAATCTCCTACCCATCATATCCCACAAGTGCTCAATTGGGGATAAGTCGGGAGATCTTGGTGGCCATGGTAACAATGTGACATCATTATGTTGAAAGAAGTCTATTGTGACTCTTGCAACATGTGGTCAGGCATTATCTTGTTGGAAAGTTGGATCTGCCAGGGTGTCAAGATAGGGTAAAAGATGGGGTTCTAGAAGTTCGTGGATATAACGCTGCGCGTTCATGTTACCTCTGATGAAGATTAAAGGTGACCTGGAACCATAAGCTATAGCACCCCAAACCATAACTCCAACAGTGTGATGAGCATGTCTTTCAACAAAAAACTGTGGATTCCTCCTTTCACCACGTCGCCTTCTAACCCTGGCACGACCATCGTGCATGCCTAAACAAAATCGGTACTCGTCACTAAAGACAATACTGTTCCATTCCTGATCCCAGAGTGACCGTTGTCTGCACCACTCAAGGCGATTACGTCGGTGTTCTCGAGTTAAAGGGAGGACCCAGTGTGGCCGGTATGAAAACAAGCCAAAACTTCTCATTCGTCGGTAAACACTTCGCATGCCAATAGGTCTTCCGTGTTCTGCAAACCATTCATTTGCAATGGACCTGGTAGTGGAGAAACGGTCCCTTAAGGCCAATAATCTTAGGCGGCGATCTTCACGGTCTGTTGTTCTACGGCGGCATCCAGCCCCCTTGCTCTTTGCGTACGGCCTTCTCGAAGCCATGTCTGACAACACCTAACCACAGTGTCTACACTTATTTGCACTCTAACTGCAATTGCCCAAAAAGAAAGTCCAGCTTCCCGAAGTCCCACTATACGTCCCCTATCAAACTCACTAAGTTGACGAAATCGTACAGGTCTCCGTACTCTAGGCATCGTAACCGATCGTAAAGGATGTCAAGAACCAAAATCCGCCAACGTTGATTCTTCACTGCGGCTGAAATATTCATTTTTAGAGCGTTAGTGAATTAAAAAAAAGCAGTATAAAAACCGGAATGTAAAACTGATAAGGCTGAACATTTTTTCACTTGTTATTTACAGTAAGATAAATACATTCACCAACTTTTATTAAAATAAAACCATTTAAACTGGGTGTTCGGATTTATATGTCACTTAGTATAATTGTATTAATTCGCGCGTTTTAACGTTTTATAACGAATGGTACCTTTTAGAGCCGACAAAATACCACAAGTAAGTAGAGGGTACCATTCAATCTAGAAGTTTTACATCTTTCTGCCTCAAAATACAGTTTAAACGCTTCCCTCTTCATTCAACAATATCAGCGCCATGGGCTTCTGCAGGAATTTTTCTGGTCTGTAAATTAAGTTGGTGAGACTGGCAACGTAGCGTTCGATCTGGCAAAACTGGAGGTGCCGGGACTGGACGGGGTACAGGGGAACATGTGATGTTTTTCGATGGTTCAGGGAATCTTCAGAAAGAAGAATTGAAGAAGTGGAATGCCTTCGTCTGAATCCAGGATCTTATGCGTCCAGATCGTCGGTTGACAATCAGAATGATCGGGGAAGAGTCACAATTGACTCACACCACCACTGATCAGATGAAGAACAACTGGTTGATGCATCATGATAATTATCGAGTTTTTGGCAACATTCCTGTGGCCTGTCAGACTCGTTATTCGCCTGACTTGGGTCCTTGTGACTTTGTTCTCTTGCCAAAGTTGAAAAATCACTTGAAGTGAATTCGAAACCATTCAAACGGCTGTAACCAGCTGGAGGCTATTCCAGTATCGGAAGTGCTATGAGAAGTAGAAGAACCGAATCCAGCTGTGTGTGGCTTCAGAAGGAAGTCATTTTGAGGGTGACAATATGAAATTGTAATTACATTTGAATGATTAAATTAAAAATCTGTCTCATCACTTAATTTACAGACCTCGTAAGTGTATCTGCCATTAAAGCTCTTTGAAGAGCGGGAGTAGCAAATTTTCTCAGGACAAAAAATTTCCAAAATTATACATTCTGTGTCATGAAAAGCTTAACCACAAAGCTGGAAAAATTTTACTTTTTTATGGGTTTTGAGAAAAATACTCTTGTTTTAGTATACAGTTCGAATACCTTTGGTATCGGATCCAGTACACGCTATCTTGAAAATATAGTAGTTATGTAGTAGACTCGTAATTATGTACCAGAAAAATCCCAAGATAAACATTTTCGGATTACTTGATACAAGTCGGACTTTTTGCAGTCACCCAAGTTGTATAAACGCATTCATAAACAATAAGCATTTCAACTGTTAAACTTGTGTATATGGGCATGACTGATACTGAGAGATGTTGTATAAGCCAGCCTCAAATCGGCTTTTCAGTTACATCGCCACTGGTCTATTGTAATCGCGAAATATTTCTAAATGAGATAATCAGGTTTTTGGATGTTATATGACTTGTACATCACGAAAAACCATGCCACTCATTCCCGTCGGTCTGTCTTTCTGTCCGCTAATATTTGGACCGCCTATAGCTTGGGAAGATTACTCCTTTGCTAAGGCTCTTTTTATGGTCATATTAGAAATCAGCGTCTCATATTTGGACCCTGGAGTAAAGATTTTTGTTCGCTTGTAGTAATCCGTGAAGAAATTGGAAGTATTGCTTTGAGAAGCTTCCAATTTTAAATTGAAGATTTCCAAAATTTATCGTCAATCCCATAACCTGTTCCTTAGATAGATGTCATTATTTCGCTGAGATTGGTGGGAGCCTCAAAAATTACCAATTTCCTGTTCTTAATAGATTTTCGCGATACTTAATCATTTTTTGGTCATATTCTAAATCAGAGTTCCGAATTACCCCAAAGCTATGCTGAATGACGTAAGTTGCAGCGTCAGCGTAGCTAGAGGCTGCCCTCAGGGCGGAGTTCTGTCACCCCTACTGTGGTGCATCGTGGTGAACGAACTCATCGTTAGGCTCAGCAGTATGGGTGTCTACGTGCAAGCCTATGCTGATGACTTAAGCATAGTAGTTAGGCGACGTTTTTGTAGAACAGTCTCTGAAATTATGCAGGGCACTCTGCGCTCCGTGGAATCGTGGTGTAGGGAAGTCGATCTTTCTGTTAATGCTGAAAAGACTAGATTAGTTTTGTCCCAGTCAGTGGAATATCTGGGAATTATCCTGGATTGGCTCAGGTGCTGGGGTCTCTGGGCCTAGAACTAGGCCATTTCTGCCTCTCGGTGGATCCACCACTATTTTCCAGGCGGAAATCTTTTCGATTCTGGCTTGTGAATCTCGCATTCTGGAGGAGGGTGGGCTTAGGAGAAGAATAACAATCTTATCCGACAGCCAGGCTGCAATTAAGACACCAAGTGCTTGTAAAATTACTTCGAGTCTTGTATTGCAATGCAGGGAGGCTCTGGATTGCCTCGTAGCGAGGCATCCGGTATCGTTAATGTGGGTACCGGGCCACGCTGGGATAAGGAGCAATGAGACGGCGGACGCTCTGGCGCCTTAAATTGATGAGGCCCAAAAGTCCCATTTTTACTTCCTACGCAACTGGAGAGGTAGTATTTTAATTGCGAAAAAAATCGAAAATAGGATATGTTTTTTAGATGTAATACAGGTATATGATATGTACATCACGAAAAATCTTGTTACTCATTACCGTCAGTCTGTCTGTTGGTCTGACAGTCTGTCAAGGACAAAAAAGCCATATAGTTTTTAAAGATCGGCCCAGTAGCGGCGGAGTTAGGGGCAAAGCAATCGACAAAAATTAATATCGCTCAAACTTCGTTTTTGGACATTGCAGAGACTCATCATTTTCAGAAAAATATTTGTAGAGGCTAATGATTGTGGGTTGGTTGTTGTGAGGCGTGTATCAGAATTTTTTGCCGCTACTATTTTTATAGGCTTTAAAACTTTAAAACGCAACCCATCTAACGTTGAGGTCTGATCGATATCTTAATCATATCTTGACTGATGGAGACGGATGGCTGACAAGTGGCAGGCGACGAGGTTGATCATAGCAACGTTGCCATATGGTCGGTGCTGTCGGAAGGATAGGGGGACTTGATCTATTTAATTAATTTGTTATACATATTCGTACATAACTTTTCTCTCAGAGAAACTAACTTGTGTCCTTTATGAACTGATGACAGCGTTGCGTTGGAAGTGCAGAGTCAACCTAGCCGACACCATTTTTTGATATTTAGCTTTTATTACGGAATGGTTCAAAATGGCAAATAATGTTAGTGCGAAAAATGAGAATGACTAACAAAGTCTGTTACATCGAATAAATCTAGCTCTGTTTCAGACTGACATTGAGTCGTCGCCTTGGGATCACATATATCAAATAGATGACATCGATCATAAGGTATCATTTTTAACAGACACTTCGATAAAGACCATACAGTCCATAGATCACAGATAACATTAAGTTTATGAAAAGGCTTCGAAATCAAGCTCTTTCTCGATTTAGACGAACGCACCAACCTGGTCATCCAGACTATTATAAACAATTAAGAAACCTGACTACTTCTGCTATTAGAGCCGAAAAAAAGGCATATCTAAATTTGAAGTTTCAGAATTGCTCAGAGAAGGAAAAATGGGCTGAACTAAAAAAACTAGATATACTTGGAAATAAAAATAAATACATCCCTCCCCCAGTGTTAATGAACTTATTACCTACTTTGCCCAAATATCACAAAATAATACTCCAAAACAAGAATTGTTGCATTTCTATAACAACAACTCCTTGCTTAATGAAACCTTCTCATTTAACCTAATCGACGAAGATTTTGTTTTAAATGGTATCCTCAGTATCAAGACGAAGGCTTTTGGCGCTGATAGCCTGAAAGTTACCCTGATTTCCTTGTGTTGCCCTTGTGTAGCCCCTTATATTACCCATATTATAAATCGTTGTATTGAGAGGTCCTATTTTCCTAAAAGCTGGAAGCTGGCCAATGTTCTTCCATTAGCTAAGGTTAACAATCTGACAGAATTTGGTCAACTTCGTTTAATCTCGCTTTTACCGACCCTTTCCTTACTTTTGGAAAAGGCAATCGCTATACAAGTTGCTAACTACGTTTTTGCCAACAATATCATCCCCCTAGACAGTCAGGGTTTAGAACCGGGTACAGTTGTTCCACAGCATTAACAGATCTTGCGGATGATGTCATCAGAGAACAGGATGCTACTGTCTTGGTGTTATTGGACTACACGAAAGCATTTGACATGATTAATCATGAGATACTAGTTTCTATTTTGAAATATATTGGATTAGAGCAGCCGGCCTATGCATTAATAAATTCTTTTTTATCTGAAAGGATGCAGTGCGTGACTTTAGACGGGAACATGTCAGATGCAGTTACAATTACATCAGGGGTACCCCAGGGCAGTATTTTGGGTCCATTATTGTATAGCCTATATACTTTCAATTTCATGAAGTCGCTGAGTTATTGTCAATATCATCTTTATGCTGACGCCACTCAAATTTATGCCTCTTTTAAACCTGATCTGTCAGAACTTGTAACAAACCGACTGAATACCGACTTGAATAGCCTTCACAAAACCTCTAAAGATCACTTGTTAAAGATAAACCCTAGTAAATCGACAGCTATATTGTTTTGTAGTGATTCCTGCAGAAACGTATTAGAAAATAATATTAATCTCAAACTAGGGGACAATATAATATCATCTAGGGATTCGGTGAAGGATTTGGGCTTAGTGGTTGACTCTAAACTTAAGTTTAGAGAGCACATTATTCTGTGCCTAAGAAAAGTATATTCAATGTTAAAATTAATTTACCCCCATAGGCATTACCTATCACAAAATACTAAAGCCACGCTCTGCGAAGCTTTAGTGTTGTCTCACTTCAACTTTGCTGATATGGTATATGGCCCATTTCTTGATAGTGTGGAACTAAAACGGGTTCAAAAAGCTCAAAATTCTTGTCTGAGACTGATATTTGGCATAAGGGGTAGACAAAGAGTATCCCACAAACTATCTGAACTGGGATGGTTGAATATGGCTCAGAGGCGTACCTTGCACTCTACTTCCTTTTTTACAAGATTATAAAATATAAAAACCCTCCTTATCTTCACTTAAAAATTAGTTACCGGACTGATGTACATAATCTAAACATTAGAAGATTGAATTTGATGACAATACCATCACACAATAAAGAATCATTTAAGAAATCATTCTCATATGAAATTGCCTTTTTGGTAAATAAATTCAAAATTAAATGTAGCCCTTTATCCTCTTAAGGCTTTTTTTTGTTTGTAAACTTTGTATATACTGTTTGATGAGGGTAATAAATATTATTATTATTAAGTCATTTTTTTGGAATTGTTACATTAAATTACCATAAAGACCAAGGGCATAACTTTGTCTTTGTTCAATTCACTGTGATTTTCGGACCACGAAGCCGCGGTAATAAGGTGAATGATATTCTCAACGCCCTTCACACGTATACCTCGAATTTTTAGGAACACAAAATGCATTTGCGCACCAGCTCAGTTCAATAATACTCCGAAATAGTAAGTGCTCCTCAAACAACTCGGCAGTAACTTCAAACACTCCAGAAGGTATATCGTTTCTACTTTAAATTCTAATTTAAGAGGTGAATCACTCCTGTGTTTTATCAGTTAACGATCTGCGGGCTCACAGTCCGATAACATTAAGATTGTATTTCCTGCTTTTATCATGTGACAAAGAGAGAAAATAAGAATTATGATTTGAACATTTTTTTATACCGAAGCAGCCGCGTAGGCAGAAGCCTAAATACCGGGGCACCGTGGCTGCTATATAAGGAGCTTAAAGACACCTTGTTAATCCGATTCTTGTCTAAGCTTAGTAGAACTAGGAAAATCCTCCTCGGGCAGATTATTTCACAATCCTTAGGGACAGAGGAGCGGACAGTTCTGGATGTACGGTTAATGTGGGAGACCGAAGTCAGGCGGCTCTGCCTGGCAGGCTAATTGCGCGGCGGCATCATAGAAAGCTTTTGAGAGCAAATGTGGTTGATATAGCGGGAGAAAAGAGCCAGAGGGCCGATCGCCCGGCTGTGCAAACGGGTCCCGGGACTGTCCGTTAGAGAACAGTCATCCATCAGTCGGGCAGCCGTCCCATCGAGCAGGGATAATGTAGTCGGGACAGCACCACCCAAACCATGTGACCAGTTCTCCCAGCCTCGGTCTTATCAGGGCTTTTTAGCAAGGGTGTTATGTGGAGAAAAGTGCTTCTTAGCTTTAAACAAATAGCTTTTTTCCAGCAGCTGCTGCAATTTCCGAGATGTGTTCGTATCGGATCAAGTTCTCGGTGATATGGACTCCGACCGATTTATGCACCTCTCCCTCACCAAAGCCCCTCACCTTTCTTATAAGAGAAAGCAGAACATGGAACGTTCCTGAAGCTATCGCGATATCGGAATCATTGGAATCAGATGAATTCGATCAAAACACTTGGTTTCGATACATCTATGGTCAACAAAGGTTACCGAGATATGGTATTAATTTCACGATCATTGAGAGTTTGGCAGCGGTCCGAATTCACACGAGTCGCGAGTTACGTACTATACCCCATTCGTAGTCCATTTACGCTCAGTCAAAACACAACATGCCCAAAAGCGAGATTGTACAGGTCCGTATTTTCCTCAATGGTCTTGGAATAATCTAACAAAATAAATGATTATTTTTATAGAAAGAAGTGCACATACTTTTCACAATTCTGTATTCGCTCGAAGTATTTGAATCATCGTTCGAAGGGTTAATATCAATTATTACAAGTTCAATTTGAATTTCGATCATCTTTGTTTCGATTGGCGGCTGCAATCTTTCAAATGGTTGTCACTCTGTTGACAGCTTCAGAAAACAAATGTTTCGCGTTGGAAAATTTGAATTTTCTATTGTTTGAAGCCTCACAGTTTTTCACATTTGCCCAAATCATTTCAATGGGATTTAATTCGCAATGATAAGGGGGTAGCCTTGAAATGGTTCTATTTTGGTTTTTAGCCATTTCGTCAATAGCATTGAGGTTATATTTGTATTTGTGCTGCCTGACTAGATGGATAAGATCTGCTTTGACCATATTTTCATTGACACTAATGTCTTTTGATAGGTGCCTTTGTTGACTTTCTGCCTTTCTTGTGGACATTGTGGGAATTTTTTATAGTTTTCTATTGTGGTATGCTGCATGTACAATGACCGTATTGTCGTCAAGCTTTGGGAGCGCTTCTTCAAACCGTTGTTCAAATGAACTCCCGTCCGTTTCTTCATGTTAATCGGTCGTTTTCTTTGACTCAAATGGCTATAGGGCAATGGGCACAAAGCCATCTTCACTGCCAATGTAACCAGGGCCGGTCCTACGCAGGCGCCAAATTTATAGGGGCGCCAAATACTTGGTTATTTGGTTCACGTTCCAAAAATATTTTATTTAAGACTTTCCGTTCCGTACCCTGAGACAGATATCATTTACCAATAGCCCTAAGTGCCCTGGAGTAGATGTGTGTTTATTGTCAATTTTATTGTTAGGTGACTAATATACTTCTGCAAACAAGTAAGTAAAAGAGTAAACTAGCACTTGTCGATCAATCTAAGGTGCCTTGCACACCACGTTTTTTTTCAGGCGCCGTCGACGTGTATTTCACGCAACCGGAATGTGATCACAACCAATGTATGTATCTATTTTTTCAAGTTAAGCACCGCAACTAAAGCGCGATCGTGAATCGAGCGTCAACGGCGCCTGAAAAAAAAACGTAGTGTGCAAGGGCCCTAACAATAATTCGAAATTGAGAAATTTAGAATTACTTTTCGATGGGGTCTGTTAGCTCATTGATGTTTTTTCTCTTCAGTAAAAATTATCTGGAGCTCAATATAAAAAACGCCCACTGAAAATGGAGGCGCAGCGGGAAAAACTTAGTGGATCGCTGACAGTGGCGCTCCCAGGATTTCAGTCTGGGAGGGGTAAAATGGAAAGTAAATTCTCAGTGTGACGTACTGAAGTGATCGAAAGAGTACAAAAAAGATTTTTAAGATATCTGTACTTAAGGACTCACAATGCGTATCCATACATGATCTCTTGCTAACAGAATTTAAAATTGTGCGGGTGCGTTATTTGAATGATATCTTGTTCATTTACTACATAATTAATAATTTAAAATATATTCTTTGCTGTTCCTAGAATCAACTTGAGAATAAGAGGCCGCAAACTCTTTCACTGTTCACCTGTAAGTAGTTCTTCAATAGAATGATGTATGAGTGTAATAGTTATATACAAAATTACTTATCCTTATCTCATTTTATGTGTTAATTTTTATAGTTTTTCTTTGTCGTTATTTTTTAGTTATAAGTTTTTGTGTATTCTCTCGGTTCTCTACTAGCCAGTAAGCACTCCTACATGTAACTACATTCAAATGTGTTTGTAAGAGTTTAAATGAATAAATAATAATTTCTTTAGTGGTACGGTAACATGTTTTCCCAATTTAGTTGATTTATGTACTCCTACAAATATTGCAAAAACCACGCAATATTTACAGAAAAGCCCTTGTAGTTCCTCTGAATATGACAGCCAAGGAAATTTCTCAAAGTGTTTTTTTTTATAAGTAGCATTTCACTTCTTTATTATTTTTCAAGTGTGTGGAATAGGGATATTTGAAACAGTCATTAGGGATCATTGCACACCTCAATAAGGTGTCTTCATGGGAAGACAAGTTGCCGTTGAAATTTACATATGGCGCAACAAAATTGGATACTTTAGGTTTCGCACCCGATTGTTCAACACTTGGTTCAGCATACGGTGCAACATCAAGAAATTTTGAAGTGGATGGCTCAGGTTGAATTGTAGGATTATCATCAGTTTTTTTCGGTAATTCTTGTGCTGGTGGCCAGACAGTTTGTTTTGTTTAGAAAGGAACCAATCGATGGTATTCTGTTTCCTTTTACTTATGCTGACAACAGCAGCCGTCAACCAGCACTAAAAGTTACACAGATATTGTCAAATAAACGGCATTATTGGTTTCCACGCATTCACGTATCTCATAACAAAGAACATTTTCTGTTTGGAAAACAAACACTTCGTAATTGAAATTATATTAAATTTCCATTTTTCCGTCTATCATCTTTTTAGACACGATTCTTTTATAGTATAAAAATTAAAAACAAACAAACATTAATTTCCTGGCTTTAGCGTGGAAAATAAAAAATCATTAGAACGAGGAAAATGCGTTAATACCAACCAGGTCAACAAAACTCCGCTTGTTCACTTCTCAGCCAAATTTTGTTTCGGACTCCGGACTGGTACAGAATTTAGACACTAGACTAGACCATAAAAGACTAGACTATACCTGTTCCAACAGGAAGAAGCGCACACCGTTGCTGTTGATGGGAGAGTAGTCGCTAGTCGCATGCGCACTGAGCGGGTTGGCAGTGTTGCCGCTATCCTTTCTTAATGTTACAGATTTTTTTATAAGACGTCTACTTTATACCCCCTTGAACCACCTCTCGCCATGAAAATAGTATGAAGCATATGGAATGTGCTCAAAAATGGTACGAGTTAAAGCTGCGTTTGAGTAAAGAAAGCACTATCGATAGGGGACAACAAAAACAGTATGAAATTGAAAAACAGCGATAGCGCGAAATCATTAAAAGAATGATTTGTATTGTGCAGTATTTGGCCGGTCAAAATTTAGCCTTGAGAGGTGACAGCTCTAATCTTTATGAATCAAATAATGGAAATTTTTCGAAACTTGTTGAAATGATAGGCAAATTTGTTCCAATTATGATGGAACACCTGAGCAACATTCGAACGTCTAAAGAGCTGCGCCGACATTTGCCACATTATCTGAACAGTGACTTACGAAAGGAATGAATTCATTCATTGTCAAGAAATATTCAGCGAGAAATTGTGGACTGCCTCAAAACAGCAAAATATTACTCAATAATTTTGGATGAATCTCCAGATGCTAGTCACGTTGAACAGCTTACTTTCATAATTCGCTGCGTTCATTGTTCTTCAAACGAAGTTTAAATTAGGGGTTTTTGAAAGTTCTGGATACCACAGGTGAAGGGCTTTTCAACTTTTTAAGAGCAGAAATTTTATCAAAATTTGAAATAGATCTTCATGATTCAAAAATATAACTGAGCTCATACGTTGAATTCAACTGTCAATGATGCAGCTGAAGTTGCTTACGAGATTTTAGGTTTTCTTCAATTGTCCAGCTGTTCAATTTTGTTTTCTGCTTCACCCTACAGATGGAATACTTTAAAAAGAAATGTGCCAAACTTAACTTTGAAATCAGTAAGTTGAACACGATGGAAAAGCAGAGTCAAAGCCATTCGCCCTTTTAGATTTCAATTTCCTGAAATTTGTAAGAGTTTACATGATTTGGTGGAAGATGATTCCAGGGATATGGCCACAAAACATTCAGCAATATCACTATTAGACAAAATCAAAACATTAAAGTACCTTTGTTCTATCATAATTTGATATGATCTTTTAACAAATATTAATATAGTAAGTGAAATTATTCAAAATCCAAACACCACTTTAAATGAATGCCACAAAGAAACAAAAAGTCTTATTTATACAATGTGTTTGGTCACGACATACCGATATTTAAGAGTGGTATTTTTCAGCTATTTTAATTCACAAATCCCCTACAATGTCCTAGCTCATCCCACTTGAAGTGGCAGCCATTTTTATTTTTACGTTACGATTACGGTAGTGCATGTATGAAAATTGTAATAACTGAGTACTTTATTGTCAGAGAATGATAAATTTGGTGTCATTTGAACGATGACATGTTGTCCTAGCTATTATTGAAAAACTTGTTTTGATACTAACCGTCAAACATACTTAAAAACAGACAAAAACAAAAAAAAATACGGAAGAAACTTGATTGTTTTGTGCATTTCCGCACTCCATTCAAAAACTAGTCTGTGCAGTTGTACTTTTTTGTGCTAATTCTACAGCTTTTTTTTAGTCTGTGCAGTTGTACTTTTTTGTGCTAATGCTACAGCTTTTTTTTATTCTAAGTATTCTAGTTAAGCAATAAATGCTTTCTAACATAGGTCAAAATAGGTGTAATAAAATGCAAATTGTTTTCAAACTTATTATACATAAAAATGACAAATCAATGTTTCTTATACGTAGAGAGTTTGGACATGTTACAGAAGCTGTTCAAAATGTTCTCCATTATTGGTTATGCACATTGTTGTTCTTAAAACAATGTGTCGTGTTGAGCGACAGGCCATATCCGTGTCAGCCCTAATTTCGTTCGCAGCGGGGGTGGATTTGTCGATAAAAATAGCTGAAAAATATCCTCCTCACATATCGGTATGTCGTAACCAAACACATTGTATACTTTACAGAAAGAAGATCAGACAAATGTTTCGCGATTGTTATGGATGAGGCTGCAGCAGAAGCAGAAAAAAACATATTGAACAAACATTTCCTTTATTGAGGATTGAGGCCAAGAAAGCCGAAGCGAAAATACAGATGAATCAGTTTTGGATCCTAAGCAAAAATTTAAGATAAGTTTTTCTTTTACAATTTTGGACACAACAAAGATGCTTCGAGGAAATAGACAAGTGTAACGATCATGTATAGATTTGGACTTGGCTTTGCAAATTCATCATGAAAAAAATATATCTGAAGATATTGACTGTCTTGATCTACTCAACGAAATTACTTTATACAAAATTCTCATTTTTCCATACTCTAATAAAATTTCAGACTCGCCCGTAGGTATTTTTAACCATATAACAAAGAAAAATCTGCAGTCCTTTTTCCCAAATTATTTATAGCCTTAAGGATGTACCTAACCCTACCAATTTCGGTGGCTTCTGGCGAGAGGACTTTCTCGAAATTGAATCTTATAAAAAATTATTTAAGGACATTAATGTGCCAAGAAAGGCTGTCAAATTTGACAATTATTTCAATTGAAAATAAAATCTGTGATGCCATTGATCACAATGAAATAATCGATGAGCTTGCAGCTGTGACAGCAAGACGTGTCGTGTTTTGATCAATTTATTATTAGTTATGTACTCATAGTATCTTTTTTGGGTAATATTCCAAAATCTCTTTGTTAATTTACGCAATTCTACTGTTGTGTTAACCTCCTACTGTATTGCAGTGACCTTTTTATGTGACATTAAAAACATAAATCCTTCAAACTGGGTCGTTTTATTTTTCTTTTTTATATTAATTGTATCGATGACATATAACATTGTAAGAATATGTTATGATATAGGGCATCTTAAATTCAAAACACAGGGGCGCACCAAAAATCCTGCACGTAGGCGCTTACCACCCTAGGACCGGCCCTGAATGTGACATATAACAAATCGTTTTCCTTTTCCTGGAAATAATTATTTCATATTCTATTCAAGAAAACTAATAATTCAATGGACAGGTGTTTCGTGCTTCTTGGCTACTCATCAGCTTGGTGTCTTGTCTCTCGACAAACGAGCGAAAGCATCGCAACTATCGGCTATACCGGAGGTACGGTCTCTCGTAATAAGTCAGCGGAAGGCGCCATCTATCACAACCGAATCGACCACTGCACAGTTGAGTTTTACATAGCTAAGTTCTCTAGTCGCACAGGACTAATATGGGCAGTTCAATCCTAAGCGGGGTCACCGAGAAACCGAGAGCGATCAGGGTCACCAACATTATACACAATAAGACGAATTTAGGGCGCAAATACCTTTTGTTTGGTACTGCGAAGGTCACTGATGAACTACTAAAAATATGTATTACATCTGCAGGCCAAATCATTTAATAAGCGAGGTTATAAATAATATTATCTTAATCTACGTCTTAGTTTCGAAGACAAAATTATTGAACATTATAAGTATCAAACTTTTTGAAGACAATTCTCTGATTGGCGTATCGTATTCTTCATTTTTCATCGTAAAAGCAAAATCTTAAAGCCTTCGAAAAATAACTTTGAAGGATAAGAACGTGCATTAATTGAGAGCCCTTCATTATATCGAATTATTAGGTTTCGTTAGAGAAATTGTATTCCTTAGTGTTAAAAGGTTCTAAGCACATCTGCTAGACAGCTAGACAAACAAAATACTAGAGATTTTTTTTTCATACAAGTAAATGTAACTACCCGCACAATTTCCTCTATTGTTTTTGCATACATTACCTTTTGAATATAGGTCACATGTAGATTTCCTGAAACAGGTCATTCGACATGTTTTCGTAGAGAACAATGGATAAAAATGTTAACAACCTTTCCAGCAAGTCTAAAACAATTATAACGGTAGGCGGCGTAGATGATTCACTGCACAAATTGTATCGTTCTGCATTATAAAGTTTAAAATTAAACGTTTGTGGTTGGTCATTGGCCGCTTAAGACACTGTGATAAATTTGTCCTTTTTACAATTATTTTTATTAAGGTACGGTTCCACTAGCTTCCGACCAAAACTAGTTTTTAACCGAAAGCGAAGCTTCACTCCCAGCCTTATAGTTTCTGCCGAAACTGAGAAATACAGGGTGACAGGTAAATAGGTGTAAAACATTTTAGGAGGTGATAGCACAGCTCCTTTGCTATCAAAATTAGTATATAATACCATACCCTATATTCAAAGGTTAAAAAGTTATGGAAGATTAGGCGAGTTACCGTAACGAAGAATACGCTGATATTCTGTTTTGTTATGGTTTAAGTGATGGAAATTCCGTTGAAGCCAGGCGAGAATACAAAAACCGTTTTCCGAATCGGCGAATACCGAGTCATCGAGTATTTGCTTCTGTGTACCAACGCGTCAAGGAAAGTGGACAGTTTCATGAGAGACGTCATGATGCTGGTAGACCTCGGTTGTTTGACGACGAAGTTCGAGAGGCAATACTGGAATGCTATGGCAGAGACCCGACGACGTCTACACGAGTTATAGCAAAGCAGCTTGGTTTAACTCAGTGGAAAGTTTGGTTCGTTTTGCATTCGGCAAGACTTTACCCTTTCCATTACACACCGGTTCAAGTATTAGAAGAAGGAGATCCCGCAAGAAGAATTGATTTTTGTCGATACATGCTTCATCGGGATCAAGAAGAAAACGACTATTTAACTAAAATATTGTGGACCGACGAGTCTAAGTTTGACAGAGAGGGGACAACAAATTATCACAACTTACATTATTGGGCCCCACGAGAGGCAAATCCCCACATGGCAAAGCCAAGAGCCCATCAAAGAAGATTTTCGGCAAACGTGTGGATGGGAATCATTCATACGTATCTAATTGGACCAGTTTTTTTGCCTGACAACCTGAATGGCGAATCCTATGAAAACTTTTTGAGATCCGATCTCTGGGAGTATCTCGAAGACCTGCCTCTGAATATCAGGATTTAGATGATCTACCAACACGATGGCTGTCCCGCGCATTTCCGTCTGGGTGTTAGACAGTGGCTGGACGAGAAATATCCTTGTCGCTGGATTGGTCGAGGTGGACCGACACCGTGGCCAGCGAGGAGCCCAGATTTAACACCGTGTGACTATTATTTATGGGGGCACATGAAGTCACTGGTGTACGCTGAGCCCATAGACACAGTTGAAAGAAAGAATTATTGCTGCTGCTGACACTATCAGAGGACAACTAACTGGCCGCATAACGCGTACCTACATGAGAAAAGACTACGGGCTTGCATAAGAAACGGCGGGCGTCAGTTCGAACAACAATTGCAATGAATTTTACCTTCATTTCATTATTGTATTTTACTTACCAATTGTAGTAACTTTTAGTCAGTTTTTATTATTCTGTAGTACAATTACAACTGTGTAAATAATCTAATCGTCTAACTTAACCGTAGTTTAAAATAATAACTATCCCATAGCTTACAGTTACATTATTTTCACAAAAACACTTTCTTATCAATCAAAGAGTTGTGAAAATAGGAGATAAGCCATTGGTAAATTTAGTCCCTATTGTTGTATTACAATACATTATGTTTAGTTTCACACAGTTTTTGTGCACTTATCATACCAATTTAGATTCCTTATGAAACAAGGATATTATTTAAATTGTTTGTACGTTTTTTTGTATACTGATTGTTTTGTAAAACCCCTTACTCACTGTAAAACGTTATTTGTTTTTTTAGTTAAACATTTTTGAATGAAAATAAATACGTTGTTTGGTATTGTTTTCGAATCTTTTTTAATTTATGATAGTTAATTATTGAAATAATAACCCAAAACCACAAAAAAACAAATGTTTAATCGCCAACTTTTTTCTCTCTCTACTTTTTTACTCTGAAATATGGATTGTTTTTAAAAAAATCTTAAATATTCAATAACTTTTCAACCTTTGAATATAGGGTATGGTATTATATACTAATTTCGATAGCAAAGGGGCTGTACTATCACCTCCTAAAATGTTTTACACCTATTTACCTGTCACCCTGTATAGTTTCTTTATAAAAGCAGTTAATAATTTAGAAACTCTATTTTTTGACTGATCAAGGTTGAACCACTGCCCATATTGACATGCGTAAAAAACAAATTTTGGAAACATGCCGTTTTTGATAGTGGAAGGCATTGCTTCCTTATTGGCTGACGAAGTCACCACTCGGAGTGCCACTAGTTAGTGTGATGACATCATTTTGATATACCATATATAAAATCCAAAAATAAGTAGTTATTAGTATCTGTGCATCTAGTTTACCTTACTGCTCATTAAAAGTCTATATTTTCTTTGTACTGACTGTTCTAAAAGAGACGTCAAAACGACAGCCCTTTAAAGGACGTCTTGTTGTCGTCATAAAAACGGCGTCATTTTTTAGTC
Source organism: Acanthoscelides obtectus (assembly GCA_963669975.1). NCBI lineage: Eukaryota > Metazoa > Arthropoda > Insecta > Coleoptera > Chrysomelidae > Acanthoscelides > Acanthoscelides obtectus. The sequence goes on from CAVLJG010000009.1 coordinate 66,144,304, forward strand.
AATGACGTTTCCTACCAAAAGTGACCGAATAATAACGCCATTTTGACGTCATCATGCTCACTGCTTATCGTCTGTCAAAACTATTAAAATAGAATTTAAAATCGAAAAGGTTATTATATTTTGAACTTGATTAAAAGGCCTTGTGTTGCGTTAACACCTCTCTTCTTGAAAATACAATACAAACAAATGGCGTCAAGTGGGTTGACTCTGCAATCAATTCATAAGTGCGTTAGGTGCTTAAACTATTTTTTATGAAATAAAATATGGAAAAAGTGTCTGTAATAGATTGCCTAAAGGAATCCTGACCAGACTATTTCCAATAAAATATCGAAAAAGTATGTTTTCTTTCACATAATATATAGCAAATACATCAGCTGATCTGCGCATCCTTGTATATCGCACTGGATAGTCGACATAATACGTACTCACCTGAGCTGATTCACACATTTGAATTTTTCAATTTCAAACCTTGGCAAAACCGTGATTTCGCACATATATTATACCATCGTCGTGTTTACTTATTTATTTATACACTACTCAACAGCATCAACCATTTACAGAGTAAGACACAGTCCTGGCCTCAAAAAAATAATATGATTTCATAATACAAGCAAGAGTTGGTCTGCAACCTCAAATAGAAAAAATGGAGAAAACTTTAAGATGTTTGTTCTACAGGTAGGCAAGTAAGAAGTATCAAATTGTCTAGAAAACGTGGACCAAGAAAATTAAACTTTGCAATATATTGCAGCAATCAAAACGATGTCGCAATAAATCACACATGAAATTAGCGGAACACTCATCACGCCTCTCCCTGAGACTTTCAAAGGCTTCTAAAAAATTTTGAAGGTAGCCGATTGGCGGATAACTACCATTTTTCTTGAAATGTATGTAACAGGTGTCCAGAGGGAAAGTTCACTTTTTGATTTAAGAAAAAAAAATACAAACCTAATGAAAAGAAAATATTTATTACTAACAACATGTTCGTGAATTCGGCGGGTTTTATTTCTTAAATATCATTCCGTTCAAATGTTTGCCATCCCTTCGCACACACTCTTCTAATCGCGCGCGAAAATTCTGAAACACTCTTACAGAGTTCCGGAGTGATCTTTATTTCTCGTCAAATATTGTCTTTAAGCTCCTCCAGTGTTCGTGGATTATTGGAATACACTTTTTTTTTACTTTAGATAACCCCACAAAAAATAATTGCATGGCGTGAGGTCGGGTGACCTAGGAGGCCAGTGAATGTATGCAAACTTTGATATAACTTTTTGAGGAAAAAGTGCTTTCACAGTGTCCATCGATACTCTGGAATTATGGGCAGTGACTCAATGCTGTTGAAACTATGTGTTTCTGTTAAATCGACATTCTGTCCTTACAATAGGAGCAAAAAAAGTATAAGTCATATCTTTTTATCACTCGGAATTGACTGTCAATGCATGACCGTATTTCATCTTCAAAGAAATACGGCCAATAATACCGCTAGAGAATATGGCGCACCAAATAGCCATCTTTGGACTATGTAGCTGTTGTTGATGTTTCTCTTTTGGGTTCGTTGGTCCCCAATATCTGCAATTTTGCCTGTTCACATAACCGGCTAAGTGGAAATGGCCCTCGTAATTGAAAACAACGTTCGAGTCTGCGCTGCTTAGGAAAAAGATTCAACATCTGTTCAGTACAAGATTTCCATAATACGTAATCACTTTTCTTTAAAGCATGGACTGATTGGATTTTATAAGGATGAAAAACCATTTTTTTCTTCATTATGTCATGCATTGTGCACCTAGGGATTCCCCAACAGCGGAATGCTTCCGTACAGAACGCCGGGGATTTGCAATAACCGAAGCCTCGTCTCGCAGCAAGTTGAGTTTTCAAGAAACGCAAAGATTTTTCGAAAAGGAAAAGTGATAAGAACAAAAGTAATCAGTCGTTTCATTCTTCCATAAAAGAGGAATATTCACACACAATTTAAGAGCTGTACTTATATTTGTTAACAAGTTCCAATTGAAGAAGAAATGCACAAAAAACGCATTTTTTACAGAAAAACATGAAAACATTGTTTTTCAGTCATCTCTATACACACCATGAAATTATCAGATGAAAAGGATTTCGAATACTGCTGCAAACAGGAAGCTGAAAAAAAAATCTAAAAAAGGAACGGAACCTCAAGTGACAGGATTTGAAAAAATATATATATAAATAATCGGATTGGCCCGCCATAGACGTTAAATTTGCTTCTTCTACTGGATATGGTTTTTTCACTTTCTTGTTTGAATGAGAAGCGACAAAACTTTGCGAAGACGGAAATGCAGAAAAACTAAATGTTGTTTCATTGTATGAATTATAATTACGTTTTTTCCACATACGAGTGAAAAACAGGAGTAAACTCATTTTTCTAAGACCTGTGACCCCTCAACTGATGTTACTCATTCGATCACTGGAGTAGGATTATGCATTATACAAATAAACACAGTCTAAAAGAGATGTACTTTTATTTGCCATATTAGTATAAATCTTACATGCCAACTTAATGCAATCTTAGACATAATAAGCTAAATACAACATATAGTATTATACCTCAACTACCATGTGATAATTTACTTTGACAGATAAAACATACTATTGTTTCTTCTGTATGATACTCTGTATCTTCTGCCATTCTCTATCCAAATGAGCTTTTTCATTTTTGTCCTTGTACTTCCTTGACCTTCTGCCATCAGCCATTTTCAAACCATACTGGAATGCAGCCTTTGGCAATGCTTCTTTCTGGTTCATGTAGTCAGAATACTCTTCGGCTGTGTCAAAGTCCCATCTACCAATCGGCCCCTTCTTGTTACCCAGGTCCATTTTGCTGTAGTCTACTTCATCATCACTGTCATCAATAGCATCATTCATCTCTTCTAAGCCTAATAAAATCAAAATCAAACCTTAAGTTATGTGTCGAAAAAGGTGACTGCCCACTTTGAATGAAATTTTAAGTTTCCCAAATATTAATGGTCTAGGAATCAATAGCTGGAAGTTTTGAACAAAAACACACCAGAAATAAGCGTGAAAATGGATCAAAAACAGTACACTGGGTGTCAGAGATAAAATGGAATAATATTGAAGTTGGCAGGAACAAGTTACACAGATAGTAAAAAAAAACAGTTAAAACATTTTTCCTGATGAGCTGCTTCCAAAGCCTATTGAGATATCGCAAAATTATTGCAAAATAATGACTATAATCTTACCTGGATAACATTCAGCATATCCCTCAGGCTCCTGTTGCAACTTGTTAAGGATCTCAGCAGACTTGTTGACTTTATATGTAGGAGTAGCATTATCAACAGGCTCATTTTCTGACTTATCAAAGTATGGATGTCTTTTCTTATCATGATCTTTGTCCCTATGCTTGCTGCTCCTTGTTGGTACATAATCCCCAATCTCACCATAAATGGAGTCCTCATTTCTTGGACGTTTAGCCTGTTTTTTGGGATCATTTTCAATTTCTGCAATATCATAGTCTCCACCTCCTGGCATTGCTCGCTTGTTCTTTCCCTTCTTTCTACTTCCTGCAAAAAAATATTCCATGATCAAAAAAGTCCTATAAGATACAATATATGATGTATAGACATATAAAAATGAAATAGAAAGTAATTGATAATCACCAGAGAAAAATTCAAATTCAACTTCCAACATACAGGGTGTCCGCAAAGTTGAGGTTTTCCTTTACACGACGTGTAGATCTTGAAAACATAAGCAATTTTTCTTAGTACCATATACACCAATGTCTTAAGGGAACCGAGATAAAGGGCTCTGCAACATCAAAAATATCTGAATACCGTCCTGTAGCCGCGACACGCCGGGATATCCCCGACACCCCGACTGGTACAAGGTCTCAACCCGACGGCAGAACTGGGTCGGGGTCAGTGTGTCAGGTTAGTATGCAACCTTCAACCGACGGTTACAGTCACGCGTGTAGAGGTAAATGAACTCGTATAATCGATTGCGTTTCAAAAAACAACAAGAACTAGAGACGTGGCTAGAGAAGTGCAAGTATCAAAAAATAAAGTGTGGCAAACGCTGCGTGAAGAGGGGCTGTATCCGTTTCACGTCCAACGTGTACAAACCCTTCAACCTGACGATTTTCCAGCAAGAGTGCAGTTTTGTGAGTGGTTGTTGCATCAACATGACAATAATCCGGACTTTTTGAAGTGCATATTGGTGACAGACGAATCTACGTTCACGCGTAATGGGGTGAATAACTTTCGCAACACTCATGTTTGGTCATTTTCAACAAACATTTTCGGTGAATGTTTGGGCTGGCATGGTTAACAGTATGCTCATTGGACCATTTATTCTCCCAAATCGATTGGACGGAATGCAATACCTAGACTTTTCACGCAACATTTTGCCTTCCTTGTTAGAAGATGTGCCATTAAGTGTAAGACAATCAATGTGGTTTCTGCGTATGCTCGGTAGCGCTTCAGCTGATTTCATTTTCTGTTGGAGCGGTATGATTTCGGGCAGAGACGTACTTAGCCCTTCTCGTCAACTGGAGAGTGAGTACTTTTTCCTTTATTTTTTTTTACGTGGTCGCCCTCGTTTCACTACACATTACCTTCGTTATTTCAAGGGTAGTTGTTTCTGAAAAGGAAAACCCCAACTTTGCGGACACCCTGTATAAATTGGATTTAACATAGTAATCAACATTTTCTTGGAGAGATAGAGAAACTATCTAGAGGCAAGCTATCTCAAGGCCACCCTACCTCAAGGAGGGGAACAAAAAGTGACCTGAAGCGCCTAAACCAGAAGATCATGATCAGTATCTTACCTTGTCTGAGATAACTTAAAATCTGTGTCAACTTGTTGATAACAATATCATTTGTTGTAACTGTAGTAGTCAGCTCAAAGGATGGTACATCAGCAATAGAACGAATCAGAGTAGTTGGAATATCAGTTTCAGCTTCATCATCTACAGAAGAATATAAATAATGATAATGGTACTTATGAAAAGATATAACAGGTTTCAGTCATCAATATCTTTTGGGTGTTGCTAATGATTGCTTGGGCAACTGTATCAGCTTTACTAAACAAATTTTATAATGAGTACTCTAGTTCAAAAACTATTTTAGTATTATGAATGATAAATTCTCACAGTTTATGGAGTTTTTGATTACTTATTTTTGTTACCAAAGATTAAGTCTATGTTAGAAGATCTAAGTGGTTGAATGTAAAAAAATGTATATGTTATTTTGTTCTCATTTTCATATTCAAATTAATAAATCATTTATTACCACCACATATAGAAAACTTCACAAAATCCAACAGTCATTATTATGATTATGAAACTAAGAAGCAGCATCTACAAAATTTTAACAGTAACGTAACCAGCCAATCTGTATTTCATAAGGGGGTATTTGAATTTAATGAACGGAATGGTGATATAGAGTTCGAATTTAAAAAAGTTTAAGCTGAAATTAAAAAATTACTTCATGAATACCAAAAGTGCATAGTGATTTAATTTTAATAGTCAAGAATCTAAAATTACAAAAAATTGATTAAAATAAGTAATGCTAAATAAATGATCAACAAACAAACAAGAACAGGAAATGTTCAATATCAGATTTTTTTGCTGAATGATATTCTTTATGAGACATACCCAGATCAATAACATAGGCCATCCTTCCAGGAATAAAAAGCTCATGTTTCTCAATATGTCTTGACTTCAGCATATTTACTGTATGATAAATGGATCTCCCAATCTTTGTTTTAAACTTCATTTCGTCCTCTTCTTTCTTCTGTGCTTCTTTCCTTTCCTTCTCCATCTCTTCCTGAGTCTTGCTAGCCAATCTTTCTAACTCCTGCTCTTGTTCTTGCTCGATCTGCTGTATCTCACTCCTCACCTTTTGTAAGAGAGCATAATCAAGACCTTTGACCAAGTGAGTATGCTCCATGTCACCACCCAAGAATTTTGACTCTTGGATCATCTGCCTTCTGCGTTCCGCCGCATCAAACCCAGATTTTAAATCTGGAGCTACTGCTCTGTAAGCCTGGGCAGTTGCAATTGGATCATCACTTTGATAATCAGGATTTGCGCCTGTACGTCTTTCTTTAGCTCTGTCACGGTACTTTTCTGCTAGTTCTGCCATTTTATTGTCTTCTTGTTTCTTCAACTTAGCATAGTAGCTTTTCTTCTTTCTTCTGGCTTCGGATTTATCTTCGATTTTTGGAGGAGGCATGGAATTGGGGTTGTTCATAGCCTCTTTGATAGAGCCTACAGGGGCAGGTGTATGTGCTGGAGTGGATCTTGGAGTCATCAGGAGTTTTCTAAAATCGTCGTTGGAGAGACGTTGCGAACCGGGTGTCTCGGCCATTTTTGAGGATTCTTACGGAGCACTTCAACAAAATACACTACAGCTTTCCTGCTGAACGCCTAGAATCCTGCTGGACGTGATCAAGAAGTCCAATACAATCAACTACCAGAGACTATCACAATGATCACAAGGCTTTCCCAAATATAAAAACTGAGATTTCTGCAGGCTGTTCGCCTAAATTATTTTACCAAGCCTCCCAGTATTAAATAGTAATGGTACAAATCGCCTATATATAACTTAAAAGCACATTAATAAAATATTTTTCCACAAAATATTTTTCTATTGATGCCATTAAATTGATGGCAAACAGGGAACAGACAACAGACGGAACAGACTGACACTGACATTGACTCATGGACACAGTCACACAGAACAAACGAAGATGTCTCCATCATAGAAGGTAGGAAGTGAAACTTTACCAAACTGATAAGACATGCCGGCCATCTTCCAGGTTTTCGAAATCGCTATGTCTATTGATTTTATTAACATCAAGCTCCGTGTCTGCTTTTTCGAACCTGTGCACTTCTAGAAAAAATTTGTTTGGACAAGTGGTGGAAACAGAAAATGAGGGCCATTTTTAAATTATTTCAGAACCTCCTCTGAGTGTTCCGCTTTGGCTGTAAAAAGAACACACGTATCACACTATACAGGGTGATTCACAAGTCGTCACCAAAAATGAAACATTATACACAGGACCGCATTAAGGGAGGTCTCCCACGTAACATTTTTTCCTCGAGGGCTGCATTAAAAAGATACGGGGTGTTCCAGTGCTCCAGTGGCGGAGATACAGGGGATTAGTGGCTTTATTTTTGCAAATAAAAATAGTACGCCACGTTTTTTTTCGAAACACGCAGTTTTTCGAATTTTACCTTCCATTTGCTACAAATAATTGCTCTTGTGTTTTTTCCTAGATTGCATTATTTTCGTAAAAGTAAAACAAATTATATAATCAAAGCCTTATTTCAATAAATGTCCAAAAATACCACCATTCTGACGGATACAAGTGCGCCATCTTTTTAATAAAGAAAAATGTATTCATGCAAAATTTGTTATGGCTTGAATTTGATGAATCGCGTTATTTATTTTCTTGTAACTGATCAACAGTATTAATTAGTTTAGCATATATTAGTTGTTCAAAAGCGCCTCACAAAAATAAAACCAAGGGGTTGAAATCAGGAGACGTCGCAGGCCAATGAACGGGTTCGTTTCTGCCAATCCATCGATGTCTAAAATGATTATTTAACCACGCGGTTATGTCATGACGAAGATGCGGTGTGGCATCGTCGTGCTGATATCACCAATCTTTTTATTTTTAAACTTCAACACCCCGTGATTTTATTATTATTAATGAGGCCCTCCAGGAAACAATGTTACATAGAAGACCCCCCTTAAAATGCGGTTTTACACTCCATTGACAGCATATTCAGTAATGATTTTCTCACACAGCAAATATCACTGATTTTATACACATGCACACCCCGTGATTTTATTATAATTAATGAGGTCCTCCAGGAAACAATGTTACATAGAAGACCCCCCCTTAAAATGCGGTTCTGTGTATGATGTTTCATCTTATGGTCACGACTTGTGAATCACCCTGTATGTACCTTCGTATACCACATCCATAAGAAGAATTAAATCTTTGCTATACAGTCCTTTGGTACGAGCTAGGAAAGGCTTATGCATTCTCTACAGTTCATTACTCTGTCCGTTCTGTGCTCAATGCCAACTGACAACTGACCATTATAGACAGACAGAAGGTGACTGGTGACAAACAGATGACAGAAGTTCCTTTTTGCCGTTTATTTTTTCGGGAGTAAACACGTTCATCACATCCTGAAAATATCGGCATAATCCGTAAGTATTTATATAAATTTTTACTGTAGATAAAAGAGTATTATACATTTTGATTTCGTAATAAGTGTATTTGTATAATTTGAGAAATACTAACTTATATTTTTTCTTTTCAGATCCACAATGGCCATTCGACCAGTTTATAGGCCGACTATAGTCAAAAAAAGGACAAAGAAATTCATCAGGCACCAATCTGATCGATATTCCAAGCTAAAGGTACGGCCCTTTTTACGCTAAAATTGTAATTTTATATGGACAGGCTGATTACCTGTAAATCTGATATGTTCATTTCAATAATTTTAGCATACATATTTTAGCGCAACTGGCGTAAACCCAAGGGTATTGACAACAGGGTAAGAAGGCGCTTCAAGGGACAGTTTCTTATGCCAAACATTGGTTATGGTTCTAATGCAAAGACTCGTCATATGCTCCCCACAGGATTCAGAAAAGTCCTGGTACACAATGTCAGAGTAAGTCGCTACCCCCTATTACTTACTAAACAATATACAACAAAAATTGTATTCATGTTCTACTGAGAATTGACCCAGAATGATTCAAACACATAATCAGAATGGTTCTGGAGACAGTTCTTTTTTGGACTGGTGTAAGGCAAAGATTTATTGATATAATTTTTTACGGAAAAAGTAGCCAGATAAATAGACTCTTACGGGCACAGAAATGAGCATTGAGATGCATGTAAAAAATTCCGTGTAGAGAAATATTTAGAGGGAATAAAATACTCACCATAGTGGCAATATATATTCAGGAAATATTGATTTTTACATTTAAAAATATTGTACCCAATTCATCATCTAACTATTACTGAAAAAAACGTACATTACAGTTGTGCAAAGCTTTACAATAAGTTACCCCAGGAAGTTAAAAAGTTGTCGAATATAAAAGAGTTCAAGAAATGTATTCACAAGTTACTAATGAATCTAGAGCCATATGGGCTCGATGAATATCTAGAAATGTGATACAAACATTGTGTAATGTTTAAACACTATTTTATTTCTTACATTTGTTTACTATTATGGCATTATGTGATGTATATTTCACCTGATAGCCGACATTATGTTGTAGTTGTGCACTGTTATTATGAAATAAATATTATTTATTGTTATTAAAGCGAGGCTATATAGGTACGACAGACGATGATGAGCAATTTGAGGTTAGAAAAAATATGATTGAATGCAGATATTTCTCTTTGCTTAGTAAACTAAATTGTATAATATTCCGCATAGGGCTCTAAAAGTTGAAACTATGTGACAATTTACAGGTTTTGAGAATAACTTCTGGTAAATATACCCCATTTCACAAGTATCTGCCTCGGTAGAATGTCAGATGATTATCTAGTAATATCTCAAAATTCCCCATATTGGCACAGGACACATAATTCTGACAGATCCGTGCACATCAGGTAGTCATGTGGTATTTTGTTTTGGTTTTTGTACACTACTGATTCATTTTGTAATTGCTAAAAGCTGTTATTTAGAATAAGCTTATTTGCATAAAAAAAACAAAATGCCACAAACAAGTTTTAATAGATTTATACCTGATCCATTATTGCCAATGTTGCAGACTAACACAAAAATCTCACTTACACATCAGCTGTTCACCTCAGTAGACATCAAAGTGTGATGGATACTCGTGAAATAGGGTATAAGTGGTATGTTGAAGAGCACCTGTAAAAACTGCTTTATAATATGATGGAAATGAAAGTTATTTTTAAAACCCTGAGTGTCATTCCTTAGCTGTTTAGTACCCTACATAGAATATTACACAGTTTAGTAACAACAGACAAATGTATGCTTGCAACTCAAATTGCTCATTTGCCTAATCAGCATCATCAGCCATATCTATACACAACAAAATGAAAAAAATTAAGCAAAAGTGTTGAGGTTATACTGTTCCAGGAATTCAAAAACTCTTGTTTACCATATTATGTGAAATCATGAAAAAAAAATGCATGACTGTGGTAAAAATCTAGTAATCATTGGATATCAATTATTAAAATCAATTTCATCATTTGAAAAATCATTCACTGTTCCAAGAGATGTAATTATAATATTTACTTGTTTTAGGAACTTAACATGATGTTTTTGGTAATTTGCGACTGAAGCAAAATATGTTGACAACATTTTCTGATAACATTATAACCACATCTTCATGCCCTAAAAGCATATACACATTTACTGTAATATTTTTTTTTTCTATTTCCTTCAAGGAATTGGAAGTTTTGCTGATGCAGAACAGAAAATACTGTGCAGAAATAGCACATGGTGTGTCTTCAAAGAAGCGGAAGGATATTGTGGAGCGTGCTCAGCAATTGAGCATTAGAGTGACTAATGGACATGCTAGGTTACGTAGCCAAGAAAATGAATAAGTATGAGTTTGTTTAATAAAAAAATGCAAAAAAAAGTTTTTGTTTTAATGCCAAATTCGATTCTTAAGCATACAAACAGTACAAAATACATTAAAAATATGCAGTTATCAATAGTAATCCAGTGACAAAGTTCACAATTCAAATTTGAATTACGCGGCAACCGTATACGCGAGGTAGTGGGGAGAGATCTTGACCGACGCGTGCGGACTACGGGTTAAATAGTCACAATGGAACGTTGGATCGGAGCGCTACGTGCTCTTGCTATCGAGACGTACTTTAAGAGTGGTGATTAACACGCAGCTACTCATCGAAACAACCAAGAGATGCCCCAAGTAAGAACCTATTGAAAAAGAAGATTAAGAGGTTCCGTGAAACAGGATCTATTCTTAGTCAACCCATTCCTGGCCCCACACCTGCTTGTATCAACTGAAGAAAATGTGCGTCGGCGTTCTGTACGGAAGCAATCCGTTGCTTTGGGAATCCCTAGCTCAACACTGCATGGCATAATGAAAAAAAAATGGGTTTTCCTCCTTATAGAATGCTTTAAAGGAAAGTGATTACGGAAATCTTGAGCTGAACGAATGTTGAATATTTTTCCTACGCGGCGCAGACTCGAGAACGTGGTTTTTAGTAACGACGCCCATTTTCACTTAGATGGTTATGTGAACAAGCAAAATTGCAGATATTGAGCATCAAAGAAACATCAACAACAGCTACATAGTCCAAAGGTGACTGTTTGGTACGCCATATCCTCTAGCGGTATTATTGCACAGTATTTCTTTGAAGATGAAAACGGTCATGCACTGACAGTCAATTCCGAGCCATACAAGGAAATGATTGATACTTTTCTTGCTCCTATTGTAAGGACAGAACGTCGATTTAACAGAATGGGACCACTGTCCATCCTTCCAGAGAATCGATGGACACGGTGAAAGCACTTTTTCCTCAAAAAGTTGTATCGAAGTTTGGGTTTGGAGACGATCACTGGCATCCTGGGTCACCCGACCTCACGCCATGCGATTATCTTTTGTGGTGTTATCTAAAGTCAAAAGTGTATTCCAATCATCCACGAACACTGGAGGAGCTTAAAGACAGCATTCGACGCGAATACCATTTTTTTATTATAAGAAAGGTTATGGATACGTGGTAGCCCATTTATCGTGAAAAATATATGAGTAACTATGACGTCATAATAATGGTCTAATGTCACACCCAATTGACGTCATTGTGACGTGTGATAGTATGTCGTATAAAAGACCGATTACAAAATCGATATGACGTCTTTAAATGCTGCGAGAAGATGGGGATGTAACAAGCAGTAGGTTCAGGAGTGATAGAAAGGCGCCGAAACCCATATCGGCGATCTCAAATCAATAAATACCTACCTGGTAAGTCCGAAAAATGTTAATTTTCTGATTGCATAAATCGACGTTTCGACGTTTTCGAACTTACGAGATATTGATTTGAGATCGTCGATGCTTCCCGAATAAGAACCATCGATATGGATTTTCTGAGAGCATTCCTGTATGGATACAGGAATAAAATCATAAAATCGACATTTTCGGACTACGAGTTATTGATTTGAGATCCCCGATATTCTACTTACCAACGCATTTCATTGATCATAGCTGTCCCCGTACAGTTATACCTATATCTCCTACATTCGGGCGTCGATACGTGCGAAGTGTTCCCCAATGGACAAGCATCGTCGTAGGTGATAGTCGACAATCGCTTGCGCATTGCTGTGCACTGTGTATGGTGAAGGCTAATCATGTGCGCCTGCAGCAATTCCTCTCAGAGGAAGGAATTGTTGGCTATACATATACGTAGCTACCTTTTTCTCAGAAGGGCTAACTGGTGACAAACAATCCTTTACGAACTGATTTCAGTGTAGCGTGGGAAGTACATAATCGACTTACTTGACGCCATTTTTTTACGAATATTTGTTAGTATTGAATAAAACACCATATCTCCTAAAATAAATTTATGTCAGGCAGAGCTATAGTTACAAAATAACATTGAGCTTAAATCACAGCACTATACATTGTTTCTCCGTTTGGCTTACAACATAAATGATAGGTTAATACAGAACGATAAACGAAATCAGACTATATAACAGAGTAACACTTATGCTATGGGTAGTGGCACTATTGATGAAATTGTCTCTCAAAGGACTTCTTTTCAGGTACAGCTTTCTTTCATTTAGTGACTGTAAGGATCTGTAGTTCTGCTTAAGTATCTTGTGGTCTTCTGTTCGCATTTCATCGAATACTTTCACCTAAAATCATTTTTTTTTAACTTTGTTTTTCGAAAATTACATAACCTTTCAAGCGATTTTTTTAAAAAGTTTGTTGAAATCCCGCACGTACAAGGTACAAAGGTGCTTAGTTAAACCCTCAAATAGTTGCAAGTTTAGCACGGTTTTGTCTTTCAAATTATTATAATTAGTATTTATGCGATTTTGCGTTTAAATGTTTTAGAACATATGTATTTTAAACTTTCATCACTATTTTTCTTTTTTTTTCAAAGTTCACCAATTTTTGAATATTCTACTTATACTTTTTATATGAGAAACAATTTCTACATAAAATATTCAGGGTGTCCCAAAAGTTATGGAGCAAATGAGAGGAGATGATAGGAGGGGTTGTTTGCAATCATCCGATTGTGCACGGTTTTTGAGTTATCGCCATTTCTAAGAAATTGTGGAAAATTGCTACTTTTGAGACTGTACTATTTTTTCTAAAGTCGCCTTTTGTTATTTTTCAATTAGATCTACAGTATATGTTCCTAAGTGATGTGTCGCAGGAAAAAAGCTATGAGTGAAAATTTAGTCCAGTTAATGTAGGTACAGCAATTGGCTAATCTGCAATTTTGTCTAGTGCCAACAAGATTGCAGCATATTCAACGATAGTGATACAAAACTTCTCTATACTAGCCTTTCAAAACGCCAATTAGATAATAGGAAATAGGAACCCTAAATCCGGAAATTCCGATTCTTTAAACTTAACCCTTCAACTGGCGTTGTTGATTGATTGTGTGTTGGTTTGTTTCAACTTTTGATCTTATTGTCAACGCAGAGAGCAACTCATTCATTTTTATATATAATAATAATAATTAACGTCTTTTATTTGTAATATTATTACAGGTGGCGAGATTAAGATAATATTTCTATTCTACCATTCTACCCCTTATTGTGTTCTATTATTGAATTGAGGAAAGTGTTGAGACAATGCGCTCATGTATAAATAGGAAAGTTAAAAATCCGAGAACGGACAAAAATTCCAAAATTGCGATCTTTAGGCTTTCAAAGAAAAATAAGAAATAAGAAAAAAATGTTGATGAAAGCTTAAAATACATGTTTTGAAACATCTTAGCAGATATATTTTACAGATGAGATCAACTTGATTTCTAATGTATTTTCAAGGCCGAAATATTCTCTTATGGACCCTGATCCGTTTGCCCTTAGGAGGGCTTGGGTTTCGTTGACAATTTTTATTATTCTTTTTATTTTTCCAGCATTACATTTCTGCATGTGAATATGTGAAAATTCGAAAACTCAACAAAACCTGAGATTTTTACAAAAACTAAATATTTTAAAATAAATTGACACTTCATATTTTGAGAACGAATAATTAACGGACTTATTTTCACATAAACTTTTCGTCTCAAGGATTCACTCCTTGAAGCGTACCCAGATACTTTATCAACACAATCTCCGTGTTTCAACATACCTGTTCCTTGGAAATCGGTATAGTATTCGTAAACACGGTCCAAATAACTCCCTCATTGCATGCAGGTGTTGTAAGCGATCCGTCATATCTGTAATATCCAGCTACATTTCTCGGGATGAAATTTTTGATCACAAAATTCGTCAGGTTTACAGGTTGGCCCACTTTGTCTTTCAATGTATCAATTATGCTGACAAGTGGCTCGAATTCCGCGTCGTCGTCCGGTGATAACTGCAAAACATGAAGTTTATTTTAGTACACACGGAATTTACTGTATTTTTCATAGTACTCGTAGAGGTCATTTATCTTGTTTATGAAATTCCCGGGCTAGTCTATGATAGTGCTTCTAGAAATACTGTATGTTACCACTAATATTATACAAATCTAGAGGCATATAGAATGTATATAGCCACATGACGGCAAGACTCGTTACAAAATATACAAATACACAAAACATACTTTTGTAGGAAATGCTATCGAAATAAACCTTTAGGAAAATACTTCAAAACCAATACAACACTTCGTAACAACTCAGTAAAAAAATAATGTAATACAAGAAGCTCTAAAGTTACCATTTTCTGGAAGTCTTAGGAGTGGTGTTTAGTGTGAAGTTTGAAATAATCACACAACACTTTAAAGAAAAATTAATTATATGTATATGATTATAAATTGCATTCATCAACATCGTCTGATAACTGCAATTATAATAATTCTGATTTTGATTTCTTGAAGTGTTTATCCATTGTACGTAAGATATGATAGATTGTTTGTTTGCAATATTTACTTATAAGATACTAAAGACGTAAATAAGCTGATTGGTTTGTAGTAGCCATCATATTTGTCTAAATGATTATCAAGACTTCCACAACCTTTTTGATCACTCAAAATATCTCTTGAGTCATGTGTTGTTACGGCAAAATACATGTTTTATAGACACATCTGTCTATGATGTGGTAATAAATATTAACGGCAATGGTCAGTTTACTTCGATGTATCGCTTTGTTAATTTTGTATATTGTGGCTGGAGGGTTGCAAGGGCGAGAAGCCCTGTAATAACTGGGGTACATTCAGTACCGCATCCCAATGCTGAATGAACGTTACATCATGTCATTACACATTATTATTTGTATGTATTGGTATAACTTGAATTTTTTGCGTATTTTTCGGTCTATAACACATTATACAAAACTAATAAAACAAAGACTAGAACTCTCTACTACTTCGACCATTCAGTTTAGTTTCTGTTACTGTTATGTGCTATATATTAAGGTACGCCTTGACTGGTCTGCATTGGTCACACCTACGGCACGCAACGGACTTGGTCTTGTTTATGCGGATTCATGGTAAGTATAGTGTGGGCCAGTCGATGTCTACCTTACAATATTTAAATGAAATTCATTAGGATAATAGCTAATCAAACCGTTGTAATACTTACATCAAACATTACTGCTAATACTGCTATTCCTCCTGGATGTTGTAAAGCTGCAGAAAGATTCCCAAACTCTTTTGCGTAATGTACCAAATGCAGCTCTAATGGAAATCTATAAATAAAAGAAAATCAAATTAGCTCATTTCCGAATACATTATAAATAATCTATGCAGCAGCGAATTTTTTTCTGGAACTGGAACTTCTAATCACCAAAGCTTTTTGTTTTTCGTTGCGCCGAGTAGCTACGATGACAAGGTGAAAACTTCTCGGCCTGATATAGAAATGACGCACCAATCGGTGATTTATAATTTCTGCGTGGGTGTACAAGTTATTCGTATGAAAAGCTTCAACTTGTCCTCTGAAGTAGTTTGATAAATGCAAACAGCGTTGCCAAGCCAAAAAATACGGAATAGGTAGATAATGTCGTTGAAATTAGGTAGATTCAAGGACAAAGTCCATAGGAAGAAAAAAATGGGCATATAAAATCAAATTAAAATTAAACTTTTTTTTACATGTTTTTTGACCATAGGTACATATTTATAGTCAAATGCCAGAATTGCTGACAGTACCAGAAGTCATCGTGCGCCACTGCTTTGACGCGGTACCTTTTGATCACAGCGACGGTTGCCGACATTTCACAAAGAAGCGCTGCATTTTTTAAGGCCTCCGCGTAATAGCAGTGGCGTACAATGAGTTTCGCTACTATCATCAATTTTGGTATTCTACTATAGCTATTATACATGTTGTGTTATGCGTTCAATTGTCACTTCCATTATTTTTAATTAATTTATTATATTACAAAAATTGTTAAGTGATATCTACTAGATATTAGATTGTTAATATCGAAAACCTGACTTGAGCTTGACTTGATTTCCAGTCAAGTCAAGTAGCTTGAAAATCAAGTCAAGTCGTGAATCCCTACTCTTTCATTTCGGATAGGGTGACTAGGGTGACTAGGTACTTCGACGAGGACTATCAAATACCTTTTTTCTTTTCTTTTTACTTCCTATGCCAAAATTGGCTAAAAAGTATTTTGTAATCATGAAAAATTCCAAAATGAGATATGTGTTTTGGATATTATATGACATGTACATCACGAAAAACCATGTCACTCATTTCCGTCAGTCTGCCAGTCTATCCGCTAATTTCATAACAGCCTAGAACTTGAGAAGTACCGCTCGGATTTTGAAGAAATTTCCACCCAAGGCTACTACTATGCCAAGGATGAAAAAGCTTTGTAGTTTTTGAAAATCGGTCTAGTGGTGGCGGAGCTAGTGGAAAACACATGAAAAAAATAAAAATCGACCAAACTTAGTTTTTGTCGTTTCAGAGACTCATTTTCGGAATATTTTGTGTAGGGGTTGAAACTTGGAGGTTGGGGTTGTAGGCTTTCTGTCTGTAACGCCTTTAGTATTAGTCGGAGACGTTCTATCATTAAGAATCTTCTGATCCCGGTAACAACGTGTAAAGTAAATGATAAAAAGTTCGATGTATAATGTGCTCATAAATAAAAAATAACGATTGCAAAAGGTAACAAACCCCCACTGCTCTGCGGCGGTATCGTCATTGACACTCGGTCAAATATTTAGAAATCAAAAACAAAATTAAAAATGACTGGAAATCAAATACCTAGTGAAAAGAAAAAAAATACGGCTATCGCTGCAACCCCAAGTCGATGATATTGTGTGGACCTATGCTACAAATAAAGGCTGAAGAAATTGGGAAATTGATTGGAGACTACTTCAAATGTAGTTCCGGTTGGCTAGACACGTTTAAGAAAAGACATAACATTGTTTTTGGAAAAATGTGTTGTAAGTCAGCTTCAGTTGACAAGAACGTTACCAATGACTGGATTTCTCAAGTTTGGCCCGTAATGTCCAGTGATTATTCAGATGATAACATATTCAATGCATATGAAACCGGAATATTTTATAGAATGCTACCAGATCGTAAATTAAGAGGTGAAACCTGCAATGGAGGGAAACTATCAAAAGAGCGAATAACAGTTATGATTTGTGCTAATACTTCTGGTACTGAGAAACGGAAACTATTGATAAAAGGTCAGTGAATGAATAGAAATTCATGTTCTAATTTTTCGATATTCCATGGCAGTGCTGCAAAGAATTTATTACCTTTTTTTATTTCAAAAAATTTCAAAATTACGTATATTTTTTTGTATGTACCTTTATTTATGTAATACATGTTAAACAAACACATTTTAAGCTTCTAATATGCTATTTCTGCTGCTTTTGTCATTAAAAAAAGTGTTTCTTTTAAGATGGTCGTCCGCCTATAATAGACTATTTATCACAGTCCCGCCGAGTCCATTATAAGCGGGTTGCACTGTATATTTTAACAATGTTTCGATGTTGGGAGTACGTACCACTTTAGCGCACTGCGATGCTTTTGTAAATGATGACTATATCTGCACATATATTTTTCCGAATTT
Organism: Acanthoscelides obtectus; assembly: GCA_963669975.1. Classification (NCBI taxonomy): domain Eukaryota; kingdom Metazoa; phylum Arthropoda; class Insecta; order Coleoptera; family Chrysomelidae; genus Acanthoscelides; species Acanthoscelides obtectus. Next base: position 66,162,503 of record CAVLJG010000009.1, read on the forward strand.
TATGATCCTTTAATTTGTGTTACTATGATGGTATTTCGTCAAGTAGACTTATGAAGCCTTGATATACAACAGACACGGACTGTCAAACCGACATGAATGAGAAACACGGACTTGTATGATGCAGATGTATTTAAGCAACAGAAAACTGGTGAATTGAAGTTCGAATAATATCGCTGGAACATAGTGTTACAACGTTTCCGAGATTCCTGCTCATTTTCAGACCATATTTGGGAGATGCAAATTGTAGGAGTAGGCTGGAAGCTGTCTGCGATAAATGGCGGTAAAATGTTGCATATTTGCATATTTTATTTAGAAGTTGCTGATCTCAGTGATACTGTGCCCCTGTTAGACACAAGTCACGCATATTTCCCTACATCTGCCATGGAAACAGAAATGTGATAGATTTGCTTCATATAGTTCGATATACAGAGGTCTAAGATCCACCTAAGTGAACCTACTTAATCACGATTCGATTTCGCCTTTTGAAACGATTTGACTCCGGGAAGTATAGAGTCAATCTACTTGATGTCATTTTTTTTTATTCATCTGATGTTTTCCTTAGAAGGAATTGCTTAGTATTTGTTTATTTTATTTTGGAAACGTAAAGTACCTACACAGTAGCAGCCCGTATCTCCATATTATTACAGATGTTTGTAATTCGAGAGATTCCCTTTAGATTATAGGAGCTCAGGATTGGAGCAACGTCATAAACGTGGAATCTCGTAAATCTCGTTATTCCGGGAATCTTACCTATATCGATCGATAACGTGCTCAGATTGCCAATGGAAATGCAAGTGGTCCAATTTATAGGTGTGATTGAAACCTCCTCCACTTATTGACGGTTTATCTCCTGACATCTTAGGCCTGATTTCAGCTGAAAGTCATTTAAGATCACTTAGTAAGTTATCTGATAAAACATCTTATATCGAGTTCAGGATATTAGATTTGTAAATTGTCGTTACAAAAAATGTTAAAGTAAACACGATTTAGAGATTTTTAGATTCAGATCTTTAATTATATGAGACCGTGAAAAACTTGGATTGTGCCAAAACATAGCATTTTATAGATCAGTGGAATTGGACATAAAATCCTGTATCTTGTTTGTAAAAGAACTTTGCGAAAACAAAAACTTCTGTTTCATGATCCAGAACTCGCCACGTTCAGCTAGATCTTATTTAAATTCGGAGAGATTCTTTTGGGGAAAAGAAACAACTCCCGATTTAATAAAACTTATAGTCAAATGCCAGAATTGATGACAGTAGCAGAAGTCATCGTGCGCCACTGCTTTGACGCGGTACCTTTTGATTACAGCGATGGTTGCCGACATTTCACAAAGAAGCGCCGCATTTTCGCGTAATAGCAGTGGCGTACGATGAGTTTCGCTACTGTCATCAATTTTGGTATTCTACTATAGTACATGCGGTACGCAAAAAACGAGTATAACATTTTGTCTAGGGAGTTCAGATGTTGTACATTCGACAGTCTATTCCGTAGATCTTTTGTCAGTAATTCCTATAGATATGCTCACCTGAATGTCCATTATTTTTCAGCACAGCTGTCACTGACTCTCCATATCCGTTCAAAGAGAATGGTTCAAAATCAATCAGAGTTGCATCTCTAGCATTGAGTGCTATCGGTGATTGATGTTTACCTTCTTTACATCCTTGAGGCCAGTGTTCTAAAAATGGCTTATAATAATTTAAAACTATATTTAACTATAGAGCACCATACCTTCATCCTGATAGTGCCATGAGCTAGCAGATGACTCGTATCCTGCAAAGAAATGTGAGTTCAGTGTTGCAATAATAATAGTTATTTTATTAAAGCCCATGGTACGACCTGCCGCGGCCTCTAATGTGCCAAGGGTGTTCCTTAATGATATGCGAATATATAAGAATGTGAATCTAGATGAAAAATTAATGTTAGTTTGCTTTATAAACTATGGTCCAAAAATGTTTCCTTACAAAAACTCGGGTTGTTGAAGTTTTAGGAAAAAAATGGAGATGAATTAATATTTTCAGAACCGCAACAGATATTTCATTGATATTTAGTACGTAATGAAAGTTAATAAAATTGCATATTTTTCAATGCAAAAATAATTTTTAGCTTCAACAGTGGCGTGCGTACGGGTATTGACTTCGATATTTTTTAAGAAAAAAATAGTACGCCAATGGTTTTTTGCCAAATAACAATTTGAATTCCCCGTTCAATTTAAAACAATTGATCTTTCTTGAATTGTTTCCCTTCGATGCGCCATTTTTGAGTAAAAAAATAAAAACCGTTCTATTGTCCGAGAAAATTAATGTAATAATTGAAGAATGCAATTTAGCAATAAACATCTAGTTGCTCTGGAATATGTCACTGGCTTTTGACATCTGACAAGTCTCTGTTATTCAAATCCTTTTGCTGTGACATCTTTTTCATTATTTAGTTTTTACAATCTTGTTAATAATGGTGAATTATTCAAATGCAGAAATGGCGGAAATGCATTACGTATATGGCCTTGCCGACGGTAATGGTGAGCAAGCCAGACAGATTTATCACCAGAGATATGCCGATCGTGCTTTGCCAGATAGTCGAACCTTTTCTAATATTCATCGTCGTCTTGTTGAAACTGGTTCTGTCCGAAAAGGAACATCTGAAGGTAGACCTCTAAATGTGAGAACATCTGAAATTGAGGAAGCAGGGCTGCACGTAGTCGAAGAACATCCTGAAATGAGTACGAGGAAGACACTTAAATATTTGTCATCAAATTGTTTAGAGAATTTTAATGGGTTTTTTGTTATATCCTCACGATATTTTAAGAGTATAGGCATTACTTCCCATTGATTTTCCAAGGCGTGTGACCTTTTGTCAGTGGTATCTTCAAAAAATTACACAAAATCCGCAATTTGAATCAATGATTCTGTTCACGGACGAAGCTAATTTTTCTCGAAATGCCATTCAGAATTTCCACAATAATCATTTGCGGGCAGAAGAAAATCCCTATGCCGTAGCCGAAACCCATTTCCAACACCAATTTTCGGTTAGCGTATGGGCAGGAATTATTGGCAACCACTTTATTGGCCCATTCTTCTTGCCGGGACGACTTACGCACAGACCTCAATTTTTTTCAACAACAGTTGCCTTTTCTGCTTGATGATGTTCCGATAGGAATAAGAAACAATATGTGGTACATGCATGATGGTGCACCAGCGCATTTCAGTGTAGCGGTTCGTAATTATTTACAAACTGTTTATCCAAATCGTAGGAATGGTCGCGGTGGGCCCCAAGAATGGCCACCAAGGTCCTCAGACCTCGACAGTTTAGATTTCTTTTTGTGGGGCTATCTTAAGGCACTAGTGTACACAAGGCCCATTAACACTGTAGAGGAATTAAGAGAAAGAATAGTTGCAGCTTGTGATAGAATAAAAATCACTCCAGGGATATTTCAACGAGTGCGCAATTCCATGAGAAGGAGGGCGGAAGCATGCATACTAAGTGAAGGGGCCCATTTTCCACAATTTTTGTAATCATTTCGTTGGTTTTAATGTTAGGCTTATGTTGTCAGTAATTGTTATTCATTACCCCTAATGTGTTTAATTTTTCCAATTAAATTAATAATAATTTTGCAAGTTAGACAATAGAACGATTTTTATTATTTTTACTCAAAAATGGCGCATCGAAGGAAAACAATTCAAGAAAGATCAATTGTTTTAAATTGAACGGCGAATTCAAAAATAATTTTTATTTCGCAAAAAACCATTGGCGTACCATTTCTTTTTTAAAAATATCGAAGTCAATACCGGCAAGCACGCCACTGTTAAAGCTAAACATTATTTTTGCATTGAAAAATATGCAACTTTATTAACTTCCACTACGTACTGAATATCAGTGAAATATCTGAAGCGGTTCTGAAAATATTAATTAATTTCCATTTTTTTACACCCTTAAATATTCGCATATCATTAAGCGCGTATCATACACCTGCGATATCCATATACAAAATTTCATATACGACCGGACATGGGGTAAGCATTAGCATTAAAGTATCCACGAAAATAAATAAATTGACTGTACTATAGCAACAAACAAATATAGAGAGGTCCCGATGAGCCAATTAATATAATGATGGGAGGTGTAGTTATCACAAAATATAAATGAATGAGTACAATACCATAAGCTCATGTGCAAAAGGAAAACGTAGTCCACGAATAAGTACCGTAAAATACATGAAATAAAAACAAAAAATTTTTAGCTACAAAGTTTGTTCACTGTTCCACCTATCGTAATAAATTTTGAAGCTACTGACTGACGTAGCATTAACCACATTTTCTGGTAAATTCTTCCAAGTGTTAAATATGACGTTGGGTTCTAAACGGCTCCTTTTGCAGTTTAAAGCTGTGACCGCGGAGATTGCTGCGTGACAGTTGGTACAGGTGCTTTAGATTGGTTCCAATCAAGTCATGAAGTATTCTAAAAGTAGTTATGAGATCGCCTCGAAATCTTGGGTCGGAGAATGTGGTCAAATGGAATAACTCGGGGCGATCTTCGTAGCGGGGTTCAAGGAGATTTCTGTCGCCCAAGCACAGTTTCCCATACAGGGCAAAGTCTTGAAAGACCTCTCCAGCATGTATAAAAGCTTCTTAGCTTTGATTGTTAGGTGGTTTATATGCTCTGGCCAGGATAAACGGTCGTTGACTACCACGCTAAGATCAGTATGACTAGAGACGGCTTCGATGGTGCGAGCAGATATCTAGTATAGGAGCCGCGGATTAGTTTTCTCAAGGTTCAAGACACAACACTGTAATAAGTTCAAGGGTAAAACAATGTCAAGATCACACTGATACAGAGCAGAGTTTGTAACGGTGTGGTAAATCTTCGTGTCATCGGCATAGGCTGGACATGTGGATGACAGCAAGGCGGGCAGGTCACTTAAATACAAAAGGAAAACCTATCACTGACGCGGACAGAAAAACTTCTCCCTGCGAGGAAAGCCTCGATCCACTGCAACAACTCGCCTCTAATTCCAAGACGCTCCCGATTGAAAAGAAGTCTTCTTTGCGGGACGCGATCAAAAGCCCTAGAGAAATCTAGATATATTATGTCAACTGGAGTGTTTGTGTCCAGAGACCGTCCAATCGTTGAGACGGTGAAGAAGGGGTGATTATCGACCGACCATGGATATGAGATCATTTTCGAAAGAAAATTTAATGTTAAGGGCTGGACGCTAGAGCATTAAAAAGCTCGTGGACTGAAACAATAAAAAACTTAATAGTGTACTCGTTACCGATCGTCGTAGATAATTAATATCTTTGAATGATTTGAGGATTTTCTTGGGCCCACGTGAGAGTATTATGGAAATTTAATATACCGTCTCGCGTAAAATTACATTCGTCCGTCGCTAGGATGTTTTTAAAAAAATCAGGATTTTCAATGTCTTTGTGCAAAAACCACTGACAGAATGTTAGTCTGCGAGGATAGTCTTCTGGTAACGAGGCCTGCACACGTTGTACATGGTAGGGATAAAGCAAATTTCCCCGTAGGATTCTATAGGCTATGGTATGCGATAGTCCTACGCGGCGGCCTAATTCCCGAGTGCTGATATCTGCATTGATTTCCACGATATTTAAAATTTGTTCCTCATGCTCTACAGTAACCTGTCTTTCACGAGTGCGAATATTAGTGGGCTGAACACTTCCTGTATCTCGAAGTCTTTGGTACACTTGCACAAATGTCCTTCTGTCTGGGTGTACCGGTTGGCGAAACCTGTCGCGATACATTTGAGCTACAAGATTTGAATTCTGACGAGCTTCACCGTAAACTAACAACATGTCGGCGAACTCTTGATTCGAGAACATTGTAACCAAACACGAGTACGCGAACAAAAACAAAACACGCCCGATGCCCGATAACTAACCGCTGTTACTGTTTGCGATCGATTGCCGACTCGATAAGAGTGATGACGACGTGCTGTTGTCATGTGTGTTTTAAATATTTAATTTAATGAAACTTACTTACTTACTGACTACAAATTTTGGCTTACTTAGAAAAACTTAATGCCAATTAGTAAGATTGTGGTCGATATGAAGCACTTAAAGTTGTAAACTATAAAGCCATTTAGACAAAAATCCATTGACTTTTGGATCATGGGTCATATGAACTTTTTGACTTGTTTTGACCCCTCCTATTACCCATTCCAATAATGACTACCATATTTACACCCTGTATTTCTGTTTTTAACTTTTAACATTTATTGCAAGTTTGCTCGCCTATTTACCTACAAAAAATATACATATATATATATATATACAGGGTGACTTTGAAGTCGAGTCATTAATTTTCAGATAATGATTGTAGAAGGAAGATAAACCAAAATATGTGTGTAAAAATAAAAAAAAAAAAATAAAAAAAATGTTACCTTGTTTTATAAAGTATCCTCCCGACAACTATTTCAGTGCGGCCCTGTATTTGATCGTGAGGTCCCCTCTGAGGTCTTAAGTCACCTGATTCACGAGCCCGTTGTACTACATTAACAAAGGCACGAGGGGTTGGTTGCACTCGATTGGGAAACCGATTCGCACAAATCTGTAATGCCGCGGCAGCATTTTGTAAAGACTCCCCCCCCCCCCCCCCCGTAAATAAGAATCATGTCCACAAGTTCAGCATTTTCGTAAACGTGTGTCATTTTTCATTTCGTTTGAATCACGCAACAAACACCACTATTCACTCACGCGTTACTGACTGACGAAAAACATCGTGATAAACGTTTCAAATTCTTTCGCTTTTTTGTTTCCGATGCGATGAACGGATAAGGCGGATTATATCCGTTGTTGCCAAACACGAGCACATAATATTATTATTGAGACAGGGCGGTACTCAAACTTCTAAAGGGCTATAACTTTGTTACTTTAATTTTACCTGAAAAATGTTAAAGGAAAAAACATTTCTTTTGATCAGATCTACTCACTGTTAAAATAAATGACTCAACTTCGAAGTCACCCTGTATATATATATATATATACAGGGATATAATCCGCGTTAGCGGTTCATCGCACCGGAAACAAAAAAGCGAAAGAATTTGAAACGTTTATCACGATGTTTTTCGTCAGTCGGTAACGCGTGAGTGAATAGTGGTGTTTGTTGCATGGCTCAAACGAAATAAAAAATGGCACATGTTTACGAAAATGCTGAACTTGTGGACATGATTCTTATTTACGGGGGAGTCTTTACAAAATGCTGCCGCGGCATCACGGATTTGTGCGAATCGGTTTCCCAATCGAGTGCAACCAACCCCTCGTGCCTTTGTTAATATAGTACAAAGGGCTCGTGAATCAGGAGACTTAAGACCTTACAGGGGAGGGCCTGCCGGTGCTCCAAGACCGCACGATCAAATACAGGTCCGCACTGAAATACTTGTCGGGAGGATACTTCATAAAACAAGGTAACATTTTTTTTAATGTTTTTTTATTTTTACACACATATTTTGGTTTATCTTCCTTCTACAATCATTATCTGAAAATTAATGACTCAACTTTAAAGTCCCCTGTATATACAACTAATAGTATTTGCTGATTATTCGTAAAAAATCGATAATTTTGTAATATGTATTGTTATAATTTTATCAGATCTTTTTATGGTGATATTCCATGTACTTGAATGGTATCATCAGTGGTGCCAACTATATTTTCTCAAGATATCCCTTCGTCAATTAAAGGATTATATGTTCATTGAGGGATCAAGGAGGATTCCATAAAGTAACAGTTTTTTCAATTATTGTTATAACACAAACAAGTATCATAACCGAAAAACCAAGATCGTGGACCTTGAGACAGATTCATTGTTTTTGTAACAGTACATGATTAGCTAAATTACAGCGTTCTAAATATGTTGCAAAGTAACGCTAATGAAGGAGCAAACGAGTGCGTCTGGAAAGTAGCTGACCTACTGACGTATCAAGTGTTTTAAAATTTAAAAGGTTTGTGAGAGATATTCATAAGTTTTTTTCTTAAAATAGACACGAGTGTCGACTCATAATTTATACTCAGTGTCAAGGAAAACAGAACATCCAGTAAAAAAGATTTTATTTGAACGGAGTTTCATATACATACACTAAGACTCGTTCTACATTTACAATGAATCCACGGATTTCTCATCAAATTGATCCAGAAGAAGCCAGCATTCAGAACAAATCCAGTACAAACACCAAACACACAGTATCAGACTAATCCAGCGACACAGCAAATCTGTTCACTTCTAAACTTAATCTCGTCTGCCTTTTGGGTGAATGGAGAAATAACATTACCGCCTGTGTCTCGTGTGCTTCACCGACGGAGGCTTTTCCAAGGAAACGGCATCCAATGGAGCGGGAATATACTTGGAAGGGGAAGGCATGCAGGAAAACTTTACGCACAGCGATCTTTCAGGCTGAAGTATTTGCCATCTTAACGGTCAGAGAAAATTCAGCAGTCCACCGAGCGGGGCATATTCTGTCAAGCAGCCTTGAAGGCGGTGGCATCCCCGAGGACAAGGTCACCCCTAGTTCAGGAATGCATTACTGCCCTTCAGAGCTTAGCTCGATCTAAAGAAGTGCTTTGGGTCCCCGGACACAGCGCAGTGCCGGGCAGCGAGAAAGCTAATCGCCTGGCTAGGCTGGGAGCCAGAAGCCTTGGCTGGGAATAAGCAGGGACCAGGTCACATGGTCCTGACTCCTGACTAAATGAGTGTAAAGGGACCTGGAAAGAGCGTGGCGAGACAGAGAAAGAAGGCTGCATACAGGCCAAGAGATTCGTAGCGGGTGCCGACAGACGTCGGTCCCTCTGGCTACTGGACAGCGGTAGAAAATCACTAAACCTTTTGTTGGGGTTCCTTTTTCTCAGCTATTGAAGATATGTTTACGCTATCTCGGTGACCCTGGATATTAACAAGGTATTGGTCAGGAACTTGGTGTTAATCAAGCAACGGTATCTCGGACTGTGGATAGAGTTGTGAACAGCATAGTTCCACAGTCGAACGAATGGATCAAGTTTCCAAGTACCAACCATGAACTGATGGAGGCCAAGCAGATATGGCAAAGAATGTATAAATTTCCGACAGCAACTGGTGTAATTGATTGTTACACATATAGGAATCCTGAAACCAAATCGCCATGGAGATGAGTATATCAACCGAAAAGGGAAACCTACTTTAAATGTGCAAGCCACTTGTGATGCCAGAGAGATGTTCACAAGTGTAGATGTCAGTTCGGCTGGATCAGTGCATGATTACAGAATATGGAGAAATTCACAGACTAGATCACAACTAATAAATAAAGCAAATGTTGTACTACTTGGCGATGACGGTTATGGTATTGAGCCATGCCTTATGACTCTCTTCAGAAATCCTACTCCAGGTGCAGAAATAAATTATAATAAGCTTTTAAAACAAGAAAGAGTTATAATTGAACGCTGTTTCGGCTCACTGAAACGCCGGTTTCCTATCCTACAGTATGTTTGCCGCGTAAAGTTGGAAAATGTGCAGAAAATAATTATTGCTTGTATTGTACTCCATAATGTTTTGAAGAGCTTTAGCGATCCTGACTTTGAGTTAGTTGAACGAGACCCAGATGAAGATGAAGGAAACCATGAGAATGACGAACTTCCTCTCCCCCAACTAGATCAACAAATAAGAAGAAACTTGAGTATTATAATAAATAGTTTTACTGGTTACAGTGTATTTATAAGTTATAATAACTTTTATTTTTCGTGAACATCATAAGTTACAGGTGGCTTCTGACGCTGCATCATTTCTAATTTCGTTTTATAATACTCTTGTTGTAAAATACTTGTTTGGTATTGCTGTAATATCACTAGACGTTGCAGTTCTTTTATTTGGTTTCCTCAGTTTCGTATTTCTCAGTTGCTAATTTTCTTTTTGGTGGCAATGTCTTCTGAATTCACTGCGCTCGATATATAGTTCACTTCCTTCTTCTTGAATACTACCAACCTGAATGGCACCTCTAATTTTCCCAATTGTAGGATTACAGTCACCTTCAATAGCGTTCAGCAACTTTTTTTCCCAATCTAACAATGTAATTGCTTTATTACCAGTTTTTTTAGATCTGTTTTTTCTTCAATCTTGATTTCGTGTTGTTGAGTTTTTTTAACAAACCTTTAGTATCTAATGGTTTACCGAATGTTGCTTCGTATAGCAGGCATCGTCCTTTCTCATTTTTATTTTTGGAACTTGTGACTTTTGCAAAATAATGGGAGCAATGGCAATTTCATCTGCGATGAACTGCACGTCGTTGTCATTATTTTCTATAGTTTCCTCATCACTTGAGGATGACATGCTTATTAATTTGATAAGAAACTGTATCCAGTAAAAATACGGAACGGTCTGTGTAAGCTCTGGAGTACAACTCTCAGTCATGCTGAGTGAACGAACTCCCACGTCAACTACAAGCTGGAGCAAGTCAGGACATGTCGCTCAAGATACAAATACCAGTCAACCTCTCACTTCTTCTTGGAGGATATCCTCGCGAGTATAAGGTAATCATTATGAATATGAAAACAAGGATATGCTTATACTTCTAGTTACCTTTTTCTCCAAAGCAAGACCTTACACTTTTACCTTATGCTTCCGAGGATATGCTTCTCTTTTATGAATACGGCTCAATGACTATAACCCCAAGTATCAGTTAGTGAATGTACAAATTTTTGAGTCTCCGTATTATGGCTGATAGCTGTGGACAGACATTCACATGTTGTTATAGAGGAGGTTGAAACGTAGCGCGTATAAACAAGTAACTCCATTAAAAGCAAGTTAATTCTAAATTGAGACCGTGCTTTGTTATTACATCCATTAAAATAAGAATAATGACCTGTGAAAACAATTACTTTGGCTCAAGATTGATCATAAAATGTAAAATAAAAATTTTGGTCATAAATTTAGAAAGTGAAGTTCTTTATTATTACAACGATCAAGTATATGCTACATTGCTGTAATATTCAAACTCCAACAGATAATATAAGTGTTCGCTGTAAAAATGAAAGGCAAAAATAATAATTTTGCCCTACAGTCCTAAAACATTTTATGTTTTCCGATGAGAACATTTTTGAATCCAATGTCAATTTCACTTCAAACTACTTATATCTAGACAAATCTAGGTCGACATTATCCAAATTCTTTGAATATCAATCGGGCATTCTAAGATACCACAAACGTATAGCAGAACTTTTACAAAAAGGAGCAAAACAAAGAAAAAAATGAATGTTCCACGATATGCAATGAGTAAATGTTAAGCAATTGAGCAAATGCATCTCTTCTTGGTAATCACGCTTATTTCCAGCACAGAAAAAAAAACAAGTAGATATTCGATTTCTTCGTGGTCCGTACAACAACCTCAAAATATTCAAGAGACATGAACGAGTAAACAATTGTTACTAATGACGATATTTATTTGATTTCTTAATTATCTGTGATAATAATTACTCTGTTGCGTAGAAATTAACAAATTATAGCTATCGCCCTTGAGATGTGATATACTATATATCCGTACAACAGTTTTCAAAGACATTTTTTGTCATGTATAATTTTAAGTGTGTCTTCTGATGCGATAAGATGTAATTAATTGAGAGATAAAAATGTGAAATGTTTCAATTGGAGTAGCTTTGTCACAAAAATTCATAACTGCACGATATGAAATATATTCATTACATAATCATAAATACTATGCTACAAAAAATAGGGTATTCATTACTAGATCACTTAGCAAATATTCTTCTCTTACTCTTGATAAGATTATTGCTTTTTGGTATTTTAAGTGCAAATAATAGAATACAAAAAAATGACAAAAAAATGTAAGTGTATTTGAGCAGAAAAAAATGATAGTAGATAACCCGAGCAATACGTATTTCTGCTCGTTGGCTTTATCAGGTCCGAAATGAACGCACATAACCTGAGGAAACAAAACGACACACGAAGTCACCAACAAGAACCAACCTACGCATTGTGGTTTAATGGCCAGAAGACCTCGAGTTTTCAAGGCGACATACTCTTTCCTTATTTTTCGGAATTGTCCATTGTCTTTTTCAGTTGGTTATATACCTTTTTTCGCATGATCCCTTCTCTTGTTTTGTAGATCCTTTGGGTCCGGAGTACCACAGAAAGTGGCTAAAACCGACGGCGTGGTTGTGGTTAGATGACGCCTTGAATACAAGAGGTCTTAGGTTGGCTGACTTCCTGTGTCGTTTTGTTTTCTCTCCATATTCGTTTCCTCAGATCATATCAGTATGTGGATGTATGGGTATGGGTATATTACATATGTGCATTCATTTCGGGCCTGATGAAACCGACAAGCAGAAATACGTATTTCTCGGTTTACCTATCATTTTTTCTTCCGATCGAGTCCACTTTCCTTCTTTTTGCGAAATTCGCCATTATTTTTTCTATTAATAGACAATTCGATCAGATAGATATTTTGCTTTCAGCGACTATTAGCAGTGGAAAATAGGCTTCAGTTTAAATATGAAACTGTCAACATATACGTATTCCTCAATCTAGGATCTTCGAATCATATTTTTTACTAAGAAAAGATTGGAAGTTCTATAGAGAAAAAAGAAGTATTTACTGAGTTTCGTACCATCAGTATTAACTAATGGTTCTGTCAGTGAGTGACCTTCTAAATAACCTTGAATATCAATAATTTCTGGCTACGCGGTCAATAAATATACTAAGTGACACATAAATCCGAACACCCAGTTTAAATGGTTTTATTTTAATAAAAGTTGATGAATGTATTTATCTTACTGTAAATAACAAGTGAAAAAATGTTCAGCCTTATCAGTTGGACATTCCGGTTTTTATACTGCTTTTTTTTAATTCACTAATGCTCTAAAAATGAATATTTCAGCCGCAGTAAAGAATCAACGTTGGCGGATTTTGGTTCTTGACATCCTTTACGATCGGTTACGATGCCTAGAGTATGGAGACCTGTACGATTTCGTTAACTTAGTGAGTTTGATAGGGGCCGTATAGTGGGACTTCGGGAAGCTGGACTTTCTTTTTGGGGCAATTGCAGTTAGAGTGCAAAGAAGTGTAAACACTGTGGTTAGGTGTTGTCAGGCATGGCTTCGAGAAGGCCGTACGCAAAGAGCAAGGGGCACTGGACGCCGCCGTAGAACAACAGACCATGAAGATCGCCGCCTAAGATTATTGGCCTACCAGGTCCATTGCAAATGAATGGTTTGCAGAACAAGGAACACCTATTGGCATGCGAAGTGTTTACCGACGAATGAGAAGTTTTGGCTTGTTTTCATACCGGCCACACTGGGTCCTCCCTTTAACTCGAGAACACCGACGTAATAGCCTTGAGTGGTGCAGACAACGGTCACTCTGGGATCAGGAATGGAACAGTATTGTCTTTAGTGACGAGTCTAGATTTTGTTTAGGCATGCACGATGGTCGTGCCAGGGTTAGAAGGCGACGTGGTGAAAGGAGGAATCCACAGTTTTTTGTTGAAAGACATGTTGATCACACTGTTGGAGTTACGGTTTGGGGTGCTATAGCTTATGGTTCCAGGTCACCTTTAATCTTCATCAGAGGTAACATGAACGCGCAGCGTTATATCCACGGAGTTCTAGAACCCCATCTTTTACCCTATCTTGACACCCTGGCAGATCCAACTTTCCAACAAGATAATGCCCGACCACATGTTGCAAGAGTCACAATAGACTTCTTTCAACATAATGATGTCACATTGTTACCATGACCACCAAGATCTCCCGACTTATCCCCAATTGAGCACGTGTGGGATATGATGGGTAGGAGATTGCTCAATTTGCAACGTCCTCCTCAGACTCTAGAAGCACTTCGAGAGGAGTTGGTGGTTGCCTGGAATGAGATACCACAGGAGGACATTGACCACCTGATCAGAAGCATGCCTAGGCGCGTTGGAGAATGCGTAGCACATCAGGGTGCATCCACACATTATTAAAGGTCAAAGGGCTTTAAAGCAGTGCAATCATTTTGAAATTTTTATCATTTACTTATTATGCTTCATTAAGTACTTATAGAAAATTTTATTAAAATAAAACCATTTAAACTGGGTGTTCGGATTTATATGTCACTTAGCTACTGGTATATCATTGTCACTTATATTTATCCATTTTGAAGCGATTTCATTAATTTGATATTAATAGATTCTTAGGTCGTGTTGAACTCCCTCTTGTGGAACTTGAAGACAAGGGAGAGTGAGAGAAAAAAAAATGTAAAATTGCTCTTTATAGCGCCTTACCAAATAACTTTTAGATTCGAAATAGATAAGACACACAGTTTCGGTGGGCCCTTTTCAGTAAATTTTTGTCAGCAGGCCTTAGATTGACACTGAACTGTCAGAGACTGGGGAATTAAATAAATCAAAACTACTTCGCAACTTTACAGGTAAAACCAATTGTAGAGGTACACCGACGACGAGAGGAGTTGGTGGTTACCTGGAATGAGATACCACAGGAGGACATTGACCACCTGATCAGAAGCATGCCTAGGCGCGTTGGAGAATGCGTAGCACATCAGGGTGCATCCACACATTATTAAAGGTCAAAGGGCTTTAAAGCAGTGCAATCATTTTGAAATTTTTATCATTTACTTATATTACTTCATTAAGTACTTATACAAAATTTTATTAAAATAAAACCATTTAAACTGGGTGTTCGGATTTATATGTCACTTAGTATATCACATTCCGTGATAGATACTGACCGGAAATACTGATCGTGTGATACTCGGACTGACAGTAACTAACGCATCAATTTCTACAGTACATCTTACTCCAGTTTTATAAATAATTCATAACCATAATTGAAAAAAACAAACAGTATTTCTTCCTACTTAATAAAATCAGTTTATAGTGGTAATAAATTAGTATTGATGTAGATGAATTGATTGTAGGACTTATGAGATTAGTTGCATTAAGCGAATCATTTATATTAAGATAATCAGGATATATCCGTACTAAAGATACATAGTACAATTTATATTTTGGCCGTATATTTCAATTGCCTGCCCGCAAAGAATGCCAGTAATAAAATCGGAGAGTACTAATAGAGTGAATCAAAATGATGCGGGTCTTAAAAAAAATTGTATCGACGAGCGTACAATCAGTTTATCAGATTTACTTCAACAAATCTAAATTAGACGAGCAAGATCATAACAAGCTCGATGTCTAGGTCTGATTCCATGCTCCTAAAATTAATTGAGTCTAGAATTGAAAAGGACAGATTTGCTATAACTTCCATGTAAGTACAAAAAGCACTAAGTTAGCGCACACTTTGGAATCTACTACAAAGTTTATTCATCAGTCGTCAGCTATGTCAAAAACAACTGCAAGACTTCTCCTTCTGCAGTACACAAATTTAACCAGTAACAGTGAATAATTTGACTATACTATTTATCTGAGTTGAATGCCATTTTGAAACGGAGGTTTTAAATATAGGCAGCAATTGTTTTTGGTCGCAGAACAGAACCGTCAATATCAGCTGGATTTATATTAAGTATTAAAACTATATACATAGTGAAAATACTGTTCGCCCAATACCATTGCTTTAGATTAAAGTATTTGCTTTTGATTTGCCGTTTTTATCAAAATACAAGCATAACTTTGTAACATATGAATATTTAAACGCATGTGTTTTTTTTGCAATGCGATATGCCAAGTCAAATAAAATGATATAACTTTTGAAGTGCCATAAAATAGGTACCATAAAGGAGATTAAGAAATCCGTACTTACTGCACGTCTTCGATATACCGCATATCTATTTTTTGAATTGACAGCACTAATATAATGAAAATTCTCACGTTTTTCTGTCTTCTTCAACTATAAATATCAGAGTATCATTGTTATATTCAACAAATTATAGAAATGATGGGCGATATTAGTAATAAAAGATTTACAACTGCATATTTAACAATATCTCACAATCAGTCTGAAACAATCATCCATGGACCTGTATAGCAAATTAAAATAATGTAATTTGGAGTGTCAGTGTTAGAGGAACAAAACAAAATATTGCCTATGCATACGGCGAAATTATCAAAATCGTTGCATTGTAATTTTTGTTGAGTTACAAAGATTTGAGAACAGGAAATAAAAAATCGGTATTCTTTGTGGACGCCCGCAGGGGAGTGGCAACTGAGGCCGTGGTCCCTCCCCTAAGAATCTGGTTGGACCATTTTGCATATTTAGAATTATTTTTTACCAATTTTGGAGACGTTTCTTACTTCTCTCCTGGCAAAAATTCCTGCGGGCGCCAATGGTACTCTTACCAGAAAAGGGGACTGAGCATTTCGAGATAGCTGTCAGAGGACACACAAAATAGAGCGATATTGATTCAAGATTCGAGATCACAGATACTTCAAATGAGGTAATTTCGTTGTTTTAAGGAAACGTGGCACTCCCAATTGAGAAATTGACCTTAATTCAAAGATATATGTCCCACGGTACCCAATGGGTGCTTAGGCCTTAGGCCTTCGTGGTAGTTGGAGTATAAAAAAAATAAATATACCGTAGTCACGGTCCTCAATTAAAGATAGTTGTTCTTGAACCAAGGTCACTCTTTTTTGTGAAAAAACGGCATTGCATTTTACTTATTTATTGTAAGTAAGAATATTCTTAACCATAAAATCAGTTTTCGACGAACTAGTAAATAGCGAGAGAGCGAAACTCCGCACTGTAGGCGATGGGACGCGAATGAGAATTGGAGCTTTAAAAATAATCAAATTCATATTTTTATCAAAGAGTTATTTATACTTAGTCCCGATATTTCCTAATTGAAACCCAAGCTTCTCGAAGCTTTTTTAACAAGTAGTTCATGAAAGATTGTATTCCTCTGTCAACCATCATAAAATTTTATCTGACAAGCAACATGGATTTCGAGATGATTTGTCTGCAATTACAGCTTTCTGTAGCAGGAATTTATATTGTATATTCACAATCTTTCTCGATTTCAGTAGGATTTGATTCCTTTTACACAAAATTCGTCAATCAAAATCTTCTTGATTTATGGATATACTCAAACCGTCGGTGATATTGCAATAAGGCGAAACGAACAGCGGTTAAAAACACGCAACTTTGTAGTAATCAGTTTTGTGGGAGAGTGAACAAACTGAATTTTCTTTTACTTATAGATGCGCTCATCTAACCTCACGCGACGCAGCCAATCGTTGTCAAGAGTCTATACGCGCGAAATAACAATTTTTTTTTGTTACGCGGTTAATAACAGGTAATTGCAGTATCAATGACTATATGTCACTGGCAGATAGGCAAAAGTAAGATAAGAATCTGAAATGTCAGTGTCACACTGCAAATCGATGGAGCTAGGTGTACTACTTCTCATACTACCTGAAAAACAATATATCTCAAGACTTATCTCTAGTGATGTACGCAAACGATGGCACGATTAGCGTTCGAGAGGTGTCTCTTAATGCTCTTCAAAACAAGGCAAATGAGATATTCCATTCTAGTTCTATGGTTGAGACTATAATAAGTTAGTCCTGAGTCCCCAAAAGCTATATAGGTTATACAGACAGAAAGAACGCATGCTTTTTAAATGAGTACTACAGTCAAAATAAGTATGGGAAAAATATTTTATTATATCAAAATACTCAGAAATACATGGCATTTTTTGAGTAAAACAAAATTCACGTTCTAAAAACTATATTGGCCACACGGCGCCCTTGAGCCGAAATGCAGAAATCAAGCCTCTCCTGAAATGAGCCCATTGGGGTTACTTCTCTTCTTATTTCCTCCTTCAAATCGACGAGGGTCCGAGGCTTGCATAAAAAAATTGACGTTGACAGGTCAGGGGAGCGAGGGGGCCGTGGAATATCGCCATGACGTGAAATGAGACGTCCTGGGACTTTTTGCCGAAGAAGTTCCATCGAAGTGCGAGCTGTGTGAGATGTTGCCCCGTCTTGTGGGAACCACACTGTTCTGAGACGGACACGTCGACGTCGAAGTTCCGGAAAGAAAGTTGTTCAGCATGTAGATGTAACGCTTTGAATTCACAGCAGTTGTTTCTCGATCATCCTCAAAAAAATAAGGGCCAATAATCATCGTTGGGCCTACTGCACACCAAACTGTAACTTTCAGAGTATGCAGAGGGTGCTCAAGCAACTATTGGGGTTCACTGGAGACCAATATCGACAAATTTGTTTATTGACGTATTGACGTATTGACGCTCATAAACAACGTCATTTCATTGTTATCCAACTGTTCAATCATGAGCTGTGCAAAATTAACACGTTGTGCATAATCCCCTGGCAACAGTTGCTGACAAACTTGGATTTTTTAAGGATGGAACACTAAATCCTTCATCAGGATGCGCCGTACAGAGGATGCGTGGATCCCAAGTGAACTGGCACGCAATCGGATGGAACAATTCGGGCTTTGCAGCGTGTCAACTCTCACTATGTCTACGTTTTCGGGGGTTCTAACAGTACGGTTTCGCCCTGGCGGTTTTTTCTTCATCATATTACCTGTTATGTTGAATGCTTCCACCCATCTCAAAATGGTGTTACGGTCTGGTACTGTCCCACGACGTCGAACTCGAAAGTTGCGTTCGAACGACAGACTCGCCGTTTTGAAAGTACCGACGTACAGTGAACACACGATGCTCAACGTTCCAAACCATCCTGCCAACTGAAACGGCACTTCTCCCACTATCCAACACGCCCTTCCCCACCAACACGGGGCCAGCCCATTCGATGTAGTACCCATTCGAAAACCATGCGTCCTGTCTGACGGTATATGGAAAACATTAAAGACTCATTTCATTGTTTCTAACCTACAACTCAGTTGTAATCGAAATTATCTGTAACCATGACCAACCGCAGACAGAGCTGTTTCGTGCTTATTAAAGAAAAGCAAACAAGTGGGTATGGCTTTTGAAAAACTCGAAAGTACTGTGCGGAAGCAGGTGAGAAATCTAACGGTCTCCTCCTACCAATGCCTCCTCCTCCTTATGCCACACGATGAAGAGCACAGAAGGCCCCTACGCCTCTGGCTCATAACTGGTAGACGTTCTGCGCAGTACGGGGATGACCTATCTAGCAGTCGGAATCTTTCACAGTTAACCCTAACCAATGGAGCTGAAATTCTGTATACACGTGTAGATCGCGATAAATTAGCTGCCGCCATTTTGAGATCAATTTGGTGGATTATACATAATGGCGATTTATCATGACCCTAGTAACCCCTATGATATAGGTAACAAATGTAACAGCTTGACGAGAGAAACACAATAAGCAAAGTGACGTCTTCAAAATCCAATATGGCGACCGAAACAAAGTAACGTTTATAATTTCCATAGTCATCCCTACGATATGGGTATCAGGTGGATGGGCTTGATGAGAGGAACGGAATAATACATGACATATTCTATATTCAATATGTAATGTAATAATTGAAGAATGCAATTTAGCAATAAATATCTAGTTGCTCTGGAATATGTCACTGGCTTTTGACATCTGACAAGTCTCTGTTATTCAAATCAGTTCGCTGTGGCATCTCTTTCATTATTTAGTTTTTACAATCTTGTTAATAATGGTGTATTATTCAAATGCAGAAATGGCGGAAATGCATTACGTATATGGCATTGCCGACGGTAATGGTGAGCAAGCCACACGGATTTATCACCAGAGATATCCCGATCGTGATTTGCCAGATAGTCGAACCTTTTCTAATATTCATCGTCGTCTTGTTGAAACTGGTTCTGTCCGAAAAGGAACATCTGAAGGTAGACCTCTAAGTGTGAGAACACCTGAAATTGAGAAAGCAGCTAATTTTTCTCGAAATGTCATTCAGAATTTCCACAATAATCGTTTGTGGGCAGAAGAAAATCCCTATGCCGTAACCGAAACCCATTTCCAACACCAATTTTCGGTTAACGTATGGGCAGGAATTATTGGCAACCACTTTATTGGCCCATGCTTCTTGCCGGGACGACTTGACGGACAGACTTACCTCAATTTTCTTCAACAACAGTTGCCTTTGCTGCTTCATGATGTTCCGTTAGTAATGAGAAACAATATGTGGTAAATGCATGATGGTGCACCAGCGCATTTCAGTGTAGCGGTTCGTAATTATTTACAAACTGTTTATCCAAATCGTTGGATTGACCGCGGTGGGCCCCAAGAATGGCCTCCAATGTCCCCAGACCTTAACAGTTTAGATTTCTTTTTGTGGGTCTATCTTAAGACACTAGTGTACACAATTCCCATTAACACTGTACAGGAATTAAGAGAAATAACAGTTGCAGCTTGTGATAGAATAAACAACACTCCAGGGATATTTCAACGAGTGCGTAATTCCATGAGAAGAAGGGCGGAAGCATGCATACTAAGTGAATGGGGTCATTTTCAACAATTTTTGTAATTATTTCGCTGGTTGTAATGTTATGTCTATGTTGTCAGTTGTTGTTGTTCATCACCCCTAATGTGTTTAATTTTTCCAATTAAATTAATAATAATAATTAATAAAAATATCGAAGTTAATATCCGTACGCACGCCACTGTTAAGGCAAAACTTTATTTTTGCATTGAAAAATATGCAACTTCATCACTACGTTTTCATGTAGATTCACACCCTTAAATATTCGCATATCATTAAGGAACACCCTGTTTAAAAAGTTTCATACTCATATTAATAAAATGAAAACTATAGATCGACCAGCCAAAGATTGCTAGGGACGAAAGGGGGAAATGCGATGAAAAAACCTTACCATTAGACGATTTTATATGGAGTCATAGGCGGAGATCGGAGAGACTTGAATTATTAATTGAATTTATATTTTATTACAACTGGTAGTATTAATATTTTTTTGCGATTCATAATGACGTGATACCAAACATACATTATAAGAAATAAATATACACAAACACTGAATATTGAGAACAAAATAAATATATTTTTTAGGCAACAAGTAATATTCCTATGTACGCATTATGATTGAACAGCAAAACAAATTATGCATTCTTCTAAAATAGAATACAACAAGTCAAAAATATCTGACTGAATAGAAAAATATAGGAAAACAAAAAGTAATTTCTTGATGAAATAACCCATAAACAACACATAGAATTAGACTTTCTACTGAGATACTAAAAGCCACAAACCAATAGTATAATAAATGAATATCTAAAAATTCTAAAAGGTAGCCAATCTAGTATAGTTTCAATCCTGATTAGAGTCATGATCACTGTCTGAGGAACTGTCATTGCTATCACTTTCACCTCCTATGTTGATTATTATTTCTTCCTGTATTTCTTGAATGAGACTGTCTTTTTCCCAATATTCATCTTCAATTTTTATAACATGTCCAATAACCTTTTGCCAGTCACTGGCACTTACTGAAGCGATGGCCTTATTAGAAATTTCATCTAGTTTTTTTATAGTAAATTCGCCGCTTGTATTATGGCTTCTAATGAAAAATTTTACTTGTGCCCAAATCATCTCTATGGGATTAAACTGACACATATAGGGTGGCGTTCGAAGTGGGGTGTGTCCGAAACTTCTTATTAAATTATCTATCTTATAATTTTTCTCATCAGATGGTGGCCTATGTAGACAAGCTATTTCATAAAGCTCCATTTTTTTAGCATTAGGATCATGCTCTATACCTTTTTTGCTCAACCACGTGATGATGTCTCTTTTTAGAGAAGATCTAGTTGGAGGCTTGTCTTCCAAAGCTGAATGGTAAGGTGCATTATCCATTATTATAATACTATTAGGAGGAATGTTAGGAAATAGTTTTTCAGTAAGCCACTTCGTGAAATTTTCTTGGTTCATTTGACCGTGATAATCACCAGTGGCACAGCCAGCCTTGAAAATGAGACAGGCTCCAGGAACAAAACCATCTTGCGAACCCGCATGAACAATTATAAGTCGTCCTGGAAATGAATAAATAGCCTCATTTTAGTGTTATTTTAAGTTTGCCAACACCTTTTTGAATCACTATGTATAAAAAACATATTTTTGAGAAAAAAATACTTGCAAGGGATTATGTATTCAATTAGACAAATTAAATGAGCACTTATTAAGAATATTCCAAAATTGAGAAAAATGTATAATAAGCAAAATCGAGGTGAAAGAAACTTTATTACCTGTAGAACTTATATTGCTCAGGACACCCATAATTTCTTCGCTTTGCCAGCATTTCTTGAAAGTGAGGTCATTATCAACCCAAGTTTCGTCCAAATAAATAATATGCCTTCCTTCTTCCCGGAACTTTTTAATAGACCTAAGATACTTGTATCGCCAATGTAAAATACTGGGTCTTTCCATTAGTAATTTCCTTTTGTTGTGGCATTTACGCCAGTAAAATCCTTTTGCTTTTAAAAGCAGCCTCAACGATTCTTTACCAAATGGAAATTCCATTTCTTCCTTCAGTTTGATTAGAAGTTTACTACAAGTAGGTACCACTTTAAAATCACAGTAAAATTTTTCTATCATTCTCCGAATAATGGAAAAATCGACTCCATCAATTTTTTGGATCACAGAAGGGCGTGATCTCTTTTTTCCGGGAGAAGCTAAAGGCTGTGTGGAGGTTGCATTTTGCCTGTCTTTATCTTCTTTTCTAATTTTACTTATAGTTCGTTCACTAACACCCGTATAATATGCCGCCCTTGCATTTCTAGCTACCAGTGGATAAACGAAAGTATTGTTAGCCGCTTCTGCATCGCAAGCACGTATCACGTTTGCTATTATTTCCCTTGCCTGGCTGTGAATAACTTTCCCATGCTTGAATTCCATTATCACCACTAAACAGTAAATTATATTTTCAAAGTATTTGCCAACTGCCTACGCCTATGGGAGTAGGTTTATAAATGACCGTGCCATCGGCACGTTATTCTAGTTTCAGATAAGATAAGAGTTTTGGACCAATCAGCGACCGGATGTTTACCTGCGGCCTGGGTTTTCCAGCTACATTGCCAAATTCAGCGGAACAATTCTATATCTTAAATATGTTAATATGTATGGACCGCATTTTATGTAGAACATCTGACAACTTCGCAATTTTTTGTCCGCATTCTTTCGGCTTGCAATCTTTCGCTGGTCCAACTATATATAGGAATTACTAAACCAACTATTTGAGGTCATAGTTACTAAAAACTAAGGGTTCGCGCAGACAGACAAGCGTTCAGCGTTCAAGCCGCGTTCGTCGGGTCAATTCCTCTTACGAGTTCTAACACAGACAGGAGGCGGTCACGAACACTGCGATCCATTTTACGAAGATTACTTGTAGGTGAAACATGTATTTCGATAGTTCGTCTTCAGAAGACGTTGTGAAGTTTGGACGAGTCTAATAAGAAAAAAGATACTGGGTGCATCCGATTAATTGTGAGAGAGATGAAAAAGGAGAGTTCAGTGTTCTTTTTCCTGCATTGCTTGAAGATGAAGAATGATTTCTTATTTACTTCCGAATGTCATTAAGCAGTTTTGATGAATTGCATGAATATATAAAAAAGGAAATAGAGAAACAACACACCAACTGGAGAAAGGTTATATCTTCTGAAGGAAGATTGGCAGTATTTTCCTATTTCCATGGCTATTTCAAGCCATACTGCATTTTTAATCTATTTTTATAGTCTGCGTTACTAAGATCATATAAAAAACGCGTTTTCTTACTAAATCAATTAATTTTTCTATGGAAACCATCTTGCGTTCCACGAGTTCTTTGTATTTCTGACAATAGAACGCAACAGCACGAGCGTTCACACTGACCGGCGTGGTCTGATTGCCGCTGTGTCTGCGCGACTCTATATTGTTATTATATTAGTCTCAAAGAACGTGGAACGCAGAACGCGGAACTCGGAAAGCTTTCTGTATGCGCGAGCCCTAACAAATGAATAAAAGTTAAAATGCATTTCTAAAAACAAGGTTTTATTTATCTGTTAAAAAAACAAAGTAAAAATTTAAAAATATGTTTTCCGATTGGAAATATTTGTTGTCAAATAAAACAGTGTTACTTTTTAACAGGTAGATGGAATTTTTTGTTCGTTTTGTTAGCAGGTAAATAAAAGCTTGTTTCTAAAAATGTATTTTTTCTTTTATTTCTTATTGTACATTTCCGAAGGATATTCATCTTTTTCTTTTAAAAAGGTTCAATTTGACCCGCTTGAGATTTAAGTAACTATACGCTATACGCTAATTGAATAACATCATGAAAGACTCGATAACAAAAAGAGATCCAAGTCTATTGCCTATGTATTTTACACATAATAATTGGTGCACTTAACGCAAGTCCTAGACATATTCAAAATAGAAATTGACAGAAAAAACACGGCACGATAGACAGTTTCTGCCAGAACTAAGCCATTCACTTGTTGTCGAGTAGCAATGAGAACTATTTAGTTGACGCCAATTTGTGCCTGGTATAAGTTTAAAAGAATGTTATGTTGACTAAACAGAAAAATTGTGTGAAGTGAACCAAGGTTCTTGATGAAACCGCTCTTCAGTATTTCCCGCAGAGTGCCAGTCAAAACATGCCGATTACGAATCGCCAACTGGCAAAATGTAAAAGGTTTCATATTATGGCACGTATTCTCAGAGCAGATATACACATAGTCTGAATATTATTGAGATAAATGGCAAAACTGACTCACGCTTTAAACTGGAATCTGGACCGAAGCTTCGGCTTCTGCTTCGGCCAAGAAGTACTCTTTCGCCCACACTCTGCCGGAAGTTTCGAAAAATCTCTACTCAGAAGTGTTGCGAAATTATCGCATGCAAGAGAATAAAAATGCACTTAACCTTGATCAGCAAATTTAGGAACAATGGAAACTTATGCTATAAGGGACGTTAACATATAATGTGGGTGGACCATTTCGGATCCTAGCTTTTACATGGCCACATGAAGTAAGCGCGGTACTGAAATAGGGTAAATATGCCAGTGGTCAGACAGTTTAGACAAAAATGGAAGTGAAGTTGCTAATGTTCTTGGAAGTGATCATACTCGTATATGTTGTCAACTTTTCGTCGACAACAAATACTTACATTGCTTATAGGTATTCCTGTAATTTTATAAAAAAATATTTATCAAAAAGATGCTATTCTGCCAGAACTTGGACCGAATGAGCTTCTAGCCGGTCGGTTAGTTTCCAATTGTCGGACAGCATTTGATTGGTAAGTTTTAGACAGAATTGTATTAAAAAATTTGTGATAGTTAACGGGGCTCCTACAATCACGAGCACCATCTGCTGAGGTAACGGGGATGTGAAAAGGAAACGAGGGTAGGCTGGCCTTAGACGCTCGTCGGCGCGTGACTGGGGGTGCGTATCGAGGTAAATTTTTATAATAACAGAGTCGGATTTCGATTAGCGATCTAGCCTGTATATCGTTTCCTATTTTGGTACTCAGCAAGTGATCATTTAGTATTGTTCTACCCTTGTTATTGTTCGTCGATATTGTGTTGTTGAATTGTTGTGCTGTACTCTTGTTGGTGTGATTGTTCTTGAGTGCCTTTTTTTATCAAGGTTGATAATGGACAATAAAAGGTCATATGCGACAATTTTAATTACGAATGCAGTGAGTTTAATTCATGATGAGGACAACACTATTGTGGAGCAGTTCAACTCTATAATCGCAAAATACATTGGATAGGTCATACCATGGAAGATGTGCTGCAGCTGTAGTGAGCCACAATACCAAGCGGCCTGTCTATGTGGTCCAAATAAATTTGCGTTCTAAGCTTAGTCCAACCTCGCATATCACTAAGATGGAACAAAGACCCAAACGCAAGAATCTTGAAAAAAACTCAGAGCAAAGAAGCTGATATAAAAATAACTAACAATTCGGATAGCAATTCCAAAGAAAATGAATAGTTTTATGGCGAAATCTGTCAAAAACCTGACACGAACGACATTGATTCGGAGGTCGCTAAGCAAGAATTTTTATGGAAAGTGACGAGGAGATTTTGCAGATCGAACAAGTCACCAAATCAAAGGACTGTACTTTGTGGCATCTTCATCGGAGGATGAGGTTAACAGCGTCTCGATTTGGTGAAGTTTGTAGAAGAAGGCAGACAGCAAGCTGTAAAGTTCTAGTAAACACCATCATATACCCAACAGATTTTTCTAGTAAGACAATTAAAAAAGGCAATACAAAAATCATGGGACACGGCAGTTCAATCTTGTGGTTTGTTTATTGTTCGCACACATCCATTTCTGGCAGCATCACCTCCATCTATCTATTACAGTAGACAAGACATGTACTTAATCCAGGTATAAGCCTACCTGTTTATTGCTTTGCAAAAACTACCTAACTGTTTCCTCTTATTTTGACGGCATAAGATATTTTTGTGATCCTCGTTCAATTGTTACCATCTAGGTACCACATGACCCTTGTAAACATAATTGTGTTTATTGACATGAATGAACGAATTTGAATTTGAGTTCTTGAATTTAGTTTAGGAAAGATATAAAATTATTTGAATACATTTGTTCTTAGTCGGAACGCACCGTCGCGTCGCTTGGACTGGCAGGACGAAATAGTAGATGAATTTCGCCCAAAAACCGATTTGAACTTCAAAGCCTCCGTTTCATTTTTATTATTTCCAAATGAAAGTCTTGCAGCTTGCTAACAATAAAGTCTACAGGCGAAATTGGTACATTTCACGGGTCATGAAATTCAAATGAAAATGCAGGTAAAAAATCTACCAAATTATCATTCTCAAAAACATATTTCCTTGACATATCGATAATTTTATAGATCCACGCTACATTCCCCTATACTTGACTGGAGCGATATCCGAATTAATTCTTCCCTACTGTCGGTAGTTGCAGATCTGTTGACTCTTGGTGTCAAACCTATAGAGCAGGTACCGATTTTTTCAAATCGTGAGCACATTATTTGTCGGATTTTCGTTACTTAAATTTCCTGTAATTACTGGGATCAGAAGCTTCTTCAAACACGGAGTTTCAGCTATTGTTACTTTTTCTTTTTTGCCTATAGCACCGTTGCCACTGGACTAAAACTACAAAGCTTTGACATACTAATAACCACGTGTGGAAATTTCATAAAAATCCGAGCGGTAATTTCCCAGTTTCTGATGAGTGATACAGTTTTTCGTGATGTAGATGTCATATGACTTAAAAAAACATAACATCTCATTTTAGAAATTTTTCGCGATTACAATACTTCCTCGCCAATCACGTGGGAAGTAAAACGGCTTTAAAATCGAGGAGTATCAGCGATCGCGATTATGAGTACCTTATCGACTTATCTACGCGATATTATATGAAATAGGGCCACCAAATTATCTGAATACGTCCTTTCTTAGTCCGTACATTGCGCCGCAACTCTTGGGTTGGCAGCACGAAACAGTAGACAAAATTCGTCCAAAATACGATTTGTAGAGGTTTGCGCGCTTCGAAATTGACGCTTTATTTTTTGATATTTTTGGATGAAGTTTTCACAGAGTGCTGAAAACAAAACCCAACAGGGTGCTATAGAGCCACTTTTTCATTTTTTCCACTAGGTTCTTTTTAAAAAAATCGCGAAGTAGAACAAAAAAAAGTGCGCACTTCAACCCATCATAAAACTTGTGCAAAAACAAAATTTCAAAAAGTGCTCCTATTGCACCCTGGGCAATTATCTTCTCAACATACTGTACGAATTTCATTCAAAAATATTGAAGAATAGAGTGTCAGTTTCGATGCAGCTGAACCCTTGTAAATGGCTTGAAACTCACTGCGTCGGAGCCGCCTTAAGAGTTTGAGGAAAAGGAATTAAACACAATCATACTGAAGCCATTTAATGAAGATATTGTCATCAAAAATACATACACTATATACAAATGAACAAGAAATTTCAGTAGTTGAGCACAACATCACTAGCCATAATTTACACTCATGATTTATTTTTGCTGTTCGTCCACTGGTTGGGGGTTTAGCCGTATTTTGGTTTGTCTAATTCCAAGAGAGAAGTTTGATAGTCTGTATGGTGTGTGGCATAACGTAGGTTTTTCTACAAGATGTTAACTCAGCACAAGCTGTAAATACGCTTGTTGTGGACTCGTTTTGTAGCTGTACGTGTTGCTTAAGCGTCAACGAACAGCGATCATTGCGAGCAAACGTGGAATAAAAACACTAAAAAGTACCTAGTCTGCAAAATGACATTTCGTCGTTTTTTAAACGTTTTTAGATTTTTTACATAAAATCATTGCGGGCTACTAGCTCATTCACCATACTTACTCCACAATGGACATACGAGAGCTTTTGATGCTCCTATATTTTTTGAGCTTCATTCTTTGGTAAAAGGAAGCTAGCTCACAGTTCGCTGTCTAACAACATACTTGTGTCGGTACGGGCAGCAAGATTAACAATATAAAAGATTGTCGGTTCGTTTAGTGGGAATTTTGCATTGAATATTTCACAGCGACAGATTTTACTACTTATCACGCCTACTGACGAGGAAATGATGTAATCGCGAAAATTTTCCAAAATGAGATATTGTATTTTGAATGTTATATGACATTTCCGTGACGAAAAACCATGTCACTCATTTCCGACCGCCCATAACTTGAAAAGCACCGGTGGGATTTCGATGAAATTCTCATACAATGTTACTACTATGCTAAGGACCCAAAAGCTTTGTAGTTTTTGGAAATCTGTCTACCACGGTGCCACATCCGCCCGAGTGAGGTACGTTCCGACTTTTTTTTTCAGAGAGTCGAGTTCTTGATGAATATATTCTTTTATGTACTAATACAGGCATTGCGTGGAAAGTGCAGAATCAACCTATTTTTTTTATCAGCGCCAGCTTGGCACGCACCACACCTTAACACACCATACGTTGCTCAGGACGACGAAGAATAATAAACAACTGAGATACATATTGGACCTAATAGTGATTTCAGCTTTTATATTAATGTTCTGTGAGTTTCATACTTGGAGAAAAAGCTGGAGATTGATTTGGGGGGGGGGGACAAGCTTTACTCTGTAATCGATGTAAATTCGTCTTGTCTCTTACTTGATGTAGCAAAGTCAGAACAATGCCAAGATTCTGGAAAGAAGCGCAACGTGCTGCGTCATAACAAAATGTAACAAGAAGTACTGATGAGATACATCCACATCTGAATAGATTAACATTTAATCATTCTACAATCGGCCGGAAAAACTAATAGGAATTACGTTTTATTGTTTGGTCAGTACAGTCAAGACTTTATTCTGGCTAAGCAATCTAGCGATATCAGGGAGCTTACTGCTTAGTTTAAGCGCACAGAGGAATGGGAGTACTTGAAGATTTAATTAACCTTGATGCATCATCTGGTTCATAATAATCTGATTTGATTTCTGCACGATCGTATTAAAAAATACCCCCTCATAACCAATCTGAATGTTGCCACAAAATTGCGTCAATTGTTAAATAATTTATTGAACGAATTCCAAAAGTCGCTGCCGGACGAAGTTTTCTGGGTCATTCTGAACAAAAAAGTGTTTATGAACCATTCTCTAAAATGATTTAGAGATATAAGCGGCTTAATATTTGAAAAGCGCAAAATATGCAATTTTCAACCCCGAGAACTATATGAAAAACAAAAATTTTAATATTGTCAAAGTTCCTAGATATTCTTCAAACATTGCATTGCAAACCTTTGCTTTTACTTCCTACGCCTCTGGGCGAGGAAGTATTGCAATCGCGATAATTTTGGAAAATGAGATAGTATGTTTTTTGGATGTTATATGACATTTAAATCATGAAAAACCATGTCACTCATTTCCGTGGGTCTGTCTGTCTGTCGGTCTGTCCGCTAATCTTAAAACTGCCTATAACTTGAAAAGTACCGCTCAGAATTCGATAAAATTTTCAGACAATATTACTACTATGCCAAGGCCGCAAAAGGTTTGTAGTTTTAGACGATCCTGTCCATTGTCGAAATTTTTTTGTAGGGGATAAAAATTGGGGGTTAAGGATTTCAGGGGGTGGGGTAGGGTATATCTCAATTTTTTGACGTTGGTATATTTATACGCCTCCGTAGGGGAGACCGGGGCTGGTTGTCACATGGGTTGGTTGTCATAATTGTTAAATCTCAGCAGCTCCGCAAGATATAGTTGCCTCGCGCGCTACTCATCGTTTCTGCGTCCGCGCAGAACACTTGTATTCAGTTTCAGTACGAAAGTTATCGTTGGTAGATTAAGGTCGCACACACAAAAATAAACAAATCGAACAACCTGAGTAAATTTTTCATTTGCCAAATAATTTGTGTATTCAAGACTACATTTGATAATAAAAAGAACTGTTGAATTTATTTTCCTCTTCAATAACGCGAATACGACTTAACGTAAGTATTGACTTTGAATTTGTTAATTTAGTGACGATATCTAACCTTAAAAATTAATTATCTAGTGGGGCAGGTTGTCTCAAATTCGCGGGGGCCTCTTGTCACATGGGACAACCAGCCCCCACACTAGACTACAGAAGGGCAAAGCGCCGCCTGACGTACTTTTAAGAGCTGCTAGATTAGTGAGATCAGCATCCTCAATAAGAAAAGCGGCAGCTGACTTCAATGTAAATTACCGTACTTAAGCAAGATACTGTAAGAAAATTCCAGAGTCTGAATTACTTGATGATCGAGTTGTTGCGCCATCAATTTCAGTTGGCTACATCAAAAATCATTTAGTATTTGAGCCTAAACTTGAAAATCATCTAGTGGAATATCTACTCAAAGCATCTGGTATTTATTTTGGATTATCACCCAAGGAAGTACGTGGACTGGCATATGAATTTGCTAATGCTAATTCCTTGAAAATGCCGGAAAATTGCAAGCTCCATAAAATAGCTGGTCCTGACTGGTTTAATGCGTTTCTAAAACGTCATCCTGTAGCCAGTAGTTTCAATAAAACGAACGTCAACGCATTTTTTGATAATTTAGCTTCAGTTATGGAAAAACATAAATTTGAGCCTCACGAAATTTGGAACATGGACGAAACTGGGATTAAAACTGTCCAAGGACCCGACGGCGTTGTTGCCAGAAGAGGATTCAAACAGGTTGGTTCGATAGTTCCATCAGAAAGAGGAACTCTTGTTACTTTAGCAAGTGCAGTATCAGCTATTGGAAATTCCATACCTCCTTTTTTCATTTTTCCACGGGTACATTTCAAACCACATTTTTTAAATTCGGCTCCTCCTGGCTCACAAGGTTCTGCAAACCCATCAGGTTGGATAAAAGAGTCACATTTCTTGGAGTTTCTTAGATTTTTTTACCTTCATGTGAAAAGTACTGTGGAAAGACCGTGACTGCTTTTATTAGATAACCATGGATCACATCTGAGTATAGAAGGACTGAATTTTGCCAAAGCAAATGGTATTGTCATGCTCCCTTTTTACCCTCACTTTTCACATAAACTTCAACCTCTTGACCACGCCGTTTTCGGCCCTTTTAAGACATATGTAAATACGAGTACTTCCTGCCATTCTTGGGTTTTAAATAATCCCGGTAAGACCATGACTATATACGGCATACCTTCAGTGGTCTCTATTGCATACCCCCTCGAATTTACCCCCAAAAATATACAGTCTGGATTTCGGGTGTCAGGTGTGTTTCCTTACAACTGAGATATTTTCACGGATGATGACTTTCTTGCGAGCTCTGTCACTGATAGGCCAGATCCGGGTATCTTGAACGAAGCAATAACTGGATCAAACCCAGAAACCTTAAACGAAAAGGAAGTTGGGCCAAACCCAACCATCTTGAACGAAGATGAAACTGTAAGTCTGATAAATATTAACACGCAGGAAGCAATAGATAATATACGAGAGAGCAAAACAGCTAATCAAACTAGTTTTGATGATCCCTGCTGTAGTAGTTTAGTAAGGCAGCATACGAGAAATATAGTACTTCGAGAAAGTTTAAGACCTTATCCAAAGGCATCGGCAAGAAAAATGAATCGAGTTTCCCGTCGTAAACGAGGGAGTGCAATACTCACTGACACTCCAGTAAAAGACGAATTAGAGAAAGAGAAAAATAAATGCTGGAACAAGAAAAAGAGGAACAGGGAAACAGTGAAAAGAGACGTTTTTGATTCAGAAAAAAAAATGAAGAAATATAAAAAAAATGAAAAACGCTAGTCCTGTTCAGATAATGAAACTGATGGAGAAGAATGTACTTTTACTTGATTTGTCTTGAACCATTTTCTAACAGCGCGCCAAATGAAGAATGGGTGAAATGCTCATCGTGTAATGATTAGTCTCATGATGCGTGCATTGATGGACGCGAACTTTACATATGTTATAACTGCGATAGTGACTAATTGTAAAAAAACTCTTCTACTTTTTTCTCATGAAGATTTGGTATTTAATAAGCATTTTTTGTAATAATACATATGTTTAAAAGTATGATATCATACTTTATTAATGATCTAAAATACACGTGACAACCAACCCCAAACAATGTGACATCCAGCACCAGCAAGGGGCAAGATGTCACACTTGATTCTGTATTTTGAAACATTTTAATTTAATATTGTAAATTATTTTACAGCCTTATCGATTTTAAAGTGTTCCCAAAGGATAAACCATATTAGTTATGCACCAAATATGTGCATATAACGCTTCAGATCCAACCAAAAAAAGAATTACTGAAAATTGTGACAACGAGCCCCGGTCTCCCCTACTGCTGTGACAATATTGAAAACTAGGTTTACCATACAATATCTCCAAAATGGTTTGGAATTTTGTTAACTGATGTAATAAAGAATATTTGGGAACATTAAAATGTTCGTTCTTTAATACTTTTTTTTCCGGTGTCCAAAAAGGTAAACCGTGCACTTTTTCAAAAAATTAATTATAATAATAATAATAATAATAATTCGCTTATATATCTAGAGAAAACCTCATAAGAAGCTTTCTTGATAAGGATGATCTAAAAAAATTTAAAAAGCGGAGCAAAGAAAAAGAATTTTGAAATTTATTTAATAAAACTAAAATGAATGTTGCTGCCTGCAAAACTCTCCTTTAGTAAAAAATGTTGATACACTATAGCGAATTTTGAATTAAACGGGCTAAAAGCGGATATAAGAAACACCAAACATTGCAACTCAGCATACACATCTTCGGAGCGTCAATCAAAATAAACATCCCGATTACGGACGGCAAGCTGACAAATGGAAAAAGGAACTGTCTCATATTACCATCTATTAAACGTCTATTATCGTCAACTAACCTGATAGAAGGACCGCAATGGCGATCAGGATGGCACGGATTGTCGCTGAGGCCTCCAAATTGATCATTGCTCTACGCGGCACTTCTATATTGAATAAACGGGCTGCGGTTTGGACTGATTTGAACACCGGCGGGTTGGCGTCCGTACTTGTCGACTCCCCGTGCACTATTGGCACGCTGCCCTCAGAACTGATACCGAAATCATATGCAGCCTCGTCTTAGATAACTAATTGCTCGTCGCAGAGTGTCGGAAAAATAGCGGCAGGTCACGCATTTTGCTTCTATATCTGAATCTATTGTTTATTAATAATTCGTGGCAATCATTTGAAACCTCCAAAGTTCTAATTACATGATACCTAAAGCCTATATGCCAGTGCACCGCAGTTGCTATGAGTAGCTCAAAGATTAGTAGAACTGGGAAAAGCCTAGTCATGTAGATTGTTCCACAGTCTCGATACATAAACAAACCTAGGTTTTTCCCAGCAGCTGCCGCTTTTGACGAGACGTATCCGTTTCAGATCAAGTCTTCGGTGATCTGGACTCCGACCAGCCGAAATGAACGGCTCTTTGGTAGAACTCGCTCATCTATCGAAACCGGATGAGCGCCAGGACGCTTCTTGTTCGTCAAGGTACAACACTTTGTTTTGGAAGCATTACACCGTACAAGATTGTTGCGTTCCCAAGCAGTGATTACCTCTATGTCTCTGGTCAGAGAGAAAGTTACTGCTAGTCTTCTATTCTCTAGCTCACCGGCTGAGATCGGCTTGTCACTCTGCATATAGAGTGTTGTGGATTGGATTGATTGTACAGAAAATGAGGTCGTTGATATGTAAGAGGAACAATATCGGAACCAAGACGGATCCTTACAATGGATATCTTGCGGCTAAAGGGAAAGTCATCCACTCATCTCCAAAGCTTCTCTGGGAGGCTATAGGATGGAAGTTTGCATAGAAGGACAGCATGCCACAGCTGATCGAACGCTTTCGTGATATCAAGAGCAACGACATGAGCCTCATCATAAGACTGGATAGGTTTAAATACAAATTGCGTACCGTAAGCTAGGAGGTCCCCTGTGGATCACTGGTGCCGGAAACCATACTGCCTGTCGCTAACCAAGCCGTGACGTTCGGGATACTCCAGAAGCTACAGCTTTATGCACCTCTCCATCAGCTTACTTACAACAGTGTAACGATTTCACCGTCCGATTGTATTTATTAAATCACTTCTCGATTTTCATTTCAGAATCGCAACTCATTAATCCCATCTCTAACTTATCCCATCTCTAGCTTTTTTACTTGGAAACATTTCCGCTTGGAGCGCGCTTGATGCGGAGTTCCTGATCTGTGATCTTCCTCGCGCTTCCTTTTAACTTGAGCCGCCGATCTAACAAGAGCTGAGAATTTTGTTCTCTGTAGCATGAGGTCATATAGCACCATGTGCTAGCATTTTGTAAAATGTGTGTCCAAATAGGATAAAATGATTGGGGCCACTCCCTTTGCCTCTGACTTTGCCTTTGCCTTTGTCTTTGACTTTGCCTCCCTTTGTCTATGACTTTGCCTTGCTTGGCCTATCACTTTGCCGTGCCTTCACCCGTGCATGTGCCTTGGCTGCGCCATCACTTACAGCTTCATCCTTGATGAAGATCACGTTTAAGTTCAACTTCACTGCATCCTTCGCCTACAACTAGTTTTGAAGCCACTAAATGTGAGGTCACCCCTCATAACTGGGACCTCCACTTGAACCACCTGGTCATCCTCGCTTCAGTCCAGTCAAAATGGACCAGCTTAGCGAAAGATAAGTGGATGATTTTGTAACAGCGCCAAAGATTTAAAACTTTTATTTTGTTCTTTAAAATTTCAATTTCAAATGTACTGAAAATGCTTTTCTAGTTAAATAAAATCTGTTAAATTTTTGTGTTCTGACGCCCGAAGATGTCTTCATGCCACCGACTGAGCTACCGGAAGCTAATGGTAAACCCCCTTTCTGTGATTGTGCAGAAAAGTTGGAATCTTCATTGCATTCCATCTTTTCTGGACTTTTTGCGGAAAGGAAGCCTTTACAACAGAAAGCAGTGCTATAGGTCTTTAGTTGTAAGGGTCGATCTTAGATCCTTTTTTGGGATGGGTTGGACATGAGCAAATTTCCAGTTTTCTGTTATAGCTACATGTTTCCTGGTCAAATGAACCACATACGAGACTGTTGGAATTGCAATTTTTTTAATGACGTTTCGGTCACCGAGGTGACGTTTTTGAGTAGTACAGATCAATGACAAATTGAAAGTTCAACAACACCGATTTAGCTTAATAAGACTTAGTGTTTCGTAGAGTATTACCGGAGAAAACAACGGTTTTTCCCAAAATAGTTTTTATCTTTTATGATTTTATTTGTGATTTGATTCCAAAATAGGGGACGCGTTGACATTTGCCACTGACTCTCATCTGCAAGAATGTTCCATTTTTTATCCCCAATCAACTTACTTTTTCTCTCATTTCTCATTATTGGATTTTTGCAGAGATTAATTCTGATTTACAAAATGTGTATTTCATACATTAAGATTGTAAAACTATAATTACATTACATTACATTAAGCATGCACCGAATATGAATCCATCGAATACCAGCTTATGGATCTAAAAACAGACCTTACATAACGCCTTTTTTTAGATGAATAATTCAATTTAGGTCGTTTAATACAGATTGCTTCAATCCATTTGAATGAGATTATCATTTTTACGTCTTCTATACAAACCACCAGAATAGATACGTGTTTAGTAGTTAAATACGTTAATCGATGGTAGGATACTATTATCGAACATATTATATCTTTCTCCGATAAGCAGTAGTGCAGGAAATATTTAAAATAAGACATTTGATATGAAAAGGGGAATTGTAAAACGTTTCAAAGTTCATGTTGACTTATGTGATGGTTATTGACCGTCATGATTCCAAAACAAATTTTGTTTTGGAAGGTAATCAATGAACATTCAAACACGCGTACTTCCGTAGTTTTATCTATTTAAATTAGCTTCTAATATATGGATCAAAGAAGTTGTACATATTTTCTTACGTATGTACGTAAATTCTCATTTAGGAAAATATTGACTTACCATCCTGCCAAATTGCTCCAAAAAACTATTTTTGATGATGTTACACCATTCCTTTGTAAATGATATGTGAAAAATTAATATAGATAGATTGTATTTCAGAGACTTTGATACTTTCACAACAACGTGACGTTAATAATTTCGATTCCTTGTAATATTTTTTAAATCCCACAATTACGAAAAGTTTGGATAGATTCATAAAAATTGTATTGTTTCCAATCAGTATGGTGAAACAACTTTATGTGCATGATCACGGGAGAAAAATCGATAATTTCTAGTTGCCGTTTTTTTTTTGAGGCAAAATGACGTTCTTGCTATTTTTGATGATGTTGTGTGGTCCTTTGTAAAGGATCGTGAAAAATTGGTATAGATAGTTTAGATTTCAGAGACTTTGGTACTTTCACATTTCATTTTTTGTAATATTTTTTAAATCCCACCATATTAAAAAGTCTGAAAAGATTCATAAAAGTTGTACGTTTTTCAATTGTATGGTAAAAAAACTGTATGTGCATGTCCACGGAAAAAAATCTAGCTAGCTTTTTTTTGAGGCAAAATTGCACTTTTTTAATATCTTTTCGCACACGATTTCGAATTTTTAAAAAAGAAACATGAAAAGCAAGACTAAAATGTTATGTACACCCCTCAAGACGATGTCTTAATAGCAAATGTAGGTTTAAACATTAAACATTATGTTGGCCATTTAGGAGTTCTAACAAAATAATAATTATCAAAGTTGAACCTACCATCCCCATAATAATAATAATAATAATAATGTCTTTATTTTTTAGTTAAAAGAATAACAAAGAAAAAAAACTCATTTGATGAGGGAGGCGGCATTCAACATAGTTGCTCTTCCATGCAACCCCCATAATTTGTAGGTCTATTTCCACACAAAAATTTAAGATAAACAATGGTGAACTCATGTACCTTGTTAAACTTCCTTATTGAGCCTCAACATACGGTGCGCTTGAAATTTGAGAAAGAGCGCGTCGATGGCATCCGTGACCTCGTACCTGGGTTGCTATGCAACCATGTGTTTCTATCTCTTTCTAACACACGTATTGCACGCTTCTCTCTCGTACACATTACGACGTCAGCGGTATTTGGTTTTCAGCGTAATACTGTAACACCATCATAATAAAAATTATAACGACAAATATACTATCAAGACATTTCACCTTCTACGCATGCCTGCTTTGCTGGTATATTTATCATTGTTTCTTCCATTTCCGTTGCACGGCACATTTCTTCCCTTATTCTATTTCGAATATTGATTTTTAGATAATTGCATGCATTTTGTTTTGTATTTAGCGTAACCCCCCTCCCCCAAAAACTCCTTAAAAATGCAATTTTGTCTGGGAGGAGAATATCCCATTGCTATACAGACCATCACGCACAAATTTAAGTTTTTCAATCATGATGGCACATTTTATTACTTTTAGAATGATATAGTACTCTCTCTGTCATTATATTTTCTGTTAAGTGACATTTGTACGTAAAACGGATGCTTGTAGATCCATAAATATGAGTGACATACTTTATGTACACTACTCGGATTTCTCCATTGTTGTTTTTTGAGAGCAGTATATAATGTTCTCTCTTTTGTGTTCTACCCCTGCCGTCTGCAGTGGGATGTAAGGAGTCATTAAAGTTGAGTGCATCTTTCTATAGCTCTTGTTTACAAATGCATAGGAGAAATGCGACACATCAGCGGTTTATTTTTGGCCTGTAGGAATGAAATATGAAAACCTTCAGCTGACACGGGAAGCTAACAAGGAAAACAAATAATGAATGTTATTTTTTTTTCATACACATTTAATAGATGCTTTTGCTTGATGAGAATTTCCCAATCAAGCTATTTTTGTTGATTAGCTTCTATAACTTATAGCGTACACAGAGTGAAAACCGCTAAGACGCCTTCCAGGTTCAACATACTATGACTTGTTTTAATAGACTAAAATTGTCTTATTAATAGCTGTTTGTCAATTTTTCAAGAATGATACTTTTTATGCTCGCTTGAAATCGTCTAAAAATGGCACGCACCTGCCGTCTCTTTAAATAAAAACAATTTTTGAAATCAGCATTCATTTAAAAGGTTTTTGCTCAAAAAAATAAAAAATTCTTTCACTTCAGGGTAAAATCGCGGCGACTGCTGTGCGGAAAGTTATTAACTTTGTTTAAAAATGAATGAGAATTCCAAAAAATATTTTTTATTATCGGATGCACACCCCCCCCTTATATCAAACGTACCTCAATAAAAAACGATTTCACCCTAAAGTAAAACGATATTTATATATTTAAGCGGAAACCATAACCAATATATCATTTGCTCAGGAATGAATGAAGATTTCAAAAATGGTTTTTATTTGAAGTGAAAGCAGTGGCGTACCATTTTTCTCTACAAAAATATTAAATGCAAAACCCTTATGGATGCCACTGACAGAAATAATAAAATTGTTTGTACATCAGAAAATGCACTTTGATGCATAGATGTGTACCAAATTTCATAAAGATATCTACAATAGTATCACAGTTATTATAAAACACGGATTTCTTTCTGAAAACCTTACCGCACTTTATCTCAAACGTTAAGACGTTTGGAACATACGTTCATAAACAATGTTTTCTTGAAATGGGTCCAGGAATCGCCTCCTTAAATATACTCACTGACATTGGAAGTGTTACACCCAGAAAAAATAATTTCTTCAACTTGATTGTTTGGCAATGAGCTAATCTTACATCAAGAATGAAACGATAAACATTCTCACGAAATTTTATTGACAATAAGAAAAAAATTCATAGTGTTAGGCAACTGAATACGCTCCTGTATGCGTCTAGGCATCGACAAAATGAGAAGATCGATGTCTGGTTGTGGCACCTCATTCCAAGCAACTCGAACTTCGTGGATTAGCTGTGGTGGATGGTGCAAAGTGGATAGCCTCCTCTCCCATCATATCTCACACACGTTCGATGGGATTTAAATCCGGTGAACGACGTGACCACCGCAAAACATTATCGTCTGCTTCTTGAAGAAAGTCCGTAGTACGACGAGCGATATGGGGACGTGCGTTGTCTTGCTGAAAAAGGACGCGTGGACGGCCCTATAGATACGGCAGTAAAGTGGTCTGTATGACATCATCAACATAACACGCAGCAGTCTATTGCCTTGCAAAGAGAAGGAGCGATCGACTACCATAGGCAATAGCGCCCCAAACCATTACGCCAACAGTCATGTGTACATGCCTCTCAACAGCAAGTCTAACATCAAGCCGTTCTCCGCGGCGGCGTCTTATCGTCTTATCCTTCTACATCCATCGTGCATACCTACAGAATCGCGATTTGTCACTGAAGATGACATTTTGCCATTCTGCCTCCCAATGTTGCCGTTCTCTGCTCCAGTTCAAACGATGACGACAGTGGTCCGCAGTCATAGAAAGCACTAATCGTGGACGGTATGAAAGAAGTCCAAAGCTCGAATACACATAGTAACAGCCTTCATGGTGATAATTTGGACGTCTTCGAACCCGAGGCATTTTTTTATGCTTAACACTAGTAAATGAAAGGGCAATAACTAAAAATATCTGTACTACTCAGCTCTCAGAAACTGCTCTCTTCGCAAAAACTAAGCGATAATATTTGAACAAAGGTCAACAAAAACAAAGATAAAACGTTGGCATTGTTGCCACAACATGCTTTAAATATAATCATTATGTTGACAAAAAACAAGTTGAAATTATTTTTTCTGGGTGTAACACTGTCACTGAGTATATTAGCATGTCATTGAGGAACCCCCTTTATACTTCTTTATCATCATGGCTAATAAATAATATGTACAAGTTGCCACAATTATAGCCAAATATTGCAACAAAGATATGGGTCGTTTAGGGGCTCCTTAATTAATAACTAATACGAAAACGACACGTATTGGCAGTGTTCTGCGACATTTGGTGCGTATTATGGATTGCTTGAATATGGTTTGAAGTTGAGTTATTTTTTTCAGCGAAACAGCCGCGCAGGCAGAAGCTTCAATGCCAGGGCTGCTATGAAGATCCCAAAGAAACTTTGTTAATCCGATTCTTGAGCTGTCGAAGGTTAGTAGAACTGGGAAAAGCCCCCTCTTATAGATTATTCCACAACTCGACACCCTAAGGACAAAGGAGCGGTCGTATCGGCCAGTTCTGGATGTACGAAGTTCGACACGGTTAGGATGGGAGGCGGAAGTCAGGCGGGTCTGCCTGGCAGGCACATCGCGCGGCGGCATCATGGAGGAGAGGTCCGAGGAGCAAAGTCCATTGGTGTAGCAGTAGAAGAGAGCTAGATTGCCGACGGCCCGCCGCCGCCGGTGCAAAAGGGTCTCGAGACTGTGAGAGAACAGTCACCGGTCAGTCGGACAGCTCTCCTCTCGAGCACGGATAATGCTGTCGGGGCGGCAGCACCCCAAACTTGTGAGCAGTACTCGAGGATAGACCTTATATCGGCCTTGTATAGAGTGAGGAGGTCATGCGGAGAAAAGTATCACTGATTAGTCGAATATCCAATAAAGATGCCTTGGTTGTCAAAAACATTTATTGATAAAAACTGTTGTACAAAAAATACATTTTTAATCATCTTTTTGTATTACTCTTATAAAGTATAAGCAATCAGACAAAAATAGAATAAAACAAAAATAAACCATTATAATCGATAAACCTAATATGTTTACACTTACTAATATACACAATTAAAAAAAGATAAGCTAGGTACTCAACATAAAATTATCAAATTTGTCTATAAGTTGAAACGCCTCGCTTTGCTCAAAATCTGGAGGCATGACAAGATTTTCGATAAAATCATGATAAGCACTTTTTGCGAAGCTCCTAGCAAACTGTTTATGTAATAACTTGAACAAGGAAGCACAACGCTTGGACATTTCCGCAATACATAATTTCTGCTGGTCAGTTTTGATCCGGTAGTGTGGGATCCTCTCATTTATTGACTGTAATTGCATTTGTAATCTAAGCAAATCGTCAGACTCTGAAGATATAACTTTTTCTTGCAACTCTAAGAAATCCGAAAATAATCCTACTTCACTGTCCCACTGAAGAATTTCGTCAGCTCCTGGTCTAATATGGTTTACTAGGAACTTAATAACATCATACTGCTCGTTAATGAAAAGATTTGGCATTAAATGTTCAACAAATATGTCGTTAGCTTTGACATAATCTCCAGCATAAGCATAATATACGTAAGCCTCAAAGAATCTTCCTAATGGTAGAGTCTTCTCAGCTTTAACAGTATGTATCCATTCTGATGGAACATGTAACTTATTAACTAGAAAGTTTTCAGTTTCTTTGGTCGACTCGTTCACTTCTGGTGATAGGTTGCGGTCCAGAATACCCATGATGAGATTTTTCTTTAAGGAAGAGTCTTCAAGATACAACAGTGCAAAAATTGCCCATTCCCACTGGCCTAGTGTTTCTAATTGGTTTGAGAAGCTGACACAAAGTTTTGTGATTTCTGCTGCTGAGATGATGCCGACGTTCAGGGATAAGAAAAGCTGGAGAAGCAGCCAACTGGAAAAATTACCATAATAATTGTTAGTAAAGTGGGATATTTTTCAAGAGTTTCTAGATGTCCGGGTTCATACAGTAGAAAAAATTTATACTATACTATTCCAAAGTACCAGGCAAAAAACATGAAATTTGACTACCAGTCGATTTTAGAGAAAATGCATATAGTGATAGTTCATGTTGTGCTTATCAAATGTTCCAATAGGCACAATGCCCAGAAGTGATTTCTATTGGAGATACAGGGTATTAAACTTTGGTGCCTTAGCCCCTGTGGGTTCTCCCGCCTGGAACCATTTTACGAAAAATAAATCGTCTTTAATGTACTAAGGGACTAAACGACAAAATAAAACTCATATGGTCACATAATACAGGATCCGGCATGAAGGATGGATGTTTTTAAAATGAAAATTGAAACTCTCAACTGCCAGACGAGGCTTCAAGAAAATCAAAGATTTTTCGAAAAGGAAACGTGATAAGAACAAAAGTTATCACTCGTTTCTTTCTTCCATAAAAGAGGAATATTCACACACAATTTCAGAGCTGTACTTATATTTGTTAACAAGTTTCGATTGAA
The DNA here is from genome assembly GCA_963669975.1 of Acanthoscelides obtectus. NCBI lineage: Eukaryota > Metazoa > Arthropoda > Insecta > Coleoptera > Chrysomelidae > Acanthoscelides > Acanthoscelides obtectus. Next base: position 66,204,906 of record CAVLJG010000009.1, read on the forward strand.
GAAAGAATGCACAATAAATTGACAAAAAAAAATGAAAACAATGTTTTTTAGTCATCTCTATACACGCCAGGAAGTTGAAAAGAAGTCTAAAAAAGGGACCTGCCACCTTAACGAGAAAGCATTTCTGGGCTTAGCCCACAGTGAAATATTTGGCTAGCAGAACATTAATTATTACTATACGAATTCTATTGGTATATCAGCAAAACAGAGCCATATCATCATATGTTAGTTTAGAGAGAACATCTTCAGACTGTGTGACAAGGAAATGTCACAGATAAGTTGAATGATGTAGTTAAACTAGTTTGAATCAACGTCAAATATATGTCTTACCTGAGTCTGTAATCCAAAAGATCATCCGTGTGTGTAGCAGGGTTCAGAACATCACTCAGCCGATGTATCCTACTCCTGTACGCCATTAGAAGGTGAAACAGGATATCGAAGGCTGATCCGTCATAAGTGGATTTATAACACGGATTTGGTGCCTCAGCATACCCATATTCCTCGAACGCTTTCTTGTACAAATCAATAGCTGCCTCAATCGGTGCACCCGCTGGACAAATATACCTGAAATTAAAAAAAATCTTAATTGTATCCGCTGGAAGATGATAAGACATTCGTTTCAGTACAGGTACCCTCCTCTGAAAATGAATATCCAATTCAAGATACACCTTGGAGAGTATTCAAAAAATTTAAAATGCAATTTTAACTAGCAAAATTACTTCAAAGTCGATTCAATCTAAATACGCTAAAATATATAACAACTGTAGTAATCCCACGAAACTATTACAAGTTTATAGGGGTGCAATTTAAAATACAAAATATCACTCATGAATCAAATAGTACAAATGAACCATTACATCGACATTAGCACCATATAAAAGATTCAATAAATATTTAAATCACACTTACCACAGATGCATACTGAAAGCTCTTTTCCAGTCAATATCCTCAAAAATATTCTCCTCGTCCTTATGCGGAATACCAGCTAACAACAAATATATCTTCTTCGTATCTTTGCTTATGTGCTTAGCTGACAAATTCTTATACCACATCTCGATCTGTTCTTGTAAGAAAGCTGCAGTTTCATTCGTTAAACTGAGCTGGGAGATAAGAAGTGACAGTTTCGGATGATGTTTTTCAATCGCCAAGCTGGCAGCTTCACAAATTTTGAATCTTGATAGATGATTGAATAGTTGCTGGGTAGTATCGGTAGTTGAAGGTGTGTCTTCAACATCAGTGTTAAATTTCAACCTGAAAGGGTAAGTTGATTAGCATCATAACAAAGTGATACCTGTAAACAATGATTCAATAGGGAATATTCATGTGATTAAAATATTGGTTATTTATTTTTATTAAGTCTATTTTGCTACAGAAAGCCACCTCCAACCTATAATAATAATAATAATAATTATAATAATAATAACTTTTATTCAAACTGCTTTGCGGATATGAAACGACAATAGGAAAAGGTCAGAGTTACATAAGCAAAACAAAAATATCCATAATTAAATTTGAATAAAAGAGGTGATAAGTTATAATAAGTAGCAAAAAAAACTTGTTTAGAAGTATAAATAGTTCAATAGAAGAATAGAAAAAGTGTGCAGCATAAATCAAGTAAAATAATCAAACAAATATGTTTAAGAATTATAAAACTCTTGTAGATAATAAAAACACATAGGGTACAAATACGAGTATGCTAGAAGGAAGTTAGAAGTTTCAAAGTATTTCAGTAAGCCTTCAATAAACTTACCATTCACTGAGCAAGTGTCGTCGATAAGAAACTGAATCATCACCATCAGCAGGTCCCCAAAGCACTTCCGCTAAAGTCCAAATACTATGCAAGTACCGAGCATGTTCATTCTCGAACTTTCTCATCGTGTCTCTAAAAAGTTCAGTCTGTTTTTTAAGGTACGAATCACCACCGACCACTTTGAAGGTAGGTATATTTTCAGAATCGGTTTCGTATGAACTTTCTTCTAAAACCACCTCTAAGGAAGACTCCAGACATTCCTGAAAACAAAAAAAGAATTCTCTAACAATACTTTAGATATCGAAAGAATCGAGTAAAATTTTGAATCCTTAACAATAAAATCATACCTGCAAAACATCCTTCTTATCACGGTTTCCACACTCGATAGCATTCACAGACAATTGGCCATTGATTTCATCATCTTTGGAATTCAAAGCATAAAAATTGAATCCTTTCATCCAACCCACTTTGAAGGATTTACCTTTGAACATGCTCATATCTTTCAGACACCTGGTGGGTATCTCCATTGCTGATGTCTCAAGTCCTGAAAGAATAACAGTGACAAGGTTTGTCGTGATGTACATGTTATATAACATCTCACTTTCGAAAATGTTTGAGTTTACAATTACATTAACCGAAAACATCGGAAATATATCTCATCAAATGTAGTTGAATTCTGAATGAAGCCTCGAAATCCAAGATACCAAACTTACTTTCAAAATTGTACACTTTCAGAACTTTTGGTCTTAACACTCCTCTCCTTTTCGGTACCATCACATCTTCTTTAAGAACCGGTCGCTGAAGAGGCATTTCTTCAACTTCCGGTATATCTAAGTACTGCCTTATGATAGATACGTGGCTACCTAAACACAAAAGGAATATATTACTTCTACTCAATCTATCAAAAGTCGCAAATTTTTTTTAAAGACCAACCTGCATCAGATGACCTATCATCAGTGAACAATGTGGACTTCATCACTTGAATGCTTTTAGCAGTTCTATATCTATCATAGGCTTCCGGTATTTCGTTAGGAATAGCAAAAAAGTCCTCGTCTGTTATGCGGTCCACATACATTGATTGCTGCAGAAGATTTTGGTCTGTCTCATGTAGAATGAGACTATCATCATCCATTGCATAATGAGGCACCTGCAAATATACACAGTTGAATGAGCAATCGATGATAAACACTTGTCGTTCTAGATCGTTGACAAATGCAAAATAATAATTCTCTCATGGACAGCCTGCATTTTACAAACCTCAAGTAATTCTTTTGATGGCTCTTTTTCTTTCGTTTCGCCAGTTTTACTGAGACGATTGTCATCTGGTTTTTGCTGTGCACCATCTACAGGTTTTTTTGCTAAAACGCTTTCAGGTTTCTTTTTAGCGCCGCCATTTTGGGCATTGGCTTCAGCTTCCTCGTCGCTGTCGTCATATCCATATCTATAGATAGATAAATAGATAGATAGAAAGATAAATATGCTTTATTGTCTGAAGAATACAATCATTATTAATGACAAAGCTTACTTTAAACTATAAGCACATAAGTGGTTCTTAAGTAGATGAAGAAATTATTTACGAACAGATCATCGAATTTATTGAGGGAAATAACATTTTAACCAATTTTCAAGCTGGATTCAGGAAGAAACACTCAACTGAAACTGCAACACAAATAGTTTTAGAGGACTGGAGGAAATGTATGGACAATAGGAAACAAACAGTAACAGTGTTTTTGGATTTCAAAAGGGCGTTTGAGACTATTGACAGGGATAAATTACTTACAAAATTGCATCGCTACCGATGTCAAAGATCTGTATTCAAAATTCTACAAAACTATTTAATTGATAGTCAAAAAACCAAAATTGGATCTACATTATCAAGATCAAAAAATATTTCTGTTGGTATACCACAAGATAGTAAACTAGATCCACTACTACTTATTTTATACATTAATGACATTTGTAATATTTTAGATTATTGTAAACTTCAGATATTTGCAGATGATACATTAAGATACATATCAGATGAAAATATAGCTTTAAAAAGGCTAAATTCTGACTTCGCAAAAATCGTAAATTGGTTAAATGTAAATAAACTAAAATAGAATACTTCATAAACAAAATATATGCTAATAGGGAAATACCTAAATGAAAATACTATCACAGTTAGGATAAATGGAGAAATAATTGAAAATGTTGAATCAATTAAATATTTAGGTAAAGGTATTGATAGTAAATTAAAGTTTGAGGATCGCTACGAATACATTATTTCAAAAATTGACAACAAAACAAATTACTTTTATAGGGCTTCTCATAGTCTTGGTACCTATTCCAAGAAAATAGTTTATAATACAATTATTCTACCGCATTTACTATATTGTTCAACTATCTTGTTCACTGCCAATGAAGATGTATTCTCAAAATTACAAGTCTTGCAAAATAAAGCTATGAGAGTAATATTGAATAAAAATAAGTAAACCAAAATAAAATCTATGTTACAAGAATTGCAGTGATTGAATATAAAAAATTTCATATCATATTTGGTTCTAAAATAAAAAATCATCTTTTGCCAGAACATTTAGAACACTACATAGAATTGAATAATCATTACCACAATTATTATACAAGAGGAAATATAGATTTTCATTTACAAAATTGCAATAGTAATATAACTAGCAAATCAATATTTCAGAAAGGATTACTTGAATTTAATAAACTAAATAATGATATAAAGTCTACTTGTAATTTGAAGATATTTAAAAGAAAATTAAAGGAATATTTCATGGTCAATGAAAATTCTTAGAGATGCAAATTTTGTTTTTTTTTCTGAATATCTGTATGTTATGTAATTGTTGTAGTTGTTTAAAAGAATGTAATTGTAGCAATCATGCTAAATAAATCTTAAACAAACAAATTGTAGAACTCACACAAGGTATTATAATATGGTTTACATATTAAAGTTTTGAATTGCACGGCGGATTATCTTTAAATTGTTAATTCCTTTCCTAAAGTAACTGCTTAAGTATGTTTTAGCCCTACGTTATAACTAATTGTTCTTAAAATGAAGAAAACATTTGCTAGTTCAGTAAGCAAATTTGTCTACATGATTAGTAAGATCTAAATTATGATCAATGCTCCGATCCAAAAATGTGTGTCTGTTTTGTGTATCAATTCATCATCTAAATTTATAAAATGAAAAGGAGTATTTAAATGTCATCAAATATGTCTTATCAACATTGAGAGTCAAGTAACTGTTATCACACCATTTTTTGATTGATTGCATAACACTTTCAGTGGTTGTCTTAATTTCATTTATATTTGCGTCTTGCCAAAGTATTGTGGTATGGTCAGCAAAAACTAAATTAAATTATATTAAATCATTGATATAGATTAAGTATAGGATCGGATCAAATATGTTCCTTGAGGTTATTTAAATATGTTTTAAATCAATTGAGTGAAGTTCCACTACAACCACATTTTTTTTTAATGGTAGATCACGATTTACACAGTCAAAAGCATTGCAAAAGTCGCAAAAAGAGCTACTGAAATTTGTTTATTGTTTAAATTTGCAGTATAACTGTTATAGTAATGTGAAAATAGCCTTCATGGTATTTTTTCTTTTTGAAATCCAAATTGGTTGTCACATAACTTTATTTTTAGACAGTCTCTTAATCTAATCTGGACTATGTTTTTCTATTATTTTTGCTATAACAGCAATTAAAAATCGCTTGGGTCTCCTTTATAAATAGAAATAACTACTGATATTTTTGAAAATTCTGGGTAAACACCTGTGTTACGAGAAATATTTGTAAATTTTGTGAAGCCATCCGGAGCATCAAGTGGAAGATTAGCTATAACATTCGAAGAAATTTCATCAACGCCTGACGATTTTTTATTTCTGATAGATCTTAATACTAACTGCAATTCTTAAAAAAAAATATCAGTAGAATAAAGTAAAAATTTCTGATCTGTATTTATATGGTTTAGATTTGTTAACGGATCGTCAGTGTTTTGTATAGTATTTTTCTGTTCTTCTGCTGTTGCGCAGTAATAATAATTATTTAGTACATCACGATTTAGAAGTAGTATGTTCATGGAAGAGGGAGGTTTGCCTCTTAATTAAAAACAATTTCAACGACAGTACAGTAGGTAAACACATAAAAAGATGTACGCTGATCAATTTCTTAATCTTGTGCTTGATTTACAAAAATAAGAAAATGTTTAGTTAACCCACCTGGAGAAGTGATCAACTTTGAATACCCACGAACCAGTCTCTGGCCTGAAGTCTACAAACTTCGCGCCTTTCTTCATGGTAACCTTCCTCAACTTCTCAGCAAAATTCATTTGTAATAATTCATCTGTATCCTTAATCAATGTATTAGTTCCTAATCTGCGAGGGTATACGTTATCCAAAGTAACTTGCGCCCTTCTATTCAAACCCTAAAAAGACACAGTTTCAAAAGCACGGTTTTCTCAATTCAAACATCGCAAAAAAAGGCGCTGCTCATCTACAAGTAAAAGGTCCTAATCTCTGGATCACCTACTGATAACCGATGCTGTAAATGAGACATGGATTTTCAAAATACATTCCTGATACAAATGAACAAATACAATAAAATACAGTAAAGTTGATTCAGCAAAATTATATAGACATTTTTAATTTATTATTCATTCCCTAACCTTGTTTACTTAGTAAAGCAACACATGCAGAAAGTGCTAAGAATCCTTCAATAATATAGACAAAGAACATTTTTTAGTTCCATTCAAAACCTATGAAAAGCAAGCACTCTCATCCTTACTGGAAGGTAATTGTACATACAGCCTTATTACCAGAGTTGCATAAATCCTATGAGTAAGGGTCAGTCTGTGTTCAGGAGTAATTTGTAAATCCCTGTTTCTGGTATTATAGGAGTGAGCATATTGATGGGTTCTTAACTCAGTAGAGTTTTTTTGCTTACCTTGCCCACAGGTGGCTTTTTCGAATCGTCGGGATATACGTTAATCTCTCTGTATCTAAAATGAACTAACTCGTCGATGTTCAGCCCTGTGATATCCATTTCATCAGGAAAGTACACATTTCCGTATCCCTTTCTGCCTATGGTGAATCCTTTGACGATGCATCGACCTGTAAATCAGAAACGTTTATTTGAGTAGATCTTTCACCCTCAGTTTACGAAACAAGTCGGCTTTTAACACCTTGAATAATCAATGTATGTTTAAATTATATTCTCAAGATGCGGTAAGAGGAGATTGAAAATTTGGGGGATCCTTATTCCTTTTCAAGTTCATCGAAATTTATTTGGAACAAACACTATTTGACCTATGAACATGAAATTTGACTGAGTTTATGTCAGCTAAAAACTAATTTTGCGACAGGGCAGGATTAAGGGCGGTTATGGACAGATATACATGAATGTGAAAAGATACTCGCTCATTAGTCACGAAATCTTGAAAACTATTTAACCTATGAACGTTAAATTTCATAAAAATAGTACGCCTCTGTTCTTTTTTTCGAAACGCACATTTCCCGAATGTTACCTTCAATTTGCTAAAAATAATTACTTTTGCGTTTTTTTCTGTTTTCGTAAAAATAAAAATAAAACAAATTAGATAATTCATGAAGCCTAAATACAATTATGTAGTTTCAAAATAAAATAGGAGGCCTTGATACCAACTTGACGTTTCTTGGGAGATAGTTTGTCAAAGTTGTGTTATGCAGTTGTTATCGTTACTACTACCATTTTTTTTATTTTGTAAAAGTCAAGTCAAAAGTTTATTTTTTCCATTTTTGAGTGATGTGAAATGGAACTTAACAATGATGAGTACGCCGATATTATTTTTGTGTACAGGTTCTGTAATGCATTAGCGGCTTCTCGGGAGTAATTATTTGTAGCAAATTGAAGGTGAAATTCGAAAAATTGCGCGTTTCGAAAAAAAAGCAGCGACGTACTATTTTTATTTGGAAAAATAATCTTTTTAACGAAGCATTCGAGGAAAAAATGTTACATAGAAGATCCCCCTTAAAATGCGGTCCTGTGTACGATGTTTCATTTTTGGTCACGACTTGTGAATCACCCTGTATAAAAAAGGGAAGTGGTATATATTAACCACGGAATCTCGAAAACCATTTTGACTTATGAACATGAAATTTGGACAGGACTTGTCAGTTAAGATCAGATTTCACAACAGGGCCGGATTAAGGGAGCTAAGCGCAAACATTATATAAAATAATAATAATTAATAATAATAATTCATTTCATTGTTGAAAAGAACTGAAAATTCTGTAAGAAATGAAAAGGACATCAAAAACAATGGTGACGAATTAAAAAAGTATAAACCATAAATCTATACAAAAAAACGCCTCCACAGTGTACAAACATTTGTCTAGCAAAAAATGTTTTAGCTTTCTTTGGAAACAGCTATATTTGATTCATTCCTAATGTCAACAATGGGCTTATTAAAAATATTGCATACTCCAAGCGAACAGATATAGTCACGAATTCTCTGAAACTATTTGGTAGAGAGGTAGTTCATGAAGAAGGAATGTCAGCTAATCAAAAAAAAAGGGTAATATTAATGCTTTCCGCCAGCGGTTTTGCCCCGCAGCTTATAGGTGGCTTCATTAATAAAATAAAATTTCTCAAGCATGCAAGTTGACAGCCAATTTACTAATACAATGAAATTATAGCAATACTCAAGAACAATGTTATATGTTAGGAACAATTTAACGCGTACGAAGTCATGGGTAACAGATAGTACATGATAAAACTCACCATTCTCGTCCATAAAGTTAGGCAGTTCGTCCAAACTAGGCAATGTGTAGTATTCAGGTCTAGTGCATACGATGCCACAAGGATGTTCTTTAGGAGCAACTTGAGTAGATGAATGAGGATCATCATCAATTAAATCTAGCTCAGCAGATGTGTTTAATTTCTCCAACCCTAAGAGAATCCAATTTTAAACTTACTAAAAGCTAATACTATATTCGCGCCTCCGAAAAAGTACCCGAGATGAAATGAGATACAACAGCGTCATCTATGAGAATCTGTCACAGATATGTGCTGGCGCTCATTTTTCCCCTCTCAAGTTGTAAACATACTCGCTCATCGGAATAATCAATCAATCAAAAATAGATGAATGTCTGGGTGTACGACGGATGTCTTTTAAGTTTTGCATATGTAAATAAAACAACACGGTAGGTAGTTTTAAATGACTTTATTGTTTTTTGAAGTATCCTCCACGAAGATTAATACACATCTGCATGCGCTCGAACCAATTTTCGAAGCACTTATTCCACTCGTTTGCTGGCAGGTCCAAAACGGCATTTTTGAATGCGTCAACTGCTTCTTCTGGTGACTGGCACCTTTGACCACGCAGTCTGTTTTTAATTTTCAGGAAAATAAAGAAATCGTTAGGACTCAGGTCGGGACTATATGGAGGATGGTCCAATAATTCCACGTTTTCTTCCGTTAAATACTGCCCTGTTTTTTTGGGATGTGTGCGAGCTTGCATTGTCTTGGTGGAGGTTGATTCTTCTTTCGGGGTTGATTTTTCGAAGCTCGGTGTAACAGTTCTTTGCTCATTAAGAGGAATTGTTGCAATATGACCCGCTTTTGACACAAATGTCGCGACCATCTTTTTCGAAACACTTCGAGAACGGATGACTTTTGTTGGCTTTTCTTCACCTTGGAACACCCAAACAGACGACTGTCGTTTATTTTCTGGTTCATAACAGTAAATCCACGATTCATCACCACTAACAATGCTGTACACATTTTTTGAGTTTCCGCAAGTGAAACGGTCAAGCGTTTTTTGACACCAATTAACCCTGGCTGCTTTCTGCTCTTCAGTCAACAGGTGGGGTATCCAACCAGAAACTAATTCTTCATGTAGAATTTTTTCAATTGAGGTCTTTGAGATCTTCAAGGACGCCTCAATCTCGCGATATGTCACATGTCTATCTTCAATGATGAGTTTGCGCACAGCATCGACGTTTGCCTGGGTGACTGCCGTTTTTGGTGCAGCCACCCTGGAATCGTCGCTAAGGCTCACCCGTCCACGTTTAAATTCTCCATACCAACGGGAAATTGTCGACTAATGTGGCGCTTCGTTGCCGAAAACAGACAGTAACTAAAACTTTGAATTTAAGTTTATTAAAGAGTGAGGTTAAGATTCAGTACTGACGTTCGATCCGCGCGGCCTACTATGTTTCTATATGCAAAACTCAAAAGACATCCCTCGTAGTTCCGACAGGCAGAATATATTAATCAATGCTAAAACTTTCCACTATTGTGTCAAAATGAACTGATGTGAAACTTTAAACTCAGAAACAGTTTCTGCTGTTAGTTGAAATGTAAACAAATGTCATATGATGAATGATTACTTTAAAGACTGTCTATTCTCACCTGCATTATTTTTCACAAGCGAAGTATTTAAAATATATGTTTGTCCTCCTGATATGCTTAAATTGGTTTCGTCATTATTCACAGAGTTTTCAAAGCTCAATTTTAATGGATTGGTTCGTAGACCGCTGCTAGGTTTATTATTTTTTTCAGTTTCATTTTCGTTTTCCTCTAGATTGTTTTTGTTTTCATTTTGAGATGTATTCAGTTGACTGAGTATGTCGAGGCCGGAAGCTCTGGGAGAATTTCCGTCACCTAAAGACAAAAAAAAATGTTTGGTTAAATTTCCGTAAAAACCGGATTGAACAATAGTAAATATAAGCAAAATTTTCACTCAAAGAGCATACCTTGACTATTTGGACGATGTTTAAATATCAACCTTCTACAATTTGTCTTGACATAATCAGTTGAAGGTGAAATACCATCAAATAAGCTATCCTGTAAAAAACACAATCAATCAATAAAATGCTTTACTGATACCACAAAGTCAAAGCATTACAGTTTTCGAATCCCTGAGTGGATTTTCGATATCAAAGAAAACAGCCATTATTATAGTAACCATAGAAATAAAATTTGCTATGCTGAAACTCATACACTTACTTTTACACTCTTAATAGGAACTGTTTTCAGCTTAGTGTGACTTGATGAGTCGACCTTCTTCGATGCATCCAAAAGTGACTTGAGTTCTTTTGGATTTGTTGCAGAAAATGATGGTGGGGAATCTTTCATTTTCGGTTCCAGGCCGGCTAAATGTGGCGCATCCCCGAACGGATCACTCGTGAGAAGAGCCAGGTTTCCAGTAGATTGTTGTTCAGGGGCAGGAAACATCCTATAAAGTTCAAAAAACAAATGTTGTTATCTAATAAACTACCATCTGTAAGCAGGACTAAAAGTTAGGAAAAATGAAAAACCCGCCATCCTCTGTATTCTAATACTACGGCCCGGCTGGATGGATTTACAAAAAAAAGAGGGGAAGCTGTTCTGGGCCCGCATATTTTTTATGCGATTTATTGCATTTATTTATGAATACTTAGTATATTGTATTATTGCACTTGATAGTCATATAGAGAATAGTTGTTCACCAGATGAGTGTTCTTAAAAATTAGGGAGTAAAACAACTAATAGAAACTATGCATGGTCCTATTACTTTTTGAGGAATTGGATTTTTCAACAAACTGTAATTTCAAAATTACCAATACTACAAAATAAAGCTACGAGAATCATATAAAATATAAACAAATATACTAGAATAAATTTTGTTGACAGAACTACTATGGTTAAATATCAAAAATTTCATAGCCTACTTGATTTTCATTTTCATATTCAAGTTAAAAAATCATCTACCAAATCATTTAGAAAATGTTATTAAACTGATCAATGAGACTATAATTATTCTACTAAAGGGAGTATATACTTTTATTTACCAAACTATAGCAGCAATATGACAAATAAATCAGTATTTCAAAAAGGATTGTACGAATTTAATAAATTAAGTAAAATTATCAATATGTGTGCAAGTGAATATGTTTAAAGGAAAATTGAAAAAATATTTCATAGAAAACCAGAATTCATAGTAGTAAAATTTTGTTTAAAAATATGTAGACTTGAAAACATAAAATATTATGTGATATACCGTGTAACTTTGAATTTGTAGCATTAATGTTGAATAAATCCAAAATAAACAAAACAAACGTCAATAAAGGTCATAGAACACTTTCTACTAGATATGATATTCCCTTGTTTTCAATGAATTATTATTATACTGCAAGATGTACCTTTATTTAGTAGTTTTTATAAAGTAGTTCGAGGAACTCAAGATCGGCGGTGAAATGTTGACTCACAACACATTTATAAATTTTCAGTAGCCTTCAAATTCCGCCGCCTAACATTTTATATTCTTTGGGAACAAGAGATAAAAAGAAGGTAAATGAAATGCAAAAATACAATACATACTGTTGCTGTAGAGGCTGCTGTTGTCCAAGTCCCAATCCAGTTAAGCTTTGATTATATGTGATAAATGGATTTTTGTAAACTGCAGGAGTCGCTGTTCCACCAAACAGACTTGGTTTGGCAGTGGTATTTCCAAAAAGTGAAGTTCCTTGCGGTTGAACTGCAATTATAATAAAAAAGAAATAAAAAATGAACAATGAACAGGATCAGGGTTTATAAGCGAGATTTTCTGCCCTAAAAATAACTATTAACTGCATGTTGACAGCAACTATAAAATTTTTGCATATAAATATTTCAGAACATACGAGGAAGTACCCAAAAATAACCGGAATAGCATTGCAGTGGGCGGAGCTTGTGTAGTACACATTTCTGCCCCTAGAGGCGTACAGCGCAACACATTACCAGTTCAGTGCCACCGATCTGGCTTGTTTCGTTCATCTGTAGTCATTATTTTTTGCCAGAGCTGTTTTCGTTTTTTACGATGGCAAGCTTCAGTGAGCAACGTGCAGCTATGAAATTCTGCTTTCTAAGAGCCGTTTTACTCACAAGAGAATTACTCCGAAAATTATGGACATAATTATGCCGAAAATGTTTGCTGTCGTATTACACGTAAAAGAATTCTTGTGAAAATGTTCATGGTAAAAATATAAACCCCCGTTCTATAGAATATGCGCGAGAATCGGCGCAGAGGGTTATTTCCGTGCATGTCAATATCAAATGTCAACGTCAACAACATAACCTCACTTAACATTTGTGGGTGTGGTCCTGTTCGAAACGTACGAAGGAGCGTTTATTGTTATTATTTATTCATAATGTCGTGGAATCGGGAAGAAGCGAAGAAGTTACACTGTTGTTGGAGGAGTACCAAAAATGGCCAAACCTGTACAAGGTGAAGTCACCCAATTACAAAAACAGAAATTGGCGGCGTCAGGCGCTGGATGCGATAGTCCAAGCATTGAGAAGTTTTATGATATTAACTAAGATCTTGATTTCAAAAATAAATTTAAATCAACGACGTCTGTTGTCTTTCCGATTATATTGGACGTCATACCCGTTAAGGTTATGTCCATTCGAAAATAAAGGGTGTTCAGATAAGGACGCTCGAAAGTTAAAATGGAAAAAAAAGGAAAAAAATTTAAGTCAGCACTAAAAGTCTATATTGATCGTAAATAGCATTCGACGACATTATGTATGGAAGATTATATCGTTTAAATGGCCACCGCGACTGCGCTGTACAGCGTGCATTCGCATGGTCCAATTTTCGAGCACTTTTCCGCACATTTCAGCGTCTACCTGTCCGAGGACGCGAATGATGTTGGCCCTTAATGCTGCAATTGTTTGTGGCTTATCCTCATACACTTGAGACTTCACGTAGCCCCACAGGAAAAAGTCTAAAGGCGTTATATCGCACGATCTTGGTGGCCAGTGCACATCGCCGCCGCGCGAAATAATGAAACCGTTGAACTTTTCATGCAGTAAATCCAGCGTTGCGCGTGCGGTGTGGCACGTAGCGTCGTCCTGCTGGAACCAGATGTCTGTTAGATCCATATCGTCCAGTTGAGGCCACAGGAAATCATTAATCATGGCGCGATACCGATCTCCATTGACCGTAAGCGCGTTGCCCATAGCGTCCTCAAAAAAATATGGACCGATTACGCCGCCAGCCCAGAAACCGCACCATACAGTCACTTTAGCAGGATGCATAGCAATTGAGCAAGTCACTTCAGGATTTTGGTCAGCCCATATACGGCAATTCTGTTTATTGACATACCCATTCATCCAGAAATGCGCCTCGTCGCTGCAGATGATTTTTCGTGCAAATGCAGGGTCGACTTGCAACTGCTCTAGAGCCCATGCGGCAAATGTACGGCGCTGTCCATGGTCTTGCGGTTTCAATTTTTGCGTCAATTGAATTTTGTACGCGTGCAATTTCAAGTCTCGACGCATAATTGTCCATGTTGAGGTCTTTGGAAGGGCAAGTTCTTGTGCACGTCGCCGCAATGACTGATTCGGGTCTTGACGCACGCTCTCTCGCACAGCAGCAATATTCTCGATTGTTCTTACTGTTCGTTGCCGCACGGGTGTTGTTTGGTCTGCCACTGAGCCAGTTCTCTCAAATTTATTGAGCAGACGTCGAATAGTGGACTCAGCAGGACGGCCATGCGCACCATAAATTGGACGCAATGCGCGGAACGTTTCACGAACCGAACATCTGTTTTGATGATAAATTTTCACAATTTCCACGCGTTGTTGAATCGTGTAATGCTCCATGATTAAATGTCAAGACTAACTTAATAACCTCACAAAATTTGACAGCTGTATCCCCACCGGTTTGGGCGCGCGCGCCGTTCAAACATCGAGCGTCCCTATCTGAACACCCTTTATTACTCTAATGCGCCGGCGTATCATATGAATTACTCCGAAATTTTGTTTGCTTGTGTCATACAGGTTGTAGAGAAAATCTTCAATATTTTTTCCATGCAAATTTTCGGCATAATTATGACCATAATTTTCGGAGTAATTCTCTTGTGTGTAAAACGGCTCTAATTGGTAAAAATGCTGCTGAAACTGTTTTAATGTTGAAAATAGCTTACAAAGATGATGCTATAAGAAAAACTCGGGAGTACGAGTGGTTTGCCCGATTTAAAAATGGCGACACGACGACTGATGACAACCCTCGCTCTGGACGTCCATCAACTGTCCGAATCGACGAAAATGTTGAAAAATTCTAGAGCTCGTGCTATTTGGAGGTTTTAAGAAGATTGCGACACGATCATGCACCTACGCACACAGCCAACTCTGTTCGACAGTTTTTGGCTAAAAATGGCATGGTTCCGCTGCCTCACGCACCTTATTCGACTGTCCTGCTCCGTGCGACTTTTTCTTATTTCCATGGACGCCGCTTTCACGACATTGAAGAGGTCAAGAAAAAACGAAGGAGGAGGTGTCAGGCATTTCTAAGGAAGACTTCAAAAAATATTTCTAGCAATGGAAGCACCGGTGGGACAAGTGTATTAGTTGTAGTGGACAGTATATTGAAGGAGATAAGGTTCCTTTGTGAAAATACACAGCTTTTAAAAAATTAGTGCGGTTTTTTTTTGGTACCAACTCGTATGTATTTCAAACGTTCGTCAACATTTTTCTTTTTATTATAGTACCTGATCATTCTGTAAAAAGCCAAAGTTCACAATTTTTGCATTTTCACCTATTTTCGAACATTTAACTTAGTATCGTTATAAGAGAGCATGGTAGAAACAGTTTCTACACCAAATCTATAATGAAACATTGCTGTTCCCAAGTTTGCAGTCACTAATTGTAGTGCCGTTTCCGTAGGAAATTTCTTTCAACATACTGCTTGTGTTTTAACTATAATTTTGTTTTCTTCTATGAATTCCAATATTTGGTCATTAACTATCAATTCAACCAATTTGTCAACACTTGGTAAATATTTACTGGGCTACAACTTGAAAATTTCTTGTTTGTTGATGCTCAAAGCAGCTGGGCCTAGTGTTAACAATATCAATGTGAAAACTTCATGGATGCAACCAACATAAAATCAGTTATTTTGAGAGCCAAAACCCCTGATCGTTTAAGCACAATCTTTTTATCCAAACTTACCTCCTACATTTCCAAATCCAGTAGTTTGCCCAGTTCCAAAAGCAGATGTGGTAGGCTTTCCAAATGAGCTTCCAAAAGGTGTAGCATTGGTTCCAAATGTATTAGACTGGCCAAAGCCAGGAGTGGTATTTGTGCTACCAAACAAAGACTTATTTTGGAATAGTGTGTTTGACTGTGTCGATGTGGCTGCTGGAAACGCAAAGCCTGTGTTTGTTTGTCCAAATCCAGTGGCTGTTTGAGCTGGTTTGCCAAAAAGACTACCAGCAGTATTCTGCAAAGGTCAAATTATTATTTGTTAGATTCAAGTACTTTATTCCACTTTACTCGTACCTGTGTATTTGTTTGTCCAAAAAGACCAGTACCAAATCCAGTGGATTGAGTAGTTGTGGTGTTAGAACCAAAAAGTGGTTGTGTGGTGCTACCAAAAGGCTTGGCCTGGGCAGTTGCACCAAATGGATTGGCACTTGTAGTAGTATTGCCAAATCCTCCAAATGTTGATGTTGTACTAGTTGGGGCACCAAAAGCTGTAAAAAATGATAATAATAATAATAATAATCATCTTTATTCGTTGGTACCAAGGTACAGAGATATGGAAGTGATACTTGGAAAAGGCGAAGTTCAGCTTTCATTCATAGAGGAATGGCTGGTCTTCCACTTAACCTAACAAAACCTACTTAACTAACTTAACAGTAAAGATATACGAGTAGTATATGTTACCGTAGTTATATTAGCAAACCAAATTAATATTTAAAGGGTGTTCCATTAGGTACTTTCCATTCTTAAATAAGAATCACAAGTTTGCAATGATATCATACTTGGTTATATCATCAGAATATAAAAGTATAAGAGTTATCTTTTATAAATAACTAGACTGAACATCATAGGTAATTTGTTTTGATAATAGTGTGAAGGAGATTAGTTTCAGAGAAAGAAATGCAATATTCAATGTAATGCAATAGTTACTTTTGCAATGAACATATTTTATCCAACATTCTAATGCAACAATAAATTAATTTCAATGTTTTGCTTTTTGTATCCTCGACAAAAAGTAATGGATTTATTTGATAATTAATCTTCTTAAAATGATGTTGAAGGCCATGGTCAGATCCATTGGCTTGGATTTGATTAAATATTGTCCCCAATATGCATTTCAGAAATTAAAAACATGTTTTCCGTTAAACATTTTGATCTTTAAATGATTCTGATGGTCATAGTGAAGGTCATGGACATACTTGGTCATGAAGTTTCTTGCTCTTTTTATATCCCTACTTTTTGGACATCCTCAAATATCCATGAAGGTCATGGTCAAGGTCATGGCAAAGACGTACTTTAACGTAAAAGTCCTGGTCTTTACATTTCTGGTGTCAAACATAGGGGTTTCATTCAAGAAAACTAATTTTTTACACCACTGATGAGACTGAATATCAGGAAAACATGATCAATGTTTAAATAACAATATGGCAAGTTAAGATTAGCCTTCTAATAAACTACATACAATTCTCAATGTCAAACTGCATTAACCTCAGCATATTTTCAAGGTAGAATGTATTGGTGTTTTTCATACCAATTTTACCTCAAATATTCAAGCATGTTTCTCCAAAAGGAGTAGTTTGAAAAATATTTATCAAAAACTGTAATATTGAATATCTTATTTAAAAATGCAATTGACATTCCAAAAAAGTCAGTGGCAGAGAAATTATTTTTTTATCTTTTATGTGAGTCGAAGCTTCCCAGTTTCTATGCCACTGGTAAAATCTAGGGCACCAAGATTTACTACAAGTACAAAATTTGAAGTCCATATCTTAATTCACTCCAAAAATATATTTTTTTATTTCAAAATTATGATTTATCTACACCCTCAAATATTAAAACATTTTTTGTCCAAAAGGTAGTTTGACAAAAAAATCTCAAAAGTCATTTATGTAAAATTGAATTCCTTATTCAAACATTCAATAGACATTCCAAAAAATTCAGTGGCATAGAAAACAATTTTCCATTTTCTTCTGTGCTGGTCAAAAAATCTCAATTCCTACACCACTGGTAAAATCTAGGGCACACATTTTTTATATGGTGCCAGTTACTACTTATACAAAATTTTAAGTGAATATCTTAATTCACTCAAAAAATACATTTTTTTTTTTATTTCAAAATCATGATTTATCAACAGCCTATATCTCAGTAAGGGGACATATTAGCCACATTTATATGATATTTCTGTTTTATTTTTTTGATCTAGTAAAGTAGATGTTCAATTCCTAATAAAACAGATATCCTAAACTTACCAGTTGGTTTGTTGAACAATCCACCAGATTGCTGTTGGGTTCCTAGTCCAAAGCTAGTATTCTGTCCAAAGGTTGACGTAGTTTGGCCAAAACCAGTAGACTGACCAAATGCAGACTTTTGAGCATCTGTTTGCCCAAACAATGAAGGTGCAGTAGATGCTGGTGCACCAAATGGAGTACTGCCAAATCCTGATTGCTGTTGCGGGCCTTCAAATAAAAATTATAACACATTCAAAATCCAACATTATACATCCAATGTATATCGGTTTTTGTTATTTTGTTTACCTTTTCTGTTAGCAGCATAATCTTCCAAACGCAGCTCCTCAAAACTTTTATTTTCATACTCCTTCATACATGTTATACTGTGGTGTTTTGTATTTATACTTTGTGCAACACCATTTTTCATCATAGTATCTGTTCCTGTTACTGGATTGAATTTGATGACAGTACCAACTTGCTGCTGTTGTTGACCACCAAAGGCTGAGGTACCACCAAACAGGTTGCTAGATGTAGACTGGAACAACCCTAAGAACAGTAACGATATTTACTCATCACTCATAACTTTATACAAAGTAATCTGTTTTGTGAATGTCCTCTTTAATAGGTCAGTATAATTTTTAAATAGGAGAAAGACTTTTCAAATAAGTTTCTAATACCCATTTTTACATCAACAATTTCTTCACAAATTTATTCAGATATATGTAAGCGGAAAATCTAGAACACCCCGAAGTACCGATGGCTCAGCATTTTAGTATCCGTCGCTGGCCGTCTAGTGATTGTTAGAACGTCTTTGGGTGACTGGGAACGTCGAGGTTGCGGGCTGTACAGCCGAACGCAGCCGAGTAGCCGAAGACAGTCGATCCGGAGAAGACCGACGTGGCAGGTGGGGACGGCGGAAGGAGTCTGGCGCGACGGTCGTGGAGAGCGTGATCTATGGCATGAGCTGTAACTTAAACAAACGGAATAATAGACGTTTAAAACAATCGCGTCGCTGTATTATTTGGGGTGTTCGCCCTATAGACCCATCTAAAGTTTACATATATTTCTTCAAGATCATCCTGATTATGTTTTGCAGTATTTTCAATTAATGGACAAATTCATAGATTATCCATCAGTTACTCAGTGCTGCCAACCATGCAACAAATTCTTTCTAGAAAAATTTTGATTTTGAGCTTTGCTATCTCTTATGGTCTTTATTGCGAGCTGAATTTCATAAACAGAAACTATGTTGTTCAATACTGTAGTTCAATCAAAGTTCCATACTTGAATTGTTCAATACAGGGTGTTTGGTGCATCTTTTGCCAAATTGAAATGGCAGATAGAAGAGGTATTTTTCCCCCAGATCCCTCAACCAGTTTTTAGCCCAACGAAATTAATTATGTACATTTTTTAATTTTGTTTAGTAAAAACTCCAAAATGTAATACACAAAGTGGAATAAAAAAAAATAAAGAGTATGTCCACCTAATGATTAATTTATCTTAATGGGTAATGTTGTATCAATCTTACAAAGTCAACAATACTTGCCAGCAGCATGTAGTTTTTTATTTATAAACACACACAAGCTTCCCAGACCTAACTCCATTGGATTTTTACATCTGGGGACGTGCAAAAGCACTCGTCTACGTGACAGAAGTTGGAACAAGGAAGGAGTTGATCCAAAGAATAGAAGAGGCGTTTGGTACGATTCGGCAAGAAATTCGCCTACGTACGTACGACAACCGTCGAGATAACACAAAGGTGTCGTGCGTGCATACGCAATAGAGGACAAAAATTTGTGAAACAGAAAGAATAATAAATGATTGAAATTTGATTTTACACGTTTTTTTATTTTCCTTCCCCTGTACACAAAATTTGCAAATTCAATAAGTTAGTTAAACTTTTTTGTGACTTGTGGCATACCGTTAGAATCGGGATATACTAGGACAGTTTTTTAAAGAATTCTAATACAGAAATTCAAAATTGAGACTTCCATTTTTTCGTTCTTCTTTGTAACCTTTTGTGAGTTTATAAATAAAAAACTACATGCTGCTGGCAAATAATGTTGATTTTGTAAGATTGGAACAACATCACCCATTAAGATAAATTAATCATTAGATGGACATATTCTTTATTTTTTTTTTTATTTCACTTTGTGTATTACATTATGTAGTTACATACTAAAAAAATGAAAAAATCTACATAATTAATGCTGTTGGGCTAAAAACTGTTTGAGAACAAGTTCTAATTTCATGAAGAAAACTATGAAGAACATTGATTTTTTTTTGACATCAAATTCCTGTTTTACACTTTTCAAATTTGGTCATAAAGAAATCCGTGGATTTATTGACAATATAACACAGGTATACCAAGAGCTATTCAATCAAGGTAAAGCTCACCAGTTGAAGCTTGTTGCTGTGGTTGCTGTCCAAATAAGCTTGGTTGGGCTGTTTGAGCTCCAAACCCAAAACCAGGTTTATTTTGTTGTCCAAATGCGGAAGATGTGTTGAACATACCAGACTGTTGTGCCTGTTGACCAAAAAGGCCTGTACTCCCTGCAATAAAAAAGATGCTATTTATTCCTCCCTGTATAAGGTTTTGTTCTACTGATGTAGAGAAAGGAATCTATCAAAAATTCTGAATCTTGGAACCTATTTTTTAGGAAAGACTTTAGAGTAACATCTGGCTAAACTAGACTAAGCTTAACCATAACTTAATGCTAAAAAAGGTCTTATCTGTTTACCCTCATGGAACTATAAATGATTGAGAAGATTTAATGAGGTTTTAAGTTACAGTTAAATCTCAAGCTAAGCATAATTCCAACAAAAACAAGCTCAACAGGTTACTTGGAATTATGATAAAACACTCATAAAACTGGATTAAACTGGTGAATTACCAAATCCACTCTGGCTTGTCGGGGCAGTTCCAAAAGTGGTGTTTGCATTTTGGAATAAGTTGGTCTGTTGAGGCTGAGTTGCAGGAAACAAAGATGTATTGGACGGTTGTAGACTGAAAGTTGACGTCGAGGGGCCACCAAATCCACCCGTAGCTGGCTTCCCAAACAGGGTTTGGTTCTGTCCAAAGGGATTAGCATTTGTAGCAGCAGAACCGAATCCTTAAAAAATATTGCAGTTAGATCTAGAAATATTTCTCAACATTATGGACTTACCAAAGGAGGTGTTCGCACTAGGAGATCCAAATGTTGATTTCCCAAACATTGTTTTTATGGAAAAACGACCACTAATTTCTTAAAGCTAAACTATCTTAAAACCACCACCATTTATATTCGGTTAAAAATGCATTACACTGAAGTACTTGGAAAGTACACCTATTTTTAACAACAATAAACACTATTTTTCGAAATTATAAACATCAAATTGTTGGAAACAGTTGCCTCAAAGGCGAAAATCACAATATCTCCCAAAATCAAATTGACACTTGAAAAATCCAGATAGGTAAAACAGGGTAAAACGAAAACGCAAAAAGCGAAAAAGCCAATAATGACAGGGATGACGAATGATGATTTTGACAGAATGTCAATGTTAATTCAATTAGATCGCTCCCACACGATGTGGCGAATGCCTTACAACGTTGGACACATGGCCATTCGCCACATCGTGTGGAAGAGCGCTGACGGATTGCATGTGTCCAACGTTCGCCACATGGCACGTTCGGGCTCTTGTCGGTAAATCTGACCCACGTCAAAGGACCTTACAACGTTGGAAGCATGGTTCGTTACGCTCCCAGACGAGATGTCAGTGTTTGATGGTTTTAGGTTAGAACCAGTAGTGGCGACAAACATTATTTGTTTGTTGTGACTGTGGTGAAGTAGTGGTATGTGGGAAGTATTTTGATGAATACCTACCTATTAATAATAATGTATGTTCCGTAACTAACTTTTGAGAAGAATGAATTAAATTAGTATACATACAAAACATAGGCTGTCATAACAGCACTTTTTTCATATTGCTAATACTTTGTACGTTTCGTAGGTGAGTTATGGCTGGCCTAAGGATATATTATCAAGTGCTTATAATTGTTTCGTTATAATGTGCTGTTGCAATGCAAGACTAATTGAGAAATATATTGACTTCCATTTCATAACTAACGAAAAAGATTAAATAAATGATAACTCTGAAAGTACTATCAGGATTTTGATGAAATGTTGACCCTAGGATACTACTAAGAAAATGACGGAAAAGCTCTGCAATTTTTGAAAATCGGTACAGTGGCGCTGGAGCTATCGTCGAAAAACAAACAAAAAACGGTCAAACTTCGTTTTTCGACATTTTGGAGGCTTCTGACACACTTATGTCTTGATCGCTGAGGACAGATCTGAAATTATTTTTCGGCATCCGAAAAGATTGTTTCCTCGTTTATTTTGTATAATTTTTAGGTTAAAGGTTAAAGGTTCAAGCGCGACACTGACACCAATAATAGACGTAGGCATCACCATGCGTCGAACGTCCGAGACTAAAAAGTTCATCCCATCGTGTATGAGACACACTTGCCAATTGTGGGGTGTCGAACGTTGTAAACAACGCTGTACACAACGTTGTAGACAACGTTGGAGGTATCATGTGGGACCCGCATTACGTAAAAGCTACTACTACCGACGCCGCGTACAACATGGAAAATAAGTGGCAAGAGTGGAACGATTAACCACCCTTATTTGTTCTATGGACAATTTCTAGGGTTCCGACTTGATCACAAGTCTATGTTGAAAAAAAAAGATATACAATTAATGTAGTGGAATTGTTAAATATAATCGTGTTAGCATTACAGTTAAAATGTAGGACGATGGGAGAAATAAATTTTGGCCTGAAGTTGAAAATCGGTCAAAGCAATATACAAAATGATGTAAAATGTATAATGAGAATCATCTTTTGAACGCTTTAGTAACTTTTTCTCCGGTCTCTTCTACTTTATCCTTAACTTGGTCTACTTCCATTTTCAGTCTTTTGTCAGCATTTTGAAAATCTACCACGAACGCGTCCATTGGGATTACTGGATGTACTAGGACATCAAGAGAATCTTCGAAATCAATTACTTTCTCTACCTTTTCTTTCACTTGACTGACAATTTCTTTCATCGACGCATCAGCTTTAGCAAACTCATCTTTGGTTTTTCTGTTGAATTCTTTGACGCTTGGTCCTGCATTGTCTTCGTTTGTTTGAGGTTCTATAGATGCATAATCCTAAAAATAGGTGCTACTGCAAGAGACAGAAATACAAGATCTTTCCGTTATACATCAGGGTGTCCCAAAATGCAAAATATGGGTTCATTAATGGGCGAACCTATGATATTAGATACTAAATATTTTTACACATGCATACAGAAATATTAGAATAACACAATAATCAAATCCAAGCGAATAACCAAAATTTCTGTGTTATGTACCACGGTTATAATATGGTTCAAGATGACACACGGGTTGATGACGTCAGTTACACGAATCGCTTGAACGCGTTGGTTTTAACCGCGGTTTTGTTGCAAGTTGTTTATTTTAGAAAAGCGCGTATATAATCTCTGATTATTTTTATTATCACTTAATAATCGGTGCTTTTTCGTCTACAACTGTATATGGAAAGTTTAAATAAGAAACCTTTCATAATATTCATGGGAGAAATGTTTTTTTCAGATTTTTTTTTTAATGGTGGTACCATGGCTTTGTAGCTATGATAACTTTCAATTCTCTAAATTTTTCCGCATGTCAAAGAAAACATTTATTGATTCAGCAGAAATGATGAAAAGATAAATTAGCAAAACAGGTGGATATCATCTAGTGAGTTTATATGGCCATATTTTAATATCCTTGTGGTGTATGGCTACACAGGATACTTTGTTAAGCATAGGAACTACATTTAAAGTGTCCCCAACAACTGTAATGAGTATAACTAATAAGGTGCTCCACTTTTTGGTAAAACTGAAGTCAGCCTGTATCATTTTTCCCAATAATGAAGCTGAAGTACAATAACAATATCCAATACCCGGTAAAATTCTAACTTGTCACATTTCAAATAATAACCAGAAATATAAAACTACTCTTGAGTTGGGTAAATACCACAATTTTGCGGTGATAACTATGACATATAACAGCTGATTCGTGACGTCACGGATCTTATAACCAAACTGATAACTACACTCGCTTGAACGGATTGGTAAATACCAACCCAAAATGGTAAATACCATTTCCATTTGGTTATCCGCTTGAATTTGATTAATGTAAGATTTGTGACCTCTATAAACCATTGCAGCTGTATATACAGGGTGTCCGCAAAGTTGGGTTTTTTTTCAGACACAACTACGCTTGATATAACAAAGCTGATGTGTGGTGACTGTGAGCAAACAAGTAAAAAAGAAATAATGAAAAGTACTCATTGTTCAGTTGAATTGAAATTCCAAGTACGGCTCTGTCGTAAAATCCGTACTTACATCGTAGTCGTACGTCATATAACTGGCGCTGTGGACGTGATCGAGGGATAGGACAGGACCGGCTTCGGTTTGGTTCAGGTTTTATTGAGTTTGCGGAGCCCAATATATCGGTTCTCTTAAGACATTGATGTATATTCTGCTAAGAAAATCCGCTTATTTCGTGTAAAGGAAAACCCCAACTTTGCGGACACCCTGTATAGAAGATGCCACTTCAGATTTTGTATAAAATTCACGTATTAAGAGAGATCAATTTTAGACTGTTTGATAGAGAGCAGGGGCGGATTATATTTCTGTCTGTATAAATATGAGGGTTTTTTACTTAGTTTAGTTTTCTGTGCAACTGAATAGAATAGGTATTTGAATAGATCTTTAACATTTGAAGCACTGATATACATGAAAAACCAAATTTTCCTGACGGAAACAACAATCTGTACGTGAGAGAAGCGCGAGAAGTGTATATCAACACGTGTTAGAAACAGATAGAAGCCCGCTGAAGAGCGAAGGTCATCGCCTCATCGCCTAGCAACGCTGACGCGGCAGTCTGCCGCGTTGCTAATATGTTACTCCATTTTTTTTAATTAGGATACATGTTGAAAATATGCGTTAGTTTAAATGACTCTAATACTGCGTGCCCTATTGCGACTCAAGTTATTACCTTTAATGTTTGTTTGATAGCAGCAGCTGTACTAGAAGCCTTGATATTGGTGGCCTGGAAATCCGTGCAAGCTTTGATAGAGAAATCCCGAATAGGAAATATCTGCCGTTCAACAGAATGAGACTCTGTAAAAGGTGTCTGTAACTGTTCTTTAGTGTGAATTGCAACTTTGTCAATCGCATCTTTCGTGGACACCAAATCACGTCGAATTTTCTCCTGGAAGTCCATAAGAGCTTGTTTGACGTAATCTTCAGATTCGATCTCTTCTTTTGTTTTTCGGCCTGTAGGATTTGTTGCGAAAACTTGCAGTTGGTCGCTGATGTTCATCTTGGCTTTGTCAATTTGTTTCTGGGACTGCTGTTGACTCTGTTGCAAGTCTTTTAGTGCTTTGGCTGTGAAGGCTACTACCATCTCTTCTATCATTGCATCGGTCTCATTCGATTCGATTGGGGCATTTGTCATGATGGTTGTCCTTAAGTATTCTTCAAACTTCCTCTTAACTTCATTTATCTTTAACAAATATTTTGTTGAATTTTGATAGTGGAATGGTGGGTGAAGCCTTGGCGGGTAGTCGGCATAAACCCATAAACCACCCTGACTCTTCAATATTGGGTCGCCGATACCCCCCTCTCAAGCACTTCAATTTTCAATCACCGATAACAACACCCCTTCCTCCAGATGGGCATCATTCTGAACATGAATCGTGACCCCCAAGATTATTTTGAGGGGATAATCTCCATATGGACCCCTTCCAACAATATTTTATACATTCGCCCCTGAGCGGATAAGTATCTGCACCAATGAGCGGAACATAGGGATTAACCCTTGTAATTATAGAAAATAATGCAACCTGATTCTCCGCTTCTTTTTGTTGCTGAAGAAACTCTTCCGCAGCTTCTCCCTGAATCTTTTTAACAATCGGATGCCCAGCAACTTCACGCTTAGCCTCTTTGACCATGTAATCATCAAACAGAGCCACAACTCGCCAATCTAGCGACGCTTTTTGCTGAATGGGGTCATATGTGTCAGGAAATCGTAGAGCCAGGTCACTTTTCGGCAATGACGTGCTAGACTCATCTTCAGACATGATCTCACTGCTGTCTTCCTGCGGGTTGTAGATGTACTCCTGGAAGAGTTTGGTAAGCTTCTTCTTAGCACGCTCGACCATGCTGACTTGACGAGCGTTTATTCTGCTGAAGTCCTCAGCTACTATTCCAGAAATTTCTGGAAGCAGAGTTTGAATAGTATTTACCCAAATGCCTGAACGACGGACACAAGAACACAGGTCAGAAGGCCCCGCGTAGAGGAAGATGAGATGTAAGTTTTCAGTTGTCTTGTAGCTATACATAACTGTCTGTGGTATATGTAGCATGTGCAGATGCCCGCGCCGTAAGCCGGAACAACGAACAATCTAATGGAGTTTGAAAATGCATCGAACTTGTATCACGTCTCAAATGCAACGATCCATCCCACTAAGAATGGTTATACACTACTCAAAAAATTAAGCAAGAAAGAATCCAAATTTTTCTGTTATTTTTGACAGGCTGTATTTTGTTGGAAAATGGTTGTATCTAGACTTTAAAAAAGATTAAAGCTTTAAGATTCTAGTTTTTAGAAAAAAATTAGGAGCAACGGTTCTCACACGGTTTCTGCAGACCGCACGGGTATCACGTATCTTGAAAGGTGACATTATGCCGATTTTTTTTACATTAAGCTGGTTTTTTAGACATTATGTAGGTTTTTCCACAAGATGTTAGCTTAGCACTTAGTTGTACGTGTTGCATAAGCGTCATGAGGCTTGTTATCAATCTTTGGCTCTGATGTGATGTAAAATCTGCTTCTGAGATGACATTACTGGAGGTCTAAGCTGTAAGTTGTATGTGTTGATGATAATTACATTGGATTTTTGTGTCAAATACTCTTAATTGAGATTCAAAGCTAGAAATTAGTTGCGCATCCACTTTTTCTCATCAATTCTGGAAATTTCATTTACAAATTTGCTGAATTTAAAAATGAGAGAGATAAGAAATAATTATATTCACTGCACACTGTCGAATTACAAGCCATATACATGCTAACAGTAATTACATACAACGCGGGCGCGGTGATGATTTCCCGTAATTGTCCTCAGTTTTTCGTAATTTATAACTTAGAACATAACCTCTCTTCAGAAAGCACAACATAAAAATAACCCGTCGGGCACAGACAATAGATATACTTCATTGGCAGCATATTCAGTAATGACTTTCGCTCACAGCAAATACCACTGATTTTATACACATGCAGACCAATACACATAATCATCCAGATGCGATCTTTCTATTCGACCAACTTTCTTCTCAGAGATGAAAACTACAGACTACTCGGCTCGAAAAAACATATGCAACCAACAATGCGTGTAGTAGAGTCATTCCTCCATAGATGGACGCTCAGAACGATCCTAGTGAGCAAACGTGGGATGACTATTTGCGCCCTAGTTTGCAAGATGACATCTTAAAGGTTTTTTTACGTTTTATAGGTTTTTTACATGATACCCGTGACCCACCTATAAAATGTCATCTTGCAGACTAGGTAGTCATTCCACTTTTGCTCATCGTTGTGAGCGTCCATCTATGGGGAAATGACTCAACCTCACACCTTGTTGGTGGCATATGTTTTGTGAAGCCGAGTAGTCTGTAGTTTTCATCTCTGAGAAGAAAGTTGGTCGCATCTTGATGATTATGTGTATTGGTCTGCATGTGTATAAACAAACTGATATTTGCTGTGTGAGAAAATCATTACTGAATATGCTGACAATGCAGTACTCGTATATCTATTAGTTGTGCCCAGATGCGATCTTGCTATTCAACCAACTTTCTTTTCAGAGATAAAAACTACAGACTAGGACCACTCGGCCTCATGAAACACATGCAACCAATAATGCGTGTAGTTTAGTTGAGTGATTCCTCCATAGATGGACATTCACAACGATCCTAGTGAGCAAATATGGAACGAATGTTGGCGCCCTAAAAACTACCTAGTTTGCAAGATGACATCTTATAGGTTTTTTGACGTTTTATAGGTTTTTTACATGACACCAGTGCCGATCGGTCCAAGTTTAAGAATGATGCAAATTGAGTGTCAGATCGTACTCATTTCGGTCAGACGGAGCACTGAATATTTTTAAGATCCGCCACTAGTCAGTATTTTTGTTTTTGGCAGCCCTAGAAAGAAAAACTAAGGAAAATCAATAATACAGTACGTTTTTACTACAAAACTTAATCACAACTTCCTCATGCCCTCGTTTAAGTATACATACAATTTTATTCAGATTAAATCATTTCTACTGGGTGTTCTACTTTTTTGTAACTGAGTATATTTGTGTATAAAAATGACAAAAGACACATAGGAAAGATAATTTATTTTTAGAAATGTCAAACACTAGTATTTTCTCCAAATTTTGGATAATGATTTCCGCAGGTGGGTGGGTACTCCACATTAACATCGTTGTATTTGTAAGATTTACGTAAGACTTGGAGAAATTCAAAAATGACATACAAACCTGGAAATGCTTTGTACGTTGATGGATCTGTTTGATCACATTTGTGTGATGATTCTGTAATCAGGAATGACGCGCTTGAGTAGAACGTTGTTCTTTTCGCCATAACACTCTTTAGTGGCTCAAAAGGTTCTAAAAAATAAAAACAGATTTGCAACAATTTGATGTTTACCCAAAATTAACTTTTCTTTCCATATGCTTGGATGAATGCTTGGAGCCATGGCGTTCCACGGGAAGTAGCATTGCGAGAACATGTCCTTAACACATCGACTGCATTATCACTGGTGATTGACACTGAACTATTTCAATGCCCTAGTAGCACCGGAAAAACATTTTAGGTTTATTTGAGGTTTAAAACGGTTTTATTGTGGATATACTGCTAGAACTTAAGAACTATTTAGCACTTAATACTGGGTTGAGAGAATCTAATACGATAATCAAATAAGATGAATCAATCCGGAAAGTTTATTTTCCTTAATGTACGAGCCCCTTCTCACTTCAGTTGGCCCACTTCAAGATTTGTAGCAAAATATGCCTTTATAAACTAAACATGACGAAACTATTTACTTCTAAAACAATTTATTTTCTCAAAAACAGTTTAGATACACTCTAGTCGTAAAAAATACATATTTGAAATCACTTAGACCTATAACTAGTAGAACATCTGAACAAATAAACAATGTGCGAATAAATGCGCGAAGTTAACAAAGCAACAATTGGAAGATTACCATTGGGTAACATCACCTTTATTTTTTATTACGTATGAAATTCTTTGGGGCATAGTGTTAACAAAGTTTTGGCAAAAATTTGGTGTAAAACAATCCCATGTTTCTTGAAGCTTTTGTCGTAGTTCGGTGATTGTTCGAGCAGGATGTTGTCGTAGAACCGTTTTCATCTCGTGCCACAAAGTTTCAATAGGTGACAGATCTGGACTGCTAGAAACCCATTTCAAAAGTGCTACATTATTTTCTTCCATCCATTTTATAGCCTTTTTTGAGGTATGGCACGCTGCACCATCTTGCTGAAACACAAAATCTTGACGGATGTCAAACATTCTTCAATCACTGGTAAAAGCGATTCTTCTAAAATTGCCAAATATTTGTTTGTATCCACATTTCCATCAATAAAATGAAGTTTTCCCACTTCTTTTGATGACATACTGCCCCAGACCATAATGGATGCTGAAAATTTCACTTTTCTCTTCAGACAGTCAACATGGAATGCTTCATTTTTTTTGCGAATAACTCTACTGCGACTGTCTCCGACACAAACTTCGAATCGGGCCTCATCACTCCATTCTATTGCACACCATTGTTGAGGTGTCCATTGTCTATGTTCTTTAGCCCATCTAAGCCGATTTTTCTTTTGCAGTGGAGTTAATAGTAGCTTTTCTTTGGCCTATAAATAAGTTGTGCAACTTTAGGGTTTTTACTTCACTTTTTTTTATAAGAAAACTTACCTTGCAAGTGCTAAATCCCAGTTTGTGGGCCTTTCTATGAGTTGTGAACCTCGAAATTCTCCTTCCAACAGCGTCACTTCACAGAGCACTTAATTGTAAATAATTGGCACGCCTGATTTTCACGATTATTCTTCTTAATGCTCTTCGGTCGGCATGGCTTAATATTAACTGATCCAGTTACGTTATATCTTCTAACAATATTTCTCACACTGTACCGCGATAAGTCTAACAAAGTTGCAGTTTCTGAGTTTGATTTCCCAGAATTAAAAAATTTAATTATCAGTAACCGAATTTTCTCACTAATAATCTTTCCTCTACCCATTTTGAAAACCTTAACTACCCAAAACTATTTTAAACATATTCTGACAGCTGTGATTAATAAAAACAATTGTCATGGCTTTTATTTTTCACAGCCACCTCTGCGTTATAGACTTATTTTGCACTGAAATGAAAATGTGTTATTTTTATGCTGCAAATTTGATTAGGGAGTGTTTTCTACTATATATTATCAAAATATTCATTGTTAATATTTTGAACCTGTAACACCCTGCTACATTTTTATTATTTGTGTTTGATAAGCAAAAAAACTAAGATTTCAATAGTGGGACCAACTGAAGTGAGAAGGGGTTCGTAGTCTTAAAATGGTTCTCAACTAACTTCAAAACTATTCAGATTTATGAAGAACTTCCGGTCTTCTTTCATGACCAAAATGTTCACAAAGCATCTTGTTTAAAGTGTAACATTGACGTAGTGTATTGTACATTCAACGTTTAAAATTGTAGATAAAATTACCTTTCTTACAAATTTATTTTTTTCACGTTTTTTTTTTTATTTTTGAAGCCCCTGAGTTTTCGAGTTCTTTTTTGTTAACATTTATTGATAAAGTCGGACGCGCAGTATCTATTTTTTACCTTCACAGTCCAAAAAAAAAACATTATTTTATAGAGATACGTACCTGTTATGTAATTCATATAAACATTGGTTAGCCTCTATTATCTTAAAGCTGCTTTTATGTTATAAGAAATGAGTATATAGTTTTAAAGAGCCAGTTTAATTTAACTTTTATCTTAACTTTGAGATAAATTAACTTTAAAGGTATACATTTAATGAATACTTCATCATCAAGTTTGCTTTAAAACTGCATGTGTTTAAAAGGTATTTAAACTGGTTTTAAAAGTACCTCCACAAGTTTATTACAGACTTTAGGTTTATTGAATAACCAACTGGTTTCAATTGAAGTTTTATTTCACAGTTTTAACGTACCCTTCAAATATTTAATAAACCCGTTCGATGCTACTTAGGTGGTTAAAGTAACTCCTGAAACTTATCCCGCGGTTTCCATGTTCATAGGACTTGATCGTCTGGCAGAATCAAACCACATATGTAGTATATGGTTTAATTCCTCTTCATTGTATCACGTTTTAGCCACTACGGTGTACTTGGAAAAGGCCATAAATTAAAACGTATACAGGTATATGGTATGATTCGCAAAGACAATGGAGTCTTATTTCAATGGGGCCGTGTCAGTCATCAGCAGTGACACTACATGTTTTTTTAACTTGTTTTTAGTACTGTCAGAGATGAACTCTGTGCTAGTTACTAAGGAACTTTTTTGGTCAGAATGAGGCGAAAAAAACAAAGTTTTTATAGTTTGCTTAAAAACTTGTTCAAACAAATTTGTACCGGGATACGGTTCGCCAACCTCTGGATGCACAAACTGAGCATTCTGCAAAAGTGGTTTTGGAAAAAATCTAGTTAGAAAATTTCTCCCACAACTGTACGGTTTTCGCCCCATCCAAGTAGAAAAATGGAAGAGTACAATGTACAGTAGCCTACATTGAGTTACAGGTACTACTTCTAACTCTTACTGATATCCTCTGGATCCAAGAACATAGATTGTTCTTGACGTTGAGTGGATCTGAAATCTCGATCGGATATTATGCTAGTCAGCATGATTATTTCTTCTCTTTCTAGATCGGGGTTTTCCATGGTTGAGACCGCTGCAGAATTTCGGGTATCTTGTTTTTTCCTGATTTCTAAGCTACTGTTTTCGTTCATCAAGTTTTCGGGATCGACTGCAAAGTCGGGATCATGATCGGACATAATGTGAACGTAATGGAATGAAAATTTTGACTTCGATGGAGATGGTAAAAGCTGAAGTGGGTCATGGTTGTCTTTTTGACTTTCTTATTTTGACACATCCATTGTCATTTTTTTCTACTACGACCATATTTTACTATTGACCCGCGGAAGTCAAAACTTGCGCTTTTTGATGGGTCTAATGAATTTGGTCGATTTTTTGCAAATTGTTTCTCGAACTGTAGGAAAATTATACGATTTTTGTAAGATGGCCTCATATTTCTCATATTAAATCAAGAAATACTCCATATCACATGATTCAGCTGAAAAAAACTATTTTTCTTTTGTATCCGGACAAAAATTGGCGGAAATCCAACAATCAAAACGTATTTGCGTGTTGTCGCATATTCGACGAATCAGAACTAAGGATTTGTCGCCTACTCGAAACATGGATCGAGCCTGATACAATAGATTGGCATAACGATATTACTGAGCATTTTATTCAAAATAGCGGTGTCTCACTGTTGCTGTACTAAATTCTACTCAATAAATTCTTTGAAGTCATAAATAAAATTACAGAATGCATATTCTTCGAAAAACATCGACTGAATAGGCAATTACTTGACTACCGCACGAAAAACTATGTTCCTTAAGCCTGCCGTGTTGCTGTTAACAGGCAGATGTCGCGCACTCTACTGGACGGTGGGCCGACTACGCAACCACGTCGCGTCACGGTTACGGTGGCAAGGCTAGAAGTAGTAACCCCACTAACCAGTAGAGGGCGCGAGCTCCCTGTTAGCAGGGCTGGCTTACGGAACAGGGTTTTCCCACCGTAATAAAGTATATGTTCATTTAATTGCAGTCATATGGATCTAAATATTGTGTCCATGCTTCGAGTGTCGCGCAAACGCTTTCTTTTCATCATTGCATTTGACGATGGCCGCTAATTTAGTGTTTTTCTAGCTAAAACAAGTGATTTATGACGTATTTCTTAATTTAATATGGGCCTAAGGGGCCCATCTCACACAAATCGTAATATTATTCTCTACAAGAAAT
Organism: Acanthoscelides obtectus; assembly: GCA_963669975.1. NCBI lineage: Eukaryota > Metazoa > Arthropoda > Insecta > Coleoptera > Chrysomelidae > Acanthoscelides > Acanthoscelides obtectus. The sequence continues at coordinate 66,238,104 of CAVLJG010000009.1, forward strand.
CAACCACATTCCTAAGATCACATCTTGAGCATCTTTTTGACTTTTGGCTCTTCTGCTATTCTACAATCAACAAATTCAGGTTTCTCATTAAATTACTATTTTCTTTTACGAAAACATGGTGCATGGTTTCCATACAGTCCTAGTGGTTCTGATAGACTGTGAAGGTTTCGGTGGATTACAGAAAACAGTTTAAGTTAAATAAAAGCACATTTTTTTATGGATAAGTTTTAATATGTCATAGTCGTCGGTGTACCTCTACAATGGGTTTTAGTTGCGAAGTAGTTTTGATTTATTTAATTCCCCAGTCTCTGACAGTTCAGTGTCAATCTAAGGCCTGCTGACAAAAATTTACTGAAAAGGGCCCACCGAAACTTTGTGTCTTATCTATTTCGAATCTAAAAGTTATTTGGTAAGGCGCTATAAAGAGCAATTTTACATTTTTTTTTCTCTCACTCTCCCTTGTCTTCAAGTTCCACAAGAGGGAGTTCAACACGACCTAAGAATCTATTAATATCAAATTAATGAAATCGCTTCAAAATGGATAAATATAAGTGACAATGATATACCAGTAGCTAAGTGACATATAAATCCGAACACCCAGTTTAAATGGTTTTATTTTAAGAAAACTTTGTATAAGTACTTAATGAAGCATAATAAGTAAATGATAAAAATTTCAAAATGATTGCACTGCTTTAAAGCCCTTTGACCTTTAATAATGTGTGGATGCACCCTGATGTGCTACGCATTCTCCAACGCGCCTAGGCATGCTTCTGATCAGGTGGTCAATGTCCTCCTGTGGTATCTCCAGGCAACCACCAACTCCTCTCGAAGTGCTTCTAGAGTCTGAGGAGGACGTTGCAAATTGAGCAATCTCCTACCCATCATATCCCACACGTGCTCAATTGGGGATAAGTCGGAAGATCTTGGTGGCCATGGTAACAATGTGACATCATTATGTTGAAAGAAGTCTATTGTGACTCTTGCAACATGTGGTCGGGCATGATCTTGTTGGAAATTTGGATCTGCCAGGGTGTCAAGATAGGGTAAAAGATGGGGTTCTAGAACTTCGTGGATATAACGCTGCGCGTTCATGTTACCTCTGATGAAGATTAAAGGTGACCTGGAACCATAAGCTATAGCACCCCAAACCATAACTCCAACAGTGTGATGAACATGTCTTTCAACAAAAAACTGTGGATTCTTCCTTTCACCACGTCGCCTTCTAACCCTGGCACGACCATCGTGCATGCCTAAACAAAATCGAAACTCGTCACTAAATACAATACTGTTCCATTCCTGCTCCCACAGTGACCGTTGTCTGCACCACTCAAGGCGGTAATGGAGAAACGGTCCCTTAAGGCCAATAATCTTAGGCGGCGATCTTCACGGTCTGTTGTTCTACGGCGGCATCCAGTGCCCCTTGCTCTTCGCGTACGGCCTTCTCGAAGCCATGCCTGACAACACCTAACCACAGTGTCTACACTTCTTTGCACTCTAACTGCAATTGTCCGAAAAGAAAGTCCAGCTTCCCGAAGTCCCACTATACGGCCCCTATCAAACTCACTAAGTTGCCGAAATCGTACAGGTCTCCGTACTCTAGGCATCGTAACCGATCGTAAAGGATGTCAAGAACCAAAATCCGCCAACGTTGATTCTTTACTGCGGCTGAAATATTCATCTTTAGAGCGTTAGTGAATTAAAAAAAAGCAGTATAAAAACCGGAATGTCCAACTGATAAGGCTGAACATTTTTTCACTTGTTATTTACAGTAAGATAAATACATTCACCAACTTTTATTAAAATAAAACCATTTAAACTTGGTGTTCGGATTTATATGTCACTTAGTATAGATGATATGAACCAAAAGCATGAATAATTTCAGGCAAATAGATAATAGATATTTGTAACAAAACCTCAAAATAGTACGCTGACACGGAATAGTAGAAAACTATGAAAATCAAGGAGGCCATAAAGGCGTCCTACAAATGTTACGATCCGTTCGACAGGACAAAAATATACGAAAAACTGACAGGCTTCTAGGGACCTGCATTTTTTATATTAATATTTATGGTATTTCTCAAAAACGGTTAGAGTTAGGCATTGGATGTTATACATGGAAGGAATTTTATGATAAAAATTGAAAAATATTCCATTCAAAATAAGCAACTTGGTATCTGCTTCCGGTGCATCCGGAAATGCCATCACTTTGAAAATATTGCCGAATTCCTCATATCGGTGTTCATAATTATCTTACGTCAACTTTTCGAGTAATCGATCGCTGCAGGTCTACGTGGGACACACTATGAGATATGAGAAATCTAGAAGTTATCCCTGTTTTAAGTGTACAGCGGCCTTCATGACAAGACGATGACGTAATTCTACAACCAGTTGTAAGCAGTCACCTCCGATACCATAAGTTGGACGAAGCAGACTCTTTTATATGGAGTGATTCAACCTGAATGCATGAACATCAAAAGCGCCACATGCTGGCTTGGAAGCAGACTTCAATTAGTAAACAGTACACAGAGTAGATCAAGAACGTTCGGCAATTGGATAAAGACGAACTTCCTGTAGTCTCTACGTCTCCACCTACATTTTCTCGCGTTTCGAAGGCGTCTTTTTAGTCTAGGGGACAATAGTCATATTTTTGCATTCATTGAGCGAATAGATTCTCATGTTATAGAGCAAGGAAAAAATCCAAATTTTTCGGTGATTTTGACAGGCTCTATTTCTGTGAAAAATGGTCGAATCTAGACTTAAAAAAAGCATTCTAAAGCTTTAAGGTTCTAGTTTTGAGGTTCATTAGCTGAAAAATTGTAGGAGCAACGGTTCTCAATTCTAACATATAGCGCATGAACAACTTTTTTTACAAAATTTTCGCCTTGTTTTTAAGTCATCATATGGGTCATATAGTCGGTTTATTCAGCTTCAATATCCTGTTTTAAAAACTCGGTATGATGATTTAGCGCGAAGATATCTGTCTTTGAATGAAAAAGAATCCTTTTCTCATCAACCACTGATAACTGGGTAACCAGTGATCACACAGAGAATGTAAGGATATTTCCGAAAACTGGAATAAAGATCCTATAAGATTTGATTGCAATCTTTAAGAAATTTTTATTGTTCCTTCAGAATTGATTTTAAAAATGTTACTTTTTGCATTGTTTGGAAAATCGACCGCATTTTTGGAACTGCTAGTGTTTTTAGGTTTTTTGTATCTCAATGTACCTATGTTTATACCAAAACATTCTGAAATCTGGTTGAACATGGAAAAATCATGTTTCTTATTTTGGTGAGAATATTGTATATCTGTTAAACCTTCAATTTTGGAAAAATATTATTTTCTTATTCATGGAATATTCCAAAAAACAGAAATACTAATGATTGAAAACCGTTGATCTTAAAATCGTTCACCTAAAAGAAAGTAAAAACTAGACATCTAAAGCTTCAAAATGATTTTCTAAAGTATATATTCGACAATTTTTCGCCTAAATGAAGCCTGTTAAAGATCACCCTAAAATTTGGATTTGTTACTTGCTCCCTTAATTTTTTGAGTAGTATATAGTATAACTTTTGCAAATTCGGCTATATTAAATTTCACGATAAATATTTGCTCTGCAGAAATCATTTCGACTGTTGGCTTTTGAAAGAAATTCATCCCAGCGTCGGAAGTCATCTACCCCTATTGTAACACCTGAAAAATTCAACTGTGGTTTCCATGTAGTTGGAACTCCTAAAATTCGCAAGATTTTAGCGTCGTGCAGCCTTCCAGGCTGCTGTCGCAACACACTGTACAGTAACGAAGAAAAGAAGAAACAAATCAACTCTCATCTGGAATTCAAATAAATACAGGTGTCATTTTCATCAATTGGAACTCTGAAAAGGAGGCCGTAGTAGCCTCGGTGTCACCTTTGGTAAAGGCATGACCTGGCAGAAACAAAATTTGTTATGTAGATCCTCCGAGCTGAGTTTGATAAACAAAGTTCGACTATATAAAATGATTATTAGACCAGTCATTATTTATGCATGTGCGGCTTGGTGTTTTCTTGGCAAGACACACACGCCAAGTCTTCAAGTATTGCAAAGTAGAACTTTATGAACAACGCTAAAGTGTATGAGACACTACACAGAGACCTTATTTGAGGGATTATGTCAAGCTCCAGGCGCAGCGACGTTGTAGTCAAACGGAATCACACAGCAACCCTCTATTGCGTGACTCAGTGGAACAAGTTCGTAAACATTCAAGGCCACGGCTCGCACTGTGATAAAAAAATTGCGCGAACTTTCAGTAAACCCAAAATTACACTACCTGAAACAACATTTGTTATTAGTTCATCTCAAAATTGATCCGTGTACCAGTCTACTAGTCAAAAGGCCTAGGTGTCTCCTCTTAAACTAATACACTTGTTTTTCTTTGCTCTTCTCCTTTTTATTTCTCTTTTTCCTTGACATTGTCTGGTTTCTGGGCAACCAGAACTGCCTGATTCGACTAACGTACATTAGACAGTGACTAATGGGCAAAGGTCCTACGGCCCCCCTAGGCCAGCAAATGACGAATGGTACAGTTTTGGAGGAAACGTTAGTTGAAAGTACTGGGTGCGCCAAATATTACTTTTTTTACCTATAAGTTTATGTGTTGCCATGTGAGTCAAAAGTCATGTAGTATGCATAAATGAGCTGTCAAAGGTATGTCATTTATAGTCATGGATTCGTTTACAACACAACAACGCATTTTGGTTATCCAAACTTATTACGAAAACGGTCGAAATATAAAAAATACTTTTCGCAAGCTTTGCACTAGTTTTGGCCGACATGGACGCCCTACAGAGCCTGGAATTCGTTGGATTGCTAATCGTTTTGAGGAAACTGGTTCAGCTGAAGGCCATACCAACATGCTCGTCCAGCTCGGACTCGTGAAAACATAGCCGCAGTGAGTGAAAGTGTGCGAGAAGATCCAACCACCTCGACTAGGCACCGTTCGCAACAATTGGGAATTAGTGAGACCACTTTACGCCGGATTTTACACATTGATTTACACTGCCTCCATACAAAATCCAACTAACACGAGAATCGAAGCCGGAAGACCATCATCAGCGGCGTGTTTTTGTTAATTGGTTGCTGGAAAGAGAAGACGGATTTTCGGCCGAAGTGTTCTTTTCTGATGAGGCTCATTTTCACCTCAATGGGTACGTAAATAAGCAAAATTGCAGATTCTGGGGGGCTGAAAATCCACACCAATATCATGAACAACCTCTCCATCCTGAAAGAGTGACTGTTTGGTGCGGATTATGGGCCGGTGCCATCGTTGGACCATTCTCCTTTGAAGATGCCGAAGAAAAGGCCATTACCGTCAACGGGGAACATTATCGCGGCATGTAACAGAATTTTTGTGGATACAATTGGATCGTATTGGTGCCGACGATCTTTGGTTTCATCAAGACGGAGCAACTGCTCACACATCTCTCCAAACAATCGTCTTATTGCACGCGAAATTTCAAGAGCGCATAACTTCACGAAATTCGGATATCAGTTGGCTCCCGAGATCGTGCGATTTAATACCTCTTCACTATTTTCTTTGGGGATTTTTGAAAGGAAAAGTATATGCGAATGGTCCCCGGACAATTCAAGACCTAAAGCGCAATATTCGGACTGAAATTGCGGCCATAGACCCGATTATTCAGGGAAAAGTCATTGAAAATTTTGATGTTCGGATGTTGGCCTGTAAACGAAGCCGCGGTGGTCACATGACATGTTATTTTTCATACATAAATGGCATAAACCAACCTTCATCTATCAATAGATAATTAGATTTCACCTCGTAAAAAGCGTGTTGATTTTTCAAATAGAAAAAAGGTAATAGATGACGCACCCTGTAGTTTATTTATATGACGAAATCATAAGAGTTCGATCTCGTATAGTTAATACGAAATACCAAGTGGTATTCAAATTCAAGCGCGCGACGTGTATGCGCGATGGATAGACTATAGGAGCTACATTCGTCATCAGGATGAGGTCAATCATTGGTCTTTAACTATTAGCTAGGCAGTCTTAAGAACAATGAATACCGAACTTCGGGTACAACAGAAAGTACGAAACAATTAAAAATACGTTTATGGTGGTAGAGGTAAATATTTCGCGAACCGTGTAAGGCCTGTATCTCCAGTTTGAATATTCAAAATTGTTTTAAATATACTAAGTGACATATAAATCCGAACACCCAGTTTAAATGGTTTTATTTTAATAAAAGTTGATGAATATATTTATTTTACTGTAAATAACAAGTGAAAAAATTTTCAGCCTTATCAGTTGGACATTCCGGTTTTTATACTGTTTTTTTTAATTCACTAACGCTCTAAAAATGAATATTTCAACCGCAGTAAAGAATTAACGTTGGCGGATTTTGGTTGTTGACATCCTTTACGATCGGTTACGATGCCTAGAGTACGGAGACCTGTACGATTTCGTCAACTTAGTGAGTTTGATAGGGGCCGTATAGTGGGACTTCGGCAAGCTGGACTTTCTTTTCGGGCAATTGCAGTTAGAGTGCAAAGAAGTGTAGACACTGTGGTTAGGTGTTGTCAGGCATGGCTTCGAGAAGGCCGTACGCAAAGAGCAAGGGGCACTGCACGCCGCCGTAGAACAACAGACCGTGAAGATCGCCGCCTAAGATTATTGGTCTTAAGGGACCGTTTCTCCACTACCAGGTCCATTGCAAATGAATGGTTTGCAGAACACGGAAGACCTATTGGCATGCGAAGTGTTTACCGACGAATGAGAAGTTTTGGCTTGTTTTCATACCGGCCACACTGGGTCCTCCCTTTAACTCGAGAACACCGACGTAATCGCCTTGAGTGGTGCAGACAACGGTCACTCTGGGATCAGGAATGGAACAGTATTGTCTTTAGTGACGAGTCTCGATTTTGTTTAGGCATGCACGATGGTCGTGCCAGGGTTAGAAGGCGACGCGACGTGGTGAAAGGAGGAATCCACAGTTTTTGGTTGAAAGACATGTTCATCACACTGTTGGAGTTGTGGTTTGGGGTGCTATAGCTTATGATTCCAGGTCACCTTTAATCTTCATCAGAGGTAACATGAACGCGCAGCGTTATATCCACGAAGTTCTAGAACCCCATCTTTTACCCTATCTTGACATCCTGGCAGATCCAACTTTCCAACAAGGTAATGCCCGACCACATGTTGCAAGAGTCACAATGGACTTCTTTCAACATAATGATGTCACATTGTTACCATGGCCACCAAGATCTCCCGACTTATCCCCAATTGAGCACGTGTGGGATATGATGGGTAGGAGATTGCTCAATTTGCTACGTCCTCCTCAGACTCTAGAAGCACTTCGAGAGGAGTTGGTGGTTGCCTGGAATGAGATACCACAGGAGGACATTGACCACTTGATCAGAAGCATGCCTAGGCGCGTTGGAGGATGCGTAGCACATCAGGGTGCATCCACACATTATTAAAGGTCAAAGGGCTTTAAAGCAGTGCAATCATTTTGAAATTTTTATCATTTACTTATTATGCTTCATTAAGTACTTATACAAAATTTTATTAAAATAAAACCATTTAAACTGGGTGTTCGGATTTATATGTCACTTAGTATATATGACTCTAGGTCAGTCAAATGAGATCATTCATTTTTGTCATTGCAGTACATAATTCCATTTAATAATATAAGGGCCACGGCTCGAGTTAAAGCCTCTATTTCCTGAATTATCGTAGTTTTCAACCTTAAGTGTAAAATTACAAATTTAGTGTTTATCGTTATAAATAGGATGTCACAATTTCATGCTCACACTGAGATGAAAAATTAGCGTGAAATGTGAGTTGGATATTAACATCTTGGCATTTTTCTCGTGAATATAGACTATATTTCAAATGTCGGATTCAAAGTAGATGTAGTTGTTAATTTCATACAATGAGAGCTTGCAATATGTAGAATCAAACATATGTGATTGGTTGATGCTATATTTTTGTAATAGTTCATTATCAAAAAACAAAATCTAGAATAAAAATTCCTTTCTTTGTAATCGCCGTGCCCCGTTACAAAGTCTAGATTTATTGATGAATTTATTGTTAAATCTTATTCCTTGGATAAGAAAATAAGATCTTAATCAGTGGCATAGCTTACGTTTATATATGAGTTAATAGTATTAAATGTTTTTATTGCGGATATAATGCTTCTTTCCGCTCACGAATCATCGCAATTTCAGTGGCGTAACGTTGAACTTTTTTCTAGATACACTTCGAAATCAAAAATAAGACACAGCATTTAGTACAAAAATGGCATCTAGTAGGTCTACTCGATTTCAAAATTATATTTCAGCTTCTCCTTACTTCTGTCTAACTGTGGATGAAATTTTATCCAAACCAAATCGTTGCTACCGGAATTATGAAAAGGTGCAGAGTAACACTTGCAGAGCAAGAGTTTTTAAAATGACACGATACATCTAGAATAAGGGAACTGACATGCCTGGAGAAATGACCGTGTTTAGCAGTTTTTTACATTATTGATCATTGTAGCTAATTGAAGTTTCATATTTGACGTTCTTATTGTATTATTGTATGAATTGAAATACATATTTTATCAAAATCCGGCATTTCTCGTTCTCCACAACCGACTCAATATCCCAAGGAGCATTGGGCCAGCACAGGTGTTTCATCTATACCTCAAGCGATAATGTAGCACTCGCAGAGCTGCGTTGTACCGATATACAGACGCGGTGCCAGCATTTACTTTAAGCATCCCACAAACCGGCGCGAAATATTCGCTTTGGCTGCGAAAATTTCGCGGCGATAAATTCGCGATCAGATTAAAACGCGGCGGTTTACGGACAGGCTCAGACTTGTTCCGATTGTTCCAGCGTTTTTATCGCGGCGTATTTCAGTTCGCCTTTGACCGCGTTTTTGACGCCGTTCTTCAAAAATTCGCAATGGCAAAAACGGAATTATTGATAGAAATAGTGAAAAAGTATCCTTGTTTGTATGATTTGTCGAACGATGAATATAGGAATGTGAGAAAGAAAGACAAGATTTGGATGGAAATAGGAAAAGAATTAAATACAAATGGTATGTACCTAATATTTTTTATTAACTTGTTAAATAATTTACAGTCTACACAAATGTGAAAACGAACATTCTATATGTTGGGCATAGGCATATCAGAATTAAAATAATTTACGAATTTGTCACGAGTAGAAAATGCTAGCCTTGCTGCCCGCCGAGGATCATTTGCTATATCAGTAAAAGCTCCAAGCACGGGTTCTGGGGGATCTAAGAATTGAAAATATTTGTCATCGCCACTTTTACTTCGTAAAAAATTGTGTAAAACACATGCCGTGCGTACAATTAGAATAGTGGTATCTACTTTAGTTTCTAATGGCCTGTAAAATATTCGCCATTTTTGAGACAAAATACCAAACGCATTTTCCACGACCCTTCTAGCTCGACAAAGTCTTACATTGTATTTCTCTTTTCTGACGTCTGTTAAAGTCTGCTTATAAGGAAATGGTCTCATAAGGTATGGTTTTAAAGCAAATGCTTCATCACCAATTAAGACGTACGAGCAGATTTCATTTTGCCCAGGGAGAAATCTAGGTGCAGAGACACTCATTAAATTTTGTTCAAATCGTTTTCCCATGTTTGAGGTTTCGAAAATACCCCCATCACTATTTTTTCCGAAACCACCAATATCAACACATATAAATTTATAGTCCGGGCCAACAATGGCCATAAGTACTATTGAATATTTATGTAAATAGCACCAGTAATTGGAGCCACTGTTGTTAGGTCTCTTGATTGTTACATGTTTACCGTCCACGCTGCCAATGCAATTGGGAAATCCCCATCTATTTTCAAATTCTTCAGCACATTTTTTCCATATATTTTCTGTTGGTTCTGGTAAATATATATGCTCCATATGTCTGCATATCGCTTCACAGACTTCGGTTACGATTGCACTCACTGTTGTAAAGCCAACTCGAAAGCTATGCCCAATGGTATAGAAGGTGTCACCAGTGGCAAGGAATCTATAAAAAAAATCGTTTTTAGGTGATGAAGTAAAAAAAAGGTGGAAGAATATCAGGGACACATTTGCAAAATATATAAAATCTACCAAACCAAAGACCGGCCAAGCAGTGGGCAACATAAAAAAATGGCAGTGGGCTGACTACATGGAATTTTTCCGTCCTTTTTTGGCATTTGCCAAAACGTCGTCTAATGTGAAAGATATTGACGTCATACATTATGAAACTGCCGAATTTAACTCAAATGACTTTGAAGTTGAGTCATTAATTTTCAGATAATGATTGTAGAAGGAAGATAAACCAAAATATGTGTGTAAAAATAAAAAAAAAATTAAAAAAAAAATGTTACCTTGTTTTATAAAGTATCCTCCCGACAAGTATTTCAGTGCGGACCTGTATTTGATCGTGCGGTCTTGGAGCAGCATGCCCTCACCTGTGAGGTCTTAAGTCACCTGATTCACGAGCCCTTTGTACTACATTAACAAAGGCACGAGGGGTTGGTTGCACTCGATTGGGAAACCGATTCGCATAAATCCGTGATGCATCCGGGAGCATTTTGTAAAGACTGCCCCCCCGTAAATAAGAATCATGTCCACAAGTTCAGCATTTTCGTAAACATGTGCCATTTTTGATTTCGTTTGAACCACGCAACACACTACTATTCACTTACGCGTTATCGACTGACGAAAAACATCGTGATAAACGTTTCAAATTCTTTCGCTTTTTTGTTTCCGATGCGATGAACCGGTCAGGCGGATTATATCCGTTGTCGCCAAACACGAGCATATAATAGGCAGGGCGGTACTCAAACTTCCAAAGGGCTATAACTTTGTTACTTTAATTTTACCAGAAAAATGGTAAAGGAAAAAACATTTCTTTTGATCAGATCTACTCACTGTTAAAATAAATGACTCAACTTCGAAGTCACCCTGTATATCAGGAAAGGGCTGGAAATGTAGAAACCGAAAATTTGGAAGACCGCGGCCATGGAGAAGATGAAAATGCTGATGTAGATGCAGAAGATGCACAGAACGCCTCGGCAACACAGACAGCACCACCTTCTTCATTGAACACTACAGCAGTGACTACTCCAGGGCACACCTTTCCGCAGACTGCAACTACACCAAACTATAAAACGAGCAGAAAACGCTATGAACCACCATCTTCGTCTGTACAACAGCTCATTAATTATTTTGAAGGTAAAAAACCTAAAAAAGAGAACGAGGCCATTGATTCACTTTTCTTGGCACATGCACAGACTGTGAAAACACTTCCCTTAAAGCGTCAAGCCCGACTAAAACTAAAAATAGCCGAATTAATAGCGCACGAAGAATTTGAACATATTGAAGAAATGTCTTCAGCGTCTACCCAGAATTCTGCAAGTATGTATGATAGTAGTATGTCGTCCTTCCCAAGCGGCACTGGGTTTACTCCAATAATATACCCAACAGAGGAGGCAAATTCTGCCTCGAATTATTTAGCAACATTTAATCCTAGTGGCAACATGTAGTCCAATTATTACAATAAAATATTTATTTCACGATCCCTGAAGTTTTCGTATTCGATAAGCCTACTAATTTTAATACATATAATTTTTTTACCTGAGTGTAATAGCAAGTCGTTCTTCTGGCGAAATAGCTTCACGATAATTTGTGACAGATTTTCGTATTTCATCTTTCACCAAGTTCAATATTTCATCGAAACACTCTGGAGTCATTCTAAAATATACGTAAAAGCGCTGTTCATCCAGCCGAAGTTGTGGCATCAAGGTATGGTATTCCCCAAATTTATTTCGTTCCAAGTTAATATCATGTACCCACTTCCTTCGTTTCCTAAACAAAATTGAAAATATTTGTTTTATGTACTTCGTTAAACTTAATACATACCCAACTACCAAATGGCGTTAAATAAACATAACTTACCGTGCATTTTGTTCCTCTTCTAAAGCAAGAAATAGAAGTGCCTCCTCTTCTTCTGAAGACGAGCTCATTGCAAAAGGCAAAAATAAAATGTACGCTACCTGTCGAAACCTTCACGTTCGCGGAGCGAATAAGACGCTTTGGTATGAATAAACAGGCGAAACAGATTGCGAATTTCGCTCTGAATTTCGTTGCGAATACTTCGCCGCGATTATTTCGCGCCGGTTTGAGGGATCCTTACTTTACACGCTAACAAGAGATGCATAAGCGTATCCGCCACCTGTCGACATGTTCTGCAGTTGGCATGCACACCAGTAACCCTGCTATGGTATATCAAGGTACTAAAGACACCATCTTGACAAGCCATAACAAAACCCTCAGTCTCAGACTTTAACCCACGATGTGTCTATAGAAGGTTCCATGTATAGGCTTATCTTTACGAAGCCTTAATAAGTAATTTGCTTATTATTATTATTTTTATCAAGCTCATCAGAAGCTTCTTCGCGGCAGAGTGGATATAAAAGATTCTCATGACTAAAAGGCAGCTCCTTTTATCCTTGGATGCGTTACCTGAAGCCCCGCCTAGGCGCGCGCCACTGCCTCGGCGCCGTTCTCGCGCATCCTCAACACAGACGCATTTCGGCCCTGTCCCGATCCCGACTTCAGTCTCCTCGACCCGCTTTTGTACTCTACACCCGCGTCGTTGATGTTCATCTGAACAAAAAATCGATCCAAGCCCTTCCTACTATTCGACCGGTCCCTTTAACACCACAAAATGTACCGGTTCGAACATCTTGTTGGGTCCCTTTTCATCGCTATGCTTTGCATCGAAAGTGGTAAGCGAGTAAATTTGAAATCCTACACAAAAATCATCTATTTACCCTAACATTCAATAACAAGGTTTCTTTGTGCATCAGAAACATGTTTCAAAAAAACTAGATCATTTCTAATATTAATCAGTGTGGTTAAAGCTTTCATTTGACATAACTGGTGAGCTTAAATGCCCACACCTTGACATCTCAATGAGATGAAGTTATGTAAAGCCTCAAAATCGATATTGCTCTGGGTACCACTTTTCAATTTGATTTGACCCAATATTTTAAACTAGACCAAGTAGTCAAGCTTTGAAGAGTAATTGGATTAACAGGCCAGGCGTATCATTTTTATTGCTACTATATTCCACGCGAATCAACTAATCAGCAATTTTAATGAATGCTGCGTCTGATATCGATAAAAAATGAATGTCATCTACTCTCTGCAGTATTATTTTAAGCATTTTGTACATATGCGTCTGTATACCTACAACACTATGCACGAGGTTTATTTTTAAAATGAAGCGTCTAAGTTTAATGTTTACGTATTTCGAATTAGAATATGTGCATATTAAATCACTAGACAAACTGGTTACTTTTTATGTCTCCGTGATCATTGTCAATGTTTTGGTGCACATTTTTATGTTTTGCTGTGACGTAACACTCTGTATGTTGTCGCAGGTTGTTGTGTGCTTATTTCAAGTACAAAATAATGTATGTGCCAAAAATGAGCAATCAAGTCTCGTGCGACATTGCGCAGATGCTTTATTTGTGCAAATCAATAGTTCGTGCCAGTGAGGGTGGACCTCCTGAAATTCTCTTGGAAGATCGGATGCTTATTTACCTAGAATCGTCCTTGGCTTATCCCTTTTAAGTCATCTGTAATTTTCATGTATTACATGACACCTTATCAACAGGCATTTGTTCTAATACTTACTTACTTCCAGGGTTGCCAGTCATTACTTATTTTCGGAAATTATAAACGCGAGGGCGTTGAATAGCATTTGTATGTACTTTCTACACCTGATAAGCTGTGTAGTGGTCTGAAATAAGACTAATTTTGATTAAATTATGACGATGATTTTTATTAGAAACTAGATAGCATAACTATAACGCCACCAACAACTTTTGACTTTCTCTCACTCTCTCTTCATTGTAACTTTATATAACTTGCAGGGATGAATTTTTTGTTAGATCAATAAGTTCTTATTTTTGTTTTGTCATCTCTGTAAGTAATATTGTTTGTTTGTTTGTTTAAGATTTATTTAGCATGATTGCTAGAATTACATTCTTCTAAAAAACTAAACAATTACATAACATACAGACATTCAGAAAAAAAATTGCATCTCTAAGAATTTTCATTGTCCATGAAATATTCCTTTAATTTCTTTTTAAATATCTTTCAATTACAAGTAGACTTTATATCATTATTTAGTTCATTAAATTCAAGTAATCTATATTTCCTCTTGTATAATAATTGTGGTAATGATTATTCAATTCTATGTACTGTTCTAAATGTTCTGGCAAAAGATGATTTTTTATTTTAAATATAAAAATAAGAACCAAATATGATATGAAATTTTTTATATTCAAACACTGCAATTTTTGTAACATAGATTTTATTTTGGTTTACTTATTTTTATTCAATATTATTCTTATAGCTTTATTTTGCAAGACTTGTAATTTTGAGAATACCGCTTCATTGGCAGTGAACAAGATAGTTGAACAATATAGTAAATGCGGTAGAATAATTGTTCTATGAACTATTTTCTTGGAATAGGTACCAACAGTATGAGAAGCCCTATAAAAGTAATTTGTTTTTTTGGCAATTTTTGAAATAATGTATTCATATTGATCCTCAAACTTTAGTTTACTATCAATATACGAGTATATACCTAAATATTTAACTGATTCAACATTTTCAATTATCTCTCCATTTGTCCTAACTGTGGTAGTATTTTCATTTAGGTATTTCCCTATTAGCATAAATTTCGTTTTAGAAGTATTCACATTTAACCAAATTACGAGAATTTAGCATTTTTAAAGCAGTGTCTATATTTTCATCTGATATGTATATTAATGTATCATCTGCAAATAAAATATATTAAGTTACATTTAAACCAACTAGAGAAAGAACGAAAATTATTGGTGGTGCTACATTTATGATCGCCAGTATGTATTTATTTATTATTGTAAAACATTATTTCAAATTAATATTTAGCACTGCCAGAATCTTCTCGCCTTCCATATCTTTAGGCAAACTCTTTGAACAGGACACCTCTCTATAAATTTCCATCTCCCGAAATTGTTTATATAACGGTTTAGAAGAAAAAGTTTCATAAAAAAATATAGGGTCCTTTTTATGTTAGTTTTTTTTAATACAGGATGCCCCTCTAGGGAACTATTCATTCCACTGACACCCTGTATACAAAAAAGACATCGATTGGAAAATTTTGTATTGGACTCTATAAGTTTTGTATAAAATATCGTTCTCTAAACGCTCATACAAAAATGGAGTTAAGTAGGTTGATTCTGTACTTCCTGCGTAACGCTGTCATCAGTTCATAAAGGACTATGTTCGGCACATGTTAGCCCTTCTGAAATATACAACAAGAAATTAAATTACAATTAAAATTTGCATAGGTGTATAGCAATTTTGGGGCTTCTAAGGAAAAATACGCTACCCGCCGCTTTCACAGAACGTTATCCCTTGCCGATGAATGACCCTCCCCCTTTTCACTGAGAAAAATTCCTGCGGGCGCACATGATCGTTGCTATGACGAATCCCGCGTCTATAACGATATATTCTCTTCTCTTTCACAGCCCAAATCGACTGTTGGAGATATTTCTAAGTTTAAAGGGTAAATGGGATTGGAGACATAAAAAATGGAGTTTGAGCGATTTCTATTTTTTCGTTTTTTGCTCCGTAGTTCCGCCGTTACTGGACCGTTACAAAGCTTTTTCGTCATTGGCATAGTAGTAACTTTGCGTGAAAATTTCATCCAAACCCCAGTGGAACTTTCCAAGTTACACACGGGCTAAGGGTTAACCTAATTTTTCGCGATTGCAGTACTTCTTCGCCATGCGAAGTAAAAAGTTTGAGAGAACAATTCATAGCTGGTCACCTTGTTTAAAGCGTCTAACAGAAGTTCTGGCAGTGCTGAATATTACTTAATGTTTTACAAAGAATATATTAAAATCATCTAACAAAGTTTAAGTGAAGCTAGCCTTATTTTTACTTAAACTTAACCTTTCTGACTTGGAACCAGCAAATGTGAACACTTATACAGGATGCGGCAGAGAAAAAAATCATAAAATAGTTAATTTTTACTCGAAAGCAAATTTATTGATGGAATCAGGTTCACAAGGAAATAGCATTTGAGACCAAGTGTGGAAAATCACATCAGGCATGTGGTGGCCGAAATCGTTGATGCAGTGCTGGAGGCGTTCTTGGAAGTTCGCGTAGACTCTCTCCAACATCGCTCTCTCAACTTGGGCGACTTCCACGCGAATTTCGCCCTTCAATTCGTCTAGAGTTCGAGGCTTGTTCGCGTATACTCTAGCCTTGAGGTGACCCCATAAGAAAAAATCGCATATGGATAAATCTGGGGACCGAGGAGGCAAATGAACATCGCCAAACCTGGAAATAAGGTGACCAGGGAAGAGAGAGCGAATTACGTCCATGGACGCTCGGGCTGTGTGGGCGGTCGCCCCATCCTGCTGGAACCACACACGTCGTAATTCAGCGAGAAAGAAGTTGGTGATCATGTCGACGTGGCGCTCTGAGTTCACGGTAACATCACGACCATTACCGTCTTCGAAGAAGTAAGGGCCAATGATGCAAGTTTGCGATACAGCGCACCAAACTACTTTTGGGCTGTGCAGCGGTCTTTCGTGTAACTGTTGCGGAGTTTCATTAGCCCAATAACGACAATTCTGCTGGTTAACCATGCTGTTTAGGTGAAAGCGGGCTTCGTCACTCATAGGTGAAAACGCGGTGCTCCACCGTCAAAGGCTCCATAACGACAACTGGTAAAATAATGCTAGGATCTCACGAGTCAAACGGCACCCTCCCCACCTCTCTCGTAGACGAAGGCATAGAGTACTACCCATTCCAAAAACGTCCGTCCTCTCTGCCGCACCCTGTATTTCAAGTAATATCTAGCTACCCTGGGATCTTGACCTATACAGACAATAAAACGTTTAATTCTGCTTAAGTTTTTGGTATTTTTGTATATTTCTGGAATGACATAATGTTACTGGTTTGGACTCAACTGGCAAGAATTCAGAAAGTAAGTGACTTTATAATGCAAAAATATTGCTTGAAGTTCAAGCTTTTTACGTCTAATAAATATAATTTTTCGCCGTTATCAAATGCATTTTTAAAAATCAGCTTTTATTTATCTGTTCATAAAATCAACTAAAAATTTAAAAATATTTTTTTCTGATTGGAAATATTTAAACAATATTGAAGCTTCTTCATCTCATGTTTTCAAATAAAACCATGTTACACCTTTTTCCATCCCGCTGTCAAAACGTGACACGCTTTCATTTAGAAACTAGAGATGAAGGAGCTTCATTATTTTTTAAATATTTTCGAATGGACAAAATATTTTTTAATGTTTAGGTCATTATATGAACAACTAAATAAAAGCTTTTTCCTATTTAATTTAATTTGTACTTTTTAGTAGCATTGTCAAATAACTAGTTTGGTTTTTGCGGCGGCCGTCATATTGAATTTAGAATGACGTCACTATGCTTATTGTTTTTCTTTCATCGAACCCTTTCTTTTGATACCCCCGTCGTTGAGGTGACTATGAAATATGTAAACCGTCATATTGCGACGTCGCTTTGTTGAGTTTCTTTTCAAATAAACAAAGTCGGTGCATAGATATGTCGCCATATTCAAGTTCCCAAGTATAACATACTAATGAAAAATAGGTATAAAAAAAGCTTGTGATAAAAGAACTCTTTGATGCTGGGCTTCTCCTTGCCAAACTTGACAAAGAAAATATTTGGACTGGTAAAATGGAAGTGTTTTAAAATTGGTTCATATTGGACATTTGAACATCCAGTAGGTGTAAAAAAGAAAACACGATTTTTTTCATGGCACGTTCATTTGCGTACGGCATTCGAAAGCGAAGCGTATTTGAAATTGGGATCTTTTCGAAGAATTTTTTTGGATTGGAATGTATCGTACCGGCAAATGAATTTTCTGTACTTTTTGATCAGAAAAATAATATTGAAATTAAAGAAATGCTGGAGGTGCTAAACCAAAAGAATACGAGTATTTCAAACCAAAATTTGGACAACTTTGAAATACGATTTCAAAATTCGCATTTTTCATTTCCGATTTTTTTACTTAAAAATATAGCCTAAAGCGTGTTTATTCCATTTTGAAATGCTACTTTAAAACTCCTGATCTATTTTAAACACAATGTATACTATATTTTGGAATAAAAACATCGGAAACAAAGTAATGCGACGTTGCCCAAATTTGGGTTTGAAATGTTTGCTTTCAGTTTAGCAGGTTAGGATTTTTTATATATAATTCAAATTAGGTTTTTCATCATGTACGTAAATTTTATGCTAACAAAGTGAAAGAAATTACTAATATTAACTTTGTAAAATTCCGAGAAGCTCTTTTACTGCAAGATATGACTGAAGCGTTTGTTAATGTTGATAGCTACTATACAAGCCTATTGGATAATGTTGAAGTTTGCATAAAAAAAGCTACAGTCAAGACAACAATTTATAAAAGGAAAAATCCAACACCTTGGTTCTTACAGACGTTCAAGGATTCTAAATTAAAAAGAGACTAACCATAAAAATTTTATGATTACTGCAAGTGAAAATGATTGGCTAGAATACACAAGATCGAGAAACCAATCTATAGCAGTTCTACGAGATGAAAAGAAAAAATATTACAATGCCAAAATTGATCAGAGTAAAAATAATAGCAAACATATGTGGAAAACATTGAAAAACATTGTTTCTTCTATTAGAAAAAGAACATTGAAAGTGTCAACGACATTGTTAAATCAATTATTGACGGGGATCCCAACGAATGTCCCATTAGCTCAGATTATAATGCATCATTTAGTGAGTTTAGAACAATAAACGTTAATCGTCTCAAGAAGATTATATCAAAAATTAAATCAAATCAAAATAAGAGTGAGATTTTGTCTAAAAGTGGGCTTAATGAATGTTTTGATATTATCGGAGCAATAATATTAATCCTGATAAATTACTGTTTAAAATATGGCAAATTTCCAACAAAACTGAATTGTTCTACCATAACTCCTGTTTCTAAAGTTAAGAATTCTGAATTGTACACCAATATGCGACCAATTAATGTTCTGCCAGATGTTGAAAAAGTTTTTGAAGAAATTATTTACGAACAGATCATCGAATTTATGTGTTTTTTGGACTTCAAAAGGGCGTTTGAGACTATTGACAGGGATAAAGGATCTGTATTCAAAATTCTACAAAACTATTCAATTGAAGAAGTCCAAAAACCAAAATCACATTATCAAGATCAAAAAATATTTCTGTTGGTATACCACAAGGTAGTAAACCAGGTGCACTACTATTTATTTTATACATTATTGACATTTGTAATAAGTATTTTAGATTATTGTAAACTTCAGATATTTGCAGATGATACATTAATATACATATCAGATGAAAATATAGGCACTGCTTTAAAAATGCTAAATTCTGATTTGGCAAAAATCGTAATTTGGCTAAATGTGAATTAACTAAAATTGAATACTTCTAAAACGAAATTTATGCTAATAGGGAAATACCTAAATGAAAATACTACCACCGTTAGGATAAATGGAGAAATAATTGAAAATGTTGAATCAATTAAATATTTATATAATATATATATATATTTATATAATATATTTATATATTATATTATATATATAATATTTATATAAATATATATATTGATAGTTAGCTATAGTTTGAGGATCACTATGAATACATTATTTCAAAAATCGCCAAAAAAACAAATTACTTTTATAGGGCTTCTCATAGTCTTGGTACCTATTCCAAGAAAATAGTTTATAATACAATTATTCTACCGCATTTACTATATTGTTCAACTATCTTGTTCACTGCCAATGAAGTTGTATTTTCAAAATTACAACTCTTGCAAAATAAAGCTATGAGAATAATATTGAATAAAAATAAATACACGAAAATAGAATCTATGTTACAAGAATGGCAGTGGTTGAATATAAAAAATATATATAATATTTGGTTCTTATTTTTATATTTAAAATAAAAAATCATCTTTTGCCAGAACATTTAGAACACTACATAGAATTGAATAATCATTACCACAATTATTATACAAGAGGAAATATAGATTTTCATTTACAAAATTGCAATAGTAATTTAACTAGCAAATCAATATTTCAGGAAATATTACTTGAATTTAATAAAGTAAATAATGATATAAAGTCTACTTGTAAAATATTTAAAAGAAAATTAAATTAATATTTCATGGACAATGAAAATTCATATAGATGCAAATTTTGTTTTTTTTCTAAGTATGTGTATGTTATGTAATTGTTTAGTTTTTTAGAACAATGTAATTGTAGCTATCAGGCTAAATAAATCTTAAACAAACAAGCAAATAAAAAAAATGAAGAATATTTTCTATATACTATAATAATTTTCAATTTGAAAAAAATCGTCGAAGCCCGTAACTAAGTAAATGAACGAGACGGGGAAAAAATCGTGTTTCCTCTTTTACACCTACTAGATGTTCGAACAGGCCCAATATGAACGAATTTTTAAACTTTACTTTTTTTCGTTGTTCACTTCACTCAGAGACTTGACGTTTAAAAAAAATCCAGACGTTTCTATAGTTTTCTTGTACTATTTTTCTAGATTTTTGATTTTTATAGGTGCTGCAATATCATGCTACGAATGCAACAGCGCGATGGACAAGCGATGTCTAGGGGATGAAAACAACAAGTTAACGAACGACCTGAAGAAGGACTGTTCGGCGAGACAAACTCCAGATAAGAAACCTTACACTTTGTGCAGGAAAATCAAACAAGTCATCGATTTTGAAGTCAATGGACGTGAGTAAACATTATTTTAGATATGTTTCTTCTCTGAAATAAAAAATACGGCTATTAATATTATTTATCAAAATGAGGAAATGAAAATTTCGCACGAATGTCTACATTTGTTTGGCCACCAATCATTGAATTATTTTCCAAAACGTTGAATAAGCATATGTTTGAGGTGTTACGTTAATGCTGATCAGTATTTTTCTGTTTCCAGTTCAACCAGATAGCAGAATAATCCGAACTTGCGGTTACGAAGACCACCAATACGCCAACCGCTGCTACTCGAAGTCTGGCTTCGGCGGAAGACAAGAAGTATGCTCCTGTCAAACTGACAGCTGCAACGGAAGCACCGCCATATTGGCGAGCTTAGCTCTTGTTCTCGGCAGTATGATCGCTAAATTTCAGTTGTAGATAACAGCGTTTCGATAGCATCACCACTGTACATAAAACAATAACTTGTTCGAGTTTTTGAATAGAAAGTTCCAGTTCAGCCGGTATTCCTAGGCCTTCTCTCATATACATATAGATAACATCATAAGGTTGGCGATAAAATGATACGAAATAGTAAAAGCGTAGGATGGTCTCAAATGGAAACATTAAGTAGACATAGAATTATTTTACTCCAAAATTGGTACCAAAAAATAAAATATATCATGGAGAAACCTGCTATAATTCACGAAGAGAACTATTTCTGTCATATTGTTGTCAGCGTAAACTTTTGTGATTATATTTCTCTTAAAACCAGATCACAATACTTAAAGCCATCGATTTTTCAATGGTATAGATAATTTGCGTCAAAAACTAAGCAGTGACTATTGTTCTATTACGGACAATTCGTAAATGATACCTTATATTTATGTTACAGTTCTGGAAGATGTATATTTTTTATTATTCTGTTTATAATTTGCCATGACGTGATTCTAGTTCAGTTTTAAATTTCACAGGATCGAATTTGAGTTGAAATCATTCACATCTCATGCAGTTGAGGACAAAAGCTTGGTGTTTAAGGCAAATCAAATTCTTGTTAAAAAAAGGGGATTATGTGATGAGATATTTAGAATGCACATTTTCAATAAGCACAACTTAAAACGAATGCACAAAGATTTTTGATTCAAGGCAAGGAAATTATTATTAATTTTCATTGCCAAATATGGAGAAATGGTGCTTGAAACATTATTGGTTTATGTACCATGGCACTAATACCAGTCGACGTAGAAAATTCGATTTTTTGGTTTTGTAAACGATTTTTTAAGCTGGAATCTATTTGCGCATTTCTTATGTAAGGAGCTTAACATGACATAACAAAATTCTGTATAGAAAAGAGTCGATTGAGCAGCTATAAACCCAGAAGCTGAGAATAATATCTCTTTATCAGTGACTTAGTCTTTTTATAAAAAAGAAAAATTGGATCAACATGTAATCAACTGCAATGCTACGGAAAACTTTAAATCGTAAATTGATGTCTGTTAATCACCGAAGTTGATACTTTTTGTATACATTATAAAAAAATTGTTTTGATGTCATTTCGCGCACAGAAATTTGCATTTTTGATTACTTTTGAATTGTATAACATGTAACACTCATCTACTTAATTCAAGTAGTTTTTAAGTAGGAACTTGAAATCAAGTTGGTTTTGCTCAGAGTTTGGATTACACCTAGTTGTAAATTACTGCCAAATGAATGAAATTTATCCTTTATTGTTACTTTTTCGAGAATAAAGATAGTTGTCGTTTTGCTTGTTGTTTGAATCATACACAGAGATACATGCCCCAAAATTTGCGACAAATGCACAAATTCGACCAATGGGAACGCGTTTTTAAAGTATTGGATTTAATAAATATGGCCGATTTTTTAAAAAATATCTTTCAAACTATATGATTTGTGTAAGATGCGCTCCAAATTCTCATATTATCAAGAATTTCTTCATAAACCACCTGGCTTAGCTAAAACCTAGTGTAATAAAATTGAAATTTGTAGTAATGGGAGCTAAAAGATCACATGGTGTAGAATTTTCCGATTTTTTTAAATCCATAATTTGAAAAGTACACGACTTACATTTTTTTATTTATGTGGTAACTATTGTGTCTTGGCCTATTCCGTTTCCGGCTTTTATTTAACTTCTGGGAAACCTTGTATAACCAAATCACACACAAAGACAAATACCTGAGAAAATTGTAAGCAAGTTAACTAGGTGAAGATTTAAACAATGTCAATTAACCTCCATTGTAAACATATTATCCTTCTGTTGAGAATATGTAATGGGCAAAATAAGAAACAGATCCTAGTGGCAGAATCTGTTTTCTAGTTGAGTTAGCACCAGTAAAATGTAGGGATGATTTTCTATATACGCATCCAGCAGTCAAATCAGATCGTTGATGTCTGCTATTGCAGTAAAAAATTCTATTTAATGAATTCTGTGAAGACATACATTTAGTCACGTAATGCTTATTATTTAACAAACATCATCAACATATAATTTAAAAAAAAACGACAAAATGTCAACTTTCTGGCTAGATACCTCCTAGTACGAGGGATGTCTTTTAAGTTTTGCATATGGAAATAAAACAACACGGTAGGTAGTTTTAAATGACTTTATTGTTTTTCGAAATATTCTCCACGAAGATTAATACAGATCTGCATGCGCTCGAACCAATTTTCTAAGCACTTATTCCACTCGTTTGCTGGCAGATCCAAATCGGCATTTTTGAATGCGTCAACTGCTTCTTCTGATGACTGGAACCTTTGACTACGCAGTCTGTTTTTAATTTTCGGGAAAGTAAAGAAATCGTTAGGACTTAGATCGGGACTATATGGAGGATGGTCCAATAATTCCAAGTTTTCTTCCGTTAAATACTGCCTTGTTTTTTGGGGTGTATGCGAGCTTGCATTGTCTTGATGAAGGATGATTCTTCTTTCGGGGTTGATTTTTCGAAGCTCGGTGATGACTTTTGGCAAACAAATGGTGGTATACCAATCCGCAATAACAGTTCTTTGCTCATTAAGGGGAATTGTTACAATATGACCCGCTTTTGACGGAAATATCGCGACCATCTTTTTCGAAACACTTCGAGAACGGATGACTTTTGTTGGCTTTTCTTCACCTTGGAACACCCAAACAGCCGACTGTCGTTTATTTTCTGGTTCATAACAGTAAATCCACGATTCATCACGACCAACAATGCTGTACACATTTTTTGAGTTTCCGGAATTGAAACAGTCAAGCGTTTTTTGACACCAATTAACCCTGGCTGCTTTCTGCTCTTCAGTCAACAGGTGGGGTATCCAACGAGAAACTAATTTTCTTACTCCTAATTCTTCATGTAATTTTTTTTGAATTGAGGATTTTGAGATATTCAAGGACGCCTCAATCTCGCGATATGTCACATGTCTATCTTCAATGATGAGTTTGCGCACAGCATCGACGTTTTCCTGGGTGACTGACGTTTTTGGTGCACCCACCCTGGAATCGTCGCTAAGTCTCACCCATCCACGTTTGAATTCTCCATACCAACGGGAAACTGTCGACTGATGCGGCGCTTCGTTGCCGAAAACAGACAGTAACTCGGCAAGGCATTCTTGTTACGATAATTGTCTCTGGAAGTTGTAATAAATTATGGCGCGTAAATGTTCTCGGTTGAGTTCTATTTTTCTAATGACTTGGTGACACTTAAAAATTCACTGTAGTGAAACTTTGAATTTAAGTTTACTAAAGAGTGAGGTTAAGATTCAGTACTGACGTTCGATCCGCGCGGCCTACTATGTTTCCATATGCAGAACTTAAAAGACATCCCTCGTATGTTCCTTGTGTGCAGATAGTTCATATCGCGTTTGCTATCTATGAGCACTGGGAGCGTCACCAAAAGCGCCATTTATGGAGGAATGACTCAACGACACGCTCAATAGCTCAGCATGCTTTGTGGGTTGCAGAATGCCGAGCTAGTCTGTAGAGTATATCTCTGAGAAAATGTGACAGAAACAAAATCGGTTGAGTAGCAAGATCGAATCTGGTGATTGCATGTATTGGTCTGTATGTGTATAAACTGTGATATTTGCTATACGTCCTTTCAGGAGAGAGGTTATGTTCAGAGTTATAAACGCGATTTTGACCAGTCATTTTGCCTAAAAAATATTTAGAAGCATTACGGGAAATCACCACCGCGCCCGCGTTGTGTGTAATTAAAAATTTGGAATAACGCATCACACAGAAAACATTTTCGCAGCGCCTCACATCTAGGCGATGATTTGTATTTTCTACTTGACATCGCAAAATAAATTTCTATAAAAATTAAATGAATGGAAATAAGAAATAATACAAAATGTAATAACTCTATCACGTTTTAGAAGTATTCCTGTCTGTGGCATATTTCTAATATACTTCACCAACCAGGGATTTTTTTATCTCCTTTATTTTTTAAATTCAGCAAATTGGGCTATGTAATTTCCAGGATGAATAAGGAAAAGTGGGCGCAACTAATTTATAGCTTTGCATGCATCTCAAGTAAGTCTATTTAAGACAAGAAACCAACGGAATCATCATAAACACGATTATTAGCACACAAATCCTCACTATACTCTTATGCACTGCCTTTTGCATCCAGCTATAGTATACAACTTACAGCTTAGACCTCCGATAATGACATCTGTGAAGCAGGTGTTACATCACATCAGAGCCAAATATTGATAGATGAGGCGTCATGACGTTTAGGCAAAACGTACAGATACGGAACAAGTTCACATCAAGTGAATAACAGCTAGTTCTAAGTTGACACCTTGCAGAAAAACCTACATAATGTCACAAAAAGCCTATATAATATAAAAAAACGACTTAATGTCTCATTTCTAAGATACGTAACACTCCTGCCGTTGGAAATTCTCTTGATTGGAGACAGGAGACGAAATGTTACCTAGAAATTCAATTTATGCCACATTGTGAAGAAAAACTGACAATGTTAATGTTAATATGCAATTGTTTTTGGAATCGCACCTCAAATAAAGTCAGGAAAAGATAAAAACTGTTTTGTCGTCTGTCACCAAAAAAACTCTGAATTGCGAAATTTTCCATTTACTTAAATGTACAACTTTGTCCCCATTCAACCGTCTTACGGTTTCTGTGATCCCAATGGTGAGGGTCGAATTTAGAACTCCCCGTAAAATGTCGTTCAAGATGTACTTTGAGAAAATCAATTTCAGTAGCATTCTTCCGAGTACCTGTATTTCCGTGGATTATTTTTTGTTTTCTCATCTCGACATATAAAACGCACTTTATTCCAACCAAAAACTGATACTGTCACATATCAAATGAATCAACATGCACATTTACTTCTTCTTGGGAGGTGTCGGGAGTGGTGGAGGCGGCTTGGCAGCTGGTGGCTTCGCCGGTGCTACTCCTGCATCCGACTTGGCTGCTGGCAAAGACCTCTTCACGTCTTCAGCAAGCTGTTTGATCGGCCCGAAATCGATACTTCGTTTGCCTTGCTTATAGTCAGAGTACTGCTTCGTTACTTCACGTTTTCCTACGTCCACTAGCTTGATTGTGGTGTTCGTGGTTATAATCAGCACCATCTTTACATGAAAATACGTATGGTCAAGCAACATCAAAAAAGTATAAAGACAATTTGTGGGATCGTTATCAATACTCGAGGGCAGGTCATTGATATATATTAGGAATAGCAGAAGGCCAAGTACTGATCCCTGCGGTACTCCGTTGCAAATAGGCAAAAAGGTCAAAGGCGGTGCACTCAGAGCTTACAAACTGCTTCCTGTTTGACAAATACGCTAGCCCGGTATTTGTACACCCTAGTATTCTAGTTTTTTCAATACAATGAATTGAATTGAAAACTAAATCGTGATTATGTTACCTTAGTCAATTCGAATGCCGCCAAGGCATAACTGATAATTTTTTCTTTGTTCATGGCTCTGGGATGGTTGTGAAGTCACTCCTCAGTTATGCTCTTTCCGTGACATCTTGAAGGTTGCTCGATGGATGATGACCGCGACGTCACGATGTCACTCAGAGGTTGGAGTTTTTTTGACAGTTAACTGTCACGTACAGTATGTTATTATTTTTACTGTATACGCGAGGAAGTGGCGAGAGGTCTTGATCGACGCGTTCGGCATGCAGATTAAATACTCGCAATGAAACGTTGGACCGGAGCGCAACGTGCTTTTGCTATCGACGCTTACTTTAAGAGTGGTGATTCATACGCAGGTGCCCTTCGGAAATCTTGTAAACGATACAATATCAACCGAAGAAACTGTGCGTCGAGTAGGTGATTCGGTCATTGCAAATCCTCAGCTTTCTGTACGGAAGCATTCCGCTGCTTTGGGAATCCCTAGGTCAACATCGCATAATGAAGAAAAAAATGGGTTTTCATCCTTATAAAATCCAATCTGTCCATGCTTTGAAGGGAAGTGATTACGTAATACGGAAATCTTGTGCTGAACGCATGCTGAATCGTTTTCCTACGCAGCGCAGACTCGAGAACGTGGTTTTCAGTAAGGAGGCCCATTTTCACTTAGACGGTTATGTGTACAAGCAAAATTGCAGATATTGGGCACCAACGAACCCTAATAAGAAACATCAACAACAGCTACATAGTCCAAAGGTGACTGTTTGGTAGGGGAGACCGGGGATGGTTGTTACAGGGGTTGATTGTTACAGTGCGTTTTACTACTACCGTATAAATGGCAGCAGCTTCGCAACGACATTTTCAGGAAGGGCCGCCCGTCTAGTCTGTTGCCTCCTAACATAATTCAGCGATAGTTCAGTTCCGCTTGAGTGCGCATGTGGTATGTTGCTTTCGTTGTTTTCGAGGCTCTGGAGAAATTTTTGTTATTGAAAAATATTTGTTTATGGAGTTGCCTGTGGTGGTGAAAACCACTTTATGAGGTGATCGATTTATAATGTCAGGTTAGTACTTTTATAATGTATTGTTTTTATTCGGCTAATTATAATGTTCACAAAAATATTTGAGAAAAAAACAGAAAATGGCGGATGGGGTTGGTTGTGACACCTTCAACGGGGCAGGTTGTTACTGTCACAACCTACCCCATGAAAAATTATATTGGTGCGTTTAACATAATAAAAATTGTTTTAGACAGATAATGAGGAACTATATTCGCAAAACCGGAAGGGGAAAAACACCTGTAGATGTTTTTGAACGAGCTGCTAATGAGGTTCTTGTAAACAAGGAGTCCCTACGAACAGTAGCTGCTGATTTTGAGATAAATCATATGACTTTACAGCGATTTTGTAAAAAACAGAAAACAGAAAAACAGAAAGAAGATGAAGGTAACTTTTTATTTTACGCATTTTTTACGATTTGGTCTATTTGCATTGTACTTGCTGTGTTTGTGTCTGTGTGTGTGTGTATAAAATTATTTTTTGTAAGCTCCCGTTTTTTATACATTTATAAAACTCAATTTTGACTTTCTTTGGCTTTTTAAACATTTATTTGTAACTTCTATGTGTCAGCGTTGAAGTGTCAAATTAATATTTTTATTTTTTTTTATTTTTAGGATTAGAAGGACCTATCCATGTTGGATATAGACGAAATCGTCAGGTACTACCAGATGAGATGGAAGCTGACTTGGAAGAATACATGTATTTGTTAGACCAAGCAAAATATTATTTTGGCTTATCGACGAAAGAGGTTTGCAGACTGGCCTTTGAATTTGCTGTAAAAAATAATATAGCTGTTCGCCCCAACTGGAATGAAAATAAAATGGCATCTAATGACTGGTTGACAAGTTTTCTTAAACGTCATCCACGATTATCTCTCAGGGTTCCCGAGGCGACTAGCCTTGGTCGAATTACCAGCTTTAACAAGACAAATGTTTCTGCATTTTTTGACTTGCTGGAAGGAGTGGTTGATCGATATAAATTTGAACCACAAGACATCTATAATGTCGATGAAATGGGTATAACAACTGTGAAGAAGCCAGATAGAATCGTTGCTAGAAGGGGAGCTAAGCAGGTTGAGTTTGTAACATCTGCCGAAAGATGAACCCTAGTAACATTTTGTTTTGCTATCAGTGCTAGCGGCAATTCAATCCCTCCGATGTTCCTGTTTCCGAGAAAAAACTACAGAGATCATTTTGTGAACAATGGCCCTCCTGGCTGTATTGGAGCCGCCAATCTATCGGGGTGGATGACAGAAAACGAATTTTGTATTTTTCTGGAGCATTTTGCA
Organism: Acanthoscelides obtectus; assembly: GCA_963669975.1. Classification (NCBI taxonomy): domain Eukaryota; kingdom Metazoa; phylum Arthropoda; class Insecta; order Coleoptera; family Chrysomelidae; genus Acanthoscelides; species Acanthoscelides obtectus. Next base: position 66,267,163 of record CAVLJG010000009.1, read on the forward strand.
AAACATTGTAGGTCATCTAAAGAAAAACCGGTTTTACTGTTACTCGATAACCATGAGTCACATCTTTCAGTAAAAGGCATTAACTACTGCAAAGAAAATGGCATTGTTATGATCTCCATGCCCCCGCATTGTTCACACAAACTACAACCATTAGATCGATCTGTCTATGGGCCTCTTAAGAAATATATCAATACCAGTTGCGATTCCTGGATGCGCGATAATTCTGGCAAAACAATGACAATTTATGACGTACCTAAAATTGTTAAAGATGCCTTTGGCTGCTACACCGAAGAATCTCCAGGCTGGATTTCAAATAAGTGGAGTTTTCCCCGTTAACAGAAACATTTTCACAGAGGATGAGTTTCTTCCTGCAGCTGTTACAGATCGTCCCAATCCAAATATTAAAAAACAAGTTCCAAACTAAGCCGAAACCCAGCAAGAAGCTCAGTTAACTGAACAAGAAAAAGCTCAATTAACTGAACGGGAAGAATCTCAAATAACCCCTCCAAATTCGCCGGTTGTGGTAAATTTACCTTCAGTTTTACGAGAGGTTAACAAAGAAAGAGATGATTTACAAGTCGAGGATTTCCCTGGACCCTCTGCAATAAAATCGTACTTATCTCCACAGGATTTGCGCCCAACGCCCAAGGCAGAACCACGAAAAACAAACAGAAAAGGACGAAAACAGGGCCGCGCTGCCATTTGGACTGATACACCCAATAAAGAGGAAATTGAAAACGCATACAAAGAAAGACAAGTGAAACAAACTTAGAAAAAGGCAAAGCAATCAGGCACAAAAAGAAACATTTGTAAAAGTAAATCCAAACATATTCCATCAAGCAGCTCTGAGGATGAAGAAGTTTTTTGTCTTATTTGCAGTGAGCCATTTTCAAATTCTCGTCCAAAAGAAAAATGGGTGCAATGTACGGCGTGCTCAAACTTGGCCCATCTGGAATGTACAGATAAAAATCCATTTTTTATTTGCTTAAACTGTAGTTCTGATGATGATATTTAAATATGGGGCCTTCACAAGATATTGTCACAACCAACCCCAGCATTGTAACAACCAACCCCGAAGCGGGGTAAGTTGTGACATTCTGCTTTTCTTGTTGATATTAATAATAACTTTATTTTTACTAGCTTTTAAGATTTAATTTTTATGTTTTTTATGCACAAAGCTTAAGTAATAAATATACGGTAAAATGAAATTTGTGGTATTAATAGGAAAAATTTAAAAAATATATTTATAAAAATCGTAACAACCAACCCCGGTCTCCCCTATGCCATATCCTCTAGCGGTATTATTGGGCCGTATTTCTTTGAAGGTGAAAACAGTCATGCATTGACAGTCAATTCAGAGCGATACAAGGACATGATTGACATTTTTTTGCTATAGAATAGAACGTTGGTTTAACAGAAACACATGGTTTCAACAGGATGCGACCTCTGCCCATATTTCCAGAGAGTCGATGGGCACGGTGAAAGCACTTTTTCCTCAAAAAACATTTGGACGGAATGATATTTGAGAAATAAAACCCGCTGAAGTTACGAATATGTTTATTGTTACAAATATTTTCTTTTCATTAAGTTTGTATTTTTTTTCTTAAATCAAAAAGTGAACTTCCTCACTGAACACCCTGTAGATGTATCTTTTTGATGAATCACGTGCTAAAACCGAACAAACCAACTCGGTTATCATAAGATTGTGGTACACGTAATACTAGGATAAGTGGCTTATTTTTTTAAGAACTATAAAGGAAAGGCCCAACTTCAAGAGCAGAGTAAGTATTATTGTTTAAAGTGAGAATAAATAAAGCTTGTCCAAATGGCACACCTTTTTATTTAACTAAATAACACTAAGCACTAACTACACGTCAACTTAAAAGTAGTCCTAAAAGTATCACAAGATGGCGTCTCAAATGTAATAGACGTATCTTCCCTTGACTTCACTTGGTGGTTATCTCCAATTTCTTTCACACTAACGTTGTATGTACAGTTGAACTGCAGATCCTTTATATCGAAATATGGTTCCTGGAACAAAATTCGTGAAAATTGTTATGTATATACAGTGCTTTTCAACCCCCCCTCCCCTACTTATTTTTTGATCTGGTCAAATTAGACCAAAAGAATTCGGACTACGATTTTGTTTGAATCAAAATTACATAGTCAGTAGTTACGATGTGATTTGTTTTGAACCAAAATTACGAATTCAGTAGTTAGGACGCAAGCTCATAGTACGTAATAAGTCGTTCAGGCTTAAACCGCCAGTTTGTCGTTTCACAATCGTATTTTTCTGCGAAAACAAAAGTGCCGGGGTTCCGCACAATCCTAGTGTTAAAAATAGCTGTCGAAAATGGTGGAGGTTATGTGGAATACAAAAAGTAGTTTAAACTAAATAAGGGCAGATCTTTGTATCGATAAGCATTGACATATTATCATCGGCGTTGCGAAAGGGCAGGTACCTGAACGTTGGGCTTCTACCTGGATAGTTGTGAGGGAAATTTGATTTTTTAATTCCACTTTCTGTTTCTTTTGTCCCAATCTAGTGTTTGTTAACAGAATTTTATACCTAACAACAACAATGAGAAACGAGACGAACAACATTTTTTGATGGATACTGAAAATGGCCAAACAAACTTTTTAAGTTTGAGTCTTATCTACTTCAGTTTTGCATCTAAAAGCTAGTGGTTAGTAGTTCTACGTTTTCACTTTGAAGCCACGAGATTTTATTGAGGAAGCTCAGTACGCCCCAAAAAACTAACAAAATCAAATTAATCAAATTTCTTCCAAACCTTTTTATTGAACAAATATAGTGAAAAGTAGACAGAGATCTATGAACTGCGGAGTAAATTCTATTATGTAATATGATTTCCAGCAGTTTGGAGAAATTTTTCAATATTGCCACTGCTCTATAGTTCTTAATATAATAAAATAGTAGTGTGCATGCACTGAATGTATACTAAGTGACATATAAATCCGAACACCCAGTTTAAATGGTTTTATTTTAATAAAATTTTGTATAAGTACTTAATGGAGCATAATAAGTAAATGATAAAAATTTCAAAATGATTGCACTGCTTTAAAGCCCTTTGACCTTTAATAATGTGTGGATGCACCCTGATGTGCTACGCATTCTCCAACGCGCCTAGGCATGCTTCTGATCAGGTGGTCAATGTCCTCATTCCAGGCAACCACCAACTCCTCTCGAAGTGCTTCTAGAGTCTGAGGAGGACGTTGCAAATTGAGCAATCTCCTACCCATCATATCCCACACGTGCTCAATTGGGGATAATTCGGGAGATCTTGGTGGCCATGGTTATGTTGAAAGAAGTCTATTGTGACTCTTGCAACATGTGGTCGGGCATTATCTTGTTGGAAAGTTGGATCTGCCAGGGTGTCAAGATAGGGTATAAGATGGGGTTCTAGAACTTCGTGGATATAACGCTGCGCGTTCATGTTACCTCTGATGAAGATTAAAGGTGACCTGGAACCATAAGCTATAGCACCCCAAACCATAACTCCAACAGTGTGATGAACATGTCTTCCAACAAAAAACTGTGGATTCCTCCTTTCACCACGTCGCCTTCTAACCCTGGCACGACCATCGTGCATGCCTAAACAAAATCGAGACTCGTCACTAAAGACAATACTGTTCCATTCCTGATCCCAGAGTCACCGTTGTCTGCACCACTCAAGGCGATTACGTCGGTGTTCTCGAGTTAAAGGGAGGACCTAGTGTGGCCAGTATGAAAACAAGCCAAAACTTCTCATTCGTCGGTAAACACTTCGCATGCCAATAGGTCTTCTGTGTTCTGCAAACCATTCATTTGCAATGGACCTGGTAGTGGAGAAACGGTCCCTTAAGGCCAATAATCTTAGGCGGCGATCTTCACGGTCTGTTGTTCTACGGCGGCGTCCAGTGCCCCTTGCTCTTTGCGTACGGCCTTCTCGAAGCCATGCCTGACAACACCTAACCACAGTGTCTACACTTCTTTGCACTCTAACTGCAATTGCCCGAAAAGAAAGTCCAGCTTCCCGAAGTCCCACTATACGGCCCCTATCAAACTCACTAAGTTGACGAAATCGTACAGGTCTCCGTACTCTAGGCATCATAACCGATCGTAAAGGATGTCAAGAACCAAAATCCGCCAACGTTGATTCTTTACTGCGGCTGAAATATTCATTTTTAGAGCGTTAGTGAATTAAAAAAAAGCAGTATAAAAACCGGAATGTCCAACTGATAAGGCTGAAAATTTTTTCACTTGTTATTTACAGTTAGATAAATACATTCACCAACTTTTATTAAAATAAAACCATTTAAGCTGGTTGTTCGAATTTATATGTCACTTAGTATAGTTTAGTATATTTCATTATACTTTGATTCTTCAGATGACTAAACAAAGGTACGAACCTTTGTTGTAACGAAATGATTGTACCCATTGCTCCTTCGATGACATGGACCTTTCCACCAAGCAATGGAATACTTGGAGATGTCATTTGTCCCATTCCAAGCTATCCTTGCAACCAAACTTTTGCCATTCAAGAAGATTTTGTGGACTCGTATGTCTTCTATTTTCGTTTGGATGTTCATCTCTTCTAGCTCTTGAGAATTACTTGCTGAAAAAGGAAACACTGAAGTCAGTTAAATAGGTAATGTAAGAAAATGTCACAGACATCGGTATCGAAATTCCATCCACAGCAAACGGAAGCAGCCCGAAAATTTGATGGAACGTCATTTCACTCACCATTTATATATTCGGTAGTATTAAGAACCAACCCAGATTTCTCACTCTTGATTCGTTCATCTCCAAAAGACACCAGGGCTTGAACTTGCAGGAAATATTGAGAATTTGGCTGAAGATCTCGTAGCACAAAGTACGTCTTATCCTGGAATAAAAAAGGTGTCGTAATGATTATAATAAAATAGAAAAATAATTCATAACTCATTAGAAAAATGACGACTAGTATACTAAGTGACATATAAATCCGAACACCCAGTTTAAATGGTTTTATTTTAATAAAATTTTGTATAAGTACTTAATGAAGCATAATAAGTAAATGATAAAAATTTCAAAATGATATCACTGCTTTAAAGCCCTTTGACCTTTAATAATGTGTGGATGCACCCTGATGTGCTACGCATTCTCCAACGCGCCTAGGCATGCTTCTGATCAGGTGATCAATGTCCTCCTGTGGTATCTCATTCCAGGCAACCACCAACTCCTCTCGAAGTGCTTCTAGAGTCTGAGGAGGACGTTGCAAATTGAGCAATCTCCTACTCATCATATCCCACACGTGCTCAATTGGGGATAAGTCGGGAGATCTTGGTGGCCATGGTAACAATGTGACATCATTATGTTGAAAGAAGTCTATTGTGACTCTTGCAACATGTGGTCGGGCATTATCTTGTTGGAAAGTTGGATCTGCCAGGGTGTCAAGATAGGGTAAAAGATGTGGTTCTAGAATTTCGTGGATATAACGCTGCGCGTTCATGTTACCTCTGATGAAGATTAAAGGTGACCTGGAACCATAAGCTATAGCACCCCAAACCATAACTCCAACAGTGTGATGAACATGTCTTTCAACAAAAAACTGTGGATTCCTCCTTTCACCACGTCGCCTTCTAACCCTGGCACGACCATCGTGCATACCTAAACAAAATCGAGACTCGTCACTAAAGACAATACTGTTCCATTCCTGATCCCAGAGTGACCGTTGTCTGCACCACTCAAGGCGATTACGTCGGTGTTCTCGAGTTAAAGGGAGGACCCAGTGTGGCCGGTATGAAAACAAGCCAAAACTTCTCATTCGTCGGTAAACACTTCGCATGCCAATAGGTCTTCCGCGTTCTGCAAACCATTCATTTGCAATGGACCTGGTAGTGGAGAAACGGTCCCTTAAGGCCAATAATAAATAAATAAAGGCGGCGATCTTCACGGTCTGTTATTCTACGGCGGCGTCCAGTGCCCCTTGCTCTTTGCGTACGGCCTTCTCGAAGTCATGCCTGACAACACCTAACCACAGTGTCTACACTTCTTTGCACTCTAACTGCAATTGCCCGAAAAGAAAGTCCAGCTTCCCGAAGTCCCACTATACGGCCCCTATCAAACTCACTAAGTTGACGAAATCGTACAGGTCTCCGAACTCTAGGCATCGTAACCGATCGTAAAGGATGTCAAGAACCAAAATCCGCCAACGTTGATTCTTTACTGCGGCTGAAATATTCATTTTTAGAGCGTTAGTGAATTAAAAAAAAGCAGTATAAAAACCGGAATGTCCAACTGATAAAGCTGAAAATTTTTTCACTTGTTATTTACAGTAAGATAAATACATTCACCAACTTTTATTAAAATAAAACCATTTAAACTGGGTGTTCGGATTTATATGTCACTTAGTATATTTTGACCCTATACCTCCGACGCAGTGCCGTCATCAGTTCATAAAAGTATTAATTTTTTCACTTGTTATTTACAGTAAGATAAATACATTCATCAACTTTTATTAAAATAAAACCACTTAAACTGGGTGTTCGGATTTATATGTCACTTAGTATATTTTGACCCTATACCTCCGACGCAGTGCCATCATCAGTTCATAAAAGGATTGAGTTCAGCACAAGTTACTATCTGAGAGAAAAAATAGTTACAAACATCTACAAAAGGGATATAAATGGATCAAGTCAGTCTAACGGGCCCATACAATTAATCCATAGGCACTGTTTCTTTGCCCTACCGGTAGTTACCATCTGGCAACGATGGGCCTTATCATATCTGCGCGGCAGTACCGGTAGAATGGATAATCATAACGGTACACCAGGCGGTGAGCCCGAGTAGCAGAAGGGGACGTATATAGAAGATATTTCTCTATCATTCTAAGTCTTAAGCGCAAATGTACGTGTAAATCTGTGATGTCTGAAACATGGATAGTGGGTGCGTAGAATTACGGGATTGGTAGTGTATAAATATGCTTACCATCCCTTACAACCCCCAACCTCCAATTTTAAGTCCTACAAATCTTTTGCTGAAAGCGATCAGGAGCCTCTCAAACGTTTGAGCGATTTTTATTATTTTATATGATGTATAGTATCATATGTAGATATTTCTCGCTTAAAAAACTGCTGAAATGTTTGATTTTGTGAATAAGGTATCTTAATTTTCTTATTAAATTTGAACGTGTATATTCTATCTTAGATTGTTATCTATGATTACCCCTAAGTATTTGAAATCATCAACCAATTGTATGTTTTTGCAGCTATTGAACGTTTTAATTTGGAGTTGATTAAAATTTGGGGCAGGTCATCTGTTGTCGCAAGGAAATTTAATAAAGTATGTTTTGTTGAAATTGACTGTTGAAATCCTTTCCGTAAAAAAATGTAACCTTTTGATACAATTTTGTTTTTTAAAGAAGCCCAAACTTTGTCACAGTAAATAATTGCCGGATCTTTTTAAACTTAAAAAGGTCATTAATATACAAATTAAACAGCATTGGTCCTAATACGGTTCCTTGTAGATTTCCGCTTCTAACAGTCATATTTTCGCTTAGTGTAGATACTGTTTATGTGCATACATTGTTTCCTGTCTTCCAAATAACTTTTTAAGAGTTGAATTTAATATATTATACTAAGTGACATACATATAAATCCGAACACCCAGTTTAAATGGTTTTATTTTAATAAAATTTTGTATAATAAAGTATAATAAGTAAATGATAAAAATTTCAAAATGATCGCACTGCTTTAAAGCCCGTAGACCTTTAATAATGTGTGGATGCACCCTGATGTGCTACGCATTCTCCAACGCGCCTAGGCATGCTTCTGATCAGGTGGTCAATGTCCTCCTGTGGTATCTCATTCGAGGCAACCACCAACTCCTCTCGAAGTGCTTCTAGAGTCTGAGGAGGACGTTGCAAATTGAGCAATCTCCTACCCATCATATCCCACACGTGCTCAATTGGGGATAAGTCGGGAGATCTTGGTGGCCATGGTAACAATGTGACATCATTATGTTGAAAGAAGTCTATTGTGACTCTTGCAACATGTGGTCGGGCATTATCTTGTTGGAAAGTTGGATCTGCCAGGGTGTCAAGATAGGGTAAAAGATGGGGTTCTAGAACTTCATGGATATAACGCTGCGCGTTCATGTTACCTCTGATGAAGATTAAAGGTGACCTGGAACCATAAGCTATAGCACCCCAAACCATAACTCCAACAGTGTGATGAACATGTCTTTCAACAAAAAACTGTGGATTCCTCCTTTCACCACGTCGCCTTCTAACCCTGGCACGACCATCGTGCATGCCTAAACAAAATCGAGACTCGTCACTAAAGACAATACTGTTCCATTCCTGATCCCAGAGTGACCGTTGTCTGCACCACTCAAGGCGATTACGTCGGTGTTCTCGAGTTAAAGGGAGGACCCAGTGTGGCCGGTATGAAAACAAGCCAAAACTTCTCATTCGTCGGTAAACACTTCACATGCCAATAGGTCTTCCGTGTTCTGCAAACCATTCATTTGCAAAGGACCTGGTAGTGGAGAAACGGTCCCTTAAGGCCAATAATCTTAGGCGGCGATCTTCACGGTCTGTTGTTCTACGGCGGCGTCCAGTGCCTCTTGCTCTTTGCGTACGGCCTTCTCGAAGCCATGCCTGACAACACCTAACCACAGTGTCTACACTTCTTTGCACTCTAACTGCAATTGCCCGAAAAGAAAGTCCAGCTTCCCGAAGTCCCACTATACGGCCCCTATCAAACTCACTAAGTTGAAGAAATCGTACATTTCTCCGTACTCTAGGCATCGTAACCGATCGTAAAGGATGTCAAGAACCAAAATCCGCCAACGTTGATTCTTTACTGCGGCTGAAATATTCATTTTTAGAGCGTTAGTGAATTAAAAAAAGCAGTATATAATTTACAGTAAGAATACATTCACCAACTTTTATTAAAATAAAACCATTTAAACTGGGTGTTCGGATTTATATGTCACTTAGTATATGTTACTCATATGAAACCTAACGTACTCAAAGTCGTCAAAAACACTTCATCCACCTATTATAATACACTTCACAATACCCCTTATACATCGTAACCTGATACGTGTTTATACAAAAAAAGGTGTATGACAGAATGACTAAAAGTCCATTAAGGTATTTCTATGCTTCTAATAAAGGTAACTAGATACTTCCAGCCACCTAGTCCTTTTTTCCGTGCCAAGTATATAAATACAAGCTCTTTGCGCCGTGATAATCACAAACTCGCGAGCTATGGTGCTCTATTTTGTAAAGGTAAGTCTGATGTTTTGGTGTTAATATAAAGCGCAAGAGAAGCAGATATACTTAGGCCCGTATCGTCAGTCGTCCCTACAATTGTTGGGCGCCTTTATGGCCTCCTTGATTGACATAGTTTTCTACTTCTCCGTGTCAGAACTCTATTTTGAGGTTATGTCACAAAGATCTATTTGCATCAAATTGTGCTTGCTTTTGAGTTATACAATGTTTTATCAGCCTGAAATTTCCTACAATTTAAAAAGAAAACATATCTTCACAATTGGAGAGCGCTGACGCTAACACGGGACAAGTGTAATCTAGATATTTTTGAAGGAGAGAAAGAATTATGACAATCAAGGAAGCCATAAACGCGCCCTACAATTGTAGGGACGACTGACGATACGGGCCTTAGTGTCAGCAATAGATTTATTATTGTCGTAAAGATTAAATCCTAAGAATGTATGATTATTACTTCGTCTATTACACATCATGGGCTCTTGCACTCCTTTAAGTTATTCATAAAATAACTATAATTAATTAGCGTAAAGCTGTATGCACATTGAGGAGAAGGGAAGCGACTCGTGTCGCACGATGCTCGACAATGAAATCAGAGACAGCCGTATGTCAAATATTATCGAATAAAATTGTCGCGCAGCGAATTCGCTTCTCGTCCCCTCAATGGATGCTCACCGTAAATGTTTCAATTCTGTTTAACCGTAAAAATGTTAAAGTAAAACGTTTCCCAGAGCTTTTAATCAAAACTGAATGTACATAGCCACCTATATCTAACAAGCTACGAAGTACGAAACTTGGCAACGTTGTGGAAGTCCTATAGGTTTATCCATACGATCCGAGGCCAAACCACCCTTATTGCATTTTACTTGTAATTCACTTGTTTTCAATCGGTATAAGCTATAGGTGGTGCTCTGTGTCCGTGGTTGTTTGGAAAACCAATTGTTATCACACAAAAGTCGGATATAATACAAGTGTGGAGATGCCAAGATGCGTCGCTCTTGGATGCTAATCCAACAACGCGGGTTCGTTGGAAAAATAACTAACTAATTATATCTAAGTTTTTTCAACCGCACCATACTAATGATACAGATTTTGCAATTTGGAAGCCCGTGGTCTGATTCATAAATAATTGAAGTGACCGGAAAACCAAAACAATGCTGCCATTTCTAATTGATCAGTTCACTTTTGTTTTCATTTACAATTTATGGATTTCTGAATTCACCAGTTCAATGGTACCTTCAAATAATTGCACAAATATGAATTTTAAGATAACACTGACATTCTTCAATATAGTCCAACGTATTATTTTCAAAAAAAAAATAATACTTTGTCTACTTCTTCAACAAACGTAAGCCTGAAAACAGTAATTCATTGAAGATTTTATTGTTTGCATGCAATATTTTAAACAGTACTATTTTGCCTTTATTTTTCTTAAGACGTTATATTCATATTGAATTCTATTGTTTAGAGAATAATAATCTTGAAATTCCGATAATCCGTTTATGATTAGTATTTACTGAACATTTTCACTTTGCGCACCTGTTGCGACGTTGCCTTTTTTACTTCATGGCTTGTAGTTGTAGGCATTGGACCTAGGTGGCTTACAATTTAGTTAATAGTTGATCCTAGCGATAAGCATATCTTTGTCATCTGTGTTCTAGATCTTAATCTTAGTGGCGACATGGACGGCATGTGAAATCACCACAGCCTACTCTTTCTATCACAGAGAAAAATATGCCGAAATCGAAGCTCCTGATCCAGTTGAAACTATACTGATGAAAGAATGCGAAAACGAATTAGACGATATGAGCTGTGTGAAAAAATTGATGAAAAGCATGAAGAATACACAAGATCGGAAGACTGATGAGTTTGTCAATTACATGGAGAAGAAGATAGCTTCGCCTACAAATACGCTAGTAAGTAGTTTCATTTTTACGCGATTGGCTCAGAAGGTGGGTGGTATTTTTCGTGCATGGATATGTACTCGTATGTAAACAAAATAAATCTCGGGTTACATTTTGACATGTTATGTGTACATTTTGACATGTTATGTGTTGTTGCTATATAAAAAATTTATAAAATCAATGGAGAGAGAATCAACTTTGAAATTCCTATTTCACGGGCTGCAGCTTAAACGGCTGTATGGATTTTGACATATAAGGTGTAGTATAGTAGTAGTAGTAGTATCTTTATTTAATAGCTTCAAGCTTAACAATACAATATATATATATATATATATATATATATATATATATATATATATAATGTTATTATCTAAAACTAAGACTATTTTCCACATAAATTCTCAATTTTATTTTGAATTTGACAAAAATTGTAGATTTGATTTCAGCTGGTAAATTATTAAAATCTATAAGGCCTTTAAGAAATAAACTATTTTGCGCAAAAGCAGACCCCACAGCAGGAACATAAAAATCAAACCTATTCCTTGTATTGTAACTATGAATATCACAGTCAAATTGCAAACCTTCCAATATGTGTTCGGGATACATTCCATTCATTATTTTGTAGATGACTATCATTGTATTGTAAAATATATTTTGTTTGATATTTAATAAATTAGTTACTTCTAACATATATTTAGTTCTTGTGTATCTATTACATCTTAATATACATCTAAGAGCCTGATTTTGTTTTCTCTGTAGTGAATCTATATCACCTTTCTGAAACATATATAATATGGAGGAACAGTAGTTAAAGTGAGGCATGACTATTGTTCTATGTATAAGTAGTGTCGTTCATGATCTAAGGTCCTTTGTTACCCTACACACTAAATTAACTTTTTTAGAGACTTTTTTATAATATAATCTGCATGACTATTGAATGTTAGATTTGAGTCTATCATAACTCCTAAATATTTATACTTGTTAATCTGTTTAATCTTACTATTTTCAATTATAAATCCGTCGTGCAGATAAGTATCCTGAGCATTAAATTTAGATTTCAGTAACATACACTTAGACTTGTCAATATTAATACTAAGACTATTGTTCAATAACCAGGCATATAATGTCTTTAAGTCTTCATTAATCATTTTAACCAAATTGTCTATGTTGTCACAATCCAAGAACAAAATTGTATCGTCTGCAAACAACTGAATTTTGCAATTTTTTACAGCCTTTACAATATCATTTATGTACAGCATGAATGATCAGGACCCAACACTGTTCCCTGAGGCACATCATGTCTATTTTATCTTACAGACGATAAGGAGTTTTTGTACTTTGTTCGCTGAGTTCTTTGTCCCAAGTATCCTGAGAACCATCTTAAAACGTTGCATTCGAAGCCATATTTTTCTAGTTTATTTATCAACAAATTTCTATTTATTGTTTCGAATGCTCTCCTAAAGTCGATAAACACAACACCCACATAATGACCCACACTCAAAACATTTTTCCATCCTGAAATCTTTAGATTTGTCTTGACGCTAAGAGTGACACTGCGTATACTAAAATTTTATAATAGCAGAATGGCGTATTTTAAATGCAAACTTCAACTTTGGAATTTCTATTTCACGCGGGACGCAGCCCAAATGGCTTTACGGATTTTGACATTTGAGGTGTCTTTAATTGATCTTGATAGCACAATTGAATCTTCACTCTCTTCAATTACTACTCCACTGAAAAAACAAATAATATCAATAAAAAGTCTCGGTAGAAGATGTATCCAATCTCAGAATATTTCCCGTATATAATGGGAAATATAAATCACAATTCATAGTAATATCATAGGCCTATCACCCGGAAATAATTCAAAATGCATCATATAAAATTCCAAAAGGATATAAAAAACGTTATTAATTCTTATTACAAGCTTTTTTATGGGTCTATTTGTTTTTATGTTACCGAGGAGGATGTAATTTAAGTCATAATGTTTTATCATAGGCTTTCTAAATTTTATTTTATGCATGCTATTATAAAAGACAAATAAAGGTGTATTTTTTTAGAAATTACATGGCAGCTCAAAAGTTATTCCAGTCTACCATACAGGAACGACATCTTTTGAACAATGCACCTGCGACATGGACTTTCAACTTATGGACCTTGGAAAAATATACTATCCACGGTAGTCTTTTAACAATTAGCATTTACGTAATAAAATCACTGTATGTCGTCTATACAGGGAAAACCAAATTTGTCTGACGGCTTGAGTCAATGTGTACGAGAGTAGTGTGTATCAACACATGTTAGAAAGAGATAGCTCATCTATGATCGTGGAGGTGGAAACCTTGCCTTGGAATGGACGCGATGCGGTGTTGCCAGGCGAACCAGTAATGCAATGTTGCAGAATTTGTGGCGATTTCATTTCGACGTAAAATGGAGAGCCGTTAGAACCGATCGGGAATAGATCCTAAACAGATTCGACACAATTGACAATTCAAAAAAGTGTACGCTCAAAATAAAACCATTATTTGGGCGTATAAAACAAACTAGCGCAAATTTTCAACATGCATCTTAATTCAAGGAATTGGTGTAGCATATTTGCAACGCGGCAAATTGCGGCATCAGCGATGCTGGCAACGCGGTGATAAGCTTCGCTATCTAGCCGGCTTCTGTTTTTCTCTAACATATGTGTCTATACACACTTCTCTCTCTTGGACATGGAACTCAAGCCGTCAAACAAATTCAAACAGCCTCTAATACGCCCCTGGACTTACTTCCACAGGGTGTTTCAGTTTATTGTTGCATAACTTTAAGATACGATAGAACTTTTAAAATTAATCCATAAAATCTATATAAACATGGGTCGAAAAATGCGTGGCTTCCGAAATACAGGGTGTTTAAATTTACTTTCTAAAATAGTTTTTTTTAAATATTTCGAACAATATTTGATGTATAACAGTGAAAATTGGTATACAAGGGTTTTTTGGTACGACAAAACGAACCATGGGCATAGTTTTACTGTAGCCGCTAGAGGGCGCTCTCTACCGTACTTGTAGTGTATTAAAATGACCGACAATTTTTTCTTAGTGCAATTTTTTGCTTTTTGAATAAAAAAACTGATTCTTCGCACTTTTCGACATAAAAAAGCTCTCTTGTGATTTTCGTTATAGTTAGCTGTTTTTGAGATATTTTGATTTTCAAGGTTCGATGCATTTTTAATTATTTATGATAAAATAACGTTAAAAAGTCAGTATCTCGATAATTTTTAGAAGTAGGTTGTGCCTGCAAATATTTTTGAAATTGAAAGCAGAATAAGGTTAAACGTCAATTAGTTGACAGTTAGTTTTGTTGTCTGTTGAAACCTGAAACGTTTTTTTGCAATTGTGAATGCACGAAATTTAGTTTCTTTTGTTTTTTTTGTGAGTTTTATAAAAATGCCATTTTTATTCTCCAATCAAGAGTTAGCGGATATTCATTTTGTGTATGGCTTTGTAAATGGAAACGCAGCAGAAGCAGCCAGAGAATACGCACGAAGATTTCCAAACAGACGACATCCAACTCGCTCAGTATTTGTAAGAGTGCATCGCCAAATAATTGAAAATGGTTTTGGAAATCCCCAAAGGGATCAAAAAAAAATGTTTGTCAGCGCAGATTTACCCGTATGATTCTGCGTGAGTTTGATAGAGATCCGACCACAAGTGTTAGGAGAGTTTCTGGTGCATTGGGAATTTCAGCAAGCCATGTTCACCGTGTTCTTAGAAATGACCATAGACGTCCTTACCATTTGCAACCTGTGCAAGGACTACAGCCAGGGGACGGAGAACGAAGAATCACATTTTGTCAGTGGATTCTTGATAGAACTGAAAATAATAGGGAGTATTTAAGTAACGTTTTATGGACCGATGAGTCATGCTTCACTAGACGTGGGGTGGTAAATTTTCATAATCAACATATTTGGTCGCATGAAAATCCGCATGCAATGCGGGAAAGAAATTTTCAGCATGAATTTAGTGTGAACGTGTGGATTGGTATCTACCGTAATCGACTATTTGGACCCTGCCTTTTGCCTGCAAGGTTAAATGCTGCGAACTTCTTGGAATTTTTAAAGGCTGAACATGCAAATATGTGGGATGATGTTATGTTAGATTTAAGAAGATTGTCCTTGTTCCAGCTTGATGGTTGTCCAGCTCATTATTCGAGAATAGTTAGAAACTGGCTGGACAAAAATTATCCAGAAAGATGGATCGGCCGTGGAGGACCAGTCGCCTGGCCTCCACGATCCCCTGACCTAAATCCATTAGATTTCTTTGTGTGGGGATTTCTAAAAGAAAAAGTGTACCAGACTCTCGTAACCACAAGAGATATGCTAATAGACAGAATCAGGAATGCACGTGATAAAATAAGGCCTTATTTGAATAATGCTATACCACATTCGATCATTCGTAGATGTGAATTGTGTATTGAACAATTGGGTTTACATTTCGAGCAACTACTTTAGATTTTGTATGTTTGTCCTAACTATCCAATATCATTTTAGTTGTAAATAATTAATTTAATTTGTTAAAAATAATATTGGAAAATTAAACAAATTAATATTCTGTTTTTTTGTGTTTATTTGGAGTTAGGAATTATTGCTATGTTTAAAAACACAATCTAAACGACCATCTTAATTACTTGTAATTTTTCGACCCATGTTTATATAGACTTTATGCATTAATTTTAAAAGTTCTATCGAATTTTAAAGTTATGCAACAATAAACTGAAACACCCTGTATATCTATCCGTTAGTTTTTTTGCAAAATGAGAATTTTCTTTTAGATTGTGCATTATGAATGTGGACATATGGACGGTATCTAAAATATTTTTTGAGTAATTACAGGGAGTTGAAATAGCTTGCCATTAGAGCAATTTAGTTAAAAAATTTGAAAAGTGTAAGGTACGTATTTTAAGTAAAACAGTTTCGAAATAACAAATTTGTTTTCCCAGGTACTTAAAAACAGGAGTATGCAAGCAGAACTCCTGCGCCGAGTTCCACAAATGCGTAGAGAGAAAGTATAAGGTAAGAGTCCTGAAACAAAGAGAAACAGAGGATCCGGACAACACCTCCCTCCTCCCGAAATCTTTGAGGGAATACTGGGTCGCTGAAACCGTCACCGTTGCCGTGGCTTGCGAGTGCGCTCCTGATATTTGATTTCTAATCTCTGGACCTTTTCATGGAAATACGATTGGATGCTATGGTTGAAATATATAGATTTGCTTATCGAGTTGCGTTTACTTCAAGTTCCTAATTCATTTTTTCAATATAAGGAAAATATATCTTTGATCTACGTTAAACTGCAAGAATCAGAATCAGACAGTCAAACAAATTGCAACCGCACAAGACGTTCGCTCTCAATGTGAACGAAATCGAAAATCACGCAATTTTAGGCAAAACCAAGATCAAATATCTTACAAAGTATATGGTAGCGACATCTATAGCTCGCGACAGGTAAAGTTGCCTATTAGTCCAGTCATTATAGGGAGTTCACTTCAAAAAATCGAGATACCCAACTATAAACTCGTATAAACGTCTATTTTGACATCCCAAAACTTGTCTCAAAATTCACACATGATAAGATGGTCGCAACTTTGAATGTCAGAGGTCAAAGTGACAAAAATCGATTTTGTGCACATTTTTTGCAAATATCTCGTTTCCTATGGGTTTTACGCTGTTTGTAAACAAACATTTTTTCATGCGTCGAACTGTTTTTATTTATTTATTTATTTATTTTCAAAAGGTGAAACCCAATTACAGGAAATGCTGAAAAAAATAACAATTAAAGAGACATGGTTATTGGACTTAAATCTATAGTATCACACATTCTAAATAAGATTAGATGATCTATAGCAGTTAATAATCTAACTCTATAGTATCACACGTTCTAAATAAGATTGGATGATCTATAGCAGTTAATAATAATCGATGCACAACTGTCACTGGAAATATCACACGATTCAGTAACACTGTTCATGACGCAGCACATGAGATTAACTGGCGATTTTGTCATAACATTTGTACGGTCAGCTTGACAATAGAATGCCGTTTGTTGTCGACTCCCTAGCCTTGGAACGCGGAAACATATTTTTTCGAGTAAATTTTCACAGTCAATTTCATTGTGAATGAGGCCATACAAAAACGACAAAGCAAATATGTTTCGTCTTGTTGACAGTGAATCCAAGTTGAAAAACTCTAATAGGGCACTATGGTCACAACCTCTTTCTGGATAAGAACCTGTGCATTTAAGGTGAAAATACGTTAAAGCTTTACGTTGAATGGCCTCAAGGATCACGACAGAATTTTGATATATAGGAGACCAGATCAGAGTCGCATACTCCAACTTGCTCCTGACAAAAGTAAAAAATAAAGTCATAAATATATCAACATTGGAGAAACCCTTCCAGTTTCTGATACAGAAACCAAGTAGTCGAGTGGCAGCCAACGAGATATTGAGTATATGCTCAGTAAACGTTAGCTTGGTATCAAAAGTGACTCCAAGGTCTCTATAAGAGGTGCATCTGTCTATAACCTGACCATTGATTTTATAGTTATCATAAATTAAATAGTTAACCTTTCTTGTATAGAACTGCATAATGATCAACTTGATCAAACGCCTTCTGAATATCTGTGTAGATGACATCAACTTGTCCCTGACCGTCCAGTACTTCAGAAATGTAATTAGAGCCAAGTTGGTGACCGTAGATCTGCCTCTCATAAACCCATGCTGATTAATAGAGACTGCACCCCTGACCGAGCAGTAAACAACTTGCTGAAATTGCACAGGATTGCTATTTGGCGATAGTTGGAAATATCAGAGATATCTCCACTTTTGTGAATAGGACATATTTTAGAGGTCTTCCAGATATTTGGATATGTCTCTGATTTTAGAATTAGGTTGAATATGGAAGCCAGCGGTTTCGCTAGTATATGAATGCAATCTTTAACGAAAAAACTTGGAATACCATCACATCCAGACGTCATTTTGTTCTTTAATCTTTTCGAAGTCCTAATTACGTTTTCTTCACTTATATTTTTTAAAGAAATGATATCGGTAGCATTATTTGTTGGAGGAGATGACCCTAGTAGACCAGACGGAATAAAAACTTGAAAATAAGGTAGCAAAACTGTCCACTATATCCTGAGGCGTATCGCAGACATTGCCGTTAAGCGTGATCCCTGGGGGAATTCTAGATTGCTGTTTTTTGATCTGGGCAAATGACCAGAATTTGCTAGGATCATTCACAATGGCATCCTCAACCGATTGGACGTAAGCGGAGTAGGCAACACTGATCTGGTTTTTGAGATGGAGGGCGCAGAATGCGCAGTTAGAGTATCATTTGAGGTGGACAGGTAGTCCCGATCGAAAATATGTAATATAAAGTTTATAAATTATTGCTAAATATAGAATTATCATTTTTTATTAACTATTATTATATGCTATCTTTTTGTTCAATAATTCAAAAATTTATCAATTCCATAAATTTCGGGACATACATACATACTTTAACTACATTTTAACTATATTTTAAACAAGATGTACCTAATTATTTTATACTTGAAATGAAATTGATGTAAATGAGAATATAATTAAAATGTAATTAAAGTATATCCCTTAATATTTTTTCAATTACAATATATTACGAGTGTTATTGATTTGATACATTTTTGAATCAATGAATAAAAAGATAGCATATAATGTAATAGTTGATAAAAAATGAGAATTGTATATTAAGCTACAATTTATAAACTTTATATTACGTATTTTCGATCGTCACAATCAGTTGACCTCAAATGATCCTCTAACTGCGCGTTCTGCGCCCTCTATCTCGAAAAATATTGATAACAGATACAAACAGCGTAAAATCCATAGGAAACGAGATATATGCAAAAAATGTAAAAAAAAAATTGTGAAGTTTGACATCTGATTTTAAAAGTTGCGACCATCTTATCATGCGTAAATTTTGATACAAGTTCTGGGATGCCAAAATAAAAGTTTATACAAGACTATAGCTGGGTCTCTCGATTTTTCAAGATTCTCACCTAATTTTGACTAAGATGACTGGATTATATTGAGAATCAATTGGGGATTGGCGACAAATCCGTCAAACATATAACGTGCATAGTAAAGTTCGATCTCCACAATGACCTTTCCCAGTTATGTATAACCATGTATACCGGGTGTTTCAATTTTGATCCTTGCCATTGGGATCTCAAAAAATTTCGAAATGCAAACTACTTATAGAGAGAAAGACGAAAATCACAAATTTTCTTAAAATCGTTTAAATTTTTTGCTGACATTGTAGTGGGATTTTAAAATAAATTGCAGACTAACATTGTCACTTTTTCTCCTCAACTTGTAGACATTGAAACTGCCAAACCTTAATTATTTCAAATAAACAAAATTTTCTGAGTGGACTCTGAAATGTGTTTCGTATACCAGACTTATGACAAAACCATTTTTATTTTTTTCGACTCTATTTTAGTTGGGGTCTTAAAATAAATTGCATATTGTCATTGCCACTTTTTCTTCTCTGGAACATATGCATTTTTAATTCGAGGTTTGTTCTTTCGGCTTCCATCACCATCGTTCTTTTTTCATATGAATATAATCACTTTAATTAAATATCTGAAGTATATCGTGACATAAATAAATATATTATGTTCATAACTAAATGCAGAATCAAAAATTGTGTTCGATTGTGCAAAATTTCAATATGGAGTCCATAAGAAAAAAAAAACAAAGTCGATGGTGGAGATCGAAAAGAGAAATGTCCAACTGAGAATTTGACTACGCTATCTTGTAGATGAGAAATAGAGGCAATGCTAATATGCAGTTAATTTTGAAATCCAATTTCAAGTAACACCAGGAAATAAACAACGGTGTTTAACTTGAACATTAGAGAAATTACCTTTGTTACAGCGTATTGTTGCACTAAAACCGAGTCCAAAGCTTTAGCTCCATGCAATCTCCTGCTACAAAATACTTTGTAACTGTGCAACGGTAGATCCGACCTAAGAGTAGACCATTGTAACTTCACTGTTAGACTTCCATTCCTCACAATCAATGGTCCAATGGTCAAATTTTGAGGAGGCGGTGGAGGTTTTGGACCTGAAAATGTAATCTTTGATGATTCCAGACTCCATACAAAAAGATTCAAGGTCACACTTCCTTTTTTCGCTTTTTTCAGCTGTTCTCTAAATCATATCCATCTGATCATTTCATGTGTGTATAGAGATGACTAAAAAACAATGTTGTCAATTTTTGTTGTCGATAAAGGCATTTTTTGTGGATCTTATTATGGATCTTATTGTGCATTTTATCTTCAATCTTAACTTGCCAACAATTATTAGTACAGTTCTAAAATTATATGTCGATATTCTACTTTTACGGAAGAATAAAATTATGATTAGTTTTATTCTTATCACTAACACCACATACGTGTCAGGATGGACGCGGGAAGTAACATTCAGGCATAATAGCGTAAGAATTAGCGCTCGACATCAACAAAGCTTCTGGTCCGAACTTGATTCCTGCCATTGTATTGAAGAAAATTGGAAATTTGCTCGTATCCAACCCATCCCAAAAAGGGATCCAAGACCGACCCTTACAACTACAGGCCTATAGCTCTGTTTTCTGTTGACTCAATTAGCGTCAGGCAGTATGGTTTCTGTGGCCTCACAGCACTGGCGAAGCGTCCATGTAACCATTGTTGCCATTTTTTGATTTGGTTACTCACTCGTTCGTAGCCGTTACCGGCTGTAGTGTGCGTGCAATTAAACATGGATGAATGTTGCTGCGTAATCGATCAACTACTTGAAAAGTCATTCTCCTTGTATAATTTTTAAGAAAAAAAAGGAGATCATTGAAGATGGAAGACCAACACCTATTTTAGATCATTTTAAAAAGGAATAAAAAAACGTAGTTTGATATTTTAAATTAAGTTGGTATAAGGAAACTCTTGGTTATGTGGTTGCAAAAAAAACAGATTGTATTGTTGGCGATGTCTTCTGTTTTATACAGAAAAAAAAGGGGTGGACCAGCAACGGAGTCAACGATTTAAATAGTTTTAGGGCTCTAAAGAGGAGACATGAAATTTCTCCGTTACATGTGAGATGTGTAGCCAATTTAATTCAGTTTGGCAAAACAAGAATCGAAAGTTGTCTTAACCAAGCTTTTAGGCAGCACACTTCTAGATACCGTATGTTTTTGGCAAATCAGGAATTACCGTTCATTTTGAAGAGAATGACTCTGACAATAGAGGAAATTACAGGGAATTACTAATATTCATTGCCAAAAAGATCAAAAATTTTCCGAACATCTAGAAACGTCGACTGTTTTTTCGGATGGCTTGGATTAGTCATAGCAAAATACGATGAGGTATATCAAGTGCCCCAGGCGCTCAGCCCAGGAATGTTTACCTTAATTTAAAAATAGTTTAAATAAAATACCTAAAATAAGCAAAAAAATTATATTTGGGAGGTTCAAAATAAACTTTTTTTAATAAGATTTTTCACATCTGGTTTTGGTAACAGTTTAGGAAACGTCACGCGTCGCCACTGCCTCACAGAGAAGCTTTGCAGATGGGTGGCTTACTATCTCTCTGGCCACAAGATATCCGTCGTAATTTATATGTTCTCCTTTTTAACCCACATCGTCAACGCGGGTGTTCCCCAGGGATTGATCTTGGCTCCGTCACTGTTCCTCTTAACATATCCGTTGCCGCCCCGACTACATTGTTCTTGCTCGATACTGTTCAGAGGAAGGCTGTACGACTCATCGATGATTCTTTTCTAACTGACATTCTCCGGATCCTTCCGCACCAACGTGCTTTTCTCCTCAGAGCTCTCCTCCATGATGCCGCCGCGCGATGTATCTGCCAGACAGACCCGTCTGACTTCGGCCTCCCACCCTAACCGTGTCGAACTTAGTACATCCAGAACTGGCCGATACGACCGCGCCTTTGTTCCTAGGGTGTCGAGATTGTGAAACAATCTACATCAGAAGGCTTTTCCCAGTTCTACTAACATCAGTCGGTGCAAAAATGGGATTAACAAAGCTTTATGCTCATCATAGCATCTTTGATTTTCTTAATACGCCATTTTGCAGCAAACTGAGATGTACTATTATTTGTTAACATGTTACGATTCAAGAAAAAATGCACAAGAAATCCAGAATAATTAATTTTTTGAGAAAAAAAAGAAACAGACATACATCTCTAGACAGACCGTGGAACAATCAGACGAAAAGTAGGTACTCCGTATTCGTAAACATTAAGGTGGGAGTCCTTTTGACCTTAATTATTATGATTATTGAGGCTAATAAATCCGCAAGTACTTAATAAGAACTTATAGAATTAGGAATTCAGATACAGGGCAAACTGAAATGGAGAAGCATTTTGTAGCTGTTGAGTGCAAAGTCTAACATGCGTTCAAACCACGAAGCAACGGGTAAATTTTAGTAGTGACTAGGATTTCCATCCGTCCGACGTTGCTGGAAATGTTTGGGAAGCTATAACTCATTCGTTTTAACTTCCAACGCCACTGGATGAGGAAGTATTGTGAATTGTAAAATTTTGTAAACGAGATTATGTTTTTTGGATGTTATACAGGGTGTTTCAGTTTATTGTTGCATAAGTTTAAGATTCGATAGAACTTTTAAAATGAATGCATAAAGTCTATATAAACATGGGTCGAAAAATGCGTGGCTTCCGAAATACAGGGTGTTTAAATTTACTTTCTAAAATAGTTTTTTTTAAATATTTCGAACAATACTTGGTGTATAACAGCGAAAAGTGGTATACAAGGGTTTTTTGGTACGACAAAACGAACCATGGGCATAGTTTTACTGTAGCCGCTAGAGAGCGCTCTCTACTGTACCTGTAGTGTATTAAAATGACCGAAAATTTTTTCTTAGTGCAATTTTTTGTTTTTTGAATAAAAAAACTGATTCTTCGCACTTTTCAACATTAAAAAGCTCTCTTGTGAGTTTTTGTTATAGTTGGCCGTTTTTGAGATATTTCGATTTTTAAGGTTCGATGCGTTTTTAATTATTTATGGGAAAATAATATTTTTTTTACATTTTCGATTTGGGCATTACAAGTAATTAAGATG
Organism: Acanthoscelides obtectus; assembly: GCA_963669975.1. Classification (NCBI taxonomy): domain Eukaryota; kingdom Metazoa; phylum Arthropoda; class Insecta; order Coleoptera; family Chrysomelidae; genus Acanthoscelides; species Acanthoscelides obtectus. The sequence goes on from CAVLJG010000009.1 coordinate 66,290,487, forward strand.
ATCGTTTAGATTGTGTTTTTAAACACAGCAATAATTCTTAAGTCCAAATAAACACAAAAAAACAGAATATTAATTTGTTTAATTTTCCAATATTATTTTTAACAAATTAAATTAATTATTTACAACTAAAATGCTATTGGATAGTTAGGACAAACATATAAAATCTAAAGTAGTTGCTCGAAATGTAAACCGAATTGTTCAATACACAATTCACATCTACGAATGATCGAACGTGGTATAGCATTATTCAAATAAGGCCTTATTTCATCACATGCATTCCTGATTCTGTCTATTAGCATATCTCTTGTGGTTACGGGAATCTGGTACACTTTTTCTTTTAGAAATCCCCACACAAAGAAATCTAATGGATTTAGGTCAGGGGATCGTGGAGGCCAGGCGACTGGTCCTCCACGGTCGATCCATCTTTCTGGATAATTTTCGTCCAGCCAGTTTCTAACTATTCTTGAATAATGAGCTGGACAACCATCAAGCAGGAACCAGGCCAATCTTCTTAAATCTAACATAACATCATCCCACATATTTGCATGTTCAGCCTTTAAAAATTCCAAGAAGGTCGCAGCATTTAACCTTGCAGGCAAAAGGTAGTGTCCAAATAGTCGATTACGGTAGATACCAATCCACACGTTCACATTAAATTCATGCTGAAAATTTCTTTCCCGAACTGCATGCGGATTTTCATGCGACCAAATATGTTGATTATGAAAATTTACCACTCCACGTCATGACTCATCGGTGCATAAAACGTTGCTTAAAAACTCCCTATTAGTATCAGTTCTATCAAGAATCCACTGACAAAATGTGATTCTGTGTGTAAGGACGTCTATGGTCATTTCTAACACGGTGATCATGGCTTGCTGAAATTCCCAAGGCACCAGAAACTCTCCTAACACTTGTGGTCGGATCTCTATCAAACTCACGCAGAATCATACGGGTAAATCTGCGCTGACGAACAATTATGTTTTGATCCCTGGAGATTTCCAAAACCATTTTCAATTATTTGGCGATGCACGCTTACACATACTGAGCGAGTTGGATGTCGTCTGTTTGGAAATCTTCGTGCGTATTCTCTGGCCGCTAACTCTTGATTGGAGAATAAAAATGGCATTTTTATAAAACTTACAAAAAACAGGTAAAAGAAACTAAATTTCGTGCATTCACAATTGCAAAAAACGTTTCAAGTTTCAACAGACAACAAAACTAACTGTCAACCAATTGACGTTTAACCTTATTCTGCTTTCAATTTCAAAAATATTTGCTACTTCTAAAAATTATCGAGATTTTTTTAGCGTTATTTTATCATAAATAATTAAAAATGCATCGAACCTTAAAAATCGAAATATCTCAAAAACGGCTAACTATAACGAAAATTCACAAGAGAGCTTTGAGAATCAGTTTTTTTATTCAAAAAGCAAAAAATTGCACCAAGTAAAAATTTTCGGTCATTTTAATACACTACAGGTACAGTAGAGAGCGCCCTCTAGCGGCTACAGTAAAACTATGCCCATGGTTCGTTTTGTCGTACCAAAAAACCCTTCTATACCAATCTTCACTGTTATACATCAAATATTGTTCGAAATGTTAAAAAAACTATTTTAGAAAGTAAATTTAAACACCCTGTACTTAGGAAGCCACGCATTTTTCGACCCCTGTTTATATAGATGCATTAATTTTAAAAATCGGTCCAGTAGCGGCAGAGAAAAAAGCCAAGGAAGGTGTATCGCAATGTTTGATGTTAGTATATTAATACACTTACAACCCGGATAATCTTACGCACCTATTGGACATACAGCTTCACTCATCATAGATTGTCTCGTATATTTGCCTTTAAAACAATACGATAGAAAAATGTTGCTATATGCAACTGATGCTCTGTAGATTTAGGTAATTTGGGACGCTAAAAAAACTTAAAGGGTTATGGTGTGGATTAGGAGGGAAAAATTGGTGAAAAACTAGTTAAATGGGGCTAATCGTAAATCCTAGTACTACCCGATTCACCTAGAAAAACAAGCTCTTTTCCAGATTGCAGACACGCAACAATTTTCGGAGATCTCATTAGTCGTTTTTTTGAAAAATATAATTCCTGACAGTACCTCAAAAACGGGGCATTTCCGGACTGAATGGGCTCCGGATTCGGTTTTAGCAACCCAAAAAACGTATGATGATGGGGTCCCAAACTAACCCATTTTTGTCACTTTTTGTTATCAAAAATTAAAATGTTTTAAATATGATTCAAATGACCTCCATTGTACGTATTGTGGGTCGCTAAGATCGAATCCGAAGTCATGTCACGTGTATCTAATCCAATTTATTATGAACAATATAGTACTTAGTGAAATTATGTGACATTTCAGACTTTAGGATGTTGAGAATCAGTTTTCTTCACCGGTTGCTATATGTGTTCGACTCTCTGGAAATTCAGGTAATTTGGGGCGCTAAATTTGAATATCATCTTAAAACAACCTTAATTTTTGTTGATTGCGATAAAATGATAAAGACAGTCTAATTTCATTTTACTGACCATGATAATGTTTCCAACATATACTAATTCTTATAACAGATACGAAAAATCATTTATCGGAAGAACCGTTGCATATCAATTTTCAGATCACTTTACCTGGTTTCAAACTTTTGGGCGATTTTTTAGAGATTAACTCGCGGTGTAAAATCTATGGGGGTAGTATTGAAACAAAACGGTTTTTTCTCAAAAAAGGTTCATTTTACCGAAATAAAATAAGAATACTTTTTTTGTTCAGATCAGGTATGAGACTTTTACAAGAACATGTCTTTTGAGTCACAAACGTTGGATTAGGGCCAGCCGGGCCCTGGCGATCTGAATGATTAAATTGTTTTCAATAGACATCGTTGCGTAAGATATGAACCATTCGGTATGTTGTCAAAATTGTGTTGGATTATATGGTGTTATTCAAAGGTTATTGAAGAAAAATGTATTCCCGGTAACGCCCTTTTAGTGCCTGTATCTCCGAAAATCGTCGTGAGACAAAGTGGTCTTTCAATAGTAAAAGAAACGTTCTCTGAATGTTTGTCCTATGTCTTGGAAACATTCTGTAAAGTTTAAATTTCAATAATATTTATAGGCTGTCCCTATATTCCGTGGACATAGTAGTACCACGTATTTTTACAAAATAAGTCGATTGGACCTTTGCTTGTCTAGTAGAGGGCATCAGTTTTCTTTTTAAAACATACTTTTCATATATGTTTCGAACCTGTAGTCAGATTTGAACAAAATTTAGTACGCATATGTTTTGCTAGACATTCTAATATTGGGTGATTTTTTTGCTAGTATCTTTTTGGCAACACTGTTTTTGACAGATGACGCGTGAATCGTGTCTTGTGTCATTGTCAAACTTGTTCAGTTTGGTCTATAATTTAACCATGAATCGACTTACGAACGAACAACGCTTGCAAATTATTGAATTTTACTATCAAAATTCATGCTCGGTTAAGAGAGTGCATCGAGCACTGCTTCCAATTTATGGGCAATTTGGTCGGCCTATTGAAGGAGCTATTCGGAAGCTTGTGACTAAATTTCGAACCCAGTTTACATTATTGGACATTAAACCACCAACACGCAGACGTAGAGTGATGCCTGAAGAAAATATTCCTGCTGTATCCGCCAGTGTTAGTGATGACCGTGAAATGTCGATTCGCCGCCGTTCGCAGCAATTGGGTCTCTGTTACTGCACTACGTGGAAAATTTTGCGACAGGATTTGGGTGTAAAACCTTATAAGATACAGCTGGTGCAAGAATTGAAGCCACACAATCTCCCACAACGTTTCCAATTTGGTGAATGGGCGCTGGCAAAGTTGGAGGAAGATCCACATTTTTATCGAAAAATTGTGTTCAGCGACGAAGGTCATTTCTGGTGGAATGGCTACGTTAACAAGCAAAATTGCCACATCTGGAGTGAAGACCAGCCAGAAGCATTGCAAGAGCTACCAATGCATCCCGAAAAAATCACTGTTTGGTGTGGATTATGGGCCGGTGGCATCATCGGGCCGTACTTCTTCAAAGACGACAATGGCCGGAACGTAACTGTGAATGGCGAGCGCTACCGTGCGATGATAACAAACTTTTTTTTGCCCAAAATGGAAGAGCTGGACTTGGCTAACATGTGGTTTCAACAAGACAGTGCCACATGCCATACCGCACAGGAAACAATGGCCCTATTGAGAGGCGAGTTCGGTGAACAGTTTATCTCACGTTTGGGGCCGCCTAGATCGTGTGATTTAACGCCGTTGGACTATTTCTTGTGGGGCCATGTTAAGGCTAATGTCTACAGGGATTAACCAGCAACGATTAACGTACTGGAAGCCAATATTGAAGCATTTATTCGTGAGATACCGGCCGATATGTTGGAGAGAGTGTGCCAAAATTGGACCTTGCGCATGGGCCATCTAAAGCGGAGCCGCGGCCAACATTTACATGAAATAATCTTTAAACATTAAATTATATCGACCGTTCTATCGACTCAAATAAGGATTTAATCGTTATTTCAAATTTTTTGTGATTTTTTGGAAAAACAAATCCTATACCTCTTAAAAAATCACCCGTTATTTGACTTTTACGAAAAACTCTAAAAAGTTCGAGAAGGGTGAAAGATACCCCCACCAATAGTTACATAAATTATAGTAGAATTTTTTACAACTTTCCCGACGACTCTGAGTTACTTTTATTTAGCAGATCATTTTATTTACTTCATTTTTGTCTCATAAAAGCTGGCCATTTCCGATAGTTTTATAGAAAAAAAAAATAGTTGCATCAAGATGTTCCCAAGCGTATTATTCATTCTTTAAGTGTAGTTAGCGATAATTATTATTACAATGTGACTCTTGGAGGTTGGGATCGACCAATTTCTCGGCGTTCTATGCTTGCAAAGGTGTCTCACAATGTGGAATTCGTCGATTCGGATATCTCCCTTGATACATGTGAACACAAAACAAGCAACAACTTAACCAAAAACAATCTCAAACGTTAATTAGTTCAAAATTTATGAAGAACAAACAGCAAATTAATAGTCAAAAATAAACTCTACATTATACTCATTAATTAAGGTCCGTATCGTCAGTCGTCCCTACAATTGTAGGGCGCCTTTATGGCCTCCTTGATTGTCATAGTTTTCTACTTCTCCGTGTCAGAACTCTATTTTGAGGTTATGTCACAAACATCTATTTGCATCAAATTGTGCTTGCTTTTGAGTTATATCATGTTTCATCAGCATGAAATTTCCTACAATTTAAAAAGAAAACATATCTTCACAATAGGAGAGCGCTGACTCTGACACGGGACAAGTGTAATCTAGAAATTTTTGAAGGAGAGAAAGGAGTATGACAATCAAGGAGGCCACTGGCAACATCCCAAATTTCCGCCAACTAGATGCCTACTAGATTTTAACACTTGATGTAATTAAGAACATTTTTTAGAAACCTGTTCCGAAAAGCATTTTTTTTTCTCTCGGAAACTATGATAGGTCGCCTGTTTTTTTAGTAAGTAAATAAAAATATCAGCGCAATAAATAGAATCATAGTTATAGGGAGAGTTGCGAAAAAATTCTGTTACAGTTTTCACCCTTCTTGAACCCTTTCAGTTTTTTTTTGTAAAACTCACGTGTAAAACACACGTGTCCCTGATGTAATTCAAATTGATCTAAGGGTTCCAAAAATATCTGAAAAAAATGTGTTTTAAAAAGGAAACTTTGATCTCTCTAACGGACAAATGAGGCACTCTCGCATAGAATTAAATCACGTCCAATCGACTTATTTTGAGTATAAAAACACGTGGTACATATGTATATGTCCACGGAATATTGGGACACCCTGTAGATGCCTGAGATAGACTGCAAAAGGAGGTGGCTTGGTTAGTACCGTTAAAGGTATTTACTTGTAGACCTGACAGGCAGAGAGTTCTCCGAGAAGCCACAGGTTCCGTTCTCGTTGACAGATGCCACTCTGAACTGGTACCAACTTCCTGCTTTCATGAAGTGCCTCAAGCTGGTGCTAATCTTCCAGGTTTTGGAACAGGCGCGCCACTCTGACAGTTTGTACTCTTTGAACACCTTGCCAGAGTGATGACGTTCTTCTATCAAGTATAAAGTCCGGCCTGGACCTCGAGACGCGGACCATTCTATGTAAACGGTTCGTTTTTTACGTCTTTCGGCTCTCACGTTTGTCGGTACCTCGGGCAAGCCTGAAATAAAAAAAACTTGGGAATAACTACTAACAGTTTCAATGATATCTCGTCTTTAATTATAATATTATAACATCTTTGAGGTCCATATCCCTAAATGTAAAAATAAAATGTTTTCGTATCCCCCATAGTTCACACGTGAAATTATACTTAATATCAAGAAGAAGGACATAGCAAGAAGGAACTGGAAACGTGACGGTACTAAGTTTTCTTATGATCAGTTTAGTAATTTTAGGAAGCTTATTAAGAACCAGATCAGTGTTGCCTACTCCGCTTACGTCCAATGATCCTAGCAAATTCTGGTCATTTGCCCAGATCAAAAAACAGCAATCTAGAATCTCTCCAAGGATGACGCTTAACGGCAATGTCTGCGATACGCCTCAGGATATAGTGGACAGTTTTGCTACCTTCTTTTCAACAGTTTTTATCCCGTCTGGTCTACTAGGGTCATCTCCTCCAACAAATAATTCTACCGATATCATTTCTTTAAAAAATATAAGTGAAGAAAACGTAATTAGGGCTTCGAAAAGGTTAAAGAACAAAATGACGTCTGGATGTGATGGTATTCCAAGTTTTTTCGTTAAAGATTGCATTCATATACTAGCGAGACCGCTGGCTTCCATATTCAACCTGATTCCTAAAATCCTAAAATCAGAGACATATCCAAATATCTGGAAGACCTCTAAAATATGTCCTATTCACAAAAGTGGAGAGATCTCTGATATTTCCAACTATCGCCAAATATCAATCCTGTGCAATTTCAGCAAGTTGTTTGAGATCATCGCTTATGAAACGGTTTTCTGCTCGGTCAGGGGTGCAGTCTCTATTAATCAGCATGGGTTTATGTGAGGCAGATCTACGGTTACCAACTTGGCTCTAATTACTCAGTACATTTCTGAAGTACTGGACGGTCAGGGACAAGTTGATGTCACCTACACAGATATTCAGAAGGCGTTTGATCAAGTTGATCATTATGCACTTCTGGATAAGCTTAAAACAGTCGGTATGTCTGATGCAATGCTGTCGCTCATAAATTCATATTTGAGGGATAGAAGGTTATTTGTCGAATATGGTGGTCATAGGTCGAGTTACTATCGGGCCACGTCCGGGGTACCTCAAGGGTCAAATCTAGGTCCATTATTGTTTTTGATATTTATTAATGACTTGTCTTTTGAACTGAAGTGTTTCCATTTGTTTTTCGCTGATGACCTTAAAATCTGCACGTCAGTCAAGACAGTCTCAGTCTGAATGTTTCGAAATGTAAAGTTATGACTTATACAAGAAAGGTTAACTGTTTAATTTATGATAATTATGACATCCATGGTCAGGTTATAGACAGATGCAATTCTTATAGAGACCTTGGAGTTATTTTTGATACCAACTTACGTTTACTGAGCATATACTCAATATCTCGTCGGCTGCCATTCGACTACTTGGTTTCTGTATCAGAAACTGGAAGGATTTCTCCAATGTTGATACATTAATGACTTTATTTTTTACTTTTGTCAGGAGCAAGTTGGAGTATGCGACTCTGATCTGGTCTCCTATATACCAAAATTCTGTCGTGATCCTTGAGGCCATTCAACGTAAAGCTTTAGAGTATTTTCAACTTAAATGCACAGGTTCTTATCCAGAAAGAGGTTGTGACCATAGTGCCCTATTAGAGTTTTTCAATTTGGAATCACTGTCAACAAGACGAAACATATTTGCTTTGTCGTTTTTGTATGACCTCATTCACAATAAAATTGACTGTCAAAATTTACTTGAAAAAATATGTTTCCGCGTTCCAAGGCTAGGGAGTCGACAACAAACGGCATTCTATTGTCAAGCTGGCCGTACAAATGTTATGACAAAATCGCCAATTAATCTCATGTACTGCGTCATGAACAGTGTTACTGAATTGTGTGATATTTACAGTGATAGTTGTGCATCGATTATTGACTGCTATAGATCATCCAATCTTATTTAGAATGTGTGATACTATAGATTTAAGTCCAAGAAACATGTCTCTTTAATTGTTATGTTTTTCAGCATTTCCTGTAATTGGGTTTCACCTGTTGGAAATAAATAAATAAATTGTTAGATTTTATGATGTTTATCTCTATAATTGGGACTCATTAGCCGGTATCAACGAGACAAAATAATTTCGTATGGAACACTGAGCAAACGTGGTCAATTAGACAGTTGTACTTGAAAATATTCATTACCCGTAATGATTTTTGTTTTAATTATTCTAAATAACTATATTAATCGGTTTAATTAAACTGCATTTTCTGGAATCAATTTAATATACTATTAAACTAATTTGCTTGAAAATAGCAAGCAATGTACCTGTCTTATCAAACTGGTTAATTGGTCCAAGGTAATTTAGTTTATGTAGAAAAGGTACATTAAATACAATTAAATATTTTTATTAAAACAATTAAACTGTTTATTTGAACGGCAGACTAAGCAGGACTCGGCCCTTCATTCGAAACCTTAGCAAGAGTTTCCGGTACACTGTGCCCTACCTGATAACACACCGTTAATAGAAAATCCTGTTTCACAAAAAAATCTCTACGGACAACCAAATGACTCGAACGAGTTCAAACTGGTACCGATTTCGCATGACCAGTGTTGCCAGATCTAAGGCTGCGTTGCCAGTCTCATTACTTAATTTACGGACCTCGTATATACAGCCTCCTATTGGTGCAGACTTCGTGGCATTTGAAAACAACCTATTTCGTCTAAAGTGATGTCGAATTTATTTATATATGTAAATGCGTCGATGCGGCGTAGTGCAGTATTGTTAAAAATAAAAGTACTATTTTGAATTGCTTCTAGTGAATGGTGATGCAGTATATATAGTATAAATGAAAATAAAATAAATCGAATTTTGTTTTGATTCAATTTTATCAGATATCAATATACTGTATACTTCGATTCCGTAGATTGGTCAGGGCACTGATATAATATACATCATTTAGCAAAATGCAATTTGTTCATTTAAATTTCAAATGATTTCCAAATATTCTTTTAAATCTATACTAAGTGACATATAAATCCGAACACCCAGTGTAAATGGTTTTATTTTAATAAAAGTTGGTGAATGTATTTATCTTACTGTAAATAACAAGTGAAAAAATTTTCAGCCTTATCAGTTGGACATTCCGGTTTTTATACTGCTTTTTTTTAATTAACTAACGCTCTAAAAATGAATATTTCAGCCGCAGTAAAGAATCAACGTTGGCGGATTTTGGTTTTTGACATCCTTTACGATCGGTTACGATGCCTAGAGTACGGAGACCTGTACGATTTCGTCAACTTAGTGAGTTTGATAGGGGCCGTATAGTGGGACTTCGGGAAGCTGGACTTTCTTTTCGGGCAATTGCAGTTAGAGTGCAAAGAAGTGTAGACACTGTGGTTAGGTGTTGTCAGGCATGGCTTCGAGAAGGCCGTACGCAAAGAGCAAGGGGCACTGGACGCCGCCGTAGAACAACAGACCGTGAAGATCGCCGCCTAAGATTATTGGCCTTAAGGGACCGTTTCTCCACTACCAGGTCCATTGCAAATGAATGGTTTGCAGAACACGGAAGACCTATTGGCATGCGAAGTGTTTACCGACGAATGAGAAGTTTTGGCTTGTTTTCATACCGGCCACACTGGGTCCTCCCTTTAACTCGAGAACACTGACGTAATCGCCTTGAGTGGTGCAGACAACGGTCACTCTGGGATCAGGAATGGAACAGTATTGTCTTTAGTGACGAGTCTCGATTTTGTTTAGGCATGCACGACGGTGGTGCCAGGGCTAGAAGGCGACGTGGTGAAAGGAGGAATCCACAGTTTTTTGTTGAAAGACATGTTCATCACACTGTTGAAGTTATGGTTTGGGGTGCTATAGCTTATGGTTCCAGGTCACCTTTAATCTTCATCAGAGGTAACATGAATGAGCAGCGTTATATCCACGAAGTTCTAGAACCCCATCTTTTACCCTATCTTGACACCCTGGCAGATCCAACTTTCCAACAAGATAATGCCCGACCACATGTTGCAAGAGTCACAATAGACTTTTTTCAACATAATGATGTCACATTGTTACCAAGGCCACCAAGATCTCCCGACTTATCCCCAATTGATCACGAGTGGGATATGATGGGTAGGAGATTGCTCAATTTGCAACGTCCTCCTCAGACTCTAGAAGCACTTCGAGAGGAGTTGGTGGTTGCCTGGAATGAGATACCACATTAGGACATTGACCACCTGATCAGAAGCATGCCTAGGCGCGTTGGAGAATGCGTAGCAATCATTTTGAAATTTTTATCATTTACTTATTATGCTTCATTAAGTACTTATACAAAATTTTATTAAAATAAAACTATTTAAACTGGGTGTTCGGATTTATATGTCACTTAGTATAAATAAAATAATTCATTAAGACTAGGCAAACGCTATTCCCTAAACTAATTAAACAAATTTAAGAAATACTATCAAAATGTTTTATTCTTGCTTATTTTAATAGCTCATTAATTTTAAATAATCTACTGTACCCAGTTTAAGTAAACGGATTAATAAATTTATTTAAATGGTTGCGTTTTCTCTCATTTAAACTAGTTTTTATAAACTCAAGTAAACTGTTTTAGAAAACGGAGTTTAATTAAACTAATTAAACTTGTTAGCTGTCACATAGTTGATTAAATTTTTTAATTCTCGTAATTAACATTTCAATTGGTTAGATTGAATGTTGTTCTCAGTGTACATTTCAATGTTTCTTAACGAGTCATTCTAGAAATAAAACAACTGCCATTTCAAACCAGCCTAGTCATAAAACTCGTTAAATGAAAGACATATACTAAGTGACATATAAATCCGAACACCTAGTTTATTTTAATAAAAGTTGGTGAATGTATTTATCTTACTGTAAATAACAAGTGAAAAAATTTTCAGCCTTATCAGCTGGACATTCCGGTTTTTATACTGCTTTTTTTAACTCACTAACGCTCTAAAATGAATATTTCAGCCGCAGTAAAGAATCAACGTTGGCGGATTTTGGTTCTTGACATCCTTTACGATCGGTTACGATGCCTAGAGTACGGAGACCTGTACGATTTCGTCAACTTAGTGAGTTTGATAGGGGCCGTATAGTGGGAGTTCGGGAAGCTGGACTTTCTTTTCGGGCAATTGCAGTTAGAGTGCAAAGAAGTGTAGACACTGTGGTTAGGTGTTGTCAGGCATGGCTTCGAGAAGGCCGTACGCAAAGAGCAAGGAGCACTGGACGCCGCCGTAGAACAACAGACCGTGAAGATCGCCGCCTAAGATTATTGGCCTTAAGGGACCGTTTCTCCACTACCAGGTCCATAGCAAATGAATGGTTTGCAGAACACGGAAGACCTATTGGCATGCGAAGTGTTTACCGACGAATGAGAAGCTTTGGCTTGTTTTCATACCGGCCACACTGGGTCCTCCCTTTAACTCGAGAACACCGACGTAATCGCCTTGAGTGGTGCAGACAACGGTCACTCTGGGATCAGGAAAGGAACAGTATTGTCTTTAGTGACGAGTCTCGATTTTGTTTAGGCATGCACGATGGTCGTGCCAGGATTAGAAGGCGACGTGGTGAAAGGAGGAATCCACAGTTTTTTGTTGAAAGACATGTTCATCACACTGTTGGAGTTATAGTTTGGGGTGCTATAGCTTATGGTTCCAGGTCACCTTTAATCTTCATCAGAGGTAACATGAACGCGCATCGTTATATCCACGAAGTTCTAGAACCCCATCTTTTACCCTATCTTGACACCCTGTCAGATCCAACTTTCCAACAAGATAATGCCCAACCACATGTTGCAAGAGTCACAATAGACTTCTTTCAACTTAATGATGTCACATTGTTACCATGGCCACCAAGATCTCCCGACTTATCCCCAATTGAGCACGTGTGGGATATGATGGGTAGGAGATTGCTCAATTTGCAACGTCCTCCTCAGACTCTAGAAGCACTTCGAGAGGAGTTGGTGGTTGCCTGGAATGAGATACCACAGGAGGACATGGACCACCTGATCAGAAGCATGCCTAGGCGCGTTGGAGAATGCGTAGCACATCAGGGTGCATCCACACATTATTAAAGGTCAAAGGGCTTTAAAGCAGTGCAATCATTTTGAAATTTTTATCATTTACTTATTATGCTTCATTAAGTACTTATACAAAATTTTATTAAAATAAAACCATTTAAACTGGGTGTTCGGCTTTATATGTCACTTAGTATATTTAAGGGGATACAGTGTAATTTGGAGAGATTCCATTAGAGCCTAGAATTGTAAATATTGACTGATGGTTTTTTCTTAAAAATAGAACAAAGTTCGTAAATGCTTAAACCATCTGGAATAAGACACAAAACGTGAAATGCTAAATACTATTATGTCGGGGAATTATTTAAAAAGTTAATTTTTTAAAACTTTCTCCAACAACTCCAGTGTAGTATAGTGTTCGATAACGACGAAAATATAAATTTAACATTGAGAAAATTTAAAGTATTGGGGAGTTTTCAAAAACCCCTGAACAGCTGCGATTTCGAACAAGATCCATTTTTACGTAATTCGTGTGAGGAGATCACGGCTGTTCTGCGTAGATTGGAGATACAGTTAGTAGAACTCAGAAAAGCCTTCTCAGGTCGATTGTTCCATAATCTCGGTACCCTAGGGACAAAGCTCTGGACATACGACACGGAGGTCGAAGTCAGGCGGGTCTGTCTGGCAGGCACATCGTTCGGCGACATCATGGAGGAGAGCTCTAGCGGTAGAAGAGAGCCAGATCGCCGACAGATATGTTCAGTACTCGGAGCTATTAAGTTATCGATGATCCACACTGCGACCAGCCAAAATGAACTGCGTATCTGAAATCTCGACCAAAACCCGTACCTTGGGTAATTCGGTTGCGTAGGTCACGAATCTGATGTATCCAGGTCACATTTTTTAAGTCAACGAAGGAATATTTTGTTCCATTTGTTCTATGTAGATGCTGCCAGGACTTCCGCGTATAAGAAAAAGTCAGGCAAAAAATATCTGTTGACTATATTCCAAATTTTCTTCCATATCTTGAGCATAAACTATAGTTACTGCTCAAAATTCATAAGTCACAAATAATATGGTGCGGAACTAATTAAAACCAAAAGTAGAACAAGTACCGCAATAATACAATAGTATATAATAGAGTGTTTAATATAAAGCTGTTATTATGCTAATTTTATGGCAACATTAGCATAGATACTATTTCCTGATGATGTATATCCATATTTTTTGCTAATAATTCTAAACGGTACATGAAACGTTCAACATTTTTGTGTTTTACTAATTGCAACTATTGTTTGCTAATTATGTCTTACTTTACACACCCTCATAATTATTGTGTATATGCATATAGAGCATATCATAGAAATATGGTAAAAAAATGTTTACCAATTCATTAAAGGGCGAAGAAGAATTAATATGTACGTACTATGGCCTAAAAGACATCAAGCCAACATTTTTCCTTCAATAGCACCCCTTCCAAAAATGATACAGGAATGGAAATTTGAAAAAACAAAAGGCTAAGAAAGACTACATTTTGATTTAGTGGGAGAGGTACATTTAGCCCTGCATTGAGTTTCTATAAAGGAGGTGAGTAATATTGATTCTCATACCATTTTACATTTTATCATTTGCAGTATTTAAGGTGCAACGACGAAGTCATTTTTAAATCTGGGAATAAATCTCGCACCCCTAAGTGACGAATTTTGAGACATATGACTCAAAGGCAAACATTTACCTTTTTTGATGTTTTAAGCTGAACATTTCGACAAATTATAAAATCATCCCCAAAGCAATATAGGTTTAATGTTCCCAAAATAGGCTAATATATGTAGAAACGATAACAATGCATTTTGTGTTAACACAGAACGAATTGAGGTCAGTGATGCTTCAACGCATGTTGTGGCTAAGCTTGCAGCAGCCCAGTTTCCAAAGCCATAGCCGAAGACTACTCGATAATTTTCGCGTATTCTTGGTGGTCCTATTAGTATTCCCGCTTGGAACTAGACCATTATTTTGAAATCTGAACCTGTTTCTTATTTGCTCGTTAAAAATCAATCGGTTATTTATGCACTGTTCGATGGACCACACCATCTAGTTGCCTTGCCACACTGACGTTAAGGGAGAGATACAGTGTCGGATCAGGGTCTGTTTTCAGGAAGGATAAGTTTCGCCAGAGATAAGAAGATGTTTTATTTTCCACGCCACTGGCGAGACAGTATTAAAAGCGCGGAAAAATCCACATCCACATCAGGAAAAACCATTTACGTAGACCTATCAGTCGGTCTGTATGTTTGTCCGCTAATCGTTGGCCCATCTATAGCTTGGAAAGTACTGCTCAGATTTTGATGAAATGATCGGACAAGCTAACCACTATACCAAGGTCGAAAAAGCTTGGAAGCTTTTTAAAAATTGATCATTATCAGAAAAAATCTGTAGCGCTTGAAAGTTGGGGATTGGTGGTTGTAGGAGGTAGGCGGCTGCAAATATTGCATCTTTGGTATCTGTGAGAGACGTTCTATTATTCCATATTAGCTCGCAGACAGCCAGACAGACATGCATGGTTTTTGATGACGTTCACCAATGGCGGGGAAATAGAAGATATACGATGCGCGGGTTTGAATTTTTAACAAACTGCTTTATGATTTGAAGAATCACCGTTTCCAGACTATTGAATAAACACTTCGCTGCATCAAAATAAAAAAAATGGTGTCGAGTAGGTTGACTCCCACCGAACGCCGTTCATCAACGAATATGTTCAGCACAAGTTGGACCCGCTGAAAAACAGGTCCAATTTAATAAGTCTATAGGCATTATTTGTCTGCCCTACTGGTAATACCGTCCATCTGGCAAAGTCGCATCTCTCCGATACCTGACCGCAAGATGCGTCAGACGCGGCAGCGAGGCACAGTTGCGGTAATGCCAGGACGTTCACCAAGACCAGAACACTCGCCGGAGAACCCAGAGAGCGGAATCAGAGACGCGCATCGAAAACGTTTTTCTATCACTCCAAGCCTCCCTTAAAAATCCTCTGAAACGTCAAAAAACGAAGTATGAGTAAAATTTTTTCTGTCGTCACTGAATCGATTTTCCAAAATTTCAAAGTTTTTTCGTTCTTGTATAAAAATTTCATCCAAATCCGGCCAGAACTATCCAAGCAAAAACGTTCCATAGTTCAATAACTTTAGTAATTTTCCCTCAAAAATTGCGTATCGCCGTCCATGAGAGCAGTAGCATGAAAAAAATATGCAAATATGCAAATCGCAATGGACGAAATATATGCTTCTGCAAGCAACACTTTAATTATGAGATCCAATGATCGTAATTTTTTCTCCATGTTTTAAATATGCCAAACCGATCGACCCGAAGGAAACTTAAAATGCAAGGCAATTTTATAATTTATAATTTTGATTCTCACGCAACGATCGTTTTTTCCCACGCCATACTTTAAAAGTTGTACGTCGTACCGAATAAGTCACCGCCTCATCATGAACAAACAAACCAAAAGTAGGTTCTAGAGACGTGAGATCAAAAAAATGTGTTCTACAGAAGCAGTAAGAAGATTGGTGTTGTTTTTATCGATCTTGTGTCATAATTTAGATTTCGTTTGCCATATGCATTATGGCAATCTGTTATTATCGAGATTGTAAAATCATGTAAAATGAGCGAGGGTGTATCTGGGAAGGGGGGTTCTGGAAATCTTGGGAATCATGACCAGATGATTGAATCGAGTTCCACCGGTTGCCGCCAAAAGCCACCTCCCTCCTCGCGCTCTTCAGTTATCATGAAGGCGTTCACCCAAGAACCGAAACGTCGTGACCATGAATCCTACTACCATTACTCCCCCACCGCCTCCAGACAGCCATTGTGTCTAAATGGTCCCCCCTGCAACTCAAAGGGCTCAAACCGCCTCAATCTTTTTCGTTTGCTTTTTTCCGTTCCTCCATGGAGCACCAAACTTTAAGATGCCCAGGGCCCTGAATCTGAAAATACTCTGTTGAAAATCGGTTTACCTTCTACTAATTCCAAGCCAACAGGACTTTGGCAAGTCACTCCACAAGGGTTTAGACAACACTTCTTCAAGCCGTTGCAATGCCTGTCCATCTTGCATTCTTCTATACATGCAGCAGCAAATGGGGAGAATATGCTATTGCTTAGAGGACAACTTCCTGGTTTCAGCGTGTTGCGATTCAGGCATGTCTTCAAGCACTGAAAAAATATATCAAATGAGTATTTGAATGCAGAAATAAGTGTACTTTAAACTGTACTTAAACTGTAATATTTATGACTAATAAATTTAATAAAGTGGAGACTTTTTGCAGATATGTGATGGATACAAACAGGTAAAAAATCACTACACCTGGCAACCATAATCAATTTGTAAGCACATCGACGATGGCGTGAAAATAACAGGATTGCGTGACTCTGGTTGCCTATAAGTTCAGCTCGATCAAATATAATAAAATATGTAGTGAATTTTTCGGCTTGGTAACACTGCATGTCCATTAGTGCACTATTGAAAATTGATCCCCATAAGAAAAAACCTTTTCGCGCGCATCTTAAGGCTGTGAGAATTTGATAAAAATTAGAGAAGAGCGGTTTAATTTGATTGAAAGGAGATGGTAAGTAGTAAGCATCATAGTTATCTTTATCTAGCCGTAAGAGTTAAACATAAAAATATATATTCTACATCATATTTCTCGACACTGTTTATTTGTAACTCATCATGATGGTGTTGTCTTAGTTTAGTCATGTACAGGGTGTTTTCCAAACATGGGACAAGAATTCAATGGGTGAATATTGGGACTAGTCTGCAACTATTTATTGTATTTGATCCTATCGATCTGCGAAACACCTCTTGATTCGGAGGAATAGGTTTTTCTTAATGATTTTTACATATCGTCGCTTAAGTTTTAACAACGCGTGACTCAAGAAATGTCACCATCAAGATATTCATGTCATTTGATAGGGAAACCAAAGATCCACCGTTTGTTTTGCTCTTTTAAAAATTTGTCAGTTTTGAGTTACGCTGCGATAGAACTTATGCGACGATATAATCCACCGAAAACCGTTAACTCATTTAGTTCGTCAAAGATCGACTAGCAAAGTATTGCTCATGTTTTTCCGCCTTTGTATAATAATGACTTAAAAATAATAGTTTTGTAGATTGGAACGTGCCTCGATAGTGTTGACTGTTCCATCTACATCAATGTACCTGCGGTTGTTTCAAGAAATTTATTCATGTTTGATTTCGATGATATCAAACGTTTTTTAAGAAAAATATCCGTGCTTTTTCTGTTATGAGTATTTCCAAATTTTCAGAACGGGGGAAGCAGTATTCGGGATCGGATCCATTATTTATAAAATTTACCAAATAATGCCCCTCCTTTGCCCTAGGAAATTTTGTTTTTCTGAAATGAATTAGATTTGGCAATTTCAATGTATGACATATGATACCTTTTTGAAATCAGAATTAAAAAGTCTATTCATGTGCGCAAAAATTCAATATAGCGTCCATAAGAACAATAAAGTTAATGCTAGAGGACAAATAGCGAAACATCATATTGAAATTCTAATTCTTATACAGAAGAAAACGTGGCAAGTGCAATATATTTTAACATCCCACTACAATCACAGTCAGAAAGGAATTCACATTTTAGTATTTTCTTGTTATTACAATACTTCACCAGTTGATCATATAATAATTAAAAATATTACTGTTACTAGGTCATGATTTATTTCTAGCAGAAAATATGAGGACCCCATGAAGTCGTCGATTCTTGCATACATGATGCCTAGCGGTTAGGTTAAAATGAGCTCATACCAAATTCTGACTTGCAAAAATAAGCTATAATAACATAGAATAAATAACATGTAAATGTTACTCGCGACATATTTATTACTGCATGTGGGTACCGTCCCGTGTACTTATATGTATGCTTTTGTATAATGTCCTTTAACAACCATGGATC